>OX387716.1:62336026-63645825 GCA_947577245.1 Andrena bucephala
AGGTCAATGGTCACTGGTCACTGGTCACTGGTCAATGGTCACTGTCACTGGTCAGTGGCCACTCGTCAATGGTCACTGGTCACTGGTCACTGGTCAATGGTCTCTGTCGCTGGTCACTGGTCACGATTCGCTGGTCCCTGGTCACTGGTACTGGTCAATGGTCACTGTCGCTGATCACTGGTCACTGGTCACTGGTCACTGGTCACTGGTCAATGGTCACTGTCGCTGGTCACTGGTCACTGGTCACTGATCACTGGTCACTGGTCACTGGTCACTGGTCACTGGTCACTGGTCAATGGTCACTGTCGCTGGTCACTGTTCACTGGTCACTGATCACTGGTCACTGGTCACTGGTCACTGGTCACTGGTCACCGGTCATTGGTCACTGGTCACTGATCACTGGTCACTGGTCACTGGTCACTGGTCACTGGTCACTGGTCACAGGTCAATGGTCACTGGTCACTGGTCACTGGTCAATGGTCACTGTCGCTGGTCACTGGTCACTGGTCAATGGTCACTTGTCCCAGGGCAGTGGTCACTGGTCACTGGTCAATGGTCACTGTCGCTGGTCACTGGTCACTGGTCACTTGTCACTGGTCACTGGTCACTGGTCACTGGTCACTGGTCACTGGTCACAAGTCACTGGTCACTTGTCACTGGTCAGTGGCCACTCGTCAATGGTCACTGGTCACTGGTCACTGGTCGCTGGTCACTGATCACTGGTCACTGGTCACTGGTCAATGGTCACTGTCGCTGATCACTGGTCACTGGTCACTGGTCAATGGTCACTGTCGCTGGTCACTGGTCGCTGGTCACTGATCACTGGTCACTGGTCACTGGTCACTGGTCAATGGTCACTATCGCTGGTCAATGGTCCCTGTCGCTGGTCACTGGTCATTGGTCACTTGTCACTGGTCACTGGTCACTGGTCACTGGTCAATGGTCACTGTCGCTGGTCACTGGTCACTGGTCACTGATCACTGGTCACTGGTCACTGGTCACTGGTCACTGATCACTGGTCACTGGTCACTGGTCACTGGTCACTGGTCACTGGTCAATGGTCACTATCGCTGGTCAATGGTCACCGTCGCTGGTCACCGTTCACTGGTCACTGATCACTGGTCACTAGTCACTGGTCACTGGTCACTGGTCAATGGTCACTATCGCTGGTCAATGGTCATTGTCGCTGGTCACTGGTCATTGGTCACTTGTCACTGGTCACTGGTCACTGGTCACTGGTCACAGGTCAATGGTCACTGGTCACTGGTCACTGGTCAATGGTCACTGTCGCTGGTCACTGGTCACTGGTCAATGGTCACTTGTCCCTGGGCAGTGGTCACTGGTCACTGGTCAATGGTCACTATCGCTGGTCAATAGTCACTGTCGCTGGTCACTGGTCACTGGTCACTTGTCACTGGTCACTGGTCACTGGTCACTGGTCACAGGTCACTGGTCACAAGTCACTGGTCACTTGTCACTGGTCAGTGGCCACTCGTCAATGGTCACTGGTCACTGGTCACTGGTCAATGGTCTCTGTCGCTGGTCACTGGTCACGATTCGCTGGTCCCTGGTCACTGGTACTGGTCAATGGTCACTGTCGCTGATCACTGGTCACTGGTCACTGGTCACTGGTCACTGGTCAATGGTCACTGTCGCTGGTCACTGGTCACTGGTCACTGATCACTGGTCACTGGTCACTGGTCACTGGTCACTGGTCACTGGTCAATGGTCACTGTCGCTGGTCACTGGTCAATGGTCACTGGTCACTGGACACTGGTCACTGGTCACTGGTCACTGGTCACTGGTCACTGGTCACTGTCGCTGGTCACTGGTCACTGGTCACTGATCACTGGTCACTGGTCACTGGTCACTGGTCACTGATCACTGGTCACTGGTCACTGGTCACTGGTCGCTGGTCACTGATCACTGGTCACTGGTCACTGGTCACTGGTCAATGGTCACTATCGCTGGTCAATGGTCCCTGTCGCTGGTCACTGGTCATTGGTCACTTGTCACTGGTCACTGGTCACTGGTCACTGGTCAATGGTCACTGTCGCTGGTCACTGGTCACTGGTCACTGATCACTGGTCACTGGTCACTGGTCACTGGTCACTGATCACTGGTCACTGGTCACTGGTCACTGGTCACTGGTCAATGGTCACTATCGCTGGTCAATGGTCACTGTCGCTGGTCACTGGTCATTGGTCACTTGTCACTGGTCACTGGTCACTGGTCACTGGTCACTTGTCACTGGTCACTGGTCAATGGTCACTGTCGCTGGTCACTGGTCACTAGTCACTGGTCACTGGTCACTGGTCGCTGGTCACTGGTTACTTGTCACTGGTCAGTGGCCACGTGTCGCTGGTCGCTGGTCACTGGTCACTGGTCACTGGTCACTTGTCACTGGTCACTGGTCAATGGTCACTGTCGCTGGTCACTGGTCACTAGTCACTGGTCACTGGTCACTGGTCGCTGGACACTTGTTACTTGTCACTGGTCAGTGGCCACTGGTCGCTGGTGACTTGTCACTGGTCACTGGTTACTGGTCACTGGTCACTGGTCACTGGTCACTGGTCACAAGTCACTGGTCACTGGTCACTGGTCACTGGTCAGTGGTCACTGGTCACTGGTCACTGGTCACTGGTCACTGGTCAATGGTCACTGTCGCTGGTCACTGGTCACTGGTCACTGATCACTGGTCACTGGTCACTGGTCACTGGTCACTGGTCAATGGTCACTATCGCTAGTCAATGGTCACTGTCGCTGGTTACTGGTCACTGGTCACTTGTCACTGGTCACTGGTCACTGGTCACTGGTCACAGGTCAATGGTCACTGTCGCTGGTCACTGGTCACTGGTCACTGGTCACTGGCCACTGGTCACTGGTCACTGGTCAATGGTCACTTTCGCTGGTCAATGGTCACTGTCGCTCGTAAGCGGTCACTGTCGCTGGTCACTGGTCACTGGTCACTGGTCACTGGTCACTGGTCACTGGTCAATGGTCACTGGTCACTGGACACTGGTCACTGGTCACTGGTCACTGGTCACTGGTCAGTGGTCACTGGTCAATGGTAACTTGTCACTGGGCAGTGGTCTATGGTCACTGGTCACTGGTCACTGGTCACTGGTCACTGGTCACAGGTCAATGGTCACTGGTCACTGGACACAGGTCACTGGTCACTGGTCACCGGTCACTGGTCACTGGTCACTGGTCAATGGTCACTGGCCACTGGTCACTGGTCACTGGTCAATGGTCACTTTCGCTGGTCAATTGTCACTGTCGCTGGTCACTGGTCACTGGTCACTGGTCACTGTCGCTGGTCACTGGTCACTGGTCACTGGTCACTGGTAACTGGTCAATGGTCACTGTCGCTGGTCACTGGTCACTGGTCACTGGTCACTGGTCAATGGTAACTTGTCACTGGGCAGTGGTCAATGGTCACTGGTCACTGGTCACTGGTCACTGGTCACTGGTCACAGGTCAATGGTCACTGGTCACTGGACACAGGTCACTGGTCACTGGTCACTGGTCACTGGTCACTGTTCACTGGTCACTGATCACTGGTCAATGGTCACCGTCGCTGGTCACTGTTCACTGGTCACAGATCACTGGTCACTAGTCACTGGTCACTGGTCACTGGTCAATGGTCACTATCGCTGGTCAATGGTCATTGTCGCTGGTCACTGGTCATTGGTCACTTGTCACTGGTCACTGGTCACTGGTCACTGGTCACTGGTCACTGGTCACTGGTCACCGGTCACTGGTCACTGGTCACTGGTCAATGGTCACTGGCCACTGGTCACTGGTCACTGGTCAATGGTCACTTTCGCTGGTCAATGGTCACTGTCGCTGGTAAACGGTCACTGTCGCTGGTCACTGGTCACTGGTCACTGGTCACTGGTCACTGGTCACTGGTCACTGGTCACTGGTCACTGGTCACTGGTCACAGGTCAATGGTCACTGGTCACTGGACACAGGTCACTGGTCACTGGTCACCGGTCACTGGTCACTGGTCACTGGTCAATGGTCACTGGCCACTGGTCACTGGTCACTGTCGCTGGTCACTGGTCACTGGTCACTGGTCACTGGTCACTGGTAACTGGTCAATGGTCACTGTCGCTGGTCACTGGTCACTGGTCACTGGTCACTGGTCAATGGTAACTTGTCACTGGGCAGTGGTCAATGGTCACTGGTCACTGGTCACTGGTCACTGGTCACTGGTCACAGGTCAATGGTCACTGGTCACTGGACACAGGTCACTGGTCACTGGTCACTGGTCACTGGTCACTGTTCACTGGTCACTGATCACTGGTCAATGGTCACCGTCGCTGGTCACCGTTCACTGGTCACTGATCACTGGTCACTAGTCACTGGTCACTGGTCACTGGTCAATGGTCACTATCGCTGGTCAATGGTCATTGTCGCTGGTCACTGGTCACTGGTCACCGGTCATTGGTCACTGGTCACTGATCACTGGTCACTGGTCACTGGTCACTGGTCACTGGTCACTGGTCACAGGTCAATGGTCACTGGTCACTGGTCACTGGTCAATGGTCACTGTCGCTGGTCACTGGTCACTGGTCAATGGTCACTTGTCCCAGGGCAGTGGTCACTGGTCACTGGTCAATGGTCACTGTCGCTGGTCACTGGTCACTGGTCACTTGTCACTGGTCACTGGTCACTGGTCACTGGTCACTGGTCACTGGTCACAAGTCACTGGTCACTTGTCACTGGTCAGTGGCCACTCGTCAATGGTCACTGGTCACTGGTCACTGGTCGCTGGTCACTGATCACTGGTCACTGGTCACTGGTCAATGGTCACTGTCGCTGATCACTGGTCACTGGTCACTGGTCAATGGTCACTGTCGCTGGTCACTGGTCGCTGGTCACTGATCACTGGTCACTGGTCACTGGTCACTGGTCAATGGTCACTATCGCTGGTCAATGGTCCCTGTCGCTGGTCACTGGTCATTGGTCACTTGTCACTGGTCACTGGTCACTGGTCACTGGTCAATGGTCACTGTCGCTGGTCACTGGTCACTGGTCACTGATCACTGGTCACTGGTCACTGGTCACTGGTCACTGATCACTGGTCACTGGTCACTGGTCACTGGTCACTGGTCACTGGTCAATGGTCACTATCGCTGGTCAATGGTCACCGTCGCTGGTCACCGTTCACTGGTCACTGATCACTGGTCACTAGTCACTGGTCACTGGTCACTGGTCAATGGTCACTATCGCTGGTCAATGGTCATTGTCGCTGGTCACTGGTCATTGGTCACTTGTCACTGGTCACTGGTCACTGGTCACTGGTCACAGGTCAATGGTCACTGGTCACTGGTCACTGGTCAATGGTCACTGTCGCTGGTCACTGGTCACTGGTCAATGGTCACTTGTCCCTGGGCAGTGGTCACTGGTCACTGGTCAATGGTCACTATCGCTGGTCAATAGTCACTGTCGCTGGTCACTGGTCACTGGTCACTTGTCACTGGTCACTGGTCACTGGTCACTGGTCACAGGTCACTGGTCACAAGTCACTGGTCACTTGTCACTGGTCAGTGGCCACTCGTCAATGGTCACTGGTCACTGGTCACTGGTCAATGGTCTCTGTCGCTGGTCACTGGTCACGATTCGCTGGTCCCTGGTCACTGGTACTGGTCAATGGTCACTGTCGCTGATCACTGGTCACTGGTCACTGGTCACTGGTCACTGGTCAATGGTCACTGTCGCTGGTCACTGGTCACTGGTCACTGATCACTGGTCACTGGTCACTGGTCACTGGTCACTGGTCACTGGTCAATGGTCACTGTCGCTGGTCACTGGTCAATGGTCACTGGTCACTGGACACTGGTCACTGGTCACTGGTCACTGGTCACTGGTCACTGGTCACTGTCGCTGGTCACTGGTCACTGGTCACTGATCACTGGTCACTGGTCACTGGTCACTGGTCACTGATCACTGGTCACTGGTCACTGGTCACTGGTCGCTGGTCACTGATCACTGGTCACTGGTCACTGGTCACTGGTCAATGGTCACTATCGCTGGTCAATGGTCCCTGTCGCTGGTCACTGGTCATTGGTCACTTGTCACTGGTCACTGGTCACTGGTCACTGGTCACTGGTCACTGGTCAATGGTCACTATCGCTGGTCAATGGTCATTGTCGCTGGTCACTGGTCACTGGTCACCGGTCATTGGTCACTGGTCACTGATCACTGGTCACTGGTCACTGGTCACTGGTCACTGGTCACTGGTCACAGGTCAATGGTCACTGGTCACTGGTCACTGGTCAATGGTCACTGTCGCTGGTCACTGGTCACTGGTCAATGGTCACTGGTCACTGGTCACTGGTCACTGGTCACTGGTCACAGGTCAATGGTCACTGGTCACTGGACACAGGTCACTGGTCACTGGTCACCGGTCACTGGTCACTGGTCACTGGTCAATGGTCACTGGCCACTGGTCACTGGTCACTGTCGCTGGTCACTGGTCACTGGTCACTGGTCACTGGTCACTGGTAACTGGTCAATGGTCACTGTCGCTGGTCACTGGTCACTGGTCACTGGTCACTGGTCAATGGTAACTTGTCACTGGGCAGTGGTCAATGGTCACTGGTCACTGGTCACTGGTCACTGGTCACTGGTCACAGGTCAATGGTCACTGGTCACTGGACACAGGTCACTGGTCACTGGTCACTGGTCACTGGTCACTGTTCACTGGTCACTGATCACTGGTCAATGGTCACCGTCGCTGGTCACCGTTCACTGGTCACTGATCACTGGTCACTAGTCACTGGTCACTGGTCACTGGTCAATGGTCACTATCGCTGGTCAATGGTCATTGTCGCTGGTCACTGGTCATTGGTCACATGTCACTGGTCACTGGTCACTGGTCACTGGTCACTGGTCACTGGTCACAGGTCAATGGTCACTGGTCACTGGTCACTGGTCAATGGTCACTGTCGCTGGTCTCTGGTCACTGGTCAATGGTCACTTGTCCCTGGGCAGTGGTCACTGGTCACTGGTCAATGGTCACTATCGCTGGTCAATAGTCACTGTCGCTGGTCACTGGTCACTGGTCACTTGTCACTGGTCACTGGTCACTGGTCACTGGTCACTGGTCACTGGTCACAAGTCACTGGTCACTTGTCACTGGTCTGTGGCCACTCGTCAATGGTCACTGGTCACTGGTCACTGGTCAATGGTCTCTGTCGCTGGTCACTGGTCACGATTCGCTGGTCCCTGGTCACTGGCCACTGGTCACTGGTCACTGGTCAATGGTCACTTTCGCTGGTCAATGGTCACTGTCGCTGGTCACTGGTCACTGGTCACTGGTCACTGTCGCTGGTCACTGGTCACTGGTCACTGGTCACTGGTAACTGGTCAATGGTCACTGTCGCTGGTCACTGGTCACTGGTCACTGGTCACTGGTAAATGGTAACTTGTCACTGGGCAGTGGTCAATGGTCACTGGTCACTGGTCACTGGTCACTGGTCACTGGTCACAGGTCAATGGTCACTGGTCACTGGACACAGGTCACTGGTCACTGGTCACTGGTCACTGGTCACTGGTCACTGTTCACTGGTCACTGATCACTGGTCAATGGTCACCGTCGCTGGTCACTGTTCACTGGTCACTGATCACTGGTCACTAGTCACTGGTCACTGGTCACTGGTCAATGGTCACTATCGCTGGTCAATGGTCATTGTCGCTGGTCACTGGTCACTTGTCACTGGTCACTGGTCACTGGTCACTGGTCACTGGTCACTGGTCACTGGTCACTGGTCACCGGTCACTGGTCACTGTTCACTGGTCAATGGTCACTGGCCACTGGTCACTGGTCACTGGTCAATGGTCACTTTCGCTGGTCAATGGTCACTGTCGCTGGTAAACGGTCACTGTCGCTGGTCACTGGTCACTGGTCACTGGTCACTGGTCACTGGTCACTGGTCACTGGTCACTGGTCACTGGTCACTGGTCACAGGTCAATGGTCACTGGTCACTGGACACAGGTCACTGGTCACTGGTCACCGGTCACTGGTCACTGGTCACTGGTCAATGGTCACTGGCCACTGGTCACTGGTCACTGTCGCTGGTCACTGGTCACTGGTCACTGGTCACTGGTAACTGGTCAATGGTCACTGTCGCTGGTCACTGGTCACTGGTCACTGGTCACTGGTCAATGGTAACTTGTCACTGGGCAGTGGTCAATGGTCACTGGTCACTGGTCACTGGTCACTGGTCACTGGTCACTGGTCAATGGTCACTGTCGCTGGTCACTGGTCACTGGTCACTGATCACTGGTCACTGGTCACTGGTCACTGGTCACTGGTCACTGGTCAATGGTCACTGTCGCCGGTCACTGTTCACTGGTCACTGATCACTGGTCACTGGTCACTGGTCACTGGTCACTGGTCACTGGTCACTGGTCACTGATCACTGGTCACTGGTCACTGGTCACTGGCCACTGGTCACTGGTCACAGGTCAATGGTCACTGGTCACTGGTCACTGGTCAATGGTCACTGTCGCTGGTCACTGGTCACTGGTCAATGGTCACTTGTCCCTGGGCAGTGGTCACTGGTCACTGGTCAATGGTCACTGTCGCTGGTCACTGGTCACTGGTCACATGTCACTGGTCACTGGTCACTGGTCACTGGTCACTGGTCACAAGTCACTGGTCACTTGTCACTGGTCAGTGGCCACTCGTCAATGGTCACTGGTCACTGGTCACTGGTCGCTGGTCACTGATCACTGGTCACTGGTCACTAGTCAATGGTCACTGTCGCTGATCACTGGTCACTGGTCACTGGTCAATGGTCACTGTCGCTGGTCACTGATCACTGGTCACTGGTCACTGGTCACTGGTCACTGGTCACTGGTCAATGGTCACTATCGCTGGTCAATGGTCCCTGTCGCTGGTCACTGGTCATTGGTCACTTGTCACTGGTCACTGGTCACTGGTCACTGGTCAATGGTCACTGTCGCTGGTCACTGGTCACTGGTCACTGATCACTGGTCACTGGTCACTGGTCACTGGTCACTGATCACTGGTCACTGGTCACTGGTCACTGGTCACTGGTCACTGGTCACTGGTCACTGGTCAATGGTCACTATCGCTGGTCAATGGTCACTGTCGCTGGTCACTGGTCATTGGTCACTTGTCACTGGTCACTGGTCACTGGTCACTGGTCACTTGTCACTGGTCACTGGTCAATGGTCACTGTCGCTGGTCACTGGTCACTAGTCACTGGTCACTGGTCACTGGTCGCTGGTCACTGGTTACTTGTCACTGGTCAGTGGCCACTGGTCGCTGGTCACTTGTCACTGGTCACTGGTCACTGGTCACTGGTCACAAGTCACTGGTCACTGGTCACTGGTCACTGGTCAGTGGTCACTGGTCACTGGTCACTGGTCACTGGTCACTGGTCAATGGTCACTCTCGCTGGTCACTGGTCACTGGTCACTGATCACTGGTCACTGGTCACTGGTCACTGGTCACTGGTCAATGGTCACTATCGCTGGTCAATGGTCACTGTCGCTGGTTACTGGTCACTGGTCACTTGTCACTGGTCACTGGTCACTGGTCACTGGTCACTGGTCAATGGTCACTGGCCACTGGTCACTGGTCACTGGTCAATGGTCACTTTCGCTGGTCAATGGTCACTGTCGCTGGTAAACGGTCACTGTCGCTGGTCACTGGTCACTGGTCACTGGTCACTTGTCACTGGTCACTGGTCAATGGTCACTGTCGCTGGTCACTGGTCACTAGTCACTGGTCACTGGTCACTGGTCGCTGGACACTGGTTACTTGTCACTGGTCAGTGGCCACTGGTCGCTGGTCACTTGTCACTGGTCACTGGTTACTGGTCACTGGTCACTTGTCACTGGTCACTGGTCACTGGTCACTGGTCACAGGTCAATGGTCACTGTCGCTGGTCACTGGTCACTGGTCACTGGTCAATGGTCACTGGTCACTGGTCACTGGTCAATGGTCACTATCGCTGGTCAATGGTCATTGTCGCTGGTCACTGGTCATTGGTCACTTGTCACTGGTCACTGGTCACTGGTCACTGGTCGTCACTGGTCACAGGTCAATGGTCACTGGTCACTGGTCACTGGTCAATGGTCACTATCGCTGGTCAATGGTAACTTGTCACTGGGCAGTGGTCAATGGTCACTGGTCACTGGTCACTGGTCACTGGTCACTGGTCACAGGTCAATGGTCACTGGTCACTGGACACAGGTCACTGGTCACTGGTCACTGGTCACTGGTCACTGGTCACTGGTCACTGGTCAATGGTCACTGGCCACTGGTCACTGGTCACTGGTCAATGGTCACTTTCGCTGGTCAATGGTCACTGTCGCTCGTAAACGGTCACTGTCGCTGGTCACTGGTCACTGGTCACTGGTCACTGGTCACTGGTCAATGGTCACTGGTCACTGGACACTGGTCACTGGTCACTGGTCACTGGTCACTGGTCACTGGTCACTGGTCAATGGTAACTTGTCACTGGGCAGTGGTCAATGATCACTGGTCACTGGTCACTGGTCACTGGTCACTGGTCACAGGTCAATGGTCACTGGTCACTGGACACAGGTCACTGGTCACTGGTCACCGGTCACTGGTCACTGGTCACTGGTCAATGGTCACTGGCCACTGGTCACTGGTCACTGGTCAATGGTCACTTTCGCTGGTCAATGGTCACTGTCGCTGGTCACTGGTCACTGGTCACTGGTCACTGTCGCTGGTCACTGGTCACTGGTCACTGGTCACTGGTAACTGGTCAATGGTCACTGTCGCTGGTCACTGGTCACTGGTCACTGGTCAATGGTCACTATCGCTGGTCAATAGTCACTGTCGCTGGTCACTGGTCACTGGTCACTTGTCACTGGTCACTGGTCACTGGTCACTGGTCACTGGTCAATGGTCACTTTCGCTGGTCAATGGTCACTGTCGCTGGTCACTGGTCACTGGTCACTGGTCACTGTCGCTGGTCACTGGTCACTGGTCACTGGTCACTGGTTACTGGTCACTGGTCAATGGTCACTATCGCTGGTCAATGGTCATTGTCGCTGGTCACTGGTCATTGGTCACTTGTCACTGGTCACTGGTCAATGGTCACTGTCGCTGGTCACTGGTCACTGGTCACTGGTCACTGGCCACTGGTCACTGGTCACTGGTCAATGGTCACTTTCGCTGGTCAATGGTCACTGTCGCTCGTAAACGGTCACTGTCGCTGGTCACTGGTCACTGGTCACTGGTCACTGGTCACTGGTCACTGGTCACTGGTCAATGGTCACTGGTCACTGGACACTGGTCACTGGTCACTGGTCACTGGTCACTGGTCACTGGTCACTGGTCAATGGTAACTTGTCACTGGGCAGTGGTCAATGGTCACTGGTCACTGGTCACTGGTCACTGGTCACTGGTCACAGGTCAATGGTCACTGGTCACTGGACACAGGTCACTGGTCACTGGTCACCGGTCACTGGTCACTGGTCACTGGTCAATGGTCACTGGCCACTGGTCACTGGTAACTGGTCAATGGTCACTTTCGCTGGTCAATGGTCACTGTCGCTGGTCACTGGTCACTGGTCACTGGTCACTGTCGCTGGTCACTGGTCACTGGTCACTGGTCACTGGTAACTGGTCAATGGTCACTGTCGCTGGTCACTGGTCACTGGTCACTGGTCACTGGTAAATGGTAACTTGTCACTGGGCAGTGGTCAATGGTCACTGGTCACTGGTCACTGGTCACTGGTCACTGGTCACAGGTCAATGGTCACTGGTCACTGGACACAGGTCACTGGTCACTGGTCACTGTTCACTGGTCACTGATCACTGGTCAATGGTCACCGTCGCTGGTCACTGTTCACTGGTCACTGATCACTGGTCACTAGTCACTGGTCACTGGTCACTGGTCAATGGTCACTATCGCTGGTCAATGGTCATTGTCGCTGGTCACTGGTCATTGGTCACTTGTCACTGGTCACTGGTCACTGGTCACTGGTCACTGGTCACTGGTCACAGGTCAATGGTCACTGGTCACTGGACACAGGTCACTGGTCACTGGTCACCGGTCACTGGTCACTGGTCACTGGTCAATGGTCACTGGCCACTGGTCACTGGTCACTGTCGCTGGTCACTGGTCACTGGTCACTGGTCACTGGTAACTGGTCAATGGTCACTGTCGCTGGTCACTGGTCACTGGTCACTGGTCACTGGTCAATGGTAACTTGTCACTGGGCAGTGGTCAATGGTCACTGGTCACTGGTCACTGGTCACTGGTCACTGGTCACAGGTCAATGGTCACTGGTCACTGGACACAGGTCACTGGTCACTGGTCACTGGTCACTGGTCACTGTTCACTGGTCACTGATCACTGGTCAATGGTCGCCGTCGCTGGTCACCGTTCACTGGTCACTGATCACTGGTCACTAGTCACTGGTCACTGGTCACTGGTCAATGGTCACTATCGCTGGTCAATGGTCATTGTCGCTGGTCACTGGTCATTGGTCACTTGTCACTGGTCACTGGTCACTGGTCACTGGTCACAGGTCAATGGTCACTGGTCACTGGTCACTGGTCACTGGTCACTGGTCACTGGTCACTGGTCACTGGTCACAGGTCAATGGTCACTGGTCACTGGACACAGGTCACTGGTCACTGGTCACCGGTCACTGGTCACTGGTCACTGGTCAATGGTCACTGGTCACTGGTCACTGGTCACTGATCACTGGTCACTGGTCACTGGTCACTGGTCACTGGTCACTGGTCAATGGTCACTATCGCTGGTCAATGGTCACTGTCGCTGGTCACTGGTCATTGGTCACTTGTCACTGGTCACTGGTCACTGGTCACTGGTCACTTGTCACTGGTCACTGGTCAATGGTCACTGTCGCTGGTCACTGGTCACTAGTCACTGGTCACTGGTCACTGGTCGCTGGTCACTGGTTACTTGTCACTGGTCAGTGGCCACTGGTCGCTGGTCACTTGTCACTGGTCACTGGTCACTGGTCACTGGTCACAAGTCACTGGTCACTGGTCACTGGTCACTGGTCAGTGGTCACTGGTCACTGGTCACTGGTCACTGGTCACTGGTCAATGGTCACTCTCGCTGGTCACTGGTCACTGGTCACTGATCACTGGTCACTGGTCACTGGTCACTGGTCAATGGTCACTATCGCTGGTCAATGGTCACTGTCGCTGGTTACTGGTCACTGGCCACTGTCGCTGGTCACTGGTCACTAGTCACTGGTCACTGGTCACTGGTCGCTGGACACTGGTTACTTGTCACTGGTCAGTGGCCACTGGTCGCTGGTCACTTGTCACTGGTCACTGGTCACTGGTCACTGGTCACTGGTCACAAGTCACTGGTCACTGGTCACTGGTCACTGGTCAGTGGTCACTGGTCACTGGTCACTGGTCACTGGTCACTGGTCAATGGTCACTGTCGCTGGTCACTGGTCACTGGTCACTGGTCAATGGTCACTATCGCTGGTCAATGGTCACTGTCGCTGGTTACTGGTCACTGGTCACTTGTCACTGGTCACTGGTCACTGGTCACTGGTCATAGGTCAATGGTCACTGTCGCTGGTCACTGGTCACTGGTCACTGGTCAATGGTCACTGGTCACTGGTCACTGGTCAATGGTCACTATCGCTGGTCAATGGTCATTGTCGCTGGTCACTGGTCATTGGTCACTTGTCACTGGTCACTGGTCACTGGTCACTGGTCGTCACTGGTCACAGGTCAATGGTCACTGGTCACTGGTCACTGGTCACTGGTCACTGGTCACTGGTCAATGGTCACTGGCCACTGGTCACTGGTCACTGGTCAATGGTCACTTTCGCTGGTCAATGGTCACTGTCGCTCGTAAACGGTCACTGTCGCTGGTCACTGGTCACTGGTCACTGGTCACTGGTCACTGGTCACTGGTCACTGGTCACTGGTCAATGGTCACTATCGCTGGTCAATGGTCATTGTCGCTGGTCACTGTCGCTGGTCACTGGTCACTGGTCACTGATCACTGGTCACTGGTCACTGGTCACTGGTCACTGGTCACTGGTCACAGGTCAATGGTCACTGTCGCTGGTCACTGGTCACTGGTCACTGGTCAATGGTCACTGGTCACTGGTCACTGGTCAATGGTCACTATCGCTGGTCAATGGTCACTGTCGCTGGTTACTGGTCACTGGTCACTGTCGCTGGTCACTGGTCACTAGTCACTGGTCACTGGTCACTGGTCGCTGGACACTGGTCAATGGTCACTATCGCTGGTCAATGGTCACTGTCGCTGGTTACTGGTCACTGGTCACTGTCGCTGGTCACTGGTCACTAGTCACTGGTCACTGGTCACTGGTCGCTGGACACTGGTTACTTGTCACTGGTCAGTGGCCACTGGTCGCTGGTCACTTGTCACTGGTCACTGGTCACTGGTCACTGGTCACTGGTCACAAGTCACTGGTCACTGGTCACTGGTCACTGGTCAGTGGTCACTGGTCACTGGTCACTGGTCACTGGTCACTGGTCAATGGTCACTGTCGCTGGTTACTGGTCACTGGTCACTTGTCACTGGTCACTGGTCACTGGTCACTGGTCACAGGTCAATGGTCATTGTCGCTGGTCACTGGTCATTGGTCACTTGTCACTGGTCACTGGTCACTGGTCACTGGTCGTCACTGGTCACAGGTCAATGGTCACTGGTCACTGGTCACTGGTCACTGGTCACTGGTCACTGGTCAATGGTCACTGGCCACTGGTCACTGGTCACTGGTCAATGGTCACTTTCGCTGGTCAATGGTCACTGTCGCTCGTAAACGGTCACTGTCGCTGGTCACTGGTCACTGGTCACTGGTCACTGGTCACTGGTCACTGGTCACTGGTCACTGGTCAATGGTCACTATCGCTGGTCAATGGTCATTGTCGCTGGTCACTGTCGCTGGTCACTGGTCACTGGTCACTGATCACTGGTCACTGGTCACTCGTCACTGGTCACTGATCACTGGTCACTGGTCACTGGTCACTGGTCACTGGTCACTGGTCACTGGTCACAGGTCAATGGTCACTGTCGCTGGTCACTGGTCACTGGTCTCTGGTCAATGGTCACTGGTCACTGGTCACTGGTCAATGGTCACTATCGCTGGTCAATGGTCATTGTCGCTGGTCACTGGTCACTGGTCAGTGGTCACTGGTCACTGGTCACTGGTCACTGGTCACAGGTCAATGGTCACTGTCGCTGGTCACTGGTCACTGGTCACAGGTCAACGGTCACTGGTCACTGGACACAGGTCACTGGTCACTGGTCACTGGTCACTGGTCACTGGTCACTGGTCACTGGTCAATGGTCACTGGCCACTGGTCACTGGTCACTGGTCAATGGTCACTTTCGCTGGTCAATGGTCACTGTCGCTCGTAAACGGTCACTGTCGCTGGTCACTGGTCACTGGTCACTGGTCACTGGTCACTAGTCACTGGTCAATGGTCACTGGTCACTGGACACTGGTCACTGGTCACTGGTCACTGGTCACTGGTCACTGGTCACTGTCGCTGGTCACTGGTCACTGGTCACTGATCACTGGTCACTGGTCACTGGTCACTGGTCACTGATCACTGGTCACTGGTCACTGGTCACTGGTCGCTGGTCACTGATCACTGGTCACTGGTCACTGGTCACTATCGCTGGTCAATGGTCCCTGTCGCTGGTCACTGGTCATTGGTCACTTGTCACTGGTCACTGGTCACTGGTCACTGGTCAATGGTCACTGTCGCTGGTCACTGGTCACTGGTCACTGATCACTGGTCACTGGTCACTGGTCACTGGTCACTGATCACTGGTCACTGGTCACTGGTCACTGGTCACTGGTCACTGGTCACTGGTCACTGGTCAATGGTCACTATCGCTGGTCAATGGTCACTGTCGCTGGTCACTGGTCATTGGTCACTTGTCACTGGTCACTGGTCACTGGTCACTGGTCACTTGTCACTGGTCACTGGTCAATGGTCACTGTCGCTGGTCACTGGTCACTAGTCACTGGTCACTGGTCACTGGTCGCTGGTCACTGGTTACTTGTCACTGGTCAGTGGCCACGTGTCGCTGGTCACTTGTCACTGGTCACTGGTCACTGGTCACTGGTCACAAGTCACTGGTCACTGGTCACTGGTCACTGGTCACTGGTCACTGGTCACTGGTCACTGGTCACTGGTCAATGGTCACTATCGCTGGTCAATGGTCACTGTCGCTGGTTACTGGTCACTGGTCACTTGTCACTGGTCACTGGTCACTGGTCACTGGTCACTGGTCACTGGTCAATGGTCACTGTCGCTGGTCACTGGTCACTGGTCACTGGTCAATGGTCACTGGCCACTGGTCACTGGTCACTGGTCAATGGTCACTTTCGCTGGTCAATGGTCACTGTCGCTGGTAAACGGTCACTGTCGCTGGTCACTGGTCACTGGTCACTGGTCACTTGTCACTGGTCACTGGTCAATGGTCACTGTCGCTGGTCACTTGTCACTGGTCACTGGTTACTGGTCACTGGTCACTGGTCACTGGTCACTGGTCACAAGTCACTGGTCACTGGTCACTGGTCACTGGTCAGTGGTCACTGGTCACTGGTCACTGGTCACTGGTCACTGGTCAATGGTCACTGTCGCTGGTCACTGGTCACTGGTCACTGATCACTGGTCACTGGTCACTGGTCACTGGTCACTGGTCAATGGTCACTATCGCTAGTCAATGGTCACTGTCGCTGGTTACTGGTCACTGGTCACTTGTCACTGGTCACTGGTCACTGGTCACTGGTCACAGGTCCATGGTCACTGTCGCTGGTCACTGGTCACTGGTCACTGGTCACTGGCCACTGGTCACTGGTCACTGGTCAATGGTCACTTTCGCTGGTCAATGGTCACTGTCGCTCGTAAGCGGTCACTGTCGCTGGTCACTGGTCACTGGTCACTGGTCACTGGTCACTGGTCACTGGTCAATGGTCACTGGTCACTGGACACTGGTCACTGGTCACTGGTCACTGGTCACTGGTCAGTGGTCACTGGTCAATGGTAACTTGTCACTGGGCAGTGGTCTATGGTCACTGGTCACTGGTCACTGGTCACTGGTCACTGGTCACAGGTCAATGGTCACTGGTCACTGGACACAGGTCACTGGTCACTGGTCACCGGTCACTGGTCACTGGTCACTGGTCAATGGTCACTGGCCACTGGTCACTGGTCACTGGTCAATGGTCACTTTCGCTGGTCAATTGTCACTGTCGCTGGTCACTGGTCACTGGTCACTGGTCACTGTCGCTGGTCACTGGTCACTGGTCACTGGTCACTGGTAACTGGTCAATGGTCACTGTCGCTGGTCACTGGTCACTGGTCACTGGTCACTGGTCAATGGTAACTTGTCACTGGGCAGTGGTCAATGGTCACTGGTCACTGGTCACTGGTCACTGGTCACTGGTCACAGGTCAATGGTCACTGGTCACTGGACACAGGTCACTGGTCACTGGTCACTGGTCACTGGTCACTGTTCACTGGTCACTGATCACTGGTCAATGGTCACCGTCGCTGGTCACTGTTCACTGGTCACAGATCACTGGTCACTAGTCACTGGTCACTGGTCACTGGTCAATGGTCACTATCGCTGGTCAATGGTCATTGTCGCTGGTCACTGGTCATTGGTCACTTGTCACTGGTCACTGGTCACTGGTCACTGGTCAATGGTCACTGGTCACTGGTCACCGGTCACTGGTCACTGGTCACTGGTCAATGGTCACTGGCCACTGGTCACTGGTCACTGGTCAATGGTCACTTTCGCTGGTCAATGGTCACTGTCGCTGGTAAACGGTCACTGTCGCTGGTCACTGGTCACTGGTCACTGGTCACTGGTCACTGGTCACTGGTCACTGGTCACTGGTCACTGGTCACAGGTCAATGGTCACTGGTCACTGGACACAGGTCACTGGTCACTGGTCACCGGTCACTGGTCACTGGTCACTGGTCAATGGTCACTGGCCACTGGTCACTGGTCACTGTCGCTGGTCACTGGTCACTGGTCACTGGTAACTGGTCAATGGTCACTGTCGCTGGTCACTGGTCACTGGTCACTGGTCACTGGTCAATGGTAACTTGTCACTGGGCAGTGGTCAATGGTCACTGGTCACTGGTCACTGGTCACTGGTCACTGGTCACAGGTCAATGGTCACTGGTCACTGGACACAGGTCACTGGTCACTGGTCACTGGTCACTGGTCACTGTTCACTGGTCACTGATCACTGGTCAATGGTCACCGTCGCTGGTCACCGTTCACTGGTCACTGATCACTGGTCACTAGTCACTGGTCACTGGTCACTGGTCAATGGTCACTATCGCTGGTCAATGGTCATTGTCGCTGGTCACTGGTCATTGGTCACATGTCACTGGTCACTGGTCACTGGTCACTGGTCACTGGTCACTGGTCACTGGTCACTGGTCACAGGTCAATGGTCACTGGTCACTGGTCACTGGTCAATGGTCACTGTCGCTGGTCACTGGTCACTGGTCAATGGTCACTTGTCCCTGGGCAGTGGTCACTGGTCACTGGTCAATGGTCACTGTCGCTGGTCACTGGTCACTGGTCACTTGTCACTGGTCACTGGTCACTGGTCACTGGTCACTGGTCACAAGTCACTGGTCACTTGTCACTGGTCAGTGGCCACTCGTCAATGGTCACTGGTCACTGGTCACTGGTCGCTGGTCACTGATCACTGGTCACTGGTCACTGGTCAATGGTCACTGTCGCTGATCACTGGTCACTGGTCACTGGTCAATGGTCACTGTCGCTGGTCACTGATCACTGGTCACTGGTCACTGGTCACTGGTCACTGGTCACTGGTCAATGGTCACTATCGCTGGTCAATGGTCCCTGTCGCTGGTCACTGGTCATTGGTCACTTGTCACTGGTCACTGGTCACTGGTCACTGGTCAATGGTCACTGTCGCTGGTCACTGGTCACTGGTCACTGATCACTGGTCACTGGTCACTGGTCACTGGTCACTGATCACTGGTCACTGGTCACTGGTCACTGATCACTGGTCACTGGTCACTGGTCACTGGTCACTGGTCACTGGTCAATGGTCACTGTCGCCGGTCACTGTTCACTGGTCACTGATCACTGGTCACTGGTCACTGGTCACTGGTCACTGGTCACTGGTCACTGGTCACTGATCACTGGTCACTGGTCACTGGTCACTGGTCACTGGTCACAGGTCAATGGTCACTGGTCACTGGTCACTGGTCAATGGTCACTGTCGCTGGTCACTGGTCACTGGTCAATGGTCACTTGTCCCTGGGCAGTGGTCACTGGTCACTGGTCAATGGTCACTGTCGCTGGTCACTGGTCACTGGTCACTTGTCACTGGTCACTGGTCACTGGTCACTGGTCACTGGTCACAAGTCACTGGTCAGTTGTCACTGGTCAGTGGCCACTCGTCAATGGTCACTGGTCACTGGTCACTGGTCGCTGGTCACTGATCACTGGTCACTGGTCACTGGTCAATGGTCACTGTCGCTGATCACTGGTCACTGGTCACTGGTCAATGGTCACTGTCGCTGGTCACTGATCACTGGTCACTGGTCACTGGTCACTGGTCACTGGTCACTGGTCAATGGTCACTATCGCTGGTCAATGGTCCCTGTCGCTGGTCACTGGTCATTGGTCACTTGTCACTGGTCACTGGTCACTGGTCACTGGTCAATGGTCACTGTCGCTGGTCACTGGTCACTGGTCACTGATCACTGGTCACTGGTCACTGGTCACTGGTCACTGATCACTGGTCACTGGTCACTGGTCACTGGTCACTGGTCACTGGTCACTGGTCACTGGTCAATGGTCACTATCGCTGGTCAATGGTCACTGTCGCTGGTCACTGGTCATTGGTCACTTGTCACTGGTCACTGGTCACTGGTCACTGGTCACTTGTCACTGGTCACTGGTCAATGGTCACTGTCGCTGGTCACTGGTCACTAGTCACTGGTCACTGGTCACTGGTCGCTGGTCACTGGTTACTTGTCACTGGTCAGTGGCCACTGGTCGCTGGTCACTTGTCACTGGTCACTGGTCACTGGTCACTGGTCACAAGTCACTGGTCACTGGTCACTGGTCACTGGTCAGTGGTCACTGGTCACTGGTCACTGGTCAATGGTCACTCTCGCTGGTCACTGGTCACTGGTCACTGATCACTGGTCACTGGTCACTGGTCACTGGTCACTGGTCAATGGTCACTATCGCTGGTCAATGGTCACTGTCGCTGGTTACTGGTCACTGGTCACTTGTCACTGGTCACTGGTCACTGGTCACTGGTCACTGGTCAATGGTCACTGGCCACTGGTCACTGGTCACTGGTCAATGGTCACTTTCGCTGGTCAATGGTCACTGTCGCTGGTAAACGGTCACTGTCGCTGGTCACTGGTCACTGGTCACTGGTCACTTGTCACTGGTCACTGGTCAATGGTCACTGTCGCTGGTCACTGGTCACTAGTCACTGGTCACTGGTCACTGGTCGCTGGACACTGGTTACTTGTCACTGGTCAGTGGCCACTGGTCGCTGGTCACTTGTCACTGGTCACTGGTCACTGGTCACTGGTCACTGGTCACAAGTCACTGGTCACTGGTCACAGGTCACTGGTCAGTGGTCACTGGTCACTGGTCACTGGTCACTGGTCACTGGTCAATGGTCACTGTCGCTGGTCACTGGTCACTGGTCACTGATCACTGGTCACTGGTCACTGGTCACTGGTCAATGGTCACTATCGCTGGTCAATGGTCACTGTCGCTGGTTACTGGTCACTGGTCACTTGTCACTGGTCACTGGTCACTGGTCACTGGTCACAGGTCAATGGTCACTGTCGCTGGTCACTGGTCACTGGTCACTGGTCAATGGTCACTGGTCACTGGTCACTGGTCAATGGTCACTATCGCTGGTCAATGGTCATTGTCGCTGGTCACTGGTCATTGGTCACTTGTCACTGGTCACTGGTCACTGGTCACTGGTCGTCACTGGTCACAGGTCAATGGTCACTGGTCACTGGTCACTGGTCAATGGTCACTATCGCTGGTCAATGGTAACTTGTCACTGGGCAGTGGTCAATGGTCACTGGTCACTGGTCACTGGTCACTGGTCACTGGTCACAGGTCAATGGTCACTGGTCACTGGACACAGGTCACTGGTCACTGGTCACTGGTCACTGGTCACTGGTCACTGGTCACTGGTCACTGGTCAATGGTCACTGGCCACTGGTCACTGGTCACTGGTCAATGGTCACTTTCGCTGGTCAATGGTCACTGTCGCTCGTAAACGGTCACTGTCGCTGGTCACTGGTCACTGGTCACTGGTCACTGGTCACTGGTCAATGGTCACTGGTCACTGGACACTGGTCACTGGTCACTGGTCACTGGTCACTGGTCACTGGTCACTGGTCAATGGTAACTTGTCACTGGGCAGTGGTCAATGATCACTGGTCACTGGTCACTGGTCACTGGTCACTGGTCACAGGTCAATGGTCACTGGTCACTGGACACAGGTCACTGGTCACTGGTCACCGGTCACTGGTCACTGGTCACTGGTCAATGGTCACTGGCCACTGGTCACTGGTCACTGGTCAATGGTCACTTTCGCTGGTCAATGGTCACTGTCGCTGGTCACTGGTCACTGGTCACTGGTCACTGTCGCTGGTCACTGGTCACTGGTCACTGGTCACTGGTAACTGGTCAATGGTCACTGTCGCTGGTCACTGGTCACTGGTCACTGGTCAATGGTCACTATCGCTGGTCAATAGTCACTGTCGCTGGTCACTGGTCACTGGTCACTTGTCACTGGTCACTGGTCACTGGTCACTGGTCACTGGTCAATGGTCACTTTCGCTGGTCAATGGTCACTGTCGCTGGTCACTGGTCACTGGTCACTGGTCACTGTCGCTGGTCACTGGTCACTGGTCACTGGTCACTGGTAACTGGTCAATGGTCACTGTCGCTGGTCACTGGTCACGGGTCACTGGTCAATGGTCACTATCGCTGGTCAATGGTCATTGTCGCTGGTCACTGGTCATTGGTCACTTGTCACTGGTCACTGGTCAATGGTCACTGTCGCTGGTCACTGGTCACTGGTCACTGGTCACTGGCCACTGGTCACTGGTCACTGGTCAATGGTCACTTTCGCTGGCCAATGGTCACTGTCGCTCGTAAACGGTCACTGTCGCTGGTCACTGGTCACTGGTCACTGGTCACTGGTCACTGGTCACTGGTCACTGGTCAATGGTCACTGGTCACTGGACACTGGTCACTGGTCACTGGTCACTGGTCACTGGTCACTGGTCACTGGTCAATGGTAACTTGTCACTGGGCAGTGGTCAATGGTCACTGGTCACTGGTCACTGGTCACTGGTCACTGGTCACAGGTCAATGGTCACTGGTCACTGGACACAGGTCACTGGTCACTGGTCACCGGTCACTGGTCACTGGTCACTGGTCAATGGTCACTGGCCACTGGTCACTGGTAACTGGTCAATGGTCACTTTCGCTGGTCAATGGTCACTGTCGCTGGTCACTGGTCACTGGTCACTGGTCACTGTCGCTGGTCACTGGTCACTGGTCACTGGTCACTGGTAACTGGTCAATGGTCACTGTCGCTGGTCACTGGTCACTGGTCACTGGTCACTGGTAAATGGTAACTTGTCACTGGGCAGTGGTCAATGGTCACTGGTCACTGGTCACTGGTCACTGGTCACTGGTCACAGGTCAATGGTCACTGGTCACTGGACACAGGTCACTGGTCACTGGTCACTGTTCACTGGTCACTGATCACTGGTCAATGGTCACCGTCGCTGGTCACTGTTCACTGGTCACTGATCACTGGTCACTAGTCACTGGTCACTGGTCACTGGTCAATGGTCACTATCGCTGGTCAATGGTCATTGTCGCTGGTCACTGGTCATTGGTCACTTGTCACTGGTCACTGGTCACTGGTCACTGGTCACTGGTCACTGGTCACAGGTCAATGGTCACTGGTCACTGGACACAGGTCACTGGTCACTGGTCACCGGTCACTGGTCACTGGTCACTGGTCAATGGTCACTGGCCACTGGTCACTGGTCACTGTCGCTGGTCACTGGTCACTGGTCACTGGTCACTGGTAACTGGTCAATGGTCACTGTCGCTGGTCACTGGTCACTGGTCACTGGTCACTGGTCAATGGTAACTTGTCACTGGGCAGTGGTCAATGGTCACTGGTCACTGGTCACTGGTCACTGGTCACTGGTCACAGGTCAATGGTCACTGGTCACTGGACACAGGTCACTGGTCACTGGTCACTGGTCACTGGTCACTGTTCACTGGTCACTGATCACTGGTCAATGGTCGCCGTCGCTGGTCACCGTTCACTGGTCACTGATCACTGGTCACTAGTCACTGGTCACTGGTCACTGGTCAATGGTCACTATCGCTGGTCAATGGTCATTGTCGCTGGTCACTGGTCATTGGTCACTTGTCACTGGTCACTGGTCACTGGTCACTGGTCACAGGTCAATGGTCACTGGTCACTGGTCACTGGTCACTGGTCACTGGTCACTGGTCACTGGTCACTGGTCACAGGTCAATGGTCACTGGTCACTGGACACAGGTCACTGGTCACTGGTCACCGGTCACTGGTCACTGGTCACTGGTCAATGGTCACTGGTCACTGGTCACTGGTCACTGATCACTGGTCACTGGTCACTGGTCACTGGTCACTGGTCACTGGTCAATGGTCACTATCGCTGGTCAATGGTCACTGTCGCTGGTCACTGGTCATTGGTCACTTGTCACTGGTCACTGGTCACTGGTCACTGGTCACTTGTCACTGGTCACTGGTCAATGGTCACTGTCGCTGGTCACTGGTCACTAGTCACTGGTCACTGGTCACTGGTCGCTGGTCACTGGTTACTTGTCACTGGTCAGTGGCCACTGGTCGCTGGTCACTTGTCACTGGTCACTGGTCACTGGTCACTGGTCACAAGTCACTGGTCACTGGTCACTGGTCACTGGTCAGTGGTCACTGGTCACTGGTCACTGGTCACTGGTCACTGGTCAATGGTCACTCTCGCTGGTCACTGGTCACTGGTCACTGAGCACTGGTCACTGGTCACTGGTCACTGGTCAATGGTCACTATCGCTGGTCAATGGTCACTGTCGCTGGTTACTGGTCACTGGTCACTGTCGCTGGTCACTGGTCACTAGTCACTGGTCACTGGTCACTGGTCGCTGGACACTGGTTACTTGTCACTGGTCAGTGGCCACTGGTCGCTGGTCACTTGTCACTGGTCACTGGTCACTGGTCACTGGTCACTGGTCACAAGTCACTGGTCACTGGTCACTGGTCACTGGTCAGTGGTCACTGGTCACTGGTCACTGGTCACTGGTCACTGGTCAATGGTCACTGTCGCTGGTCACTGGTCACTGGTCACTGGTCAATGGTCACTATCGCTGGTCAATGGTCACTGTCGCTGGTTACTGGTCACTGGTCACTTGTCACTGGTCACTGGTCACTGGTCACTGGTCATAGGTCAATGGTCACTGTCGCTGGTCACTGGTCACTGGTCACTGGTCAATGGTCACTGGTCACTGGTCACTGGTCAATGGTCACTATCGCTGGTCAATGGTCATTGTCGCTGGTCACTGGTCATTGGTCACTTGTCACTGGTCACTGGTCACTGGTCACTGGTCGTCACTGGTCACAGGTCAATGGTCACTGGTCACTGGTCACTGGTCACTGGTCACTGGTCACTGGTCAATGGTCACTGGCCACTGGTCACTGGTCACTGGTCAATGGTCACTTTCGCTGGTCAATGGTCACTGTCGCTCGTAAACGGTCACTGTCGCTGGTCACTGGTCACTGGTCACTGGTCACTGGTCACTGGTCACTGGTCACTGGTCACTGGTCACTGGTCAATGGTCACTATCGCTGGTCAATGGTCATTGTCGCTGGTCACTGTCGCTGGTCACTGGTCACTGGTCACTGATCACTGGTCACTGGTCACTGGTCACTGGTCACTGATCACTGGTCACTGGTCACTGGTCACTGGTCACTGGTCACTGGTCACTGGTCACTGGTCACAGGTCAATGGTCACTGTCGCTGGTCACTGGTCACTGGTCACTGGTCAATGGTCACTGGTCACTGGTCACTGGTCAATGGTCACTATCGCTGGTCAATGGTCACTGTCGCTGGTTACTGGTCACTGGTCACTGTCGCTGGTCACTGGTCACTAGTCACTGGTCACTGGTCACTGGTCGCTGGACACTGGTTACTTGTCACTGGTCAGTGGCCACTGGTCGCTGGTCACTTGTCACTGGTCACTGGTCACTGGTCACTGGTCACTGGTCACAAGTCACTGGTCACTGGTCACTGGTCACTGGTCAGTGGTCACTGGTCACTGGTCACTGGTCACTGGTCACTGGTCAATGGTCACTGTCGCTGGTCACTGGTCACTGGTCACTGATCACTGGTCACTGGTCACTGGTCACTGGTCAATGGTCACTATCGCTGGTCAATGGTCACTGTCGCTGGTTACTGGTCACTGGTCACTTGTCACTGGTCACTGGTCACTGGTCACTGGTCACAGGTCAATGGTCACTGTCGCTGGTCACTGGTCACTGGTCACTGGTCACTGGTCACTGGTCACTGGTCACTGGTAACTGGTCACTGGTCACTGGTCAATGGTCACTATCGCTGGTCAATGGTCACTGTCGCTGGTTACTGGTCACTGGTCACTGTCGCTGGTCACTGGTCACTGGTCACTGGTCACTGGTCAATGGTCACTGTCGCTGGTCACTGGTCACTGGTCACTGATCACTGGTCACTGGTCACTGGTCACTGGTCAATGGTCACTATCGCTGGTCAATGGTCACTGTCGCTGGTTACTGGTCACTGGTCACTGTCGCTGGTCACTGGTCACTAGTCACTGGTCACTGGTCACTGGTCGCTGGACACTGGTTACTTGTCACTGGTCAGTGGCCACTGGTCGCTGGTCACTTGTCACTGGTCACTGGTCACTGGTCACTGGTCACTGGTCACAAGTCACTGGTCACTGGTCACTGGTCACTGGTCAGTGGTCACTGGTCACTGGTCACTGGTCACTGGTCACTGGTCAATGGTCACTGTCGCTGGTTACTGGTCACTGGTCACTTGTCACTGGTCACTGGTCACTGGTCACTGGTCACAGGTCAATGGTCATTGTCGCTGGTCACTGGTCATTGGTCACTTGTCACTGGTCACTGGTCACTGGTCACTGGTCGTCACTGGTCACAGGTCAATGGTCACTGGTCACTGGTCACTGGTCACTGGTCACTGGTCACTGGTCAATGGTCACTGGCCACTGGTCACTGGTCACTGGTCAATGGTCACTTTCGCTGGTCAATGGTCACTGTCGCTCGTAAACGGTCACTGTCGCTGGTCACTGGTCACTGGTCACTGGTCACTGGTCACTGGTCACTGGTCACTGGTCACTGGTCAATGGTCACTATCGCTGGTCAATGGTCATTGTCGCTGGTCACTGTCGCTGGTCACTGGTCACTGGTCACTGATCACTGGTCACTGGTCACTCGTCACTGGTCACTGATCACTGGTCACTGGTCACTGGTCACTGGTCACTGGTCACTGGTCACTGGTCACAGGTCAATGGTCACTGTCGCTGGTCACTGGTCACTGGTCTCTGGTCAATGGTCACTGGTCACTGGTCACTGGTCAATGGTCACTATCGCTGGTCAATGGTCATTGTCGCTGGTCACTGGTCACTGGTCAGTGGTCACTGGTCACTGGTCACTGGTCACTGGTCACTTGTCACTGGTCACTGGTCAATGGTCACTGTCGCTGGTCACTGGTCACTAGTCACTGGTCACTGGTCACTGGTCGCTGGTCACTGGTTACTTGTCACTGGTCAGTGGCCACGTGTCGCTGGTCACTTGTCACTGGTCACTGGTCACTGGTCACTGGTCACAAGTCACTGGTCACTGGTCACTGGTCACTGGTCAGTGGTCACTGGTCACTGGTCACTGGTCAATGGTCACTCTCGCTGGTCACTGGTCACTGGTCACTGATCACTGGTCACTGGTCACTGGTCACTGGTCACTGGTCAATGGTCACTATCGCTGGTCAATGGTCACTGTCGCTGGTTACTGGTCACTGGTCACTTGTCACTGGTCACTGGTCACTGGTCACTGGTCACTGGTCACTGGTCAATGGTCACTGTCGCTGGTCACTGGTCACTGGTCACTGGTCAATGGTCACTGGCCACTGGTCACTGGTCACTGGTCAATGGTCACTTTCGCTGGTCAATGGTCACTGTCGCTGGTAAACGGTCACTGTCGCTGGTCACTGGTCACTGGTCACTGGTCACTTGTCACTGGTCACTGGTCAATGGTCACTGTCGCTGGTCACTTGTCACTGGTCACTGGTTACTGGTCACTGGTCACTGGTCACTGGTCACTGGTCACAAGTCACTGGTCACTGGTCACTGGTCACTGGTCACTTGTCACTGGTCACTGGTCACTGGTCACTGGTCACAGGTCAATGGTCACTGTCGCTGGTCACTGGTCACTGGTCACTGGTCACTGGCCACTGGTCACTGGTCACTGGTCAATGGTCACTTTCGCTGGTCAATGGTCACTGTCGCTCGTAAGCGGTCACTGTCGCTGGTCACTGGTCACTGGTCACTGGTCACTGGTCACTGGTCACTGGTCAATGGTCACTGGTCACTGGACACTGGTCACTGGTCACTGGTCACTGGTCACTGGTCAGTGGTCACTGGTCAATGGTAACTTGTCACTGGGCAGTGGTCTATGGTCACTGGTCACTGGTCACTGGTCACTGGTCACTGGTCACAGGTCAATGGTCACTGGTCACTGGACACAGGTCACTGGTCACTGGTCACCGGTCACTGGTCACTGGTCACTGGTCAATGGTCACTGGCCACTGGTCACTGGTCACTGGTCAATGGTCACTTTCGCTGGTCAATTGTCACTGTCGCTGGTCACTGGTCACTGGTTACTGGTCACTGTCGCTGGTCACTGGTCACTGGTCACTGGTCACTGGTAACTGGTCAATGGTCACTGTCGCTGGTCACTGGTCACTGGTCACTGGTCACTGGTCAATGGTAACTTGTCACTGGGCAGTGGTCAATGGTCACTGGTCACTGGTCACTGGTCACTGGTCACTGGTCACAGGTCAATGGTCACTGGTCACTGGACACAGGTCACTGGTCACTGGTCACTGGTCACTGGTCACTGTTCACTGGTCACTGATCACTGGTCAATGGTCACCGTCGCTGGTCACTGTTCACTGGTCACAGATCACTGGTCACTAGTCACTGGTCACTGGTCACTGGTCAATGGTCACTATCGCTGGTCAATGGTCATTGTCGCTGGTCACTGGTCATTGGTCACTTGTCACTGGTCACTGGTCACTGGTCACTGGTCAATGGTCACTGGTCACTGGTCACCGGTCACTGGTCACTGGTCACTGGTCAATGGTCACTGGCCACTGGTCACTGGTCACTGGTCAATGGTCACTTTCGCTGGTCAATGGTCACTGTCGCTGGTAAACGGTCACTGTCGCTGGTCACTGGTCACTGGTCACTGGTCACTGGTCACTGGTCACTGGTCACTGGTCACTGGTCACTGGTCACTGGTCACAGGTCAATGGTCACTGGTCACTGGACACAGGTCACTGGTCACTGGTCACCGGTCACTGGTCACTGGTCACTGGTCAATGGTCACTGGCCACTGGTCACTGGTCACTGTCGCTGGTCACTGGTCACTGGTCACTGGTCACTGGTCACTGGTAACTGGTCAATGGTCACTGTCGCTGGTCACTGGTCACTGGTCACTGGTCACTGGTCAATGGTAACTTGTCACTGGGCAGTGGTCAATGGTCACTGGTCACTGGTCACTGGTCACTGGTCACTGGTCACAGGTCAATGGTCACTGGTCACTGGACACAGGTCACTGGTCACTGGTCACTGGTCACTGGTCACTGTTCACTGGTCACTGATCACTGGTCAATGGTCACCGTCGCTGGTCACCGTTCACTGGTCACTGATCACTGGTCACTAGTCACTGGTCACTGGTCACTGGTCAATGGTCACTATCGCTGGTCAATGGTCATTGTCGCTGGTCACTGGTCATTGGTCACATGTCACTGGTCACTGGTCACTGGTCACTGGTCACTGGTCACTGGTCACTGGTCACTGGTCACAGGTCAATGGTCACTGGTCACTGGTCACTGGTCAATGGTCACTGTCGCTGGTCACTGGTCACTGGTCAATGGTCACTTGTCCCTGGGCAGTGGTCACTGGTCACTGGTCAATGGTCACTGTCGCTGGTCACTGGTCACTGGTCACTTGTCACTGGTCACTGGTCACTGGTCACTGGTCACTGGTCACAAGTCACTGGTCACTTGTCACTGGTCAGTGGCCACTCGTCAATGGTCACTGGTCACTGGTCACTGGTCGCTGGTCACTGATCACTGGTCACTGGTCACTGGTCAATGGTCACTGTCGCTGATCACTGGTCACTGGTCACTGGTCAATGGTCACTGTCGCTGGTCACTGATCACTGGTCACTGGTCACTGGTCACTGGTCACTGGTCACTGGTCAATGGTCACTATCGCTGGTCAATGGTCCCTGTCGCTGGTCACTGGTCATTGGTCACTTGTCACTGGTCACTGGTCACTGGTCACTGGTCAATGGTCACTGTCGCTGGTCACTGGTCACTGGTCACTGATCACTGGTCACTGGTCACTGGTCACTGGTCACTGATCACTGGTCACTGGTCACTGGTCACTGGTCACTGGTCACTGGTCACTGGTCACTGGTCAATGGTCACTATCGCTGGTCAATGGTCACTGTCGCTGGTCACTGGTCATTGGTCACTTGTCACTGGTCACTGGTCACTGGTCACTGGTCACTTGTCACTGGTCACTGGTCAATGGTCACTGTCGCTGGTCACTGGTCACTAGTCACTGGTCACTGGTCACTGGTCGCTGGTCACTGGTTACTTGTCACTGGTCAGTGGCCACTGGTCGCTGGTCACTTGTCACTGGTCACTGGTCACTGGTCACTGGTCACAAGTCACTGGTCACTGGTCACTGGTCACTGGTCAGTGGTCACTGGTCACTGGTCACTGGTCACTGGTCACTGGTCAATGGTCACTCTCGCTGGTCACTGGTCACTGGTCACTGATCACTGGTCACTGGTCACTGGTCACTGGTCACTGGTCAATGGTCACTATCGCTGGTCAATGGTCACTGTCGCTGGTTACTGGTCACTGGTCACTTGTCACTGGTCACTGGTCACTGGTCACTGGTCACTGGTCACTGGTCAATGGTCACTGGCCACTGGTCACTGGTCACTGGTCAATGGTCACTTTCGCTGGTCAATGGTCACTGTCGCTGGAAAACGGTCACTGTCGCTGGTCACTGGTCACTGGTCACTGGTCACTTGTCACTGGTCACTGGTCAATTGTCACTGTCGCTGGTCACTGGTCACTAGTCACTGGTCACTGGTCACTGGTCGCTGGACACTGGTTACTTGTCACTGGTCAGTGGCCACTGGTCGCTGGTCACTTGTCACTGGTCACTGGTCACTGGTCACTGGTCACTGGTCACAAGTCACTGGTCACTGGTCACTGGTCACTGGTCAGTGGTCACTGGTCACTGGTCACTGGTCACTGGTCACTGGTCAATGGTCACTGTCGCTGGTCACTGGTCACTGGTCACTGATCACTGGTCACTGGTCACTGGTCACTGGTCAATGGTCACTATCGCTGGTCAATGGTCACTGTCGCTGGTTACTGGTCACTGGTCACTTGTCACTGGTCACTGGTCACTGGTCACTGGTCACAGGTCAATGGTCACTGTCGCTGGTCACTGGTCACTGGTCACTGGTCAATGGTCACTGGTCACTGGTCACTGGTCAATGGTCACTATCGCTGGTCAATGGTCATTGTCGCTGGTCACTGGTCATTGGTCACTTGTCACTGGTCACTGGTCACTGGTCACTGGTCGTCACTGGTCACAGGTCAATGGTCACTGGTCACTGGTCACTGGTCAATGGTCACTATCGCTGGTCAATGGTAACTTGTCACTGGGCAGTGGTCAATGGTCACTGGTCACTGGTCACTGGTCACTGGTCACTGGTCACAGGTCAATGGTCACTGGTCACTGGACACAGGTCACTGGTCACTGGTCACTGGTCACTGGTCACTGGTCACTGGTCACTGGTCAATGGTCACTGGCCACTGGTCACTGGTCACTGGTCAATGGTCACTTTCGCTGGCCAATGGTCACTGTCGCTCGTAAACGGTCACTGTCGCTGGTCACTGGTCACTGGTCACTGGTCACTGGTCACTGGTCACTGGTCAATGGTCACTGGTCACTGGACACTGGTCACTGGTCACTGGTCACTGGTCACTGGTCACTGGTCACTGGTCAATGGTAACTTGTCACTGGGCAGTGGTCAATGATCACTGGTCACTGGTCACTGGTCACTGGTCACTGGTCACAGGTCAATGGTCACTGGTCACTGGACACAGGTCACTGGTCACTGGTCACCGGTCACTGGTCACTGGTCACTGGTCAATGGTCACTGGCCACTGGTCACTGGTCACTGGTCAATGGTCACTTTCGCTGGTCAATGGTCACTGTCGCCGGTCACTGGTCACTGGTCACTGGTCACTGTCGCTGGTCACTGGTCACTGGTCACTGGTCACTGGTAACTGGTCAATGGTCACTGTCGCTGGTCACTGGTCACTGGTCACTGGTCAATGGTCACTATCGCTGGTCAATAGTCACTGTCGCTGGTCACTGGTCACTGGTCACTTGTCACTGGTCACTGGTCACTGGTCACTGGTCACTGGTCACTGGTCACAAGTCACTGGTCACTTGTCACTGGTCAGTGGCCACTCGTCAATGGTCACTGGTCACTGGTCACTGGTCAATGGTCTCTGTCGCTGGTCACTGGTCACGATTCGCTGGTCCCTGGTCACTGGTACTGGTCAATGGTCACTGTCGCTGATCACTGGTCACTGGTCACTGGTCACTGGTCACTGGTCAATGGTCACTGTCGCTGGTCACTGGTCACTGGTCACTGATCACTGGTCACTGGTCACTGGTCACTGGTCACTGGTCACTGGTCAATGGTCACTGTCGCCGGTCACTGTTCACTGGTCACTGATCACTGGTCACTGGTCACTGGTCACTGGTCACTGGTCACTGGTCACTGGTCACTGATCACTGGTCACTGGTCACTGGTCACTGGTCACTGGTCACAGGTCAATGGTCACTGGTCACTGGTCACTGGTTAATGGTCACTGTCGCTGGTCACTGGTCACTGGTCAATGGTCACTTGTCCCTGGGCAGCGGTCACTGGTCACTGGTCAATGGTCACTGTCGCTGGTCACTGGTCACTGGTCACTTGTCACTGGTCACTGGTCACTGGTCACTGGTCACTGGTCACAAGTCACTGGTCACTTGTCACTGGTCAGTGGCCACTCGTCAATGGTCACTGGTCACTGGTCACTGGTCGCTGGTCACTGATCACTGGTCACTGGTCACTGGTCAATGGTCACTGTCGCTGATCACTGGTCACTGGTCACTGGTCAATGGTCACTGTCGCTGGTCACTGATCACTGGTCACTGGTCACTGGTCACTGGTCACTGGTCACTGGTCAATGGTCACTATCGCTGGTCAATGGACCCTGTCGCTGGTCACTGGTCATTGGTCACTTGTCACTGGTCACTGGTCACTGGTCACTGGTCAATGGTCACTGTCGCTGGTCACTGGTCACTGGTCACTGATCACTGGTCACTGGTCACTGGTCACTGGTCACTGATCACTGGTCACTGGTCACTGGTCACTGGTCACTGGTCACTGGTCACTGGTCACTGGTCAATGGTCACTATCGCTGGTCAATGGTCACTGTCGCTGGTCACTGGTCATTGGTCACTTGTCACTGGTCACTGGTCACTGGTCACTGGTCACTTGTCACTGGTCACTGGTCAATGGTCACTGTCGCTGGTCACTGGTCACTAGTCACTGGTCACTGGTCACTGGTCGCTGGTCACTGGTTACTGGTCATTGGTCACTGGTCACTGGTCACAAGTCACTGGTCACTGGTCACTGGTCACTGGTCAGTGGTCACTGGTCACTGGTCACTGGTCACTGGTCACTGGTCAATGGTCACTCTCGCTGGTCACTGGTCACTGGTCACTGATCACTGGTCACTGGTCACTGGTCACTGGTCACTGGTCAATGGTCACTATCGCTGGTCAATTGTCACTGTCGCTGGTTACTGGTCACTGGTCACTTGTCACTGGTCACTGGTCACTGGTCACTGGTCACTGGTCACTGGTCACTGGTCAATGGTCACTGTCGCTGGTCACTGGTCACTGGTCACTGGTCAATGGTCACTGGTCACTGGTCACTGGTCAATGGTCACTATCGCTGGTCAATGGTCATTGTCGCTGGTCACTGGTCATTGGTCACTTGTCACTGGTCACTGGTCACTGGTCACTGGTCGTCACTGGTCACAGGACAATGGTCACTGGTCACTGGTCACTGGTCAATGGTCACTATCGCTGGTCAATGGTAACTTGTCACTGGGCAGTGGTCAATGGTCACTGGTCAGTGGTCACTGGTCACTGGTCACTGGTCACAGGTCAATGGTCACTGGTCACTGGTCACTGGTCGTCACTGGTCACAGGACAATGGTCACTGGTCACTGGTCACTGGTCAATGTTCACTGGCCACTGGTCACTGGTCACTGGTCAATGGTCACTTTCGCTGGTCAATGGTCACTGTCGCTGGTAAACGGTCACTGTCGCTGGTCACTGGTCACTGGTCACTGGTCACTTGTCACTGGTCACTGGTCAATGGTCACTGTCGCTGGTCACTGGTCACTAGTCACTGGTCACTGGTCACTGGTCGCTGGACACTGGTTACTTGTCACTGGTCAGTGGCCACAGTCGCTGGTCACTTGTCACTGGTCACTGGTCACTGGTCACTGGTCACTGGTCACAAGTCACTGGTCACTGGTCACTGGTCACTGGTCAGTGGTCGTCACTGGTCACAGGACAATGGTCACTGGTCACTGGTCACTGGTCAATGGTCACGATCGCTGGTCAATGGTAACTTGTCACTGGGCAGTGGTCAATGGTCACTGGTCACTGGTCACTGGTCACTGGTCACTGGTCACAGGTCAATGGTCACTGGTCACTGGACACAGGTCACTGGTCACTGGTCACTGGTCACTGGTCACTGGTCACTGGTCACTGGTCACTGGTCAATGGTCACTGGCCACTGGTCACTGGTCACTGGTCAATGGTCACTTTCGCTGGTCAATGGTCACTGTCGCTGGTAAACGGTCACTGTCGCTGGTCACTGGTCACTGGTCACTGGTCACTTGTCACTGGTCACTGGTCAATGGTCACTGTCGCTGGTCACTGGTCACTAGTCACTGGTCACTGGTCACTGGTCGCTGGACACTGGTTACTTGTCACTGGTCAGTGGCCACTGGTCGCTGGTCACTTGTCACTGGTCACTGGTCACTGGTCACTGGACACTGGTCACAAGTCACTGGTCACTGGTCACTGGTCACTGGTCAGTGGTCACTGGTCACTGGTCACTGGTCACTGGTCACTGGTCAATGGTCACTGTCGCTGGTCACTGGCCACTGGTCACTGATCACTGGTCACTGGGCACTGGTCACTGGTCACTGGTCAATGGTCACTATCGCTGGTCAATGGTCACTGTCGCTGGTTACTGCTCACTGGTCACTTGTCACTGGTCACTGGTCACTGGTCACTGGTCACAGGTCAATGGTCACTGTCGCTGGTCACTGGTCAATGGTCACTGGTCAATGGTCACTGGTCACTGGTCACTGGTCAATGGTCACTATCGCTGGTCAATGGTCATTGTCGCTGGTCACTGGTCATTGGTCACTTGTCACTGGTCACTGGTCAATGGTCACTGTCGCTGGTCACTGGTCACTGGTCACTGGTCACTGGCCACTGGTCACTGGTCACTGGTCAATGGTCACTTTCGCTGGTCAATGGTCACTGTCGCTCGTAAACGGTCACTGTCGCTGGTCACTGGTCACTGGTCACTGGTCACTGGTCACTGGTCACTGGTCACTGGTCAATGGTCACTGGTCACTGGACACTGGTCACTGGTCACTGGTCACTGGTCACTGGTCACTGGTCACTGGTCAATGGTAACTTGTCACTGGGCAGTGGTCAATGGTCACTGGTCACTGGTCACTGGTCACTGGTCACTGGTCACAGGTCAATGGTCACTGGTCACTGGTCACTGTCGCTGGTCACTGGTCACTGGTCACTGGTCACTGGTAACTGGTCAATGGTCACTGTCGCTGGTCACTGGTCACTGGTCACTGGTCACTGGTAAATGGTAACTTGTCACTGGGCAGTGGTCAATGGTCACTGGTCACTGGTCACTGGTCACTGGTCACTGGTCACAGGTCAATGGTCACTGGTCACTGGACACAGGTCACTGGTCACTGGTCACTGTTCACTGGTCACTGATCACTGGTCAATGGTCACCGTCGCTGGTCACTGATCACTGGTCACTGGTCACTGGTCACTGGTCACTGGTCACTGGTCAATGGTCACTGTCGCTGGTCACTGTTCACTGGTCACTGATCACTGGTCACTGGTCACTGGTCACTGGTCACTGGTCACCGGTCATTGGTCACTGGTCACTGATCACTGGTCACTGGTCACTGGTCACTGGTCACAGGTCAATGGTCACTGGTCACTGGTCACTGGTCAATGGTCACTGTCGCTGGTCACTGGTCACTGGTCAATGGTCACTTGTCCCAGGGCAGTGGTCACTGGTCACTGGTCAATGGTCACTGTCGCTGGTCACTGGTCACTGGTCACTTGTCACTGGTCACTGGTCACTGGTCACTGGTCACTGGTCACTGGTCACAAGTCACTGGTCACTTGTCACTGGTCAGTGGCCACTCGTCAATGGTCACTGGTCACTGGTCACTGGTCGCTGGTCACTGATCACTGGTCACTGGTCACTGGTCAATGGTCACTGTCGCTGATCACTGGTCACTGGTCACTGGTCAATGGTCACTGTCGCTGGTCACTGGTCGCTGGTCACTGATCACTGGTCACTGGTCACTGGTCACTGGTCAATGGTCACTATCGCTGGTCAATGGTCCCTGTCGCTGGTCACTGGTCATTGGTCACTTGTCACTGGTCACTGGTCACTGGTCACTGGTCAATGGTCACTGTCGCTGGTCACTGGTCACTGGTCACTGATCACTGGTCACTGGTCACTGGTCACTGGTCACTGATCACTGGTCACTGGTCACTGGTCACTGGTCACTGGTCACTGGTCAATGGTCACTATCGCTGGTCAATGGTCACCGTCGCTGGTCACCGTTCACTGGTCACTGATCACTGGTCACTAGTCACTGGTCACTGGTCACTGGTCAATGGTCACTATCGCTGGTCAATGGTCATTGTCGCTGGTCACTGGTCATTGGTCACTTGTCACTGGTCACTGGTCACTGGTCACTGGTCACAGGTCAATGGTCACTGGTCACTGGTCACTGGTCAATGGTCACTGTCGCAGGTCACTGGTCACTGGTCAATGGTCACTTGTCCCTGGGCAGTGGTCACTGGTCACTGGTCAATGGTCACTATCGCTGGTCAATAGTCACTGTCGCTGGTCACTGGTCACTGGTCACTTGTCACTGGTCACTGGTCACTGGTCACTGGTCACAGGTCACTGGTCACAAGTCACTGGTCACTTGTCACTGGTCAGTGGCCACTCGTCAATGGTCACTGGTCACTGGTCACTGGTCAATGGTCTCTGTCGCTGGTCACTGGTCACGATTCGCTGGTCCCTGGTCACTGGTACTGGTCAATGGTCACTGTCGCTGATCACTGGTCACTGGTCACTGGTCACTGGTCACTGGTCAATGGTCACTGTCGCTGGTCACTGGTCACTGGTCACTGATCACTGGTCACTGGTCACTGGTCACTGGTCACTGGTCACTGGTCAATGGTCACTGTCGCTGGTCACTGTTCACTGGTCACTGATCACTGGTCACTGGTCACTGGTCACTGGTCACTGGTCACCGGTCATTGGTCACTGGTCACTGATCACTGGTCACTGGTCACTGGTCACTGGTCACTGGTCACTGGTCACAGGTCAATGGTCACTGGTCACTGGTCACTGGTCAATGGTCACTGTCGCTGGTCACTGGTCACTGCTCAATGGTCACTTGTCCCAGGGCAGTGGTCACTGGTCACTGGTCAATGGTCACTGTCGCTGGTCACTGGTCACTGGTCACTTGTCACTGGTCACTGGTCACTGGTCACTGGTCACTGGTCACTGGTCACAAGTCACTGGTCACTTGTCACTGGTCAGTGGCCACTCGTCAATGGTCACTGGTCACTGGTCACTGGTCGCTGGTCACTGATCACTGGTCACTGGTCACTGGTCAATGGTCACTGTCGCTGATCACTGGTCACTGGTCACTGGTCAATGGTCACTGTCGCTGGTCACTGGTCGCTGGTCACTGATCACTGGTCACTGGTCACTGGTCACTGGTCAATGGTCACTATCGCTGGTCAATGGTCCCTGTCGCTGGTCACTGGTCATTGGTCACTTGTCACTGGTCACTGGTCACTGGTCACTGGTCAATGGTCACTGTCGCTGGTCACTGGTCACTGGTCACTGATCACTGGTCACTGGTCACTGGTCACTGGTCACTGATCACTGGTCACTGGTCACTGGTCACTGGTCACTGGTCACTGGTCAATGGTCACTATCGCTGGTCAATGGTCACTGTCGCTGGTCACTGGTCATTGGTCACTTGTCACTGGTCACTGGTCACTGGTCACTGGTCACTTGTCACTGGTCACTGGTCACTGGTCACTGGTCACTGGTCACTGGTCAATGGTCACTGTCGCTGGTCACTGGTCACTGGTCACTGGTCAATGGTCACTGGCCACTGGTCACTGGTCACTGGTCAATGGTCACTTTCGCTGGTCAATGGTCACTGTCGCTGGTAAACGGTCACTGTCGCTGGTCACTGGTCACTGGTCACTGGTCACTTGTCACTGGTCACTGGTCAATGGTCACTGTCGCTGGTCACTGGTCACTAGTCACTGGTCACTGGTCACTGGTCGCTGGACACTTGTTACTTGTCACTGGTCAGTGGCCACTGGTCGCTGGTCACTTGTCACTGGTCACTGGTTACTGGTCACTGGTCACTGGTCACAAGTCACTGGTCACTGGTCACTGGTCACTGGTCAGTGGTCACTGGTCACTGGTCACTGGTCACTGGTCACTGGTCAATGGTCACTGTCGCTGGTCACTGGTCACTGGTCACTGATCACTGGTCACTGGTCACTGGTCACTGGTCACTGGTCAATGGTCACTATCGCTAGTCAATGGTCACTGTCGCTGGTTACTGGTCACTGGTCATTTGTCACTGGTCACTGGTCACTGGTCACTGGTCACAGGTCAATGGTCACTGTCGCTGGTCACTGGTCACTGGTCACTGGTCACTGGCCACTGGTCACTGGTCACTGGTCAATGGTCACTTTCGCTGGTCAATGGTCACTGTCGCTCGTAAGCGGTCACTGTCGCTGGTCACTGGTCAATGGTCACTGGTCACTGGTCACTGGTCACTGGTCAATGGTCACTGGTCACTGGTCACTGGTCACTGGTCACTGGTCACAGGTCAATGGTCACTGGTCACTGGACACAGGTCACTGGTCACTGGTCACCGGTCACTGGTCACTGGTCACTGGTCAATGGTCACTGGCCACTGGTCACTGGTCACTGGTCAATGGTCACTTTCGCTGGTCAATGGTCACTGTCGCTGGTCACTGGTCACTGGTCACTGGTCACTGTCGCTGGTCACTGGTCACTGGTCACTGGTCACTGGTAACTGGTCAATGGTCACTGTCGCTGGTCACTGGTCACTGGTCACTGGTCACTGGTCAATGGTAACTTGTCACTGGGCAGTGGTCAATGGTCACTGGTCACTGGTCACTGGTCACTGGTCACTGGTCACAGGTCAATGGTCACTGGTCACTGGACACAGGTCACTGGTCATTGGTCACTGGTCACTGGTCACTGTTCACTGGTCACTGATCACTGGTCAATGGTCACCGTCGCTGGTCACTGTTCACTGGTCACTGATCACTGGTCACTAGTCACTGGTCACTGGTCACTGGTCAATGGTCACTATCGCTGGTCAATGGTCATTGTCGCTGGTCACTGGTCATTGGTCACTTGTCACTGGTCACTGGTCACTGGTCAATGGTCACTGTCGCTGGTCACTGGTCACTAGTCACTGGTCACTGGTCACTGGTCGCTGGACACTGGTTACTTGTCACTGGTCAGTGGCCACTGGTCGCTGGTCACTTGTCACTGGTCACTGGTCACTGGTCACTGGTCACTGGTCACAAGTCACTGGTCACTGGTCACTGGTCACTGGTCAGTGGTCACTGGTCACTGGTCACTGGTCACTGGTCACTGGTCAATGGTCACTGTCGCTGGTCACTGGTCACTGGTCACTGATCACTGGTCACTGGTCACTGGTCACTGGTCACTGGTCAATGGTCACTATCGCTGGTCAATGGTCACTGTCGCTGGTTACTGGTCACTGGTCACTTGTCACTGGTCACTGGTCACTGGTCACTGGTCACAGGTCAATGGTCACTGTCGCTGGTCACTGGTCACTGGTCACTGGTCAATGGTCACTGGTCACTGGTCACTGGTCAATGGTCACTATCGCTGGTCAATGGTCATTGTCGCTGGTCACTGGTCATTGGTCACTTGTCACTGGTCACTGGTCACTGGTCACTGGTCGTCACTGGTCACAGGTCAATGGTCACTGGTCACTGGTCACTGGTCAATGGTCACTATCGCTGGTCAATGGTCACTGTCGCTGGTTACTGGTCACTGGTCACTTGTCACTGGTCACTGGTCACTGGTCACTGGTCACAGGTCAATGGTCACTGTCGCTGGTCACTGGTCACTGGTCACTGGTCACTGGCCACTGGTCACTGGTCACTGGTCAATGGTCACTTTCGCTGGTCAATGGTCACTGTCGCTCGTAAACGGTCACTGTCGCTGGTCACTGGTCACTGGTCACTGGTCACTGGTCACTGGTCACTGGTCACTGGTCAATGGTCACTGGTGACTGGACACTGGTCACTGGTCACTGGTCACTGGTCACTGGTCACTGGTCACTGGTCAATGGTAACTTGTCACTGGGCAGTGGTCAATGGTCACTGGTCACTGGTCACTGGTCACTGGTCACTGGTCACAGGTCAATGGTCACTGGTCACTGGACACAGGTCACTGGTCACTGGTCACCGGTCACTGGTCACTGGTCACTGGTCACTGGTCAATGGTCACAAGTCACTGGTCAATGGTCACTGGTCACTGGTCACTGGTCAATGGTCTCTGTCGCTGGTCACTGGTCACGATTCGCTGGTCCCTGGTCACTGGTACTGGTCAATGGTCACTGTCGCTGATCACTGGTCACTGGTCACTGGTCACTGGTCACTGGTCAATGGTCACTGTCGCTGGTCACTGGTCACTGGTCACTGATCACTGGTCACTGGTCACTGGTCACTGGTCACTGGTCACTGGTCAATGGTCACTGTCGCTGGTCACTGTTCACTGGTCACTGATCACTGGTCACTGGTCACTGGTCACTGGTCACTGGTCACCGGTCATTGGTCACTGGTCACTGATCACTGGTCACTGGTCACTGGTCACTGGTCACTGGTCACTGGTCACAGGTCAATGGTCACTGGTCACTGGTCACTGGTCAATGGTCACTGTCGCTGGTCACTGGTCACTGGTCAATGGTCACTTGTCCCAGGGCAGTGGTCACTGGTCACTGGTCAATGGTCACTGTCGCTGGTCACTGGTCACTGGTCACTTGTCACTGGTCACTGGTCACTGGTCACTGGTCACTGGTCACTGGTCACAAGTCACTGGTCACTTGTCACTGGTCAGTGGCCACTCGTCAATGGTCACTGGTCACTGGTCACTGGTCGCTGGTCACTGATCACTGGTCACTGGTCACTGGTCAATGGTCACTGTCGCTGATCACTGGTCACTGGTCACTGGTCAATGGTCACTGTCGCTGGTCACTGGTCGCTGGTCACTGATCACTGGTCACTGGTCACTGGTCACTGGTCAATGGTCACTATCGCTGGTCAATGGTCCCTGTCGCTGGTCACTGGTCATTGGTCACTTGTCACTGGTCACTGGTCACTGGTCACTGGTCAATGGTCACTGTCGCTGGTCACTGGTCACTGGTCACTGATCACTGGTCACTGGTCACTGGTCACTGGTCACTGATCACTGGTCACTGGTCACTGGTCACTGGTCACTGGTCACTGGTCAATGGTCACTATCGCTGGTCAATGGTCACCGTCGCTGGTCACCGTTCACTGGTCACTGATCACTGGTCACTAGTCACTGGTCTCTGGTCACTGGTCAATGGTCACTATCGCTGGTCAATGGTCATTGTCGCTGGTCACTGGTCATTGGTCACTTGTCACTGGTCACTGGTCACTGGTCACTGGTCACAGGTCAATGGTCACTGGTCACTGGTCACTGGTCAATGGTCACTGTCGCTGGTCACTGGTCACTGGTCAATGGTCACTTGTCCCTGGGCAGTGGTCACTGGTCACTGGTCAATGGTCACTATCGCTGGTCAATAGTCACTGTCGCTGGTCACTGGTCACTGGTCACTTGTCACTGGTCACTGGTCACTGGTCACTGGTCACAGGTCACTGGTCACAAGTCACTGGTCACTTGTCACTGGTCAGTGGCCACTCGTCAATGGTCACTGGTCACTGGTCACTGGTCAATGGTCTCTGTCGCTGGTCACTGGTCACGATTCGCTGGTCCCTGGTCACTGGTACTGGTCAATGGTCACTGTCGCTGATCACTGGTCACTGGTCACTGGTCACTGGTCACTGGTCAATGGTCACTGTCGCTGGTCACTGGTCACTGGTCACTGATCACTGGTCACTGGTCACTGGTCACTGGTCACTGGTCACTGGTCAATGGTCACTGTCGCTGGTCACTGTTCACTGGTCACTGATCACTGGTCACTGGTCACTGGTCACTGGTCACTGGTCACCGGTCATTGGTCACTGGTCACTGATCACTGGTCACTGGTCACTGGTCACTGGTCACTGGTCACTGGTCACAGGTCAATGGTCACTGGTCACTGGTCACTGGTCAATGGTCACTGTCGCTGGTCACTGGTCACTGGTCAATGGTCACTTGTCCCAGGGCAGTGGTCACTGGTCACTGGTCAATGGTCACTGTCGCTGGTCACTGGTCACTGGTCACTTGTCACTGGTCACTGGTCACTGGTCACTGGTCACTGGTCACTGGTCACAAGTCACTGGTCACTTGTCACTGGTCAGTGGCCACTCGTCAATGGTCACTGGTCACTGGTCACTGGTCGCTGGTCACTGATCACTGGTCACTGGTCACTGGTCAATGGTCACTGTCGCTGATCACTGGTCACTGGTCACTGGTCAATGGTCACTGTCGCTGGTCACTGGTCGCTGGTCACTGATCACTGGTCACTGGTCACTGGTCACTGGTCAATGGTCACTATCGCTGGTCAATGGTCCCTGTCGCTGGTCACTGGTCATTGGTCACTTGTCACTGGTCACTGGTCACTGATCACTGGTCAATGGTCACTGTCGCTGGTCACTGGTCACTGGTCACTGATCACTGGTCACTGGTCACTGGTCACTGGTCACTGATCACTGGTCACTGGTCACTGGTCACTGGTCACTGGTCACTGGTCAATGGTCACTATCGCTGGTCAATGGTCACTGTCGCTGGTCACTGGTCATTGGTCACTTGTCACTGGTCACTGGTCACTGGTCACTGGTCACTTGTCACTGGTCACTGGTCACTGGTCACTGGTCACTGGTCACTGGTCAATGGTCACTGTCGCTGGTCACTGGTCACTGGTCACTGGTCAATGGTCACTGGCCACTGGTCACTGGTCACTGGTCAATGGTCACTTTCGCTGGTCAATGGTCACTGTCGCTGGTAAACGGTCACTGTCGCTGGTCACTGGTCACTGGTCACTTGTCACTGGTCACTGGTCAATGGTCACTGTCGCTGGTCACTGGTCACTAGTCACTGGTCACTGGTCACTGGTCGCTGGACACTTGTTACTTGTCACTGGTCAGTGGCCACTGGTCGCTGGTCACTTGTCACTGGTCACTGGTTACTGGTCACTGGTCACTGGTCACAAGTCACTGGTCACTGGTCACTGGTCACTGGTCAGTGGTCACTGGTCACTGGTCACTGGTCACTGGTCACTGGTCAATGGTCACTGTCGCTGGTCACTGGTCACTGGTCACTGATCACTGGTCACTGGTCACTGGTCACTGGTCACTGGTCAATGGTCACTATCGCTAGTCAATGGTCACTGTCGCTGGTTACTGGTCACTGGTCACTTGTCACTGGTCACTGGTCACTGGTCACTGGTCACAGGTCAATGGTCACTGTCGCTGGTCACTGGTCACTGGTCACTGGTCACTGGCCACTGGTCACTGGTCACGGGTCAATGGTCACTTTCGCTGGTCAATGGTCACTGTCGCTCGTAAGCGGTCACTGTCGCTGGTCACTGGTCAATGGTCACTGGTCACTGGTCACTGGTCACTGGTCAATGGTCACTGGTCACTGGTCACTGGTCACTGGTCACTGGTCACAGGTCAATGGTCACTGGTCACTGGACACAGGTCACTGGTCACTGGTCACCGGTCACTGGTCACTGGTCACTGGTCAATGGTCACTGGCCACTGGTCACTGGTCACTGGTCAATGGTCACTTTCGCTGGTCAATGGTCACTGTCGCTGGTCACTGGTCACTGGTCACTGGTCACTGTCGCTGGTCACTGGTCACTGGTCACTGGTCACTGGTAACTGGTCAATGGTCACTGTCGCTGGTCACTGGTCACTGGTCACTGGTCACTGGTCAATGGTAACTTGTCACTGGGCAGTGGTCAATGGTCACTGGTCACTGGTCACTGGTCACTGGTCACTGGTCACAGGTCAATGGTCACTGGTCACTGGACACAGGTCACTGGTCATTGGTCACTGGTCACTGGTCACTGTTCACTGGTCACTGATCACTGGTCAATGGTCACCGTCGCTGGTCACTGTTCACTGGTCACTGATCACTGGTCACTAGTCACTGGTCACTGGTCACTGGTCAATGGTCACTATCGCTGGTCAATGGTCATTGTCGCTGGTCACTGGTCATTGGTCACTTGTCACTGGTCACTGGTCACTGGTCAATGGTCACTGTCGCTGGTCACTGGTCACTAGTCACTGGTCACTGGTCACTGGTCGCTGGACACTGGTTACTTGTCACTGGTCAGTGGCCACTGGTCGCTGGTCACTTGTCACTGGTCACTGGTCACTGGTCACTGGTCACTGGTCACAAGTCACTGGTCACTGGTCAGTGGTCACTGGTCACTGGTCACTGGTCACTGGTCACTGGTCAATGGTCACTGTCGCTGGTCACTGGTCACTGGTCACTGATCACTGGTCACTGGTCACTGGTCACTGGTCACTGGTCAATGGTCACTATCGCTGGTCAATGGTCACTGTCGCTGGTTACTGGTCACTGGTCACTTGTCACTGGTCACTGGTCACTGGTCACTGGTCACAGGTCAATGGTCACTGTCGCTGGTCACTGGTCACTGGTCACTGGTCAATGGTCACTGGTCACTGGTCACTGGTCAATGGTCACTATCGCTGGTCAATGGTCATTGTCGCTGGTCACTGGTCATTGGTCACTTGTCACTGGTCACTGGTCACTGGTCACTGGTCGTCACTGGTCACAGGTCAATGGTCACTGGTCACTGGTCACTGGTCAATGGTCACTATCGCTGGTCAATGGTCACTGTCGCTGGTTACTGGTCACTGGTCACTTGTCACTGGTCACTGGTCACTGGTCACTGGTCACAGGTCAATGGTCACTGTCGCTGGTCACTGGTCACTGGTCACTGGTCACTGGCCACTGGTCACTGGTCACTGGTCAATGGTCACTTTCGCTGGTCAATGGTCACTGTCGCTCGTAAACGGTCACTGTCGCTGGTCACTGGTCACTGGTCACTGGTCACTGGTCACTGGTCACTGGTCACTGGTCAATGGTCACTGGTGACTGGACACTGGTCACTGGTCACTGGTCACTGGTCACTGGTCACTGGTCACTGGTCAATGGTAACTTGTCACTGGGCAGTGGTCAATGGTCACTGGTCACTGGTCACTGGTCACTGGTCACTGGTCACTGGTCACAGGTCAATGGTCACTGGTCACTGGACACAGGTCACTGGTCACTGGTCACCGGTCACTGGTCACTGGTCACTGGTCAATGGTCACTGGCCACTGGTCACTGGTAACTGGTCAATGGTCACTTTCGCTGGTCAATGGTCACTGTCGCTGGTCACTGGTCACTGGTCACTGGTCACTGTCGCTGGTCACTGGTCACTGGTCACTGGTCACTGGTAACTGGTCAATGGTCACTGTCGCTGGTCACTGGTCACTGGTCACTGGTCACTGGTAAATGGTAACTTGTCACTGGGCAGTGGTCAATGGTCACTGGTCACTGGTCACTGGTCACTGGTCACTGGTCACAGGTCAATGGTCACTGGTCACTGGACACAGGTCACTGGTCACTGGTCACTGGTCACTGGTCACTGTTCACTGGTCACTGATCACTGGTCCGTGGTCACTGGTCACTGGTCACTGGTCACTGGTCACTGGTCAATGGTCACTGTCGCTGGTCACTGGTCACTGGTCACTGATCACTGGTCACTGGTCACTGGTCACTGGTCACTGGTCAATGGTCACTATCGCTGGTCAATGGTCACTGTCGCTGGTTACTGGTCACTGGTCACTTGTCACTGGTCACTGGTCACTGGTCACTGGTCACAGGTCAATGGTCACTGTCGCTGGTCACTGGTCACTGGTCACTGGTCAATGGTCACTGGTCACTGGTCACTGGTCAATGGTCACTATCGCTGGTCAATGGTCATTGTCGCTGGTCACTGGTCATTGGTCACTTGTCACTGGTCACTGGTCACTGGTCACTGGTCGTCACTGGTCACAGGTCAATGGTCACTGGTCACTGGTCACTGGTCAATGGTCACTATCGCTGGTCAATGGTCACTGTCGCTGGTTACTGGTCACTGGTCACTTGTCACTGGTCACTGGTCACTGGTCACTGGTCACAGGTCAATGGTCACTGTCGCTGGTCACTGGTCACTGGTCACTGGTCACTGGCCACTGGTCACTGGTCACTGGTCAATGGTCACTTTCGCTGGTCAATGGTCACTGTCGCTCGTAAACGGTCACTGTCGCTGGTCACTGGTCACTGGTCACTGGTCACTGGTCACTGGTCACTGGTCAATGGTCACTGGTGACTGGACACTGGTCACTGGTCACTGGTCACTGGTCACTGGTCACTGGTCACTGGTCAATGGTAACTTGTCACTGGGCAGTGGTCAATGGTCACTGGTCACTGGTCACTGGTCACTGGTCACTGGTCACAGGTCAATGGTCACTGGTCACTGGACACAGGTCACTGGTCACTGGTCACCGGTCACTGGTCACTGGTCACTGGTCACTGGTCAATGGTCACAAGTCACTGGTCAATGGTCACTGGTCACTGGTCACTGGTCAATGGTCTCTGTCGCTGGTCACTGGTCACGATTCGCTGGTCCCTGGTCACTGGTACTGGTCAATGGTCACTGTCGCTGATCACTGGTCACTGGTCACTGGTCACTGGTCACTGGTCAATGGTCACTGTCGCTGGTCACTGGTCACTGGTCACTGATCACTGGTCACTGGTCACTGGTCACTGGTCACTGGTCACTGGTCAATGGTCACTGTCGCTGGTCACTGTTCACTGGTCACTGATCACTGGTCACTGGTCACTGGTCACTGGTCACTGGTCACCGGTCATTGGTCACTGGTCACTGATCACTGGTCACTGGTCACTGGTCACTGGTCACTGGTCACTGGTCACAGGTCAATGGTCACTGGTCACTGGTCACTGGTCAATGGTCACTGTCGCTGGTCACTGGTCACTGGTCAATGGTCACTTGTCCCAGGGCAGTGGTCACTGGTCACTGGTCAATGGTCACTGTCGCTGGTCACTGGTCACTGGTCACTTGTCACTGGTCACTGGTCACTGGTCACTGGTCACTGGTCACTGGTCACAAGTCACTGGTCACTTGTCACTGGTCAGTGGCCACTCGTCAATGGTCACTGGTCACTGGTCACTGGTCGCTGGTCACTGATCACTGGTCACTGGTCACTGGTCAATGGTCACTGTCGCTGATCACTGGTCACTGGTCACTGGTCAATGGTCACTGTCGCTGGTCACTGGTCGCTGGTCACTGATCACTGGTCACTGGTCACTGGTCACTGGTCAATGGTCACTATCGCTGGTCAATGGTCCCTGTCGCTGGTCACTGGTCATTGGTCACTTGTCACTGGTCACTGGTCACTGGTCACTGGTCAATGGTCACTGTCGCTGGTCACTGGTCACTGGTCACTGATCACTGGTCACTGGTCACTGGTCACTGGTCACTGATCACTGGTCACTGGTCACTGGTCACTGGTCACTGGTCACTGGTCAATGGTCACTATCGCTGGTCAATGGTCACCGTCGCTGGTCACCGTTCACTGGTCACTGATCACTGGTCACTAGTCACTGGTCTCTGGTCACTGGTCAATGGTCACTATCGCTGGTCAATGGTCATTGTCGCTGGTCACTGGTCATTGGTCACTTGTCACTGGTCACTGGTCACTGGTCACTGGTCACAGGTCAATGGTCACTGGTCACTGGTCACTGGTCAATGGTCACTGTCGCTGGTCACTGGTCACTGGTCAATGGTCACTTGTCCCTGGGCAGTGGTCACTGGTCACTGGTCAATGGTCACTATCGCTGGTCAATAGTCACTGTCGCTGGTCACTGGTCACTGGTCACTTGTCACTGGTCACTGGTCACTGGTCACTGGTCACAGGTCACTGGTCACAAGTCACTGGTCACTTGTCACTGGTCAGTGGCCACTCGTCAATGGTCACTGGTCACTGGTCACTGGTCAATGGTCTCTGTCGCTGGTCACTGGTCACGATTCGCTGGTCCCTGGTCACTGGTACTGGTCAATGGTCACTGTCGCTGATCACTGGTCACTGGTCACTGGTCACTGGTCACTGGTCAATGGTCACTGTCGCTGGTCACTGGTCACTGGTCACTGATCACTGGTCACTGGTCACTGGTCACTGGTCAATGGTCACTGTCGCTGGTCACTGTTCACTGGTCACTGATCACTGGTCACTGGTCACTGGTCACTGGTCACTGGTCACCGGTCATTGGTCACTGGTCACTGATCACTGGTCACTGGTCACTGGTCACTGGTCACTGGTCACTGGTCACAGGTCAATGGTCACTGGTCACTGGTCACTGGTCAATGGTCACTGTCGCTGGTCACTGGTCACTGGTCAATGGTCACTTGTCCCAGGGCAGTGGTCACTGGTCACTGGTCAATGGTCACTGTCGCTGGTCACTGGTCACTGGTCACTTGTCACTGGTCACTGGTCACTGGTCACTGGTCACTGGTCACTGGTCACAAGTCACTGGTCACTTGTCACTGGTCAGTGGCCACTCGTCAATGGTCACTGGTCACTGGTCACTGGTCGCTGGTCACTGATCACTGGTCACTGGTCACTGGTCAATGGTCACTGTCGCTGATCACTGGTCACTGGTCACTGGTCAATGGTCACTGTCGCTGGTCACTGGTCGCTGGTCACTGATCACTGGTCACTGGTCACTGGTCACTGGTCAATGGTCACTATCGCTGGTCAATGGTCCCTGTCGCTGGTCACTGGTCATTGGTCACTTGTCACTGGTCACTGGTCACTGATCACTGGTCAATGGTCACTTGTCCCAGGGCAGTGGTCACTGGTCACTGGTCAATGGTCACTGTCGCTGGTCACTGGTCACTGGTCACTTGTCACTGGTCACTGGTCACTGGTCACTGGTCACTGGTCACTGGTCACAAGTCACTGGTCACTTGTCACTGGTCAGTGGCCACTCGTCAATGGTCACTGGTCACTGGTCACTGGTCGCTGGTCACTGATCACTGGTCACTGGTCACTGGTCAATGGTCACTGTCGCTGATCACTGGTCACTGGTCACTGGTCAATGGTCACTGTCGCTGGTCACTGGTCGCTGGTCACTGATCACTGGTCACTGGTCACTGGTCACTGGTCAATGGTCACTATCGCTGGTCAATGGTCCCTGTCGCTGGTCACTGGTCATTGGTCACTTGTCACTGGTCACTGGTCACTGGTCACTGGTCAATGGTCACTGTCGCTGGTCACTGGTCACTGGTCACTGATCACTGGTCACTGGTCACTGGTCACTGGTCACTGATCACTGGTCACTGGTCACTGGTCACTGGTCACTGGTCACTGGTCAATGGTCACTATCGCTGGTCAATGGTCACCGTCGCTGGTCACCGTTCACTGGTCACTGATCACTGGTCACTAGTCACTGGTCTCTGGTCACTGGTCAATGGTCACTATCGCTGGTCAATGGTCATTGTCGCTGGTCACTGGTCATTGGTCACTTGTCACTGGTCACTGGTCACTGGTCACTGGTCACAGGTCAATGGTCACTGGTCACTGGTCACTGGTCAATGGTCACTGTCGCTGGTCACTGGTCACTGGTCAATGGTCACTTGTCCCTGGGCAGTGGTCACTGGTCACTGGTCAATGGTCACTATCGCTGGTCAATAGTCACTGTCGCTGGTCACTGGTCACTGGTCACTTGTCACTGGTCACTGGTCACTGGTCACTGGTCACAGGTCACTGGTCACAAGTCACTGATCACTTGTCACTGGTCAGTGGCCACTCGTCAATGGTCACTGGTCACTGGTCACTGGTCAATGGTCTCTGTCGCTGGTCACTGGTCACGATTCGCTGGTCCCTGGTCACTGGTACTGGTCAATGGTCACTGTCGCTGATCACTGGTCACTGGTCACTGGTCACTGGTCACTGGTCAATGGTCACTGTCGCTGGTCACTGGTCACTGGTCACTGATCACTGGTCACTGGTCACTGGTCACTGGTCACTGGTCACTGGTCAATGGTCACTGTCGCTGGTCACTGTTCACTGGTCACTGATCACTGGTCACTGGTCACTGGTCACTGGTCACTGGTCACCGGTCATTGGTCACTGGTCACTGATCACTGGTCACTGGTCACTGGTCACTGGTCACTGGTCACTGGTCACAGGTCAATGGTCACTGGTCACTGGTCACTGGTCAATGGTCACTGTCGCTGGTCACTGGTCACTGGTCAATGGTCACTTGTCCCAGGGCAGTGGTCACTGGTCACTGGTCAATGGTCACTGTCGCTGGTCACTGGTCACTGGTCACTTGTCACTGGTCACTGGTCACTGGTCACTGGTCACTGGTCACTGGTCACAAGTCACTGGTCACTTGTCACTGGTCAGTGGCCACTCGTCAATGGTCACTGGTCACTGGTCACTGGTCGCTGGTCACTGATCACTGGTCACTGGTCACTGGTCAATGGTCACTGTCGCTGATCACTGGTCACTGGTCACTGGTCAATGGTCACTGTCGCTGGTCACTGGTCGCTGGTCACTGATCACTGGTCACTGGTCACTGGTCACTGGTCAATGGTCACTGTCGCTGGTCACTGGTCGCTGGTCACTGATCACTGGTCACTGGTCACTGGTCACTGGTCAATGGTCACTATCGCTGGTCAATGGTCCCTGTCGCTGGTCACTGGTCATTGGTCACTTGTCACTGGTCACTGGTCACTGGTCAATGGTCACTGTCGCTGGTCACTGGTCGCTGGTCACTGATCACTGGTCACTGGTCACTGGTCACTGGTCAATGGTCACTATCGCTGGTCAATGGTCCCTGTCGCTGGTCACTGGTCATTGGTCACTTGTCACTGGTCACTGGTCACTGGTCACTGGTCAATGGTCACTGTCGCTGGTCACTGGTCACTGGTCACTGATCACTGGTCACTGGTCACTGGTCACTGGTCACTGATCACTGGTCACTGGTCACTGGTCACTGGTCACTGGTCACTGGTCAATGGTCACTATCGCTGGTCAATGGTCACCGTCGCTGGTCACCGTTCACTGGTCACTGATCACTGGTCACTAGTCACTGGTCTCTGGTCACTGGTCAATGGTCACTATCGCTGGTCAATGGTCATTGTCGCTGGTCACTGGTCATTGGTCACTTGTCACTGGTCACTGGTCACTGGTCACTGGTCACAGGTCAATGGTCACTGGTCACTGGTCACTGGTCAATGGTCACTGTCGCTGGTCACTGGTCACTGGTCAATGGTCACTTGTCCCTGGGCAGTGGTCACTGGTCACTGGTCAATGGTCACTATCGCTGGTCAATAGTCACTGTCGCTGGTCACTGGTCACTGGTCACTTGTCACTGGTCACTGGTCACTGGTCACTGGTCACAGGTCACTGGTCACAAGTCACTGGTCACTTGTCACTGGTCAGTGGCCACTCGTCAATGGTCACTGGTCACTGGTCACTGGTCAATGGTCTCTGTCGCTGGTCACTGGTCACGATTCGCTGGTCCCTGGTCACTGGTACTGGTCAATGGTCACTGTCGCTGATCACTGGTCACTGGTCACTGGTCACTGGTCACTGGTCAATGGTCACTGTCGCTGGTCACTGGTCACTGGTCACTGATCACTGGTCACTGGTCACTGGTCACTGGTCACTGGTCACTGGTCAATGGTCACTGTCGCTGGTCACTGTTCACTGGTCACTGATCACTGGTCACTGGTCACTGGTCACTGGTCACTGGTCACCGGTCATTGGTCACTGGTCACTGATCACTGGTCACTGGTCACTGGTCACTGGTCACTGGTCACTGGTCACAGGTCAATGGTCACTGGTCACTGGTCACTGGTCAATGGTCACTGTCGCTGGTCACTGGTCACTGGTCAATGGTCACTTGTCCCAGGGCAGTGGTCACTGGTCACTGGTCAATGGTCACTGTCGCTGGTCACTGGTCACTGGTCACTTGTCACTGGTCACTGGTCACTGGTCACTGGTCACTGGTCACTGGTCACAAGTCACTGGTCACTTGTCACTGGTCAGTGGCCACTCGTCAATGGTCACTGGTCACTGGTCACTGGTCGCTGGTCACTGATCACTGGTCACTGGTCACTGGTCAATGGTCACTGTCGCTGATCACTGGTCACTGGTCACTGGTCAATGGTCACTGTCGCTGGTCACTGGTCGCTGGTCACTGATCACTGGTCACTGGTCACTGGTCACTGGTCAATGGTCACTATCGCTGGTCAATGGTCCCTGTCGCTGGTCACTGGTCATTGGTCACTTGTCACTGGTCACTGGTCACTGATCACTGGTCAATGGTCACTGTCGCTGGTCACTGGTCACTGGTCACTGATCACTGGTCACTGGTCACTGGTCACTGGTCACTGATCACTGGTCACTGGTCACTGGTCACTGGTCACTGGTCACTGGTCAATGGTCACTATCGCTGGTCAATGGTCACTGTCGCTGGTCACTGGTCATTGGTCACTTGTCACTGGTCACTGGTCACTGGTCACTGGTCACTTGTCACTGGTCACTGGTCACTGGTCACTGGTCACTGGTCACTGGTCAATGGTCACTGTCGCTGGTCACTGGTCACTGGTCACTGGTCAATGGTCACTGGCCACTGGTCACTGGTCACTGGTCAATGGTCACTTTCGCTGGTCAATGGTCACTGTCGCTGGTAAACGGTCACTGTCGCTGGTCACTGGTCACTGGTCACTTGTCACTGGTCACTGGTCAATGGTCACTGTCGCTGGTCACTGGTCACTAGTCACTGGTCACTGGTCACTGGTCGCTGGACACTTGTTACTTGTCACTGGTCAGTGGCCACTGGTCGCTGGTCACTTGTCACTGGTCACTGGTTACTGGTCACTGGTCACTGGTCACAAGTCACTGGTCACTGGTCACTGGTCACTGGTCAGTGGTCACTGGTCACTGGTCACTGGTCACTGGTCACTGGTCAATGGTCACTGTCGCTGGTCACTGGTCACTGGTCACTGATCACTGGTCACTGGTCACTGGTCACTGGTCACTGGTCAATGGTCACTATCGCTAGTCAATGGTCACTGTCGCTGGTTACTGGTCACTGGTCACTTGTCACTGGTCACTGGTCACTGGTCACTGGTCACAGGTCAATGGTCACTGTCGCTGGTCACTGGTCACTGGTCACTGGTCACTGGCCACTGGTCACTGGTCACTGGTCAATGGTCACTTTCGCTGGTCAATGGTCACTGTCGCTCGTAAGCGGTCACTGTCGCTGGTCACTGGTCAATGGTCACTGGTCACTGGTCACTGGTCACTGGTCAATGGTCACTGGTCACTGGTCACTGATCACTGGTCACTGGTCACTGGTCAATGGTCACTGTCGCTGATCACTGGTCACTGGTCACTGGTCAATGGTCACTGTCGCTGATCACTGGTCACTGGTCACTGGTCAATGGTCACTGTCGCTGGTCACTGGTCGCTGGTCACTGATCACTGGTCACTGGTCACTGGTCACTGGTCAATGGTCACTATCGCTGGTCAATGGTCCCTGTCGCTGGTCACTGGTCATTGGTCACTTGTCACTGGTCACTGGTCACTGATCACTGGTCAATGGTCACTTGTCCCAGGGCAGTGGTCACTGGTCACTGGTCAATGGTCACTGTCGCTGGTCACTGGTCACTGGTCACTTGTCACTGGTCACTGGTCACTGGTCACTGGTCACTGGTCACTGGTCACAAGTCACTGGTCACTTGTCACTGGTCAGTGGCCACTCGTCAATGGTCACTGGTCACTGGTCACTGGTCGCTGGTCACTGATCACTGGTCACTGGTCACTGGTCAATGGTCACTGTCGCTGATCACTGGTCACTGGTCACTGGTCAATGGTCACTGTCGCTGGTCACTGGTCGCTGGTCACTGATCACTGGTCACTGGTCACTGGTCACTGGTCAATGGTCACTATCGCTGGTCAATGGTCCCTGTCGCTGGTCACTGGTCATTGGTCACTTGTCACTGGTCACTGGTCACTGGTCACTGGTCAATGGTCACTGTCGCTGGTCACTGGTCACTGGTCACTGATCACTGGTCACTGGTCACTGGTCACTGGTCACTGATCACTGGTCACTGGTCACTGGTCACTGGTCACTGGTCACTGGTCAATGGTCACTATCGCTGGTCAATGGTCACCGTCGCTGGTCACCGTTCACTGGTCACTGATCACTGGTCACTAGTCACTGGTCTCTGGTCACTGGTCAATGGTCACTATCGCTGGTCAATGGTCATTGTCGCTGGTCACTGGTCATTGGTCACTTGTCACTGGTCACTGGTCACTGGTCACTGGTCACAGGTCAATGGTCACTGGTCACTGGTCACTGGTCAATGGTCACTGTCGCTGGTCACTGGTCACTGGTCAATGGTCACTTGTCCCTGGGCAGTGGTCACTGGTCACTGGTCAATGGTCACTATCGCTGGTCAATAGTCACTGTCGCTGGTCACTGGTCACTGGTCACTTGTCACTGGTCACTGGTCACTGGTCACTGGTCACAGGTCACTGGTCACAAGTCACTGGTCACTTGTCACTGGTCAGTGGCCACTCGTCAATGGTCACTGGTCACTGGTCACTGGTCAATGGTCTCTGTCGCTGGTCACTGGTCACGATTCGCTGGTCCCTGGTCACTGGTACTGGTCAATGGTCACTGTCGCTGATCACTGGTCACTGGTCACTGGTCACTGGTCACTGGTCAATGGTCACTGTCGCTGGTCACTGGTCACTGGTCACTGATCACTGGTCACTGGTCACTGGTCACTGGTCACTGGTCACTGGTCAATGGTCACTGTCGCTGGTCACTGTTCACTGGTCACTGATCACTGGTCACTGGTCACTGGTCACTGGTCACTGGTCACCGGTCATTGGTCACTGGTCACTGATCACTGGTCACTGGTCACTGGTCACTGGTCACTGGTCACTGGTCACAGGTCAATGGTCACTGGTCACTGGTCACTGGTCAATGGTCACTGTCGCTGGTCACTGGTCACTGGTCAATGGTCACTTGTCCCAGGGCAGTGGTCACTGGTCACTGGTCAATGGTCACTGTCGCTGGTCACTGGTCACTGGTCACTTGTCACTGGTCACTGGTCACTGGTCACTGGTCACTGGTCACTGGTCACAAGTCACTGGTCACTTGTCACTGGTCAGTGGCCACTCGTCAATGGTCACTGGTCACTGGTCACTGGTCGCTGGTCACTGATCACTGGTCACTGGTCACTGGTCAATGGTCACTGTCGCTGATCACTGGTCACTGGTCACTGGTCAATGGTCACTGTCGCTGGTCACTGGTCGCTGGTCACTGATCACTGGTCACTGGTCACTGGTCACTGGTCAATGGTCACTGTCGCTGGTCACTGGTCGCTGGTCACTGATCACTGGTCACTGGTCACTGGTCACTGGTCAATGGTCACTATCGCTGGTCAATGGTCCCTGTCGCTGGTCACTGGTCATTGGTCACTTGTCACTGGTCACTGGTCACTGGTCAATGGTCACTGTCGCTGGTCACTGGTCGCTGGTCACTGATCACTGGTCACTGGTCACTGGTCACTGGTCAATGGTCACTATCGCTGGTCAATGGTCCCTGTCGCTGGTCACTGGTCATTGGTCACTTGTCACTGGTCACTGGTCACTGGTCACTGGTCAATGGTCACTGTCGCTGGTCACTGGTCACTGGTCACTGATCACTGGTCACTGGTCACTGGTCACTGGTCACTGATCACTGGTCACTGGTCACTGGTCACTGGTCACTGGTCACTGGTCAATGGTCACTATCGCTGGTCAATGGTCACCGTCGCTGGTCACCGTTCACTGGTCACTGATCACTGGTCACTAGTCACTGGTCTCTGGTCACTGGTCAATGGTCACTATCGCTGGTCAATGGTCATTGTCGCTGGTCACTGGTCATTGGTCACTTGTCACTGGTCACTGGTCACTGGTCACTGGTCACAGGTCAATGGTCACTGGTCACTGGTCACTGGTCAATGGTCACTGTCGCTGGTCACTGGTCACTGGTCAATGGTCACTTGTCCCTGGGCAGTGGTCACTGGTCACTGGTCAATGGTCACTATCGCTGGTCAATAGTCACTGTCGCTGGTCACTGGTCACTGGTCACTTGTCACTGGTCACTGGTCACTGGTCACTGGTCACAGGTCACTGGTCACAAGTCACTGGTCACTTGTCACTGGTCAGTGGCCACTCGTCAATGGTCACTGGTCACTGGTCACTGGTCAATGGTCTCTGTCGCTGGTCACTGGTCACGATTCGCTGGTCCCTGGTCACTGGTACTGGTCAATGGTCACTGTCGCTGATCACTGGTCACTGGTCACTGGTCACTGGTCACTGGTCAATGGTCACTGTCGCTGGTCACTGGTCACTGGTCACTGATCACTGGTCACTGGTCACTGGTCACTGGTCACTGGTCACTGGTCAATGGTCACTGTCGCTGGTCACTGTTCACTGGTCACTGATCACTGGTCACTGGTCACTGGTCACTGGTCACTGGTCACCGGTCATTGGTCACTGGTCACTGATCACTGGTCACTGGTCACTGGTCACTGGTCACTGGTCACTGGTCACAGGTCAATGGTCACTGGTCACTGGTCACTGGTCAATGGTCACTGTCGCTGGTCACTGGTCACTGGTCAATGGTCACTTGTCCCAGGGCAGTGGTCACTGGTCACTGGTCAATGGTCACTGTCGCTGGTCACTGGTCACTGGTCACTTGTCACTGGTCACTGGTCACTGGTCACTGGTCACTGGTCACTGGTCACAAGTCACTGGTCACTTGTCACTGGTCAGTGGCCACTCGTCAATGGTCACTGGTCACTGGTCACTGGTCGCTGGTCACTGATCACTGGTCACTGGTCACTGGTCAATGGTCACTGTCGCTGATCACTGGTCACTGGTCACTGGTCAATGGTCACTGTCGCTGGTCACTGGTCGCTGGTCACTGATCACTGGTCACTGGTCACTGGTCACTGGTCAATGGTCACTATCGCTGGTCAATGGTCCCTGTCGCTGGTCACTGGTCATTGGTCACTTGTCACTGGTCACTGGTCACTGATCACTGGTCAATGGTCACTGTCGCTGGTCACTGGTCACTGGTCACTGATCACTGGTCACTGGTCACTGGTCACTGGTCACTGATCACTGGTCACTGGTCACTGGTCACTGGTCACTGGTCACTGGTCAATGGTCACTATCGCTGGTCAATGGTCACTGTCGCTGGTCACTGGTCATTGGTCACTTGTCACTGGTCACTGGTCACTGGTCACTGGTCACTTGTCACTGGTCACTGGTCACTGGTCACTGGTCACTGGTCACTGGTCAATGGTCACTGTCGCTGGTCACTGGTCACTGGTCACTGGTCAATGGTCACTGGCCACTGGTCACTGGTCACTGGTCAATGGTCACTTTCGCTGGTCAATGGTCACTGTCGCTGGTAAACGGTCACTGTCGCTGGTCACTGGTCACTGGTCACTTGTCACTGGTCACTGGTCAATGGTCACTGTCGCTGGTCACTGGTCACTAGTCACTGGTCACTGGTCACTGGTCGCTGGACACTTGTTACTTGTCACTGGTCAGTGGCCACTGGTCGCTGGTCACTTGTCACTGGTCACTGGTTACTGGTCACTGGTCACTGGTCACAAGTCACTGGTCACTGGTCACTGGTCACTGGTCAGTGGTCACTGGTCACTGGTCACTGGTCACTGGTCACTGGTCAATGGTCACTGTCGCTGGTCACTGGTCACTGGTCACTGATCACTGGTCACTGGTCACTGGTCACTGGTCACTGGTCAATGGTCACTATCGCTAGTCAATGGTCACTGTCGCTGGTTACTGGTCACTGGTCACTTGTCACTGGTCACTGGTCACTGGTCACTGGTCACAGGTCAATGGTCACTGTCGCTGGTCACTGGTCACTGGTCACTGGTCACTGGCCACTGGTCACTGGTCACTGGTCAATGGTCACTTTCGCTGGTCAATGGTCACTGTCGCTCGTAAGCGGTCACTGTCGCTGGTCACTGGTCAATGGTCACTGGTCACTGGTCACTGGTCACTGGTCAATGGTCACTGGTCACTGGTCACTGGTCACTGGTCACTGGTCACAGGTCAATGGTCACTGGTCACTGGACACAGGTCACTGGTCACTGGTCACCGGTCACTGGTCACTGGTCACTGGTCAATGGTCACTGGCCACTGGTCACTGGTCACTGGTCAATGGTCACTTTCGCTGGTCAATGGTCACTGTCGCTGGTCACTGGTCACTGGTCACTGGTCACTGTCGCTGGTCACTGGTCACTGGTCACTGGTCACTGGTAACTGGTCAATGGTCACTGTCGCTGGTCACTGGTCACTGGTCACTGGTCACTGGTCAATGGTAACTTGTCACTGGGCAGTGGTCAATGGTCACTGGTCACTGGTCACTGGTCACTGGTCACTGGTCACAGGTCAATGGTCACTGGTCACTGGACACAGGTCACTGGTCATTGGTCACTGGTCACTGGTCACTGTTCACTGGTCACTGATCACTGGTCAATGGTCACCGTCGCTGGTCACTGTTCACTGGTCACTGATCACTGGTCACTAGTCACTGGTCACTGGTCACTGGTCAATGGTCACTATCGCTGGTCAATGGTCATTGTCGCTGGTCACTGGTCATTGGTCACTTGTCACTGGTCACTGGTCACTGGTCAATGGTCACTGTCGCTGGTCACTGGTCACTAGTCACTGGTCACTGGTCACTGGTCGCTGGACACTGGTTACTTGTCACTGGTCAGTGGCCACTGGTCGCTGGTCACTTGTCACTGGTCACTGGTCACTGGTCACTGGTCACTGGTCACAAGTCACTGGTCACTGGTCACTGGTCACTGGTCAGTGGTCACTGGTCACTGGTCACTGGTCACTGGTCACTGGTCAATGGTCACTGTCGCTGGTCACTGGTCACTGGTCACTGATCACTGGTCACTGGTCACTGGTCACTGGTCACTGGTCAATGGTCACTATCGCTGGTCAATGGTCACTGTCGCTGGTTACTGGTCACTGGTCACTTGTCACTGGTCACTGGTCACTGGTCACTGGTCACAGGTCAATGGTCACTGTCGCTGGTCACTGGTCACTGGTCACTGGTCAATGGTCACTGGTCACTGGTCACTGGTCAATGGTCACTATCGCTGGTCAATGGTCATTGTCGCTGGTCACTGGTCATTGGTCACTTGTCACTGGTCACTGGTCACTGGTCACTGGTCGTCACTGGTCACAGGTCAATGGTCACTGGTCACTGGTCACTGGTCAATGGTCACTATCGCTGGTCAATGGTCACTGTCGCTGGTTACTGGTCACTGGTCACTTGTCACTGGTCACTGGTCACTGGTCACTGGTCACAGGTCAATGGTCACTGTCGCTGGTCACTGGTCACTGGTCACTGGTCACTGGCCACTGGTCACTGGTCACTGGTCAATGGTCACTTTCGCTGGTCAATGGTCACTGTCGCTCGTAAACGGTCACTGTCGCTGGTCACTGGTCACTGGTCACTGGTCACTGGTCACTGGTCACTGGTCACTGGTCAATGGTCACTGGTGACTGGACACTGGTCACTGGTCACTGGTCACTGGTCACTGGTCACTGGTCACTGGTCAATGGTAACTTGTCACTGGGCAGTGGTCAATGGTCACTGGTCACTGGTCACTGGTCACTGGTCACTGGTCACTGGTCACAGGTCAATGGTCACTGGTCACTGGACACAGGTCACTGGTCACTGGTCACCGGTCACTGGTCACTGGTCACTGGTCAATGGTCACTGGCCACTGGTCACTGGTAACTGGTCAATGGTCACTTTCGCTGGTCAATGGTCACTGTCGCTGGTCACTGGTCACTGGTCACTGGTCACTGTCGCTGGTCACTGGTCACTGGTCACTGGTCACTGGTAACTGGTCAATGGTCACTGTCGCTGGTCACTGGTCACTGGTCACTGGTCACTGGTAAATGGTAACTTGTCACTGGGCAGTGGTCAATGGTCACTGGTCACTGGTCACTGGTCACTGGTCACTGGTCACAGGTCAATGGTCACTGGTCACTGGACACAGGTCACTGGTCACTGGTCACTGGTCACTGGTCACTGTTCACTGGTCACTGATCACTGGTCAGTGGTCACTGGTCACTGGTCACTGGTCACTGGTCACTGGTCAATGGTCACTGTCGCTGGTCACTGGTCACTGGTCACTGATCACTGGTCACTGGTCACTGGTCACTGGTCACTGGTCAATGGTCACTATCGCTGGTCAATGGTCACTGTCGCTGGTTACTGGTCACTGGTCACTTGTCACTGGTCACAGGTCACTGGTCACTGGTCACAGGTCAATGGTCACTGTCGCTGGTCACTGGTCACTGGTCACTGGTCAATGGTCACTGGTCACTGGTCACTGGTCAATGGTCACTATCGCTGGTCAATGGTCATTGTCGCTGGTCACTGGTCATTGGTCACTTGTCACTGGTCACTGGTCACTGGTCACTGGTCGTCACTGGTCACAGGTCAATGGTCACTGGTCACTGGTCACTGGTCAATGGTCACTATCGCTGGTCAATGGTCACTGTCGCTGGTTACTGGTCACTGGTCACTTGTCACTGGTCACTGGTCACTGGTCACTGGTCACAGGTCAATGGTCACTGTCGCTGGTCACTGGTCACTGGTCACCTTGTCACTGGCCACTGGTCACTGGTCACTGGTCAATGGTCACTTTCGCTGGTCAATGGTCACTGTCGCTCGTAAACGGTCACTGTCGCTGGTCACTGGTCACTGGTCACTGGTCACTGGTCACTGGTCACTGGTCACTGGTCACTGGTCAATGGTAACTTGTCACTGGGCAGTGGTCAATGGTCACTGGTCACTGGTCACTGGTCACTGGTCACTGGTCACAGGTCAATGGTCACTGGTCACTGGACACAGGTCACTGGTCATTGGTCACTGGTCACTGGTCACTGTTCACTGGTCACTGATCACTGGTCAATGGTCACCGTCGCTGGTCACTGTTCACTGGTCACTGATCACTGGTCACTAGTCACTGGTCACTGGTCACTGGTCAATGGTCACTATCGCTGGTCAATGGTCATTGTCGCTGGTCACTGGTCATTGGTCACTTGTCACTGGTCACTGGTCACTGGTCAATGGTCACTGTCGCTGGTCACTGGTCACTAGTCACTGGTCACTGGTCACTGGTCGCTGGACACTGGTTACTTGTCACTGGTCAGTGGCCACTGGTCGCTGGTCACTTGTCACTGGTCACTGGTCACTGGTCACTGGCCACTGGTCACAAGTCACTGGTCACTGGTCACTGGTCACTGGTCAGTGGTCACTGGTCACTGGTCACTGGTCACTGGTCACTGGTCAATGGTCACTGTCGCTGGTCACTGGTCACTGGTCACTGATCACTGGTCACTGGTCACTGGTCAATGGTCACTATCGCTGGTCAATGGTCACTGTCGCTGGTTACTGGTCACTGGTCACTTGTCACTGGTCACTGGTCACTGGTCACTGGTCACAGGTCAATGGTCACTGTCGCTGGTCACTGGTCACTGGTCACTGGTCAATGGTCACTGGTCACTGGTCACTGGTCAATGGTCACTATCGCTGGTCAATGGTCATTGTCGCTGGTCACTGGTCATTGGTCACTTGTCACTGGTCACTGGTCACTGGTCACTGGTCGTCACTGGTCACAGGTCAATGGTCACTGGTCACTGGTCACTGGTCAATGGTCACTATCGCTGGTCAATGGTCACTGTCGCTGGTTACTGGTCACTGGTCACTTGTCACTGGTCACTGGTCACTGGTCACTGGTCACAGGTCAATGGTCACTGTCGCTGGTCACTGGTCACTGGTCACTGGTCACTGGCCACTGGTCACTGGTCACTGGTCAATGGTCACTTTCGCTGGTCAATGGTCACTGTCGCTCGTAAACGGTCACTGTCGCTGGTCACTGGTCACTGGTCACTGGTCACTGGTCACTGGTCACTGGTCACTGGTCAATGGTCACTGGTGACTGGACACTGGTCACTGGTCACTGGTCACTGGTCACTGGTCACTGGTCACTGGTCAATGGTAACTTGTCACTGGGCAGTGGTCAATGGTCACTGGTCACTGGTCACTGGTCACTGGTCACTGGTCACTGGTCACAGGTCAATGGTCACTGGTCACTGGACACAGGTCACTGGTCACTGGTCACCGGTCACTGGTCACTGGTCACTGGTCAATGGTCACTGGCCACTGGTCACTGGTAACTGGTCAATGGTCACTTTCGCTGGTCAATGGTCACTGTCGCTGGTCACTGGTCACTGGTCACTGGTCACTGTCGCTGGTCACTGGTCACTGGTCACTGGTCACTGGTAACTGGTCAATGGTCACTGTCGCTGGTCACTGGTCACTGGTCACTGGTCACTGGTAAATGGTAACTTGTCACTGGGCAGTGGTCAATGGTCACTGGTCACTGGTCACTGGTCACTGGTCACTGGTCACAGGTCAATGGTCACTGGTCACTGGACACAGGTCACTGGTCACTGGTCACTGGTCACTGGTCACTGTTCACTGGTCACTGATCACTGGTCAGTGGTCACTGGTCACTGGTCACTGGTCACTGGTCACTGGTCAATGGTCACTGTCGCTGGTCACTGGTCACTGGTCACTGATCACTGGTCACTGGTCACTGGTCACTGGTCACTGGTCAATGGTCACTATCGCTGGTCAATGGTCACTGTCGCTGGTTACTGGTCACTGGTCACTTGTCACTGGTCACAGGTCACTGGTCACTGGTCACAGGTCAATGGTCACTGTCGCTGGTCACTGGTCACTGGTCACTGGTCAATGGTCACTGGTCACTGGTCACTGGTCAATGGTCACTATCGCTGGTCAATGGTCATTGTCGCTGGTCACTGGTCATTGGTCACTTGTCACTGGTCACTGGTCACTGGTCACTGGTCGTCACTGGTCACAGGTCAATGGTCACTGGTCACTGGTCACTGGTCAATGGTCACTATCGCTGGTCAATGGTCACTGTCGCTGGTTACTGGTCACTGGTCACTTGTCACTGGTCACTGGTCACTGGTCACTGGTCACAGGTCAATGGTCACTGTCGCTGGTCACTGGTCACTGGTCACCTTGTCACTGGCCACTGGTCACTGGTCACTGGTCAATGGTCACTTTCGCTGGTCAATGGTCACTGTCGCTCGTAAACGGTCACTGTCGCTGGTCACTGGTCACTGGTCACTGGTCACTGGTCACTGGTCACTGGTCACTGGTCAATGGTCACTGGTGACTGGACACTGGTCACTGGTCACTGGTCACTGGTCACTGGTCACTGGTCACTGGTCAATGGTAACTTGTCACTGGGCAGTGGTCAATGGTCACTGGTCACTGGTCACTGGTCACTGGTCACTGGTCACAGGTCAATGGTCACTGGTCACTGGACACAGGTCACTGGTCACTGGTCACCGGTCACTGGTCACTGGTCACTGGTCACTGGTCAATGGTCACAAGTCACTGGTCAATGGTCACTGGTCACTGGTCACTGGTCAATGGTCTCTGTCGCTGGTCACTGGTCACGATTCGCTGGTCCCTGGTCACTGGTACTGGTCAATGGTCACTGTCGCTGATCACTGGTCACTGGTCACTGGTCACTGGTCACTGGTCAATGGTCACTGTCGCTGGTCACTGGTCACTGGTCACTGATCACTGGTCACTGGTCACTGGTCACTGGTCACTGGTCACTGGTCAATGGTCACTGTCGCTGGTCACTGTTCACTGGTCACTGATCACTGGTCACTGGTCACTGGTCACTGGTCACTGGTCACCGGTCATTGGTCACTGGTCACTGATCACTGGTCACTGGTCACTGGTCACTGGTCACTGGTCACTGGTCACAGGTCAATGGTCACTGGTCACTGGTCACTGGTCAATGGTCACTGTCGCTGGTCACTGGTCACTGGTCAATGGTCACTTGTCCCAGGGCAGTGGTCACTGGTCACTGGTCAATGGTCACTGTCGCTGGTCACTGGTCACTGGTCACTTGTCACTGGTCACTGGTCACTGGTCACTGGTCACTGGTCACTGGTCACAAGTCACTGGTCACTTGTCACTGGTCAGTGGCCACTCGTCAATGGTCACTGGTCACTGGTCACTGGTCGCTGGTCACTGATCACTGGTCACTGGTCACTGGTCAATGGTCACTGTCGCTGATCACTGGTCACTGGTCACTGGTCAATGGTCACTGTCGCTGGTCACTGGTCGCTGGTCACTGATCACTGGTCACTGGTCACTGGTCACTGGTCAATGGTCACTATCGCTGGTCAATGGTCCCTGTCGCTGGTCACTGGTCATTGGTCACTTGTCACTGGTCACTGGTCACTGGTCACTGGTCAATGGTCACTGTCGCTGGTCACTGGTCACTGGTCACTGATCACTGGTCACTGGTCACTGGTCACTGGTCACTGATCACTGGTCACTGGTCACTGGTCACTGGTCACTGGTCACTGGTCAATGGTCACTATCGCTGGTCAATGGTCACCGTCGCTGGTCACCGTTCACTGGTCACTGATCACTGGTCACTAGTCACTGGTCTCTGGTCACTGGTCAATGGTCACTATCGCTGGTCAATGGTCATTGTCGCTGGTCACTGGTCATTGGTCACTTGTCACTGGTCACTGGTCACTGGTCACTGGTCACAGGTCAATGGTCACTGGTCACTGGTCACTGGTCAATGGTCACTGTCGCTGGTCACTGGTCACTGGTCAATGGTCACTTGTCCCTGGGCAGTGGTCACTGGTCACTGGTCAATGGTCACTATCGCTGGTCAATAGTCACTGTCGCTGGTCACTGGTCACTGGTCACTTGTCACTGGTCACTGGTCACTGGTCACTGGTCACAGGTCACTGGTCACAAGTCACTGGTCACTTGTCACTGGTCAGTGGCCACTCGTCAATGGTCACTGGTCACTGGTCACTGGTCAATGGTCTCTGTCGCTGGTCACTGGTCACGATTCGCTGGTCCCTGGTCACTGGTACTGGTCAATGGTCACTGTCGCTGATCACTGGTCACTGGTCACTGGTCACTGGTCACTGGTCAATGGTCACTGTCGCTGGTCACTGGTCACTGGTCACTGATCACTGGTCACTGGTCACTGGTCACTGGTCACTGGTCACTGGTCAATGGTCACTGTCGCTGGTCACTGTTCACTGGTCACTGATCACTGGTCACTGGTCACTGGTCACTGGTCACTGGTCACCGGTCATTGGTCACTGGTCACTGATCACTGGTCACTGGTCACTGGTCACTGGTCACTGGTCACTGGTCACAGGTCAATGGTCACTGGTCACTGGTCACTGGTCAATGGTCACTGTCGCTGGTCACTGGTCACTGGTCAATGGTCACTTGTCCCAGGGCAGTGGTCACTGGTCACTGGTCAATGGTCACTGTCGCTGGTCACTGGTCACTGGTCACTTGTCACTGGTCACTGGTCACTGGTCACTGGTCACTGGTCACTGGTCACAAGTCACTGGTCACTTGTCACTGGTCAGTGGCCACTCGTCAATGGTCACTGGTCACTGGTCACTGGTCGCTGGTCACTGATCACTGGTCACTGGTCACTGGTCAATGGTCACTGTCGCTGATCACTGGTCACTGGTCACTGGTCAATGGTCACTGTCGCTGGTCACTGGTCGCTGGTCACTGATCACTGGTCACTGGTCACTGGTCACTGGTCAATGGTCACTATCGCTGGTCAATGGTCCCTGTCGCTGGTCACTGGTCATTGGTCACTTGTCACTGGTCACTGGTCACTGATCACTGGTCAATGGTCACTGTCGCTGGTCACTGGTCACTGGTCACTGATCACTGGTCACTGGTCACTGGTCACTGGTCACTGATCACTGGTCACTGGTCACTGGTCACTGGTCACTGGTCACTGGTCAATGGTCACTATCGCTGGTCAATGGTCACTGTCGCTGGTCACTGGTCATTGGTCACTTGTCACTGGTCACTGGTCACTGGTCACTGGTCACTTGTCACTGGTCACTGGTCACTGGTCACTGGTCACTGGTCACTGGTCAATGGTCACTGTCGCTGGTCACTGGTCACTGGTCACTGGTCAATGGTCACTGGCCACTGGTCACTGGTCACTGGTCAATGGTCACTTTCGCTGGTCAATGGTCACTGTCGCTGGTAAACGGTCACTGTCGCTGGTCACTGGTCACTGGTCACTTGTCACTGGTCACTGGTCAATGGTCACTGTCGCTGGTCACTGGTCACTAGTCACTGGTCACTGGTCACTGGTCGCTGGACACTTGTTACTTGTCACTGGTCAGTGGCCACTGGTCGCTGGTCACTTGTCACTGGTCACTGGTTACTGGTCACTGGTCACTGGTCACAAGTCACTGGTCACTGGTCACTGGTCACTGGTCAGTGGTCACTGGTCACTGGTCACTGGTCACTGGTCACTGATCAATGGTCACTGTCGCTGGTCACTGGTCACTGGTCACTGATCACTGGTCACTGGTCACTGGTCACTGGTCACTGGTCAATGGTCACTATCGCTAGTCAATGGTCACTGTCGCTGGTTACTGGTCACTGGTCACTTGTCACTGGTCACTGGTCACTGGTCACTGGTCACAGGTCAATGGTCACTGTCGCTGGTCACTGGTCACTGGTCACTGGTCACTGGCCACTGGTCACTGGTCACTGGTCAATGGTCACTTTCGCTGGTCAATGGTCACTGTCGCTCGTAAGCGGTCACTGTCGCTGGTCACTGGTCAATGGTCACTGGTCACTGGTCACTGGTCACTGGTCAATGGTCACTGGTCACTGGTCACTGGTCACTGGTCACTGGTCACAGGTCAATGGTCACTGGTCACTGGACACAGGTCACTGGTCACCGGTCACTGGTCACTGGTCACTGGTCAATGGTCACTGGCCACTGGTCACTGGTCACTGGTCAATGGTCACTTTCGCTGGTCAATGGTCACTGTCGCTGGTCACTGGTCACTGGTCACTGGTCACTGTCGCTGGTCACTGGTCACTGGTCACTGGTCACTGGTAACTGGTCAATGGTCACTGTCGCTGGTCACTGGTCACTGGTCACTGGTCACTGGTCAATGGTAACTTGTCACTGGGCAGTGGTCAATGGTCACTGGTCACTGGTCACTGGTCACTGGTCACTGGTCACAGGTCAATGGTCACTGGTCACTGGACACAGGTCACTGGTCATTGGTCACTGGTCACTGGTCACTGTTCACTGGTCACTGATCACTGGTCAATGGTCACCGTCGCTGGTCACTGTTCACTGGTCACTGATCACTGGTCACTAGTCACTGGTCACTGGTCACTGGTCAATGGTCACTATCGCTGGTCAATGGTCATTGTCGCTGGTCACTGGTCATTGGTCACTTGTCACTGGTCACTGGTCACTGGTCAATGGTCACTGTCGCTGGTCACTGGTCACTAGTCACTGGTCACTGGTCACTGGTCGCTGGACACTGGTTACTTGTCACTGGTCAGTGGCCACTGGTCGCTGGTCACTTGTCACTGGTCACTGGTCACTGGTCACTGGTCACTGGTCACAAGTCACTGGTCACTGGTCACTGGTCACTGGTCAGTGGTCACTGGTCACTGGTCACTGGTCACTGGTCACTGGTCAATGGTCACTGTCGCTGGTCACTGGTCACTGGTCACTGATCACTGGTCACTGGTCACTGGTCACTGGTCACTGGTCAATGGTCACTATCGCTGGTCAATGGTCACTGTCGCTGGTTACTGGTCACTGGTCACTTGTCACTGGTCACTGGTCACTGGTCACTGGTCACAGGTCAATGGTCACTGTCGCTGGTCACTGGTCACTGGTCACTGGTCAATGGTCACTGGTCACTGGTCACTGGTCAATGGTCACTATCGCTGGACAATGGTCATTGTCGCTGGTCACTGGTCATTGGTCACTTGTCACTGGTCACTGGTCACTGGTCACTGGTCGTCACTGGTCACAGGTCAATGGTCACTGGTCACTGGTCACTGGTCAATGGTCACTATCGCTGGTCAATGGTCACTGTCGCTGGTTACTGGTCACTGGTCACTTGTCACTGGTCACTGGTCACTGGTCACTGGTCACAGGTCAATGGTCACTGTCGCTGGTCACTGGTCACTGGTCACTGGTCACTGGCCACTGGTCACTGGTCACTGGTCAATGGTCACTTTCGCTGGTCAATGGTCACTGTCGCTCGTAAACGGTCACTGTCGCTGGTCACTGGTCACTGGTCACTGGTCACTGGTCACTGGTCACTGGTCACTGGTCAATGGTCACTGGTGACTGGACACTGGTCACTGGTCACTGGTCACTGGTCACTGGTCACTGGTCACTGGTCAATGGTAACTTGTCACTGGGCAGTGGTCAATGGTCACTGGTCACTGGTCACTGGTCACTGGTCACTGGTCACTGGTCACAGGTCAATGGTCACTGGTCACTGGACACAGGTCACTGGTCACTGGTCACCGGTCACTGGTCACTGGTCACTGGTCAATGGTCACTGGCCACTGGTCACTGGTAACTGGTCAATGGTCACTTTCGCTGGTCAATGGTCACTGTCGCTGGTCACTGGTCACTGGTCACTGGTCACTGTCGCTGGTCACTGGTCACTGGTCACTGGTCACTGGTAACTGGTCAATGGTCACTGTCGCTGGTCACTGGTCACTGGTCACTGGTCACTGGTAAATGGTAACTTGTCACTGGGCAGTGGTCAATGGTCACTGGTCACTGGTCACTGGTCACTGGTCACTGGTCACAGGTCAATGGTCACTGGTCACTGGACACAGGTCACTGGTCACTGGTCACTGGTCACTGGTCACTGTTCACTGGTCACTGATCACTGGTCAATGGTCACCGTCGCTGGTCACTGTTCACTGGTCACTGATCACTGGTCACTAGTCACTGGTCACTGGTCACTGGTCACTGGTCACTGGTCACTGGTCAATGGTCACTATCGCTGGTCAATGGTCACCGTCGCTGGTCACCGTTCACTGGTCACTGATCACTGGTCACTAGTCACTGGTCACTGGTCACTGGTCAATGGTCACTATCGCTGGTCAATGGTCATTGTCGCTGGTCACTGGTCATTGGTCACTTGTCACAGGTCAATGGTCACTGGTCACTGGTCACTGGTCAATGGTCACTGTCGCTGGTCACTGGTCACTGGTCAATGGTCACTTGTCCCTGGGCAGTGGTCACTCGTCACTGGTCAATGGTCACTATCGCTGGTCAATAGTCACTGTCGCTGGTCACTGGTCACTGGTCACTTGTCACTGGTCACTGGTCACTGGTCACTGGTCACAGGTCACTGGTCACAAGTCACTGGTCACTTGTCACTGGTCAGTGGCCACTCGTCAATGGTCACTGGTCACTGGTCACTGGTCAATGGTCTCTGTCGCTGGTCACTGGTCACGATTCGCTGGTCACTGGTCACTGGTCACTGGTCAATGGTCACTGTCGCTGGTCACTGGTCACTGGTCAATGGTCACTTGTCCCAGGGCAGTGGTCACTGGTCACTGGTCAATGGTCACTGTCGCTGGTCAAGGGTCACTGGTCACATGTCACTGGTCACTGGTCACTGGTCACTGGTCACTGGTCACTGGTCACAAGTCACTGGTCACTTGTCACTGGTCAGTGGCCACTCGTCAATGGTCACTGGTCACTGGTCACTGGTCGCTGGTCACTGATCACTGGTCACTGGTCACTGGTCAATGGTCACTGTCGCTGATCACTGGTCACTGGTCACTGGTCAATGGTCACTGTCGCTGGTCACTGGTCGCTGGTCACTGATCACTGGTCACTGGTCACTGGTCACTGGTCAATGGTCACTATCGCTGGTCAATGGTCCCTGTCGCTGGTCACTGGTCATTGGTCACTTGTCACTGGTCACTGGTCACTGGTCACTGGTCAATGGTCACTGTCGCTGGTCACTGGTCACTGGTCACTGATCACTGGTCACTGGTCACTGGTCACTGGTCACTGATCACTGGTCACTGGTCACTGGTCACTGGTCACTGGTCACTGGTCAATGGTCACTATCGCTGGTCAATGGTCACTGTCGCTGGTCACTGGTCATTGGTCACTTGTCACTGGTCACTGGTCACTGGTCACTGGTCACTTGTCACTGGTCACTGGTCACTGGTCACTGGTCACTGGTCACTGGTCAATGGTCACTGTCGCTGGTCACTGGTCACTGGTCACTGGTCAATGGTCACTGGCCACTGGTCACTGGTCACTGGTCAATGGTCACTTTCGCTGGTCAATGGTCACTGTCGCTGGTAAACGGTCACTGTCGCTGGTCACTGGTCACTGGTCACTGGTCACTTGTCACTGGTCACTGGTCAATGGTCACTGTCGCTGGTCACTGGTCACTAGTCACTGGTCACTGGTCACTGGTCGCTGGACACTTGTTACTTGTCACTGGTCAGTGGCCACTGGTCGCTGGTCACTTGTCACTGGTCACTGGTTACTGGTCACTGGTCACTGGTCACAAGTCACTGGTCACTGGTCACTGGTCACTGGTCAGTGGTCACTGGTCACTGGTCACTGGTCACTGGTCACTGGTCAATGGTCACTGTCGCTGGTCACTGGTCACTGGTCACTGATCACTGGTCACTGGTCACTGGTCACTGGTCACTGGTCAATGGTCACTATCGCTAGTCAATGGTCACTGTCGCTGGTTACTGGTCACTGGTCACTTGTCACTGGTCACTGGTCACTGGTCACTGGTCACAGGTCAATGGTCACTGTCGCTGGTCACTGGTCACTGGTCACTGGTCACTGGCCACTGGTCACTGGTCACTGGTCAATGGTCACTTTCGCTGGTCAATGGTCACTGTCGCTCGTAAGCGGTCACTGTCGCTGGTCACTGGTCAATGGTCACTGGTCACTGGTCACTGGTCACTGGTCAATGGTCACTGGTCACTGGTCACTGGTCACTGGTCACTGGTCACAGGTCAATGGTCACTGGTCACTGGACACAGGTCACTGGTCACTGGTCACCGGTCACTGGTCACTGGTCACTGGTCAATGGTCACTGGCCACTGGTCACTGGTCACTGGTCAATGGTCACTTTCGCTGGTCAATGGTCACTGTCGCTGGTCACTGGTCACTGGTCACTGGTCACTGTCGCTGGTCACTGGTCACTGGTCACTGGTCACTGGTAACTGGTCAATGGTCACTGTCGCTGGTCACTGGTCACTGGTCACTGGTCACTGGTCAATGGTAACTTGTCACTGGGCAGTGGTCAATGGTCACTGGTCACTGGTCACTGGTCACTGGTCACTGGTCACAGGTCAATGGTCACTGGTCACTGGACACAGGTCACTGGTCATTGGTCACTGGTCACTGGTCACTGTTCACTGGTCACTGATCACTGGTCAATGGTCACCGTCGCTGGTCACTGTTCACTGGTCACTGATCACTGGTCACTAGTCACTGGTCACTGGTCACTGGTCAATGGTCACTATCGCTGGTCAATGGTCATTGTCGCTGGTCACTGGTCATTGGTCACTTGTCACTGGTCACTGGTCACTGGTCAATGGTCACTGTCGCTGGTCACTGGTCACTAGTCACTGGTCACTGGTCACTGGTCGCTGGACACTGGTTACTTGTCACTGGTCACTGGTCACTGGTCACTGGTCACTGGTCAATGGTCACTGTCGCTGGTCACTGGTCACTGGTCACTGATCACTGGTCACTGGTCACTGGTCACTGGTCACTGGTCAATGGTCACTATCGCTGGTCAATGGTCACTGTCGCTGGTTACTGGTCACTGGTCACTTGTCACTGGTCACTGGTCACTGGTCACTGGTCACAGGTCAATGGTCACTGTCGCTGGTCACTGGTCACTGGTCACTGGTCAATGGTCACTGGTCACTGGTCACTGGTCAATGGTCACTATCGCTGGTCAATGGTCATTGTCGCTGGTCACTGGTCATTGGTCACTTGTCACTGGTCACTGGTCACTGGTCACTGGTCGTCACTGGTCACAGGTCAATGGTCACTGGTCACTGGTCACTGGTCAATGGTCACTATCGCTGGTCAATGGTCACTGTCGCTGGTTACTGGTCACTGGTCACTTGTCACTGGTCACTGGTCACTGGTCACTGGTCACAGGTCAATGGTCACTGTCGCTGGTCACTGGTCACTGGTCACTGGTCACTGGCCACTGGTCACTGGTCACTGGTCAATGGTCACTTTCGCTGGTCAATGGTCACTGTCGCTCGTAAACGGTCACTGTCGCTGGTCACTGGTCACTGGTCACTGGTCACTGGTCACTGGTCACTGGTCACTGGTCAATGGTCACTGGTGACTGGACACTGGTCACTGGTCACTGGTCACTGGTCACTGGTCAATGGTAACTTGTCACTGGGCAGTGGTCAATGGTCACTGGTCACTGGTCACTGGTCACTGGTCACTGGTCACAGGTCAATGGTCACTGGTCACTGGACACAGGTCACTGGTCACTGGTCACCGGTCACTGGTCACTGGTCACTGGTCAATGGTCACTGGCCACTGGTCACTGGTAACTGGTCAATGGTCACTTTCGCTGGTCAATGGTCACTGTCGCTGGTCACTGGTCACTGGTCACTGGTCACTGTCGCTGGTCACTGGTCACTGGTCACTGGTCACTGGTAACTGGTCAATGGTCACTGTCGCTGGTCACTGGTCACTGGTCACTGGTCACTGGTAAATGGTAACTTGTCACTGGGCAGTGGTCAATGGTCACTGGTCACTGGTCACTGGTCACTGGTCACTGGTCACAGGTCAATGGTCACTGGTCACTGGACACAGGTCACTGGTCACTGGTCACTGGTCACTGGTCACTGTTCACTGGTCACTGATCACTGGTCAATGGTCACCGTCGCTGGTCACTGTTCACTGGTCACTGATCACTGGTCACTAGTCACTGGTCACTGGTCACTGGTCAATGGTCACTATCGCTGGTCAATGGTCATTGTCGCTGGTCACTGGTCATTGGTCACTTGTCACTGGTCACTGGTCACTGGTCACTGGTCACTGGTCACTGGTCACTGGTCACCGGTCACTGGTCACTGTTCACTGGTCAATGGTCACTGGCCACTGGTCACTGGTCACTGGTCAATGGTCACTTTCGCTGGTCAATGGTCACTGTCGCTGGTCACTGGTCACTGGTCACTGGTCACTGTCGCTGGTCACTGGTCACTGGTCACTGGTCACTGGTAACTGGTCAATGGTCACTGTCGCTGGTCACTGGTCACTGGTCACTGGTCACTGGTAAATGGTAACTTGTCACTGGGCAGTGGTCAATGGTCACTGGTCACTGGTCACTGGTCACTGGTCACTGGTCACAGGTCAATGGTCACTGGTCACTGGACACAGGTCACTGGTCACTGGTCACTGGTCACTGGTCACTGTTCACTGGTCACTGATCACTGGTCAATGGTCACCGTCGCTGGTCACTGTTCACTGGTCACTGATCACTGGTCACTAGTCACTGGTCACTGGTCACTGGTCAATGGTCACTATCGCTGGTCAATGGTCATTGTCGCTGGTCACTGGTCATTGGTCACTTGTCACTGGTCACTGGTCACTGGTCACTGGTCACTGGTCACTGGTCACTGGTCACTGGTCACCGGTCACTGGTCACTGTTCACTGGTCAATGGTCACTGGCCACTGGTCACTGGTCACTGGTCAATGGTCACTTTCGCTGGTCAATGGTCACTGTCGCTGGTAAACGGTCACTGTCGCTGGTCACTGGTCACTGGTCACTGGTCACTGGTCACTGGTCTCTGGTCACTGGTCACTGGTCACTGGTCACTGGTCACAGGTCAATGGTCACTGGTCACTGGACACAGGTCACTGGTCACTGGTCACCGGTCACTGGTCACTGGTCACTGGTCAATGGTCGCTGGCCACTGGTCACTGGTCACTGTCGCTGGTCACTGGTCACTGGTCACTGGTCACTGGTAACTGGTCAATGGTCACTGTCGCTGGTCACTGGTCACTGGTCACTGGTCACTGGTCAATGGTAACTTGTCACTGGGCAGTGGTCAATGGTCACTGGTCACTGGTCACTGGTCACTGGTCACTGGTCACAGGTCAATGGTCACTGGTCACTGGACACAGGTCACTGGTCACTGGTCACTGGTCACAGGTCACTGTTCACTGGTCACTGATCACTGGTCAATGGTCACCGTCGCTGGTCACCGTTCACTGGTCACTGATCACTGGTCACTAGTCACTGGTCACTGGTCACTGGTCAATGGTCACTATCGCTGGTCAATGGTCATTGTCGCTGGTCACTGGTCATTGGTCACTTGTCACTGGTCACTGGTCACTGGTCACTGGTCACAGGTCAATGGTCACTGGTCACTGGTCACTGGTCAATGGTCACTGTCGCTGGTCACTGGTCACTGGTCAATGGTCACTTGTCCCTGGGCAGTGGTCACTGGTCACTGGTCAATGGTCACTATCGCTGGTCAATAGTCACTGTCGCTGGTCACTGGTCACTGGTCACTGGTCACTGGTCAATGGTCACTATCGCTGGTCAATGGTCACTGTCGCTGGTTACTGGTCACTGGTCACTTGTCACTGGTCACTGGTCACTGGTCACTGGTCACAGGTCAATGGTCACTGTCGCTGGTCACTGGTCACTGGTCACTGGTCAATGGTCACTGGTCACTGGTCACTGGTCAATGGTCACTATCGCTGGTCAATGGTCATTGTCGCTGGTCACTGGTCATTGGTCACTTGTCACTGGTCACTGGTCACTGGTCACTGGTCGTCACTGGTCACAGGTCAATGGTCACTGGTCACTGGTCACTGGTCAATGGTCACTATCGCTGGTCAATGGTCACTGTCGCTGGTTACTGGTCACTGGTCACTTGTCACTGGTCACTGGTCACTGGTCACTGGTCACAGGTCAATGGTCACTGTCGCTGGTCACTGGTCACTGGTCACTGGTCACTGGCCACTGGTCACTGGTCACTGGTCAATGGTCACTTTCGCTGGTCAATGGTCACTGTCGCTCGTAAACGGTCACTGTCGCTGGTCACTGGTCACTGGTCACTGGTCACTGGTCACTGGTCACTGGTCACTGGTCAATGGTCACTGGTGACTGGACACTGGTCACTGGTCACTGGTCACTGGTCACTGGTCACTGGTCACTGGTCAATGGTAACTTGTCACTGGGCAGTGGTCAATGGTCACTGGTCACTGGTCACTGGTCACTGGTCACTGGTCACAGGTCAATGGTCACTGGTCACTGGACACAGGTCACTGGTCACTGGTCACCGGTCACTGGTCACTGGTCACTGGTCAATGGTCACTGGCCACTGGTCACTGGTAACTGGTCAATGGTCACTTTCGCTGGTCAATGGTCACTGTCGCTGGTCACTGGTCACTGGTCACTGGTCACTGTCGCTGGTCACTGGTCACTGGTCACTGGTCACTGGTAACTGGTCAATGGTCACTGTCGCTGGTCACTGGTCACTGGTCACTGGTCACTGGTAAATGGTAACTTGTCACTGGGCAGTGGTCAATGGTCACTGGTCACTGGTCACTGGTCACTGGTCACTGGTCACAGGTCAATGGTCACTGGTCACTGGACACAGGTCACTGGTCACTGGTCACTGGTCACTGGTCACTGTTCACTGGTCACTGATCACTGGTCAATGGTCACCGTCGCTGGTCACTGTTCACTGGTCACTGATCACTGGTCACTAGTCACTGGTCACTGGTCACTGGTCAATGGTCACTATCGCTGGTCAATGGTCATTGTCGCTGGTCACTGGTCATTGGTCACTTGTCACTGGTCACTGGTCACTGGTCACTGGTCACTGGTCACTGGTCACTGGTCACCGGTCACTGGTCACTGTTCACTGGTCAATGGTCACTGGCCACTGGTCACTGGTCACTGGTCAATGGTCACTTTCGCTGGTCAATGGTCACTGTCGCTGGTCACTGGTCACTGGTCACTGGTCACTGTCGCTGGTCACTGGTCACTGGTCACTGGTCACTGGTAACTGGTCAATGGTCACTGTCGCTGGTCACTGGTCACTGGTCACTGGTCACTGGTAAATGGTAACTTGTCACTGGGCAGTGGTCAATGGTCACTGGTCACTGGTCACTGGTCACTGGTCACAGGTCACAGGTCAATGGTCACTGGTCACTGGACACAGGTCACTGGTCACTGGTCACTGGTCACTGGTCACTGTTCACTGGTCACTGATCACTGGTCAATGGTCACCGTCGCTGGTCACTGTTCACTGGTCACTGATCACTGGTCACTAGTCACTGGTCACTGGTCACTGGTCAATGGTCACTATCGCTGGTCAATGGTCATTGTCGCTGGTCACTGGTCATTGGTCACTTGTCACTGGTCACTGGTCACTGGTCACTGGTCACTGGTCACTGGTCACTGGTCACTGGTCACCGGTCACTGGTCACTGTTCACTGGTCAATGGTCACTGGCCACTGGTCACTGGTCACTGGTCAATGGTCACTTTCGCTGGTCAATGGTCACTGTCGCTGGTAAACGGTCACTGTCGCTGGTCACTGGTCACTGGTCACTGGTCACTGGTCACTGGTCTCTGGTCACTGGTCACTGGTCACTGGTCACTGGTCACAGGTCAATGGTCACTGGTCACTGGACACAGGTCACTGGTCACTGGTCACCGGTCACTGGTCACTGGTCACTGGTCAATGGTCGCTGGCCACTGGTCACTGGTCACTGTCGCTGGTCACTGGTCACTGGTCACTGGTCACTGGTAACTGGTCAATGGTCACTGTCGCTGGTCACTGGTCACTGGTCACTGGTCACTGGTCAATGGTAACTTGTCACTGGGCAGTGGTCAATGGTCACTGGTCACTGGTCACTGGTCACTGGTCACTGGTCACAGGTCAATGGTCACTGGTCACTGGACACAGGTCACTGGTCACTGGTCACTGGTCACAGGTCACTGTTCACTGGTCACTGATCACTGGTCAATGGTCACCGTCGCTGGTCACCGTTCACTGGTCACTGATCACTGGTCACTAGTCACTGGTCACTGGTCACTGGTCAATGGTCACTATCGCTGGTCAATGGTCATTGTCGCTGGTCACTGGTCATTGGTCACTTGTCACTGGTCACTGGTCACTGGTCACTGGTCACAGGTCAATGGTCACTGGTCACTGGTCACTGGTCAATGGTCACTGTCGCTGGTCACTGGTCACTGGTCAATGGTCACTTGTCCCTGGGCAGTGGTCACTGGTCACTGGTCAATGGTCACTATCGCTGGTCAATAGTCACTGTCGCTGGTCACTGGTCACTGGTCACTGGTCACTGGTCACTGGTCACTGTTCACTGGTCACTGATCACTGGTCAATGGTCACCGTCGCTGGTCACTGTTCACTGGTCACTGATCACTGGTCACTAGTCACTGGTCACTGGTCACTGGTCAATGGTCACTATCGCTGGTCAATGGTCATTGTCGCTGGTCACTGGTCATTGGTCACTTGTCACTGGTCACTGGTCACTGGTCAATGGTCACTGTCGCTGGTCACTGGTCACTAGTCACTGGTCACTGGTCACTGGTCGCTGGACACTGGTTACTTGTCACTGGTCAGTGGCCACTGGTCGCTGGTCACTTGTCACTGGTCACTGGTCACTGGTCACTGGTCACTGGTCACAAGTCACTGGTCACTGGTCACTGGTCACTGGTCAGTGGTCACTGGTCACTGGTCACTGGTCACTGGTCAATGGTCACTGTCGCTGGTCACTGGTCACTGGTCACTGGTCACTGGTCACTGGTCAATGGTCACTATCGCTGGTCAATGGTCACTGTCGCTGGTTACTGGTCACTGGTCACTTGTCACTGGTCACTGGTCACTGGTCACTGGTCACAGGTCAATGGTCACTGTCGCTGGTCATTGGTCACTGGTCACTGGTCAATGGTCACTGGTCACTGGTCACTGGTCAATGGTCACTATCGCTGGTCAATGGTCATTGTCGCTGGTCACTGGTCATTGGTCACTTGTCACTGGTCACTGGTCACTGGTCACTGGTCGTCACTGGTCACAGGTCAATGGTCACTGGTCACTGGTCACTGGTCAATGGTCACTATCGCTGGTCAATGGTCACTGTCGCTGGTTACTGGTCACTGGTCACTTGTCACTGGTCACTGGTCACTGGTCACTGGTCACAGGTCAATGGTCACTGTCGCTGGTCACTGGTCACTGGTCACTGGTCGTCACTGGTCACAGGTCAATGGTCACTGGTCACTGGTCACTGGTCAATGGTCACTATCGCTGGTCAATGGTCACTGTCGCTGGTTACTGGTCACTGGTCACTTGTCACTGGTCACTGGTCACTGGTCACTGGTCACAGGTCAATGGTCACTGTCGCTGGTCACTGGTCACTGGTCACTGGTCACTGGCCACTGGTCACTGGTCACTGGTCAATGGTCACTTTCGCTGGTCATTGGTCACTGTCGCACGTAAACGGTCACTGTCGCTGGTCACTGGTCACTGGTCACTGGTCACTGGTCACTGGTCACTGGTCACTGGTCAATGGTCACTGGTGACTGGACACTGGTCACTGGTCACTGGTCACTGGTCACTGGTCACTGGTCACTGGTCAATGGTAACTTGTCACTGGGCAGTGGTCAATGGTCACTGGTCACTGGTCACTGGTCACTGGTCACTGGTCACAGGTCAATGGTCACTGGTCACTGGACACAGGTCACTGGTCACTGGTCACCGGTCACTGGTCACTGGTCACTGGTCAATGGTCACTGGCCACTGGTCACTGGTAACTGGTCAATGGTCACTTTCGCTGGTCAATGGTCACTGTCGCTGGTCACTGGTCACTGGTCACTGGTCACTGGTCACTGGTCACTGGTCAATGGTCACTGGTGACTGGACACTGGTCACTGGTCACTGGTCACTGGTCACTGGTCACTGGTCAATGGTAACTTGTCACTGGGCAGTGGTCAATGGTCACTGGTCACTGGTCACTGGTCACTGGTCACTGGTCACAGGTCAATGGTCACTGGTCACTGGACACAGGTCACTGGTCACTGGTCACCGGTCACTGGTCACTGGTCACTGGTCAATGGTCACTGGCCACTGGTCACTGGTAACTGGTCAATGGTCACTTTCGCTGGTCAATGGTCACTGTCGCTGGTCACTGGTCACTGGTCACTGGTCACTGTCGCTGGTCACTGGTCACTGGTCACTGGTCACTGGTCACAGGTCAATGGTCACTGGTCACTGGACACAGGTCACTGGTCACTGGTCACCGGTCACTGGTCACTGGTCACTGGTCAATGGTCGCTGGCCACTGGTCACTGGTCACTGTCGCTGGTCACTGGTCACTGGTCACTGGTCACTGGTAACTGGTCAATGGTCACTGTCGCTGGTCACTGGTCACTGGTCACTGGTCACTGGTCAATGGTAACTTGTCACTGGGCAGTGGTCAATGGTCACTGGTCACTGGTCACTGGTCACTGGTCACTGGTCACAGGTCAATGGTCACTGGTCACTGGACACAGGTCACTGGTCACTGGTCACTGGTCACAGGTCACTGTTCACTGGTCACTGATCACTGGTCAATGGTCACCGTCGCTGGTCACCGTTCACTGGTCACTGATCACTGGTCACTAGTCACTGGTCACTGGTCACTGGTCAATGGTCACTATCGCTGGTCAATGGTCATTGTCGCTGGTCACTGGTCATTGGTCACTTGTCACTGGTCACTGGTCACTGGTCACTGGTCACAGGTCAATGGTCACTGGTCACTGGTCACTGGTCAATGGTCACTGTCGCTGGTCACTGGTCACTGGTCAATGGTCACTTGTCCCTGGGCAGTGGTCACTGGTCACTGGTCAATGGTCACTATCGCTGGTCAATAGTCACTGTCGCTGGTCACTGGTCACTGGTCACTGGTCACTGGTCACTGGTCACTGTTCACTGGTCACTGATCACTGGTCAATGGTCACCGTCGCTGGTCACTGTTCACTGGTCACTGATCACTGGTCACTAGTCACTGGTCACTGGTCACTGGTCAATGGTCACTATCGCTGGTCAATGGTCATTGTCGCTGGTCACTGGTCATTGGTCACTTGTCACTGGTCACTGGTCACTGGTCAATGGTCACTGTCGCTGGTCACTGGTCACTAGTCACTGGTCACTGGTCACTGGTCGCTGGACACTGGTTACTTGTCACTGGTCAGTGGCCACTGGTCGCTGGTCACTTGTCACTGGTCACTGGTCACTGGTCACTGGTCACTGGTCACAAGTCACTGGTCACTGGTCACTGGTCACTGGTCAGTGGTCACTGGTCACTGGTCACTGGTCACTGGTCAATGGTCACTGTCGCTGGTCACTGGTCACTGGTCACTGGTCACTGGTCACTGGTCAATGGTCACTATCGCTGGTCAATGGTCACTGTCGCTGGTTACTGGTCACTGGTCACTTGTCACTGGTCACTGGTCACTGGTCACTGGTCACAGGTCAATGGTCACTGTCGCTGGTCATTGGTCACTGGTCACTGGTCAATGGTCACTGGTCACTGGTCACTGGTCAATGGTCACTATCGCTGGTCAATGGTCATTGTCGCTGGTCACTGGTCATTGGTCACTTGTCACTGGTCACTGGTCACTGGTCACTGGTCGTCACTGGTCACAGGTCAATGGTCACTGGTCACTGGTCACTGGTCAATGGTCACTATCGCTGGTCAATGGTCACTGTCGCTGGTTACTGGTCACTGGTCACTTGTCACTGGTCACTGGTCACTGGTCACTGGTCACAGGTCAATGGTCACTGTCGCTGGTCACTGGTCACTGGTCACTGGTCGTCACTGGTCACAGGTCAATGGTCACTGGTCACTGGTCACTGGTCAATGGTCACTATCGCTGGTCAATGGTCACTGTCGCTGGTTACTGGTCACTGGTCACTTGTCACTGGTCACTGGTCACTGGTCACTGGTCACAGGTCAATGGTCACTGTCGCTGGTCACTGGTCACTGGTCACTGGTCACTGGCCACTGGTCACTGGTCACTGGTCAATGGTCACTTTCGCTGGTCATTGGTCACTGTCGCACGTAAACGGTCACTGTCGCTGGTCACTGGTCACTGGTCACTGGTCACTGGTCACTGGTCACTGGTCACTGGTCAATGGTCACTGGTGACTGGACACTGGTCACTGGTCACTGGTCACTGGTCACTGGTCACTGGTCACTGGTCAATGGTAACTTGTCACTGGGCAGTGGTCAATGGTCACTGGTCACTGGTCACTGGTCACTGGTCACTGGTCACAGGTCAATGGTCACTGGTCACTGGACACAGGTCACTGGTCACTGGTCACCGGTCACTGGTCACTGGTCACTGGTCAATGGTCACTGGCCACTGGTCACTGGTAACTGGTCAATGGTCACTTTCGCTGGTCAATGGTCACTGTCGCTGGTCACTGGTCACTGGTCACTGGTCACTGGTCACTGGTCACTGGTCAATGGTCACTGGTGACTGGACACTGGTCACTGGTCACTGGTCACTGGTCACTGGTCACTGGTCAATGGTAACTTGTCACTGGGCAGTGGTCAATGGTCACTGGTCACTGGTCACTGGTCACTGGTCACTGGTCACAGGTCAATGGTCACTGGTCACTGGACACAGGTCACTGGTCACTGGTCACCGGTCACTGGTCACTGGTCACTGGTCAATGGTCACTGGCCACTGGTCACTGGTAACTGGTCAATGGTCACTTTCGCTGGTCAATGGTCACTGTCGCTGGTCACTGGTCACTGGTCACTGGTCACTGTCGCTGGTCACTGGTCACTGGTCACTGGTCACTGGTAACTGGTCAATGGTCACTGTCGCTGGTCACTGGTCACTGGTCACTGGTCACTGGTAAATGGTAACTTGTCACTGGGCAGTGGTCAATGGTCACTGGTCACTGGTCACTGGTCACTGGTCACTGGTCACAGGTCAATGGTCACTGGTCACTGGACACAGGTCACTGGTCACTGGTCACTGGTCACTGGTCACTGTTCACTGGTCACTGATCACTGGTCAATGGTCACCGTCGCTGGTCACTGTTCACTGGTCACTGATCACTGGTCACTAGTCACTGGTCACTGGTCACTGGTCAATGGTCACTATCGCTGGTCAATGGTCATTGTCGCTGGTCACTGGTCATTGGTCACTTGTCACTGGTCACTGGTCACTGGTCACTGGTCACTGGTCACTGGTCACTGGTCACCGGTCACTGGTCACTGTTCACTGGTCAATGGTCACTGGCCACTGGTCACTGGTCACTGGTCAATGGTCACTTTCGCTGGTCAATGGTCACTGTCGCTGGTCACTGGTCACTGGTCACTGGTCACTGTCGCTGGTCACTGGTCACTGGTCACTGGTCACTGGTCACTGGTAACTGGTCAATGGTCACTGTCGCTGGTCACTGGTCACTGGTCACTGGTCACTGGTAAATGGTAACTTGTCACTGGGCAGTGGTCAATGGTCACTGGTCACTGGTCACTGGTCACTGGTCACTGGTCACAGGTCAATGGTCACTGGTCACTGGACACAGGTCACTGGTCACTGGTCACTGGTCACTGGTCACTGTTCACTGGTCACTGATCACTGGTCAATGGTCACCGTCGCTGGTCACTGTTCACTGGTCACTGATCACTGGTCACTAGTCACTGGTCACTGGTCACTGGTCAATGGTCACTATCGCTGGTCAATGGTCATTGTCGCTGGTCACTGGTCATTGGTCACTTGTCACTGGTCACTGGTCACTGGTCACTGGTCACTGGTCACTGGTCACTGGTCACTGGTCACCGGTCACTGGTCACTGTTCACTGGTCAATGGTCACTGGCCACTGGTCACTGGTCACTGGTCAATGGTCACTTTCGCTGGTCAATGGTCACTGTCGCTGGTAAACGGTCACTGTCGCTGGTCACTGGTCACTGGTCACTGGTCACTGGTCACTGGTCTCTGGTCACTGGTCACTGGTCACTGGTCACAGGTCAATGGTCACTGGTCACTGGACACAGGTCACTGGTCACTGGTCACCGGTCACTGGTCACTGGTCACTGGTCAATGGTCACTGGCCACTGGTCACTGGTCACTGTCGCTGGTCACTGGTCACTGGTCACTGGTCACTGGTAACTGGTCAATGGTCACTGTCGCTGGTCACTGGTCACTGGTCACTGGTCACTGGTCAATGGTAACTTGTCACTGGGCAGTGGTCAATGGTCACTGGTCACTGGTCACTGGTCACTGGTCACTGGTCACAGGTCAATGGTCACTGGTCACTGGACACAGGTCACTGGTCACTGGTCACTGGTCACAGGTCACTGTTCACTGGTCACTGATCACTGGTCAATGGTCACCGTCGCTGGTCACCGTTCACTGGTCACTGATCACTGGTCACTAGTCACTGGTCACTGGTCACTGGTCAATGGTCACTATCGCTGGTCAATGGTCATTGTCGCTGGTCACTGGTCATTGGTCACTTGTCACTGGTCACTGGTCACTGGTCACTGGTCACAGGTCAATGGTCACTGGTCACTGGTCACTGGTCAATGGTCACTGTCGCTGGTCACTGGTCACTGGTCAATGGTCACTTGTCCCTGGGCAGTGGTCACTGGTCACTGGTCAATGGTCACTATCGCTGGTCAATAGTCACTGTCGCTGGTCACTGGTCACTGGTCACTGGTCACTGGTCACTGGTCACTGTTCACTGGTCACTGATCACTGGTCAATGGTCACCGTCGCTGGTCACTGTTCACTGGTCACTGATCACTGGTCACTAGTCACTGGTCACTGGTCACTGGTCAATGGTCACTATCGCTGGTCAATGGTCATTGTCGCTGGTCACTGGTCATTGGTCACTTGTCACTGGTCACTGGTCACTGGTCAATGGTCACTGTCGCTGGTCACTGGTCACTAGTCACTGGTCACTGGTCACTGGTCGCTGGACACTGGTTACTTGTCACTGGTCAGTGGCCACTGGTCGCTGGTCACTTGTCACTGGTCACTGGTCACTGGTCACTGGTCACTGGTCACAAGTCACTGGTCACTGGTCACTGGTCACTGGTCAGTGGTCACTGGTCACTGGTCACTGGTCACTGGTCAATGGTCACTGTCGCTGGTCACTGGTCACTGGTCACTGATCACTGGTCACTGGTCACTGGTCACTGGTCACTGGTCAATGGTCACTATCGCTGGTCAATGGTCACTGTCGCTGGTTACTGGTCACTGGTCACTTGTCACTGGTCACTGGTCACTGGTCACTGGTCACAGGTCAATGGTCACTGTCGCTGGTCACTGGTCACTGGTCACTGGTCAATGGTCACTGGTCACTGGTCACTGGTCAATGGTCACTATCGCTGGTCAATGGTCATTGTCGCTGGTCACTGGTCATTGGTCACTTGTCACTGGTCACTGGTCACTGGTCACTGGTCGTCACTGGTCACAGGTCAATGGTCACTGGTCACTGGTCACTGGTCAATGGTCACTATCGCTGGTCAATGGTCACTGTCGCTGGTTACTGGTCACTGGTCACTTGTCACTGGTCACTGGTCACTGGTCACTGGTCACAGGTCAATGGTCACTGTCGCTGGTCACTGGTCACTGGTCACTGGTCACTGGCCACTGGTCACTGGTCACTGGTCAATGGTCACTTTCGCTGGTCAATGGTCACTGTCGCTCGTAAACGGTCACTGTCGCTGGTCACTGGTCACTGGTCACTGGTCACTGGTCACTGGTCACTGGTCACTGGTCAATGGTCACTGGTCACTGGACACTGGTCACTGGTCACTGGTCACTGGTCACTGGTCACTGGTCACTGGTCAATGGTAACTTGTCACTGGGCAGTGGTCAATGGTCACTGGTCACTGGTCACTGGTCACTGGTCACTGGTCACAGGTCAATGGTCACTGGTCACTGGACACAGGTCACTGGTCACTGGTCACCGGTCACTGGTCACTGGTCAATGGTCACTGTCGCTGGTCACTGGTCGCTGGTCACTGATCACTGGTCACTGGTCACTGGTCACTGGTCAATGGTCACTATCGCTGGTCAATGGTCCCTGTCGCTGGTCACTGGTCATTGGTCACTTGTCACTGGTCACTGGTCACTGGTCACTGGTCAATGGTCACTGTCGCTGGTCACTGGTCACTGGTCACTGATCACTGGTCACTGGTCACTGGTCACTGGTCACTGATCACTGGTCACTGGTCACTGGTCACTGGTCACTGGTCACTGGTCAATGGTCACTATCGCTGGTCAATGGTCACTGTCGCTGGTCACTGGTCATTGGTCACTTGTCACTGGTCACTGGTCACTGGTCACTGGTCACTTGTCACTGGTCACTGGTCACTGGTCACTGGTCACTGGTCACTGGTCAATGGTCACTGTCGCTGGTCACTGGTCACTGGTCACTGGTCACTGGTCAATGGTCACTGGCCACTGGTCACTGGTCACTGGTCAATGGTCACTTTCGCTGGTCAATGGTCACTGTCGCTGGTAAACGGTCACTGTCGCTGGTCACTGGTCACTGGTCACTGGTCACTTGTCACTGGTCACTGGTCAATGGTCACTGTCGCTGGTCACTGGTCACTAGTCACTGGTCACTGGTCACTGGTCGCTGGACACTTGTTACTTGTCACTGGTCAGTGGCCACTGGTCGCTGGTCACTTGTCACTGGTCACTGGTTACTGGTCACTGGTCACTGGTCACAAGTCACTGGTCACTGGTCACTGGTCACTGGTCAGTGGTCACTGGTCACTGGTCACTGGTCACTGGTCACTGGTCAATGGTCACTGTCGCTGGTCACTGGTCACTGGTCACTGATCACTGGTCACTGGTCACTGGTCACTGGTCACTGGTCAATGGTCACTATCGCTAGTCAATGGTCACTGTCGCTGGTTACTGGTCACTGGTCACTTGTCACTGGTCACTGGTCACTGGTCACAGGTCAATGGTCACTGTCGCTGGTCACTGGTCACTGGTCACTGGTCACTGGCCACTGGTCACTGGTCACTGGTCAATGGTCACTTTCGCTGGTCAATGGTCACTGTCGCTCGTAAGCGGTCACTGTCGCTGGTCACTGGTCAATGGTCACTGGTCACTGGTCACTGGTCACTGGTCAATGGTCACTGGTCACTGGTCACTGGTCACTGGTCACTGGTCACAGGTCAATGGTCACTGGTCACTGGACACAGGTCACTGGTCACTGGTCACCGGTCACTGGTCACTGGTCACTGGTCAATGGTCACTGGCCACTGGTCACTGGTCACTGGTCAATGGTCACTTTCGCTGGTCAATGGTCACTGTCGCTGGTCACTGGTCACTGGTCACTGGTCACTGTCGCTGGTCACTGGTCACTGGTCACTGGTCACTGGTAACTGGTCAATGGTCACTGTCGCTGGTCACTGGTCACTGGTCACTGGTCACTGGTCAATGGTAACTTGTCACTGGGCAGTGGTCAATGGTCACTGGTCACTGGTCACTGGTCACTGGTCACTGGACACAGGTCACTGGTCATTGGTCACTGGTCACTGGTCACTGTTCACTGGTCACTGATCACTGGTCAATGGTCACCGTCGCTGGTCACTGTTCACTGGTCACTGATCACTGGTCACTAGTCACTGGTCACTGGTCACTGGTCAATGGTCACTATCGCTGGTCAATGGTCATTGTCGCTGGTCACTGGTCATTGGTCACTTGTCACTGGTCACTGGTCACTGGTCAATGGTCACTGTCGCTGGTCACTGGTCACTAGTCACTGGTCACTGGTCACTGGTCGCTGGACACTGGTTACTTGTCACTGGTCAGTGGCCACTGGTCGCTGGTCACTTGTCACTGGTCACTGGTCACTGGTCACTGGTCACTGGTCACAAGTCACTGGTCACTGGTCACTGGTCACTGGTCAGTGGTCACTGGTCACTGGTCACTGGTCACTGGTCACTGGTCAATGGTCACTGTCGCTGGTCACTGGTCACTGGTCACTGATCACTGGTCACTGGTCACTGGTCACTGGTCACTGGTCAATGGTCACTATCGCTGGTCAATGGTCACTGTCGCTGGTTACTGGTCACTGGTCACTTGTCACTGGTCACTGGTCACTGGTCACTGGTCACAGGTCAATGGTCACTGTCGCTGGTCACTGGTCACTGGTCACTGGTCAATGGTCACTGGTCACTGGTCACTGGTCAATGGTCACTATCGCTGGTCAATGGTCATTGTCGCTGGTCACTGGTCATTGGTCACTTGTCACTGGTCACTGGTCACTGGTCACTGGTCGTCACTGGTCACAGGTCAATGGTCACTGGTCACTGGTCACTGGTCAATGGTCACTATCGCTGGTCAATGGTCACTGTCGCTGGTTACTGGTCACTGGTCACTTGTCACTGGTCACTGGTCACTGGTCACTGGTCACAGGTCAATGGTCACTGTCGCTGGTCACTGGTCACTGGTCACTGGTCACTGGCCACTGGTCACTGGTCACTGGTCAATGGTCACTTTCGCTGGTCAATGGTCACTGTCGCTCGTAAACGGTCACTGTCGCTGGTCACTGGTCACTGGTCACTGGTCACTGGTCACTGGTCACTGGTCACTGGTCAATGGTCACTGGTGACTGGACACTGGTCACTGGTCACTGGTCACTGGTCACTGGTCACTGGTCACTGGTCAATGGTAACTTGTCACTGGGCAGTGGTCAATGGTCACTGGTCACTGGTCACTGGTCACTGGTCACTGGTCACAGGTCAATGGTCACTGGTCACTGGACACAGGTCACTGGTCACTGGTCACCGGTCACTGGTCACTGGTCACTGGTCACTGGTCACTGGTCACAAGTCACTGGTCACTTGTCACTGGTCAGTGGCCACTCGTCAATGGTCACTGGTCACTGGTCACTGGTCAATGGTCTCTGTCGCTGGTCACTGGTCACGATTCGCTGGTCCCTGGTCACTGGTACTGGTCAATGGTCACTGTCGCTGATCACTGGTCACTGGTCACTGGTCACTGGTCACTGGTCAATGGTCATTGTCGCTGGTCACTGGTCACTGGTCACTGATCACTGGTCACTGGTCACTGGTCACTGGTCACTGGTCACTGGTCAATGGTCACTGTCGCTGGTCACTGTTCACTGGTCACTGATCACTGGTCACTGGTCACTGGTCACTGGTCACTGGTCACCGGTCATTGGTAACTGGTCACTGATCACTGGTCACTGGTCACTGGTCACTGGTCACTGGTCACTGGTCACAGGTCAATGGTCACTGGTCACTGGTCACTGGTCAATGGTCACTGTCGCTGGTCACTGGTCACTGGTCAATGGTCACTTGTCCCAGGGCAGTGGTCACTGGTCACTGGTCAATGGTCACTGTCGCTGGTCACTGGTCACTGGTCACTTGTCACTGGTCACTGGTCACTGGTCACTGGTCACTGGTCACTGGTCACTGGTCACAAGTCACTGGTCACTTGTCACTGGTCAGTGGCCACTCGTCAATGGTCACTGGTCACTGGTCACTGGTCGCTGGTCACTGATCACTGGTCACTGGTCACTGGTCAATGGTCACTGTCGCTGATCACTGGTCACTGGTCACTGGTCAATGGTCACTGTCGCTGGTCACTGGTCGCTGGTCACTGATCACTGGTCACTGGTCACTGGTCACTGGTCAATGGTCACTATCGCTGGTCAATGGTCCCTGTCGCTGGTCACTGGTCATTGGTCACTTGTCACTGGTCACTGGTCACTGGTCACTGGTCAATGGTCACTGTCGCTGGTCACTGGTCACTGGTCACTGATCACTGGTCACTGGTCACTGGTCACTGGTCACTGATCACTGGTCACTGGTCACTGGTCACTGGTCACTGGTCACTGGTCAATGGTCACTATCGCTGGTCAATGGTCATTGTCGCTGGTCACTGGTCATTGGTCACTTGTCACTGGTCACTGGTCACTGGTCACTGGTCACAGGTCAATGGTCACTGGTCACTGGTCACTGGTCAATGGTCACTGTCGCTGGTCACTGGTCACTGGTCAATGGTCACTTGTCCCTGGGCAGTGGTCACTGGTCACTGGTCAATGGTCACTATCGCTGGTCAATAGTCAATGTCGCTGGTCACTGGTCACTGGTCACTTGTCACTGGTCACTGGTCACTGGTCACTGGTCACAGGTCACTGGTCACAAGTCACTGGTCACTTGTCACTGGTCAGTGGCCACTCGTCAATGGTCACTGGTCACTGGTCACTGGTCAATGGTCTCTGTCGCTGGTCACTGGTCACGATTCGCTGGTCCCTGGTCACTGGTACTGGTCAATGGTCACTGTCGCTGATCACTGGTCACTGGTCACTGGTCACTGGTCACTGGTCAATGGTCACTGTCGCTGGTCACTGGTCACTGGTCACTGATCACTGGTCACTGGTCACTGGTCACTGTTCACTGGTCACTGGTCAATGGTCACTGTCGCTGGTCACTGTTCACTGGTCACTGATCACTGGTCACTGGTCACTGGTCACTGGTCACTGGTCACCGGTCATTGGTCACTGGTCACTGATCACTGGTCACTGGTCACTGGTCACTGGTCACTGGTCACTGGTCACAGGTCAATGGTCACTGGTCACTGGTCACTGGTCAATGGTCACTGTCGCTGGTCACTGGTCACTGGTCAATGGTCACTTGTCCCAGGGCAGTGGTCACTGGTCACTGGTCAATGGACACTGTCGCTGGTCACTGGTCACTGGTCACTTGTCACTGGTCACTGGTCACTGGTCACTGGTCACTGGTCACTGGTCACAAGTCACTGGTCACTTGTCACTGGTCAGTGGCCACTCGTCAATGGTCACTGGTCACTGGTCACTGGTCGCTGGTCACTGATCACTGGTCACTGGTCACTGGTCAATGGTCACTGTCGCTGATCACTGGTCACTGGTCACTGGTCAATGGTCACTGTCGCTGGTCACTGGTCGCTGGTCACTGATCACTGGTCACTGGTCACTGGTCACTGGTCAATGGTCACTATCGCTGGTCAATGGTCCCTGTCGCTGGTCACTGGTCATTGGTCACTTGTCACTGGTCACTGGTCACTGGTCACTGGTCAATGGTCACTGTCGCTGGTCACTGGTCACTGGTCACTGGTCACTGGTCACTGGTCACTGATCACTGGTCACTGGTCACTGGTCACTGGTCACTGGTCACTGGTCAATGGTCACTATCGCTGGTCAATGGTCACTGTCGCTGGTCACTGGTCATTGGTCACTTGTCACTGGTCACTGGTCACTGGTCACTGGTCACTTGTCACTGGTCACTGGTCACTGGTCACTGGTCACTGGTCACTGGTCAATGGTCACTGTCGCTGGTCACTGGTCACTGGTCACTGGTCAATGGTCACTGGCCACTGGTCACTGGTCACTGGTCAATGGTCACTTTCGCTGGTCAATGGTCACTGTCGCTGGTAAACGGTCACTGTCGCTGGTCACTGGTCACTGGTCACTGGTCACTTGTCACTGGTCACTGGTCAATGGTCACTGTCGCTGGTCACTGGTCACTAGTCACTGGTCACTGGTCACTGGTCGCTGGACACTTGTTACTTGTCACTGGTCAGTGGCCACTGGTCGCTGGTCACTTGTCACTGGTCACTGGTTACTGGTCACTGGTCACTGGTCACAAGTCACTGGTCACTGGTCACTGGTCACTGGTCAGTGGTCACTGGTCACTGGTCACTGGTCACTGGTCACTGGTCAATGGTCACTGTCGCTGGTCACTGGTCACTGGTCACTGATCACTGGTCACTGGTCACTGGTCACTGGTCACTGGTCAATGGTCACTATCGCTAGTCAATGGTCACTGTCGCTGGTTACTGGTCACTGGTCACTTGTCACTGGTCACTGGTCACTGGTCACTGGTCACAGGTCAATGGTCACTGTCGCTGGTCACTGGTCACTGGCCACTGGTCACTGGTCACTGGTCAATGGTCACTTTCGCTGGTCAATGGTCACTGTCGCTCGTAAGCGGTCACTGTCGCTGGTCACTGGTCAATGGTCACTGGTCACTGGTCACTGGTCACTGGTCAATGGTCACTGGTCACTGGTCACTGGTCACTGGTCACTGGTCACAGGTCAATGGTCACTGGTCACTGGACACAGGTCACTGGTCACTGGTCACCGGTCACTGGTCACTGGTCACTGGTCAATGGTCACTGGCCACTGGTCACTGGTCACTGGTCAATGGTCACTTTCGCTGGTCAATGGTCACTGTCGCTGGTCACTGGTCACTGGTCACTGGTCACTGTCGCTGGTCACTGGTCACTGGTCACTGGTCACTGGTAACTGGTCAATGGTCACTGTCGCTGGTCACTGGTCACTGGTCACTGGTCACTGGTCAATGGTAACTTGTCACTGGGCAGTGGTCAATGGTCACTGGTCACTGGTCACTGGTCACTGGTCACTGGTCACAGGTCAATGGTCACTGGTCACTGGACACAGGTCACTGGTCATTGGTCACTGGTCACTGGTCACTGTTCACTGGTCACTGATCACTGGTCAATGGTCACCGTCGCTGGTCACTGTTCACTGGTCACTGATCACTGGTCACTAGTCACTGGTCACTGGTCACTGGTCAATGGTCACTATCGCTGGTCAATGGTCATTGTCGCTGGTCACTGGTCATTGGTCACTTGTCACTGGTCACTGGTCACTGGTCAATGGTCACTGTCGCTGGTCACTGGTCACTAGTCACTGGTCACTGGTCACTGGTCACTGGTCACTGGTCACAAGTCACTGGTCACTGGTCACTGGTCACTGGTCAGTGGTCACTGGTCACTGGTCACTGGTCACTGGTCACTGGTCAATGGTCACTGTCGCTGGTCACTGGTCACTGGTCACTGATCACTGGTCACTGGTCACTGGTCACTGGTCACTGGTCAATGGTCACTATCGCTGGTCAATGGTCACTGTCGCTGGTTACTGGTCACTGGTCACTTGTCACTGGTCACTGGTCACTGGTCACTGGTCACAGGTCAATGGTCACTGTCGCTGGTCACTGGTCACTGGTCACTGGTCAATGGTCACTGGTCACTGGTCACTGGTCAATGGTCACTATCGCTGGTCAATGGTCATTGTCGCTGGTCACTGGTCATTGGTCACTTGTCACTGGTCACTGGTCACTGGTCACTGGTCGTCACTGGTCACAGGTCAATGGTCACTGGTCACTGGTCACTGGTCAATGGTCACTATCGCTGGTCAATGGTCACTGTCGCTGGTTACTGGTCACTGGTCACTTGTCACTGGTCACTGGTCACTGGTCACTGGTCACAGGTCAATGGTCACTGTCGCTGGTCACTGGTCACTGGTCACTGGTCACTGGCCACTGGTCACTGGTCACTGGTCAATGGTCACTTTCGCTGGTCAATGGTCACTGTCGCTCGTAAACGGTCACTGTCGCTGGTCACTGGTCACTGGTCACTGGTCACTGGTCACTGGTCACTGGTCACTGGTCAATGGTCACTGGTGACTGGACACTGGTCACTGGTCACTGGTCACTGGTCACTGGTCACTGGTCACTGGTCAATGGTAACTTGTCACTGGGCAGTGGTCAATGGTCACTGGTCACTGGTCACTGGTCACTGGTCACTGGTCACAGGTCAATGGTCACTGGTCACTGGACACAGGTCACTGGTCACTGGTCACCGGTCACTGGTCACTGGTCACTGGTCAATGGTCACTGGCCACTGGTCACTGGTAACTGGTCAATGGTCACTTTCGCTGGTCAATGGTCACTGTCGCTGGTCACTGGTCACTGGTCACTGGTCACTGTCGCTGGTCACTGGTCACTGGTCACTGGTCACTGGTAACTGGTCAATGGTCACTGTCGCTGGTCACTGGTCACTGGTCACTGGTCACTGGTAAATGGTAACTTGTCACTGGGCAGTGGTCAATGGTCACTGGTCACTGGTCACTGGTCACTGGTCACTGGTCACAGGTCAATGGTCACTGGTCACTGGACACAGGTCACTGGTCACTGGTCACTGGTCACTGGTCACTGTTCACTGGTCACTGATCACTGGTCAATGGTCACCGTCGCTGGTCACTGTTCACTGGTCACTGATCACTGGTCACTAGTCACTGGTCACTGGTCACTGGTCACTGGTCACTGGTCACTGGTCAATGGTCACTATCGCTGGTCAATGGTCACCGTCGCTGGTCACCGTTCACTGGTCACTGATCACTGGTCACTAGTCACTGGTCACTGGTCACTGGTCAATGGTCACTATCGCTGGTCAATGGTCATTGTCGCTGGTCACTGGTCATTGGTCACTTGTCACAGGTCAATGGTCACTGGTCACTGGTCACTGGTCAATGGTCACTGTCGCTGGTCACTGGTCACTGGTCAATGGTCACTTGTCCCTGGGCAGTGGTCACTGGTCACTGGTCAATGGTCACTATCGCTGGTCAATAGTCACTGTCGCTGGTCACTGGTCACTGGTCACTTGTCACTGGTCACTGGTCACTGGTCACTGGTCACAGGTCACTGGTCACAAGTCACTGGTCACTTGTCACTGGTCAGTGGCCACTCGTCAATGGTCACTGGTCACTGGTCACTGGTCAATGGTCTCTGTCGCTGGTCACTGGTCACGATTCGCTGGTCCCTGGTCACTGGTACTGGTCAATGGTCACTGTCGCTGATCACTGGTCACTGGTCACTGGTCACTGGTCACTGGTCAATGGTCACTGTCGCTGGTCACTGGTCACTGGTCACTGATCACTGGTCACTGGTCACTGGTCACTGGTCACTGGTCACTGGTCAATGGTCACTGTCGCTGGTCACTGTTCACTGGTCACTGATCACTGGTCACTGGTCACTGGTCACTGGTCACTGGTCACCGGTCATTGGTCACTGGTCACTGATCACTGGTCACTGGTCACTGGTCACTGGTCACTGGTCACTGGTCACAGGTCAATGGTCACTGGTCACTGGTCACTGGTAAATGGTCACTGTCGCTGGTCACTGGTCACTGGTCAATGGTCACTTGTCCCAGGGCAGTGGTCACTGGTCACTGGTCAATGGTCACTGTCGCTGGTCACTGGTCACTGGTCACTTGTCACTGGTCACTGGTCACTGGTCACTGGTCACTGGTCACTGGTCACAAGTCACTGGTCACTGGTCACTGGTCACTGGTCAATGGTCACTATCGCTGGTCAATGGTCATTGTCGCTGGTCACTGGTCATTGGTCACTTGTCACTGGTCACTGGTCACTGGTCACTGGTCGTCACTGGTCACAGGTCAATGGTCACTGGTCACTGGTCACTGGTCAATGGTCACTATCGCTGGTCAATGGTCACTGTCGCTGGTTACTGGTCACTGGTCACTTGTCACTGGTCACTGGTCACTGGTCACTGGTCACAGGTCAATGGTCACTGTCGCTGGTCACTGATCACTGGTCACTGGTCACTGGTCACTGGTCACTGGTCACTGGTCAATGGTCACTATCGCTGGTCAATGGTCACTGTCGCTGGTCACTGGTCATTGGTCACTTGTCACAGGTCACTGGTCACTGGTCACTGGTCACTTGTCACTGGTCACTGGTCACTGGTCACTGGTCACTGGTCACTGGTCAATGGTCACTGTCGCTGGTCACTGGTCACTGGTCACTGGTCAATGGTCACTGGCCACTGGTCACTGGTCACTGGTCAATGGTCACTTTCGCTGGTCAATGGTCACTGTCGCTGGTAAACGGTCACTGTCGCTGGTCACTGGTCACTGGTCACTGGTCACTTGTCACTGGTCACTGGTCAATGGTCACTGTCGCTGGTCACTGGTCACTAGTCACTGGTCACTGGTCACTGGTCGCTGGACACTTGTTACTTGTCACTGGTCAGTGGCCACTGGTCGCTGGTCACTTGTCACTGGTCACTGGTTACTGGTCACAAGTCACTGGTCACTGGTCACTGGTCACTGGTCAGTGGTCACTGGTCACTGGTCACTGGTCACTGGTCACTGGTCAATGGTCACTGTCGCTGGTCACTGGTCACTGGTCACTGATCACTGGTCACTGGTCACTGGTCACTGGTCACTGGTCAATGGTCACTATCGCTAGTCAATGGTCACTGTCGCTGGTTACTGGTCACTGGTCACTTGTCACTGGTCACTGGTCACTGGTCACTGGTCACAGGTCAATGGTCACTGTCGCTGGTCACTGGTCACTGGTCACTGGTCACTGGCCACTGGTCACTGGTCACTGGTCAATGGTCACTTTCGCTGGTCAATGGTCACTGTCGCTCGTAAGCGGTCACTGTCGCTGATCACTGGTCAATGGTCACTGGTCACTGGTCACTGGTCACTGGTCAATGGTCACTGGTCACTGGTCACTGGTCACTGGTCACTGGTCACAGGTCAATGGTCACTGGTCACTGGACACAGGTCACTGGTCACTGGTCACCGGTCACTGGTCACTGGTCACTGGTCAATGGTCACTGGTCACTGGTCACTGGTCAATGGTCACTATCGCTGGTCAATGGTCATTGTCGCTGGTCACTGGTCATTGGTCACTTGTCACTGGTCACTGGTCACTGGTCACTGGTCGTCACTGGTCACAGGTCAATGGTCACTGGTCACTGGTCACTGGTCAATGGTCACTATCGCTGCTCAATGGTCACTGTCGCTGGTTACTGGTCACTGGTCACTTGTCACTGGTCACTGGTCACTGGTCACTGGTCACAGGTCAATGGTCACTGTCGCTGGTCACTGGTCACTGGTCACTGGTCACTGGCCACTGGTCACTGGTCACTGGTCAATGGTCACTTTCGCTGGTCAATGGTCACTGTCGCTCGTAAACGGTCACTGTCGCTGGTCACTGGTCACTGGTCACTGGTCACTGGTCACTGGTCACTGGTCACTGGTCAATGGTCACTGGTGACTGGACACTGGTCACTGGTCACTGGTCACTGGTTACTGGTCACTGGTCACTGGTCACAAGTCACTGGTCACTGGTCACTGGTCACTGGTCAGTGGTCACTGGTCACTGGTCACTGGTCACTGGTCACTGGTCAATGGTCACTGTCGCTGGTCACTGGTCACTGGTCACTGATCACTGGTCACTGGTCACTGGTCACTGGTCACTGGTCAATGGTCACTATCGCTAGTCAATGGTCACTGTCGCTGGTTACTGGTCACTGGTCACTTGTCACTGGTCACTGGTCACTGGTCACTGGTCACAGGTCAATGGTCACTGTCGCTGGTCACTGGTCACTGGCCACTGGTCACTGGTCACTGGTCAATGGTCACTTTCGCTGGTCAATGGTCACTGTCGCTCGTAAGCGGTCACTGTCGCTGGTCACTGGTCAATGGTCACTGGTCACTGGTCACTGGTCACTGGTCAATGGTCACTGGTCACTGGTCACTGGTCACAGGTCAATGGTCACTGGTCACTGGACACAGGTCACTGGTCACTGGTCACCGGTCACTGGTCACTGGTCACTGGTCAATGGTCACTGGCCACTGGTCACTGGTCACTGGTCAATGGTCACTTTCGCTGGTCAATGGTCACTGTCGCTGGTCACTGGTCACTGGTCACTGGTCACTGTCGCTGGTCACTGGTCACTGGTCACTGGTCACTGGTAACTGGTCAATGGTCACTGTCGCTGGTCACTGGTCACTGGTCACTGGTCACTGGTCAATGGTAACTTGTCACTGGGCAGTGGTCAATGGTCACTGGTCACTGGTCACTGGTCACTGGTCACTGGTCACAGGTCAATGGTCACTGGTCAATGGTCACTGGTGACTGGACACTGGTCACTGGTCACTGGTCACTGGTCACTGGTCACTGGTCACTGGTCAATGGTAACTTGTCACTGGGCAGTGGTCAATGGTCACTGGTCACTGGTCACTGGTCACTGGTCACTGGTCACAGGTCAATGGTCACTGGTCACTGGACACAGGTCACTGGTCACTGGTCACCGGTCACTGGTCACTGGTCACTGGTCAATGGTCACTGGCCACTGGTCACTGGTAACTGGTCAATGGTCACTTTCGCTGGTCAATGGTCACTGTCGCTGGTCACTGGTCACTGGTCACTGGTCACTGTCGCTGGTCACTGGTCACTGGTCACTGGTCACTGGTAACTGGTCAATGGTCACTGTCGCTGGTCACTGGTCACTGGTCACTGGTCACTGGTAAATGGTAACTTGTCACTGGGCAGTGGTCAATGGTCACTGGTCACTGGTCACTGGTCACTGGTCACTGGTCACAGGTCAATGGTCACTGGTCACTGGACACAGGTCACTGGTCACTGGTCACTGGTCACTGGTCACTGTTCACTGGTCACTGATCACGGGTCAATGGTCACCGTCGCTGGTCACTGTTCACTGGTCACTGATCACTGGTCACTAGTCACTGGTCACTGGTCACTGGTCACTGGTCACTGGTCACTGGTCAATGGTCACTATCGCTGGTCAATGGTCACCGTCGCTGGTCACCGTTCACTGGTCACTGATCACTGGTCACTAGTCACTGGTCACTGGTCACTGGTCAATGGTCACTATCGCTGGTCAATGGTCATTGTCGCTGGTCACTGGTCATTGGTCACTTGTCACAGGTCAATGGTCACTGGTCACTGGTCACTGGTCAATGGTCACTGTCGCTGGTCACTGGTCACTGGTCAATGGTCACTTGTCCCTGGGCAGTGGTCACTGGTCACTGGTCAATGGTCACTATCGCTGGTCAATAGTCACTGTCGCTGGTCACTGGTCACTGGTCACTTGTCACTGGTCACTGGTCACTGGTCACTGGTCACAGGTCACTGGTCACAAGTCACTGGTCACTTGTCACTGGTCAGTGGCCACTCGTCAATGGTCACTGGTCACTGGTCACTGGTCAATGGTCTCTGTCGCTGGTCACTGGTCACGATTCGCTGGTCCCTGGTCACTGGTACTGGTCAATGGTCACTGTCGCTGATCACTGGTCACTGGTCACTGGTCACTGGTCACTGGTCAATGGTCACTGTCGCTGGTCACTGGTCACTGGTCACTGATCACTGGTCACTGGTCACTGGTCACTGGTCACTGGTCACTGTTCACTGGTCACTGATCACTGGTCAATGGTCACCGTCGCTGGTCACTGTTCACTGGTCACTGATCACTGGTCACTAGTCACTGGTCACTGGTCACTGGTCAATGGTCACTATCGCTGGTCAATGGTCATTGTCGCTGGTCACTGGTCATTGGTCACTTGTCACTGGTCACTGGTCACTGGTCAATGGTCACTGTCGCTGGTCACTGGTCACTAGTCACTGGTCACTGGTCACTGGTCGCTGGACACTGGTTACTTGTCACTGGTCAGTGGCCACTGGTCGCTGGTCACTTGTCACTGGTCACTGGTCACTGGTCACTGGTCACTGGTCACAAGTCACTGGTCACTGGTCACTGGTCACTGGTCAGTGGTCACTGGTCACTGGTCACTGGTCACTGGTCAATGGTCACTGTCGCTGGTCACTGGTCACTGGTCACTGATCACTGGTCACTGGTCACTGGTCACTGGTCACTGGTCAATGGTCACTATCGCTGGTCAATGGTCACTGTCGCTGGTTACTGGTCACTGGTCACTTGTCACTGGTCACTGGTCACTGGTCACTGGTCACAGGTCAATGGTCACTGTCGCTGGTCACTGGTCACTGGTCACTGGTCAATGGTCACTGGTCACTGGTCACTGGTCAATGGTCACTATCGCTGGTCAATGGTCATTGTCGCTGGTCACTGGTCATTGGTCACTTGTCACTGGTCACTGGTCACTGGTCACTGGTCGTCACTGGTCACAGGTCAATGGTCACTGGTCACTGGTCACTGGTCAATGGTCACTATCGCTGGTCAATGGTCACTGTCGCTGGTTACTGGTCACTGGTCACTTGTCACTGGTCACTGGTCACTGGTCACTGGTCACAGGTCAATGGTCACTGTCGCTGGTCACTGGTCACTGGTCACTGGTCACTGGCCACTGGTCACTGGTCACTGGTCAATGGTCACTTTCGCTGGTCAATGGTCACTGTCGCTCGTAAACGGTCACTGTCGCTGGTCACTGGTCACTGGTCACTGGTCACTGGTCACTGGTCACTGGTCACTGGTCAATGGTCACTGGTCACTGGACACTGGTCACTGGTCACTGGTCACTGGTCACTGGTCACTGGTCACTGGTCAATGGTAACTTGTCACTGGGCAGTGGTCAATGGTCACTGGTCACTGGTCACTGGTCACTGGTCACTGGTCACAGGTCAATGGTCACTGGTCACTGGACACAGGTCACTGGTCACTGGTCACCGGTCACTGGTCACTGGTCAATGGTCACTGTCGCTGGTCACTGGTCGCTGGTCACTGATCACTGGTCACTGGTCACTGGTCACTGGTCAATGGTCACTATCGCTGGTCAATGGTCCCTGTCGCTGGTCACTGGTCATTGGTCACTTGTCACTGGTCACTGGTCACTGGTCACTGGTCAATGGTCACTGTCGCTGGTCACTGGTCACTGGTCACTGATCACTGGTCACTGGTCACTGGTCACTGGTCACTGATCACTGGTCACTGGTCACTGGTCACTGGTCACTGGTCACTGGTCAATGGTCACTATCGCTGGTCAATGGTCACTGTCGCTGGTCACTGGTCATTGGTCACTTGTCACTGGTCACTGGTCACTGGTCACTGGTCACTTGTCACTGGTCACTGGTCACTGGTCACTGGTCACTGGTCACTGGTCAATGGTCACTGTCGCTGGTCACTGGTCACTGGTCACTGGTCACTGGTCAATGGTCACTGGCCACTGGTCACTGGTCACTGGTCAATGGTCACTTTCGCTGGTCAATGGTCACTGTCGCTGGTAAACGGTCACTGTCGCTGGTCACTGGTCACTGGTCACTGGTCACTTGTCACTGGTCACTGGTCAATGGTCACTGTCGCTGGTCACTGGTCACTAGTCACTGGTCACTGGTCACTGGTCGCTGGACACTTGTTACTTGTCACTGGTCAGTGGCCACTGGTCGCTGGTCACTTGTCACTGGTCACTGGTTACTGGTCACTGGTCACTGGTCACAAGTCACTGGTCACTGGTCACTGGTCACTGGTCAGTGGTCACTGGTCACTGGTCACTGGTCACTGGTCACTGGTCAATGGTCACTGTCGCTGGTCACTGGTCACTGGTCACTGATCACTGGTCACTGGTCACTGGTCACTGGTCACTGGTCAATGGTCACTATCGCTAGTCAATGGTCACTGTCGCTGGTTACTGGTCACTGGTCACTTGTCACTGGTCACTGGTCACTGGTCACAGGTCAATGGTCACTGTCGCTGGTCACTGGTCACTGGTCACTGGTCACTGGCCACTGGTCACTGGTCACTGGTCAATGGTCACTTTCGCTGGTCAATGGTCACTGTCGCTCGTAAGCGGTCACTGTCGCTGGTCACTGGTCAATGGTCACTGGTCACTGGTCACTGGTCACTGGTCAATGGTCACTGGTCACTGGTCACTGGTCACTGGTCACTGGTCACAGGTCAATGGTCACTGGTCACTGGACACAGGTCACTGGTCACTGGTCACCGGTCACTGGTCACTGGTCACTGGTCAATGGTCACTGGCCACTGGTCACTGGTCACTGGTCAATGGTCACTTTCGCTGGTCAATGGTCACTGTCGCTGGTCACTGGTCACTGGTCACTGGTCACTGTCGCTGGTCACTGGTCACTGGTCACTGGTCACTGGTAACTGGTCAATGGTCACTGTCGCTGGTCACTGGTCACTGGTCACTGGTCACTGGTCAATGGTAACTTGTCACTGGGCAGTGGTCAATGGTCACTGGTCACTGGTCACTGGTCACTGGTCACTGGACACAGGTCACTGGTCATTGGTCACTGGTCACTGGTCACTGTTCACTGGTCACTGATCACTGGTCAATGGTCACCGTCGCTGGTCACTGTTCACTGGTCACTGATCACTGGTCACTAGTCACTGGTCACTGGTCACTGGTCAATGGTCACTATCGCTGGTCAATGGTCATTGTCGCTGGTCACTGGTCATTGGTCACTTGTCACTGGTCACTGGTCACTGGTCAATGGTCACTGTCGCTGGTCACTGGTCACTAGTCACTGGTCACTGGTCACTGGTCGCTGGACACTGGTTACTTGTCACTGGTCAGTGGCCACTGGTCGCTGGTCACTTGTCACTGGTCACTGGTCACTGGTCACTGGTCACTGGTCACAAGTCACTGGTCACTGGTCACTGGTCACTGGTCAGTGGTCACTGGTCACTGGTCACTGGTCACTGGTCACTGGTCAATGGTCACTGTCGCTGGTCACTGGTCACTGGTCACTGATCACTGGTCACTGGTCACTGGTCACTGGTCACTGGTCAATGGTCACTATCGCTGGTCAATGGTCACTGTCGCTGGTTACTGGTCACTGGTCACTTGTCACTGGTCACTGGTCACTGGTCACTGGTCACAGGTCAATGGTCACTGTCGCTGGTCACTGGTCACTGGTCACTGGTCAATGGTCACTGGTCACTGGTCACTGGTCAATGGTCACTATCGCTGGTCAATGGTCATTGTCGCTGGTCACTGGTCATTGGTCACTTGTCACTGGTCACTGGTCACTGGTCACTGGTCGTCACTGGTCACAGGTCAATGGTCACTGGTCACTGGTCACTGGTCAATGGTCACTATCGCTGGTCAATGGTCACTGTCGCTGGTTACTGGTCACTGGTCACTTGTCACTGGTCACTGGTCACTGGTCACTGGTCACAGGTCAATGGTCACTGTCGCTGGTCACTGGTCACTGGTCACTGGTCACTGGCCACTGGTCACTGGTCACTGGTCAATGGTCACTTTCGCTGGTCAATGGTCACTGTCGCTCGTAAACGGTCACTGTCGCTGGTCACTGGTCACTGGTCACTGGTCACTGGTCACTGGTCACTGGTCACTGGTCACTGGTCAATGGTCACTGGTGACTGGACACTGGTCACTGGTCACTGGTCACTGGTCACTGGTCACTGGTCACTGGTCAATGGTAACTTGTCACTGGGCAGTGGTCAATGGTCACTGGTCACTGGTCACTGGTCACTGGTCACTGGTCACAGGTCAATGGTCACTGGTCACTGGACACAGGTCACTGGTCACTGGTCACCGGTCACTGGTCACTGGTCACTGGTCACTGGTCACTGGTCACAAGTCACTGGTCACTTGTCACTGGTCAGTGGCCACTCGTCAATGGTCACTGGTCACTGGTCACTGGTCAATGGTCTCTGTCGCTGGTCACTGGTCACGATTCGCTGGTCCCTGGTCACTGGTACTGGTCAATGGTCACTGTCGCTGATCACTGGTCACTGGTCACTGGTCACTGGTCACTGGTCAATGGTCATTGTCGCTGGTCACTGGTCACTGGTCACTGATCACTGGTCACTGGTCACTGGTCACTGGTCACTGGTCACTGGTCAATGGTCACTGTCGCTGGTCACTGTTCACTGGTCACTGATCACTGGTCACTGGTCACTGGTCACTGGTCACTGGTCACCGGTCATTGGTCACTGGTCACTGATCACTGGTCACTGGTCACTGGTCACTGGTCACTGGTCACTGGTCACAGGTCAATGGTCACTGGTCACTGGTCACTGGTCAATGGTCACTGTCGCTGGTCACTGGTCACTGGTCAATGGTCACTTGTCCCAGGGCAGTGGTCACTGGTCACTGGTCAATGGTCACTGTCGCTGGTCACTGGTCACTGGTCACTTGTCACTGGTCACTGGTCACTGGTCACTGGTCACTGGTCACTGGTCACTGGTCACAAGTCACTGGTCACTTGTCACTGGTCAGTGGCCACTCGTCAATGGTCACTGGTCACTGGTCACTGGTCGCTGGTCACTGATCACTGGTCACTGGTCACTGGTCAATGGTCACTGTCGCTGATCACTGGTCACTGGTCACTGGTCAATGGTCACTGTCGCTGGTCACTGGTCGCTGGTCACTGATCACTGGTCACTGGTCACTGGTCACTGGTCAATGGTCACTATCGCTGGTCAATGGTCCCTGTCGCTGGTCACTGGTCATTGGTCACTTGTCACTGGTCACTGGTCACTGGTCACTGGTCAATGGTCACTGTCGCTGGTCACTGGTCACTGGTCACTGATCACTGGTCACTGGTCACTGGTCACTGGTCACTGATCACTGGTCACTGGTCACTGGTCACTGGTCACTGGTCACTGGTCAATGGTCACTATCGCTGGTCAATGGTCATTGTCGCTGGTCACTGGTCATTGGTCACTTGTCACTGGTCACTGGTCACTGGTCACTGGTCAATGGTCACTGTCGCTGGTCACTGGTCACTGGTCACTGATCACTGGTCACTGGTCACTGGTCAATGGTCACTGTCGCTGGTCACTGGTCACTGGTCAATGGTCACTTGTCCCTGGGCAGTGGTCACTGGTCACTGGTCAATGGTCACTATCGCTGGTCAATAGTCACTGTCGCTGGTCACTGGTCACTGGTCACTTGTCACTGGTCACTGGTCACTGGTCACTGGTCACAGGTCACTGGTCACAAGTCACTGGTCACTTGTCACTGGTCAGTGGCCACTCGTCAATGGTCACTGGTCACTGGTCACTGGTCAATGGTCTCTGTCGCTGGTCACTGGTCACGATTCGCTGGTCCCTGGTCACTGGTACTGGTCAATGGTCACTGTCGCTGATCACTGGTCACTGGTCACTGGTCACTGGTCACTGGTCAATGGTCACTGTCGCTGGTCACTGGTCACTGGTCACTGATCACTGGTCACTGGTCACTGGTCACTGTTCACTGGTCACTGGTCAATGGTCACTGTCGCTGGTCACTGTTCACTGGTCACTGATCACTGGTCACTGGTCACTGGTCACTGGTCACTGGTCACCGGTCATTGGTCACTGGTCACTGATCACTGGTCACTGGTCACTGGTCACTGGTCACTGGTCACTGGTCACAGGTCAATGGTCACTGGTCACTGGTCACTGGTCAATGGTCACTGTCGCTGGTCACTGGTCACTGGTCAATGGTCACTTGTCCCAGGGCAGTGGTCACTGGTCACTGGTCAATGGACACTGTCGCTGGTCACTGGTCACTGGTCACTTGTCACTGGTCACTGGTCACTGGTCACTGGTCACTGGTCACTGGTCACAAGTCACTGGTCACTTGTCACTGGTCAGTGGCCACTCGTCAATGGTCACTGGTCACTGGTCACTGGTCGCTGGTCACTGATCACTGGTCACTGGTCACTGGTCAATGGTCACTGTCGCTGATCACTGGTCACTGGTCACTGGTCAATGGTCACTGTCGCTGGTCACTGGTCGCTGGTCACTGATCACTGGTCACTGGTCACTGGTCACTGGTCAATGGTCACTATCGCTGGTCAATGGTCCCTGTCGCTGGTCACTGGTCATTGGTCACTTGTCACTGGTCACTGGTCACTGGTCACTGGTCAATGGTCACTGTCGCTGGTCACTGGTCACTGGTCACTGATCACTGGTCACTGGTCACTGGTCACTGGTCACTGATCACTGGTCACTGGTCACTGGTCACTGGTCACTGGTCACTGGTCAATGGTCACTATCGCTGGTCAATGGTCACTGTCGCTGGTCACTGGTCATTGGTCACTTGTCACTGGTCACTGGTCACTGGTCACTGGTCACTTGTCACTGGTCACTGGTCACTGGTCACTGGTCACTGGTCACTGGTCAATGGTCACTGTCGCTGGTCACTGGTCACTGGTCACTGGTCAATGGTCACTGGCCACTGGTCACTGGTCACTGGTCAATGGTCACTTTCGCTGGTCAATGGTCACTGTCGCTGGTAAACGGTCACTGTCGCTGGTCACTGGTCACTGGTCACTGGTCACTTGTCACTGGTCACTGGTCAATGGTCACTGTCGCTGGTCACTGGTCACTAGTCACTGGTCACTGGTCACTGGTCGCTGGACACTTGTTACTTGTCACTGGTCAGTGGCCACTGGTCGCTGGTCACTTGTCACTGGTCACTGGTTACTGGTCACTGGTCACTGGTCACAAGTCACTGGTCACTGGTCACTGGTCACTGGTCAGTGGTCACTGGTCACTGGTCACTGGTCACTGGTCACTGGTCAATGGTCACTGTCGCTGGTCACTGGTCACTGGTCACTGATCACTGGTCACTGGTCACTGGTCACTGGTCACTGGTCAATGGTCACTATCGCTAGTCAATGGTCACTGTCGCTGGTTACTGGTCACTGGTCACTTGTCACTGGTCACTGGTCACTGGTCACTGGTCACAGGTCAATGGTCACTGTCGCTGGTCACTGGTCACTGGCCACTGGTCACTGGTCACTGGTCAATGGTCACTTTCGCTGGTCAATGGTCACTGTCGCTCGTAAGCGGTCACTGTCGCTGGTCACTGGTCAATGGTCACTGGTCACTGGTCACTGGTCACTGGTCAATGGTCACTGGTCACTGGTCACTGGTCACTGGTCACTGGTCACAGGTCAATGGTCACTGGTCACTGGACACAGGTCACTGGTCACTGGTCACCGGTCACTGGTCACTGGTCACTGGTCAATGGTCACTGGCCACTGGTCACTGGTCACTGGTCAATGGTCACTTTCGCTGGTCAATGGTCACTGTCGCTGGTCACTGGTCACTGGTCACTGGTCACTGTCGCTGGTCACTGGTCACTGGTCACTGGTCACTGGTAACTGGTCAATGGTCACTGTCGCTGGTCACTGGTCACTGGTCACTGGTCACTGGTCAATGGTAACTTGTCACTGGGCAGTGGTCAATGGTCACTGGTCACTGGTCACTGGTCACTGGTCACTGGTCACAGGTCAATGGTCACTGGTCACTGGACACAGGTCACTGGTCATTGGTCACTGGTCACTGGTCACTGTTCACTGGTCACTGATCACTGGTCAATGGTCACCGTCGCTGGTCACTGTTCACTGGTCACTGATCACTGGTCACTAGTCACTGGTCACTGGTCACTGGTCAATGGTCACTATCGCTGGTCAATGGTCATTGTCGCTGGTCACTGGTCATTGGTCACTTGTCACTGGTCACTGGTCACTGGTCAATGGTCACTGTCGCTGGTCACTGGTCACTAGTCACTGGTCACTGGTCACTGGTCACTGGTCACTGGTCACAAGTCACTGGTCACTGGTCACTGGTCACTGGTCAGTGGTCACTGGTCACTGGTCACTGGTCACTGGTCACTGGTCAATGGTCACTGTCGCTGGTCACTGGTCACTGGTCACTGATCACTGGTCACTGGTCACTGGTCACTGGTCACTGGTCAATGGTCACTATCGCTGGTCAATGGTCACTGTCGCTGGTTACTGGTCACTGGTCACTTGTCACTGGTCACTGGTCACTGGTCACTGGTCACAGGTCAATGGTCACTGTCGCTGGTCACTGGTCACTGGTCACTGGTCAATGGTCACTGGTCACTGGTCACTGGTCAATGGTCACTATCGCTGGTCAATGGTCATTGTCGCTGGTCACTGGTCATTGGTCACTTGTCACTGGTCACTGGTCACTGGTCACTGGTCGTCACTGGTCACAGGTCAATGGTCACTGGTCACTGGTCACTGGTCAATGGTCACTATCGCTGGTCAATGGTCACTGTCGCTGGTTACTGGTCACTGGTCACTTGTCACTGGTCACTGGTCACTGGTCACTGGTCACAGGTCAATGGTCACTGTCGCTGGTCACTGGTCACTGGCCACTGGTCACTGGTCACTGGTCAATGGTCACTTTCGCTGGTCAATGGTCACTGTCGCTCGTAAACGGTCACTGTCGCTGGTCACTGGTCACTGGTCACTGGTCACTGGTCACTGGTCACTGGTCACTGGTCAATGGTCACTGGTGACTGGACACTGGTCACTGGTCACTGGTCACTGGTCACTGGTCACTGGTCACTGGTCAATGGTAACTTGTCACTGGGCAGTGGTCAATGGTCACTGGTCACTGGTCACTGGTCACTGGTCACTGGTCACAGGTCAATGGTCACTGGTCACTGGTCACTGGTCACAGGTCAATGGTCACTGTCGCTGGTCACTGGTCACTGGTCACTGGTCACTGGCCACTGGTCACTGGTCACTGGTCAATGGTCACTTTCGCTGGTCAATGGTCACTGTCGCTCGTAAGCGGTCACTGTCGCTGGTCACTGGTCAATGGTCACTGGTCACTGGTCACTGGTCACTGGTCAATGGTCACTGGTCACTGGTCACTGGTCACTGGTCACTGGTCACAGGTCAATGGTCACTGGTCACTGGACACAGGTCACTGGTCACTGGTCACCGGTCACTGGTCACTGGTCACTGGTCAATGGTCACTGGCCACTGGTCACTGGTCACTGGTCAATGGTCACTTTCGCTGGTCAATGGTCACTGTCGCTGGTCACTGGTCACTGGTCACTGGTCACTGTCGCTGGTCACTGGTCACTGGTCACTGGTCACTGGTAACTGGTCAATGGTCACTGTCGCTGGTCACTGGTCACTGGTCACTGGTCACTGGTCAATGGTAACTTGTCACTGGGCAGTGGTCAATGGTCACTGGTCACTGGTCACTGGTCACTGGTCACTGGACACAGGTCACTGGTCATTGGTCACTGGTCACTGGTCACTGTTCACTGGTCACTGATCACTGGTCAATGGTCACCGTCGCTGGTCACTGTTCACTGGTCACTGATCACTGGTCACTAGTCACTGGTCACTGGTCACTGGTCAATGGTCACTATCGCTGGTCAATGGTCATTGTCGCTGGTCACTGGTCATTGGTCACTTGTCACTGGTCACTGGTCACTGGTCAATGGTCACTGTCGCTGGTCACTGGTCACTAGTCACTGGTCACTGGTCACTGGTCGCTGGACACTGGTTACTTGTCACTGGTCAGTGGCCACTGGTCGCTGGTCACTTGTCACTGGTCACTGGTCACTGGTCACTGGTCACTGGTCACAAGTCACTGGTCACTGGTCACTGGTCACTGGTCAGTGGTCACTGGTCACTGGTCACTGGTCACTGGTCACTGGTCAATGGTCACTGTCGCTGGTCACTGGTCACTGGTCACTGATCACTGGTCACTGGTCACTGGTCACTGGTCACTGGTCAATGGTCACTATCGCTGGTCAATGGTCACTGTCGCTGGTTACTGGTCACTGGTCACTTGTCACTGGTCACTGGTCACTGGTCACTGGTCACAGGTCAATGGTCACTGTCGCTGGTCACTGGTCACTGGTCACTGGTCAATGGTCACTGGTCACTGGTCACTGGTCAATGGTCACTATCGCTGGTCAATGGTCATTGTCGCTGGTCACTGGTCATTGGTCACTTGTCACTGGTCACTGGTCACTGGTCACTGGTCGTCACTGGTCACAGGTCAATGGTCACTGGTCACTGGTCACTGGTCAATGGTCACTATCGCTGGTCAATGGTCACTGTCGCTGGTTACTGGTCACTGGTCACTTGTCACTGGTCACTGGTCACTGGTCACTGGTCACAGGTCAATGGTCACTGTCGCTGGTCACTGGTCACTGGTCACTGGTCACTGGCCACTGGTCACTGGTCACTGGTCAATGGTCACTTTCGCTGGTCAATGGTCACTGTCGCTCGTAAACGGTCACTGTCGCTGGTCACTGGTCACTGGTCACTGGTCACTGGTCACTGGTCACTGGTCACTGGTCAATGGTCACTGGTGACTGGACACTGGTCACTGGTCACTGGTCACTGGTCACTGGTCACTGGTCACTGGTCAATGGTAACTTGTCACTGGGCAGTGGTCAATGGTCACTGGTCACTGGTCACTGGTCACTGGTCACTGGTCACAGGTCAATGGTCACTGGTCACTGGACACAGGTCACTGGTCACTGGTCACCGGTCACTGGTCACTGGTCACTGGTCACTGGTCACTGGTCACAAGTCACTGGTCACTTGTCACTGGTCAGTGGCCACTCGTCAATGGTCACTGGTCACTGGTCACTGGTCAATGGTCTCTGTCGCTGGTCACTGGTCACGATTCGCTGGTCCCTGGTCACTGGTACTGGTCAATGGTCACTGTCGCTGATCACTGGTCACTGGTCACTGGTCACTGGTCACTGGTCAATGGTCATTGTCGCTGGTCACTGGTCACTGGTCACTGATCACTGGTCACTGGTCACTGGTCACTGGTCACTGGTCACTGGTCAATGGTCACTGTCGCTGGTCACTGTTCACTGGTCACTGATCACTGGTCACTGGTCACTGGTCACTGGTCACTGGTCACCGGTCATTGGTCACTGGTCACTGATCACTGGTCACTGGTCACTGGTCACTGGTCACTGGTCACTGGTCACAGGTCAATGGTCACTGGTCACTGGTCACTGGTCAATGGTCACTGTCGCTGGTCACTGGTCACTGGTCAATGGTCACTTGTCCCAGGGCAGTGGTCACTGGTCACTGGTCAATGGTCACTGTCGCTGGTCACTGGTCACTGGTCACTTGTCACTGGTCACTGGTCACTGGTCACTGGTCACTGGTCACTGGTCACTGGTCACAAGTCACTGGTCACTTGTCACTGGTCAGTGGCCACTCGTCAATGGTCACTGGTCACTGGTCACTGGTCGCTGGTCACTGATCACTGGTCACTGGTCACTGGTCAATGGTCACTGTCGCTGATCACTGGTCACTGGTCACTGGTCAATGGTCACTGTCGCTGGTCACTGGTCGCTGGTCACTGATCACTGGTCACTGGTCACTGGTCACTGGTCAATGGTCACTATCGCTGGTCAATGGTCCCTGTCGCTGGTCACTGGTCATTGGTCACTTGTCACTGGTCACTGGTCACTGGTCACTGGTCAATGGTCACTGTCGCTGGTCACTGGTCACTGGTCACTGATCACTGGTCACTGGTCACTGGTCACTGGTCACTGATCACTGGTCACTGGTCACTGGTCACTGGTCACTGGTCACTGGTCAATGGTCACTATCGCTGGTCAATGGTCATTGTCGCTGGTCACTGGTCATTGGTCACTTGTCACTGGTCACTGGTCACTGGTCACTGGTCAATGGTCACTGTCGCTGGTCACTGGTCACTGGTCACTGATCACTGGTCACTGGTCACTGGTCAATGGTCACTGTCGCTGGTCACTGGTCACTGGTCAATGGTCACTTGTCCCTGGGCAGTGGTCACTGGTCACTGGTCAATGGTCACTATCGCTGGTCAATAGTCACTGTCGCTGGTCACTGGTCACTGGTCACTTGTCACTGGTCACTGGTCACTGGTCACTGGTCACAGGTCACTGGTCACAAGTCACTGGTCACTTGTCACTGGTCAGTGGCCACTCGTCAATGGTCACTGGTCACTGGTCACTGGTCAATGGTCTCTGTCGCTGGTCACTGGTCACGATTCGCTGGTCCCTGGTCACTGGTACTGGTCAATGGTCACTGTCGCTGATCACTGGTCACTGGTCACTGGTCACTGGTCACTGGTCAATGGTCACTGTCGCTGGTCACTGGTCACTGGTCACTGATCACTGGTCACTGGTCACTGGTCACTGTTCACTGGTCACTGGTCAATGGTCACTGTCGCTGGTCACTGTTCACTGGTCACTGATCACTGGTCACTGGTCACTGGTCACTGGTCACTGGTCACCGGTCATTGGTCACTGGTCACTGATCACTGGTCACTGGTCACTGGTCACTGGTCACTGGTCACTGGTCACAGGTCAATGGTCACTGGTCACTGGTCACTGGTCAATGGTCACTGTCGCTGGTCACTGGTCACTGGTCAATGGTCACTTGTCCCAGGGCAGTGGTCACTGGTCACTGGTCAATGGACACTGTCGCTGGTCACTGGTCACTGGTCACTTGTCACTGGTCACTGGTCACTGGTCACTGGTCACTGGTCACTGGTCACAAGTCACTGGTCACTTGTCACTGGTCAGTGGCCACTCGTCAATGGTCACTGGTCACTGGTCACTGGTCGCTGGTCACTGATCACTGGTCACTGGTCACTGGTCAATGGTCACTGTCGCTGATCACTGGTCACTGGTCACTGGTCAATGGTCACTGTCGCTGGTCACTGGTCGCTGGTCACTGATCACTGGTCACTGGTCACTGGTCACTGGTCAATGGTCACTATCGCTGGTCAATGGTCCCTGTCGCTGGTCACTGGTCATTGGTCACTTGTCACTGGTCACTGGTCACTGGTCACTGGTCAATGGTCACTGTCGCTGGTCACTGGTCACTGGTCACTGATCACTGGTCACTGGTCACTGGTCACTGGTCACTGATCACTGGTCACTGGTCACTGGTCACTGGTCACTGGTCACTGGTCAATGGTCACTATCGCTGGTCAATGGTCACTGTCGCTGGTCACTGGTCATTGGTCACTTGTCACTGGTCACTGGTCACTGGTCACTGGTCACTTGTCACTGGTCACTGGTCACTGGTCACTGGTCACTGGTCACTGGTCAATGGTCACTGTCGCTGGTCACTGGTCACTGGTCACTGGTCAATGGTCACTGGCCACTGGTCACTGGTCACTGGTCAATGGTCACTTTCGCTGGTCAATGGTCACTGTCGCTGGTAAACGGTCACTGTCGCTGGTCACTGGTCACTGGTCACTGGTCACTTGTCACTGGTCACTGGTCAATGGTCACTGTCGCTGGTCACTGGTCACTAGTCACTGGTCACTGGTCACTGGTCGCTGGACACTTGTTACTTGTCACTGGTCAGTGGCCACTGGTCGCTGGTCACTTGTCACTGGTCACTGGTTACTGGTCACTGGTCACTGGTCACAAGTCACTGGTCACTGGTCACTGGTCACTGGTCAGTGGTCACTGGTCACTGGTCACTGGTCACTGGTCACTGGTCAATGGTCACTGTCGCTGGTCACTGGTCACTGGTCACTGATCACTGGTCACTGGTCACTGGTCACTGGTCACTGGTCAATGGTCACTATCGCTAGTCAATGGTCACTGTCGCTGGTTACTGGTCACTGGTCACTTGTCACTGGTCACTGGTCACTGGTCACTGGTCACAGGTCAATGGTCACTGTCGCTGGTCACTGGTCACTGGCCACTGGTCACTGGTCACTGGTCAATGGTCACTTTCGCTGGTCAATGGTCACTGTCGCTCGTAAGCGGTCACTGTCGCTGGTCACTGGTCAATGGTCACTGGTCACTGGTCACTGGTCACTGGTCAATGGTCACTGGTCACTGGTCACTGGTCACTGGTCACTGGTCACAGGTCAATGGTCACTGGTCACTGGACACAGGTCACTGGTCACTGGTCACCGGTCACTGGTCACTGGTCACTGGTCAATGGTCACTGGCCACTGGTCACTGGTCACTGGTCAATGGTCACTTTCGCTGGTCAATGGTCACTGTCGCTGGTCACTGGTCACTGGTCACTGGTCACTGTCGCTGGTCACTGGTCACTGGTCACTGGTCACTGGTAACTGGTCAATGGTCACTGTCGCTGGTCACTGGTCACTGGTCACTGGTCACTGGTCAATGGTAACTTGTCACTGGGCAGTGGTCAATGGTCACTGGTCACTGGTCACTGGTCACTGGTCACTGGTCACAGGTCAATGGTCACTGGTCACTGGACACAGGTCACTGGTCATTGGTCACTGGTCACTGGTCACTGTTCACTGGTCACTGATCACTGGTCAATGGTCACCGTCGCTGGTCACTGTTCACTGGTCACTGATCACTGGTCACTAGTCACTGGTCACTGGTCACTGGTCAATGGTCACTATCGCTGGTCAATGGTCATTGTCGCTGGTCACTGGTCATTGGTCACTTGTCACTGGTCACTGGTCACTGGTCAATGGTCACTGTCGCTGGTCACTGGTCACTAGTCACTGGTCACTGGTCACTGGTCACTGGTCACTGGTCACAAGTCACTGGTCACTGGTCACTGGTCACTGGTCAGTGGTCACTGGTCACTGGTCACTGGTCACTGGTCACTGGTCAATGGTCACTGTCGCTGGTCACTGGTCACTGGTCACTGATCACTGGTCACTGGTCACTGGTCACTGGTCACTGGTCAATGGTCACTATCGCTGGTCAATGGTCACTGTCGCTGGTTACTGGTCACTGGTCACTTGTCACTGGTCACTGGTCACTGGTCACTGGTCACAGGTCAATGGTCACTGTCGCTGGTCACTGGTCACTGGTCACTGGTCAATGGTCACTGGTCACTGGTCACTGGTCAATGGTCACTATCGCTGGTCAATGGTCATTGTCGCTGGTCACTGGTCATTGGTCACTTGTCACTGGTCACTGGTCACTGGTCACTGGTCGTCACTGGTCACAGGTCAATGGTCACTGGTCACTGGTCACTGGTCAATGGTCACTATCGCTGGTCAATGGTCACTGTCGCTGGTTACTTGTCACTGGTCACTTGTCACTGGTCACTGGTCACTGGTCACTGGTCACAGGTCAATGGTCACTGTCGCTGGTCACTGGTCACTGGTCACTGGTCACTGGCCACTGGTCACTGGTCACTGGTCAATGGTCACTTTCGCTGGTCAATGGTCACTGTCGCTCGTAAACGGTCACTGTCGCTGGTCACTGGTCACTGGTCACTGGTCACTGGTCACTGGTCACTGGTCACTGGTCAATGGTCACTGGTGACTGGACACTGGTCACTGGTCACTGGTCACTGGTCACTGGTCACTGGTCACTGGTCAATGGTAACTTGTCACTGGGCAGTGGTCAATGGTCACTGGTCACTGGTCACTGGTCACTGGTCACTGGTCACAGGTCAATGGTCACTGGTCACTGGACACAGGTCACTGGTCACTGGTCACCGGTCACTGGTCACTGGTCACTGGTCAATGGTCACTGGCCACTGGTCACTGGTAACTGGTCAATGGTCACTTTCGCTGGTCAATGGTCACTGTCGCTGGTCACTGGTCACTGGTCACTGGTCACTGTCGCTGGTCACTGGTCACTGGTCACTGGTCACTGGTAACTGGTCAATGGTCACTGTCGCTGGTCACTGGTCACTGGTCACTGGTCACTGGTAAATGGTAACTTGTCACTGGGCAGTGGTCAATGGTCACTGGTCACTGGTCACTGGTCACTGGTCACTGGTCACAGGTCAATGGTCACTGGTCACTGGACACAGGTCACTGGTCACTGGTCACTGGTCACTGGTCACTGTTCACTGGTCACTGATCACTGGTCAATGGTCACCGTCGCTGGTCACTGTTCACTGGTCACTGATCACTGGTCACTAGTCACTGGTCACTGGTCACTGGTCACTGGTCACTGGTCACTGGTCAATGGTCACTATCGCTGGTCAATGGTCACCGTCGCTGGTCACCGTTCACTGGTCACTGATCACTGGTCACTAGTCACTGGTCACTGGTCACTGGTCAATGGTCACTATCGCTGGTCAATGGTCATTGTCGCTGGTCACTGGTCATTGGTCACTTGTCACAGGTCAATGGTCACTGGTCACTGGTCACTGGTCAATGGTCACTGTCGCTGGTCACTGGTCACTGGTCAATGGTCACTTGTCCCTGGGCAGTGGTCACTGGTCACTGGTCAATGGTCACTATCGCTGGTCAATAGTCACTGTCGCTGGTCACTGGTCACTGGTCACTTGTCACTGGTCACTGGTCACTGGTCACTGGTCACAGGTCACTGGTCACAAGTCACTGGTCACTTGTCACTGGTCAGTGGCCACTCGTCAATGGTCACTGGTCACTGGTCACTGGTCAATGGTCTCTGTCGCTGGTCACTGGTCACGATTCGCTGGTCCCTGGTCACTGGTACTGGTCAATGGTCACTGTCGCTGATCACTGGTCACTGGTCACTGGTCACTGGTCACTGGTCAATGGTCACTGTCGCTGGTCACTGGTCACTGGTCACTGATCACTGGTCACTGGTCACTGGTCACTGGTCACTGGTCACTGGTCAATGGTCACTGTCGCTGGTCACTGTTCACTGGTCACTGATCACTGGTCACTGGTCACTGGTCACTGGTCACTGGTCACCGGTCATTGGTCACTGGTCACTGATCACTGGTCACTGGTCACTGGTCACTGGTCACTGGTCACTGGTCACAGGTCAATGGTCACTGGTCACTGGTCACTGGTAAATGGTCACTGTCGCTGGTCACTGGTCACTGGTCAATGGTCACTTGTCCCAGGGCAGTGGTCACTGGTCACTGGTCAATGGTCACTGTCGCTGGTCACTGGTCACTGGTCACTTGTCACTGGTCACTGGTCACTGGTCACTGGTCACTGGTCACTGGTCACAAGTCACTGGTCACTGGTCACTGGTCACTGGTCAATGGTCACTATCGCTGGTCAATGGTCATTGTCGCTGGTCACTGGTCATTGGTCACTTGTCACTGGTCACTGGTCACTGGTCACTGGTCGTCACTGGTCACAGGTCAATGGTCACTGGTCACTGGTCACTGGTCAATGGTCACTATCGCTGGTCAATGGTCACTGTCGCTGGTTACTGGTCACTGGTCACTTGTCACTGGTCACTGGTCACTGGTCACTGGTCACAGGTCAATGGTCACTGTCGCTGGTCACTGATCACTGGTCACTGGTCACTGGTCACTGGTCACTGGTCACTGGTCAATGGTCACTATCGCTGGTCAATGGTCACTGTCGCTGGTCACTGGTCATTGGTCACTTGTCACTGGTCACTGGTCACTGGTCACTGGTCACTTGTCACTGGTCACTGGTCACTGGTCACTGGTCACTGGTCACTGGTCAATGGTCACTGTCGCTGGTCACTGGTCACTGGTCACTGGTCAATGGTCACTGGCCACTGGTCACTGGTCACTGGTCAATGGTCACTTTCGCTGGTCAATGGTCACTGTCGCTGGTAAACGGTCACTGTCGCTGGTCACTGGTCACTGGTCACTGGTCACTTGTCACTGGTCACTGGTCAATGGTCACTGTCGCTGGTCACTGGTCACTAGTCACTGGTCACTGGTCACTGGTCGCTGGACACTTGTTACTTGTCACTGGTCAGTGGCCACTGGTCGCTGGTCACTTGTCACTGGTCACTGGTTACTGGTCACAAGTCACTGGTCACTGGTCACTGGTCACTGGTCAGTGGTCACTGGTCACTGGTCACTGGTCACTGGTCACTGGTCAATGGTCACTGTCGCTGGTCACTGGTCACTGGTCACTGATCACTGGTCACTGGTCACTGGTCACTGGTCACTGGTCAATGGTCACTATCGCTAGTCAATGGTCACTGTCGCTGGTTACTGGTCACTGGTCACTTGTCACTGGTCACTGGTCACTGGTCACTGGTCACAGGTCAATGGTCACTGTCGCTGGTCACTGGTCACTGGTCACTGGTCACTGGCCACTGGTCACTGGTCACTGGTCAATGGTCACTTTCGCTGGTCAATGGTCACTGTCGCTCGTAAGCGGTCACTGTCGCTGGTCACTGGTCAATGGTCACTGGTCACTGGTCACTGGTCACTGGTCAATGGTCACTGGTCACTGGTCACTGGTCACTGGTCACTGGTCACAGGTCAATGGTCACTGGTCACTGGACACAGGTCACTGGTCACTGGTCACCGGTCACTGGTCACTGGTCACTGGTCAATGGTCACTGGTCACTGGTCACTGGTCAATGGTCACTATCGCTGGTCAATGGTCATTGTCGCTGGTCACTGGTCATTGGTCACTTGTCACTGGTCACTGGTCACTGGTCACTGGTCGTCACTGGTCACAGGTCAATGGTCACTGGTCACTGGTCACTGGTCAATGGTCACTATCGCTGCTCAATGGTCACTGTCGCTGGTTACTGGTCACTGGTCACTTGTCACTGGTCACTGGTCACTGGTCACTGGTCACAGGTCAATGGTCACTGTCGCTGGTCACTGGTCACTGGTCACTGGTCACTGGCCACTGGTCACTGGTCACTGGTCAATGGTCACTTTCGCTGGTCAATGGTCACTGTCGCTCGTAAACGGTCACTGTCGCTGGTCACTGGTCACTGGTCACTGGTCACTGGTCACTGGTCACTGGTCACTGGTCAATGGTCACTGGTGACTGGACACTGGTCACTGGTCACTGGTCACTGGTTACTGGTCACTGGTCACTGGTCACAAGTCACTGGTCACTGGTCACTGGTCACTGGTCAGTGGTCACTGGTCACTGGTCACTGGTCACTGGTCACTGGTCAATGGTCACTGTCGCTGGTCACTGGTCACTGGTCACTGATCACTGGTCACTGGTCACTGGTCACTGGTCACTGGTCAATGGTCACTATCGCTAGTCAATGGTCACTGTCGCTGGTTACTGGTCACTGGTCACTTGTCACTGGTCACTGGTCACTGGTCACTGGTCACAGGTCAATGGTCACTGTCGCTGGTCACTGGTCACTGGCCACTGGTCACTGGTCACTGGTCAATGGTCACTTTCGCTGGTCAATGGTCACTGTCGCTCGTAAGCGGTCACTGTCGCTGGTCACTGGTCAATGGTCACTGGTCACTGGTCACTGGTCACTGGTCAATGGTCACAGGTCACTGGTCACTGGTCACCGGTCACTGGTCACTGGTCACTGGTCAATGGTCACTGGCCACTGGTCACTGGTCACTGGTCAATGGTCACTTTCGCTGGTCAATGGTCACTGTCGCTGGTCACTGGTCACTGGTCACTGGTCACTGTCGCTGGTCACTGGTCACTGGTCACTGGTCACTGGTAACTGGTCAATGGTCACTGTCGCTGGTCACTGGTCACTGGTCACTGGTCACTGGTCAATGGTAACTTGTCACTGGGCAGTGGTCAATGGTCACTGGTCACTGGTCACTGGTCACTGGTCACTGGTCACAGGTCAATGGTCACTGGTCAATGGTCACTGGTGACTGGACACTGGTCACTGGTCACTGGTCACTGGTCACTGGTCACTGGTCACTGGTCAATGGTAACTTGTCACTGGGCAGTGGTCAATGGTCACTGGTCACTGGTCACTGGTCACTGGTCACTGGTCACAGGTCAATGGTCACTGGTCACTGGACACAGGTCACTGGTCACTGGTCACCGGTCACTGGTCACTGGTCACTGGTCAATGGTCACTGGCCACTGGTCACTGGTAACTGGTCAATGGTCACTTTCGCTGGTCAATGGTCACTGTCGCTGGTCACTGGTCACTGGTCACTGGTCACTGTCGCTGGTCACTGGTCACTGGTCACTGGTCACTGGTAACTGGTCAATGGTCACTGTCGCTGGTCACTGGTCACTGGTCACTGGTCACTGGTAAATGGTAACTTGTCACTGGGCAGTGGTCAATGGTCACTGGTCACTGGTCACTGGTCACTGGTCACTGGTCACAGGTCAATGGTCACTGGTCACTGGACACAGGTCACTGGTCACTGGTCACTGGTCACTGGTCACTGTTCACTGGTCACTGATCACTGGTCAATGGTCACCGTCGCTGGTCACTGTTCACTGGTCACTGATCACTGGTCACTAGTCACTGGTCACTGGTCACTGGTCACTGGTCACTGGTCACTGGTCAATGGTCACTATCGCTGGTCAATGGTCACCGTCGCTGGTCACCGTTCACTGGTCACTGATCACTGGTCACTAGTCACTGGTCACTGGTCACTGGTCAATGGTCACTATCGCTGGTCAATGGTCATTGTCGCTGGTCACTGGTCATTGGTCACTTGTCACAGGTCAATGGTCACTGGTCACTGGTCACTGGTCAATGGTCACTGTCGCTGGTCACTGGTCACTGGTCAATGGTCACTTGTCCCTGGGCAGTGGTCACTGGTCACTGGTCAATGGTCACTATCGCTGGTCAATAGTCACTGTCGCTGGTCACTGGTCACTGGTCACTTGTCACTGGTCACTGGTCACTGGTCACTGGTCACAGGTCACTGGTCACAAGTCACTGGTCACTTGTCACTGGTCAGTGGCCACTCGTCAATGGTCACTGGTCACTGGTCACTGGTCAATGGTCTCTGTCGCTGGTCACTGGTCACGATTCGCTGGTCCCTGGTCACTGGTACTGGTCAATGGTCACTGTCGCTGATCACTGGTCACTGGTCACTGGTCACTGGTCACTGGTCAATGGTCACTGTCGCTGGTCACTGGTCACTGGTCACTGATCACTGGTCACTGGTCACTGGTCACTGGTCACTGGTCACTGGTCAATGGTCACTGTCGCTGGTCACTGTTCACTGGTCACTGATCACTGGTCACTGGTCACTGGTCACTGGTCACTGGTCACCGGTCATTGGTCACTGGTCACTGATCACTGGTCACTGGTCACTGGTCACTGGTCACTGGTCACTGGTCACAGGTCAATGGTCACTGGTCACTGGTCACTGGTAAATGGTCACTGTCGCTGGTCACTGGTCACTGGTCAATGGTCACTTGTCCCAGGGCAGTGGTCACTGGTCACTGGTCAATGGTCACTGTCGCTGGTCACTGGTCACTGGTCACTTGTCACTGGTCACTGGTCACTGGTCACTGGTCACTGGTCACAAGTCACTGGTCACTTGTCACTGGTCAGTGGCCACTCGTCAATGGTCACTGGTCACTGGTCACTGGTCGCTGGTCACTGATCACTGGTCACTGGTCACTGGTCAATGGTCACTGTCGCTGATCACTGGTCACTGGTCACTGGTCAATGGTCACTGTCGCTGGTCACTGGTCGCTGGTCACTGATCACTGGTCACTGGTCACTGGTCACTGGTCAATGGTCACTATCGCTGGTCAATGGTCCCTGTCGCTGGTCACTGGTCATTGGTCACTTGTCACTGGTCACTGGTCACTGGTCACTGGTCAATGGTCACTATCGCTGGTCAATGGTCATTGTCGCTGGTCACTGGTCATTGGTCACTTGTCACTGGTCACTGGTCACTGGTCACTGGTCGTCACTGGTCACAGGTCAATGGTCACTGGTCACTGGTCACTGGTCAATGGTCACTATCGCTGGTCAATGGTCACTGTCGCTGGTTACTGGTCACTGGTCACTTGTCACTGGTCACTGGTCACTGGTCACTGGTCACAGGTCAATGGTCACTGTCGCTGGTCACTGATCACTGGTCACTGGTCACTGGTCACTGGTCACTGGTCACTGGTCAATGGTCACTATCGCTGGTCAATGGTCACTGTCGCTGGTCACTGGTCATTGGTCACTTGTCACTGGTCACTGGTCACTGGTCACTGGTCACTTGTCACTGGTCACTGGTCACTGGTCACTGGTCACTGGTCACTGGTCAATGGTCACTGTCGCTGGTCACTGGTCACTGGTCACTGGTCAATGGTCACTGGCCACTGGTCACTGGTCACTGGTCAATGGTCACTTTCGCTGGTCAATGGTCACTGTCGCTGGTAAACGGTCACTGTCGCTGGTCACTGGTCACTGGTCACTGGTCACTTGTCACTGGTCACTGGTCAATGGTCACTGTCGCTGGTCACTGGTCACTAGTCACTGGTCACTGGTCACTGGTCGCTGGACACTTGTTACTTGTCACTGGTCAGTGGCCACTGGTCGCTGGTCACTTGTCACTGGTCACTGGTTACTGGTCACTGGTCACTGGTCACAAGTCACTGGTCACTGGTCACTGGTCACTGGTCAGTGGTCACTGGTCACTGGTCACTGGTCACTGGTCACTGGTCAATGGTCACTGTCGCTGGTCACTGGTCACTGGTCACTGATCACTGGTCACTGGTCACTGGTCACTGGTCACTGGTCAATGGTCACTATCGCTAGTCAATGGTCACTGTCGCTGGTTACTGGTCACTGGTCACTTGTCACTGGTCACTGGTCACTGGTCACTGGTCACAGGTCAATGGTCACTGTCGCTGGTCACTGGTCACTGGTCACTGGTCACTGGCCACTGGTCACTGGTCACTGGTCAATGGTCACTTTCGCTGGTCAATGGTCACTGTCGCTCGTAAGCGGTCACTGTCGCTGGTCACTGGTCAATGGTCACTGGTCACTGGTCACTGGTCACTGGTCAATGGTCACTGGTCACTGGTCACTGGTCACAGGTCAATGGTCACTGGTCACTGGACACAGGTCACTGGTCACTGGTCACCGGTCACTGGTCACTGGTCACTGGTCAATGGTCACTGGTCACTGGTCACTGGTCAATGGTCACTATCGCTGGTCAATGGTCATTGTCGCTGGTCACTGGTCATTGGTCACTTGTCACTGGTCACTGGTCACTGGTCACTGGTCGTCACTGGTCACAGGTCAATGGTCACTGGTCACTGGTCACTGGTCAATGGTCACTATCGCTGGTCAATGGTCACTGTCGCTGGTTACTGGTCACTGGTCACTTGTCACTGGTCACTGGTCACTGGTCACTGGTCACAGGTCAATGGTCACTGTCGCTGGTCACTGGTCACTGGTCACTGGTCACTGGCCACTGGTCACTGGTCACTGGTCAATGGTCACTTTCGCTGGTCAATGGTCACTGTCGCTCGTAAACGGTCACTGTCGCTGGTCACTGGTCACTGGTCACTGGTCACTGGTCACTGGTCACTGGTCACTGGTCAATGGTCACTGGTGACTGGACACTGGTCACTGGTCACTGGTCACTGGTCACTGGTCACTGGTCACTGGTCAATGGTAACTTGTCACTGGGCAGTGGTCAATGGTCACTGGTCACTGGTCACTGGTCACTGGTCACTGGTCACAGGTCAATGGTCACAGGTCACTGGACACAGGTCACTGGTCACTGGTCACCGGTCACTGGTCACTGGTCACTGGTCACTGGTCAATGGTCACTGGCCACTGGTCACTGGTAACTGGTCAATGGTCACTTTCGCTGGTCAATGGTCACTGTCGCTGGTCACTGGTCACTGGTCACTGGTCACTGTCGCTGGTCACTGGTCACTGGTCACTGGTCACTGGTAACTGGTCAATGGTCACTGTCGCTGGTCACTGGTCACTGGTCACTGGTCACTGGTAAATGGTAACTTGTCACAGGTCAATGGTCACTGGTCACTGGACACAGGTCACTGGTCACTGGTCACTGGTCACTGGTCACTGTTCACTGGTCACTGATCACTGGTCAATGGTCACCGTCGCTGGTCACTGTTCACTGGTCACTGATCACTGGTCACTAGTCACTGGTCACTGGTCACTGGTCAATGGTCACTATCGCTGGTCAATGGTCATTGTCGCTGGTCACTGGTCATTGGTCACTTGTCACTGGTCACTGGTCACTGGTCACTGGTCACTGGTCACTGGTCACTGGTCACCGGTCACTGGTCACTGTTCACTGGTCAATGGTCACTGGCCACTGGTCACTGGTCACTGGTCAATGGTCACTTTCGCTGGTCAATGGTCACTGTCGCTGGTCACTGGTCACTGGTCACTGGTCACTGTCGCTGGTCACTGGTCACTGGTCACTGGTCACTGGTAACTGGTCAATGGTCACTGTCGCTGGTCACTGGTCACTGGTCACTGGTCACTGGTAAATGGTAACTTGTCACTGGGCAGTGGTCAATGGTCACTGGTCACTGGTCACTGGTCACTGGTCACTGGTCACAGGTCAATGGTCACTGGTCACTGGACACAGGTCACTGGTCACTGGTCACTGGTCACTGGTCACTGTTCACTGGTCACTGATCACTGGTCAATGGTTACCGTCGCTGGTCACTGTTCACTGGTCACTGATCACTGGTCACTAGTCACTGGTCACTGGTCACTGGTCAATGGTCACTATCGCTGGTCAATGGTCATTGTCGCTGGTCACTGGTCATTGGTCACTTGTCACTGGTCACTGGTCACTGGTCACTGGTCACTGGTCACTGGTCACTGGTCACTGGTCACCGGTCACTGGTCACTGTTCACTGGTCAATGGTCACTGGCCACTGGTCACTGGTCACTGGTCAATGGTCACTTTCGCTGGTCAATGGTCACTGTCGCTGGTAAACGGTCACTGTCGCTGGTCACTGGTCACTGGTCACTGGTCACTGGTCACTGGTCTCTGGTCACTGGTCACTGGTCACTGGTCACAGGTCAATGGTCACTGGTCACTGGACACAGGTCACTGGTCACTGGTCACCGGTCACTGGTCACTGGTCACTGGTCAATGGTCACTGGCCACTGGTCACTGGTCACTGTCGCTGGTCACTGGTCACTGGTCACTGGTCACTGGTAACTGGTCAATGGTCACTGTCGCTGGTCACTGGTCACTGGTCACTGGTCACTGGTCAATGGTAACTTGTCACTGGGCAGTGGTCAATGGTCACTGGTCACTGGTCACTGGTCACTGGTCACTGGTCACAGGTCAATGGTCACTGGTCACTGGACACAGGTCACTGGTCACTGGTCACTGGTCACAGGTCACTGTTCACTGGTCACTGATCACTGGTCAATGGTCACCGTCGCTGGTCACCGTTCACTGGTCACTGATCACTGGTCACTAGTCACTGGTCACTGGTCACTGGTCAATGGTCACTATCGCTGGTCAATGGTCATTGTCGCTGGTCACTGGTCATTGGTCACTTGTCACTGGTCACTGGTCACTGGTCACTGGTCACAGGTCAATGGTCACTGGTCACTGGTCACTGGTCAATGGTCACTGTCGCTGGTCACTGGTCACTGGTCAATGGTCACTTGTCCCTGGGCAGTGGTCACTGGTCACTGGTCAATGGTCACTATCGCTGGTCAATAGTCACTGTCGCTGGTCACTGGTCACTGGTCACTGGTCACTGGTCACTGGTCACTGTTCACTGGTCACTGATCACTGGTCAATGGTCACCGTCGCTGGTCACTGTTCACTGGTCACTGATCACTGGTCACTAGTCACTGGTCACTGGTCACTGGTCAATGGTCACTATCGCTGGTCAATGGTCATTGTCGCTGGTCACTGGTCATTGGTCACTTGTCACTGGTCACTGGTCACTGGTCAATGGTCACTGTCGCTGGTCACTGGTCACTAGTCACTGGTCACTGGTCACTGGTCGCTGGACACTGGTTACTTGTCACTGGTCAGTGGCCACTGGTCGCTGGTCACTTGTCACTGGTCACTGGTCACTGGTCACTGGTCACTGGTCACAAGTCACTGGTCACTGGTCACTGGTCACTGGTCAGTGGTCACTGGTCACTGGTCACTGGTCACTGGTCAATGGTCACTGTCGCTGGTCACTGGTCACTGGTCACTGATCACTGGTCACTGGTCACTGGTCACTGGTCACTGGTCAATGGTCACTATCGCTGGTCAATGGTCACTGTCGCTGGTTACTGGTCACTGGTCACTTGTCACTGGTCACTGGTCACTGGTCACTGGTCACAGGTCAATGGTCACTGTCGCTGGTCACTGGTCACTGGTCACTGGTCAATGGTCACTGGTCACTGGTCACTGGTCAATGGTCACTATCGCTGGTCAATGGTCATTGTCGCTGGTCACTGGTCATTGGTCACTTGTCACTGGTCACTGGTCACTGGTCACTGGTCGTCACTGGTCACAGGTCAATGGTCACTGGTCACTGGTCACTGGTCAATGGTCACTATCGCTGGTCAATGGTCACTGTCGCTGGTTACTGGTCACTGGTCACTTGTCACTGGTCACTGGTCACTGGTCACTGGTCACAGGTCAATGGTCACTGTCGCTGGTCACTGGTCACTGGTCACTGGTCACTGGCCACTGGTCACTGGTCACTGGTCAATGGTCACTTTCGCTGGTCAATGGTCACTGTCGCTCGTAAACGGTCACTGTCGCTGGTCACTGGTCACTGGTCACTGGTCACTGGTCACTGGTCACTGGTCACTGGTCAATGGTCACTGGTCACTGGACACTGGTCACTGGTCACTGGTCACTGGTCACTGGTCACTGGTCACTGGTCAATGGTAACTTGTCACTGGGCAGTGGTCAATGGTCACTGGTCACTGGTCACTGGTCACTGGTCACTGGTCACAGGTCAATGGTCACTGGTCACTGGACACAGGTCACTGGTCACTGGTCACCGGTCACTGGTCACTGGTCACTGGTCAATGGTCACTGGCCACTGGTCACTGGTAACTGGTCAATGGTCACTTTCGCTGGTCAATGGTCACTGTCGCTGGTCACTGGTCACTGGTCACTGGTCACTGTCGCTGGTCACTGGTCACTGGTCACTGGTCACTGGTAACTGGTCAATGGTCACTGTCGCTGGTCACTGGTCACTGGTCACTGGTCACTGGTAAATGGTAACTTGTCACTGGGCAGTGGTCAATGGTCACTGGTCACTGGTCACTGGTCACTGGTCACTGGTCACAGGTCAATGGTCACTGGTCACTGGACACAGGTCACTGGTCACTGGTCACTGGTCACTGGTCACTGTTCACTGGTCACTGATCACTGGTCAATGGTCACCGTCGCTGGTCACCGTTCACTGGTCACTGATCACTGGTCACTAGTCACTGGTCACTGGTCACTGGTCAATGGTCACTATCGCTGGTCAATGGTCATTGTCGCTGGTCACTGGTCATTGGTCACTTGTCACTGGTCACTGGTCACTGGTCACTGGTCACAGGTCAATGGTCACTGGTCACTGGTCACTGGTCACTGGTCACTGGTCACTGGTCACAGGTCAATGGTCACTGGTCACTGGTCTCTGGTCAATGGTCACTGGCCACTGGTCACTGGTCACTGTCGCTGGTCACTGGTCACTGGTCACTGGTCACTGGTAACTGGTCAATGGTCACTGTCGCTGGTCACTGGTCACTGGTCACTGGTCACTGGTCAATGGTAACTTGTCACTGGGCAGTGGTCAATGGTCACTGGTCACTGGTCACTGGTCACTGGTCACTGGTCACAGGTCAATCGTCACTGGTCACTGGACACAGGTCACTGGTCACTGGTCACTGGTCACTGGTCACTGTTCACTGGTCACTGATCACTGGTCAATGGTCACCGTCGCTGGTCACCGTTCACTGGTCACTGATCACTGGTCACTAGTCACTGGTCACTGGTCACTGGTCAATGGTCACTATCGCTGGTCAATGGTCATTGTCGCTGGTCACTGGTCATTGGTCACTTGTCACTGGTCACTGGTCACTGGTCACTGGTCACAGGTCAATGGTCACTGGTCACTGGTCACTGGTCAATGGTCACTGTCGCTGGTCACTGGTCACTGGTCAATGGTCACTTGTCCCTGGGCAGTGGTCACTGGTCACTGGTCAATGGTCACTATCGCTGGTCAATAGTCACTGTCGCTGGTCACTGGTCACTGGTCACTGGTCACTGGTCACTGGTCACTGTTCACTGGTCACTGATCACTGGTCAATGGTCACCGTCGCTGGTCACTGTTCACTGGTCACTGATCACTGGTCACTAGTCACTGGTCACTGGTCACTGGTCAATGGTCACTATCGCTGGACAATGGTCATTGTCGCTGGTCACTGGTCATTGGTCACTTGTCACTGGTCACTGGTCACTGGTCAATGGTCACTGTCGCTGGTCACTGGTCACTAGTCACTGGTCACTGGTCACTGGTCGCTGGACACTGGTTACTTGTCACTGGTCAGTGGCCACTGGTCGCTGGTCACTTGTCACTGGTCACTGGTCACTGGTCACTGGTCACTGGTCACAAGTCACTGGTCACTGGTCACTGGTCACTGGTCAGTGGTCACTGGTCACTGGTCACTGGTCACTGGTCACTGGTCAATGGTCACTGTCGCTGGTCACTGGTCACTGGTCACTGATCACTGGTCACTGGTCACTGGTCACTGGTCACTGGTCAATGGTCACTATCGCTGGTCAATGGTCACTGTCGCTGGTTACTGGTCACTGGTCACTTGTCACTGGTCACTGGTCACTGGTCACTGGTCACAGGTCAATGGTCACTGTCGCTGGTCACTGGTCACTGGTCACTGGTCAATGGTCACTGGTCACTGGTCACTGGTCAATGGTCACTATCGCTGGTCAATGGTCATTGTCGCTGGTCACTGGTCATTGGTCACTTGTCACTGGTCACTGGTCACTGGTCACTGGTCGTCACTGGTCACAGGTCAATGGTCACTGGTCACTGGTCACTGGTCAATGGTCACTATCGCTGGTCAATGGTCACTGTCGCTGGTTACTGGTCACTGGTCACTTGTCACTGGTCACTGGTCACTGGTCACTGGTCACAGGTCAATGGTCACTGTCGCTGGTCACTGGTCACTGGTCACTGGTCACTGGCCACTGGTCACTGGTCACTGGTCACTGGTCAGTGGTCACTGGTCACTGGTCACTGGTCACTGGTCACTGGTCAATGGTCACTGTCGCTGGTCACTGGTCACTGGTCACTGATCACTGGTCACTGGTCACTGGTCACTGGTCACTGGTCAATGGTCACTATCGCTGGTCAATGGTCACTGTCGCTGGTTACTGGTCACTGGTCACTTGTCACTGGTCACTGGTCACTGGTCACTGGTCACAGGTCAATGGTCACTGTCGCTGGTCACTGGTCACTGGTCACTGGTCAATGGTCACTGGTCACTGGTCACTGGTCAATGGTCACTATCGCTGGTCAATGGTCATTGTCGCTGGTCACTGGTCATTGGTCACTTGTCACTGGTCACTGGTCACTGGTCACTGGTCGTCACTGGTCACAGGTCAATGGTCACTGGTCACTGGTCACTGGTCAATGGTCACTATCGCTGGTCAATGGTCACTGTCGCTGGTTACTGGTCACTGGTCACTTGTCACTGGTCACTGGTCACTGGTCACTGGTCACAGGTCAATGGTCACTGTCGCTGGTCACTGGTCACTGGTCACTGGTCACTGGCCACTGGTCACTGGTCACTGGTCAATGGTCACTTTCGCTGGTCAATGGTCACTGTCGCTCGTAAACGGTCACTGTCGCTGGTCACTGGTCACTGGTCACTGGTCACTGGTCACTGGTCACTGGTCACTGGTCAATGGTCACTGGTGACTGGACACTGGTCACTGGTCACTGGTCACTGGTCACTGGTCACTGGTCACTGGTCAATGGTAACTTGTCACTGGGCAGTGGTCAATGGTCACTGGTCACTGGTCACTGGTCACTGGTCACTGGTCACAGGTCAATGGTCACTGGTCACTGGACACAGGTCACTGGTCACTGGTCACCGGTCACTGGTCACTGGTCACTGGTCACAAGTCACTGGTCACTTGTCACTGGTCAGTGGCCACTCGTCAATGGTCACTGGTCACTGGTCACTGGTCAATGGTCTCTGTCGCTGGTCACTGGTCACGATTCGCTGGTCCCTGGTCACTGGTACTGGTCAATGGTCACTGTCGCTGATCACTGGTCACTGGTCACTGGTCACTGGTCACTGGTCAATGGTCACTGTCGCTGGTCACTGGTCACTGGTCACTGATCACTGGTCACTGGTCACTGGTCACTGGTCACTGGTCACTGGTCAATGGTCACTGTCGCTGGTCACTGTTCACTGGTCACTGATCACTGGTCACTGGTCACTGGTCACTGGTCACTGGTCACCGGTCATTGGTCACTGGTCACTGATCACTGGTCACTGGTCACTGGTCACTGGTCACTGGTCACTGGTCACAGGTCAATGGTCACTGGTCACTGGTCACTGGTCAATGGTCACTGTCGCTGGTCACTGGTCACTGGTCAATGGTCACTTGTCCCAGGGCAGTGGTCACTGGTCACTGGTCAATGGTCACTGTCGCTGGTCACTGGTCACTGGTCACTTGTCACTGGTCACTGGTCACTGGTCACTGGTCACTGGTCACTGGTCACAAGTCACTGGTCACTTGTCACTGGTCAGTGGCCACTCGTCAATGGTCACTGGTCACTGGTCACTGGTCGCTGGTCACTGATCACTGGTCACTGGTCACTGGTCAATGGTCACTGTCGCTGATCACTGGTCACTGGTCACTGGTCAATGGTCACTGTCGCTGGTCACTGGTCGCTGGTCACTGATCACTGGTCACTGGTCACTGGTCACTGGTCAATGGTCACTATCGCTGGTCAATGGTCCCTGTCGCTGGTCACTGGTCATTGGTCACTTGTCACTGGTCACTGGTCACTGGTCACTGGTCAATGGTCACTGTCGCTGGTCACTGGTCACTGGTCACTGATCACTGGTCACTGGTCACTGGTCACTGGACACTGATCACTGGTCACTGGTCACTGGTCACTGGTCACTGGTCACTGGTCAATGGTCACTATCGCTGGTCAATGGTCACCGTCGCTGGTCACCGTTCACTGGTCACTGATCACTGGTCACTAGTCACTGGTCACTGGTCACTGGTCAATGGTCACTATCGCTGGTCAATGGTCATTGTCGCTGGTCACTGGTCATTGGTCACTTGTCACTGGTCACTGGTCACTGGTCACTGGTCACAGGTCAATGGTCACTGGTCACTGGTCACTGGTCAATGGTCACTGTCGCTGGTCACTGGTCACTGGTCAATGGTCACTTGTCCCTGGGCAGTGGTCACTGGTCACTGGTCAATGGTCACTATCGCTGGTCAATAGTCACTGTCGCTGGTCACTGGTCACTGGTCACTTGTCACTGGTCACTGGTCACTGGTCACTGGTCACAGGTCACTGGTCACAAGTCACTGGTCACTTGTCACTGGTCAGTGGCCACTCGTCAATGGTCACTGGTCACTGGTCACTGGTCAATGGTCTCTGTCGCTGGTCACTGGTCACGATTCGCTGGTCCCTGGTCACTGGTACTGGTCAATGGTCACTGTCGCTGATCACTGGTCACTGGTCACTGGTCACTGGTCACTGGTCAATGGTCACTGTCGCTGGTCACTGGTCACTGGTCACTGATCACTGGTCACTGGTCACTGGTCACTGGTCACTGGTCACTGGTCAATGGTCACTGTCGCTGGTCACTGTTCACTGGTCACTGATCACTGGTCACTGGTCACTGGTCACTGGTCACTGGTCACCGGTCATTGGTCACTGGTCACTGATCACTGGTCACTGGTCACTGGTCACTGGTCACTGGTCACTGGTCACAGGTCAATGGTCACTGGTCACTGGTCACTGGTCAATGGTCACTGTCGCTGGTCACTGGTCACTGGTCAATGGTCACTTGTCCCAGGGCAGTGGTCACTGGTCACTGGTCAATGGACACTGTCGCTGGTCACTGGTCACTGGTCACTTGTCACTGGTCACTGGTCACTGGTCACTGGTCACTGGTCACTGGTCACAAGTCACTGGTCACTTGTCACTGGTCAGTGGCCACTCGTCAATGGTCACTGGTCACTGGTCACTGGTCGCTGGTCACTGATCACTGGTCACTGGTCACTGGTCAATGGTCACTGTCGCTGATCACTGGTCACTGGTCACTGGTCAATGGTCACTGTCGCTGGTCACTGGTCGCTGGTCACTGATCACTGGTCACTGGTCACTGGTCACTGGTCAATGGTCACTATCGCTGGTCAATGGTCCCTGTCGCTGGTCACTGGTCATTGGTCACTTGTCACTGGTCACTGGTCACTGGTCACTGGTCAATGGTCACTGTCGCTGGTCACTGGTCACTGGTCACTGATCACTGGTCACTGGTCACTGGTCACTGGTCACTGATCACTGGTCACTGGTCACTGGTCACTGGTCACTGGTCACTGGTCAATGGTCACTATCGCTGGTCAATGGTCACTGTCGCTGGTCACTGGTCATTGGTCACTTGTCACTGGTCACTGGTCACTGGTCACTGGTCACTTGTCACTGGTCACTGGTCACTGGTCACTGGTCACTGGTCACTGGTCAATGGTCACTGTCGCTGGTCACTGGTCACTGGTCACTGGTCAATGGTCACTGGCCACTGGTCACTGGTCACTGGTCAATGGTCACTTTCGCTGGTCAATGGTCACTGTCGCTGGTAAACGGTCACTGTCGCTGGTCACTGGTCACTGGTCACTGGTCACTTGTCACTGGTCACTGGTCAATGGTCACTGTCGCTGGTCACTGGTCACTAGTCACTGGTCACTGGTCACTGGTCGCTGGACACTTGTTACTTGTCACTGGTCAGTGGCCACTGGTCGCTGGTCACTTGTCACTGGTCACTGGTTACTGGTCACTGGTCACTGGTCACAAGTCACTGGTCACTGGTCACTGGTCACTGGTCAGTGGTCACTGGTCACTGGTCACTGGTCACTGGTCACTGGTCAATGGTCACTGTCGCTGGTCACTGGTCACTGGTCACTGATCACTGGTCACTGGTCACTGGTCACTGGTCACTGGTCAATGGTCACTATCGCTAGTCAATGGTCACTGTCGCTGGTTACTGGTCACTGGTCACTTGTCACTGGTCACTGGTCACTGGTCACTGGTCACAGGTCAATGGTCACTGTCGCTGGTCACTGGTCACTGGTCACTGGTCACTGGCCACTGGTCACTGGTCACTGGTCAATGGTCACTTTCGCTGGTCAATGGTCACTGTCGCTCGTAAGCGGTCACTGTCGCTGGTCACTGGTCAATGGTCACTGGTCACTGGTCACTGGTCACTGGTCAATGGTCACTGGTCACTGGTCACTGGTCACTGGTCACTGGTCACAGGTCAATGGTCACTGGTCACTGGACACAGGTCACTGGTCACTGGTCACCGGTCACTGGTCACTGGTCACTGGTCAATGGTCACTGGCCACTGGTCACTGGTCACTGGTCAATGGTCACTTTCGCTGGTCAATGGTCACTGTCGCTGGTCACTGGTCACTGGTCACTGGTCACTGTCGCTGGTCACTGGTCACTGGTCACTGGTCACTGGTAACTGGTCAATGGTCACTGTCGCTGGTCACTGGTCAATGGTAACTTGTCACTGGGCAGTGGTCAATGGTCACTGGTCACTGGTCACTGGTCACTGGTCACTGGTCACAGGTCAATGGTCACTGGTCACTGGACACAGGTCACTGGTCATTGGTCACTGGTCACTGGTCACTGTTCACTGGTCACTGATCACTGGTCAATGGTCACCGTCGCTGGTCACTGTTCACTGGTCACTGATCACTGGTCACTAGTCACTGGTCACTGGTCACTGGTCAATGGTCACTATCGCTGGTCAATGGTCATTGTCGCTGGTCACTGGTCATTGGTCACTTGTCACTGGTCACTGGTCACTGGTCAATGGTCACTGTCGCTGGTCACTGGTCACTAGTCACTGGTCACTGGTCACTGGTCGCTGGACACTGGTTACTTGTCACTGGTCAGTGGCCACTGGTCGCTGGTCACTTGTCACTGGTCACTGGTCACTGGTCACTGGTCACTGGTCACAAGTCACTGGTCACTGGTCACTGGTCACTGGTCAGTGGTCACTGGTCACTGGTCACTGGTCACTGGTCACTGGTCAATGGTCACTGTCGCTGGTCACTGGTCACTGGTCACTGATCACTGGTCACTGGTCACTGGTCACTGGTCACTGGTCAATGGTCACTATCGCTGGTCAATGGTCACTGTCGCTGGTTACTGGTCACTGGTCACTTGTCACTGGTCACTGGTCACTGGTCACTGGTCACAGGTCAATGGTCACTGTCGGTGGTCACTGGTCACTGGTCACTGGTCAATGGTCACTGGTCACTGGTCACTGGTCAATGGTCACTATCGCTGGTCAATGGTCATTGTCGCTGGTCACTGGTCATTGGTCACTTGTCACTGGTCCCTGGTCACTGGTCACTGGTCGTCACTGGTCACAGGTCAATGGTCACTGGTCACTGGTCACTGGTCAATGGTCACTATCGCTGGTCAATGGTCACTGTCGCTGGTTACTGGTCACTGGTCACTTGTCACTGGTCACTGGTCACTGGTCACTGGTCACAGGTCAATGGTCACTGTCGCTGGTCACTGGTCACTGGTCACTGGTCACTGGCCACTGGTCACTGGTCACTGGTCAATGGTCACTTTCGCTGGTCAATGGTCACTGTCGCTCGTAAACGGTCACTGTCGCTGGTCACTGGTCACTGGTCACTGGTCACTGGTCACTGGTCACTGGTCACTGGTCAATGGTCACTGGTCACTGGTCACAGGTCAATGGTCACTGGTCACTGGACACAGGTCACTGGTCATTGGTCACTGGTCACTGGTCACTGTTCACTGGTCACTGATCACTGGTCAATGGTCACCGTCGCTGGTCACTGTTCACTGGTCACTGATCACTGGTCACTAGTCACTGGTCACTGGTCACTGGTCAATGGTCACTATCGCTGGTCAATGGTCATTGTCGCTGGTCACTGGTCATTGGTCACTTGTCACTGGTCACTGGTCACTGGTCAATGGTCACTGTCGCTGGTCACTGGTCACTAGTCACTGGTCACTGGTCACTGGTCGCTGGACACTGGTTACTTGTCACTGGTCAGTGGCCACTGGTCGCTGGTCACTTGTCACTGGTCACTGGTCACTGGTCACTGGTCACTGGTCACAAGTCACTGGTCACTGGTCACTGGTCACTGGTCAGTGGTCACTGGTCACTGGTCACTGGTCACTGGTCACTGGTCAATGGTCACTGTCGCTGGTCACTGGTCACTGGTCACTGATCACTGGTCACTGGTCACTGGTCACTGGTCACTGGTCAATGGTCACTATCGCTGGTCAATGGTCACTGTCGCTGGTTACTGGTCACTGGTCACTTGTCACTGGTCACTGGTCACTGGTCACTGGTCACAGGTCAATGGTCACTGTCGCTGGTCACTGGTCACTGGTCACTGGTCAATGGTCACTGGTCACTGGTCACTGGTCAATGGTCACTATCGCTGGTCAATGGTCATTGTCGCTGGTCACTGGTCATTGGTCACTTGTCACTGGTCACTGGTCACTGGTCACTGGTCGTCACTGGTCACAGGTCAATGGTCACTGGTCAATGGTCACTATCGCTGGTCAATGGTCACTGTCGCTGGTTACTGGTCACTGGTCACTTGTCACTGGTCACTGGTCACTGGTCACTGGTCACAGGTCAATGGTCACTGTCGCTGGTCACTGGTCACTGGTCACTGGTCACTGGCCACTGGTCACTGGTCACTGGTCAATGGTCACTTTCGCTGGTCAATGGTCACTGTCGCTGGTCACTGGTCATTGGTCACTTGTCACTGGTCACTGGTCACTGGTCAATGGTCACTGTCGCTGGTCACTGGTCACTAGTCACTGGTCACTGGTCACTGGTCGCTGGACACTGGTTACTTGTCACTGGTCAGTGGCCACTGGTCGCTGGTCACTTGTCACTGGTCACTGGTCACTGGTCACTGGTCACTGGTCACAAGTCACTGGTCACTGGTCACTGGTCACTGGTCAGTGGTCACTGGTCACTGGTCACTGGTCACTGGTCACTGGTCAATGGTCACTGTCGCTGGTCACTGGTCACTGGTCACTGATCACTGGTCACTGGTCACTGGTCACTGGTCACTGGTCAATGGTCACTATCGCTGGTCAATGGTCACTGTCGCTGGTTACTGGTCACTGGTCACTTGTCACTGGTCACTGGTCACTGGTCACTGGTCACAGGTCAATGGTCACTGTCGCTGGTCACTGGTCACTGGTCACTGGTCAATGGTCACTGGTCACTGGTCACTGGTCAATGGTCACTATCGCTGGTCAATGGTCATTGTCGCTGGTCACTGGTCATTGGTCACTTGTCACTGGTCACTGGTCACTGGTCACTGGTCGTCACTGGTCACAGGTCAATGGTCACTGGTCACTGGTCACTGGTCAATGGTCACTATCGCTGGTCAATGGTCACTGTCGCTGGTTACTGGTCACTGGTCACTTGTCACTGGTCACTGGTCACTGGTCACTGGTCACAGGTCAATGGTCACTGTCGCTGGTCACTGGTCACTGGTCACTGGTCACTGGCCACTGGTCACTGGTCACTGGTCAATGGTCACTTTCGCTGGTCAATGGTCACTGTCGCTCGTAAACGGTCACTGTCGCTGGTCACTGGTCACTGGTCACTGGTCACAAGTCACTGGTCACTGGTCACTGGTCACTGGTCAGTGGTCACTGGTCACTGGTCACTGGTCACTGGTCACAGGTCAATGGTCACTGGTCACTGGACACAGGTCACTGGTCACTGGTCACCGGTCACTGGTCACTGGTCACTGGTCACTGGTCAATGGTCACTGGCCACTGGTCACTGGTAACTGGTCAATGGTCACTTTCGCTGGTCAATGGTCACTGTCGCTGGTCACTGGTCACTGGTCACTGGTCACTGTCGCTGGTCACTGGTCACTGGTCACTGGTCACTGGTAACTGGTCAATGGTCACTGTCGCTGGTCACTGGTCACTGGTCACTGGTCACTGGTAAATGGTAACTTGTCACTGGGCAGTGGTCAATGGTCACTGGTCACTGGTCACTGGTCACTGGTCACTGGTCACAGGTCAATGGTCACTGGTCACTGGACACAGGTCACTGGTCACTGGTCACTGGTCACTGGTCACTGTTCACTGGTCACTGATCACTGGTCAATGGTCACCGTCGCTGGTCACTGTTCACTGGTCACTGATCACTGGTCACTAGTCACTGGTCACTGGTCACTGGTCAATGGTCACTATCGCTGGTCAATGGTCATTGTCGCTGGTCACTGGTCATTGGTCACTTGTCACTGGTCACTGGTCACTGGTCACTGGTCACTGGTCACTGGTCACTGGTCACTGGTCACTGGTCAATGGTCACTGGTCACTGGTCAATGGTCACTATCGCTGGTCAATGGTCATTGTCGCTGGTCACTGGTCATTGGTCACTTGTCACTGGTCACTGGTCACTGGTCACTGGTCACAGGTCAATGGTCACTGGTCACTGGTCACTGGTCAATGGTCACTGTCGCTGGTCACTGGTCACTGGTCAATGGTCACTTGTCCCTGGGCAGTGGTCACTGGTCACTGGTCAATGGTCACTATCGCTGGTCAATGGTCATTGTCGCTGGTCACTGGTCAATGGTCACTTGTCACTGGTCACTGGTCACTGGTCACTGGTCACTGATCACTGGTCAATGGTCACCGTCGCTGGTCACTGTTCACTGGTCACTGATCACTGGTCACTAGTCACTGGTCACTGGTCACTGGTCAATGGTCACTATCGCTGGTCAATGGTCATTGTCGCTGGTCACTGGTCAATGGTCACTGTCACTGGTCACTGGTCACTGGTCACTGGTCACCGGTCACTGGTCACTGTTCACTGGTCAATGGTCACTGGCCACTGGTCACTGGTCACTGGTCAATGGTCACTTTCGCTGGTCAATGGTCACTGTCGCTGGTCACTGGTCACTGGTCACTGGTCACTGTCGCTGGTCACTGGTCACTGGTCACTGGTCACTGGTAACTGGTCAATGGTCACTGTCGCTGGTCACTGGTCACTGGTCACTGGTCACTGGTAAATGGTAACTTGTCACTGGGCAGTGGTCAATGGTCACTGGTCACTGGTCACTGGTCACTGGTCACTGGTCACAGGTCAATGGTCACTGGTCACTGGACACAGGTCACTGGTCACTGGTCACTGGTCACTGGTCACTGTTCACTGGTCACTGATCACTGGTCAATGGTCACCGTCGCTGGTCACTGTTCACTGGTCACTGATCACTGGTCACTAGTCACTGGTCACTGGTCACTGGTCAATGGTCACTATCGCTGGTCAATGGTCATTGTCGCTGGTCACTGGTCATTGGTCACTTGTCACTGGTCACTGGTCACTGGTCACTGGTCACTGGTCACTGGTCACTGGTCACTGGTCACCGGTCACTGGTCACTGTTCACTGGTCAATGGTCACTGGCCACTGGTCACTGGTCACTGGTCAATGGTCACTTTCGCTGGTCAATGGTCACTGTCGCTGGTAAACGGTCACTGTCGCTGGTCACTGGTCACTGGTCACTGGTCACTGGTCACTGGTCTCTGGTCACTGGTCACTGGTCACTGGTCACAGGTCAATGGTCACTGGTCACTGGACACAGGTCACTGGTCACTGGTCACCGGTCACTGGTCACTGGTCACTGGTCAATGGTCACTGGCCACTGGTCACTGGTCACTGTCGCTGGTCACTGGTCACTGGTCACTGGTCACTGGTAACTGGTCAATGGTCACTGTCGCTGGTCACTGGTCACTGGTCACTGGTCACTGGTCAATGGTAACTTGTCACTGGGCAGTGGTCAATGGTCACTGGTCACTGGTCACTGGTCACTGGTCACTGGTCACAGGTCAATGGTCACTGGTCACTGGACACAGGTCACTGGTCACTGGTCACTGGTCACAGGTCACTGTTCACTGGTCACTGATCACTGGTCAATGGTCACCGTCGCTGGTCACCGTTCACTGGTCACTGATCACTGGTCACTAGTCACTGGTCACTGGTCACTGGTCAATGGTCACTATCGCTGGTCAATGGTCATTGTCGCTGGTCACTGGTCATTGGTCACTTGTCACTGGTCACTGGTCACTGGTCACTGGTCACAGGTCAATGGTCACTGGTCACTGGTCACTGGTCAATGGTCACTGTCGCTGGTCACTGGTCACTGGTCAATGGTCACTTGTCCCTGGGCAGTGGTCACTGGTCACTGGTCAATGGTCACTATCGCTGGTCAATAGTCACTGTCGCTGGTCACTGGTCACTGGTCACTGGTCACTGGTCACTGGTCACTGTTCACTGGTCACTGATCACTGGTCAATGGTCACCGTCGCTGGTCACTGTTCACTGGTCACTGATCACTGGTCACTAGTCACTGGTCACTGGTCACTGGTCAATGGTCACTATCGCTGGTCAATGGTCATTGTCGCTGGTCACTGGTCATTGGTCACTTGTCACTGGTCACTGGTCACTGGTCAATGGTCACTGTCGCTGGTCACTGGTCACTAGTCACTGGTCACTGGTCACTGGTCGCTGGACACTGGTTACTTGTCACTGGTCAGTGGCCACTGGTCGCTGGTCACTTGTCACTGGTCACTGGTCACTGGTCACTGGTCACTGGTCACAAGTCACTGGTCACTGGTCACTGGTCACTGGTCAGTGGTCACTGGTCACTGGTCACTGGTCACTGGTCAATGGTCACTGTCGCTGGTCACTGGTCACTGGTCACTGATCACTGGTCACTGGTCACTGGTCACTGGTCACTGGTCAATGGTCACTATCGCTGGTCAATGGTCACTGTCGCTGGTTACTGGTCACTGGTCACTTGTCACTGGTCACTGGTCACTGGTCACTGGTCACAGGTCAATGGTCACTGTCGCTGGTCACTGGTCACTGGTCACTGGTCAATGGTCACTGGTCACTGGTCACTGGTCAATGGTCACTATCGCTGGTCAATGGTCATTGTCGCTGGTCACTGGTCATTGGTCACTTGTCACTGGTCACTGGTCACTGGTCACTGGTCGTCACTGGTCACAGGTCAATGGTCACTGGTCACTGGTCACTGGTCAATGGTCACTATCGCTGGTCAATGGTCACTGTCGCTGGTTACTGGTCACTGGTCACTTGTCACTGGTCACTGGTCACTGGTCACTGGTCACAGGTCAATGGTCACTGTCGCTGGTCACTGGTCACTGGTCACTGGTCACTGGCCACTGGTCACTGGTCACTGGTCAATGGTCACTTTCGCTGGTCAATGGTCACTGTCGCTCGTAAACGGTCACTGTCGCTGGTCACTGGTCACTGGTCACTGGTCACTGGTCACTGGTCACTGGTCACTGGTCAATGGTCACTGGTCACTGGACACTGGTCACTGGTCACTGGTCACTGGTCACTGGTCACTGGTCACTGGTCAATGGTAACTTGTCACTGGGCAGTGGTCAATGGTCACTGGTCACTGGTCACTGGTCACTGGTCACTGGTCACAGGTCAATGGTCACTGGTCACTGGACACAGGTCACTGCTCACTGGTCACCGGTCACTGGTCACTGGTCACTGGTCAATGGTCACTGGCCACTGGTCACTGGTAACTGGTCAATGGTCACTTTCGCTGGTCAATGGTCACTGTCGCTGGTCACTGGTCACTGGTCACTGGTCACTGTCGCTGGTCACTGGTCACTGGTCACTGGTCACTGGTAACTGGTCAATGGTCACTGTCGCTGGTCACTGGTCACTGGTCACTGGTCACTGGTCAATGGTAACTTGTCACTGGGCAGTGGTCAATGGTCACTGGTCACTGGTCACTGGTCACTGGTCACTGGTCACAGGTCAATGGTCACTGGTCACTGGACACAGGTCACTGGTCACTGGTCACTGGTCACTGGTCACTGTTCACTGGTCACTGATCACTGGTCAATGGTCACCGTCGCTGGTCACCGTTCACTGGTCACTGATCACTGGTCACTAGTCACTGGTCACTGGTCACTGGTCAATGGTCACTATCGCTGGTCAATGGTCATTGTCGCTGGTCACTGGTCATTGGTCACTTGTCACTGGTCACTGGTCACTGGTCACTGGTCACAGGTCAATGGTCACTGGTCACTGGTCACTGGTCAATGGTCACTGTCGCTGGTCACTGGTCACTGGTCAATGGTCACTTGTCCCTGGGCAGTGGTCACTGGTCACTGGTCAATGGTCACTATCGCTGGTCAATAGTCACTGTCGCTGGTCACTGGTCACTGGTCACTGGTCACTGGTCACTGGTCACTGTTCACTGGTCACTGATCACTGGTCAATGGTCACCGTCGCTGGTCACTGTTCACTGGTCACTGATCACTGGTCACTAGTCACTGGTCACTGGTCACTGGTCAATGGTCACTATCGCTGGACAATGGTCATTGTCGCTGGTCACTGGTCATTGGTCACTTGTCACTGGTCACTGGTCACTGGTCAATGGTCACTGTCGCTGGTCACTGGTCACTAGTCACTGGTCACTGGTCACTGGTCGCTGGACACTGGTTACTTGTCACTGGTCAGTGGCCACTGGTCGCTGGTCACTTGTCACTGGTCACTGGTCACTGGTCACTGGTCACTGGTCACAAGTCACTGGTCACTGGTCACTGGTCACTGGTCAGTGGTCACTGGTCACTGGTCACTGGTCACTGGTCACTGGTCAATGGTCACTGTCGCTGGTCACTGGTCACTGGTCACTGATCACTGGTCACTGGTCACTGGTCACTGGTCACTGGTCAATGGTCACTATCGCTGGTCAATGGTCACTGTCGCTGGTTACTGGTCACTGGTCACTTGTCACTGGTCACTGGTCACTGGTCACTGGTCACAGGTCAATGGTCACTGTCGCTGGTCACTGGTCACTGGTCACTGGTCAATGGTCACTGGTCACTGGTCACTGGTCAATGGTCACTATCGCTGGTCAATGGTCATTGTCGCTGGTCACTGGTCATTGGTCACTTGTCACTGGTCACTGGTCACTGGTCACTGGTCGTCACTGGTCACAGGTCAATGGTCACTGGTCACTGGTCACTGGTCAATGGTCACTATCGCTGGTCAATGGTCACTGTCGCTGGTTACTGGTCACTGGTCACTTGTCACTGGTCACTGGTCACTGGTCACTGGTCACAGGTCAATGGTCACTGTCGCTGGTCACTGGTCACTGGTCACTGGTCACTGGCCACTGGTCACTGGTCACTGGTCAATGGTCACTTTCGCTGGTCAATGGTCACTGTCGCTCGTAAACGGTCACTGTCGCTGGTCACTGGTCACTGGTCACTGGTCACTGGTCACTGGTCACTGGTCACTGGTCAATGGTCACTGGTCACTGGACACTGGTCACTGGTCACTGGTCACTGGTCACTGGTCACTGGTCACTGGTCAATGGTAACTTGTCACTGGGCAGTGGTCAATGGTCACTGGTCACTGGTCACTGGTCACTGGTCACTGGTCACAGGTCAATGGTCACTGGTCACTGGACACAGGTCACTGGTCACTGGTCACCGGTCACTGGTCACTGGTCACTGGTCAATGGTCACTGGCCACTGGTCACTGGTAACTGGTCAATGGTCACTTTCGCTGGTCAATGGTCACTGTCGCTGGTCACTGGTCACTGGTCACTGGTCACTGTCGCTGGTCACTGGTCACTGGTCACTGGTCACTGGTCACTGGTAACTGGTCAATGGTCACTGTCGCTGGTCACTGGTCACTGGTCACTGGTCACTGGTAAATGGTAACTTGTCACTGGGCAGTGGTCAATGGTCACTGGTCACTGGTCACTGGTCACTGGTCACTGGTCACAGGTCAATGGTCACTGGTCACTGGACACAGGTCACTGGTCACTGGTCACTGGTCACTGGTCACTGTTCACTGGTCACTGATCACTGGTCAATGGTCACCGTCGCTGGTCACTGTTCACTGGTCACTGATCACTGGTCACTAGTCACTGGTCACTGGTCACTGGTCAATGGTCACTATCGCTGGTCAATGGTCATTGTCGCTGGTCACTGGTCATTGGTCACTTGTCACTGCTCACTGGTCACTGGTCACTGGTCACTGGTCACTGGTCACTGGTCACCGGTCACTGGTCACTGTTCACTGGTCAATGGTCACTGGCCACTGGTCACTGGTCACTGGTCAATGGTCACTTTCGCTGGTCAATGGTCACTGTCGCTGGTAAACGGTCACTGTCGCTGGTCACTGGTCACTGGTCACTGGTCACTGGTCACTGATCACTGGTCACTGGTCACTGGTCACTGGTCACAGGTCAATGGTCACTGGTCACTGGACACAGGTCACTGGTCACTGGTCACCGGTCACTGGTCACTGGTCACTGGTCAATGGTCACTGGCCACTGGTCACTGGTCACTGTCGCTGGTCACTGGTCACTGGTCACTGGTCACTGGTAACTGGTCAATGGTCACTGTCGCTGGTCACTGGTCACTGGTCACTGGTCACTGGTCAATGGTAACTTGTCACTGGGCAGTATTCAATGGTCACTGGTCACTGGTCACTGGTCACTGGTCACAGGTCAATGGTCACTGGTCACTGGACACAGGTCACTGGTCACTGGTCACTGGTCACTGGTCACTGTTCACTGGTCACTGATCACTGGTCAATGGTCACCGTCGCTGGTCACCGTTCACTGGTCACTGATCACTGGTCACTAGTCACTGGTCACTGGTCACTGGTCAATGGTCACTATCGCTGGTCAATGGTCATTGTCGCTGGTCACTGGTCATTGGTCACTTGTCACTGGTCACTGGTCACTGGTCACTGGTCACAGGTCAATGGTCACTGGTCACTGGTCACTGGTCACTGGTCACTGGTCACTGGTCACTGGTCACTGGTCACTGGTCACTGGTCAATGGTAACTTGTCACTGGGCAGTGGTCAATGGTCACTGGTCACTGGTCACTGGTCACTGGTCACTGGTCACAGGTCAATGGTCACTGGTCACTGGACACAGGTCACTGGTCACTGGTCACCGGTCACTGGTCACTGGTCACTGGTCACTGGTCAATGGTCACTGGCCACTGGTCACTGGTAACTGGTCAATGGTCACTTTCGCTGGTCAATGGTCACTGTCGCTGGTCACTGGTCACTGGTCACTGGTCACTGTCGCTGGTCACTGGTCACTGGTCACTGGTCACTGGTAACTGGTCAATGGTCACTGTCGCTGGTCACTGGTCACTGGTCACTGGTCACTGGTAAATGGTAACTTGTCACTGGGCAGTGGTCAATGGTCACTGGTCACTGGTCACTGGTCACTGGTCACTGGTCACAGGTCAATGGTCACTGGTCACTGGACACAGGTCACTGGTCACTGGTCACTGGTCACTGGTCACTGTTCACTGGTCACTGATCACTGGTCAATGGTCACCGTCGCTGGTCACTGTTCACTGGTCACTGATCACTGGTCACTAGTCACTGGTCACTGGTCACTGGTCAATGGTCACTATCGCTGGTCAATGGTCATTGTCGCTGGTCACTGGTCATTGGTCACTTGTCACTGGTCACTGGTCACTGGTCACTGGTCACTGGTCACTGGTCACTGGTCACTGGTCACTGGTCAATGGTCACTGGTCACTGGTCAATGGTCACTATCGCTGGTCAATGGTCATTGTCGCTGGTCACTGGTCATTGGTCACTTGTCACTGGTCACTGGTCACTGGTCACTGGTCACAGGTCAATGGTCACTGGTCACTGGTCACTGGTCAATGGTCACTGTCGCTGGTCACTGGTCACTGGTCAATGGTCACTTGTCCCTGGGCAGTGGTCACTGGTCACTGGTCAATGGTCACTATCGCTGGTCAATGGTCATTGTCGCTGGTCACTGGTCAATGGTCACTTGTCACTGGTCACTGGTCACTGGTCACTGGTCACTGATCACTGGTCAATGGTCACCGTCGCTGGTCACTGTTCACTGGTCACTGATCACTGGTCACTAGTCACTGGTCACTGGTCACTGGTCAATGGTCACTATCGCTGGTCAATGGTCATTGTCGCTGGTCACTGGTCAATGGTCACTGTCACTGGTCACTGGTCACTGGTCACTGGTCACCGGTCACTGGTCACTGTTCACTGGTCAATGGTCACTGGCCACTGGTCACTGGTCACTGTTCAATGGTCACTTTCGCTGGTCAATGGTCACTGTCGCTGGTCACTGGTCACTGGTCACTGGTCACTGTCGCTGGTCACTGGTCACTGGTCACTGGTCACTGGTAACTGGTCAATGGTCACTGTCGCTGGTCACTGGTCACTGGTCACTGGTCACTGGTAAATGGTAACTTGTCACTGGGCAGTGGTCAATGGTCACTGGTCACTGGTCACTGGTCACTGGTCACTGGTCACAGGTCAATGGTCACTGGTCACTGGACACAGGTCACTGGTCACTGGTCACTGGTCACTGGTCACTGTTCACTGGTCACTGATCACTGGTCAATGGTCACCGTCGCTGGTCACTGTTCACTGGTCACTGATCACTGGTCACTAGTCACTGGTCACTGGTCACTGGTCAATGGTCACTATCGCTGGTCAATGGTCATTGTCGCTGGTCACTGGTCATTGGTCACTTGTCACTGGTCACTGGTCACTGGTCACTGGTCACTGGTCACTGGTCACTGGTCACTGGTCACCGGTCACTGGTCACTGTTCACTGGTCAATGGTCACTGGCCACTGGTCACTGGTCACTGGTCAATGGTCACTTTCGCTGGTCAATGGTCACTGTCGCTGGTAAACGGTCACTGTCGCTGGTCACTGGTCACTGGTCACTGGTCACTGGTCACTGGTCTCTGGTCACTGGTCACTGGTCACTGGTCACAGGTCAATGGTCACTGGTCACTGGACACAGGTCACTGGTCACTGGTCACCGGTCACTGGTCACTGGTCACTGGTCAATGGTCACTGGCCACTGGTCACTGGTCACTGTCGCTGGTCACTGGTCACTGGTCACTGGTCACTGGTAACTGGTCAATGGTCACTGTCGCTGGTCACTGGTCACTGGTCACTGGTCACTGGTCAATGGTAACTTGTCACTGGGCAGTGGTCAATGGTCACTGGTCACTGGTCACTGGTCACTGGTCACTGGTCACAGGTCAATGGTCACTGGTCACTGGACACAGGTCACTGGTCACTGGTCACTGGTCACAGGTCACTGTTCACTGGTCACTGATCACTGGTCAATGGTCACCGTCGCTGGTCACCGTTCACTGGTCACTGATCACTGGTCACTAGTCACTGGTCACTGGTCACTGGTCAATGGTCACTATCGCTGGTCAATGGTCATTGTCGCTGGTCACTGGTCATTGGTCACTTGTCACTGGTCACTGGTCACTGGTCACTGGTCACAGGTCAATGGTCACTGGTCACTGGTCACTGGTCAATGGTCACTGTCGCTGGTCACTGGTCACTGGTCAATGGTCACTTGTCCCTGGGCAGTGGTCACTGGTCACTGGTCAATGGTCACTATCGCTGGTCAATAGTCACTGTCGCTGGTCACTGGTCACTGGTCACTGGTCACTGGTCACTGGTCACTGTTCACTGGTCACTGATCACTGGTCAATGGTCACCGTCGCTGGTCACTGTTCACTGGTCACTGATCACTGGTCACTAGTCACTGGTCACTGGTCACTGGTCAATGGTCACTATCGCTGGTCAATGGTCATTGTCGCTGGTCACTGGTCATTGGTCACTTGTCACTGGTCACTGGTCACTGGTCAATGGTCACTGTCGCTGGTCACTGGTCACTAGTCACTGGTCACTGGTCACTGGTCGCTGGACACTGGTTACTTGTCACTGGTCAGTGGCCACTGGTCGCTGGTCACTTGTCACTGGTCACTGGTCACTGGTCACTGGTCACTGGTCACAAGTCACTGGTCACTGGTCACTGGTCACTGGTCAGTGGTCACTGGTCACTGGTCACTGGTCACTGGTCAATGGTCACTGTCGCTGGTCACTGGTCACTGGTCACTGATCACTGGTCACTGGTCACTGGTCACTGGTCACTGGTCAATGGTCACTATCGCTGGTCAATGGTCACTGTCGCTGGTTACTGGTCACTGGTCACTTGTCACTGGTCACTGGTCACTGGTCACTGGTCACAGGTCAATGGTCACTGTCGCTGGTCACTGGTCACTGGTCACTGGTCAATGGTCACTGGTCACTGGTCACTGGTCAATGGTCACTATCGCTGGTCAATGGTCATTGTCGCTGGTCACTGGTCATTGGTCACTTGTCACTGGTCACTGGTCACTGGTCACTGGTCGTCACTGGTCACAGGTCAATGGTCACTGGTCACTGGTCACTGGTCAATGGTCACTATCGCTGGTCAATGGTCACTGTCGCTGGTTACTGGTCACTGGTCACTTGTCACTGGTCACTGGTCACTGGTCACTGGTCACAGGTCAATGGTCACTGTCGCTGGTCACTGGTCACTGGTCACTGGTCACTGGCCACTGGTCACTGGTCACTGGTCAATGGTCACTTTCGCTGGTCAATGGTCACTGTCGCTCGTAAACGGTCACTGTCGCTGGTCACTGGTCACTGGTCACTGGTCACTGGTCACTGGTCACTGGTCACTGGTCAATGGTCACTGGTCACTGGACACTGGTCACTGGTCACTGGTCACTGGTCACTGGTCACTGGTCACTGGTCAATGGTAACTTGTCACTGGGCAGTGGTCAATGGTCACTGGTCACTGGTCACTGGTCACTGGTCACTGGTCACAGGTCAATGGTCACTGGTCACTGGACACAGGTCACTGCTCACTGGTCACCGGTCACTGGTCACTGGTCACTGGTCAATGGTCACTGGCCACTGGTCACTGGTAACTGGTCAATGGTCACTTTCGCTGGTCAATGGTCACTGTCGCTGGTCACTGGTCACTGGTCACTGGTCACTGTCGCTGGTCACTGGTCACTGGTCACTGGTCACTGGTAACTGGTCAATGGTCACTGTCGCTGGTCACTGGTCACTGGTCACTGGTCACTGGTCAATGGTAACTTGTCACTGGGCAGTGGTCAATGGTCACTGGTCACTGGTCACTGGTCACTGGTCACTGGTCACAGGTCAATGGTCACTGGTCACTGGACACAGGTCACTGGTCACTGGTCACTGGTCACTGGTCACTGTTCACTGGTCACTGATCACTGGTCAATGGTCACCGTCGCTGGTCACCGTTCACTGGTCACTGATCACTGGTCACTAGTCACTGGTCACTGGTCACTGGTCAATGGTCACTATCGCTGGTCAATGGTCATTGTCGCTGGTCACTGGTCATTGGTCACTTGTCACTGGTCACTGGTCACTGGTCACTGGTCACAGGTCAATGGTCACTGGTCACTGGTCACTGGTCAATGGTCACTGTCGCTGGTCACTGGTCACTGGTCAATGGTCACTTGTCCCTGGGCAGTGGTCACTGGTCACTGGTCAATGGTCACTATCGCTGGTCAATAGTCACTGTCGCTGGTCACTGGTCACTGGTCACTGGTCACTGGTCACTGGTCACTGTTCACTGGTCACTGATCACTGGTCAATGGTCACCGTCGCTGGTCACTGTTCACTGGTCACTGATCACTGGTCACTAGTCACTGGTCACTGGTCACTGGTCAATGGTCACTATCGCTGGACAATGGTCATTGTCGCTGGTCACTGGTCATTGGTCACTTGTCACTGGTCACTGGTCACTGGTCAATGGTCACTGTCGCTGGTCACTGGTCACTAGTCACTGGTCACTGGTCACTGGTCGCTGGACACTGGTTACTTGTCACTGGTCAGTGGCCACTGGTCGCTGGTCACTTGTCACTGGTCACTGGTCACTGGTCACTGGTCACTGGTCACTGGTCACTGGTCACAAGTCACTGGTCACTGGTCACTGGTCACTGGTCAGTGGTCACTGGTCACTGGTCACTGGTCACTGGTCACTGGTCACTGGTCACAAGTCACTGGTCACTGGTCACTGGTCACTGGTCAGTGGTCACTGGTCACTGGTCACTGGTCACTGGTCACTGGTCAATGGTCACTGTCGCTGGTCACTGGTCACTGGTCACTGATCACTGGTCACTGGTCACTGGTCACTGGTCACTGGTCAATGGTCACTATCGCTGGTCAATGGTCACTGTCGCTGGTTACTGGTCACTAGTCACTGGTCACTGGTCACTGGTCGCTGGACACTGGTTACTTGTCACTGGTCAGTGGCCACTGGTCGCTGGTCACTTGTCACTGGTCACTGGTCACTGGTCACTGGTCACTGGTCACTGGTCACTGGTCACAAGTCACTGGTCACTGGTCACTGGTCACTTGTCACTGGTCACTGGTCACTGGTCACTGGTCACTGGTCACTGGTCACTGGTCACAAGTCACTGGTCACTGGTCACTGGTCACTGGTCAGTGGTCACTGGTCACTGGTCACTGGTCACTGGTCACTGGTCAATGGTCACTGTCGCTGGTCACTGGTCACTGGTCACTGATCACTGGTCACTGGTCACTGGTCACTGGTCACTGGTCAATGGTCACTATCGCTGGTCAATGGTCACTGTCGCTGGTTACTGGTCACTGGTCACTTGTCACTGGTCACTGGTCACTGGTCACTGGTCACAGGTCAATGGTCACTGTCGCTGGTCACTGGTCACTGGTCACTGGTCAATGGTCACTGGTCACTGGTCACTGGTCAATGGTCACTATCGCTGGTCAATGGTCATTGTCGCTGGTCACTGGTCATTGGTCACTTGTCACTGGTCACTGGTCACTGGTCACTGGTCGTCACTGGTCACAGGTCAATGGTCACTGGTCAATGGTCACTATCGCTGGTCAATGGTCACTGTCGCTGGTTACTGGTCACTGGTCACTTGTCACTGGTCACTGGTCACTGGTCACTGGTCACAGGTCAATGGTCACTGTCGCTGGTCACTGGTCACTGGTCACTGGTCACTGGCCACTGGTCACTGGTCACTGGTCAATGGTCACTTTCGCTGGTCAATGGTCACTGTCGCTGGTCACTGGTCATTGGTCACTTGTCACTGGTCACTGGTCACTGGTCAATGGTCACTGTCGCTGGTCACTGGTCACTAGTCACTGGTCACTGGTCACTGGTCGCTGGACACTGGTTACTTGTCACTGGTCAGTGGCCACTGGTCGCTGGTCACTTGTCACTGGTCACTGGTCACTGGTCACTGGTCACTGGTCACAAGTCACTGGTCACTGGTCACTGGTCACTGGTCAGTGGTCACTGGTCACTGGTCACTGGTCACTGGTCACTGGTCAATGGTCACTGTCGCTGGTCACTGGTCACTGGTCACTGATCACTGGTCACTGGTCACTGGTCACTGGTCACTGGTCAATGGTCACTATCGCTGGTCAATGGTCACTGTCGCTGGTTACTGGTCACTGGTCACTTGTCACTGGTCACTGGTCACTGGTCACTGGTCACAGGTCAATGGTCACTGTCGCTGGTCACTGGTCACTGGTCACTGGTCAATGGTCACTGGTCACTGGTCACTGGTCAATGGTCACTATCGCTGGTCAATGGTCATTGTCGCTGGTCACTGGTCATTGGTCACTTGTCACTGGTCACTGGTCACTGGTCACTGGTCGTCACTGGTCACAGGTCAATGGTCACTGGTCACTGGTCACTGGTCAATGGTCACTATCGCTGGTCAATGGTCACTGTCGCTGGTTACTGGTCACTGGTCACTTGTCACTGGTCACTGGTCACTGGTCACTGGTCACAGGTCAATGGTCACTGTCGCTGGTCACTGGTCACTGGTCACTGGTCACTGGCCACTGGTCACTGGTCACTGGTCAATGGTCACTTTCGCTGGTCAATGGTCACTGTCGCTCGTAAACGGTCACTGTCGCTGGTCACTGGTCACTGGTCACTGGTCACAAGTCACTGGTCACTGGTCACTGGTCACTGGTCAGTGGTCACTGGTCACTGGTCACTGGTCACTGGTCACAGGTCAATGGTCACTGGTCACTGGACACAGGTCACTGGTCACTGGTCACCGGTCACTGGTCACTGGTCACTGGTCACTGGTCAATGGTCACTGGCCACTGGTCACTGGTAACTGGTCAATGGTCACTTTCGCTGGTCAATGGTCACTGTCGCTGGTCACTGGTCACTGGTCACTGGTCACTGTCGCTGGTCACTGGTCACTGGTCACTGGTCACTGGTAACTGGTCAATGGTCACTGTCGCTGGTCACTGGTCACTGGTCACTGGTCACTGGTAAATGGTAACTTGTCACTGGGCAGTGGTCAATGGTCACTGGTCACTGGTCACTGGTCACTGGTCACTGGTCACAGGTCAATGGTCACTGGTCACTGGACACAGGTCACTGGTCACTGGTCACTGGTCACTGGTCACTGTTCACTGGTCACTGATCACTGGTCAATGGTCACCGTCGCTGGTCACTGTTCACTGGTCACTGATCACTGGTCACTAGTCACTGGTCACTGGTCACTGGTCAATGGTCACTATCGCTGGTCAATGGTCATTGTCGCTGGTCACTGGTCATTGGTCACTTGTCACTGGTCACTGGTCACTGGTCACTGGTCACTGGTCACTGGTCACTGGTCACTGGTCACTGGTCAATGGTCACTGGTCACTGGTCAATGGTCACTATCGCTGGTCAATGGTCATTGTCGCTGGTCACTGGTCATTGGTCACTTGTCACTGGTCACTGGTCACTGGTCACTGGTCACAGGTCAATGGTCACTGGTCACTGGTCACTGGTCAATGGTCACTGTCGCTGGTCACTGGTCACTGGTCAATGGTCACTTGTCCCTGGGCAGTGGTCACTGGTCACTGGTCAATGGTCACTATCGCTGGTCAATGGTCATTGTCGCTGGTCACTGGTCAATGGTCACTTGTCACTGGTCACTGGTCACTGGTCACTGGTCACTGATCACTGGTCAATGGTCACCGTCGCTGGTCACTGTTCACTGGTCACTGATCACTGGTCACTAGTCACTGGTCACTGGTCACTGGTCAATGGTCACTATCGCTGGTCAATGGTCATTGTCGCTGGTCACTGGTCAATGGTCACTGTCACTGGTCACTGGTCACTGGTCACTGGTCACCGGTCACTGGTCACTGTTCACTGGTCAATGGTCACTGGCCACTGGTCACTGGTCACTGGTCAATGGTCACTTTCGCTGGTCAATGGTCACTGTCGCTGGTCACTGGTCACTGGTCACTGGTCACTGTCGCTGGTCACTGGTCACTGGTCACTGGTCACTGGTAACTGGTCAATGGTCACTGTCGCTGGTCACTGGTCACTGGTCACTGGTCACTGGTAAATGGTAACTTGTCACTGGGCAGTGGTCAATGGTCACTGGTCACTGGTCACTGGTCACTGGTCACTGGTCACAGGTCAATGGTCACTGGTCACTGGACACAGGTCACTGGTCACTGGTCACTGGTCACTGGTCACTGTTCACTGGTCACTGATCACTGGTCAATGGTCACCGTCGCTGGTCACTGTTCACTGGTCACTGATCACTGGTCACTAGTCACTGGTCACTGGTCACTGGTCAATGGTCACTATCGCTGGTCAATGGTCATTGTCGCTGGTCACTGGTCATTGGTCACTTGTCACTGGTCACTGGTCACTGGTCACTGGTCACTGGTCACTGGTCACTGGTCACTGGTCACCGGTCACTGGTCACTGTTCACTGGTCAATGGTCACTGGCCACTGGTCACTGGTCACTGGTCAATGGTCACTTTCGCTGGTCAATGGTCACTGTCGCTGGTAAACGGTCACTGTCGCTGGTCACTGGTCACTGGTCACTGGTCACTGGTCACTGGTCTCTGGTCACTGGTCACTGGTCACTGGTCACAGGTCAATGGTCACTGGTCACTGGACACAGGTCACTGGTCACTGGTCACCGGTCACTGGTCACTGGTCACTGGTCAATGGTCACTGGCCACTGGTCACTGGTCACTGTCGCTGGTCACTGGTCACTGGTCACTGGTCACTGGTAACTGGTCAATGGTCACTGTCGCTGGTCACTGGTCACTGGTCACTGGTCACTGGTCAATGGTAACTTGTCACTGGGCAGTGGTCAATGGTCACTGGTCACTGGTCACTGGTCACTGGTCACTGGTCACAGGTCAATGGTCACTGGTCACTGGACACAGGTCACTGGTCACTGGTCACTGGTCACAGGTCACTGTTCACTGGTCACTGATCACTGGTCAATGGTCACCGTCGCTGGTCACCGTTCACTGGTCACTGATCACTGGTCACTAGTCACTGGTCACTGGTCACTGGTCAATGGTCACTATCGCTGGTCAATGGTCATTGTCGCTGGTCACTGGTCATTGGTCACTTGTCACTGGTCACTGGTCACTGGTCACTGGTCACAGGTCAATGGTCACTGGTCACTGGTCACTGGTCAATGGTCACTGTCGCTGGTCACTGGTCACTGGTCAATGGTCACTTGTCCCTGGGCAGTGGTCACTGGTCACTGGTCAATGGTCACTATCGCTGGTCAATAGTCACTGTCGCTGGTCACTGGTCACTGGTCACTGGTCACTGGTCACTGGTCACTGTTCACTGGTCACTGATCACTGGTCAATGGTCACCGTCGCTGGTCACTGTTCACTGGTCACTGATCACTGGTCACTAGTCACTGGTCACTGGTCACTGGTCAATGGTCACTATCGCTGGTCAATGGTCATTGTCGCTGGTCACTGGTCATTGGTCACTTGTCACTGGTCACTGGTCACTGGTCAATGGTCACTGTCGCTGGTCACTGGTCACTAGTCACTGGTCACTGGTCACTGGTCGCTGGACACTGGTTACTTGTCACTGGTCAGTGGCCACTGGTCGCTGGTCACTTGTCACTGGTCACTGGTCACTGGTCACTGGTCACTGGTCACAAGTCACTGGTCACTGGTCACTGGTCACTGGTCAGTGGTCACTGGTCACTGGTCACTGGTCACTGGTCAATGGTCACTGTCGCTGGTCACTGGTCACTGGTCACTGATCACTGGTCACTGGTCACTGGTCACTGGTCACTGGTCAATGGTCACTATCGCTGGTCAATGGTCACTGTCGCTGGTTACTGGTCACTGGTCACTTGTCACTGGTCACTGGTCACTGGTCACTGGTCACAGGTCAATGGTCACTGTCGCTGGTCACTGGTCACTGGTCACTGGTCAATGGTCACTGGTCACTGGTCACTGGTCAATGGTCACTATCGCTGGTCAATGGTCATTGTCGCTGGTCACTGGTCATTGGTCACTTGTCACTGGTCACTGGTCACTGGTCACTGGTCGTCACTGGTCACAGGTCAATGGTCACTGGTCACTGGTCACTGGTCAATGGTCACTATCGCTGGTCAATGGTCACTGTCGCTGGTTACTGGTCACTGGTCACTTGTCACTGGTCACTGGTCACTGGTCACTGGTCACAGGTCAATGGTCACTGTCGCTGGTCACTGGTCACTGGTCACTGGTCACTGGCCACTGGTCACTGGTCACTGGTCAATGGTCACTTTCGCTGGTCAATGGTCACTGTCGCTCGTAAACGGTCACTGTCGCTGGTCACTGGTCACTGGTCACTGGTCACTGGTCACTGGTCACTGGTCACTGGTCAATGGTCACTGGTCACTGGACACTGGTCACTGGTCACTGGTCACTGGTCACTGGTCACTGGTCACTGGTCAATGGTAACTTGTCACTGGGCAGTGGTCAATGGTCACTGGTCACTGGTCACTGGTCACTGGTCACTGGTCACAGGTCAATGGTCACTGGTCACTGGACACAGGTCACTGCTCACTGGTCACCGGTCACTGGTCACTGGTCACTGGTCAATGGTCACTGGCCACTGGTCACTGGTAACTGGTCAATGGTCACTTTCGCTGGTCAATGGTCACTGTCGCTGGTCACTGGTCACTGGTCACTGGTCACTGTCGCTGGTCACTGGTCACTGGTCACTGGTCACTGGTAACTGGTCAATGGTCACTGTCGCTGGTCACTGGTCACTGGTCACTGGTCACTGGTCAATGGTAACTTGTCACTGGGCAGTGGTCAATGGTCACTGGTCACTGGTCACTGGTCACTGGTCACTGGTCACAGGTCAATGGTCACTGGTCACTGGACACAGGTCACTGGTCACTGGTCACTGGTCACTGGTCACTGTTCACTGGTCACTGATCACTGGTCAATGGTCACCGTCGCTGGTCACCGTTCACTGGTCACTGATCACTGGTCACTAGTCACTGGTCACTGGTCACTGGTCAATGGTCACTATCGCTGGTCAATGGTCATTGTCGCTGGTCACTGGTCATTGGTCACTTGTCACTGGTCACTGGTCACTGGTCACTGGTCACAGGTCAATGGTCACTGGTCACTGGTCACTGGTCAATGGTCACTGTCGCTGGTCACTGGTCACTGGTCAATGGTCACTTGTCCCTGGGCAGTGGTCACTGGTCACTGGTCAATGGTCACTATCGCTGGTCAATAGTCACTGTCGCTGGTCACTGGTCACTGGTCACTGGTCACTGGTCACTGGTCACTGTTCACTGGTCACTGATCACTGGTCAATGGTCACCGTCGCTGGTCACTGTTCACTGGTCACTGATCACTGGTCACTAGTCACTGGTCACTGGTCACTGGTCAATGGTCACTATCGCTGGACAATGGTCATTGTCGCTGGTCACTGGTCATTGGTCACTTGTCACTGGTCACTGGTCACTGGTCAATGGTCACTGTCGCTGGTCACTGGTCACTAGTCACTGGTCACTGGTCACTGGTCGCTGGACACTGGTTACTTGTCACTGGTCAGTGGCCACTGGTCGCTGGTCACTTGTCACTGGTCACTGGTCACTGGTCACTGGTCACTGGTCACAAGTCACTGGTCACTGGTCACTGGTCACTGGTCAGTGGTCACTGGTCACTGGTCACTGGTCACTGGTCACTGGTCAATGGTCACTGTCGCTGGTCACTGGTCACTGGTCACTGATCACTGGTCACTGGTCACTGGTCACTGGTCACTGGTCAATGGTCACTATCGCTGGTCAATGGTCACTGTCGCTGGTTACTGGTCACTGGTCACTTGTCACTGGTCACTGGTCACTGGTCACTGGTCACAGGTCAATGGTCACTGTCGCTGGTCACTGGTCACTGGTCACTGGTCAATGGTCACTGGTCACTGGTCACTGGTCAATGGTCACTATCGCTGGTCAATGGTCATTGTCGCTGGTCACTGGTCATTGGTCACTTGTCACTGGTCACTGGTCACTGGTCACTGGTCGTCACTGGTCACAGGTCAATGGTCACTGGTCACTGGTCACTGGTCAATGGTCACTATCGCTGGTCAATGGTCACTGTCGCTGGTTACTGGTCACTGGTCACTTGTCACTGGTCACTGGTCACTGGTCACTGGTCACAGGTCAATGGTCACTGTCGCTGGTCACTGGTCACTGGTCACTGGTCACTGGCCACTGGTCACTGGTCACTGGTCAATGGTCACTTTCGCTGGTCAATGGTCACTGTCGCTCGTAAACGGTCACTGTCGCTGGTCACTGGTCACTGGTCACTGGTCACTGGTCACTGGTCACTGGTCACTGGTCAATGGTCACTGGTCACTGGACACTGGTCACTGGTCACTGGTCACTGGTCACTGGTCACTGGTCACTGGTCAATGGTAACTTGTCACTGGGCAGTGGTCAATGGTCACTGGTCACTGGTCACTGGTCACTGGTCACTGGTCACAGGTCAATGGTCACTGGTCACTGGACACAGGTCACTGGTCACTGGTCACCGGTCACTGGTCACTGGTCACTGGTCAATGGTCACTGGCCACTGGTCACTGGTAACTGGTCAATGGTCACTTTCGCTGGTCAATGGTCACTGTCGCTGGTCACTGGTCACTGGTCACTGGTCACTGTCGCTGGTCACTGGTCACTGGTCACTGGTCACTGGTCACTGGTAACTGGTCAATGGTCACTGTCGCTGGTCACTGGTCACTGGTCACTGGTCACTGGTAAATGGTAACTTGTCACTGGGCAGTGGTCAATGGTCACTGGTCACTGGTCACTGGTCACTGGTCACTGGTCACAGGTCAATGGTCACTGGTCACTGGACACAGGTCACTGGTCACTGGTCACTGGTCACTGGTCACTGTTCACTGGTCACTGATCACTGGTCAATGGTCACCGTCGCTGGTCACTGTTCACTGGTCACTGATCACTGGTCACTAGTCACTGGTCACTGGTCACTGGTCAATGGTCACTATCGCTGGTCAATGGTCATTGTCGCTGGTCACTGGTCATTGGTCACTTGTCACTGCTCACTGGTCACTGGTCACTGGTCACTGGTCACTGGTCACTGGTCACCGGTCACTGGTCACTGTTCACTGGTCAATGGTCACTGGCCACTGGTCACTGGTCACTGGTCAATGGTCACTTTCGCTGGTCAATGGTCACTGTCGCTGGTAAACGGTCACTGTCGCTGGTCACTGGTCACTGGTCACTGGTCACTGGTCACTGATCACTGGTCACTGGTCACTGGTCACTGGTCACAGGTCAATGGTCACTGGTCACTGGACACAGGTCACTGGTCACTGGTCACCGGTCACTGGTCACTGGTCACTGGTCAATGGTCACTGGCCACTGGTCACTGGTCACTGTCGCTGGTCACTGGTCACTGGTCACTGGTCACTGGTAACTGGTCAATGGTCACTGTCGCTGGTCACTGGTCACTGGTCACTGGTCACTGGTCAATGGTAACTTGTCACTGGGCAGTATTCAATGGTCACTGGTCACTGGTCACTGGTCACTGGTCACAGGTCAATGGTCACTGGTCACTGGACACAGGTCACTGGTCACTGGTCACTGGTCACTGGTCACTGTTCACTGGTCACTGATCACTGGTCAATGGTCACCGTCGCTGGTCACCGTTCACTGGTCACTGATCACTGGTCACTAGTCACTGGTCACTGGTCACTGGTCAATGGTCACTATCGCTGGTCAATGGTCATTGTCGCTGGTCACTGGTCATTGGTCACTTGTCACTGGTCACTGGTCACTGGTCACTGGTCACAGGTCAATGGTCACTGGTCACTGGTCACTGGTCACTGGTCACTGGTCACTGGTCACTGGTCACTGGTCACTGGTCACTGGTCAATGGTAACTTGTCACTGGGCAGTGGTCAATGGTCACTGGTCACTGGTCACTGGTCACTGGTCACTGGTCACAGGTCAATGGTCACTGGTCACTGGACACAGGTCACTGGTCACTGGTCACCGGTCACTGGTCACTGGTCACTGGTCACTGGTCAATGGTCACTGGCCACTGGTCACTGGTAACTGGTCAATGGTCACTTTCGCTGGTCAATGGTCACTGTCGCTGGTCACTGGTCACTGGTCACTGGTCACTGTCGCTGGTCACTGGTCACTGGTCACTGGTCACTGGTAACTGGTCAATGGTCACTGTCGCTGGTCACTGGTCACTGGTCACTGGTCACTGGTAAATGGTAACTTGTCACTGGGCAGTGGTCAATGGTCACTGGTCACTGGTCACTGGTCACTGGTCACTGGTCACAGGTCAATGGTCACTGGTCACTGGACACAGGTCACTGGTCACTGGTCACTGGTCACTGGTCACTGTTCACTGGTCACTGATCACTGGTCAATGGTCACCGTCGCTGGTCACTGTTCACTGGTCACTGATCACTGGTCACTAGTCACTGGTCACTGGTCACTGGTCAATGGTCACTATCGCTGGTCAATGGTCATTGTCGCTGGTCACTGGTCATTGGTCACTTGTCACTGGTCACTGGTCACTGGTCACTGGTCACTGGTCACTGGTCACTGGTCACTGGTCACTGGTCAATGGTCACTGGTCACTGGTCAATGGTCACTATCGCTGGTCAATGGTCATTGTCGCTGGTCACTGGTCATTGGTCACTTGTCACTGGTCACTGGTCACTGGTCACTGGTCACAGGTCAATGGTCACTGGTCACTGGTCACTGGTCAATGGTCACTGTCGCTGGTCACTGGTCACTGGTCAATGGTCACTTGTCCCTGGGCAGTGGTCACTGGTCACTGGTCAATGGTCACTATCGCTGGTCAATGGTCATTGTCGCTGGTCACTGGTCAATGGTCACTTGTCACTGGTCACTGGTCACTGGTCACTGGTCACTGATCACTGGTCAATGGTCACCGTCGCTGGTCACTGTTCACTGGTCACTGATCACTGGTCACTAGTCACTGGTCACTGGTCACTGGTCAATGGTCACTATCGCTGGTCAATGGTCATTGTCGCTGGTCACTGGTCAATGGTCACTGTCACTGGTCACTGGTCACTGGTCACTGGTCACCGGTCACTGGTCACTGTTCACTGGTCAATGGTCACTGGCCACTGGTCACTGGTCACTGTTCAATGGTCACTTTCGCTGGTCAATGGTCACTGTCGCTGGTCACTGGTCACTGGTCACTGGTCACTGTCGCTGGTCACTGGTCACTGGTCACTGGTCACTGGTAACTGGTCAATGGTCACTGTCGCTGGTCACTGGTCACTGGTCACTGGTCACTGGTAAATGGTAACTTGTCACTGGGCAGTGGTCAATGGTCACTGGTCACTGGTCACTGGTCACTGGTCACTGGTCACAGGTCAATGGTCACTGGTCACTGGACACAGGTCACTGGTCACTGGTCACTGGTCACTGGTCACTGTTCACTGGTCACTGATCACTGGTCAATGGTCACCGTCGCTGGTCACTGTTCACTGGTCACTGATCACTGGTCACTAGTCACTGGTCACTGGTCACTGGTCAATGGTCACTATCGCTGGTCAATGGTCATTGTCGCTGGTCACTGGTCATTGGTCACTTGTCACTGGTCACTGGTCACTGGTCACTGGTCACTGGTCACTGGTCACTGGTCACTGGTCACCGGTCACTGGTCACTGTTCACTGGTCAATGGTCACTGGCCACTGGTCACTGGTCACTGGTCAATGGTCACTTTCGCTGGTCAATGGTCACTGTCGCTGGTAAACGGTCACTGTCGCTGGTCACTGGTCACTGGTCACTGGTCACTGGTCACTGGTCTCTGGTCACTGGTCACTGGTCACTGGTCACAGGTCAATGGTCACTGGTCACTGGACACAGGTCACTGGTCACTGGTCACCGGTCACTGGTCACTGGTCACTGGTCAATGGTCACTGGCCACTGGTCACTGGTCACTGTCGCTGGTCACTGGTCACTGGTCACTGGTCACTGGTAACTGGTCAATGGTCACTGTCGCTGGTCACTGGTCACTGGTCACTGGTCACTGGTCAATGGTAACTTGTCACTGGGCAGTGGTCAATGGTCACTGGTCACTGGTCACTGGTCACTGGTCACTGGTCACAGGTCAATGGTCACTGGTCACTGGACACAGGTCACTGGTCACTGGTCACTGGTCACAGGTCACTGTTCACTGGTCACTGATCACTGGTCAATGGTCACCGTCGCTGGTCACCGTTCACTGGTCACTGATCACTGGTCACTAGTCACTGGTCACTGGTCACTGGTCAATGGTCACTATCGCTGGTCAATGGTCATTGTCGCTGGTCACTGGTCATTGGTCACTTGTCACTGGTCACTGGTCACTGGTCACTGGTCACAGGTCAATGGTCACTGGTCACTGGTCACTGGTCAATGGTCACTGTCGCTGGTCACTGGTCACTGGTCAATGGTCACTTGTCCCTGGGCAGTGGTCACTGGTCACTGGTCAATGGTCACTATCGCTGGTCAATAGTCACTGTCGCTGGTCACTGGTCACTGGTCACTGGTCACTGGTCACTGGTCACTGTTCACTGGTCACTGATCACTGGTCAATGGTCACCGTCGCTGGTCACTGTTCACTGGTCACTGATCACTGGTCACTAGTCACTGGTCACTGGTCACTGGTCAATGGTCACTATCGCTGGTCAATGGTCATTGTCGCTGGTCACTGGTCATTGGTCACTTGTCACTGGTCACTGGTCACTGGTCAATGGTCACTGTCGCTGGTCACTGGTCACTAGTCACTGGTCACTGGTCACTGGTCGCTGGACACTGGTTACTTGTCACTGGTCAGTGGCCACTGGTCGCTGGTCACTTGTCACTGGTCACTGGTCACTGGTCACTGGTCACTGGTCACAAGTCACTGGTCACTGGTCACTGGTCACTGGTCAGTGGTCACTGGTCACTGGTCACTGGTCACTGGTCAATGGTCACTGTCGCTGGTCACTGGTCACTGGTCACTGATCACTGGTCACTGGTCACTGGTCACTGGTCACTGGTCAATGGTCACTATCGCTGGTCAATGGTCACTGTCGCTGGTTACTGGTCACTGGTCACTTGTCACTGGTCACTGGTCACTGGTCACTGGTCACAGGTCAATGGTCACTGTCGCTGGTCACTGGTCACTGGTCACTGGTCAATGGTCACTGGTCACTGGTCACTGGTCAATGGTCACTATCGCTGGTCAATGGTCATTGTCGCTGGTCACTGGTCATTGGTCACTTGTCACTGGTCACTGGTCACTGGTCACTGGTCGTCACTGGTCACAGGTCAATGGTCACTGGTCACTGGTCACTGGTCAATGGTCACTATCGCTGGTCAATGGTCACTGTCGCTGGTTACTGGTCACTGGTCACTTGTCACTGGTCACTGGTCACTGGTCACTGGTCACAGGTCAATGGTCACTGTCGCTGGTCACTGGTCACTGGTCACTGGTCACTGGCCACTGGTCACTGGTCACTGGTCAATGGTCACTTTCGCTGGTCAATGGTCACTGTCGCTCGTAAACGGTCACTGTCGCTGGTCACTGGTCACTGGTCACTGGTCACTGGTCACTGGTCACTGGTCACTGGTCAATGGTCACTGGTCACTGGACACTGGTCACTGGTCACTGGTCACTGGTCACTGGTCACTGGTCACTGGTCAATGGTAACTTGTCACTGGGCAGTGGTCAATGGTCACTGGTCACTGGTCACTGGTCACTGGTCACTGGTCACAGGTCAATGGTCACTGGTCACTGGACACAGGTCACTGCTCACTGGTCACCGGTCACTGGTCACTGGTCACTGGTCAATGGTCACTGGCCACTGGTCACTGGTAACTGGTCAATGGTCACTTTCGCTGGTCAATGGTCACTGTCGCTGGTCACTGGTCACTGGTCACTGGTCACTGTCGCTGGTCACTGGTCACTGGTCACTGGTCACTGGTAACTGGTCAATGGTCACTGTCGCTGGTCACTGGTCACTGGTCACTGGTCACTGGTCAATGGTAACTTGTCACTGGGCAGTGGTCAATGGTCACTGGTCACTGGTCACTGGTCACTGGTCACTGGTCACAGGTCAATGGTCACTGGTCACTGGACACAGGTCACTGGTCACTGGTCACTGGTCACTGGTCACTGTTCACTGGTCACTGATCACTGGTCAATGGTCACCGTCGCTGGTCACCGTTCACTGGTCACTGATCACTGGTCACTAGTCACTGGTCACTGGTCACTGGTCAATGGTCACTATCGCTGGTCAATGGTCATTGTCGCTGGTCACTGGTCATTGGTCACTTGTCACTGGTCACTGGTCACTGGTCACTGGTCACAGGTCAATGGTCACTGGTCACTGGTCACTGGTCAATGGTCACTGTCGCTGGTCACTGGTCACTGGTCAATGGTCACTTGTCCCTGGGCAGTGGTCACTGGTCACTGGTCAATGGTCACTATCGCTGGTCAATAGTCACTGTCGCTGGTCACTGGTCACTGGTCACTGGTCACTGGTCACTGGTCACTGTTCACTGGTCACTGATCACTGGTCAATGGTCACCGTCGCTGGTCACTGTTCACTGGTCACTGATCACTGGTCACTAGTCACTGGTCACTGGTCACTGGTCAATGGTCACTATCGCTGGACAATGGTCATTGTCGCTGGTCACTGGTCATTGGTCACTTGTCACTGGTCACTGGTCACTGGTCAATGGTCACTGTCGCTGGTCACTGGTCACTAGTCACTGGTCACTGGTCACTGGTCGCTGGACACTGGTTACTTGTCACTGGTCAGTGGCCACTGGTCGCTGGTCACTTGTCACTGGTCACTGGTCACTGGTCACTGGTCACTGGTCACTGGTCACTGGTCACAAGTCACTGGTCACTGGTCACTGGTCACTGGTCAGTGGTCACTGGTCACTGGTCACTGGTCACTGGTCACTGGTCACTGGTCACAAGTCACTGGTCACTGGTCACTGGTCACTGGTCAGTGGTCACTGGTCACTGGTCACTGGTCACTGGTCACTGGTCAATGGTCACTGTCGCTGGTCACTGGTCACTGGTCACTGATCACTGGTCACTGGTCACTGGTCACTGGTCACTGGTCAATGGTCACTATCGCTGGTCAATGGTCACTGTCGCTGGTTACTGGTCACTAGTCACTGGTCACTGGTCACTGGTCGCTGGACACTGGTTACTTGTCACTGGTCAGTGGCCACTGGTCGCTGGTCACTTGTCACTGGTCACTGGTCACTGGTCACTGGTCACTGGTCACTGGTCACTGGTCACAAGTCACTGGTCACTGGTCACTGGTCACTTGTCACTGGTCACTGGTCACTGGTCACTGGTCACTGGTCACTGGTCACTGGTCACAAGTCACTGGTCACTGGTCACTGGTCACTGGTCAGTGGTCACTGGTCACTGGTCACTGGTCACTGGTCACTGGTCAATGGTCACTGTCGCTGGTCACTGGTCACTGGTCACTGATCACTGGTCACTGGTCACTGGTCACTGGTCACTGGTCAATGGTCACTATCGCTGGTCAATGGTCACTGTCGCTGGTTACTGGTCACTGGTCACTTGTCACTGGTCACTGGTCACTGGTCACTGGTCACAGGTCAATGGTCACTGTCGCTGGTCACTGGTCACTGGTCACTGGTCAATGGTCACTGGTCACTGGTCACTGGTCAATGGTCACTATCGCTGGTCAATGGTCATTGTCGCTGGTCACTGGTCATTGGTCACTTGTCACTGGTCACTGGTCACTGGTCACTGGTCGTCACTGGTCACAGGTCAATGGTCACTGGTCACTGGTCACTGGTCAATGGTCACTATCGCTGGTCAATGGTCACTGTCGCTGGTTACTGGTCACTGGTCACTTGTCACTGGTCACTGGTCACTGGTCACTGGTCACAGGTCAATGGTCACTGTCGCTGGTCACTGGTCACTGGTCACTGGTCACTGGCCACTGGTCACTGGTCACTGGTCAATGGTCACTTTCGCTGGTCAATGGTCACTGTCGCTCGTAAACGGTCACTGTCGCTGGTCACTGGTCACTGGTCACTGGTCACTGGTCACTGGTCACTGGTCACTGGTCAATGGTCACTGGTCACTGGACACTGGTCACTGGTCACTGGTCACTGGTCACTGGTCACTGGTCACTGGTCAATGGTAACTTGTCACTGGGCAGTGGTCAATGGTCACTGGTCACTGGTCACTGGTCACTGGTCACTGGTCACAGGTCAATGGTCACTGGTCACTGGACACAGGTCACTGGTCACTGGTCACCGGTCACTGGTCACTGGTCACTGGTCAATGGTCACTGGCCACTGGTCACTGGTAACTGGTCAATGGTCACTTTCGCTGGTCAATGGTCACTGTCGCTGGTCACTGGTCACTGGTCACTGGTCACTGTCGCTGGTCACTGGTCACTGGTCACTGGTCACTGGTAACTGGTCAATGGTCACTGTCGCTGGTCACTGGTCACTGGTCACTGGTCACTGGTAAATGGTAACTTGTCACTGGGCAGTGGTCAATGGTCACTGGTCACTGGTCACTGGTCACTGGTCACTGGTCACAGGTCAATGGTCACTGGTCACTGGACACAGGTCACTGGTCACTGGTCACTGGTCACTGGTCACTGTTCACTGGTCACTGATCACTGGTCAATGGTCACCGTCGCTGGTCACTGTTCACTGGTCACTGATCACTGGTCACTAGTCACTGGTCACTGGTCACTGGTCAATGGTCACTATCGCTGGTCAATGGTCATTGTCGCTGGTCACTGGTCATTGGTCACTTGTCACTGCTCACTGGTCACTGGTCACTGGTCACTGGTCACTGGTCACTGGTCACCGGTCACTGGTCACTGTTCACTGGTCAATGGTCACTGGCCACTGGTCACTGGTCACTGGTCAATGGTCACTTTCGCTGGTCAATGGTCACTGTCGCTGGTAAACGGTCACTGTCGCTGGTCACTGGTCACTGGTCACTGGTCACTGGTCACTGATCACTGGTCACTGGTCACTGGTCACTGGTCACAGGTCAATGGTCACTGGTCACTGGACACAGGTCACTGGTCACTGGTCACCGGTCACTGGTCACTGGTCACTGGTCAATGGTCACTGGCCACTGGTCACTGGTCACTGTCGCTGGTCACTGGTCACTGGTCACTGGTCACTGGTAACTGGTCAATGGTCACTGTCGCTGGTCACTGGTCACTGGTCACTGGTCACTGGTCAATGGTAACTTGTCACTGGGCAGTATTCAATGGTCACTGGTCACTGGTCACTGGTCACTGGTCACAGGTCAATGGTCACTGGTCACTGGACACAGGTCACTGGTCACTGGTCACTGGTCACTGGTCACTGTTCACTGGTCACTGATCACTGGTCAATGGTCACCGTCGCTGGTCACCGTTCACTGGTCACTGATCACTGGTCACTAGTCACTGGTCACTGGTCACTGGTCAATGGTCACTATCGCTGGTCAATGGTCATTGTCGCTGGTCACTGGTCATTGGTCACTTGTCACTGGTCACTGGTCACTGGTCACTGGTCACAGGTCAATGGTCACTGGTCACTGGTCACTGGTCAATGGTCACTGTCGCTGGTCACTGGTCACTGGTCAATGGTCACTTGTCCCTGGGCAGTGGTCACTGGTCACTGGTCAATGGTCACTATCGCTGGTCAATAGTCACTGTCGCTGGTCACTGGTCACTGGTCACTTGTCACTGGTCACTGGTCACTGGTCACTGGTCACTGGTCACTGGTCACTGGTCACAAGTCACTGGTCACTTGTCACTGGTCAGTGGCCACTCGTCAATGGTCACTGGTCACTGGTCACTGGTCAATGGTCTCTGTCGCTGGTCACTGGTCACGATTCGCTGGTCCCTGGTCACTGGTACTGGTCAATGGTCACTGTCGCTGATCACTGGTCACTGGTCACTGGTCACTGGTCACTGGTCAATGGTCACTGTCGCTGGTCACTGGTCACTGGTCACTGATCACTGGTCACTGGTCACTGGTCACTGGCCACTGGTCACTGGTCAATGGTCACTGTCGCTGGTCACTGTTCACTGGTCACTGATCACTGGTCACTGGTCACTGGTCACTGGTCACTGGTCACTGGTCACTGGTCACTGGTCACTGATCACTGGTCACTGGTCACTGGTCACTGGTCACTGGTCACAGGTCAATGGTCACTGGTCACTGGTCACTGGTCAATGGTCACTGTCGCTGGTCACTGGTCACTGGTCAATGGTCACTTGTCCCTGGGCAGTGGTCACTGGTCACTGGTCAATGGTCACTGTCGCTGGTCACTGGTCACTTGTCACTGGTCAGTGGCCACTCGTCAATGGTCACTGGTCACTGGTCACTGGTCGCTGGTCACTGATCACTGGTCACTGGTCACTGGTCAATGGTCACTGTCGCTGATCACTGGTCACTGGTCACTGGTCAATGGTCACTGTCGCTGGTCACTGGTCGCTGGTCACTGATCACTGGTCACTGGTCACTGGTCACTGGTCAATGGTCACTATCGCTGGTCAATGGTCCCTGTCGCTGGTCACTGGTCATTGGTCACTTGTCACTGGTCACTGGTCAATGGTCACTGTCGCTGGTCACTGGTCACTGGTCACTGATCACTGGTCACTGGTCACTGGTCACTGGTCACTGGTCACTGGTCACTGGTCACTGGTCACTGGTCACTGGTCAATGGTCACTATCGCTGGTCAATGGTCACCGTCGCTGGTCACTGGTCATTGGTCACTTGTCACTGGTCACTGGTCACTGGTCACTGGTCACTTGTCACTGGTCACTGGTCAATGGTCACTGTCGCTGGTCACTGGTCACTAGTCACTGGTCACTGGTCACTGGTCGCTGGTCACTGGTTACTTGTCACTGGTCAGTGGCCACGTGTCGCTGGTCACTTGTCACTGGTCACTGGTCACTGGTCACTGGTCACAAGTCACTGGTCACTGGTCACTGGTCACTGGTCAGTGGTCATTGGTCACTGGTCACTGGTCACTGGTCACTGGTCAATGGTCACTCTGGCTGGTCACTGGTCACTGGTCACTGATCACTGGTCACTGGTCACTGGTCACTGGTCACTGGTCAATGGTCACTATCGCTGGTCAATGGTCACTGTCGCTGGTTACTGGTCACTGGTCACTTGTCACTGGTCACTGGTCACTGGTCACTGGTCACTGGTCACTGGTCACTGGTCAATGGTCACTGTCGCTGGTCACTGGTCACTGGTCACTGGTCAATGGTCACTGGCCACTGGTCACTGGTCACTGGTCAATGGTCACTTTCGCTGGTCAATGGTCACTGTCGCTGGTAAACGGTCACTGTCGCTGGTCACTGGTCACTGGTCACTGGTCACTTGTCACTGGTCACTGGTCAATGGTCACTGTCGCTGGTCACTGGTCACTAGTCACTGGTCACTGGTCACTGGTCGCTGGACACTTGTTACTTGTCACTGGTCAGTGGCCACTGGTCGCTGGTCACTTGTCACTGGTCACTGGTTACTGGTCACTGGTCACTGGTCACTGGTCACAAGTCACTGGTCACTGGTCAGTGGTCACTGGTCACTGGTCACTGGTCACTGGTCACTGGTCAATGGTCACTGTCGCTGGTCACTGGTCACTGGTCACTGATCACTGGTCACTGGTCACTGGTCACTGGTCACTGGTCAATGGTCACTATCGCTAGTCAATGGTCACTGTCGCTGGTTACTGGTCACTGGTCAATTGTCACTGGTCACTGGTCACTGGTCACTGGTCACTGGTCACAGGTCAATGGTCACTGTCGCTGGTCACTGGTCACTGGTCACTGGTCACTGGCCACTGGTCACTGGTCACTGGTCAATGGTCACTTTCGCTGGTCAATGGTCACTGTCGCTCGTAAGCGGTCACTGTCGCTGGTCACTGGTCACTGGTCACTGGTCACTGGTCACTGGTCACTGGTCAATGGTCACTGGTCACTGGACACTGGTCACTGGTCACTGGTCACTGGTCACTGGTCACTGGTCACTGGTCACTGGTCAATGGTAACTTGTCACTGGGCAGTGGTCAATGGTCACTGGTCACTGGTCACTGGTCACTGGTCACTGGTCACAGGTCAATGGTCACTGGTCACTGGACACAGGTCACTGGTCACTGGTCACCGGTCACTGGTCACTGGTCACTGGTCAATGGTCACTGGCCACTGGTCACTGGTCACTGGTCAATGGTCACTTTCGCTGGACAATTGTCACTGTCGCTGGTCACTGGTCACTGGTCACTGGTCACTGTCGCTGGTCACTGGTCACTGGTCACTGGTCACTGGTAACTGGTCAATGGTCACTGTCGCTGGTCACTGGTCACTGGTCACTGGTCACTGGTCAATGGTAACTTGTCACTGGGCAGTGGTCAATGGTCACTGGTCACTGGTCACTGGTCACTGGTCACTGATCACAGGTCAATGGTCACTGGTCACTGGACACAGGTCACTGGTCACTGGTCACTGGTCACTGGTCACTGTTCACTGGTCACTGATCACTGGTCAATGGTCACCGTCGCTGGTCACTGTTCACTGGTCACTGATCACTGGTCACTAGTCACTGGTCACTGGTCACTGGTCAATGGTCACTATCGCTGGTCAATGGTCATTGTCGCTGGTCACTGGTCATTGGTCACTTGTCACTGGTCACTGGTCACTGGTCACTGGTCACTGGTCACTGGTCACTGGTCACCGGTCACTGGTCACTGGTCACTGGTCAATGGTCACTGGCCACTGGTCACTGGTCACTGGTCAATGGTCACTTTCGCTGGTCAATGGTCACTGTCGCTGGTAAACGGTCACTGTCGCTGGTCACTGGTCACTGGTCACTGGTCACTGGTCACTGGTCACTGGTCACTGGTCACTGGTCACTGGTCACAGGTCAATGGTCACTGGTCACTGGACACAGGTCACTGGTCACTGGTCACCGGTCACTGGTCACTGGTCACTGGTCAATGGTCACTGGCCACTGGTCACTGGTCACTGTCGCTGGTCACTGGTCACTGGTCACTGGTCACTGGTAACTGGTCAATGGTCACTGTCGCTGGTCACTGGTCACTGGTCACTGGTCACTGGTCAATGGTAACTTGTCACTGGGCAGTGGTCAATGGTCACTGGTCACTGGTCACTGGTCACTGGTCACTGGTCACAGGTCAATGGTCACTGGTCACTGGACACAGGTCACTGGTCACTGGTCACTGGTCACTGGTCACTGGTCACTGGTCAATGGTCACTTTCGCTGGTCAATGGTCACTGTCGCTCGTAAACGGTCACTGTCGCTGGTCACTGGTCACTGGTCACTGGTCACTGGTCACTGGTCACTGGTCACTGGTCAATGGTCACTGGTCACTGGACACTGGTCACTGGTCACTGGTCACTGGTCACTGGTCACTGGTCACTGGTCAATGGTAACTTGTCACTGGGCAGTGGTCAATGGTCACTGGTCACTGGTCACTGGTCACTGGTCACTGGTCACAGGTCAATGGTCACTGGTCACTGGACACAGGTCACTGGTCACTGGTCACCGGTCACTGGTCACTGGTCACTGGTCACTGGTCAATGGTCACTGGCCACTGGTCACTGGTATCTGGTCAATGGTCACTTTCGCTGGTCAATGGTCACTGTCGCTGGTCACTGGTCACTGGTCACTTGTCACTGTCGCTGGTCACTGGTCACTGGTCACTGGTCACTGGTAAATGGTAACTTGTCACTGGGCAGTGGTCAATGGTCACTGGACACTGGTCACTGGTCACTGGTCACTGGTCACAGGTCAATGGTCACTGGTCACTGGACACAGGTCACTGGTCACTGGTCACTGGTCACTGGTCACTGTTCACTGGTCACTGATCACTGGTCAATGGTCACCGTCGCTGGTCACTGTTCACTGGTCACTGATCACTGGTCACTAGTCACTGGTCACTGGTCACTGGTCAATGGTCACTATCGCTGGTCAATGGTCATTGTCGCTGGTCACTGGTCATTGGTCACTTGTCACTGCTCACTGGTCACTGGTCACTGGTCACTGGTCACTGGTCACTGGTCACCGGTCACTGGTCACTGTTCACTGGTCAATGGTCACTGGCCACTGGTCACTGGTCACTGGTCAATGGTCACTTTCGCTGGTCAATGGTCACTGTCGCTGGTAAACGGTCACTGTCGCTGGTCACTGGTCACTGGTCACTGGTCACTGGTCACTGGTCACTGGTCACTGGTCACTGGTCACAGGTCAATGGTCACTGGTCACTGGACACAGGTCACTGGTCACTGGTCACCGGTCACTGGTCACTGGTCACTGGTCAATGGTCACTGGCCACTGGTCACTGGTCACTGTCGCTGGTCACTGGTCACTGGTCACTGGTCACTGGTAACTGGTCAATGGTCACTGTCGCTGGTCACTGGTCACTGGTCACTGGTCACTGGTCAATGGTAACTTGTCACTGGGCAGTGGTCAATGGTCACTGGTCACTGGTCACTGGTCACTGGTCACTGGTCACAGGTCAATGGTCACTGGTCACTGGACACAGGTCACTGGTCACTGGTCACTGGTCACTGGTCACTGTTCACTGGTCACTGATCACTGGTCAATGGTCACCGTCGCTGGTCACCGTTCACTGGTCACTGATCACTGGTCACTAGTCACTGGTCACTGGTCACTGGTCAATGGTCACTATCGCTGGTCAATGGTCATTGTCGCTGGTCACTGGTCATTGGTCACTTGTCACTGGTCACTGGTCACTGGTCACTGGTCACAGGTCAATGGTCACTGGTCACTGGTCACTGGTCAATGGTCACTGTCGCTGGTCACTGGTCACTGGTCAATGGTCACTTGTCCCTGGGCAGTGGTCACTGGTCACTGGTCAATGGTCACTATCGCTGGTCAATAGTCACTGTCGCTGGTCACTGGTCAATGGTCACTTGTCACTGGTCACTGGTCACTGGTCACTGGTCACTGGTCACTGGTCACAAGTCACTGGTCACTTGTCACTGGTCAGTGGCCACTCGTCAATGGTCACTGGTCACTGGTCACTGGTCAATGGTCTCTGTCGCTGGTCACTGGTCACGATTCGCTGGTCCCTGGTCACTGGTACTGGTCAATGGTCACTGTCGCTGATCACTGGTCACTGGTCACTGGTCACTGGTCACTGGTCAATGGTCACTGTCGCTGGTCACTGGTCACTGGTCACTGATCACTGGTCACTGGTCACTGGTCACTGGCCACTGGTCACTGGTCAATGGTCACTGTCGCTGGTCACTGTTCACTGGTCACTGATCACTGGTCACTGGTCACTGGTCACTGGTCACTGGTCACTGGTCACTGGTCACTGGTCACTGGTCACTGATCACTGGTCACTGGTCACTGGTCACTGGTCACTGGTCACAGGTCAATGGTCACTGGTCACTGGTCACTGGTCAATGGTCACTGTCGCTGGTCACTGGTCACTGGTCAATGGTCACTTGTCCCTGGGCAGTGGTCACTGGTCACTGGTCAATGGTCACTGTCGCTGGTCACTGGTCACTGGTCACTTGTCACTGGTCACTGGTCACTGGTCACTGGTCACTGGTCACTGGTCACAAGTCACTGGTCACTTGTCACTGGTCAGTGGCCACTCGTCAATGGTCACTGGTCACTGGTCACTGGTCGCTGGTCACTGATCACTGGTCACTGGTCACTGGTCAATGGTCACTGTCGCTGATCACTGGTCACTGGTCACTGGTCAATGGTCACTGTCGCTGGTCACTGGTCGCTGGTCACTGATCACTGGTCACTGGTCACTGGTCACTGGTCAATGGTCACTATCGCTGGTCAATGGTCCCTGTCGCTGGTCACTGGTAATTGGTCACTTGTCACTGGTCACTGGTCAATGGTCACTGTCGCTGGTCACTGGTCACTGGTCACTGATCACTGGTCACTGGTCACTGGTCACTGGTCACTGATCACTGGTCACTGGTCACTGGTCACTGGTCACTGGTCACTGGTCACTGGTCACTGGTCAATGGTCACTATCGCTGGTCAATGGTCACTGTCGCTGGTCACTGGTCATTGGTCACTTGTCACTGGTCACTGGTCACTGGTCACTGGTCACTTGTCACTGGTCACTGGTCAATGGTCACTGTCGCTGGTCACTGGTCACTAGTCACTGGTCACTGGTCACTGGTCGCTGGTCACTGGTTACTTGTCACTGGTCAGTGGCCACGTGTCGCTGGTCACTTGTCACTGGTCACTGGTCACTGGTCACTGGTCACAAGTCACTGGTCACTGGTCACTGGTCACTGGTCAGTGGTCACTGGTCACTGGTCACTGGTCACTGGTCACTGGTCAATGGTCACTCTGGCTGGTCACTGGTCACTGGTCACTGATCACTGGTCACTGGTCACTGGTCACTGGTCACTGGTCAATGGTCACTGTCGCTGGTTACTGGTCACTGGTCACTTGTCACTGGTCACTGGTCACTGGTCACTGGTCACTGGTCACTGGTCACTGGTCAATGGTCACTGTCGCTGGTCACTGGTCACTGGTCACTGGTCAATGGTCACTGGCCACTGGTCACTGGTCACTGGTCAATGGTCACTTTCGCTGGTCAATGGTCACTGTCGCTGGTAAACGGTCACTGTCGCTGGTCACTGGTCACTGGTCACTGGTCACATGTCACTGGTCACTGGTCAATGGTCACTGTCGCTGGTCACTGGTCACTAGTCACTGGTCACTGGTCACTGGTCGCTGGACACTTGTTACTTGTCACTGGTCAGTGGCCACTGGTCGCTGGTCACTTGTCACTGGTCACTGGTTACTGGTCACTGGTCACTGGTCACTGGTCACAAGTCACTGGTCACTGGTCAGTGGTCACTGGTCACTGGTCACTGGTCACTGGTCACTGGTCAATGGTCACTGTCGCTGGTCACTGGTCACTGGTCACTGATCACTGGTCACTGGTCAATGGTCACTATCGCTAGTCAATGGTCACTGTCGCTGGTTACTGGTCACTGGTCAATTGTCACTGGTCACTGGTCACTGGTCACTGGTCACAGGTCAATGGTCACTGTCGCTGGTCACTGGTCACTGGTCACTGGTCACTGGCCACTGGTCACTGGTCACTGGTCAATGGTCACTTTCGCTGGTCAATGGTCACTGTCGCTCGTAAGCGGTCACTGTCGCTGGTCACTGGTCACTGGTCACTGGTCACTGGTCACTGGTCACTGGTCAATGGTCACTGGTCACTGGACACTGGTCACTGGTCACTGGTCACTGGTCACTGGTCACTGGTCACTGGTCAATGGTAACTTGTCACTGGGCAGTGGTCAATGGTCACTGGTCACTGGTCACTGGTCACTGGTCACTGGTCACAGGTCAATGGTCACTGGTCACTGGACACAGGTCACTGGTCACTGGTCACCGGTCACTGGTCACTGGTCACTGGTCAATGGTCACTGGCCACTGGTCACTGGTCACTGGTCAATGGTCACTTTCGCTGGTCAATTGTCACTGTCGCTGGTCACTGGTCACTGGTCACTGGTCACTGTCGCTGGTCACTGGTCACTGGTCACTGGTCACTGGTAACTGGTCAATGGTCACTGTCGCTGGTCACTGGTCACTGGTCACTGGTCACTGGTCAATGGTAACTTGTCACTGGGCAGTGGTCAATGGTCACTGGTCACCGTCGCTGGTCACTGTTCACTGGTCACTGATCACTGGTCACTAGTCACTGGTCACTGGTCACTGGTCAATGGTCACTATCGCTGGTCAATGGTCATTGTCGCTGGTCACTGGTCATTGGTCACTTGTCACTGGTCACTGGTCACTGGTCACTGGTCACTGGTCACTGGTCACTGGTCACTGGTCACCGGTCACTGGTCACTGGTCACTGGTCAATGGTCACTGGCCACTGGTCACTGGTCACTGGTCAATGGTCACTTTCGCTGGTCAATGGTCACTGTCGCTGGTAAACGGTCACTGTCGCTGGTCACTGGTCACTGGTCACTGGTCACTGGTCACTGGTCACTGGTCACTGGTCACAGGTCAATGGTCACTGGTCACTGGACACAGGTCACTGGTCACTGGTCACCGGTCACTGGTCACTGGTCACTGGTCAATGGTCACTGGCCACTGGTCACTGGTCACTGTCGCTGGTCACTGGTCACTGGTCACTGGTCACTGGTAACTGGTCAATGGTCACTGTCGCTGGTCACTGGTCACTGGTCACTGGTCACTGGTCAATGGTAACTTGTCACTGGGCAGTGGTCAATGGTCACTGGTCACTGGTCACTGGTCACTGGTCACTGGTCACAGGTCAATGGTCACTGGTCACTGGACACAGGTCACTGGTCACTGGTCACTGGTCACTGGTCACTGTTCACTGGTCACTGATCACTGGTCAATGGTCACCGTCGCTGGTCACCGTTCACTGGTCACTGATCACTGGTCACTAGTCACTGGTCACTGGTCACTGGTCAATGGTCACTATCGCTGGTCAATGGTCATTGTCGCTGGTCACTGGTCATTGGTCACTTGTCACTGGTCACTGGTCACTGGTCACTGGTCACTGGTCACTGGTCACAGGTCAATGGTCACTGGTCACTGGTCACTGGTCAATGGTCACTGTCGCTGGTCACTGGTCACTGGTCAATGGTCACTTGTCCCTGGGCAGTGGTCACTGGTCACTGGTCAATGGTCACTATCGCTGGTCAATAGTCACTGTCGCTGGTCACTGGTCACTGGTCACTTGTCACTGGTCACTGGTCACTGGTCACTGGTCACTGGTCACTGGTCACAAGTCACTGGTCACTTGTCACTGGTCAGTGGCCACTCGTCAATGGTCACTGGTCACTGGTCACTGGTCAATGGTCTCTGTCGCTGGTCACTGGTCACGATTCGCTGGTCCCTGGTCACTGGTACTGGTCAATGGTCACTGTCGCTGATCACTGGTCACTGGTCACTGGTCACTGGTCACTGGTCAATGGTCACTGTCGCTGGTCACTGGTCACTGGTCACTGGTAACTGGTCAATGGTCACTGTCGCTGGTCACTGGTCACTGGTCACTGGTCACTGGTCAATGGTAACTTGTCACTGGGCAGTGGTCAATGGTCACTGGTCACTGGTCACTGGTCACTGGTCACTGGTCACAGGTCAATGGTCACTGTCGCTGGTCACTGGTCACTGGTCACTTGTCACTGGTCACTGGTCACTGGTCACTGGTCACTGGTCACAAGTCACTGGTCACTTGTCACTGGTCAGTGGCCACTCGTCAATGGTCACTGGTCACTGGTCACTGGTCGCTGGTCACTGATCACTGGTCACTGGTCACTGGTCAATGGTCACTGTCGCTGATCACTGGTCACTGGTCACTGGTCAATGGTCACTGTCGCTGGTCACTGATCACTGGTCACTGGTCACTGGTCACTGGTCACTGGTCACTGGTCAATGGTCACTATCGCTGGTCAATGGTCCCTGTCGCTGGTCACTGGTCATTGGTCACTTGTCACTGGTCACTGGTCACTGGTCACTGGTCAATGGTCACTGTCGCTGGTCACTGGTCACTGGTCACTGATCACTGGTCACTGGTCACTGATCACTGGTCACTGGTCACTGGTCACTGGTCACTGGTCACTGGTCACTGGTCACTGGTCACTGGTCACTGGTCACTGGTCAATGGTCACTATCGCTGGTCAATGGTCACTGTCGCTGGTTACTGGTCACTGGTCACTTGTCACTGGTCACTGGTCACTGGTCACTGGTCACAGGTCAATGGTCACTGTCGCTGGTCACTGGTCACTGGTCACTGGTCAATGGTCACTGGTCACTGGTCACTGGTCAATGGTCACTATCGCTGGTCAATGGTCATTGTCGCTGGTCACTGGTCATTGGTCACTTGTCACTGGTCACTGGTCACTGGTCGCTGGTCACTGATCACTGGTCACTGGTCACTGGTCAATGGTCACTGTCGCTGATCACTGGTCACTGGTCACTGGTCAATGGTCACTGTCGCTGGTCACTGATCACTGGTCACTGGTCACTGGTCACTGGTCACTGGTCACTGGTCACTGGTCACTGGTCAATGGTCACTGGTCACTGGACACTGGTCACTGGTCACTGGTCACTGGTCACTGGTCAATGGTAACTTGTCACTGGGCAGTGGTCAATGGTCACTGGTCACTGGTCACTGGTCACTGGTCACTGGTCACAGGTCAATGGTCACTGGTCACTGGACACAGGTCACTGGTCACTGGTCACCGGTCACTGGTCACTGGTCACTGGTCAATGGTCACTGGCCACTGGTCACTGGTAACTGGTCAATGGTCACTTTCGCTGGTCAATGGTCACTGTCGCTGGTCACTGGTCACTGGTCACTGGTCACTGTCGCTGGTCACTGGTCACTGGTCACTGGTCACTGGTAACTGGTCAATGGTCACTGTCGCTGGTCACTGGTCACTGGTCACTGGTCACTGGTAAATGGTAACTTGTCACTGGGCAGTGGTCAATGGTCACTGGTCACTGGTCACTGGTCACTGGTCACTGGTCACAGGTCAATGGTCACTGGTCACTGGACACAGGTCACTGGTCACTGGTCACTGGTCACTGGTCACTGTTCACTGGTCACTGATCACTGGTCAATGGTCACCGTCGCTGGTCACCGTTCACTGGTCACTGATCACTGGTCACTAGTCACTGGTCACTGGTCACTGGTCAATGGTCACTATCGCTGGTCAATGGTCATTGTCGCTGGTCACTGGTCATTGGTCACTTGTCACTGGTCACTGGTCACTGGTCACTGGTCACTGGTCAATGGTCACTGTCGCTGGTCACTGGTCGCTGGTCACTGATCACTGGTCACTGGTCACTGGTCACTGGTCAAAGGTCACTATCGCTGGTCAATGGTCCCTGTCGTTGGTCACTGGTCATTGGTCACTTGTCACTGGTCACTGGTCAATGGTCACTGTCGCTGGTCACTGGTCACTGGTCACTGATCACTGGTCACTGGTCACTGGTCACTGGTCACTGATCACTGGTCACTGGTCACTGGTCACTGGTCACTGGTCACTGGTCACTGGTCACTGGTCAATGGTCACTATCGCTGGTCAATGGTCACTGTCGCTGGTCACTGGTCATTGGTCACTTGTCACTGGTCACTGGTCACTGGTCACTGGTCACTTGTCACTGGTCACTGGTCAATGGTCACTGTCGCTGGTCACTGGTCACTAGTCACTGGTCACTGGTCACTGGTCGCTGGTCACTGGTTACTTGTCACTGGTCAGTGGCCACGTGTCGCTTGTCACTTGTCACTGGTCACTGGTCACTGGTCACTGGTCACAAGTTACTGGTCACTGGTCACTGGTCACTGTTCACTGGTCACTGATCACTGGTCAATGGTCACCGTCGCTGGTCACCGTTCACTGGTCACTGATCACTGGTCACTAGTCACTGGTCACTGGTCACTGGTCAATGGTCACTATCGCTGGTCAATGGTCATTGTCGCTGGTCACTGGTCATTGGTCACTTGTCACTGGTCACTGGTCACTGGTCACTGGTCACAGGTCAATGGTCACTGGTCACTGGTCACTGGTCAATGGTCACTGTCGCTGGTCACTGGTCACTGGTCAATGGTCACTTGTCCCTGGGCAGTGGTCACTGGTCACTGGTCAATGGTCACTATCGCTGGTCAATAGTCACTGTCGCTGGTCACTGGTCACTGGTCACTGGTCACTGGTCACTGGTCACTGTTCACTGGTCACTGATCACTGGTCAATGGTCACCGTCGCTGGTCACTGTTCACTGGTCACTGATCACTGGTCACTAGTCACTGGTCACTGGTCACTGGTCAATGGTCACTATCGCTGGACAATGGTCATTGTCGCTGGTCACTGGTCATTGGTCACTTGTCACTGGTCACTGGTCACTGGTCAATGGTCACTGTCGCTGGTCACTGGTCACTAGTCACTGGTCACTGGTCACTGGTCGCTGGACACTGGTTACTTGTCACTGGTCAGTGGCCACTGGTCGCTGGTCACTTGTCACTGGTCACTGGTCACTGGTCACTGGTCACTGGTCACAAGTCACTGGTCACTGGTCACTGGTCACTGGTCAGTGGTCACTGGTCACTGGTCACTGGTCACTGGTCACTGGTCAATGGTCACTGTCGCTGGTCACTGGTCACTGGTCACTGATCACTGGTCACTGGTCACTGGTCACTGGTCACTGGTCAATGGTCACTATCGCTGGTCAATGGTCACTGTCGCTGGTTACTGGTCACTGGTCACTTGTCACTGGTCACTGGTCACTGGTCACTGGTCACAGGTCAATGGTCACTGTCGCTGGTCACTGGTCACTGGTCACTGGTCAATGGTCACTGGTCACTGGTCACTGGTCAATGGTCACTATCGCTGGTCAATGGTCATTGTCGCTGGTCACTGGTCATTGGTCACTTGTCACTGGTCACTGGTCACTGGTCACTGGTCGTCACTGGTCACAGGTCAATGGTCACTGGTCACTGGTCACTGGTCAATGGTCACTATCGCTGGTCAATGGTCACTGTCGCTGGTTACTGGTCACTGGTCACTTGTCACTGGTCACTGGTCACTGGTCACTGGTCACAGGTCAATGGTCACTGTCGCTGGTCACTGGTCACTGGTCACTGGTCACTGGCCACTGGTCACTGGTCACTGGTCAATGGTCACTTTCGCTGGTCAATGGTCACTGTCGCTCGTAAACGGTCACTGTCGCTGGTCACTGGTCACTGGTCACTGGTCACTGGTCACTGGTCACTGGTCACTGGTCACTGGACACTGGTCACTGGTCACTGGTCACTGGTCACTGGTCACTGGTCACTGGTCACTGGTCAATGGTAACTTGTCACTGGGCAGTGGTCAATGGTCACTGGTCACTGGTCACTGGTCACTGGTCACTGGTCACAGGTCAATGGTCACTGGTCACTGGACACAGGTCACTGGTCACTGGTCACCGGTCACTGGTCACTGGTCACTGGTCAATGGTCACTGGCCACTGGTCACTGGTAACTGGTCAATGGTCACTTTCGCTGGTCAATGGTCACTGTCGCTGGTCACTGGTCACTGGTCACTGGTCACTGTCGCTGGTCACTGGTCACTGGTCACTGGTCACTGGTAACTGGTCAATGGTCACTGTCGCTGGTCACTGGTCACTGGTCACTGGTCACTGGTAAATGGTAACTTGTCACTGGGCAGTGGTCAATGGTCACTGGTCACTGGTCACTGGTCACTGGTCACTGGTCACAGGTCAATGGTCACTGGTCACTGGACACAGGTCACTGGTCACTGGTCACTGGTCACTGGTCACTGTTCACTGGTCACTGATCACTGGTCAATGGTCACCGTCGCTGGTCACTGTTCACTGGTCACTGATCACTGGTCACTAGTCACTGGTCACTGGTCACTGGTCAATGGTCACTATCGCTGGTCAATGGTCATTGTCGCTGGTCACTGGTCATTGGTCACTTGTCACTGCTCACTGGTCACTGGTCACTGGTCACTGGTCACTGGTCACTGGTCACCGGTCACTGGTCACTGTTCACTGGTCAATGGTCACTGGCCACTGGTCACTGGTCACTGGTCAATGGTCACTTTCGCTGGTCAATGGTCACTGTCGCTGGTAAACGGTCACTGTCGCTGGTCACTGGTCACTGGTCACTGGTCACTGGTCACTGATCACTGGTCACTGGTCACTGGTCACTGGTCACAGGTCAATGGTCACTGGTCACTGGACACAGGTCACTGGTCACTGGTCACCGGTCACTGGTCACTGGTCACTGGTCAATGGTCACTGGCCACTGGTCACTGGTCACTGTCGCTGGTCACTGGTCACTGGTCACTGGTCACTGGTAACTGGTCAATGGTCACTGTCGCTGGTCACTGGTCACTGGTCACTGGTCACTGGTCAATGGTAACTTGTCACTGGGCAGTGGTCAATGGTCACCGTCGCTGGTCACCGTTCACTGGTCACTGATCACTGGTCACTAGTCACTGGTCACTGGTCACTGGTCAATGGTCACTATCGCTGGTCAATGGTCATTGTCGCTGGTCACTGGTCATTGGTCACTTGTCACTGGTCACTGGTCACTGGTCACTGGTCACAGGTCAATGGTCACTGGTCACTGGTCACTGGTCAATGGTCACTGTCGCTGGTCACTGGTCACTGGTCAATGGTCACTTGTCCCTGGGCAGTGGTCACTGGTCACTGGTCAATGGTCACTATCGCTGGTCAATAGTCACTGTCGCTGGTCACTGGTCACTGGTCACTTGTCACTGGTCACTGGTCACTGGTCACTGGTCACTGGTCACTGGTCACTGGTCACAAGTCACTGGTCACTTGTCACTGGTCAGTGGCCACTCGTCAATCGTCACTGGTCACTGGTCACTGGTCAATGGTCTCTGTCGCTGGTCACTGGTCACGATTCGCTGGTCCCTGGTCACTGGTACTGGTCAATGGTCACTGTCGCTGATCACTGGTCACTGGTCACTGGTCACTGGTCACTGGTCAATGGTCACTGTCGCTGGTCACTGGTCACTGGTCACTGATCACTGGTCACTGGTCACTGGTCACTGGCCACTGGTCACTGGTCAATGGTCACTGTCGCTGGTCACTGTTCACTGGTCACTGATCACTGGTCACTGGTCACTGGTCACTGGTCACTGGTCACTGGTCACTGGTCACTGGTCACTGATCACTGGTCACTGGTCACTGGTCACTGGTCACTGGTCACAGGTCAATGGTCACTGGTCACTGGTCACTGGTCAATGGTCACTGTCGCTGGTCACTGGTCACTGGTCAATGGTCACTTGTCCCTGGGCAGTGGTCACTGGTCACTGGTCAATGGTCACTGTCGCTGGTCACTGGTCACTGGTCACTTGTCACTGGTCACTGGTCACTGGTCACTGGTCACTGGTCACTGGTCACAAGTCACTGGTCACTTGTCACTGGTCAGTGGCCACTCGTCAATGGTCACTGGTCACTGGTCACTGGTCGCTGGTCACTGATCACTGGTCACTGGTCACTGGTCAATGGTCACTGTCGCTGATCACTGGTCACTGGTCACTAGTCAATGGTCACTGTCGCTGGTCACTGGTCGCTGGTCACTGATCACTGGTCACTGGTAACTGGTCACTGGTCAATGGTCACTATCGCTGGTCAATGGTCCCTGTCGCTGGTCACTGGTCATTGGTCACTTGTCACTGGTCACTGGTCAATGGTCACTGTCGCTGGTCACTGGTCACTGGTCACTGATCACTGGTCACTGGTCACTGGTCACTGGTCACTGATCACTGGTCACTGGTCACTGGTCACTGGTCACTGGTCACTGGTCACTGGTCACTGGTCAATGGTCACTATCGCTGGTCAATGGTCACTGTCGCTGGTCACTGGTCATTGGTCACTTGTCACTGGTCACTGGTCACTGGTCACTGGTCACTTGTCACTGGTCACTGGTCAATGGTCACTGTCGCTGGTCACTGGTCACTAGTCACTGGTCACTGGTCACTGGTCGCTGGTCACTGGTTACTTGTCACTGGTCAGTGGCCACGTGTCGCTGGTCACTTGTCACTGGTCACTGGTCACTGGTCACTGGTCACAAGTCACTGGTCACTGGTCACTGGTCACTGGTCAGTGGTCACTGGTCACTGGTCACTGGTCACTGGTCACTGGTCAATGGTCACTCTGGCTGGTCACTGGTCACTGGTCACTGATCACTGGTCACTGGTCACTGGTCACTGGTCACTGGTCAATGGTCACTATCGCTGGTCAATGGTCACTGTCGCTGGTTACTGGTCACTGGTCACTTGTCACTGGTCACTGGTCACTGGTCACTGGTCACTGGTCACTGGTCACTGGTCAATGGTCACTGTCGCTGGTCACTGGTCACTGGTCACTGGTCAATGGTCACTGGCCACTGGTCACTGGTCACTGGTCAATGGTCACTTTCGCTGGTCAATGGTCACTGTCGCTGGTAAACGGTCACTGTCGCTGGTCACTGGTCACTGGTCACTGGTCACTTGTCACTGGTCACTGGTCAATGGTCACTGTCGCTGGTCACTGGTCACTAGTCACTGGTCACTGGTCACTGGTCACTGGTCACAAGTCACTGGTCACTGGTCAGTGGTCACTGGTCACTGGTCACTGGTCACTGGTCACTGGTCAATGGTCACTGTCGCTGGTCACTGGTCACTGGTCACTGATCACTGGTCACTGGTCACTGGTCACTGGTCACTGGTCAATGGTCACTATCGCTAGTCAATGGTCACTGTCGCTGGTTACTGGTCACTGGTCAATTGTCACTGGTCACTGGTCACTGGTCACTGGTCACAGGTCAATGGTCACTGTCGCTGGTCACTGGTCACTGGTCACTGGTCACTGGCCACTGGTCACTGGTCACTGGTCAATGGTCACTTTCGCTGGTCAATGGTCACTGTCGCTCGTAAGCGGTCACTGTCGCTGGTCACTGGTCACTGGTCACTGGTCACTGGTCACTGGTCACTGGTCAATGGTCACTGGTCACTGGACACTGGTCACTGGTCACTGGTCACTGGTCACTGGTCACTGGTCACTGGTCAATGGTAACTTGTCACTGGGCAGTGGTCAATGGTCACTGGTCACTGGTCACTGGTCACTGGTCACTGGTCACAGGTCAATGGTCACTGGTCACTGGACACAGGTCACTGGTCACTGGTCACCGGTCACTGGTCACTGGTCACTGGTCAATGGTCACTGGCCACTGGTCACTGGTCACTGGTCAATGGTCACTTTCGCTGGTCAATTGTCACTGTCGCTGGTCACTGGTCACTGGTCACTGGTCACTGTCGCTGGTCACTGGTCACTGGTCACTGGTCACTGGTAACTGGTCAATGGTCACTGTCGCTGGTCACTGGTCACTGGTCACTGGTCACTGGTCAATGGTAACTTGTCACTGGGCAGTGGTCAATGGTCACTGGTCACTGGTCACTGGTCACTGGTCACTGGTCACAGGTCAATGGTCACTGGTCACTGGACACAGGTCACTGGTCACTGGTCACTGGTCACTGGTCACTGTTCACTGGTCACTGATCACTGGTCAATGGTCACCGTCGCTGGTCACTGTTCACTGGTCACTGATCACTGGTCACTAGTCACTGGTCACTGGTCACTGGTCAATGGTCACTATCGCTGGTCAATGGTCATTGTCGCTGGTCACTGGTCATTGGTCACTTGTCACTGGTCACTGGTCACTGGTCACTGGTCACTGGTCACTGGTCACTGGTCACCGGTCACTGGTCACTGGTCACTGGTCAATGGTCACTGGCCACTGGTCACTGGTCACTGGTCAATGGTCACTTTCGCTGGTCAATGGTCACTGTCGCTGGTAAACGGTCACTGTCGCTGGTCACTGGTCACTGGTCACTGGTCACTGGTCACTGGTCACTGGTCACTGGTCACTGGTCACTGGTCACAGGTCAATGGTCACTGGTCACTGGACACAGGTCACTGGTCACTGGTCACCGGTCACTGGTCACTGGTCACTGGTCAATGGTCACTGGCCACTGGTCACTGGTCACTGTCGCTGGTCACTGGTCACTGGTCACTGGTCACTGGTAACTGGTCAATGGTCACTGTCGCTGGTCACTGGTCACTGGTCACTGGTCACTGGTCAATGGTAACTTGTCACTGGGCAGTGGTCAATGGTCACTGGTCACTGGTCACTGGTCACTGGTCACTGGTCACAGGTCAATGGTCACTGGTCACTGGACACAGGTCACTGGTCACTGGTCACTGGTCACTGGTCACTGGTCACTGGTCAATGGTCACTTTCGCTGGTCAATGGTCACTGTCGCTCGTAAACGGTCACTGTCGCTGGTCACTGGTCACTGGTCACTGGTCACTGGTCACTGGTCACTGGTCACTGGTCAATGGTCACTGGTCACTGGACACTGGTCACTGGTCACTGGTCACTGGTCACTGGTCACTGGTCACTGGTCAATGGTAACTTGTCACTGGGCAGTGGTCAATGGTCACTGGTCACTGGTCACTGGTCACTGGTCACTGGTCACAGGTCAATGGTCACTGGTCACTGGACACAGGTCACTGGTCACTGGTCACCGGTCACTGGTCACTGGTCACTGGTCAATGGTCACTGGCCACTGGTCACTGGTAACTGGTCAATGGTCACTTTCGCTGGTCAATGGTCACTGTCGCTGGTCACTGGTCACTGGTCACTGGTCACTGTCGCTGGTCACTGGTCACTGGTCACTGGTCACTGGTAACTGGTCACTGGTCACTGGTCACTGGTCACTGGTCACTGGTCACTGGTCACTGGTCACAGGTCAATGGTCACTGGTCACTGGACACAGGTCACTGGTCACTGGTCACCGGTCACTGGTCACTGGTCACTGGTCAATGGTCACTGGCCACTGGTCACTGGTCACTGTCGCTGGTCACTGGTCACTGGTCACTGGTCACTGGTAACTGGTCAATGGTCACTGTCGCTGGTCACTGGTCACTGGTCACTGGTCACTGGTCAATGGTAACTTGTCACTGGGCAGTGGTCAATGGTCACTGGTCACTGGTCACTGGTCACTGGTCACTGGTCACAGGTCAATGGTCACTGGTCACTGGACACAGGTCACTGGTCACTGGTCACTGTTCACTGGTCACTGATCACTGGTCAATGGTCACCGTCGCTGGTCACCGTTCACTGGTCACTGATCACTGGTCACTAGTCACTGGTCACTGGTCACTGGTCAATGGTCACTATCGCTGGTCAATGGTCATTGTCGCTGGTCACTGGTCATTGGTCACTTGTCACTGGTCACTGGTCACTGGTCACTGGTCACAGGTCAATGGTCACTGGTCACTGGTCACTGGTCAATGGTCACTGTCGCTGGTCACTGGTCACTGGTCAATGGTCACTTGTCCCTGGGCAGTGGTCACTGGTCACTGGTCAATGGTCACTATCGCTGGTCAATAGTCACTGTCGCTGGTCACTGGTCAATGGTCACTTGTCACTGGTCACTGGTCACTGGTCACTGGTCACAGGTCAATGGTCACTGGTCACTGGTCACTGGTCAATGGTCACTGTCGCTGGTCACTGGTCACTGGTCAATGGTCACTTGTCCCTGGGCAGTGGTCACTGGTCACTGGTCAATGGTCACTATCGCTGGTCAATAGTCACTGTCGCTGGTCACTGGTCACTGGTCACTTGTCACTGGTCACTGGTCACTGGTCACTGGTCACTGGTCACTGGTCACTGGTCACTGGTCAATGGTCACTATCGCTGGTCAATGGTCCCTGTCGCTGGTCACTGGTCATTGGTCACTTGTCACTGGTCACTGGTCAATGGTCACTGTCGCTGATCACTGGTCACTGGTCACTGGTCACTGGTCACTGGTCAATGGTCACTGTCGCTGGTCACTGATCACTGGTCACTGGTCACTGGTCACTGGCCACTGGTCACTGGTCAATGGTCACTGTCGCTGGTCACTGTTCACTGGTCACTGATCACTGGTCACTGGTCACTGGTCACTGGTCACTGGTCACTGGTCACTGGTCACTGGTCACTGATCACTGGTCACTGGTCACTGGTCACTGGTCACTGGTCACAGGTCAATGGTCACTGGTCACTGGTCACTGGTCAATGGTCACTGTCGCTGGTCACTGGTCACTGGTCAATGGTCACTTGTCCCTGGGCAGTGGTCACTGGTCACTGGTCAATGGTCACTGTCGCTGGTCACTGGTCACTGGTCACTTGTCACTGGTCACTGGTCACTGGTCACTGGTCACTGGTCACTGGTCACAAGTCACTGGTCACTTGTCACTGGTCAGTGGCCACTCGTCAATGGTCACTGGTCACTGGTCACTGGTCGCTGGTCACTGATCACTGGTCACTGGTCACTGGTCAATGGTCACTGTCGCTGATCACTGGTCACTGGTCACTGGTCAATGGTCACTGTCGCTGGTCACTGGTCGCTGGTCACTGATCACTGGTCACTGGTCACTGGTCACTGGTCAATGGTCACTATCGCTGGTCAATGGTCCCTGTCGCTGGTCACTGGTCATTGGTCACTTGTCACTGGTCACTGGTCAATGGTCACTGTCGCTGGTCACTGGTCACTGGTCACTGATCACTGGTCACTGGTCACTGGTCACTGGTCACTGATCACTGGTCACTGGTCACTGGTCACTGGTCACTGGTCACTGGTCACTGGTCACTGGTCAATGGTCACTATCGCTGGTCAATGGTCACTGTCGCTGGTCACTGGTCATTGGTCACTTGTCACTGGTCACTGGTCACTGGTCACTGGTCACTTGTCACTGGTCACTGGTCAATGGTCACTGTCGCTGGTCACTGGTCACTAGTCACTGGTCACTGGTCACTGGTCGCTGGTCACTGGTTACTTGTCACTGGTCAGTGGCCACGTGTCGCTGGTCACTTGTCACTGGTCACTGGTCACTGGTCACTGGTCACAAGTCACTGGTCACTGGTCACTGGTCACTGGTCAGTGGTCACTGGTCACTGGTCACTGGTCACTGGTCACTGGTCAATGGTCACTCTGGCTGGTCACTGGTCACTGGTCACTGATCACTGGTCACTGGTCACTGGTCACTGGTCACTGGTCAATGGTCACTATCGCTGGTCAATGGTCACTGTCGCTGGTTACTGGTCACTGGTCACTTGTCACTGGTCACTGGTCACTGGTCACTGGTCACTGGTCACTGGTCACTGGTCAATGGTCACTGTCGCTGGTCACTGGTCACTGGTCACTGGTCAATGGTCACTGGCCACTGGTCACTGGTCACTGGTCAATGGTCACTTTCGCTGGTCAATGGTCACTGTCGCTGGTAAACGGTCACTGTCGCTGGTCACTGGTCACTGGTCACTGGTCACTTGTCACTGGTCACTGGTCAATGGTCACTGTCGCTGGTCACTGGTCACTAGTCACTGGTCACTGGTCACTGGTCGCTGGACACTTGTTACTTGTCACTGGTCAGTGGCCACTGGTCGCTGGTCACTTGTCACTGGTCACTGGTCACTGGTCACTGGTCACAAGTCACTGGTCACTGGTCAGTGGTCACTGGTCACTGGTCACTGGTCACTGGTCACTGGTCAATGGTCACTGTCGCTGGTCACTGGTCACTGGTCACTGATCACTGGTCACTGGTCACTGGTCACTGGTCACTGGTCAATGGTCACTATCGCTAGTCAATGGTCACTGTCGCTGGTTACTGGTCACTGGTCAATTGTCACTGGTCACTGGTCACTGGTCACTGGTCACAGGTCAATGGTCACTGTCGCTGGTCACTGGTCACTGGTCACTGGTCACTGGCCACTGGTCACTGGTCACTGGTCAATGGTCACTTTCGCTGGTCAATGGTCACTGTCGCTCGTAAGCGGTCACTGTCGCTGGTCACTGGTCACTGGTCACTGGTCACTGGTCACTGGTCACTGGTCAATGGTCACTGGTCACTGGACACTGGTCACTGGTCACTGGTCACTGGTCACTGGTCACTGGTCACTGGTCAATGGTAACTTGTCACTGGGCAGTGGTCAATGGTCACTGGTCACTGGTCACTGGTCACTGGTCACTGGTCACAGGTCAATGGTCACTGGTCACTGGACACAGGTCACTGGTCACTGGTCACCGGTCACTGGTCACTGGTCACTGGTCAATGGTCACTGGCCACTGGTCACTGGTCACTGGTCAATGGTCACTTTCGCTGGTCAATTGTCACTGTCGCTGGTCACTGGTCACTGGTCACTGGTCACTGTCGCTGGTCACTGGTCACTGGTCACTGGTCACTGGTAACTGGTCAATGGTCACTGTCGCTGGTCACTGGTCACTGGTCACTGGTCACTGGTCAATGGTAACTTGTCACTGGGCAGTGGTCAATGGTCACTGGTCACTGGTCACTGGTCACTGGTCACTGGTCACAGGTCAATGGTCACTGGTCACTGGACACAGGTCACTGGTCACTGGTCACTGGTCACTGGTCACTGTTCACTGGTCACTGATCACTGGTCAATGGTCACCGTCGCTGGTCACTGTTCACTGGTCACTGATCACTGGTCACTAGTCACTGGTCACTGGTCACTGGTCAATGGTCACTATCGCTGGTCAATGGTCATTGTCGCTGGTCACTGGTCATTGGTCACTTGTCACTGGTCACTGGTCACTGGTCACTGGTCACTGGTCACTGGTTACTGGTCACCGGTCACTGGTCACTGGTCACTGGTCAATGGTCACTGGTCACTGGTCACTGGTCACTGGTCAATGGTCACTTTCGCTGGTCAATGGTCACTGTCGCTGGTAAACGGTCACTGTCGCTGGTCACTGGTCACTGGTCACTGGTCACTGGTCACTGGTCACTGGTCACTGGTCACTGGTCACTGGTCACAGGTCAATGGTCACTGGTCACTGGACACAGGTCACTGGTCACTGGTCACCGGTCACTGGTCACTGGTCACTGGTCAATGGTCACTGGCCACTGGTCACTGGTCACTGTCGCTGGTCACTGGTCACTGGTCACTGGTCACTGGTAACTGGTCAATGGTCACTGTCGCTGGTCACTGGTCACTGGTCACTGGTCACTGGTCAATGGTAACTTGTCACTGGGCAGTGGTCAATGGTCACTGGTCACTGGTCACTGGTCACTGGTCACTGGTCACAGGTCAATGGTCACTGGTCACTGGACACAGGTCACTGGTCACTGGTCACTGGTCACTGGTCACTGGTCACTGGTCAATGGTCACTTTCGCTGGTCAATGGTCACTGTCGCTCGTAAACGGTCACTGTCGCTGGTCACTGGTCACTGGTCACTGGTCACTGGTCACTGGTCACTGGTCACTGGTCAATGGTCACTGGTCACTGGACACTGGTCACTGGTCACTGGTCACTGGTCACTGGTCACTGGTCACTGGTCAATGGTAACTTGTCACTGGGCAGTGGTCAATGGTCACTGGTCACTGGTCACTGGTCACTGGTCACAGGTCAATGGTCACTGGTCACTGGACACAGGTCACTGGTCACTGGTCACCGGTCACTGGTCACTGGTCACTGGTCAATGGTCACTGGCCACTGGTCACTGGTAACTGGTCAATGGTCACTTTCGCTGGTCAATGGTCACTGTCGCTGGTCACTGGTCACTGGTCACTGGTCACTGTCGCTGGTCACTGGTCACTGGTCACTGGTCACTGGTAACTGGTCAATGGTCACTGTCGCTGGTCACTGGTCACTGGTCACTGGTCACTGGTAAATGGTAACTTGTCACTGGGCAGTGGTCAATGGTCACTGGTCACTGGTCACTGGTCACTGGTCACTGGTCACAGGTCAATGGTCACTGGTCACTGGACACAGGTCACTGGTCACTGGTCACTGGTCACTGGTCACTGTTCACTGGTCACTGATCACTGGTCAATGGTCACCGTCGCTGGTCACTGTTCACTGGTCACTGATCACTGGTCACTAGTCACTGGTCACTGGTCACTGGTCAATGGTCACTATCGCTGGTCAATGGTCATTGTCGCTGGTCACTGGTCATTGGTCACTTGTCACTGCTCACTGGTCACTGGTCACTGGTCACTGGTCACTGGTCACTGGTCACCGGTCACTTGTCACTGTTCACTGGTCAATGGTCACTGGCCACTGGTCACTGGTCACTGGTCAATGGTCACTTTCGCTGGTCAATGGTCACTGTCGCTGGTAAACGGTCACTGTCGCTGGTCACTGGTCACTGGTCACTGGTCACTGGTCACTGGTCACTGGTCACTGGTCACTGGTCACTGGTCACAGGTCAATGGTCACTGGTCACTGGACACAGGTCACTGGTCACTGGTCACCGGTCACTGGTCACTGGTCACTGGTCAATGGTCACTGGCCACTGGTCACTGGTCACTGTCGCTGGTCACTGGTCACTGGTCACTGGTCACTGGTAACTGGTCAATGGTCACTGTCGCTGGTCACTGGTCACTGGTCACTGGTCACTGGTCAATGGTAACTTGTCACTGGGCAGTGGTCAATGGTCACTGGTCACTGGTCACTGGTCACTGGTCACTGGTCACAGGTCAATGGTCACTGGTCACTGGACACAGGTCACTGGTCACTGGTCACTGTTCACTGGTCACTGATCACTGGTCAATGGTCACCGTCGCTGGTCACCGTTCACTGGTCACTGATCACTGGTCACTAGTCACTGGTCACTGGTCACTGGTCAATGGTCACTATCGCTGGTCAATGGTCATTGTCGCTGGTCACTGGTCATTGGTCACTTGTCACTGGTCACTGGTCACTGGTCACTGGTCACAGGTCAATGGTCACTGGTCACTGGTCACTGGTCAATGGTCACTGTCGCTGGTCACTGGTCACTGGTCAATGGTCACTTGTCCCTGGGCAGTGGTCACTGGTCACTGGTCAATGGTCACTATCGCTGGTCAATAGTCACTGTCGCTGGTCACTGGTCAATGGTCACTTGTCACTGGTCACTGGTCACTGGTCACTGGTCACAGGTCAATGGTCACTGGTCACTGGTCACTGGTCAATGGTCACTGTCGCTGGTCACTGGTCACTGGTCAATGGTCACTTGTCCCTGGGCAGTGGTCACTGGTCACTGGTCAATGGTCACTATCGCTGGTCAATAGTCACTGTCGCTGGTCACTGGTCACTGGTCACTTGTCACTGGTCACTGGTCACTGGTCACTGGTCACTGGTCACTGGTCACTGGTCACAAGTCACTGGTCACTTGTCACTGGTCAGTGGCCACTCGTCAATGGTCACTGGTCACTGGTCACTGGTCAATGGTCTCTGTCGCTGGTCACTGGTCACGATTCGCTGGTCCCTGGTCACTGGTACTGGTCAATGGTCACTGTCGCTGATCACTGGTCACTGGTCACTGGTCACTGGTCACTGGTCAATGGTCACTGTCGCTGGTCACTGGTCACTGGTCACTGATCACTGGTCACTGGTCACTGGTCACTGGCCACTGGTCACTGGTCAATGGTCACTGTCGCTGGTCACTGTTCACTGGTCACTGGTCACTGGTCACTGGTCACTGGTCACTGGTCACTGGTCACTGATCACTGGTCACTGGTCACTGGTCACTGGTCACTGGTCACAGGTCAATGGTCACTGTTCACTGGTCACTGGTCAATGGTCACTGTCGCTGGTCACTGGTCACTGGTCAATGGTCACTTGTCCCTGGGCAGTGGTCACTGGTCACTGGTCAATGGTCACTGTCGCTGGTCACTGGTCACTGGTCACTTGTCACTGGTCACTGGTCACTGGTCACTGGTCACTGGTCACTGGTCACAAGTCACTGGTCACTTGTCACTGGTCAGTGGCCACTCGTCAATGGTCACTGGTCACTGGTCACTGGTCGCTGGTCACTGATCACTGGTCACTGGTCACTGGTCAATGGTCACTGTCGCTGATCACTGGTCACTGGTCACTGGTCAATGGTCACTGTCGCTGGTCACTGGTCGCTGGTCACTGATCACTGGTCACTGGTCACTGGTCACTGGTCAATGGTCACTATCGCTGGTCAATGGTCCCTGTCGCTGGTCACTGGTCATTGGTCACTTGTCACTGGTCACTGGTCAATGGTCACTGTCGCTGGTCACTGGTCACTGGTCACTGATCACTGGTCACTGGTCACTGGTCACTGGTCACTGATCACTGGTCACTGGTCACTGGTCACTGGTCACTGGTCACTGGTCACTGGTCACTGGTCAATGGTCACTATCGCTGGTCAATGGTCACTGTCGCTGGTCACTGGTCATTGGTCACTTGTCACTGGTCACTGGTCACTGGTCACTGGTCACTTGTCACTGGTCACTGGTCAATGGTCACTGTCGCTGGTCACTGGTCACTGGTCACTGGTCGCTGGTCACTGGTTACTTGTCACTGGTCAGTGGCCACGTGTCGCTGGTCACTTGTCACTGGTCACTGGTCACTGGTCACTGGTCACAAGTCACTGGTCACTGGTCACTGGTCACTGGTCAGTGGTCACTGGTCACTGGTCACTGGTCACTGGTCACTGGTCAATGGTCACTCTGGCTGGTCACTGGTCACTGGTCACTGATCACTGGTCACTGGTCACTGGTCACTGGTCACTGGTCAATGGTCACTATCGCTGGTCAATGGTCACTGTCGCTGGTCACTGGTCACTTGTCACTGGTCACTGGTCACTGGTCACTGGTCACTGGTCACTGGTCACTGGTCAATGGTCACTGTCGCTGGTCACTGGTCACTGGTCACTGGTCAATGGTCACTGGCCACTGGTCACTGGTCACTGGTCAATGGTCACTTTCGCTGGTCAATGGTCACTGTCGCTGGTAAACGGTCACTGTCGCTGGTCACTGGTCACTGGTCACTGGTCACTGGTCACAAGTCACTGGTCACTGGTCAGTGGTCACTGGTCACTGGTCACTGGTCACTGGTCACTGGTCAATGGTCACTGTCGCTGGTCACTGGTCACTGGTCACTGATCACTGGTCACTGGTCACTGGTCACTGGTCACTGGTCAATGGTCACTATCGCTAGTCAATGGTCACTGTCGCTGGTTACTGGTCACTGGTCAATTGTCACTGGTCACTGGTCACTGGTCACTGGTCACAGGTCAATGGTCACTGTCGCTGGTCACTGGTCACTGGTCACTGGTCACTGGCCACTGGTCACTGGTCACTGGTCAATGGTCACTTTCGCTGGTCAATGGTCACTGTCGCTCGTAAGCGGTCACTGTCGCTGGTCACTGGTCACTGGTCACTGGTCACTGGTCACTGGTCACTGGTCAATGGTCACTGGTCACTGGACACTGGTCACTGGTCACTGGTCACTGGTCACTGGTCACTGGTCACTGGTCAATGGTAACTTGTCACTGGGCAGTGGTCAATGGTCACTGGTCACTGGTCACTGGTCACTGGTCACTGGTCACAGGTCAATGGTCACTGGTCACTGGACACAGGTCACTGGTCACTGGTCACCGGTCACTGGTCACTGGTCACTGGTCAATGGTCACTGGCCACTGGTCACTGGTCACTGGTCAATGGTCACTTTCGCTGGTCAATTGTCACTGTCGCTGGTCACTGGTCACTGGTCACTGGTCACTGTCGCTGGTCACTGGTCACTGGTCACTGGTCACTGGTCACTGGTAACTGGTCAATGGTCACTGTCGCTGGTCACTGGTCACTGGTCACTGGTCACTGGTCAATGGTAACTTGTCACTGGGCAGTGGTCAATGGTCACTGGTCACTGGTCACTGGTCACTGGTCACTGGTCACAGGTCAATGGTCACTGGTCACTGGACACAGGTCACTGGTCACTGGTCACTGGTCACTGGTCACTGTTCACTGGTCACTGATCACTGGTCAATGGTCACCGTCGCTGGTCACTGTTCACTGGTCACTGATCACTGGTCACTAGTCACTGGTCACTGGTCACTGGTCAATGGTCACTATCGCTGGTCAATGGTCATTGTCGCTGGTCACTGGTCATTGGTCACTTGTCACTGGTCACTGGTCACTGGTCACTGGTCACTGGTCACTGGTCACTGGTCACCGGTCACTGGTCACTGGTCACTGGTCAATGGTCACTGGCCACTGGTCACTGGTCACTGGTCAATGGTCACTGGCCACTGGTCACTGGTCACTGGTCAATGGTCACTTTCGCTGGTCAATGGTCACTGTCGCTGGTAAACGGTCACTGTCGCTGGTCACTGGTCACTGGTCACTGGTCACTGGTCACAAGTCACTGGTCACTGGTCAGTGGTCACTGGTCACTGGTCACTGGTCACTGGTCACTGGTCACTGGTCACTGGTCACCGGTCACTGGTCACTGGTCACTGGTCAATGGTCACTGGCCACTGGTCACTGGTCACTGGTCACAAGTCACTGGTCACTGGTCAGTGGTCACTGGTCACTGGTCACTGGTCACTGGTCACTGGTCAATGGTCACTGTCGCTGGTCACTGATCACTGGTCACTGGTCACTGGTCACTGGTCACTGGTCAATGGTCACTATCGCTAGTCAATGGTCACTGTCGCTGGTTACTGGTCACTGGTCAATTGTCACTGGTCACTGGTCACTGGTCACTGGTCACAGGTCAATGGTCACTGTCGCTGGTCACTGGTCACTGGTCACTGGTCACTGGCCACTGGTCACTGGTCACTGGTCAATGGTCACTTTCGCTGGTCAATGGTCACTGTCGCTCGTAAGCGGTCACTGTCGCTGGTCACTGGTCACTGGTCACTGGTCACTGGTCACTGGTCACTGGTCAATGGTCACTGGTCACTGGACACTGGTCACTGGTCACTGGTCACTGGTCACTGGTCACTGGTCACTGGTCAATGGTAACTTGTCACTGGGCAGTGGTCAATGGTCACTGGTCACTGGTCACTGGTCACTGGTCACTGGTCACAGGTCAATGGTCACTGGTCACTGGACACAGGTCACTGGTCACTGGTCACCGGTCACTGGTCACTGGTCACTGGTCAATGGTCACTGGCCACTGGTCACTGGTCACTGGTCAATGGTCACTTTCGCTGGTCAATTGTCACTGTCGCTGGTCACTGGTCACTGGTCACTGGTCACTGTCGCTGGTCACTGGTCACTGGTCACTGGTCACTGGTAACTGGTCAATGGTCACTGTCGCTGGTCACTGGTCACTGGTCACTGGTCACTGGTCAATGGTAACTTGTCACTGGGCAGTGGTCAATGGTCACTGGTCACTGGTCACTGGTCACTGGTCACTGGTCACAGGTCAATGGTCACTGGTCACTGGACACAGGTCACTGGTCACTGGTCACTGGTCACTGGTCACTGTTCACTGGTCACTGATCACTGGTCAATGGTCACCGTCGCTGGTCACTGTTCACTGGTCACTGATCACTGGTCACTAGTCACTGGTCACTGGTCACTGGTCAATGGTCACTATCGCTGGTCAATGGTCATTGTCGCTGGTCACTGGTCATTGGTCACTTGTCACTGGTCACTGGTCACTGGTCACTGGTCACTGGTCACTGGTCACTGGTCACCGGTCACTGGTCACTGGTCACTGGTCAATGGTCACTGGCCACTGGTCACTGGTCACTGGTCAATGGTCACTTTCGCTGGTCAATGGTCACTGTCGCTGGTAAACGGTCACTGTCGCTGGTCACTGGTCACTGGTCACTGGTCACTGGTCACAGGTCAATGGTCACTGGTCACTGGACACAGGTCACTGGTCACTGGTCACCGGTCACTGGTCACTGGTCACTGGTCAATGGTCACTGGCCACTGGTCACTGGTCACTGTCGCTGGTCACTGGTCACTGGTCACTGGTCACTGGTAACTGGTCAATGGTCACTGTCGCTGGTCACTGGTCACTGGTCACTGGTCACTGGTCAATGGTAACTTGTCACTGGGCAGTGGTCAATGGTCACTGGTCACTGGTCACTGGTCACTGGTCACTGGTCACAGGTCAATGGTCACTGGTCACTGGACACAGGTCACTGGTCACTGGTCACTGGTCACTGGTCACTGGTCACTGGTCAATGGTCACTTTCGCTGGTCAATGGTCACTGTCGCTCGTAAACGGTCACTGTCGCTGGTCACTGGTCACTGGTCACTGGTCACTGGTCACTGGTCACTGGTCACTGGTCAATGGTCACTGGTCACTGGACACTGGTCACTGGTCACTGGTCACTGGTCACTGGTCACTGGTCACTGGTCAATGGTAACTTGTCACTGGGCAGTGGTCAATGGTCACTGGTCACTGGTCACTGGTCACTGGTCACTGGTCACAGGTCAATGGTCACTGGTCACTGGACACAGGTCACTGGTCACTGGTCACCGGTCACTGGTCACTGGTCACTGGTCAATGGTCACTGGCCACTGGTCACTGGTAACTGGTCAATGGTCACTTTCGCTGGTCAATGGTCACTGTCGCTGGTCACTGGTCACTGGTCACTGGTCACTGTCGCTGGTCACTGGTAACTGGTCACTGGTCACTGGTAACTGGTCAATGGTCACTGTCGCTGGTCACTGGTCACTGGTCACTGGTCACTGGTAAATGGTAACTTGTCACTGGGCAGTGGTCAATGGTCACTGGTCACTGGTCACAGGTCACTGGTCACTGGTCACAGGTCAATGGTCACTGGTCACTGGACACAGGTCACTGGTCACTGGTCACTGGTCACTGGTCACTGTTCACTGGTCACTGATCACTGGTCAATGGTCACCGTCGCTGGTCACTGTTCACTGGTCACTGATCACTGGTCACTAGTCACTGGTCACTGGTCACTGGTCAATGGTCACTATCGCTGGTCAATGGTCATTGTCGCTGGTCACTGGTCATTGGTCACTTGTCACTGCTCACTGGTCACTGGTCACTGGTCACTGGTCACTGGTCACTGGTCACCGGTCACTGGTCACTGTTCACTGGTCAATGGTCACTGGCCACTGGTCACTGGTCACTGGTCAATGGTCACTTTCGCTGGTCAATGGTCACTGTCGCTGGTAAACGGTCACTGTCGCTGGTCACTGGTCACTGGTCACTGGTCACTGGTCACTGGTCACTGGTCACTGGTCACTGGTCACTGGTCACAGGTCAATGGTCACTGGTCACTGGACACAGGTCACTGGTCACTGGTCACCGGTCACTGGTCACTGGTCACTGGTCAATGGTCACTGGCCACTGGTCACTGGTCACTGTCGCTGGTCACTGGTCACTGGTCACTGGTCACTGGTAACTGGTCAATGGTCACTGTCGCTGGTCACTGGTCACTGGTCACTGGTCACTGGTCAATGGTAACTTGTCACTGGGCAGTGGTCAATGGTCACTGGTCACTGGTCACTGGTCACTGGTCACTGGTCACAGGTCAATGGTCACTGGTCACTGGACACAGGTCACTGGTCACTGGTCACTGTTCACTGGTCACTGATCACTGGTCAATGGTCACCGTCGCTGGTCACCGTTCACTGGTCACTGATCACTGGTCACTAGTCACTGGTCACTGGTCACTGGTCAATGGTCACTATCGCTGGTCAATGGTCATTGTCGCTGGTCACTGGTCATTGGTCACTTGTCACTGGTCACTGGTCACTGGTCACTGGTCACAGGTCAATGGTCACTGGTCACTGGTCCCTGGTCAATGGTCACTGTCGCTGGTCACTGGTCACTGGTCAATGGTCACTTGTCCCTGGGCAGTGGTCACTGGTCACTGGTCAATGGTCACTATCGCTGGTCAATAGTCACTGTCGCTGGTCACTGGTCAATGGTCACTTGTCACTGGTCACTGGTCACTGGTCACTGGTCACTGGTCACTGGTCACAAGTCACTGGTCACTTGTCACTGGTCAGTGGCCACTCGTCAATGGTCACTGCTCACTGGTCACTGGTCAATGGTCTCTGTCGCTGGTCACTGGTCACGATTCGCTGGTCCCTGGTCACTGGTACTGGTCAATGGTCACTGTCGCTGATCACTGGTCACTGGTCACTGGTCACTGGTCACTGGTCAATGGTCACTGTCGCTGGTCACTGGTCACTGGTCACTGATCACTGGTCACTGGTCACTGGTCACTGGCCACTGGTCACTGGTCAATGGTCACTGTCGCTGGTCACTGTTCACTGGTCACTGATCACTGGTCACTGGTCACTGGTCACTGGTCACTGGTCACTGGTCACTGGTCACTTTCGCTGGTCAATGGTCACTGTCGCTGGTAAACGGTCACTGTCGCTGGTCACTGGTCACTGGTCACTGGTCACTGGTCACAGGTCAATGGTCACTGGTCACTGGACACAGGTCACTGGTCACTGGTCACCGGTCACTGGTCACTGGTCACTGGTCAATGGTCACTGGCCACTGGTCACTGGTCACTGTCGCTGGTCACTGGTCACTGGTCACTGGTCACTGGTAACTGGTCAATGGTCACTGTCGCTGGTCACTGGTCACTGGTCACTGGTCACTGGTCAATGGTAACTTGTCACTGGGCAGTGGTCAATGGTCACTGGTCACTGGTCACTGGTCACTGGTCACTGGTCACAGGTCAATGGTCACTGGTCACTGGACACAGGTCACTGGTCACTGGTCACTGGTCACTGGTCACTGGTCACTGGTCAATGGTCACTTTCGCTGGTCAATGGTCACTGTCGCTCGTAAACGGTCACTGTCGCTGGTCACTGGTCACTGGTCACTGGTCACTGGTCACTGGTCACTGGTCACTGGTCAATGGTCACTGGTCACTGGACACTGGTCACTGGTCACTGGTCACTGGTCACTGGTCACTGGTCACTGGTCAATGGTAACTTGTCACTGGGCAGTGGTCAATGGTCACTGGTCACTGGTCACTGGTCACTGGTCACTGGTCACAGGTCAATGGTCACTGGTCACTGGACACAGGTCACTGGTCACTGGTCACCGGTCACTGGTCACTGGTCACTGGTCAATGGTCACTGGCCACTGGTCACTGGTAACTGGTCAATGGTCACTTTCGCTGGTCAATGGTCACTGTCGCTGGTCACTGGTCACTGGTCACTGGTCACTGTCGCTGGTCACTGGTAACTGGTCACTGGTCACTGGTAACTGGTCAATGGTCACTGTCGCTGGTCACTGGTCACTGGTCACTGGTCACTGGTAAATGGTAACTTGTCACTGGGCAGTGGTCAATGGTCACTGGTCACTGGTCACAGGTCACTGGTCACTGGTCACAGGTCAATGGTCACTGGTCACTGGACACAGGTCACTGGTCACTGGTCACTGGTCACTGGTCACTGTTCACTGGTCACTGATCACTGGTCAATGGTCACCGTCGCTGGTCACTGTTCACTGGTCACTGATCACTGGTCACTAGTCACTGGTCACTGGTCACTGGTCAATGGTCACTATCGCTGGTCAATGGTCATTGTCGCTGGTCACTGGTCATTGGTCACTTGTCACTGCTCACTGGTCACTGGTCACTGGTCACTGGTCACTGGTCACTGGTCACCGGTCACTGGTCACTGTTCACTGGTCAATGGTCACTGGCCACTGGTCACTGGTCACTGGTCAATGGTCACTTTCGCTGGTCAATGGTCACTGTCGCTGGTAAACGGTCACTGTCGCTGGTCACTGGTCACTGGTCACTGGTCACTGGTCACTGGTCACTGGTCACTGGTCACTGGTCACTGGTCACAGGTCAATGGTCACTGGTCACTGGACACAGGTCACTGGTCACTGGTCACCGGTCACTGGTCACTGGTCACTGGTCAATGGTCACTGGCCACTGGTCACTGGTCACTGTCGCTGGTCACTGGTCACTGGTCACTGGTCACTGGTAACTGGTCAATGGTCACTGTCGCTGGTCACTGGTCACTGGTCACTGGTCACTGGTCAATGGTAACTTGTCACTGGGCAGTGGTCAATGGTCACTGGTCACTGGTCACTGGTCACTGGTCACTGGTCACAGGTCAATGGTCACTGGTCACTGGACACAGGTCACTGGTCACTGGTCACTGTTCACTGGTCACTGATCACTGGTCAATGGTCACCGTCGCTGGTCACCGTTCACTGGTCACTGATCACTGGTCACTAGTCACTGGTCACTGGTCACTGGTCAATGGTCACTATCGCTGGTCAATGGTCATTGTCGCTGGTCACTGGTCATTGGTCACTTGTCACTGGTCACTGGTCACTGGTCACTGGTCACAGGTCAATGGTCACTGGTCACTGGTCCCTGGTCAATGGTCACTGTCGCTGGTCACTGGTCACTGGTCAATGGTCACTTGTCCCTGGGCAGTGGTCACTGGTCACTGGTCAATGGTCACTATCGCTGGTCAATAGTCACTGTCGCTGGTCACTGGTCAATGGTCACTTGTCACTGGTCACTGGTCACTGGTCACTGGTCACTGGTCACTGGTCACAAGTCACTGGTCACTTGTCACTGGTCAGTGGCCACTCGTCAATGGTCACTGCTCACTGGTCACTGGTCAATGGTCTCTGTCGCTGGTCACTGGTCACGATTCGCTGGTCCCTGGTCACTGGTACTGGTCAATGGTCACTGTCGCTGATCACTGGTCACTGGTCACTGGTCACTGGTCACTGGTCAATGGTCACTGTCGCTGGTCACTGGTCACTGGTCACTGATCACTGGTCACTGGTCACTGGTCACTGGCCACTGGTCACTGGTCAATGGTCACTGTCGCTGGTCACTGTTCACTGGTCACTGATCACTGGTCACTGGTCACTGGTCACTGGTCACTGGTCACTGGTCACTGGTCACTGGTCACTGATCACTGGTCACTGGTCACTGGTCACTGGTCACTGGTCACAGGTCAATGGTCACTGGTCACTGGTCACTGGTCAATGGTCACTGTCGCTGGTCACTGGTCACTGGTCAATGGTCACTTGTCCCTGGGCAGTGGTCACTGGTCACTGGTCAATGGTCACTGTCGCTGGTCACTGGTCACTGGTCACTTGTCACTGGTCACTGGTCACTGGTCACTGGTCACTGGTCACTGGTCACAAGTCACTGGTCACTTGTCACTGGTCAGTGGCCACTCGTCAATGGTCACTGGTCACTGGTCACTGGTCGCTGGTCACTGATCACTGGTCACTGGTCACTGGTCAATGGTCACTGTCGCTGATCACTGGTCACTGGTCACTGGTCAATGGTCACTGTCGCTGGTCACTGGTCGCTGGTCACTGATCACTGGTCACTGGTCACTGGTCACTGGTCAATGGTCACTATCGCTGGTCAATGGTCCCTGTCGCTGGTCACTGGTAATTGGTCACTTGTCACTGGTCACTGGTCAATGGTCACTGTCGCTGGTCACTGGTCACTGGTCACTGATCACTGGTCACTGGTCACTGGTCACTGGTCACTGATCACTGGTCACTGGTCACTGGTCACTGGTCACTGGTCACTGGTCACTGGTCACTGGTCAATGGTCACTATCGCTGGTCAATGGTCACTGTCGCTGGTCACTGGTCATTGGTCACTTGTCACTGGTCACTGGTCACTGGTCACTGGTCACTTGTCACTGGTCACTGGTCAATGGTCACTGTCGCTGGTCACTGGTCACTAGTCACTGGTCACTGGTCACTGGTCGCTGGTCACTGGTTACTTGTCACTGGTCAGTGGCCACGTGTCGCTGGTCACTTGTCACTGGTCACTGGTCACTGGTCACTGGTCACAAGTCACTGGTCACTGGTCACTGGTCACTGGTCAGTGGTCACTGGTCACTGGTCACTGGTCACTGGTCACTGGTCAATGGTCACTCTGGCTGGTCACTGGTCACTGGTCACTGATCACTGGTCACTGGTCACTGGTCACTGGTCACTGGTCAATGGTCACTGTCGCTGGTTACTGGTCACTGGTCACTTGTCACTGGTCACTGGTCACTGGTCACTGGTCACTGGTCACTGGTCACTGGTCAATGGTCACTGTCGCTGGTCACTGGTCACTGGTCACTGGTCAATGGTCACTGGCCACTGGTCACTGGTCACTGGTCAATGGTCACTTTCGCTGGTCAATGGTCACTGTCGCTGGTAAACGGTCACTGTCGCTGGTCACTGGTCACTGGTCACTGGTCACTTGTCACTGGTCACTGGTCAATGGTCACTGTCGCTGGTCACTGGTCACTAGTCACTGGTCACTGGTCACTGGTCGCTGGACACTTGTTACTTGTCACTGGTCAGTGGCCACTGGTCGCTGGTCACTTGTCACTGGTCACTGGTTACTGGTCACTGGTCACTGGTCACTGGTCACAAGTCACTGGTCACTGGTCAGTGGTCACTGGTCACTGGTCACTGGTCACTGGTCACTGGTCAATGGTCACTGTCGCTGGTCACTGGTCACTGGTCACTGATCACTGGTCACTGGTCAATGGTCACTATCGCTAGTCAATGGTCACTGTCGCTGGTTACTGGTCACTGGTCAATTGTCACTGGTCACTGGTCACTGGTCACTGGTCACAGGTCAATGGTCACTGTCGCTGGTCACTGGTCACTGGTCACTGGTCACTGGCCACTGGTCACTGGTCACTGGTCAATGGTCACTTTCGCTGGTCAATGGTCACTGTCGCTCGTAAGCGGTCACTGTCGCTGGTCACTGGTCACTGGTCACTGGTCACTGGTCACTGGTCACTGGTCAATGGTCACTGGTCACTGGACACTGGTCACTGGTCACTGGTCACTGGTCACTGGTCACTGGTCACTGGTCAATGGTAACTTGTCACTGGGCAGTGGTCAATGGTCACTGGTCACTGGTCACTGGTCACTGGTCACGGGTCACAGGTCAATGGTCACTGGTCACTGGACACAGGTCACTGGTCACTGGTCACCGGTCACTGGTCACTGGTCACTGGTCAATGGTCACTGGCCACTGGTCACTGGTCACTGGTCAATGGTCACTTTCGCTGGTCAATTGTCACTGTCGCTGGTCACTGGTCACTGGTCACTGGTCACTGTCGCTGGTCACTGGTCACTGGTCACTGGTCACTGGTAACTGGTCAATGGTCACTGTCGCTGGTCACTGGTCACTGGTCACTGGTCACTGGTCAATGGTAACTTGTCACTGGGCAGTGGTCAATGGTCACTGGTCACTGGTCACTGGTCACTGGTCACTGGTCACAGGTCAATGGTCACTGGTCACTGGACACAGGTCACTGGTCACTGGTCACTGGTCACTGGTCACTGTTCACTGGTCACTGATCACTGGTCAATGGTCACCGTCGCTGGTCACTGTTCACTGGTCACTGATCACTGGTCACTAGTCACTGGTCACTGGTCACTGGTCAATGGTCACTATCGCTGGTCAATGGTCATTGTCGCTGATCACTGGTCATTGGTCACTTGTCACTGGTCACTGGTCACTGGTCACTGGTCACTGGTCACTGGTCACTGGTCACTGGTCACCGGTCACTGGTCACTGGTCACTGGTCAATGGTCACTGGCCACTGGTCACTGGTCACTGGTCAATGGTCACTTTCGCTGGTCAATGGTCACTGTCGCTGGTAAACGGTCACTGTCGCTGGTCACTGGTCACTGGTCACTGGTCACTGGTCACTGGTCACTGGTCACTGGTCACTGGTCACTGGTCACAGGTCAATGGTCACTGGTCACTGGACACAGGTCACTGGTCACTGGTCACCGGTCACTGGTCACTGGTCACTGGTCAATGGTCACTGGCCACTGGTCACTGGTCACTGTCGCTGGTCACTGGTCACTGGTCACTGGTCACTGGTAACTGGTCAATGGTCACTGTCGCTGGTCACTGGTCACTGGTCACTGGTCACTGGTCAATGGTAACTTGTCACTGGGCAGTGGTCAATGGTCACTGGTCACTGGTCACTGGTCACTGGTCACTGGTCACAGGTCAATGGTCACTGGTCACTGGACACAGGTCACTGGTCACTGGTCACTGGTCACTGGTCACTGTTCACTGGTCACTGATCACTGGTCAATGGTCACCGTCGCTGGTCACCGTTCACTGGTCACTGATCACTGGTCACTAGTCACTGGTCACTGGTCACTGGTCAATGGTCACTATCGCTGGTCAATGGTCATTGTCGCTGGTCACTGGTCATTGGTCACTTGTCACTGGTCACTGGTCACTGGTCACTGGTCACTGGTCACTGGTCACAGGTCAATGGTCACTGGTCACTGGTCACTGGTCAATGGTCACTGTCGCTGGTCACTGGTCACTGGTCAATGGTCACTTGTCCCTGGGCAGTGGTCACTGGTCACTGGTCAATGGTCACTATCGCTGGTCAATAGTCACTGTCGCTGGTCACTGGTCACTGGTCACTTGTCACTGGTCACTGGTCACTGGTCACTGGTCACTGGTCACTGGTCACAAGTCACTGGTCACTTGTCACTGGTCAGTGGCCACTCGTCAATGGTCACTGGTCACTGGTCACTGGTCACTGGTCAATGGTCTCTGTCGCTGGTCACTGGTCACGATTCGCTGGTCCCTGGTCACTGGTACTGGTCAATGGTCACTGTCGCTGATCACTGGTCACTGGTCACTGGTCACTGGTCACTGGTCAATGGTCACTGTCGCTGGTCACTGGTCACTGGTCACTGATCACTGGTCACTGGTCACTGGTCACTGGTCACTGGTCACTGGTCACTGGTCAATGGTCACTGTCGCCGGTCACTGTTCACTGGTCACTGATCACTGGTCACTGGTCACTGGTCACTGGTCACTGGTCACTGGTCACTGGTCACTGATCACTGGTCACTGGTCACTGGTCACTGGTCACTGGTCACAGGTCAATGGTCACTGGTCACTGGTCACTGGTCAATGGTCACTGTCGCTGGTCACTGGTCACTGGTCAATGGTCACTTGTCCCTGGGCAGTGGTCACTGGTCACTGGTCAATGGTCACTGTCGCTGGTCACTGGTCACTGGTCACTTGTCACTGGTCACTGGTCACTGGTCACTGGTCACTGGTCACAAGTCACTGGTCACTTGTCACTGGTCAGTGGCCACTCGTCAATGGTCACTGGTCACTGGTCACTGGTCGCTGGTCACTGATCACTGGTCACTGGTCACTGGTCAATGGTCACTGTCGCTGATCACTGGTCACTGGTCACTGGTCAATGGTCACTGTCGCTGGTCACTGATCACTGGTCACTGGTCACTGGTCACTGGTCACTGGTCACTGGTCAATGGTCACTATCGCTGGTCAATGGTCCCTGTCGCTGGTCACTGGTCATTGGTCACTTGTCACTGGTCACTGGTCACTGGTCACTGGTCAATGGTCACTGTCGCTGGTCACTGGTCACTGGTCACTGATCACTGGTCACTGGTCACTGATCACTGGTCACTGGTCACTGGTCACTGGTCACTGGTCACTGGTCACTGGTCACTGGTCACTGGTCACTGGTCAATGGTCACTATCGCTGGTCAATGGTCACTGTCGCTGGTTACTGGTCACTGGTCACTTGTCACTGGTCACTGGTCACTGGTCACTGGTCACAGGTCAATGGTCACTGTCGCTGGTCACTGGTCACTGGTCACTGGTCAATGGTCACTGGTCACTGGTCACTGGTCAATGGTCACTATCGCTGGTCAATGGTCATTGTCGCTGGTCACTGGTCATTGGTCACTTGTCACTGGTCACTGGTCACTGGTCGCTGGTCACTGATCACTGGTCACTGGTCACTGGTCAATGGTCACTGTCGCTGATCACTGGTCACTGGTCACTGGTCAATGGTCACTGTCGCTGGTCACTGATCACTGGTCACTGGTCACTGGTCACTGGTCACTGGTCACTGGTCAATGGTCACTATCGCTGGTCAATGGTCCCTGTCGCTGGTCACTGGTCATTGGTCACTTGTCACTGGTCACTGGTCACTGGTCACTGGTCAATGGTCACTATCGCTGGTCAATGGTCACTGTCGCTGGTTACTGGTCACTGGTCACTTGTCACTGGTCACTGGTCACTGGTCACTGGTCAAAGGTCAATGGTCACTGTCGCTGGTCACTGGTCACTGGTCACTGGTCAATGGTCACTGGTCACTGGTCACTGGTCAATGGTCACTATCGCTGGTCAATGGTCATTGTCGCTGGTCACTGGTCATTGGTCACTTGTCACTGGTCACTGGTCACTGGTCACTGGTCGTCACTGGTCACAGGTCAATGGTCACTGGTCACTGGTCACTGGTCACTGGTCACTGGTCACTGGTCACTGGTCAATGGTCACTGGCCACTGGTCACTGGTCACTGGTCAATGGTCACTTTCGCTGGTCAATGGTCACTGTCGCTCGTAAACGGTCACTGTCGCTGGTCACTGGTCACTGGTCACTGGTCACTGGTCACTGGTCACTGGTCACTGGTCACTGGTCAATGGTCACTATCGCTGGTCAATGGTCATTGTCGCTGGTCACTGGTCACTGGTCACTGATCACTGGTCACTGGTCACTCGTCACTGGTCACTGATCACTGGTCACTGGTCACTGGTCACTGGTCACTGGTCACTGGTCACTGGTCACAGGTCAATGGTCACTGTCGCTGGTCACTGGTCACTGGTCTCTGGTCAATGGTCACTGGTCACTGGTCACTGGTCAATGGTCACTATCGCTGGTCAATGGTCATTGTCGCTGGTCACTGGTCACTGGTCAGTGGTCACTGGTCACTGGTCACTGGTCACTGGTCACAGGTCAATGGTCACTGTCGCTGGTCACTGGTCACTGGTCACAGGTCAATGGTCACTGGTCACTGGACACAGGTCACTGGTCACTGGTCACTGGTCACTGGTCACTGGTCACTGGTCACTGGTCAATGGTCACTGGCCACTGGTCACTGGTCACTGGTCAATGGTCACTTTCGCTGGTCAATGGTCACTGTCGCTCGTAAACGGTCACTGTCGCTGGTCACTGGTCACTGGTCACTGGTCACTGGTCACTGGTCACTGGTCAATGGTCACTGGTCACTGGACACTGGTCACTGGTCACTGGTCACTGGTCACTGGTCACTGGTCACTGTCGCTGGTCACTGGTCACTGGTCACTGATCACTGGTCACTGGTCACTGGTCACTGGTCACTGATCACTGGTCACTGGTCACTGGTCACTGGTCTCTGGTCACTGATCACTGGTCACTGGTCACTGGTCACTGGTCAATGGTCACTATCGCTGGTCAATGGTCCCTGTCGCTGGTCACTGGTCATTGGTCACTTGTCACTGGTCACTGGTCACTGGTCACTGGTCAATGGTCACTGTCGCTGGTCACTGGTCACTGGTCACTGATCACTGGTCACTGGTCACTGGTCACTGGTCACTGATCACTGGTCACTGGTCACTGGTCACTGGTCACTGGTCACTGGTCACTGGTCACTATCGCTGGTCAATGGTCACTGTCGCTGGTCACTGGTCATTGGTCACTTGTCACTGGTCACTGGTCACTGGTCACTGGTCACTTGTCACTGGTCACTGGTCAATGGTCACTGTCGCTGGTCACTGGTCACTAGTCACTGGTCACTGGTCACTGGTCGCTGGTCACTGGTTACTTGTCACTGGTCAGTGGCCACGTGTCGCTGGTCACTTGTCACTGGTCACTGGTCACTGGTCACTGGTCACAAGTCACTGGTCACTGGTCACTGGTCACTGGTCAGTGGTCACTGGTCACTTGTCACTGGTCAATGGTCACTCTCGCTGGTCACTGGTCACTGGTCACTGATCACTGGTCACTGGTCACTGGTCACTGGTCACTGGTCAATGGTCACTATCGCTGGTCAATGGTCACTGTCGCTGGTTACTGGTCACTGGTCACTTGTCACTGGTCACTGGTCACTGGTCACTGGTCACTGGTCACTGGTCAATGGTCACTGTCGCTGGTCACTGGTCACTGGTCACTGGTCAATGGTCACTGGCCACTGGTCACTGGTCACTTGTCACTGGTCACTGGTCAATGGTCACTGTCGCTGGTCACTGGTCACTAGTCACTGGTCACTGGTCACTGGTCGCTGGACACTTGTTACTTGTCACTGGTCAGTGGCCACTGGTCGCTGGTCACTTGTCACTGGTCACTGGTTACTGGTCACTGGTCACTGGTCACTGGTCACTGGTCACAAGTCACTGGTCACTGGTCACGGGTCACTGGTCAGTGGTCACTGGTCACTGGTCACTGGTCACTGGTCACTGGTCAATGGTCACTGTCGCTGGTCACTGGTCACTGGTCACTGATCACTGGTCACTGGTCACTGGTCACTGGTCAATGGTCACTATCGCTAGTCAATGGTCACTGTCGCTGGTTACTGGTCACTGGTCACTTGTCACTGGTCACTGGTCACTGGTCACTGGTCACAGGTCAATGGTCACTGTCGCTGGTCACTGGTCACTGGTCACTGGTCACTGGCCACTGGTCACTGGTCACTGGTCAATGGTCACTTTCGCTGGTCAATGGTCACTGTCGCTCGTAAGCGGTCACTGTCGCTGGTCACTGGTCACTGGTCACTGGTCACTGGTCACTGGTCAATGGTCACTGGTCACTGGACACTGGTCACTGGTCACTGGTCACTGGTCACTGGTCAGTGGTCACTGGTCAATGGTAACTTGTCACTGGGCAGTGGTCAATGGTCACTGGTCACTGGTCACTGGTCACTGGTCACTGGTCACAGGTCAATGGTCACTGGTCACTGGACACAGGTCACTGGTCACTGGTCACCGGTCACTGGTCACTGGTCACTGGTCAATGGTCACTGGCCACTGGTCACTGGTCACTGGTCAATGGTCACTTTCGCTGGTCAATTGTCACTGTCGCTGGTCACTGGTCACTGGTCACTGGTCACTGTCGCTGGTCACTGGTCACTGGTCACTGGTCACTGGTAACTGGTCAATGGTCACTGTCGCTGGTCACTGGTCACTGGTCACTGGTCACTGGTCAATGGTAACTTGTCACTGGGCAGTGGTCAATGGTCACTGGTCACTGGTCACTGGTCACTGGTCACTGGTCACAGGTCAATGGTCACTGGTCACTGGACACAGGTCACTGGTCACTGGTCACTGGTCACTGGTCACTGTTCACTGGTCACTGATCACTGGTCAATGGTCACCGTCGCTGGTCACTGTTCACTGGTCACAGATCACTGGTCACTAGTCACTGGTCACTGGTCACTGGTCAATGGTCACTATCGCTGGTCAATGGTCATTGTCGCTGGTCACTGGTCATTGGTCACTTGTCACTGGTCACTGGTCACTGGTCACTGGTCACTGGTCACTGGTCACTGGTCACCGGTCACTGGTCACTGGTCACTGGTCAATGGTCACTGGCCACTGGTCACTGGTCACTGGTCAATGGTCACTGTCGCTGGTCACTGGTCACTGGTCACTGGTCACTGGTCAATGGTCACTTTCGCTGGTCAATTGTCACTGTCGCTGGTCACTGGTCACTGGTCACTGGTCACTGTCGCTGGTCAATGGTCACTGTCGCTGGTAAACGGTCACTGTCGCTGGTCACTGGTCACTGGTCACTGGTCACTGGTCACTGGTCACTGGTCACTGGTCACTGGTCACTGGTCACTGGTCACAGGTCAATGGTCACTGGTCATTGGACACAGGTCACTGGTCACTGGTCACCGGTCCCTGGTCACTGGTCACTGGTCAATGGTCACTGGCCACTGGTCACTGGTCACTGTCGCTGGTCACTGGTCACTGGTCACTGGTCACTGGTCACTGGTAACTGGTCAATGGTCACTGTCGCTGGTCACTGGTCACTGGTCACTGGTCACTGGTCAATGGTAACTTGTCACTGGGCAGTGGTCAATGGTCACTGGTCACTGGTCACTGGTCACTGGTCACGGGTCACAGGTCAATGGTCACTGGTCACTGGACACAGGTCACTGGTCACTGGTCACCGGTCACTGGTCACTGGTCACTGGTCAATGGTCACTGGCCACTGGTCACTGGTCACTGGTCAATGGTCACTTTCGCTGGTCAATTGTCACTGTCGCTGGTCACTGGTCACTGGTCACTGGTCACTGTCGCTGGTCACTGGTCACTGGTCACTGGTCACTGGTAACTGGTCAATGGTCACTGTCGCTGGTCACTGGTCACTGGTCACTGGTCACTGGTCAATGGTAACTTGTCACTGGGCAGTGGTCAATGGTCACTGGTCACTGGTCACTGGTCACTGGTCACTGGTCACAGGTCAATGGTCACTGGTCACTGGACACAGGTCACTGGTCACTGGTCACTGGTCACTGGTCACTGTTCACTGGTCACTGATCACTGGTCAATGGTCACCGTCGCTGGTCACTGTTCACTGGTCACTGATCACTGGTCACTAGTCACTGGTCACTGGTCACTGGTCAATGGTCACTATCGCTGGTCAATGGTCATTGTCGCTGATCACTGGTCATTGGTCACTTGTCACTGGTCACTGGTCACTGGTCACTGGTCACTGGTCACTGGTCACTGGTCACCGGTCACTGGTCACTGGTCACTGGTCAATGGTCACTGGCCACTGGTCACTGGTCACTGGTCAATGGTCACTTTCGCTGGTCAATGGTCACTGTCGCTGGTAAACGGTCACTGTCGCTGGTCACTGGTCACTGGTCACTGGTCACTGGTCACTGGTCACTGGTCACTGGTCACTGGTCACTGGTCACAGGTCAATGGTCACTGGTCACTGGACACAGGTCACTGGTCACTGGTCACCGGTCACTGGTCACTGGTCACTGGTCAATGGTCACTGGCCACTGGTCACTGGTCACTGTCGCTGGTCACTGGTCACTGGTCACTGGTCACTGGTAACTGGTCAATGGTCACTGTCGCTGGTCACTGGTCACTGGTCACTGGTCACTGGTCAATGGTAACTTGTCACTGGGCAGTGGTCAATGGTCACTGGTCACTGGTCACTGGTCACTGGTCACTGGTCACAGGTCAATGGTCACTGGTCACTGGACACAGGTCACTGGTCACTGGTCACTGGTCACTGGTCACTGTTCACTGGTCACTGATCACTGGTCAATGGTCACCGTCGCTGGTCACCGTTCACTGGTCACTGATCACTGGTCACTAGTCACTGGTCACTGGTCACTGGTCAATGGTCACTATCGCTGGTCAATGGTCATTGTCGCTGGTCACTGGTCATTGGTCACTTGTCACTGGTCACTGGTCACTGGTCACTGGTCACTGGTCACTGGTCACAGGTCAATGGTCACTGGTCACTGGTCACTGGTCAATGGTCACTGTCGCTGGTCACTGGTCACTGGTCAATGGTCACTTGTCCCTGGGCAGTGGTCACTGGTCACTGGTCAATGGTCACTATCGCTGGTCAATAGTCACTGTCGCTGGTCACTGGTCACTGGTCACTTGTCACTGGTCACTGGTCACTGGTCACTGGTCACTGGTCACTGGTCACAAGTCACTGATCACTGGTCACTAGTCACTGGTCACTGGTCACTGGTCAATGGTCACTATCGCTGGTCAATGGTCATTGTCGCTGGTCACTGGTCATTGGTCACTTGTCACTGGTCACTGGTCACTGGTCACTGGTCACTGGTCACTGGTCACTGGTCACTGGTCACTGGTCACTGGTCAATGGTCACTGTCGCCGGTCACTGTTCACTGGTCACTGATCACTGGTCACTGGTCACTGGTCACTGGTCACTGGTCACTGATCACTGGTCACTGGTCACTGGTCACTGGTCACTGGTCACAGGTCAATGGTCACTGGTCACTGGTCACTGGTCAATGGTCACTGTCGCTGGTCACTGGTCACTGGTCAATGGTCACTTGTCCCTGGGCAGTGGTCACTGGTCACTGGTCAATGGTCACTGTCGCTGGTCACTGGTCACTGGTCACTTGTCACTGGTCACTGGTCACTGGTCACTGGTCACTGGTCACAAGTCACTGGTCACTTGTCACTGGTCAGTGGCCACTCGTCAATGGTCACTGGTCACTGGTCACTGGTCGCTGGTCACTGATCACTGGTCACTGGTCACTGGTCAATGGTCACTGTCGCTGATCACTGGTCACTGGTCACTGGTCAATGGTCACTGTCGCTGGTCACTGATCACTGGTCACTGGTCACTGGTCACTGGTCACTGGTCACTGGTCAATGGTCACTATCGCTGGTCAATGGTCCCTGTCGCTGGTCACTGGTCATTGGTCACTTGTCACTGGTCACTGGTCACTGGTCACTGGTCAATGGTCACTGTCGCTGGTCACTGGTCACTGGTCACTGATCACTGGTCACTGGTCACTGATCACTGGTCACTGGTCACTGGTCACTGGTCACTGGTCACTGGTCACTGGTCACTGGTCACTGGTCACTGGTCACTGGTCACTGGTCAATGGTCACTATCGCTGGTCAATGGTCACTGTCGCTGGTTACTGGTCACTGGTCACTTGTCACTGGTCACTGGTCACTGGTCACTGGTCACAGGTCAATGGTCACTGTCGCTGGTCACTGGTCACTGGTCACTGGTCAATGGTCACTGGTCACTGGTCACTGGTCAATGGTCACTATCGCTGGTCAATGGTCATTGTCGCTGGTCACTGGTCATTGGTTACTTGTCACTGGTCACTGGTCACTGGTCACTGGTCACAGGTCAATGGTCACTGGTCACTGGTCACTGGTCAATGGTCACTGTCGCTGGTCACTGGTCACTGGTCAATGGTCACTTGTCCCTGGGCAGTGGTCACTGGTCACTGGTCAATGGTCACTATCGCTGGTCAATAGTCACTGTCGCTGGTCACTGGTCACTGGTCACTGGTCACTGGTCACTGGTCACTGTTCACTGGTCACTGATCACTGGTCAATGGTCACCGTCGCTGGTCACTGTTCACTGGTCACTGATCACTGGTCACTAGTCACTGGTCACTGGTCACTGGTCAATGGTCACTATCGCTGGACAATGGTCATTGTCGCTGGTCACTGGTCATTGGTCACTTGTCACTGGTCACTGGTCACTGGTCAATGGTCACTGTCGCTGGTCACTGGTCACTAGTCACTGGTCACTGGTCACTGGTCGCTGGACACTGGTTACTTGTCACTGGTCAGTGGCCACTGGTCGCTGGTCACTTGTCACTGGTCACTGGTCACTGGTCACTGGTCACTGGTCACAAGTCACTGGTCACTGGTCACTGGTCACTGGTCAGTGGTCACTGGTCACTGGTCACTGGTCACTGGTCACTGGTCAATGGTCACTGTCGCTGGTCACTGGTCACTGGTCACTGATCACTGGTCACTGGTCACTGGTCACTGGTCACTGGTCAATGGTCACTATCGCTGGTCAATGGTCACTGTCGCTGGTTACTGGTCACTGGTCACTTGTCACTGGTCACTGGTCACTGGTCACTGGTCACAGGTCAATGGTCACTGTCGCTGGTCACTGGTCACTGGTCACTGGTCAATGGTCACTGGTCACTGGTCACTGGTCAATGGTCACTATCGCTGGTCAATGGTCATTGTCGCTGGTCACTGGTCATTGGTCACTTGTCACTGGTCACTGGTCACTGGTCACTGGTCGTCACTGGTCACAGGTCAATGGTCACTGGTCACTGGTCACTGGTCAATGGTCACTATCGCTGGTCAATGGTCACTGTCGCTGGTTACTGGTCACTGGTCACTTGTCACTGGTCACTGGTCACTGGTCACTGGTCACAGGTCAATGGTCACTGTCGCTGGTCACTGGTCACTGGTCACTGGTCACTGGCCACTGGTCACTGGTCACTGGTCAATGGTCACTTTCGCTGGTCAATGGTCACTGTCGCTCGTAAACGGTCACTGTCGCTGGTCACTGGTCACTGGTCACTGGTCACTGGTCACTGGTCACTGGTCACTGGTCAATGGTCACTGGTCACTGGACACTGGTCACTGGTCACTGGTCACTGGTCACTGGTCACTGGTCACTGGTCACTGGTCAATGGTAACTTGTCACTGGGCAGTGGTCAATGGTCACTGGTCACTGGTCACTGGTCACTGGTCACTGGTCACAGGTCAATGGTCACTGGTCACTGGACACAGGTCACTGGTCACTGGTCACCGGTCACTGGTCACTGGTCACTGGTCAATGGTCACTGGCCACTGGTCACTGGTAACTGGTCAATGGTCACTTTCGCTGGTCAATGGTCACTGTCGCTGGTCACTGGTCACTGGTCACTGGTCACTGTCGCTGGTCACTGGTCACTGGTCACTGGTCACTGGTAACTGGTCAATGGTCACTGTCGCTGGTCACTGGTCACTGGTCACTGGTCACTGGTAAATGGTAACTTGTCACTGGGCAGTGGTCAATGGTCACTGGTCACTGGTCACTGGTCACTGGTCACTGGTCACAGGTCAATGGTCACTGGTCACTGGACACAGGTCACTGGTCACTGGTCACTGGTCACTGGTCACTGATCACTGGTCAATGGTCACCGTCGCTGGTCACTGTTCACTGGTCACTGATCACTGGTCACTAGTCACTGGTCACTGGTCACTGGTCAATGGTCACTATCGCTGGTCAATGGTCATTGTCGCTGGTCACTGGTCATTGGTCACTTGTCACTGCTCACTGGTCACTGGTCACTGGTCACTGGTCACTGGTCACTGGTCACCGGTCACTGGTCACTGTTCACTGGTCAATGGTCACTGGCCACTGGTCACTGGTCACTGGTCAATGGTCACTTTCGCTGGTCAATGGTCACTGTCGCTGGTAAACGGTCACTGTCGCTGGTCACTGGTCACTGGTCACTGGTCACTGGTCACTGATCACTGGTCACTGGTCACTGGTCACTGGTCACAGGTCAATGGTCACTGGTCACTGGACACAGGTCACTGGTCACTGGTCACCGGTCACTGGTCACTGGTCACTGGTCAATGGTCACTGGCCACTGGTCAATGGTCATTGTCGCTGGTCACTGGTCATTGGTCACTTGTCACTGGTCACTGGTCACTGGTCACTGGTCACAGGTCAATGGTCACTGGTCACTGGTCACTGGTCAATGGTCACTGTCGCTGGTCACTGGTCACTGGTCAATGGTCACTTGTCCCTGGGCAGTGGTCACTGGTCACTGGTCAATGGTCACTATCGCTGGTCAATAGTCACTGTCGCTGGTCACTGGTCACTGGTCACTTGTCACTGGTCACTGGTCACTGGTCACTGGTCACTGGTCACTGGTCACTGGTCACAAGTCACTGGTCACTTGTCACTGGTCAGTGGCCACTCGTCAATGGTCACTGGTCACTGGTCACTGGTCAATGGTCTCTGTCGCTGGTCACTGGTCACGATTCGCTGGTCCCTGGTCACTGGTACTGGTCAATGGTCACTGTCGCTGATCACTGGTCACTGGTCACTGGTCACTGGTCACTGGTCAATGGTCACTGTCGCTGGTCACTGGTCACTGGTCACTGATCACTGGTCACTGGTCACTGGTCACTGGCCACTGGTCACTGGTCAATGGTCACTGTCGCTGGTCACTGTTCACTGGTCACTGATCACTGGTCACTGGTCACTGGTCACTGGTCACTGGTCACTGGTCACTGGTCACTGGTCACTGATCACTGGTCACTGGTCACTGGTCACTGGTCACTGGTCACAGGTCAATGGTCACTGGTCACTGGTCACTGGTCAATGGTCACTGTCGCTGGTCACTGGTCACTGGTCAATGGTCACTTGTCCCTGGGCAGTGGTCACTGGTCACTGGTCAATGGTCACTGTCGCTGGTCACTGGTCACTGGTCACTTGTCACTGGTCACTGGTCACTGGTCACTGGTCACTGGTCACTGGTCACAAGTCACTGGTCACTTGTCACTGGTCAGTGGCCACTCGTCAATGGTCACTGGTCACTGGTCACTGGTCACAAGTCACTGGTCACTTGTCACTGGTCAGTGGCCACTCGTCAATGGTCACTGGTCACTGGTCACTGGTCGCTGGTCACTGATCACTGGTCACTGGTCACTGGTCAATGGTCACTGTCGCTGATCACTGGTCACTGGTCACTGGTCAATGGTCACTGTCGCTGGTCACTGGTCGCTGGTCACTGATCACTGGTCACTGGTCACTGGTCACTGGTCAATGGTCACTATCGCTGGTCAATGGTCCCTGTCGCTGGTCACTGGTCATTGGTCACTTGTCACTGGTCACTGGTCAATGGTCACTGTCACTGGTCACTGGTCACTGGTCACTGGTCACTGGTCACTGGTCACTGGTCAATGGTCACTATCGCTGGTCAATGGTCACTGTCGCTGGTCACTGGTCATTGGTCACTTGTCACTGGTCACTGGTCACTGGTCACTGGTCACTTGTCACTGGTCACTGGTCAATGGTCACTGTCGCTGGTCACTGGTCACTAGTCACTGGTCACTGGTCACTGGTCGCTGGTCACTGGTTACTTGTCACTGGTCAGTGGCCACGTGTCGCTGGTCACTTGTCACTGGTCACTGGTCACTGGTCACTGGTCACAAGTCACTGGTCACTGGTCACTGGTCACTGGTCAGTGGTCACTGGTCACTGGTCACTGGTCACTGGTCACTGGTCAATGGTCACTCTGGCTGGTCACTGGTCACTGGTCACTGATCACTGGTCACTGGTCACTGGTCACTGGTCACTGGTCAATGGTCACTATCGCTGGTCAATGGTCACTGTCGCTGGTTACTGGTCACTGGTCACTTGTCACTGGTCACTGGTCACTGGTCACTGGTCACTGGTCACTGGTCACTGGTCAATGGTCACTGTCGCTGGTCACTGGTCACTGGTCACTGGTCAATGGTCACTGGCCACTGGTCACTGGTCACTGGTCAATGGTCACTTTCGCTGGTCAATGGTCACTGTCGCTGGTAAACGGTCACTGTCGCTGGTCACTGGTCACTGGTCACTGGTCACTTGTCACTGGTCACTGGTCAATGGTCACTGTCGCTGGTCACTGGTCACTAGTCACTGGTCACTGGTCACTGGTCGCTGGACACTTGTTACTTGTCACTGGTCAGTGGCCACTGGTCGCTGGTCACTTGTCACTGGTCACTGGTCACTGGTCACTGGTCACAAGTCACTGGTCACTGGTCAGTGGTCACTGGTCACTGGTCACTGGTCACTGGTCACTGGTCAATGGTCACTGTCGCTGGTCACTGGTCACTGGTCACTGATCACTGGTCACTGGTCACTGGTCACTGGTCACTGGTCAATGGTCACTATCGCTAGTCAATGGTCACTGTCGCTGGTTACTGGTCACTGGTCAATTGTCACTGGTCACTGGTCACTGGTCACTGGTCACAGGTCAATGGTCACTGTCGCTGGTCACTGGTCACTGGTCACTGGTCACTGGCCACTGGTCACTGGTCACTGGTCAATGGTCACTTTCGCTGGTCAATGGTCACTGTCGCTCGTAAGCGGTCACTGTCGCTGGTCACTGGTCACTGGTCACTGGTCACTGGTCACTGGTCACTGGTCAATGGTCACTGGTCACTGGACACTGGTCACTGGTCACTGGTCACTGGTCACTGGTCACTGGTCACTGGTCAATGGTAACTTGTCACTGGGCAGTGGTCAATGGTCACTGGTCACTGGTCACTGGTCACTGGTCACTGGTCACAGGTCAATGGTCACTGGTCACTGGACACAGGTCACTGGTCACTGGTCACCGGTCACTGGTCACTGGTCACTGGTCAATGGTCACTGGCCACTGGTCACTGGTCACTGGTCAATGGTCACTTTCGCTGGTCAATTGTCACTGTCGCTGGTCACTGGTCACTGGTCACTGGTCACTGTCGCTGGTCACTGGTCACTGGTCACTGGTCACTGGTAACTGGTCAATGGTCACTGTCGCTGGTCACTGGTCACTGGTCACTGGTCACTGGTCAATGGTAACTTGTCACTGGGCAGTGGTCAATGGTCACTGGTCACTGGTCACTGGTCACTGGTCACTGGTCACAGGTCAATGGTCACTGGTCACTGGACACAGGTCACTGGTCACTGGTCACCGGTCACTGGTCACTGGTCACTGGTCAATGGTCACTGGCCACTGGTCACTGGTCACTGTCGCTGGTCACTGGTCACTGGTCACTGGTCACTGGTAACTGGTCAATGGTCACTGTCGCTGGTCACTGGTCACTGGTCACTGGTCACTGGTCAATGGTAACTTGTCACTGGGCAGTGGTCAATGGTCACTGGTCACTGGTCACTGGTCACTGGTCACTGGTCACAGGTCAATGGTCACTGGTCACTGGACACAGGTCACTGGTCACTGGTCACTGGTCACTGGTCACTGGTCACTGGTCAATGGTCACTTTCGCTGGTCAATGGTCACTGTCGCTCGTAAACGGTCACTGTCGCTGGTCACTGGTCACTGGTCACTGGTCACTGGTCACTGGTCACTGGTCACTGGTCAATGGTCACTGGTCACTGGACACTGGTCACTGGTCACTGGTCACTGGTCACTGGTCACTGGTCACTGGTCAATGGTAACTTGTCACTGGGCAGTGGTCAATGGTCACTGGTCACTGGTCACTGGTCACTGGTCACTGGTCACAGGTCAATGGTCACTGGTCACTGGACACAGGTCACTGGTCACTGGTCACCGGTCACTGGTCACTGGTCACTGGTCAATGGTCACTGGCCACTGGTCACTGGTAACTGGTCAATGGTCACTTTCGCTGGTCAATGGTCACTGTCGCTGGTCACTGGTCACTGGTCACTGGTCACTGTCGCTGGTCACTGGTCACTGGTCACTGGTCACTGGTAACTGGTCACTGGTCACTGGTCACTGGTCACTGGTCACTGGTCACTGGTCACTGGTCACAGGTCAATGGTCACTGGTCACTGGACACAGGTCACTGGTCACTGGTCACCGGTCACTGGTCACTGGTCACTGGTCAATGGTCACTGGCCACTGGTCACTGGTCACTGTCGCTGGTCACTGGTCACTGGTCACTGGTCACTGGTAACTGGTCAATGGTCACTGTCGCTGGTCACTGGTCACTGGTCACTGGTCACTGGTCAATGGTAACTTGTCACTGGGCAGTGGTCAATGGTCACTGGTCACTGGTCACTGGTCACTGGTCACTGGTCACAGGTCAATGGTCACTGGTCACTGGACACAGGTCACTGGTCACTGGTCACTGTTCACTGGTCACTGATCACTGGTCAATGGTCACCGTCGCTGGTCACCGTTCACTGGTCACTGATCACTGGTCACTAGTCACTGGTCACTGGTCACTGGTCAATGGTCACTATCGCTGGTCAATGGTCATTGTCGCTGGTCACTGGTCATTGGTCACTTGTCACTGGTCACTGGTCACTGGTCACTGGTCACAGGTCAATGGTCACTGGTCACTGGTCACTGGTCAATGGTCACTGTCGCTGGTCACTGGTCACTGGTCAATGGTCACTTGTCCCTGGGCAGTGGTCACTGGTCACTGGTCAATGGTCACTATCGCTGGTCAATAGTCACTGTCGCTGGTCACTGGTCAATGGTCACTTGTCACTGGTCACTGGTCACTGGTCACTGGTCACAGGTCAATGGTCACTGGTCACTGGTCACTGGTCAATGGTCACTGTCGCTGGTCACTGGTCACTGGTCAATGGTCACTTGTCCCTGGGCAGTGGTCACTGGTCACTGGTCAATGGTCACTATCGCTGGTCAATAGTCACTGTCGCTGGTCACTGGTCACTGGTCACTTGTCACTGGTCACTGGTCACTGGTCACTGGTCACTGGTCACTGGTCACTGGTCACTGGTCAATGGTCACTATCGCTGGTCAATGGTCCCTGTCGCTGGTCACTGGTCATTGGTCACTTGTCACTGGTCACTGGTCAATGGTCACTGTCGCTGATCACTGGTCACTGGTCACTGGTCACTGGTCACTGGTCAATGGTCACTGTCGCTGGTCACTGGTCACTGGTCACTGATCACTGGTCACTGGTCACTGGTCACTGGCCACTGGTCACTGGTCAATGGTCACTGTCGCTGGTCACTGTTCACTGGTCACTGATCACTGGTCACTGGTCACTGGTCACTGGTCACTGGTCACTGGTCACTGGTCACTGGTCACTGATCACTGGTCACTGGTCACTGGTCACTGGTCACTGGTCACAGGTCAATGGTCACTGGTCACTGGTCACTGGTCAATGGTCACTGTCGCTGGTCACTGGTCACTGGTCAATGGTCACTTGTCCCTGGGCAGTGGTCACTGGTCACTGGTCAATGGTCACTGTCGCTGGTCACTGGTCACTGGTCACTTGTCACTGGTCACTGGTCACTGGTCACTGGTCACTGGTCACTGGTCACAAGTCACTGGTCACTTGTCACTGGTCAGTGGCCACTCGTCAATGGTCACTGGTCACTGGTCACTGGTCGCTGGTCACTGATCACTGGTCACTGGTCACTGGTCAATGGTCACTGTCGCTGATCACTGGTCACTGGTCACTGGTCAATGGTCACTGTCGCTGGTCACTGGTCGCTGGTCACTGATCACTGGTCACTGGTCACTGGTCACTGGTCAATGGTCACTATCGCTGGTCAATGGTCCCTGTCGCTGGTCACTGGTCATTGGTCACTTGTCACTGGTCACTGGTCAATGGTCACTGTCGCTGGTCACTGGTCACTGGTCACTGATCACTGGTCACTGGTCACTGGTCACTGGTCACTGATCACTGGTCACTGGTCACTGGTCACTGGTCACTGGTCACTGGTCACTGGTCACTGGTCAATGGTCACTATCGCTGGTCAATGGTCACTGTCGCTGGTCACTGGTCATTGGTCACTTGTCACTGGTCACTGGTCACTGGTCACTGGTCACTTGTCACTGGTCACTGGTCAATGGTCACTGTCGCTGGTCACTGGTCACTAGTCACTGGTCACTGGTCACTGGTCGCTGGTCACTGGTTACTTGTCACTGGTCAGTGGCCACGTGTCGCTGGTCACTTGTCACTGGTCACTGGTCACTGGTCACTGGTCACAAGTCACTGGTCACTGGTCACTGGTCACTGGTCAGTGGTCACTGGTCACTGGTCACTGGTCACTGGTCACTGGTCAATGGTCACTCTGGCTGGTCACTGGTCACTGGTCACTGATCACTGGTCACTGGTCACTGGTCACTGGTCACTGGTCAATGGTCACTATCGCTGGTCAATGGTCACTGTCGCTGGTTACTGGTCACTGGTCACTTGTCACTGGTCACTGGTCACTGGTCACTGGTCACTGGTCACTGGTCACTGGTCAATGGTCACTGTCGCTGGTCACTGGTCACTGGTCACTGGTCAATGGTCACTGGCCACTGGTCACTGGTCACTGGTCAATGGTCACTTTCGCTGGTCAATGGTCACTGTCGCTGGTAAACGGTCACTGTCGCTGGTCACTGGTCACTGGTCACTGGTCACTTGTCACTGGTCACTGGTCAATGGTCACTGTCGCTGGTCACTGGTCACTAGTCACTGGTCACTAGTCACTGGTCGCTGGACACTTGTTACTTGTCACTGGTCAGTGGCCACTGGTCGCTGGTCACTTGTCACTGGTCACTGGTCACTGGTCACTGGTCACAAGTCACTGGTCACTGGTCAGTGGTCACTGGTCACTGGTCACTGGTCACTGGTCACTGGTCAATGGTCACTGTCGCTGGTCACTGGTCACTGGTCACTGATCACTGGTCACTGGTCACTGGTCACTGGTCACTGGTCAATGGTCACTATCGCTAGTCAATGGTCACTGTCGCTGGTTACTGGTCACTGGTCAATTGTCACTGGTCACTGGTCACTGGTCACTGGTCACAGGTCAATGGTCACTGTCGCTGGTCACTGGTCACTGGTCACTGGTCACTGGCCACTGGTCACTGGTCACTGGTCAATGGTCACTTTCGCTGGTCAATGGTCACTGTCGCTCGTAAGCGGTCACTGTCGCTGGTCACTGGTCACTGGTCACTGGTCACTGGTCACTGGTCACTGGTCAATGGTCACTGGTCACTGGACACTGGTCACTGGTCACTGGTCACTGGTCACTGGTCACTGGTCACTGGTCAATGGTAACTTGTCACTGGGCAGTGGTCAATGGTCACTGGTCACTGGTCACTGGTCACTGGTCACTGGTCACAGGTCAATGGTCACTGGTCACTGGACACAGGTCACTGGTCACTGGTCACCGGTCACTGGTCACTGGTCACTGGTCAATGGTCACTGGCCACTGGTCACTGGTCACTGGTCAATGGTCACTTTCGCTGGTCAATTGTCACTGTCGCTGGTCACTGGTCACTGGTCACTGGTCACTGTCGCTGGTCACTGGTCACTGGTCACTGGTCACTGGTAACTGGTCAATGGTCACTGTCGCTGGTCACTGGTCACTGGTCACTGGTCACTGGTCAATGGTAACTTGTCACTGGGCAGTGGTCAATGGTCACTGGTCACTGGTCACTGGTCACTGGTCACTGGTCACAGGTCAATGGTCACTGGTCACTGGACACAGGTCACTGGTCACTGGTCACTGGTCACTGGTCACTGTTCACTGGTCACTGATCACTGGTCAATGGTCACCGTCGCTGGTCACTGTTCACTGGTCACTGATCACTGGTCACTAGTCACTGGTCACTGGTCACTGGTCAATGGTCACTATCGCTGGTCAATGGTCATTGTCGCTGGTCACTGGTCATTGGTCCCTTGTCACTGGTCACTGGTCACTGGTCACTGGTCACTGGTCACTGGTCACTGGTCACCGGTCACTGGTCAATGGTCACTGGTCAATGGTCACTGGTCACTGGTCACTGGTCACTGGTCAATGGTCACTTTCGCTGGTCAATGGTCACTGTCGCTGGTAAACGGTCACTGTCGCTGGTCACTGGTCACTGGTCACTGGTCACTGGTCACTGGTCACTGGTCACTGGTCACTGGTGACTGGTCACTGGTCACTGGTCACAGGTCAATGGTCACTGGTCTCTGGACACAGGTCACTGGTCACTGGTCACCGGTCACTGGTCACTGGTCACTGGTCAATGGTCACTGGCCACTGGTCACTGGTCACTGTCGCTGGTCACTGGTCACTGGTCACTGGTCACTGGTAACTGGTCAATGGTCACTGTCGCTGGTCACTGGTCACTGGTCACTGGTCACTGGTCAATGGTAACTTGTCACTGGGCAGTGGTCAATGGTCACTGGTCACTGGTCACTGGTCACTGGTCACTGGTCACAGGTCAATGGTCACTGGTCACTGGTCACTGGTCACTGGTAACTGGTCAATGGTCACTGTCACTGGTCACTGGTCACTGGTCACTGGTCACAGGTCAATGGTCACTGGTCACTGGACACAGGTCACTGGTCACTGGTCACTGTTCACTGGTCACTGATCACTGGTCAATGGTCACCGTCGCTGGTCACCGTTCACTGGTCACTGATCACTGGTCACTAGTCACTGGTCACTGGTCACTGGTCAATGGTCACTATCGCTGGTCAATGGTCATTGTCGCTGGTCACTGGTCATTGGTCACTTGTCACTGGTCACTGGTCACTGGTCACTGGTCACAGGTCAATGGTCACTGGTCACTGGTCACTGGTCAATGGTCACTGTCGCTGGTCACTGGTCACTGGTCAATGGTCACTTGTCCCTGGGCAGTGGTCACTGGTCACTGGTCAATGGTCACTATCGCTGGTCAATAGTCACTGTCGCTGGTCACTGGTCAATGGTCACTTGTCACTGGTCACTGGTCACTGGTCACTGGTCACAGGTCAATGGTCACTGGTCACTGGTCACTGGTCAATGGTCACTGTCGCTGGTCACTGGTCACTGGTCAATGGTCACTTGTCCCTGGGCAGTGGTCACTGGTCACTGGTCAATGGTCACTATCGCTGGTCAATAGTCACTGTCGCTGGTCACTGGTCACTGGTCACTTGTCACTGGTCACTGGTCACTGGTCACTGGTCACTGGTCACTGGTCACTGGTCACTGGTCACTGGTCAATGGTCACTATCGCTGGTCAATGGTCCCTGTCGCTGGTCACTGGTCATTGGTCACTTGTCACTGGTCACTGGTCAATGGTCACTGTCGCTGATCACTGGTCACTGGTCACTGGTCACTGGTCACTGGTCAATGGTCACTGTCGCTGGTCACTGGTCACTGGTCACTGATCACTGGTCACTGGTCACTGGTCACTGGCCACTGGTCACTGGTCAATGGTCACTGTCGCTGGTCACTGTTCACTGGTCACTGATCACTGGTCACTGGTCACTGGTCACTGGTCACTGGTCACTGGTCACTGGTCACTGGTCACTGATCACTGGTCACTGGTCACTGGTCACTGGTCACTGGTCACAGGTCAATGGTCACTGGTCACTGGTCACTGGTCAATGGTCACTGTCGCTGGTCACTGGTCACTGGTCAATGGTCACTTGTCCCTGGGCAGTGGTCACTGGTCACTGGTCAATGGTCACTGTCGCTGGTCACTGGTCACTGGTCACTTGTCACTGGTCACTGGTCACTGGTCACTGGTCACTGGTCACTGGTCACAAGTCACTGGTCACTTGTCACTGGTCAGTGGCCACTCGTCAATGGTCACTGGTCACTGGTCACTGGTCGCTGGTCACTGATCACTGGTCACTGGTCACTGGTCAATGGTCACTGTCGCTGATCACTGGTCACTGGTCACTGGTCAATGGTCACTGTCGCTGGTCACTGGTCGCTGGTCACTGATCACTGGTCACTGGTCACTGGTCACTGGTCAATGGTCACTATCGCTGGTCAATGGTCCCTGTCGCTGGTCACTGGTCATTGGTCACTTGTCACTGGTCACTGGTCAATGGTCACTGTCGCTGGTCACTGGTCACTGGTCACTGATCACTGGTCACTGGTCACTGGTCACTGGTCACTGATCACTGGTCACTGGTCACTGGTCACTGGTCACTGGTCACTGGTCACTGGTCACTGGTCAATGGTCACTATCGCTGGTCAATGGTCACTGTCGCTGGTCACTGGTCATTGGTCACTTGTCACTGGTCACTGGTCACTGGTCACTGGTCACTTGTCACTGGTCACTGGTCAATGGTCACTGTCGCTGGTCACTGGTCACTAGTCACTGGTCACTGGTCACTGGTCGCTGGTCACTGGTTACTTGTCACTGGTCAGTGGCCACGTGTCGCTGGTCACTTGTCACTGGTCACTGGTCACTGGTCACTGGTCACAAGTCACTGGTCACTGGTCACTGGTCACTGGTCAGTGGTCACTGGTCACTGGTCACTGGTCACTGGTCACTGGTCAATGGTCACTCTGGCTGGTCACTGGTCACTGGTCACTGATCACTGGTCACTGGTCACTGGTCACTGGTCACTGGTCAATGGTCACTATCGCTGGTCAATGGTCACTGTCGCTGGTTACTGGTCACTGGTCACTTGTCACTGGTCACTGGTCACTGGTCACTGGTCACTGGTCACTGGTCACTGGTCAATGGTCACTGTCGCTGGTCACTGGTCACTGGTCACTGGTCAATGGTCACTGGCCACTGGTCACTGGTCACTGGTCAATGGTCACTTTCGCTGGTCAATGGTCACTGTCGCTGGTAAACGGTCACTGTCGCTGGTCACTGGTCACTGGTCACTGGTCACTTGTCACTGGTCACTGGTCAATGGTCACTGTCGCTGGTCACTGGTCACTAGTCACTGGTCACTGGTCACTGGTCGCTGGACACTTGTTACTTGTCACTGGTCAGTGGCCACTGGTCGCTGGTCACTTGTCACTGGTCACTGGTCACTGGTCACTGGTCACAAGTCACTGGTCACTGGTCAGTGGTCACTGGTCACTGGTCACTGGTCACTGGTCACTGGTCAATGGTCACTGTCGCTGGTCACTGGTCACTGGTCACTGATCACTGGTCACTGGTCACTGGTCACTGGTCACTGGTCAATGGTCACTATCGCTAGTCAATGGTCACTGTCGCTGGTTACTGGTCACTGGTCAATTGTCACTGGTCACTGGTCACTGGTCACTGGTCACAGGTCAATGGTCACTGTCGCTGGTCACTGGTCACTGGTCACTGGTCACTGGCCACTGGTCACTGGTCACTGGTCAATGGTCACTTTCGCTGGTCAATGGTCACTGTCGCTCGTAAGCGGTCACTGTCGCTGGTCACTGGTCACTGGTCACTGGTCACTGGTCACTGGTCACTGGTCAATGGTCACTGGTCACTGGACACTGGTCACTGGTCACTGGTCACTGGTCACTGGTCACTGGTCACTGGTCAATGGTAACTTGTCACTGGGCAGTGGTCAATGGTCACTGGTCACTGGTCACTGGTCACTGGTCACTGGTCACAGGTCAATGGTCACTGGTCACTGGACACAGGTCACTGGTCACTGGTCACCGGTCACTGGTCACTGGTCACTGGTCAATGGTCACTGGCCACTGGTCACTGGTCACTGGTCAATGGTCACTTTCGCTGGTCAATTGTCACTGTCGCTGGTCACTGGTCACTGGTCACTGGTCACTGTCGCTGGTCACTGGTCACTGGTCACTGGTCACTGGTAACTGGTCAATGGTCACTGTCGCTGGTCACTGGTCACTGGTCACTGGTCACTGGTCAATGGTAACTTGTCACTGGGCAGTGGTCAATGGTCACTGGTCACTGGTCACTGGTCACTGGTCACTGGTCACAGGTCAATGGTCACTGGTCACTGGACACAGGTCACTGGTCACTGGTCACTGGTCACTGGTCACTGTTCACTGGTCACTGATCACTGGTCAATGGTCACCGTCGCTGGTCACTGTTCACTGGTCACTGATCACTGGTCACTAGTCACTGGTCACTGGTCACTGGTCAATGGTCACTATCGCTGGTCAATGGTCATTGTCGCTGGTCACTGGTCATTGGTCCCTTGTCACTGGTCACTGGTCACTGGTCACTGGTCACTGGTCACTGGTCACTGGTCACCGGTCACTGGTCAATGGTCACTGGTCAATGGTCACTGGTCACTGGTCACTGGTCACTGGTCAATGGTCACTTTCGCTGGTCAATGGTCACTGTCGCTGGTAAACGGTCACTGTCGCTGGTCACTGGTCACTGGTCACTGGTCACTGGTCACTGGTCACTGGTCACTGGTCACTGGTCACTGGTCACTGGTCACTGGTCACAGGTCAATGGTCACTGGTCTCTGGACACAGGTCACTGGTCACTGGTCACCGGTCACTGGTCACTGGTCACTGGTCAATGGTCACTGGCCACTGGTCACTGGTCACTGTCGCTGGTCACTGGTCACTGGTCACTGGTCACTGGTAACTGGTCAATGGTCACTGTCGCTGGTCACTGGTCACTGGTCACTGGTCACTGGTCAATGGTAACTTGTCACTGGGCAGTGGTCAATGGTCACTGGTCACTGGTCACTGGTCACTGGTCACTGGTCACAGGTCAATGGTCACTGGTCACTGGACACAGGTCACTGGTCACTGGTCACTGGTCACTGGTCACTGGTCACTGGTCAATGGTCACTTTCGCTGGTCAATGGTCACTGTCGCTCGTAAACGGTCACTGTCGCTGGTCACTGGTCACTGGTCACTGGTCACTGGTCACTGGTCACTGGTCACTGGTCAATGGTCACTGGTCACTGGACACTGGTCACTGGTCACTGGTCACTGGTCACTGGTCACTGGTCACTGGTCAATGGTAACTTGTCACTGGGCAGTGGTCAATGGTCACTGGTCACTGGTCACTGGTCACTGGTCACTGGTCACAGGTCAATGGTCACTGGTCACTGGACACAGGTCACTGGTCACTGGTCACCGGTCACTGGTCACTGGTCACTGGTCAATGGTCACTGGCCACTGGTCACTGGTAACTGGTCAATGGTCACTTTCGCTGGTCAATGGTCACTGTCGCTGGTCACTGGTCACTGGTCACTGGTCACTGTCGCTGGTCACTGGTCACTGGTCACTGGTCACTGGTAACTGGTCAATGGTCACTGTCGCTGGTCACTGGTCACTGGTCACTGGTCACTGGTAAATGGTAACTTGTCACTGGGCAGTGGTCAATGGTCACTGGTCACTGGTCACAGGTCAATGGTCACTGGTCACTGGACACAGGTCACTGGTCACTGGTCACTGGTCACTGGTCACTGTTCACTGGTCACTGATCACTGGTCAATGGTCACCGTCGCTGGTCACTGTTCACTGGTCACTGATCACTGGTCACTAGTCACTGGTCACTGGTCACTGGTCAATGGTCACTATCGCTGGTCAATGGTCATTGTCGCTGGTCACTGGTCATTGGTCACTTGTCACTGCTCACTGGTCACTGGTCACTGGTCACTGGTCACTGGTCACTGGTCACCGGTCACTGGTCACTGTTCACTGGTCAATGGTCACTGGCCACTGGTCACTGGTCACTGGTCAATGGTCACTTTCGCTGGTCAATGGTCACTGTCGCTGGTAAACGGTCACTGTCGCTGGTCACTGGTCACTGGTCACTGGTCACTGGTCACTGGTCACTGGTCACTGGTCACTGGTCACTGGTCACAGGTCAATGGTCACTGGTCACTGGACACAGGTCACTGGTCACTGGTCACCGGTCACTGGTCACTGGTCACTGGTCAATGGTCACTGGCCACTGGTCACTGGTCACTGTCGCTGGTCACTGGTCACTGGTCACTGGTCACTGGTAACTGGTCAATGGTCACTGTCGCTGGTCACTGGTCACTGGTCACTGGTCACTGGTCAATGGTAACTTGTCACTGGGCAGTGGTCAATGGTCACTGGTCACTGGTCACTGGTCACTGGTCACTGGTCACAGGTCAATGGTCACTGGTCACTGGACACAGGTCACTGGTCACTGGTCACTGTTCACTGGTCACTGATCACTGGTCAATGGTCACCGTCGCTGGTCACCGTTCACTGGTCACTGATCACTGGTCACTAGTCACTGGTCACTGGTCACTGGTCAATGGTCACTATCGCTGGTCAATGGTCATTGTCGCTGGTCACTGGTCATTGGTCACTTGTCACTGGTCACTGGTCACTGGTCACTGGTCACAAGTCAATGGTCACTGGTCACTGGTCACTGGTCAATGGTCACTGTCGCTGGTCACTGGTCACTGGTCAATGGTCACTTGTCCCTGGGCAGTGGTCACTGGTCACTGGTCAATGGTCACTATCGCTGGTCAATAGTCACTGTCGCTGGTCACTGGTCAATGGTCACTTGTCACTGGTCACTGGTCACTGGTCACTGGTCACAGGTCAATGGTCACTGGTCACTGGTCACTGGTCAATGGTCACTGTCGCTGGTCACTGGTCACTGGTCAATGGTCACTTGTCCCTGGGCAGTGGTCACTGGTCACTGGTCAATGGTCACTATCGCTGGTCAATAGTCACTGTCGCTGGTCACTGGTCACTGGTCACTTGTCACTGGTCACTGGTCACTGGTCACTGGTCACTGGTCACTGGTCACTGGTCACAAGTCACTGGTCACTTGTCACTGGTCAGTGGCCACTCGTCAATGGTCACTGGTCACTGGTCACTGGTCAATGGTCTCTGTCGCTGGTCACTGGTCACGATTCGCTGGTCCCTGGTCACTGGTACTGGTCAATGGTCACTGTCGCTGATCACTGGTCACTGGTCACTGGTCACTGGTCACTGGTCAATGGTCACTGTCGCTGGTCACTGGTCACTGGTCACTGATCACTGGTCACTGGTCACTGGTCACTGGCCACTGGTCACTGGTCAATGGTCACTGTCGCTGGTCACTGTTCACTGGTCACTGGTCACTGGTCACTGGTCACTGGTCACTGGTCACTGGTCACTGATCACTGGTCACTGGTCACTGGTCACTGGTCACTGGTCACAGGTCAATGGTCACTGGTCACTGGTCACTGGTCAATGGTCACTGTCGCTGGTCACTGGTCACTGGTCAATGGTCACTTGTCCCTGGGCAGTGGTCACTGGTCACTGGTCAATGGTCACTGTCGCTGGTCACTGGTCACTGGTCACTTGTCACTGGTCACTGGTCACTGGTCACTGGTCACTGGTCACTGGTCACAAGTCACTGGTCACTTGTCACTGGTCAGTGGCCACTCGTCAATGGTCACTGGTCACTGGTCACTGGTCGCTGGTCACTGATCACTGGTCACTGGTCACTGGTCAATGGTCACTGTCGCTGATCACTGGTCACTGGTCACTGGTCAATGGTCACTGTCGCTGGTCACTGGTCGCTGGTCACTGATCACTGGTCACTGGTCACTGGTCACTGGTCAATGGTCACTATCGCTGGTCAATGGTCCCTGTCGCTGGTCACTGGTCATTGGTCACTTGTCACTGGTCACTGGTCAATGGTCACTGTCGCTGGTCACTGGTCACTGGTCACTGATCACTGGTCACTGGTCACTGGTCACTGGTCACTGATCACTGGTCACTGGTCACTGGTCACTGGTCACTGGTCACTGGTCACTGGTCACTGGTCAATGGTCACTATCGCTGGTCAATGGTCACTGTCGCTGGTCACTGGTCATTGGTCACTTGTCACTGGTCACTGGTCACTGGTCACTGGTCACTTGTCACTGGTCACTGGTCAATGGTCACTGTCGCTGGTCACTGGTCACTAGTCACTGGTCACTGGTCACTGGTCGCTGGTCACTGGTTACTTGTCACTGGTCAGTGGCCACGTGTCGCTGGTCACTTGTCACTGGTCACTGGTCACTGGTCACTGGTCACAAGTCACTGGTCACTGGTCACTGGTCACTGGTCACTGGTCAATGGTCACTTTCGCTGGTCAATGGTCACTGGTCAATGGTCACTCTGGCTGGTCACTGGTCACTGGTCACTGATCACTGGTCACTGGTCACTGGTCACAAGTCACTGGTCACTGGTCAGTGGTCACTGGTCACTGGTCACTGGTCACTGGTCACTGGTCAATGGTCACTGTCGCTGGTCACTGGTCACTGGTCACTGATCACTGGTCACTGGTCACTGGTCACTGGTCACTGGTCAATGGTCACTATCGCTAGTCAATGGTCACTGTCGCTGGTTACTGGTCACTGGTCAATTGTCACTGGTCACTGGTCACTGGTCACTGGTCACTGGTCACTGGTCACTGGTCACTGGTCAATGGTCACTGTCGCTGGTCACTGGTCACTGGTCACTGGTCAATGGTCACTGGCCACTGGTCACTGGTCACTGGTCAATGGTCACTTTCGCTGGTCAATGGTCACTGTCGCTGGTAAACGGTCACTGTCGCTGGTCACTGGTCACTGGTCACTGGTCACTGGTCACAAGTCACTGGTCACTGGTCAGTGGTCACTGGTCACTGGTCACTGGTCACTGGTCACTGGTCAATGGTCACTGTCGCTGGTCACTGGTCACTGGTCACTGATCACTGGTCACTGGTCACTGATCACTGGTCACTGGTCAATGGTCACTATCGCTAGTCAATGGTCACTGTCGCTGGTTACTGGTCACTGGTCAATTGTCACTGGTCACTGGTCACTGGTCACTGGTCACAGGTCAATGGTCACTGTCGCTGGTCACTGGTCACTGGTCACTGGTCACTGGCCACTGGTCACTGGTCACTGGTCAATGGTCACTTTCGCTGGTCAATGGTCACTGTCGCTCGTAAGCGGTCACTGTCGCTGGTCACTGGTCACTGGTCACTGGTCACTGGTCACTGGTCACTGGTCAATGGTCACTGGTCACTGGACACTGGTCACTGGTCACTGGTCACTGGTCACTGGTCACTGGTCACTGGTCAATGGTAACTTGTCACTGGGCAGTGGTCAATGGTCACTGGTCACTGGTCACTGGTCACTGATCACTGGTCACTGGTCACTGGTCACTGGTCAATGGTCACTATCGCTGGTCAATGGTCCCTGTCGCTGGTCACTGGTCATTGGTCACTTGTCACTGGTCACTGGTCAATGGTCACTGTCGCTGGTCACTGGTCACTGGTCACTGATCACTGGTCACTGGTCACTGGTCACTGGTCACTGATCACTGGTCACTGGTCACTGGTCACTGGTCACTGGTCACTGGTCACTGGTCACTGGTCAATGGTCACTATCGCTGGTCAATGGTCACTGTCGCTGGTCACTGGTCATTGGTCACTTGTCACTGGTCACTGGTCACTGGTCACTGGTCACTTGTCACTGGTCACTGGTCAATGGTCACTGTCGCTGGTCACTGGTCACTAGTCACTGGTCACTGGTCACTGGTCGCTGGTCACTGGTTACTTGTCACTGGTCAGTGGCCACGTGTCGCTGGTCACTTGTCACTGGTCACTGGTCACTGGTCACTGGTCACAAGTCACTGGTCACTGGTCACTGGTCACTGGTCAGTGGTCACTGGTCACTGGTCACTGGTCACTGGTCACTGGTCAATGGTCACTCTGGCTGGTCACTGGTCACTGGTCACTGATCACTGGTCACTGGTCACTGGTCACTGGTCACTGGTCAATGGTCACTATCGCTGGTCAATGGTCACTGTCGCTGGTTACTGGTCACTGGTCACTTGTCACTGGTCACTGGTCACTGGTCACTGGTCACTGGTCACTGGTCACTGGTCAATGGTCACTGTCGCTGGTCACTGGTCACTGGTCACTGGTCAATGGTCACTGGCCACTGGTCACTGGTCACTGGTCAATGGTCACTTTCGCTGGTCAATGGTCACTGTCGCTGGTAAACGGTCACTGTCGCTGGTCACTGGTCACTGGTCACTGGTCACTTGTCACTGGTCACTGGTCAATGGTCACTGTCGCTGGTCACTGGTCACTAGTCACTGGTCACTGGTCACTGGTCGCTGGACACTTGTTACTTGTCACTGGTCAGTGGCCACTGGTCGCTGGTCACTTGTCACTGGTCACTGGTCACTGGTCACTGGTCACAAGTCACTGGTCACTGGTCAGTGGTCACTGGTCACTGGTCACTGGTCACTGGTCACTGGTCAATGGTCACTGTCGCTGGTCACTGGTCACTGGTCACTGATCACTGGTCACTGGTCACTGGTCACTGGTCACTGGTCAATGGTCACTATCGCTAGTCAATGGTCACTGTCGCTGGTTACTGGTCACTGGTCAATTGTCACTGGTCACTGGTCACTGGTCACTGGTCACAGGTCAATGGTCACTGTCGCTGGTCACTGGTCACTGGTCACTGGTCACTGGCCACTGGTCACTGGTCACTGGTCAATGGTCACTTTCGCTGGTCAATGGTCACTGTCGCTCGTAAGCGGTCACTGTCGCTGGTCACTGGTCACTGGTCACTGGTCACTGGTCACTGGTCACTGGTCAATGGTCACTGGTCACTGGACACTGGTCACTGGTCACTGGTCACTGGTCACTGGTCACTGGTCACTGGTCAATGGTAACTTGTCACTGGGCAGTGGTCAATGGTCACTGGTCACTGGTCACTGGTCACTGGTCACTGGTCACAGGTCAATGGTCACTGGTCACTGGACACAGGTCACTGGTCACTGGTCACCGGTCACTGGTCACTGGTCACTGGTCAATGGTCACTGGCCACTGGTCACTGGTCACTGGTCAATGGTCACTTTCGCTGGTCAATTGTCACTGTCGCTGGTCACTGGTCACTGGTCACTGGTCACTGTCGCTGGTCACTGGTCACTGGTCACTGGTCACTGGTAACTGGTCAATGGTCACTGTCGCTGGTCACTGGTCACTGGTCACTGGTCACTGGTCAATGGTAACTTGTCACTGGGCAGTGGTCAATGGTCACTGGTCACTGGTCACTGGTCACTGGTCACTGGTCACTGGTCACAGGTCAATGGTCACTGGTCACTGGACACAGGTCACTGGTCACTGGTCACTGGTCACTGGTCACTGTTCACTGGTCACTGATCACTGGTCAATGGTCACCGTCGCTGGTCACTGTTCACTGGTCACTGATCACTGGTCACTAGTCACTGGTCACTGGTCACTGGTCAATGGTCACTATCGCTGGTCAATGGTCATTGTCGCTGGTCACTGGTCATTGGTCACTTGTCACTGGTCACTGGTCACTGGTCACTGGTCACTGGTCACTGGTCACTGGTCACCGGTCACTGGTCACTGGTCACTGGTCAATGGTCACTGGCCACTGGTCACTGGTCACTGGTCAATGGTCACTTTCGCTGGTCAATGGTCACTGTCGCTGGTAAACGGTCACTGTCGCTGGTCACTGGTCACTGGTCACTGGTCACTGGTCACTGGTCACTGGTCACTGGTCACTGGTCACTGGTCACAGGTCAATGGTCACTGGTCACTGGACACAGGTCACTGGTCACTGGTCACCGGTCACTGGTCACTGGTCACTGGTCAATGGTCACTGGCCACTGGTCACTGGTCACTGTCGCTGGTCACTGGTCACTGGTCACTGGTCACTGGTAACTGGTCAATGGTCACTGTCGCTGGTCACTGGTCACTGGTCACTGGTCACTGGTCAATGGTAACTTGTCACTGGGCAGTGGTCAATGGTCACTGGTCACTGGTCACTGGTCACTGGTCACTGGTCACAGGTCAATGGTCACTGGTCACTGGACACAGGTCACTGGTCACTGGTCACTGGTCACTGGTCACTGGTCACTGGTCAATGGTCACTTTCGCTGGTCAATGGTCACTGTCGCTCGTAAACGGTCACTGTCGCTGGTCACTGGTCACTGGTCACTGGTCACTGGTCACTGGTCACTGGTCACTGGTCAATGGTCACTGGTCACTGGACACTGGTCACTGGTCACTGGTCACTGGTCACTGGTCACTGGTCACTGGTCAATGGTAACTTGTCACTGGGCAGTGGTCAATGGTCACTGGTCACTGGTCACTGGTCACTGGTCACTGGTCACAGGTCAATGGTCACTGGTCACTGGACACAGGTCACTGGTCACTGGTCACCGGTCACTGGTCACTGGTCACTGGTCAATGGTCACTGGCCACTGGTCACTGGTAACTGGTCAATGGTCACTTTCGCTGGTCAATGGTCACTGTCGCTGGTCACTGGTCACTGGTCACTGGTCACTGTCGCTGGTCACTGGTCACTGGTCACTGGTCACTGGTAACTGGTCACTGGTCACTGGTCACTGGTCACTGGTCACTGGTCACTGGTCACTGGTCACAGGTCAATGGTCACTGGTCACTGGACACAGGTCACTGGTCACTGGTCACCGGTCACTGGTCACTGGTCACTGGTCAATGGTCACTGGCCACTGGTCACTGGTCACTGTCGCTGGTCACTGGTCACTGGTCACTGGTCACTGGTAACTGGTCAATGGTCACTGTCGCTGGTCACTGGTCACTGGTCACTGGTCACTGGTCAATGGTAACTTGTCACTGGGCAGTGGTCAATGGTCACTGGTCACTGGTCACTGGTCACTGGTCACTGGTCACAGGTCAATGGTCACTGGTCACTGGACACAGGTCACTGGTCACTGGTCACTGGTCACTGGTCACTGGTCACTGGTCAATGGTCACTTTCGCTGGTCAATGGTCACTGTCGCTCGTAAACGGTCACTGTCGCTGGTCACTGGTCACTGGTCACTGGTCACTGGTCACTGGTCACTGGTCACTGGTCAATGGTCACTGGTCACTGGACACTGGTCACTGGTCACTGGTCACTGGTCACTGGTCACTGGTCACTGGTCAATGGTAACTTGTCACTGGGCAGTGGTCAATGGTCACTGGTCACTGGTCACTGGTCACTGGTCACTGGTCACAGGTCAATGGTCACTGGTCACTGGACACAGGTCACTGGTCACTGGTCACCGGTCACTGGTCACTGGTCACTGGTCAATGGTCACTGGCCACTGGTCACTGGTAACTGGTCAATGGTCACTTTCGCTGGTCAATGGTCACTGTCGCTGGTCACTGGTCACTGGTCACTGGTCACTGTCGCTGGTCACTGGTCACTGGTCACTGGTCACTGGTAACTGGTCACTGGTCACTGGTCACTGGTCACTGGTCACTGGTCACTGGTCACTGGTCACAGGTCAATGGTCACTGGTCACTGGACACAGGTCACTGGTCACTGGTCACCGGTCACTGGTCACTGGTCACTGGTCAATGGTCACTGGCCACTGGTCACTGGTCACTGTCGCTGGTCACTGGTCACTGGTCACTGGTCACTGGTAACTGGTCAATGGTCACTGTCGCTGGTCACTGGTCACTGGTCACTGGTCACTGGTCAATGGTAACTTGTCACTGGGCAGTGGTCAATGGTCACTGGTCACTGGTCACTGGTCACTGGTCACTGGTCACAGGTCAATGGTCACTGGTCACTGGACACAGGTCACTGGTCACTGGTCACTGTTCACTGGTCACTGATCACTGGTCAATGGTCACCGTCGCTGGTCACCGTTCACTGGTCACTGATCACTGGTCACTAGTCACTGGTCACTGGTCACTGGTCAATGGTCACTATCGCTGGTCAATGGTCATTGTCGCTGGTCACTGGTCATTGGTCACTTGTCACTGGTCACTGGTCACTGGTCACTGGTCACAGGTCAATGGTCACAGGTCACTGGTCACTGGTCAATGGTCACTGTCGCTGGTCACTGGTCACTGGTCAATGGTCACTTGTCCCTGGGCAGTGGTCACTGGTCACTGGTCAATGGTCACTATCGCTGGTCAATAGTCACTGTCGCTGGTCACTGGTCAATGGTCACTTGTCACTGGTCACTGGTCACTGGTCACTGGTCACAGGTCAATGGTCACTGGTCACTGGTCACTGGTCAATGGTCACTGTCGCTGGTCACTGGTCACTGGTCAATGGTCACTTGTCCCTGGGCAGTGGTCACTGGTCACTGGTCAATGGTCACTATCGCTGGTCAATAGTCACTGTCGCTGGTCACTGGTCACTGGTCACTTGTCACTGGTCACTGGTCACTGGTCACTGGTCACTGGTCACTGGTCACTGGTCACTGGTCAATGGTCACTATCGCTGGTCAATGGTCCCTGTCGCTGGTCACTGGTCATTGGTCACTTGTCACTGGTCACTGGTCAATGGTCACTGTCGCTGATCACTGGTCACTGGTCAGTGGTCACTGGTCACTGGTCAATGGTCACTGTCGCTGGTCACTGGTCACTGGTCACTGATCACTGGTCACTGGTCACTGGTCACTGGCCACTGGTCACTGGTCAATGGTCACTGTCGCTGGTCACTGTTCACTGGTCACTGATCACTGGTCACTGGTCACTGGTCACTGGTCACTGGTCACTGATCACTGGTCACTGGTCACTGGTCACTGGTCACTGGTCACAGGTCAATGGTCACTGGTCACTGGTCACTGGTCAATGGTCACTGTCGCTGGTCACTGGTCACTGGTCAATGGTCACTTGTCCCTGGGCAGTGGTCACTGGTCACTGGTCAATGGTCACTGTCGCTGGTCACTGGTCACTGGTCACTTGTCACTGGTCACTGGTCACTGGTCACTGGTCACTGGTCACTGGTCACAAGTCACTGGTCACTTGTCACTGGTCAGTGGCCACTCGTCAATGGTCACTGGTCACTGGTCACTGGTCGCTGGTCACTGATCACTGGTCACTGGTCACTGGTCAATGGTCACTGTCGCTGATCACTGGTCACTGGTCACTGGTCAATGGTCACTGTCGCTGGTCACTGGTCGCTGGTCACTGATCACTGGTCACTGGTCACTGGTCACTGGTCAATGGTCACTATCGCTGGTCAATGGTCCCTGTCGCTGGTCACTGGTCATTGGTCACTTGTCACTGGTCACTGGTCAATGGTCACTGTCGCTGGTCACTGGTCACTGGTCACTGATCACTGGTCACTGGTCACTGGTCACTGGTCACTGATCACTGGTCACTGGTCACTGGTCACTGGTCACTGGTCACTGGTCACTGGTCACTGGTCAATGGTCACTATCGCTGGTCAATGGTCACTGTCGCTGGTCACTGGTCATTGGTCACTTGTCACTGGTCACTGGTCACTGGTCACTGGTCACTTGTCACTGGTCACTGGTCAATGGTCACTGTCGCTGGTCACTGGTCACTAGTCACTGGTCACTGGTCACTGGTCGCTGGTCACTGGTTACTTGTCACTGGTCAGTGGCCACGTGTCGCTGGTCACTTGTCACTGGTCACTGGTCACTGGTCACTGGTCACAAGTCACTGGTCACTGGTCACTGGTCACTGGTCAGTGGTCACTGGTCACTGGTCACTGGTCACTGGTCACTGGTCAATGGTCACTCTGGCTGGTCACTGGTCACTGGTCACTGATCACTGGTCACTGGTCACTGGTCACTGGTCACTGGTCAATGGTCACTATCGCTGGTCAATGGTCACTGTCGCTGGTTACTGGTCACTGGTCACTTGTCACTGGTCACTGGTCACTGGTCACTGGTCACTGGTCACTGGTCACTGGTCAATGGTCACTGTCGCTGGTCACTGGTCACTGGTCACTGGTCAATGGTCACTGGCCACTGGTCACTGGTCACTGGTCAATGGTCACTTTCGCTGGTCAATGGTCACTGTCGCTGGTAAACGGTCACTGTCGCTGGTCACTGGTCACTGGTCACTGGTCACTTGTCACTGGTCACTGGTCAATGGTCACTGTCGCTGGTCACTGGTCACTAGTCACTGGTCACTGGTCACTGGTCGCTGGACACTTGTTACTTGTCACTGGTCAGTGGCCACTGGTCGCTGGTCACTTGTCACTGGTCACTGGTCACTGGTCACTGGTCACAAGTCACTGGTCACTGGTCAGTGGTCACTGGTCACTGGTCACTGGTCACTGGTCACTGGTCAATGGTCACTGTCGCTGGTCACTGGTCACTGGTCACTGATCACTGGTCACTGGTCACTGGTCACTGGTCACTGGTCAATGGTCACTATCGCTAGTCAATGGTCACTGTCGCTGGTTACTGGTCACTGGTCAATTGTCACTGGTCACTGGTCACTGGTCACTGGTCACAGGTCAATGGTCACTGTCGCTGGTCACTGGTCACTGGTCACTGGTCACTGGCCACTGGTCACTGGTCACTGGTCAATGGTCACTTTCGCTGGTCAATGGTCACTGTCGCTCGTAAGCGGTCACTGTCGCTGGTCACTGGTCACTGGTCACTGGTCACTGGTCACTGGTCACTGGTCAATGGTCACTGGTCACTGGACACTGGTCACTGGTCACTGGTCACTGGTCACTGGTCACTGGTCACTGGTCAATGGTAACTTGTCACTGGGCAGTGGTCAATGGTCACTGGTCACTGGTCACTGGTCACTGGTCACTGGTCACAGGTCAATGGTCACTGGTCACTGGACACAGGTCACTGGTCACTGGTCACCGGTCACTGGTCACTGGTCACTGGTCAATGGTCACTGGCCACTGGTCACTGGTCACTGGTCAATGGTCACTTTCGCTGGTCAATTGTCACTGTCGCTGGTCACTGGTCACTGGTCACTGGTCACTGTCGCTGGTCACTGGTCACTGGTCACTGGTCACTGGTAACTGGTCAATGGTCACTGTCGCTGGTCACTGGTCACTGGTCACTGGTCACTGGTCAATGGTAACTTGTCACTGGGCAGTGGTCAATGGTCACTGGTCACTGGTCACTGGTCACTGGTCACTGGTCACAGGTCAATGGTCACTGGTCACTGGACACAGGTCACTGGTCACTGGTCACTGGTCACTGGGCACTGTTCACTGGTCACTGATCACTGGTCAATGGTCACCGTCGCTGGTCACTGTTCACTGGTCACTGATCACTGGTCACTAGTCACTGGTCACTGGTCACTGGTCAATGGTCACTATCGCTGGTCAATGGTCATTGTCGCTGGTCACTGGTCATTGGTCCCTTGTCACTGGTCACTGGTCACTGGTCACTGGTCACTGGTCACTGGTCACTGGTCACCGGTCACTGGTCAATGGTCACTGGTCAATGGTCACTGGTCACTGGTCACTGGTCACTGGTCAATGGTCACTTTCGCTGGTCAATGGTCACTGTCGCTGGTAAACGGTCACTGTCGCTGGTCACTGGTCACTGGTCACTGGTCACTGGTCACTGGTCACTGGTCACTGGTCACTGGTCACTGGTCACTGGTCACTGGTCACAGGTCAATGGTCACTGGTCTCTGGACACAGGTCACTGGTCACTGGTCACCGGTCACTGGTCACTGGTCACTGGTCAATGGTCACTGGCCACTGGTCACTGGTCACTGTCGCTGGTCACTGGTCACTGGTCACTGGTCACTGGTAACTGGTCAATGGTCACTGTCGCTGGTCACTGGTCACTGGTCACTGGTCACTGGTCAATGGTAACTTGTCACTGGGCAGTGGTCAATGGTCACTGGTCACTGGTCACTGGTCACTGGTCACTGGTCACAGGTCAATGGTCACTGGTCACTGGACACAGGTCACTGGTCACTGGTCACTGGTCACTGGTCACTGGTCACTGGTCAATGGTCACTTTCGCTGGTCAATGGTCACTGTCGCTCGTAAACGGTCACTGTCGCTGGTCACTGGTCACTGGTCACTGGTCACTGGTCACTGGTCACTGGTCACTGGTCAATGGTCACTGGTCACTGGACACTGGTCACTGGTCACTGGTCACTGGTCACTGGTCACTGGTCACTGGTCAATGGTAACTTGTCACTGGGCAGTGGTCAATGGTCACTGGTCACTGGTCACTGGTCACTGGTCACTGGTCACAGGTCAATGGTCACTGGTCACTGGACACAGGTCACTGGTCACTGGTCACCGGTCACTGGTCACTGGTCACTGGTCAATGGTCACTGGCCACTGGTCACTGGTAACTGGTCAATGGTCACTTTCGCTGGTCAATGGTCACTGTCGCTGGTCACTGGTCACTGGTCACTGGTCACTGTCGCTGGTCACTGGTCACTGGTCACTGGTCACTGGTAACTGGTCAATGGTCACTGTCGCTGGTCACTGGTCACTGGTCACTGGTCACTGGTAAATGGTAACTTGTCACTGGGCAGTGGTCAATGGTCACTGGTCACTGGTCACAGGTCAATGGTCACTGGTCACTGGACACAGGTCACTGGTCACTGGTCACTGGTCACTGGTCACTGTTCACTGGTCACTGATCACTGGTCAATGGTCACCGTCGCTGGTCACTGTTCACTGGTCACTGATCACTGGTCACTAGTCACTGGTCACTGGTCACTGGTCAATGGTCACTATCGCTGGTCAATGGTCATTGTCGCTGGTCACTGGTCATTGGTCACTTGTCACTGCTCACTGGTCACTGGTCACTGGTCACTGGTCACTGGTCACTGGTCACCGGTCACTGGTCACTGTTCACTGGTCAATGGTCACTGGCCACTGGTCACTGGTCACTGGTCAATGGTCACTTTCGCTGGTCAATGGTCACTGTCGCTGGTAAACGGTCACTGTCGCTGGTCACTGGTCACTGGTCACTGGTCACTGGTCACTGGTCACTGGTCACTGGTCACTGGTCACTGGTCACAGGTCAATGGTCACTGGTCACTGGACACAGGTCACTGGTCACTGGTCACCGGTCACTGGTCACTGGTCACTGGTCAATGGTCACTGGCCACTGGTCACTGGTCACTGTCGCTGGTCACTGGTCACTGGTCACTGGTCACTGGTAACTGGTCAATGGTCACTGTCGCTGGTCACTGGTCACTGGTCACTGGTCACTGGTCAATGGTAACTTGTCACTGGGCAGTGGTCAATGGTCACTGGTCACTGGTCACTGGTCACTGGTCACTGGTCACAGGTCAATGGTCACTGGTCACTGGACACAGGTCACTGGTCACTGGTCACTGTTCACTGGTCACTGATCACTGGTCAATGGTCACCGTCGCTGGTCACCGTTCACTGGTCACTGATCACTGGTCACTAGTCACTGGTCACTGGTCACTGGTCAATGGTCACTATCGCTGGTCAATGGTCATTGTCGCTGGTCACTGGTCATTGGTCACTTGTCACTGGTCACTGGTCACTGGTCACTGGTCACAAGTCAATGGTCACTGGTCACTGGTCACTGGTCAATGGTCACTGTCGCTGGTCACTGGTCACTGGTCAATGGTCACTTGTCCCTGGGCAGTGGTCACTGGTCACTGGTCAATGGTCACTATCGCTGGTCAATAGTCACTGTCGCTGGTCACTGGTCAATGGTCACTTGTCACTGGTCACTGGTCACTGGTCACTGGTCACAGGTCAATGGTCACTGGTCACTGGTCACTGGTCAATGGTCACTGTCGCTGGTCACTGGTCACTGGTCAATGGTCACTTGTCCCTGGGCAGTGGTCACTGGTCACTGGTCAATGGTCACTATCGCTGGTCAATAGTCACTGTCGCTGGTCACTGGTCACTGGTCACTTGTCACTGGTCACTGGTCACTGGTCACTGGTCACTGGTCACTGGTCACTGGTCACAAGTCACTGGTCACTTGTCACTGGTCAGTGGCCACTCGTCAATGGTCACTGGTCACTGGTCACTGGTCAATGGTCTCTGTCGCTGGTCACTGGTCACGATTCGCTGGTCCCTGGTCACTGGTACTGGTCAATGGTCACTGTCGCTGATCACTGGTCACTGGTCACTGGTCACTGGTCACTGGTCAATGGTCACTGTCGCTGGTCACTGGTCACTGGTCACTGATCACTGGTCACTGGTCACTGGTCACTGGCCACTGGTCACTGGTCAATGGTCACTGTCGCTGGTCACTGTTCACTGGTCACTGGTCACTGGTCACTGGTCACTGGTCACTGGTCACTGGTCACTGATCACTGGTCACTGGTCACTGGTCACTGGTCACTGGTCACAGGTCAATGGTCACTGGTCACTGGTCACTGGTCAATGGTCACTGTCGCTGGTCACTGGTCACTGGTCAATGGTCACTTGTCCCTGGGCAGTGGTCACTGGTCACTGGTCAATGGTCACTGTCGCTGGTCACTGGTCACTGGTCACTTGTCACTGGTCACTGGTCACTGGTCACTGGTCACTGGTCACTGGTCACAAGTCACTGGTCACTTGTCACTGGTCAGTGGCCACTCGTCAATGGTCACTGGTCACTGGTCACTGGTCGCTGGTCACTGATCACTGGTCACTGGTCACTGGTCAATGGTCACTGTCGCTGATCACTGGTCACTGGTCACTGGTCAATGGTCACTGTCGCTGGTCACTGGTCGCTGGTCACTGATCACTGGTCACTGGTCACTGGTCACTGGTCAATGGTCACTATCGCTGGTCAATGGTCCCTGTCGCTGGTCACTGGTCATTGGTCACTTGTCACTGGTCACTGGTCAATGGTCACTGTCGCTGGTCACTGGTCACTGGTCACTGATCACTGGTCACTGGTCACTGGTCACTGGTCACTGATCACTGGTCACTGGTCACTGGTCACTGGTCACTGGTCACTGGTCACTGGTCACTGGTCAATGGTCACTATCGCTGGTCAATGGTCACTGTCGCTGGTCACTGGTCATTGGTCACTTGTCACTGGTCACTGGTCACTGGTCACTGGTCACTTGTCACTGGTCACTGGTCAATGGTCACTGTCGCTGGTCACTGGTCACTAGTCACTGGTCACTGGTCACTGGTCGCTGGTCACTGGTTACTTGTCACTGGTCAGTGGCCACGTGTCGCTGGTCACTTGTCACTGGTCACTGGTCACTGGTCACTGGTCACAAGTCACTGGTCACTGGTCACTGGTCACTGGTCACTGGTCAATGGTCACTTTCGCTGGTCAATGGTCACTGGTCAATGGTCACTCTGGCTGGTCACTGGTCACTGGTCACTGATCACTGGTCACTGGTCACTGGTCACAAGTCACTGGTCACTGGTCAGTGGTCACTGGTCACTGGTCACTGGTCACTGGTCACTGGTCAATGGTCACTGTCGCTGGTCACTGGTCACTGGTCACTGATCACTGGTCACTGGTCACTGGTCACTGGTCACTGGTCAATGGTCACTATCGCTAGTCAATGGTCACTGTCGCTGGTTACTGGTCACTGGTCAATTGTCACTGGTCACTGGTCACTGGTCACTGGTCACTGGTCACTGGTCACTGGTCACTGGTCAATGGTCACTGTCGCTGGTCACTGGTCACTGGTCACTGGTCAATGGTCACTGGCCACTGGTCACTGGTCACTGGTCAATGGTCACTTTCGCTGGTCAATGGTCACTGTCGCTGGTAAACGGTCACTGTCGCTGGTCACTGGTCACTGGTCACTGGTCACTGGTCACAAGTCACTGGTCACTGGTCAGTGGTCACTGGTCACTGGTCACTGGTCACTGGTCACTGGTCAATGGTCACTGTCGCTGGTCACTGGTCACTGGTCACTGATCACTGGTCACTGGTCACTGGTCACTGGTCACTGGTCACTGGTCACAGGTCACAGGTCAATGGTCACTGTCGCTGGTCACTGGTCACTGGTCACTGGTCACTGGTCAATGGTCACTGGTCACTGGACACTGGTCACTGGTCACTGGTCACTGGTCACTGGTCACTGGTCACTGGTCAATGGTAACTTGTCACTGGGCAGTGGTCAATGGTCACTGGTCACTGGTCACTGGTCACTGGTCACTGGTCACAGGTCAATGGTCACTGGTCACTGGACACAGGTCACTGGTCACTGGTCACTGGTCACTGGTCACTGTTCACTGGTCACTGATCACTGGTCAATGGTCACCGTCGCTGGTCACTGTTCACTGGTCACTGATCACTGGTCACTAGTCACTGGTCACTGGTCACTGGTCAATGGTCACTATCGCTGGTCAATGGTCATTGTCGCTGGTCACTGGTCATTGGTCACTTGTCACTGGTCACTGGTCACTGGTCACTGGTCACTGGTCACTGGTCACTGGTCACCGGTCACTGGTCACTGGTCACTGGTCAATGGTCACTGGCCACTGGTCACTGGTCACTGGTCAATGGTCACTTTCGCTGGTCAATGGTCACTGTCGCTGGTAAACGGTCACTGTCGCTGGTCACTGGTCACTGGTCACTGGTCACTGGTCACAGGTCAATGGTCACTGGTCACTGGACACAGGTCACTGGTCACTGGTCACCGGTCACTGGTCACTGGTCACTGGTCAATGGTCACTGGCCACTGGTCACTGGTCACTGTCGCTGGTCACTGGTCACTGGTCACTGGTCACTGGTAACTGGTCAATGGTCACTGTCGCTGGTCACTGGTCACTGGTCACTGGTCACTGGTCAATGGTAACTTGTCACTGGGCAGTGGTCAATGGTCACTGGTCACTGGTCACTGGTCACTGGTCACTGGTCACAGGTCAATGGTCACTGGTCACTGGACACAGGTCACTGGTCACTGGTCACTGGTCACTGGTCACTGGTCACTGGTCAATGGTCACTTTCGCTGGTCAATGGTCACTGTCGCTCGTAAACGGTCACTGTCGCTGGTCACTGGTCACTGGTCACTGGTCACTGGTCACTGGTCACTGGTCACTGGTCAATGGTCACTGGTCACTGGACACTGGTCACTGGTCACTGGTCACTGGTCACTGGTCACTGGTCACTGGTCAATGGTAACTTGTCACTGGGCAGTGGTCAATGGTCACTGGTCACTGGTCACTGGTCACTGGTCACTGGTCACAGGTCAATGGTCACTGGTCACTGGACACAGGTCACTGGTCACTGGTCACCGGTCACTGGTCACTGGTCACTGGTCAATGGTCACTGGCCACTGGTCACTGGTAACTGGTCAATGGTCACTTTCGCTGGTCAATGGTCACTGTCGCTGGTCACTGGTCACTGGTCACTGGTCACTGTCGCTGGTCACTGGTCACTGGTCACTGGTCACTGGTAACTGGTCAATGGTCACTGTCGCTGGTCACTGGTCACTGGTCACTGGTCACTGGTAAATGGTAACTTGTCACTGGGCAGTGGTCAATGGTCACTGGTCACTGGTCACAGGTCACTGGTCACTGGTCACAGGTCAATGGTCACTGGTCACTGGACACAGGTCACTGGTCACTGGTCACTGGTCACTGGTCACTGTTCACTGGTCACTGATCACTGGTCAATGGTCACCGTCGCTGGTCACTGTTCACTGGTCACTGATCACTGGTCACTAGTCACTGGTCACTGGTCACTGGTCAATGGTCACTATCGCTGGTCAATGGTCATTGTCGCTGGTCACTGGTCATTGGTCACTTGTCACTGCTCACTGGTCACTGGTCACTGGTCACTGGTCACTGGTCACTGGTCACCGGTCACTGGTCACTGTTCACTGGTCAATGGTCACTGGCCACTGGTCACTGGTCACTGGTCAATGGTCACTTTCGCTGGTCAATGGTCACTGTCGCTGGTAAACGGTCACTGTCGCTGGTCACTGGTCACTGGTCACTGGTCACTGGTCACTGGTCACTGGTCACTGGTCACTGGTCACTGGTCACAGGTCAATGGTCACTGGTCACTGGACACAGGTCACTGGTCACTGGTCACCGGTCACTGGTCACTGGTCACTGGTCAATGGTCACTGGCCACTGGTCACTGGTCACTGTCGCTGGTCACTGGTCACTGGTCACTGGTCACTGGTAACTGGTCAATGGTCACTGTCGCTGGTCACTGGTCACTGGTCACTGGTCACTGGTCAATGGTAACTTGTCACTGGGCAGTGGTCAATGGTCACTGGTCACTGGTCACTGGTCACTGGTCACTGGTCACAGGTCAATGGTCACTGGTCACTGGACACAGGTCACTGGTCACTGGTCACTGTTCACTGGTCACTGATCACTGGTCAATGGTCACCGTCGCTGGTCACCGTTCACTGGTCACTGATCACTGGTCACTAGTCACTGGTCACTGGTCACTGGTCAATGGTCACTATCGCTGGTCAATGGTCATTGTCGCTGGTCACTGGTCATTGGTCACTTGTCACTGGTCACTGGTCACTGGTCACTGGTCACAGGTCAATGGTCACTGGTCACTGGTCCCTGGTCAATGGTCACTGTCGCTGGTCACTGGTCACTGGTCAATGGTCACTTGTCCCTGGGCAGTGGTCACTGGTCACTGGTCAATGGTCACTATCGCTGGTCAATAGTCACTGTCGCTGGTCACTGGTCAATGGTCACTTGTCACTGGTCACTGGTCACTGGTCACTGGTCACTGGTCACTGGTCACAAGTCACTGGTCACTTGTCACTGGTCAGTGGCCACTCGTCAATGGTCACTGCTCACTGGTCACTGGTCAATGGTCTCTGTCGCTGGTCACTGGTCACGATTCGCTGGTCCCTGGTCACTGGTACTGGTCAATGGTCACTGTCGCTGATCACTGGTCACTGGTCACTGGTCACTGGTCACTGGTCAATGGTCACTGTCGCTGGTCACTGGTCACTGGTCACTGATCACTGGTCACTGGTCACTGGTCACTGGCCACTGGTCACTGGTCAATGGTCACTGTCGCTGGTCACTGTTCACTGGTCACTGATCACTGGTCACTGGTCACTGGTCACTGGTCACTGGTCACTGGTCACTGGTCACTGGTCACTGATCACTGGTCACTGGTCACTGGTCACTGGTCACTGGTCACAGGTCAATGGTCACTGGTCACTGGTCACTGGTCAATGGTCACTGTCGCTGGTCACTGGTCACTGGTCAATGGTCACTTGTCCCTGGGCAGTGGTCACTGGTCACTGGTCAATGGTCACTGTCGCTGGTCACTGGTCACTGGTCACTTGTCACTGGTCACTGGTCACTGGTCACTGGTCACTGGTCACTGGTCACAAGTCACTGGTCACTTGTCACTGGTCAGTGGCCACTCGTCAATGGTCACTGGTCACTGGTCACTGGTCGCTGGTCACTGATCACTGGTCACTGGTCACTGGTCAATGGTCACTGTCGCTGATCACTGGTCACTGGTCACTGGTCAATGGTCACTGTCGCTGGTCACTGGTCGCTGGTCACTGATCACTGGTCACTGGTCACTGGTCACTGGTCAATGGTCACTATCGCTGGTCAATGGTCCCTGTCGCTGGTCACTGGTAATTGGTCACTTGTCACTGGTCACTGGTCAATGGTCACTGTCGCTGGTCACTGGTCACTGGTCACTGATCACTGGTCACTAGTCACTGGTCACTGGTCACTGGTCGCTGGTCACTGGTTACTTGTCACTGGTCAGTGGCCACGTGTCGCTGGTCACTTGTCACTGGTCACTGGTCACTGGTCACTGGTCACAAGTCACTGGTCACTGGTCACTGGTCACTGGTCAGTGGTCACTGGTCACTGGTCACTGGTCACTGGTCACTGGTCAATGGTCACTCTGGCTGGTCACTGGTCACTGGTCACTGATCACTGGTCACTGGTCACTGGTCACTGGTCACTGGTCAATGGTCACTGTCGCTGGTTACTGGTCACTGGTCACTTGTCACTGGTCACTGGTCACTGGTCACTGGTCACTGGTCACTGGTCACTGGTCACTGGTCAATGGTCACTGTCGCTGGTCACTGGTCACTGGTCACTGGTCAATGGTCACTGGCCACTGGTCACTGGTCACTGGTCAATGGTCACTTTCGCTGGTCAATGGTCACTGTCGCTGGTAAACGGTCACTGTCGCTGGTCACTGGTCACTGGCCACTGGTCACTTGTCACTGGTCACTGGTCAATGGTCACTGTCGCTGGTCACTGGTCACTAGTCACTGGTCACTGGTCACTGGTCGCTGGACACTTGTTACTTGTCACTGGTCAGTGGCCACTGGTCGCTGGTCACTTGTCACTGGTCACTGGTTACTGGTCACTGGTCACTGGTCACTGGTCACAAGTCACTGGTCACTGGTCAGTGGTCACTGGTCACTGGTCACTGGTCACTGGTCACTGGTCAATGGTCACTGTCGCTGGTCACTGGTCACTGGTCACTGATCACTGGTCACTGGTCAATGGTCACTATCGCTAGTCAATGGTCACTGTCGCTGGTTACTGGTCACTGGTCAATTGTCACTGGTCACTGGTCACTGGTCACTGGTCACAGGTCAATGGTCACTGTCGCTGGTCACTGGTCACTGGTCACTGGTCACTGGCCACTGGTCACTGGTCACTGGTCAATGGTCACTTTCGCTGGTCAATGGTCACTGTCGCTCGTAAGCGGTCACTGTCGCTGGTCACTGGTCACTGGTCACTGGTCACTGGTCACTGGTCACTGGTCAATGGTCACTGGTCACTGGACACTGGTCACTGGTCACTGGTCACTGGTCACTGGTCACTGGTCACTGGTCACTGGTCAATGGTAACTTGTCACTGGGCAGTGGTCAATGGTCACTGGTCACTGGTCACTGGTCACTGGTCACGGGTCACAGGTCAATGGTCACTGGTCACTGGACACAGGTCACTGGTCACTGGTCACCGGTCACTGGTCACTGGTCACTGGTCAATGGTCACTGGCCACTGGTCACTGGTCACTGGTCAATGGTCACTTTCGCTGGTCAATTGTCACTGTCGCTGGTCACTGGTCACTGGTCACTGGTCACTGTCGCTGGTCACTGGTCACTGGTCACTGGTCACTGGTAACTGGTCAATGGTCACTGTCGCTGGTCACTGGTCACTGGTCACTGGTCACTGGTCAATGGTAACTTGTCACTGGGCAGTGGTCAATGGTCACTGGTCACTGGTCACTGGTCACTGGTCACTGGTCACAGGTCAATGGTCACTGGTCACTGGACACAGGTCACGGGTCACTGGTCACTGGTCACTGGTCACTGTTCACTGGTCACTGATCACTGGTCAATGGTCACCGTCGCTGGTCACTGTTCACTGGTCACTGATCACTGGTCACTAGTCACTGGTCACTGGTCACTGGTCAATGGTCACTATCGCTGGTCAATGGTCATTGTCGCTGATCACTGGTCATTGGTCACTTGTCACTGGTCACTGGTCACTGGTCACTGGTCACTGGTCACTGGTCACTGGTCACCGGTCACTGGTCACTGGTCACTGGTCAATGGTCACTGGCCACTGGTCACTGGTCACTGGTCAATGGTCACTTTCGCTGGTCAATGGTCACTGTCGCTGGTAAACGGTCACTGTCGCTGGTCACTGGTCACTGGTCACTGGTCACTGGTCACTGGTCACTGGTCACTGGTCACTGGTCACTGGTCACAGGTCAATGGTCACTGGTCACTGGACACAGGTCACTGGTCACTGGTCACCGGTCACTGGTCACTGGTCACTGGTCAATGGTCACTGGCCACTGGTCACTGGTCACTGTCGCTGGTCACTGGTCACTGGTCACTGGTCACTGGTAACTGGTCAATGGTCACTGTCGCTGGTCACTGGTCACTGGTCACTGGTCACTGGTCAATGGTAACTTGTCACTGGGCAGTGGTCAATGGTCACTGGTCACTGGTCACTGGTCACTGGTCACTGGTCACAGGTCAATGGTCACTGGTCACTGGACACAGGTCACTGGTCACTGGTCACTGGTCACTGGTCACTGTTCACTGGTCACTGATCACTGGTCAATGGTCACCGTCGCTGGTCACCGTTCACTGGTCACTGATCACTGGTCACTAGTCACTGGTCACTGGTCACTGGTCAATGGTCACTATCGCTGGTCAATGGTCATTGTCGCTGGTCACTGGTCATTGGTCACTTGTCACTGGTCACTGGTCACTGGTCACTGGTCACTGGTCACTGGTCACAGGTCAATGGTCACTGGTCACTGGTCACTGGTCAATGGTCACTGTCGCTGGTCACTGGTCACTGGTCAATGGTCACTTGTCCCTGGGCAGTGGTCACTGGTCACTGGTCAATGGTCACTATCGCTGGTCAATAGTCACTGTCGCTGGTCACTGGTCACTGGTCACTTGTCACTGGTCACTGGTCACTGGTCACTGGTCACTGGTCACTGGTCACAAGTCACTGGTCACTTGTCACTGGTCAGTGGCCACTCGTCAATGGTCACTGGTCACTGGTCACTGGTCAATGGTCTCTGTCGCTGGTCACTGGTCACGATTCGCTGGTCCCTGGTCACTGGTACTGGTCAATGGTCACTGTCGCTGATCACTGGTCACTGGTCACTGGTCACTGGTCACTGGTCAATGGTCACTGTCGCTGGTCACTGGTCACTGGTCACTGATCACTGGTCACTGGTCACTGGTCACTGGTCACTGGTCACTGGTCACTGGTCAATGGTCACTGTCGCCGGTCACTGTTCACTGGTCACTGATCACTGGTCACTGGTCACTGGTCACTGGTCACTGGTCACTGGTCACTGGTCACTGATCACTGGTCACTGGTCACTGGTCACTGGTCACTGGTCACAGGTCAATGGTCACTGGTCACTGGTCACTGGTCAATGGTCACTGTCGCTGGTCACTGGTCACTGGTCAATGGTCACTTGTCCCTGGGCAGTGGTCACTGGTCACTGGTCAATGGTCACTGTCGCTGGTCACTGGTCACTGGTCACTTGTCACTGGTCACTGGTCACTGGTCACTGGTCACTGGTCACAAGTCACTGGTCACTTGTCACTGGTCAGTGGCCACTCGTCAATGGTCACTGGTCACTGGTCACTGGTCGCTGGTCACTGATCACTGGTCACTGGTCACTGGTCAATGGTCACTGTCGCTGATCACTGGTCACTGGTCACTGGTCAATGGTCACTGTCGCTGGTCACTGATCACTGGTCACTGGTCACTGGTCACTGGTCACTGGTCACTGGTCAATGGTCACTATCGCTGGTCAATGGTCCCTGTCGCTGGTCACTGGTCATTGGTCACTTGTCACTGGTCACTGGTCACTGGTCACTGGTCAATGGTCACTGTCGCTGGTCACTGGTCACTGGTCACTGATCACTGGTCACTGGTCACTGATCACTGGTCACTGGTCACTGGTCACTGGTCACTGGTCACTGGTCACTGGTCACTGGTCACTGGTCACTGGTCACTGGTCACTGGTCAATGGTCACTATCGCTGGTCAATGGTCACTGTCGCTGGTTACTGGTCACTGGTCACTTGTCACTGGTCACTGGTCACTGGTCACTGGTCACAGGTCAATGGTCACTGTCGCTGGTCACTGGTCACTGGTCACTGGTCAATGGTCACTGGTCACTGGTCACTGGTCAATGGTCACTATCGCTGGTCAATGGTCATTGTCGCTGGTCACTGGTCATTGGTCACTTGTCACTGGTCACTGGTCACTGGTCGCTGGTCACTGATCACTGGTCACTGGTCACTGGTCAATGGTCACTGTCGCTGATCACTGGTCACTGGTCACTGGTCAATGGTCACTGTCGCTGGTCACTGATCACTGGTCACTGGTCACTGGTCACTGGTCACTGGTCACTGGTCAATGGTCACTATCGCTGGTCAATGGTCCCTGTCGCTGGTCACTGGTCATTGGTCACTTGTCACTGGTCACTGGTCACTGGTCACTGGTCAATGGTCACTGTCGCTGGTCACTGGTCACTGGTCACTGATCACTGGTCACTGGTCACTGGTCACTGGTCACTGATCACTGGTCACTGGTCACTGGTCCCTGGTCACTGGTCACTGGTCAATGGTCACTATCGCTGGTCAATGGTCACTGTCGCTGGTCACTGGTCATTGGTCACTTGTCACTGGTCACTGGTCACTGGTCACTGGTCACTTGTCACTGGTCACTGGTCAATGGTCACTGTCGCTGGTCACTGGTCACTAGTCACTGGTCACTGGTCACTGGTCGCTGGTCACTGGTTACTTGTCACTGGTCAGTGGCCACTGGTCGCTGGTCACTTGTCACTGGTCACTGGTCACTGGTCACTGGTCACAAGTCACTGGTCACTGGTCACTGGTCACTGGTCAGTGGTCACTGGTCACTGGTCACTGGTCACTGGTCACTGGTCAATGGTCACTCTCGCTGGTCACTGGTCACTGGTCACTGATCACTGGTCACTGGTCACTGATCACTGGTCACTGGTCAATGGTCACTATCGCTGGTCAATGGTCACTGTCGCTGGTTACTGGTCACTGGTCACTGTCGCTGGTCACTGGTCACTAGTCACTGGTCACTGGTCACTGGTCGCTGGACACTGGTTACTTGTCACTGGTCAGTGGCCACTGGTCGCTGGTCACTTGTCACTGGTCACTGGTCACTGGTCACTGGTCACTGGTCACAAGTCACTGGTCACTGGTCACTGGTCACTGGTCAGTGGTCACTGGTCACTGGTCACTGGTCACTGGTCACTGGTCAATGGTCACTGTCGCTGGTCACTGGTCACTGGTCACTGATCACTGGTCACTGGTCACTGGTCACTGGTCAATGGTCACTATCGCTGGTCAATGGTCACTGTCGCTCGTAAACGGTCACTGTCGCTGGTCACTGGTCACTGGTCACTGGTCACTGGTCACTGGTCACTGGTCACTGGTCACTGGTCAATGGTCACTATCGCTGGTCAATGGTCATTGTCGCTGGTCACTGTCGCTGGTCACTGGTCACTGGTCACTGATCACTGGTCACTGGTCACTGGTCACTGGTCACTGATCACTGGTCACTGGTCACTGGTCACTGGTCACTGGTCACTGGTCACTGGTCACAGGTCAATGGTCACTGTCGCTGGTCACTGGTCACTGGTCACTGGTCAATGGTCACTGGTCACTGGTCACTGGTCAATGGTCACTATCGCTGGTCAATGGTCACTGTCGCTGGTTACTGGTCACTGGTCACTGTCGCTGGTCACTGGTCACTAGTCACTGGTCACTGGTCACTGGTCGCTGGACACTGGTTACTTGTCACTGGTCAGTGGCCACTGGTCGCTGGTCACTTGTCACTGGTCACTGGTCACTGGTCACTGGTCACTGGTCACAAGTCACTGGTCACTGGTCACTGGTCACTGGTCAGTGGTCACTGGTCACTGGTCACTGGTCACTGGTCACTGGTCAATGGTCACTGTCGCTGGTCACTGGTCACTGGTCACTGATCACTGGTCACTGGTCACTGGTCACTGGTCAATGGTCACTATCGCTGGTCAATGGTCACTGTCGCTGGTTACTGGTCACTGGTCACTTGTCACTGGTCACTGGTCACTGGTCACTGGTCAAAGGTCAATGGTCACTGTCGCTGGTCACTGGTCACTGGTCACTGGTCAATGGTCACTGGTCACTGGTCACTGGTCAATGGTCACTATCGCTGGTCAATGGTCATTGTCGCTGGTCACTGGTCATTGGTCACTTGTCACTGGTCACTGGTCACTGGTCACTGGTCGTCACTGGTCACAGGTCAATGGTCACTGGTCACTGGTCACTGGTCACTGGTCACTGGTCACTGGTCAATGGTCACTGGCCACTGGTCACTGGTCACTGGTCAATGGTCACTTTCGCTGGTCAATGGTCACTGTCGCTCGTAAACGGTCACTGTCGCTGGTCACTGGTCACTGGTCACTGGTCACTGGTCACTGGTCACTGGTCACTGGTCACTGGTCAATGGTCACTATCGCTGGTCAATGGTCATTGTCGCTGGTCACTGTCGCTGGTCACTGGTCACTGGTCACTGATCACTGGTCACTGGTCACTGGTCAATGGTCACTGGTCACTGGACACTGGTCACTGGTCACTGGTCACTGGTCACTGGTCACTGGTCACTGTCGCTGGTCACTGGTCACTGGTCACTGATCACTGGTCACTGGTCACTGGTCACTGGTCACTGGTCACTGGTCACTGGTCACTATCGCTGGTCAATGGTCACTGTCGCTGGTCACTGGTCATTGGTCACTTGTCACTAGTCACTGGTCACTGGTCACTGGTCACTTGTCACTGGTCACTGGTCAATGGTCACTGTCGCTGGTCACTGGTCACTAGTCACTGGTCACTGGTCACTGGTCGCTGGTCACTGGTTACTTGTCACTGGTCAGTGGCCACGTGTCGCTGGTCACTTGTCACTGGTCACTGGTCACTGGTCACTGGTCACAAGTCACTGGTCACTGGTCACTGGTCACTGGTCAGTGGTCACTGGTCACTGGTCACTGGTCAATGGTCACTCTCGCTGGTCACTGGTCACTGGTCACTGATCACTGGTCACTGGTCACTGGTCACTGGTCACTGGTCAATGGTCACTATCGCTGGTCAATGGTCACTGTCGCTGGTTACTGGTCACTGGTCACTTGTCACTGGTCACTGGTCACTGGTCACTGGTCACTGGTCACTGGTCAATGGTCACTGTCGCTGGTCACTGGTCACTGGTCACTGGTCAATGGTCACTGGCCACTGGTCACTGGTCACTGGTCAATGGTCACTTTCGCTGGTCAATGGTCACTGTCGCTGGTAAACGGTCACTGTCGCTGGTCACTGGTCACTGGTCACTGGTCACTTGTCACTGGTCACTGGTCAATGGTCACTGTCGCTGGTCACTGGTCACTAGTCACTGGTCACTGGTCACTGGTCGCTGGACACTTGTTACTTGTCACTGGTCAGTGGCCACTGGTCGCTGGTCACTTGTCACTGGTCACTGGTTACTGGTCACTGGTCACTGGTCACTGGTCACTGGTCACAAGTCACTGGTCACTGGTCACGGGTCACTGGTCAGTGGTCACTGGTCACTGGTCACTGGTCACTGGTCACTGGTCAATGGTCACTGTCGCTGGTCACTGGTCACTGGTCACTGATCACTGGTCACTGGTCACTGGTCACTGGTCAATGGTCACTATCGCTAGTCAATGGTCACTGTCGCTGGTTACTGGTCACTGGTCACTTGTCACTGGTCACTGGTCACTGGTCACTGGTCACAGGTCAATGGTCACTGTCGCTGGTCACTGGTCACTGGTCACTGGTCACTGGCCACTGGTCACTGGTCACTGGTCAATGGTCACTTTCGCTGGTCAATGGTCACTGTCGCTCGTAAGCGGTCACTGTCGCTGGTCACTGGTCACTGGTCACTGGTCACTTGTCACTGGTCAATGGTCACTGGTCACTGGACACTGGTCACTGGTCACTGGTCACTGGTCACTGGTCAGTGGTCACTGGTCAATGGTAACTTGTCACTGGGCAGTGGTCAATGGTCACTGGTCACTGGTCACTGGTCACTGGTCACTGGTCACAGGTCAATGGTCACTGGTCACTGGACACAGGTCACTGGTCACTGGTCACCGGTCACTGGTCACTGGTCACTGGTCAATGGTCACTGGCCACTGGTCACTGGTCACTGGTCAATGGTCACTTTCGCTGGTCAATTGTCACTGTCGCTGGTCACTGGTCACTGGTCACTGGTCACTGTCGCTGGTCAGTGGTCACTGGTCACTGGTCACTGGTAACTGGTCAATGGTCACTGTCGCTGGTCACTGGTCACTGGTCACTGGTCACTGGTCAATGGTAACTTGTCACTGGGCAGTGGTCAATGGTCACTGGTCACTGGTCACTGGTCACTGGTCACTGGTCACAGGTCAATGGTCACTGGTCACTGGACACAGGTCACTGGTCACTGGTCACTGGTCACTGGTCACTGTTCACTGGTCACTGATCACTGGTCAATGGTCACCGTCGCTGGTCACTGTTCACTGGTCACAGATCACTGGTCACTAGTCACTGGTCACTGGTCACTGGTCAATGGTCACTATCGCTGGTCAATGGTCATTGTCGCTGGTCACTGGTCATTGGTCACTTGTCACTGGTCACTGGTCACTGGTCACTGGTCACTGGTCACTGGTCACTGGTCACCGGTCACTGGTCACTGATCACTGGTCAATGGTCACTGGCCACTGGTCACTGGTCACTGGTCAATGGTCACTTTCGCTGGTCAATGGTCACTGTCGCTGGTAAACGGTCACTGTCGCTGGTCACTGGTCACTGGTCACTGGTCACTGGTCACTGGTCACTGGTCACTGGTCACTGGTCACTGGTCACAGGTCAATGGTCACTGGTCACTGGACACAGGTCACTGGTCACTGGTCACCGGTCACTGGTCACTGGTCACTGGTCAATGGTCACTGGCCACTGGTCACTGGTCACTGTCGCTGGTCACTGGTCACTGGTCACTGGTCACTGGTAACTGGTCAATGGTCACTGTCGCTGGTCACTGGTCACTGGTCACTGGTCACTGGTCAATGGTAACTTGTCACTGGGCAGTGGTCAATGGTCACTGGTCACTGGTCACTGGTCACTGGTCACTGGTCACAGGTCAATGGTCACTGGTCACTGGACACAGGTCACTGGTCACTGGTCACTGGTCACTGGTCACTGTTCACTGGTCACTGATCACTGGTCAATGGTCACCGTCGCTGGTCACCGTTCACTGGTCACTGATCACTGGTCACTAGTCACTGGTCACTGGTCACTGGTCAATGGTCACTATCGCTGGTCAATGGTCATTGTCGCTGGTCACTGGTCATTGGTCACTTGTCACTGGTCACTGGTCACTGGTCACTGGTCACTGGTCACTGGTCACTGGTCACAGGTCAATGGTCACTGGTCACTGGTCACTGGTCAATGGTCACTGTCGCTGGTCACTGGTCACTGGTCAATGGTCACTTGTCCCTGGGCAGTGGTCACTGGTCACTGGTCAATGGTCACTATCGCTGGTCAATAGTCACTGTCGCTGGTCACTGGTCACTGGTCACTTGTCACTGGTCACTGGTCACTGGTCACTGGTCACTGGTCACTGGTCACAAGTCACTGGTCACTTGTCACTGGTCAGTGGCCACTCGTCAATGGTCACTGGTCACTGGTCACTGGTCAATGGTCTCTGTCGCTGGTCACTGGTCACGATTCGCTGGTCCCTGGTCACTGGTACTGGTCAATGGTCACTGTCGCTGATCACTGGTCACTGGTCACTGGTCACTGGTCACTGGTCAATGGTCACTGTCGCTGGTCACTGGTCACTGGTCACTGATCACTGGTCACTGGTCACTGGTCACTGGTCACTGGTCACTGGTCACTGGTCAATGGTCACTGTCGCCGGTCACTGTTCACTGGTCACTGATCACTGGTCACTGGTCACTGGTCACTGGTCACTGGTCACTGGTCACTGGTCACTGATCACTGGTCACTGGTCACTGGTCACTGGTCACTGGTCACAGGTCAATGGTCACTGGTCACTGGTCACTGGTCAATGGTCACTGTCGCTGGTCACTGGTCACTGGTCAATGGTCACTTGTCCCTGGGCAGTGGTCACTGGTCACTGGTCAATGGTCACTGTCGCTGGTCACTGGTCACTGGTCACTTGTCACTGGTCACTGGTCACTGGTCACTGGTCACTGGTCACAAGTCACTGGTCACTTGTCACTGGTCAGTGGCCACTCGTCAATGGTCACTGGTCACTGGTCACTGGTCGCTGGTCACTGATCACTGGTCACTGGTCACTGGTCAATGGTCACTGTCGCTGATCACTGGTCACTGGTCACTGGTCAATGGTCACTGTCGCTGGTCACTGATCACTGGTCACTGGTCACTGGTCACTGGTCACTGGTCACTGGTCAATGGTCACTATCGCTGGTCAATGGTCCCTGTCGCTGGTCACTGGTCATTGGTCACTTGTCACTGGTCACTGGTCACTGGTCACTGGTCAATGGTCACTGTCGCTGGTCACTGGTCACTGGTCACTGATCACTGGTCACTGGTCACTGATCACTGGTCACTGGTCACTGGTCACTGGTCACTGGTCACTGGTCACTGGTCACTGGTCACTGGTCACTGGTCACTGGTCAATGGTCACTATCGCTGGTCAATGGTCACTGTCGCTGGTTACTGGTCACTGGTCACTTGTCACTGGTCACTGGTCACTGGTCACTGGTCACAGGTCAATGGTCACTGTCGCTGGTCACTGGTCACTGGTCACTGGTCAATGGTCACTGGTCACTGGTCACTGGTCAATGGTCACTATCGCTGGTCAATGGTCATTGTCGCTGGTCACTGGTCATTGGTCACTTGTCACTGGTCACTGGTCACTGGTCGCTGGTCACTGATCACTGGTCACTGGTCACTGGTCAATGGTCACTGTCGCTGATCACTGGTCACTGGTCACTGGTCAATGGTCACTGTCGCTGGTCACTGATCACTGGTCACTGGTCACTGGTCACTGGTCACTGGTCACTGGTCAATGGTCACTATCGCTGGTCAATGGTCCCTGTCGCTGGTCACTGGTCATTGGTCACTTGTCACTGGTCACTGGTCACTGGTCACTGGTCAATGGTCACTGTCGCTGGTCACTGGTCACTGGTCACTGATCACTGGTCACTGGTCACTGGTCACTGGTCACTGATCACTGGTCACTGGTCACTGGTCCCTGGTCACTGGTCACTGGTCAATGGTCACTATCGCTGGTCAATGGTCACTGTCGCTGGTCACTGGTCATTGGTCACTTGTCACTGGTCACTGGTCACTGGTGACTGGTCACTTGTCACTGGTCACTGGTCAATGGTCACTGTCGCTGGTCACTGGTCACTAGTCACTGGTCACTGGTCACTGGTCGCTGGTCACTGGTTACTTGTCACTGGTCAGTGGCCACTGGTCGCTGGTCACTTGTCACTGGTCACTGGTCACTGGTCACTGGTCACAAGTCACTGGTCACTGGTCACTGGTCACTGGTCAGTGGTCACTGGTCACTGGTCACTGGTCACTGGTCACTGGTCAATGGTCACTCTCGCTGGTCACTGGTCACTGGTCACTGATCACTGGTCACTGGTCACTGATCACTGGTCACTGGTCAATGGTCACTATCGCTGGTCAATGGTCACTGTCGCTGGTTACTGGTCACTGGTCACTGTCGCTGGTCACTGGTCACTAGTCACTGGTCACTGGTCACTGGTCGCTGGACACTGGTTACTTGTCACTGGTCAGTGGCCACTGGTCGCTGGTCACTTGTCACTGGTCACTGGTCACTGGTCACTGGTCACTGGTCACAAGTCACTGGTCACTGGTCACTGGTCACTGGTCAGTGGTCACTGGTCACTGGTCACTGGTCACTGGTCACTGGTCAATGGTCACTGTCGCTGGTCACTGGTCACTGGTCACTGATCACTGGTCACTGGTCACTGGTCACTGGTCAATGGTCACTATCGCTGGTCAATGGTCACTGTCGCTGGTTACTGGTCACTGGTCACTTGTCACTGGTCACTGGTCACTGGTCACTGGTCACAGGTCAATGGTCACTGTCGCTGGTCACTGGTCACTGGTCACTGGTCAATGGTCACTGGTCACTGGTCACTGGTCAATGGTCACTATCGCTGGTCAATGGTCATTGTCGCTGGTCACTGGTCATTGGTCACTTGTCACTGGTCACTGGTCACTGGTCACTGGTCGTCACTGGTCACAGGTCAATGGTCACTGGTCACTGGTCACTGGTCACTGGTCACTGGTCACTGGTCAATGGTCACTGGCCACTGGTCACTGGTCACTGGTCAATGGTCACTTTCGCTGGTCAATGGTCACTGTCGCTCGTAAACGGTCACTGTCGCTGGTCACTGGTCACTGGTCACTGGTCACTGGTCACTGGTCACTGGTCACTGGTCACTGGTCAATGGTCACTATCGCTGGTCAATGGTCATTGTCGCTGGTCACTGTCGCTGGTCACTGGTCACTGGTCACTGATCACTGGTCACTGGTCACTGGTCACTGGTCACTGATCACTGGTCACTGGTCACTGGTCACTGGTCACTGGTCACTGGTCACTGGTCACAGGTCAATGGTCACTGTCGCTGGTCACTGGTCACTGGTCACTGGTCAATGGTCACTGGTCACTGGTCACTGGTCAATGGTCACTATCGCTGGTCAATGGTCACTGTCGCTGGTTACTGGTCACTGGTCACTGTCGCTGGTCACTGGTCACTAGTCACTGGTCACTGGTCACTGGTCGCTGGACACTGGTTACTTGTCACTGGTCAGTGGCCACTGGTCGCTGGTCACTTGTCACTGGTCACTGGTCACTGGTCACTGGTCACTGGTCACAAGTCACTGGTCACTGGTCACTGGTCACTGGTCAGTGGTCACTGGTCACTGGTCACTGGTCACTGGTCACTGGTCAATGGTCACTGTCGCTGGTCACTGGTCACTGGTCACTGATCACTGGTCACTGGTCACTGGTCACTGGTCAATGGTCACTATCGCTGGTCAATGGTCACTGTCGCTGGTTACTGGTCACTGGTCACTTGTCACTGGTCACTGGTCACTGGTCACTGGTCAAAGGTCAATGGTCACTGTCGCTGGTCACTGGTCACTGGTCACTGGTCAATGGTCACTGGTCACTGGTCACTGGTCAATGGTCACTATCGCTGGTCAATGGTCATTGTCGCTGGTCACTGGTCATTGGTCACTTGTCACTGGTCACTGGTCACTGGTCACTGGTCGTCACTGGTCACAGGTCAATGGTCACTGGTCACTGGTCACTGGTCACTGGTCACTGGTCACTGGTCAATGGTCACTGGCCACTGGTCACTGGTCACTGGTCAATGGTCACTTTCGCTGGTCAATGGTCACTGTCGCTCGTAAACGGTCACTGTCGCTGGTCACTGGTCACTGGTCACTGGTCACTGGTCACTGGTCACTGGTCACTGGTCACTGGTCAATGGTCACTATCGCTGGTCAATGGTCATTGTCGCTGGTCACTGTCGCTGGTCACTGGTCACTGGTCACTGATCACTGGTCACTGGTCACTCGTCACTGGTCACTGATCACTGGTCACTGGTCACTGGTCACTGGTCACTGGTCACTGGTCACTGGTCACAGGTCAATGGTCACTGTCGCTGGTCACTGGTCACTGGTCTCTGGTCAATGGTCACTGGTCACTGGTCACTGGTCAATGGTCACTATCGCTGGTCAATGGTCATTGTCGCTGGTCACTGGTCACTGGTCAGTGGTCACTGGTCACTGGTCACTGGTCACTGGTCACAGGTCAATGGTCACTGTCGCTGGTCACTGGTCACTGGTCACAGGTCAATGGTCACTGGTCACTGGACACAGGTCACTGGTCACTTGTCACTGGTCACTGGTCACTGGTCACTGGTCACTGGTCAATGGTCACTGGCCACTGGTCACTGGTCACTGGTCAATGGTCACTTTCGCTGGTCAATGGTCACTGTCGCTCGTAAACGGTCACTGTCGCTGGTCACTGGTCACTGGTCACTGGTCACTGGTCACTGGTCACTGGTCAATGGTCACTGGTCACTGGACACTGGTCACTGGTCACTGGTCACTGGTCACTGGTCACTGGTCACTGTCGCTGGTCACTGGTCACTGGTCACTGATCACTGGTCACTGGTCACTGGTCACTGGTCACTGATCACTGGTCACTGGTCACTGGTCACTGGTCGCTGGTCACTGATCACTGGTCACTGGTCACTGGTCACTGGTCAATGGTCACTATCGCTGGTCAATGGTCCCTGTCGCTGGTCACTGGTCATTGGTCACTTGTCACTGGTCACTGGTCACTGGTCACTGGTCAATGGTCACTGTCGCTGGTCACTGGTCACTGGTCACTGATCACTGGTCACTGGTCACTGGTCACTGGTCACTGATCACTGGTCACTGGTCACTGGTCACTGGTCACTGGTCACTGGTCACTGGTCACTATCGCTGGTCAATGGTCACTGTCGCTGGTCACTGGTCATTGGTCACTTGTCACTGGTCACTGGTCACTGGTCACTGGTCACTTGTCACTGGTCACTGGTCAATGGTCACTGTCGCTGGTCACTGGTCACTAGTCACTGGTCACTGGTCACTGGTCGCTGGTCACTGGTTACTTGTCACTGGTCAGTGGCCACGTGTCGCTGGTCACTTGTCACTGGTCACTGGTCACTGGTCACTGGTCACAAGTCACTGGTCACTGGTCACTGGTCACTGGTCAGTGGTCACTGGTCACTGGTCACTGGTCAATGGTCACTCTCGCTGGTCACTGGTCACTGGTCACTGATCACTGGTCACTGGTCACTGGTCACTGGTCACTGGTCAATGGTCACTATCGCTGGTCAATGGTCACTGTCGCTGGTTACTGGTCACTGGTCACTTGTCACTGGTCACTGGTCACTGGTCACTGGTCACTGGTCACTGGTCAATGGTCACTGTCGCTGGTCACTGGTCACTGGTCACTGGTCAATGGTCACTGGCCACTGGTCACTGGTCACTGGTCAATGGTCACTTTCGCTGGTCAATGGTCACTGTCGCTGGTAAACGGTCACTGTCGCTGGTCACTGGTCACTGGTCACTGGTCACTTGTCACTGGTCACTGGTCAATGGTCACTGTCGCTGGTCACTGGTCACTAGTCACTGGTCACTGGTCACTGGTCGCTGGACACTTGTTACTTGTCACTGGTCAGTGGCCACTGGTCGCTGGTCACTTGTCACTGGTCACTGGTTACTGGTCACTGGTCACTGGTCACTGGTCACTGGTCACAAGTCACTGGTCACTGGTCACGGGTCACTGGTCAGTGGTCACTGGTCACTGGTCACTGGTCACTGGTCACTGGTCAATGGTCACTGTCGCTGGTCACTGGTCACTGGTCACTGATCACTGGTCACTGGTCACTGGTCACTGGTCAATGGTCACTATCGCTAGTCAATGGTCACTGTCGCTGGTTACTGGTCACTGGTCACTTGTCACTGGTCACTGGTCACTGGTCACTGGTCACTGGTCACAGGTCAATGGTCACTGTCGCTGGTCACTGGTCACTGGTCACTGGTCACTGGCCACTGGTCACTGGTCACTGGTCAATGGTCACTTTCGCTGGTCAATGGTCACTGTCGCTCGTAAGCGGTCACTGTCGCTGGTCACTGGTCACTGGTCACTGGTCACTGGTCACTGGTCAATGGTCACTGGTCACTGGACACTGGTCACTGGTCACTGGTCACTGGTCACTGGTCAGTGGTCACTGGTCAATGGTAACTTGTCACTGGGCAGTGGTCAATGGTCACTGGTCACTGGTCACTGGTCACTGGTCACTGGTCACAGGTCAATGGTCACTGGTCACTGGACACAGGTCACTGGTCACTGGTCACCGGTCACTGGTCACTGGTCACTGGTCAATGGTCACTGGCCACTGGTCACTGGTCACTGGTCAATGGTCACTTTCGCTGGTCAATTGTCACTGTCGCTGGTCACTGGTCACTGGTCACTGGTCACTGTCGCTGGTCACTGGTCACTGGTCACTGGTCACTGGTAACTGGTCAATGGTCACTGTCGCTGGTCACTGGTCACTGGTCACTGGTCACTGGTCAATGGTAACTTGTCACTGGGCAGTGGTCAATGGTCACTGGTCACTGGTCACTGGTCACTGGTCACTGGTCACAGGTCAATGGTCACTGGTCACTGGACACAGGTCACTGGTCACTGGTCACTGGTCACTGGTCACTGTTCACTGGTCACTGATCACTGGTCAATGGTCACCGTCGCTGGTCACTGTTCACTGGTCACAGATCACTGGTCACTAGTCACTGGTCACTGGTCACTGGTCAATGGTCACTATCGCTGGTCAATGGTCATTGTCGCTGGTCACTGGTCATTGGTCACTTGTCACTGGTCACTGGTCACTGGTCACTGGTCACTGGTCACTGGTCACTGGTCACCGGTCACTGGTCACTGGTCACTGGTCAATGGTCACTGGCCACTGGTCACTGGTCACTGGTCAATGGTCACTTTCGCTGGTCAATGGTCACAGTCGCTGGTAAACGGTCACTGTCGCTGGTCACTGGTCACTGGTCACTGGTCACTGGTCACTGGTCACTGGTCACTGGTCACTGGTCACAGGTCAATGGTCACTGGTCACTGGACACAGGTCACTGGTCACTGGTCACCGGTCCCTGGTCACTGGTCACTGGTCAATGGTCACTGGCCACTGGTCACTGGTCACTGTCGCTGGTCACTGGTCACTGGTCACTGGTCACTGGTCACTGGTAACTGGTCAATGGTCACTGTCGCTGGTCACTGGTCACTGGTCACTGGTCACTGGTCAATGGTAACTTGTCACTGGGCAGTGGTCAATGGTCACTGGTCACTGGTCACTGGTCACTGGTCACGGGTCACAGGTCAATGGTCACTGGTCACTGGACACAGGTCACTGGTCACTGGTCACCGGTCACTGGTCACTGGTCACTGGTCAATGGTCACTGGCCACTGGTCACTGGTCACTGGTCAATGGTCACTTTCGCTGGTCAATTGTCACTGTCGCTGGTCACTGGTCACTGGTCACTGGTCACTGTCGCTGGTCACTGGTCACTGGTCACTGGTCACTGGTAACTGGTCAATGGTCACTGTCGCTGGTCACTGGTCACTGGTCACTGGTCACTGGTCAATGGTAACTTGTCACTGGGCAGTGGTCAATGGTCACTGGTCACTGGTCACTGGTCACTGGTCACTGGTCACAGGTCAATGGTCACTGGTCACTGGACACAGGTCACTGGTCACTGGTCACTGGTCACTGGTCACTGTTCACTGGTCACTGATCACTGGTCAATGGTCACCGTCGCTGGTCACTGTTCACTGGTCACTGATCACTGGTCACTAGTCACTGGTCACTGGTCACTGGTCAATGGTCACTATCGCTGGTCAATGGTCATTGTCGCTGATCACTGGTCATTGGTCACTTGTCACTGGTCACTGGTCACTGGTCACTGGTCACTGGTCACTGGTCACTGGTCACCGGTCACTGGTCACTGGTCACTGGTCAATGGTCACTGGCCACTGGTCACTGGTCACTGGTCAATGGTCACTTTCGCTGGTCAATGGTCACTGTCGCTGGTAAACGGTCACTGTCGCTGGTCACTGGTCACTGGTCACTGGTCACTGGTCACTGGTCACTGGTCACTGGTCACTGGTCACTGGTCACAGGTCAATGGTCACTGGTCACTGGACACAGGTCACTGGTCACTGGTCACCGGTCACTGGTCACTGGTCACTGGTCAATGGTCACTGGCCACTGGTCACTGGTCACTGTCGCTGGTCACTGGTCACTGGTCACTGGTCACTGGTAACTGGTCAATGGTCACTGTCGCTGGTCACTGGTCACTGGTCACTGGTCACTGGTCAATGGTAACTTGTCACTGGGCAGTGGTCAATGGTCACTGGTCACTGGTCACTGGTCACTGGTCACTGGTCACAGGTCAATGGTCACTGGTCACTGGACACAGGTCACTGGTCACTGGTCACTGGTCACTGGTCACTGTTCACTGGTCACTGATCACTGGTCAATGGTCACCGTCGCTGGTCACCGTTCACTGGTCACTGATCACTGGTCACTAGTCACTGGTCACTGGTCACTGGTCAATGGTCACTATCGCTGGTCAATGGTCATTGTCGCTGGTCACTGGTCATTGGTCACTTGTCACTGGTCACTGGTCACTGGTCACTGGTCACTGGTCACTGGTCACAGGTCAATGGTCACTGGTCACTGGTCACTGGTCAATGGTCACTGTCGCTGGTCACTGGTCACTGGTCAATGGTCACTTGTCCCTGGGCAGTGGTCACTGGTCACTGGTCAATGGTCACTATCGCTGGTCAATAGTCACTGTCGCTGGTCACTGGTCACTGGTCACTTGTCACTGGTCACTGGTCACTGGTCACTGGTCACTGGTCACTGGTCACAAGTCACTGGTCACTTGTCACTGGTCAGTGGCCACTCGTCAATGGTCACTGGTCACTGGTCACTGGTCAATGGTCTCTGTCGCTGGTCACTGGTCACGATTCGCTGGTCCCTGGTCACTGGTACTGGTCAATGGTCACTGTCGCTGATCACTGGTCACTGGTCACTGGTCACTGGTCACTGGTCAATGGTCACTGTCGCTGGTCACTGGTCACTGGTCACTGATCACTGGTCACTGGTCACTGGTCACTGGTCACTGGTCACTGGTCACTGGTCAATGGTCACTGTCGCCGGTCACTGTTCACTGGTCACTGATCACTGGTCACTGGTCACTGGTCACTGGTCACTGGTCACTGGTCACTGGTCACAGGTCAATGGTCACTGGTCACTGGTCACTGGTCAATGGTCACTGTCGCTGGTCACTGGTCACTGGTCAATGGTCACATGTCCCTGGGCAGTGGTCACTGGTCACTGGTCAATGGTCACTGTCGCTGGTCACTGGTCACTGGTCACTTGTCACTGGTCACTGGTCACTGGTCACTGGTCACTGGTCACAAGTCACTGGTCACTTGTCACTGGTCAGTGGCCACTCGTCAATGGTCACTGGTCACTGGTCACTGGTCGCTGGTCACTGATCACTGGTCACTGGTCACTGGTCAATGGTCACTGTCGCTGATCACTGGTCACTGGTCACTGGTCAATGGTCACTGTCGCTGGTCACTGATCACTGGTCACTGGGCACTGGTCACTGGTCACTGGTCACTGGTCAATGGTCACTATCGCTGGTCAATGGTCCCTGTCGCTGGTCACTGGTCATTGGTCACTTGTCACTGGTCACTGGTCACTGGTCACTGGTCAATGGTCACTGTCGCTGGTCACTGGTCACTGGTCACTGATCACTGGTCACTGGTCACTGATCACTGGTCACTGGTCACTGGTCTCTGGTCACTGGTCACTGGTCACTGGTCACTGGTCACTGGTCACTGGTCACTGGTCAATGGTCACTATCGCTGGTCAATGGTCACTGTCGCTGGTTACTGGTCACTGGTCACTTGTCACTGGTCACTGGTCACTGGTCACTGGTCACAGGTCAATGGTCACTGTCGCTGGTCACTGGTCACTGGTCACTGGTCAATGGTCACTGGTCACTGGTCACTGGTCAATGGTCACTATCGCTGGTCAATGGTCATTGTCGCTGGTCACTGGTCATTGGTCACTTGTCACTGGTCACTGGTCACTGGTCGCTGGTCACTGATCACTGGTCACTGGTCACTGGTCAATGGTCACTGTCGCTGATCACTGGTCACTGGTCACTGGTCAATGGTCACTGTCGCTGGTCACTGATCACTGGTCACTGGTCACTGGTCACTGGTCACTGGTCACTGGTCAATGGTCACTATCGCTGGTCAATGGTCCCTGTCGCTGGTCACTGGTCATTGGTCACTTGTCACTGGTCACTGGTCACTGGTCACTGGTCAATGGTCACTGTCGCTGGTCACTGGTCACTGGTCACTGATCACTGGTCACTGGTCACTGGTCACTGGTCACTGATCACTGGTCACTGGTCACTGGTCCCTGGTCACTGGTCACTGGTCAATGGTCACTATCGCTGGTCAATGGTCACTGTCGCTGGTCACTGGTCATTGGTCACTTGTCACTGGTCACTGGTCACTGGTCACTGGTCACTTGTCACTGGTCACTGGTCAATGGTCACTGTCGCTGGTCACTGGTCACTAGTCACTGGTCACTGGTCACTGGTCGCTGGTCACTGGTTACTTGTCACTGGTCAGTGGCCACTGGTCGCTGGTCACTTGTCACTGGTCACTGGTCACTGGTCACTGGTCACAAGTCACTGGTCACTGGTCACTGGTCACTGGTCAGTGGTCACTGGTCACTGGTCACTGGTCACTGGTCAATGGTCACTCTCGCTGGTCACTGGTCACTGGTCACTGATCACTGGTCACTGGTCACTGATCACTGGTCACTGGTCAATGGTCACTATCGCTGGTCAATGGTCACTGTCGCTGGTTACTGGTCACTGGTCACTGTCGCTGGTCACTGGTCACTAGTCACTGGTCACTGGTCACTGGTCGCTGGACACTGGTTACTTGTCACTGGTCAGTGGCCACTGGTCGCTGGTCACTTGTCACTGGTCACTGGTCACTGGTCACTGGTCACTGGTCACAAGTCACTGGTCACTGGTCACTGGTCACTGGTCAGTGGTCACTGGTCACTGGTCACTGGTCACTGGTCACTGGTCAATGGTCACTGTCGCTGGTCACTGGTCACTGGTCACTGATCACTGGTCACTGGTCACTGGTCACTGGTCAATGGTCACTATCGCTGGTCAATGGTCACTGTCGCTGGTTACTGGTCACTGGTCACTTGTCACTGGTCACTGGTCACTGGTCACTGGTCACAGGTCAATGGTCACTGTCGCTGGTCACTGGTCACTGGTCACTGGTCAATGGTCACTGGTCACTGGTCACTGGTCAATGGTCACTATCGCTGGTCAATGGTCATTGTCGCTGGTCACTGGTCATTGGTCACTTGTCACTGGTCACTGGTCACTGGTCACTGGTCGTCACTGGTCACAGGTCAATGGTCACTGGTCACTGGTCACTGGTCACTGGTCACTGGTCACTGGTCAATGGTCACTGGCCACTGGTCACTGGTCACTGGTCAATGGTCACTTTCGCTGGTCAATGGTCACTGTCGCTCGTAAACGGTCACTGTCGCTGGTCACTGGTCACTGGTCACTGGTCACTGGTCACTGGTCACTGGTCACTGGTCACTGGTCAATGGTCACTATCGCTGGTCAATGGTCATTGTCGCTGGTCACTGTCGCTGGTCACTGGTCACTGGTCACTGATCACTGGTCACTGGTCACTGGTCACTGGTCACTGATCACTGGTCACTGGTCACTGGTCACTGGTCACTGGTCACTGGTCACAGGTCAATGGTCACTGTCGCTGGTCACTGGTCACTGGTCACTGGTCAATGGTCACTGGTCACTGGTCACTGGTCAATGGTCACTATCGCTGGTCAATGGTCACTGTCGCTGGTTACTGGTCACTGGTCACTGTCGCTGGTCACTGGTCACTAGTCACTGGTCACTGGTCACTGGTCGCTGGACACTGGTTACTTGTCACTGGTCAGTGGCCACTGGTCGCTGGTCACTTGTCACTGGTCACTGGTCACTGGTCACTGGTCACTGGTCACAAGTCACTGGTCACTGGTCACTGGTCACTGGTCAGTGGTCACTGGTCACTGGTCACTGGTCACTGGTCACTGGTCAATGGTCACTGTCGCTGGTCACTGGTCACTGGTCACTGATCACTGGTCACTGGTCACTGGTCACTGGTCAATGGTCACTATCGCTGGTCAATGGTCACTGTCGCTGGTTACTGGTCACTGGTCACTTGTCACTGGTCACTGGTCACTGGTCACTGGTCAAAGGTCAATGGTCACTGTCGCTGGTCACTGGTCACTGGTCACTGGTCAATGGTCACTGGTCACTGGTCACTGGTCAATGGTCACTATCGCTGGTCAATGGTCATTGTCGCTGGTCACTGGTCATTGGTCACTTGTCACTGGTCACTGGTCACTGGTCACTGGTCGTCACTGGTCACAGGTCAATGGTCACTGGTCACTGGTCACTGGTCACTGGTCACTGGTCACTGGTCACTGGTCAATGGTCACTGGCCACTGGTCACTGGTCACTGGTCAATGGTCACTTTCGCTGGTCAATGGTCACTGTCGCTCGTAAACGGTCACTGTCGCTGGTCACTGGTCACTGGTCACTGGTCACTGGTCACTGGTCACTGGTCACTGGTCACTGGTCAATGGTCACTATCGCTGGTCAATGGTCATTGTCGCTGGTCACTGTCGCTGGTCACTGGTCACTGGTCACTGATCACTGGTCACTGGTCACTCGTCACTGGTCACTGATCACTGGTCACTGGTCACTGGTCACTGGTCACTGGTCACTGGTCACTGGTCACAGGTCAATGGTCACTGTCGCTGGTCACTGGTCACTGGTCTCTGGTCAATGGTCACTGGTCACTGGTCACTGGTCAATGGTCACTATCGCTGGTCAATGGTCATTGTCGCTGGTCACTGGTCACTGGTCAGTGGTCACTGGTCACTGGTCACTGGTCACTGGTCACAGGTCAATGGTCACTGTCGCTGGTCACTGGTCACTGGTCACAGGTCAATGGTCACTGGTCACTGGACACAGGTCACTGGTCACTGGTCACTGGTCACTGGTCACTGGTCACTGGTCACTGGTCAATGGTCACTGGCCACTGGTCACTGGTCACTGGTCAATGGTCACTTTCGCTGGTCAATGGTCACTGTCGCTCGTAAACGGTCACTGTCGCTGGTCACTGGTCACTGGTCACTGGTCACTGGTCACTGGTCACTGGTCAATGGTCACTGGTCTCTGGACACTGGTCACTGGTCACTGGTCACTGGTCACTGGTCACTGGTCACTGTCGCTGGTCACTGGTCACTGGTCACTGATCACTGGTCACTGGTCACTGGTCACTGGTCACTGATCACTGGTCACTGGTCACTGGTCACTGGTCGCTGGTCACTGATCACTGGTCACTGGTCACTGGTCACTGGTCAATGGTCACTATCGCTGGTCAATGGTCCCTGTCGCTGGTCACTGGTCATTGGTCACTTGTCACTGGTCACTGGTCACTGGTCACTGGTCAATGGTCACTGTCGCTGGTCACTGGTCACTTGTCACTGATCACTGGTCACTGGTCACTGGTCACTGGTCACTGATCACTGGTCACTGGTCACTGGTCACTGGTCACTGGTCACTGGTCACTGGTCACTATCGCTGGTCAATGGTCACTGTCGCTGGTCACTGGTCATTGGTCACTTGTCACTGGTCACTGGTCACTGGTCACTGGTCACTTGTCACTGGTCACTGGTCAATGGTCACTGTCGCTGGTCACTGGTCACTAGTCACTGGTCACTGGTCACTGGTCGCTGGTCACTGGTTACTTGTCACTGGTCAGTGGCCACGTGTCGCTGGTCACTTGTCACTGGTCACTGGTCACTGGTCACTGGTCACAAGTCACTGGTCACTGGTCACTGGTCACTGGTCAGTGGTCACTGGTCACTGGTCACTGGTCAATGGTCACTCTCGCTGGTCACTGGTCACTGGTCACTGATCACTGGTCACTGGTCACTGGTCACTGGTCACTGGTCAATGGTCACTATCGCTGGTCAATGGTCACTGTCGCTGGTTACTGGTCACTGGTCACTTGTCACTGGTCACTGGTCACTGGTCACTGGTCACTGGTCACTGGTCAATGGTCACTGTCGCTGGTCACTGGTCACTGGTCACTGGTCAATGGTCACTGGCCACTGGTCACTGGTCACTGGTCAATGGTCACTTTCGCTGGTCAATGGTCACTGTCGCTGGTAAACGGTCACTGTCGCTGGTCACTGGTCACTGGTCACTGGTCACTTGTCACTGGTCACTGGTCAATGGTCACTGTCGCTGGTCACTGGTCACTAGTCACTGGTCACTGGTCACTGGTCGCTGGACACTTGTTACTTGTCACTGGTCAGTGGCCACTGGTCGCTGGTCACTTGTCACTGGTCACTGGTTACTGGTCACTGGTCACTGGTCACAAGTCACTGGTCACTGGTCACGGGTCACTGGTCAGTGGTCACTGGTCACTGGTCACTGGTCACTGGTCACTGGTCAATGGTCACTGTCGCTGGTCACTGGTCACTGGTCACTGATCACTGGTCACTGGTCACTGGTCACTGGTCAATGGTCACTATCGCTAGTCAATGGTCACTGTCGCTGGTTACTGGTCACTGGTCACTTGTCACTGGTCACTGGTCACTGGTCACTGGTCACAGGTCAATGGTCACTGTCGCTGGTCACTGGTCACTGGTCACTGGTCACTGGCCACTGGTCACTGGTCACTGGTCAATGGTCACTTTCGCTGGTCAATGGTCACTGTCGCTCGTAAGCGGTCACTGTCGCTGGTCACTGGTCACTGGTCACTGGTCACTGGTCACTGGTCAATGGTCACTGGTCACTGGACACTGGTCACTGGTCACTGGTCACTGGTCACTGGTCAGTGGTCACTGGTCAATGGTAACTTGTCACTGGGCAGTGGTCAATGGTCACTGGTCACTGGTCACTGGTCACTGGTCACTGGTCACAGGTCAATGGTCACTGGTCACTGGACACAGGTCACTGGTCACTGGTCACCGGTCACTGGTCACTGGTCACTGGTCAATGGTCACTGGCCACTGGTCACTGGTCACTGGTCAATGGTCACTTTCGCTGGTCAATTGTCACTGTCGCTGGTCACTGGTCACTGGTCACTGGTCACTGTCGCTGGTCACTGGTCACTGGTCACTGGTCACTGGTAACTGGTCAATGGTCACTGTCGCTGGTCACTGGTCACTGGTCACTGGTCACTGGTCAATGGTAACTTGTCACTGGGCAGTGGTCAATGGTCACTGGTCACTGGTCACTGGTCACTGGTCACTGGTCACAGGTCAATGGTCACTGGTCACTGGACACAGGTCACTGGTCACTGGTCACTGGTCACTGGTCACTGTTCACTGGTCACTGATCACTGGTCAATGGTCACCGTCGCTGGTCACTGTTCACTGGTCACAGATCACTGGTCACTAGTCACTGGTCACTGGTCACTGGTCAATGGTCACTATCGCTGGTCAATGGTCATTGTCGCTGGTCACTGGTCATTGGTCACTTGTCACTGGTCACTGGTCACTGGTCACTGGTCACTGGTCACTGGTCACTGGTCACCGGTCACTGGTCACTGGTCACTGGTCAATGGTCACTGGCCACTGGTCACTGGTCACTGGTCAATGGTCACTTTCGCTGGTCAATGGTCACTGTCGCTGGTAAACGGTCACTGTCGCTGGTCACTGGTCACTGGTCACTGGTCACTGGTCACTGGTCACTGGTCACTGGTCACTGGTCACTGGTCACTGGTCACAGGTCAATGGTCACTGGTCACTGGACACAGGTCACTGGTCACTGGTCACCGGTCCCTGGTCACTGGTCACTGGTCAATGGTCACTGGCCACTGGTCACTGGTCACTGTCGCTGGTCACTGGTCACTGGTCACTGGTCACTGGTCACTGGTAACTGGTCAATGGTCACTGTCGCTGGTCACTGGTCACTGGTCACTGGTCACTGGTCAATGGTAACTTGTCACTGGGCAGTGGTCAATGGTCACTGGTCACTGGTCACTGGTCACTGGTCACTGGTCACAGGTCAATGGTCACTGGTCACTGGACACAGGTCACTGGTCACTGGTCACTGGTCACTGGTCACTGTTCACTGGTCACTGATCACTGGTCAATGGTCACCGTCGCTGGTCACCGTTCACTGGTCAGTGGCCACTCGTCAATGGTCACTGGTCACTGGTCACTGGTCAATGGTCTCTGTCGCTGGTCACTGGTCACGATTCGCTGGTCCCTGGTCACTGGTACTGGTCAATGGTCACTGTCGCTGATCACTGGTCACTGGTCACTGGTCACTGGTCACTGGTCACTGGTCACTGGTCAATGGTCACTATCGCTGGTCAATGGTCATTGTCGCTGGTCACTGGTCATTGGTCACATGTCACTGGTCACTGGTCACTGGTCACTGGTCACTGGTCACTGGTCACAGGTCAATGGTCACTGGTCACTGGTCACTGGTCAATGGTCACTGTCGCTGGTCTCTGGTCACTGGTCAATGGTCACTTGTCCCTGGGCAGTGGTCACTGGTCACTGGTCAATGGTCACTATCGCTGGTCAATAGTCACTGTCGCTGGTCACTGGTCACTGGTCACTTGTCACTGGTCACTGGTCACTGGTCACTGGTCACTGGTCACTGGTCACAAGTCACTGGTCACTTGTCACTGGTCAGTGGCCACTCGTCAATGGTCACTGGTCACTGGTCACTGGTCAATGGTCTCTGTCGCTGGTCACTGGTCACGATTCGCTGGTCCCTGGTCACTGGTACTGGTCAATGGTCACTGTCGCTGATCACTGGTCACTGGTCACTGGTCACTGGTCACTGGTCAATGGTCACTGTCGCTGGTCACTGGTCACTGGTCACTGATCACTGGTCACTGGTCACTGGTCACTGGTCACTGGTCACTGGTCAATGGTCACTGTCGCCGGTCACTGTTCACTGGTCACTGATCACTGGTCACTGGTCACTGGTCACTGGTCACTGGTCACTGGTCACTGGTCACTGATCACTGGTCACTGGTCACTGGTCACTGGTCACTGGTCACAGGTCAATGGTCACTGGTCACTGGTCACTGGTCAATGGTCACTGTCGCTGGTCACTGGTCACTGGTCAATGGTCACTTGTCCCTGGGCAGTGGTCACTGGTCACTGGTCAATGGTCACTGTCGCTGGTCACTGGTCACTGGTCACTTGTCACTGGTCACTGGTCACTGGTCACTGGTCACTGGTCACAAGTCACTGGTCACTTGTCACTGGTCAGTGGCCACTCGTCAATGGTCACTGGTCACTGGTCACTGGTCGCTGGTCACTGATCACTGGTCACTGGTCACTGGTCAATGGTCACTGTCGCTGATCACTGGTCACTGGTCACTGGTCAATGGTCACTGTCGCTGGTCACTGATCACTGGTCACTGGTCACTGGTCACTGGTCACTGGTCACTGGTCAATGGTCACTATCGCTGGTCAATGGTCCCTGTCGCTGGTCACTGGTCATTGGTCACTTGTCACTGGTCACTGGTCACTGGTCAATGGTCACTGTCGCTGGTCACTGGTCACTGGTCACTGATCACTGGTCACTGGTCACTGGTCACTGGTCACTGATCACTGGTCACTGGTCACTGGTCACTGGTCACTGGTCACTGGTCACTGGTCACTGGTCAATGGTCACTATCGCTGGTCAATGGTCACTGTCGCTGGTCACTGGTCATTGGTCACTTGTCACTGGTCACTGGTCACTGGTCACTGGTCACTTGTCACTGGTCACTGGTCAATGGTCACTGTCGCTGGTCACTGGTCACTAGTCACTGGTCACTGGTCACTGGTCGCTGGTCACTGGTTACTTGTCACTGGTCAGTGGCCACTGGTCGCTGGTCACTTGTCACTGGTCACTGGTCACTGCTCACTGGTCACAAGTCACTGGTCACTGGTCACTGGTCACTGGTCAGTGGTCACTGGTCACTGGTCACTGGTCACTGGTCACTGGTCAATGGTCACTCTCGCTGGTCACTGGTCACTGGTCACTGATCACTGGTCACTGGTCACTGGTCACTGGTCACTGGTCAATGGTCACTATCGCTGGTCAATGGTCACTGTCGCTGGTTACTGGTCACTGGTCACTTGTCACTGGTCACTGGTCACTGGTCACTGGTCACTGGTCACTGGTCAATGGTCACTGGCCACTGGTCACTGGTCACTGGTCAATGGTCACTTTCGCTGGTCAATGGTCACTGTCGCTGGTAAACGGTCACTGGTCACTGGTCAATGGTCACTGTCGCTGGTCACTGGTCACTAGTCACTGGTCACTGGTCACTGGTCGCTGGACACTGGTTACTTGTCACTGGTCAGTGGCCACTGGTCGCTGGTCACTTGTCACTGGTCACTGGTCACTGGTCACTGGTCACTGGTCACTGGTCACAAGTCACTGGTCACTGGTCACTGGTCACTGGTCAGTGGTCACTGGTCACTGGTCACTGGTCACTGGTCACTGGTCAATGGTCACTGTCGCTGGTCACTGGTCACTGGTCACTGATCACTGGTCACTGGTCACTGGTCACTGGTCAATGGTCACTATCGCTGGTCAATGGTCACTGTCGCTGGTTACTGGTCACTGGTCACTTGTCACTGGTCACTGGTCACTGGTCACTGGTCACAGGTCAATGGTCACTGTCGCTGGTCACTGGTCACTGGTCACTGGTCAATGGTCACTGGTCACTGGTCACTGGTCAATGGTCACTATCGCTGGTCAATGGTCATTGTCGCTGGTCACTGGTCATTGGTCACTTGTCACTGGTCACTGGTCACTGGTCACTGGTCGTCACTGGTCACAGGTCAATGGTCACTGGTCACTGGTCACTGGTCAATGGTCACTATCGCTGGTCAATGGTAACTTGTCACTGGGCAGTGGTCAATGGTCACTGGTCACTGGTCACTGGTCACTGGTCACTGGTCACAGGTCAATGGTCACTGGTCACTGGACACAGGTCACTGGTCACTGGTCACTGGTCACTGGTCACTGGTCACTGGTCACTGGTCACTGGTCAATGGTCACTGGCCACTGGTCACTGGTCACTGGTCAATGGTCACTTTCGCTGGTCAATGGTCACTGTCGCTCGTAAACGGTCACTGTCGCTGGTCACTGGTCACTGGTCACTGGTCACTGGTCACTGGTCACTGGTCAATGGTCACTGGTCACTGGACACTGGTCACTGGTCACTGGTCACTGGTCACTGGTCACTGGTCACTGGTCAATGGTAACTTGTCACTGGGCAGTGGTCAATGATCACTGGTCACTGGTCACTGGTCACTGGTCACTGGTCACAGGTCAATGGTCACTGGTCACTGGACACAGGTCACTGGTCACTGGTCACCGGTCACTGGTCACTGGTCACTGGTCAATGGTCACTGGCCACTGGTCACTGGTCACTGGTCAATGGTCACTTTCGCTGGTCAATGGTCACTGTCGCTGGTCGCTGGTCACTGGTCACTGGTCACTGTCGCTGGTCACTGGTCACTGGTCACTGGTCACTGGTAACTGGTCAATGGTCACTGTCGCTGGTCACTGGTCACTGGTCACTGGTCAATGGTCACTATCGCTGGTCAATAGTCACTGTCGCTGGTCACTGGTCACTGGTCACTTGTCACTGGTCACTGGTCACTGGTCACTGGTCACTGGTCACAGGTCACAAGTCACTGGTCACTTGTCACTGGTCAGTGGCCACTCGTCAATGGTCACTGGTCACTGGTCACTGGTCAATGGTCTCTGTCGCTGGTCACTGTTCACGATTCGCTGGTCCCTGGTCACTGGTACTGGTCAATGGTCACTGTCGCTGATCACTGGTCACTGGTCACTGGTCACTGGTCACTGGTCAATTGTCACTGTCGCTGGTCACTGGTCACTGGTCACTGATCACTGGTCACTGGTCACTGGTCACTGGTCACTGGTCACTGGTCACTGGTCTATGGTCACTGTCGCCGGTCACTGTTCACTGGTCACTGATCACTGGTCACTGGTCACTGGTCACTGGTCACTGGTCACTGGTCACTGGTCACTGATCACTGGTCACTGGTCACTGGTCACTGGTCACTGGTCACAGGTCAATGGTCACTGGTCACTGGTCACTGGTTAATGGTCACTGTCGCTGGTCACTGGTCACTGGTCAATGGTCACTTGTCCCTGGGCAGTGGTCACTGGTCACTGGTCAATGGTCACTGTCGCTGGTCACTGGTCACTGGTCACTTGTCACTGGTCACTGGTCACTGGTCACTGGTCACTGGTCACAAGTCACTGGTCACTTGTCACTGGTCAGTGGCCACTCGTCAATGGTCACTGGTCACTGGTCACTGGTCGCTGGTCACTGATCACTGGTCACTGGTCACTGGTCAATGGTCACTGTCGCTGATCACTGGTCACTGGTCACTGGTCAATGGTCACTGTCGCTGGTCACTGATCACTGGTCACTGGTCACTGGTCACTGGTCACTGGTCACTGGTCAATGGTCACTATCGCTGGTCAATGGTCCCTGTCGCTGGTCACTGGTCATTGGTCACTTGTCACTGGTCACTGGTCACTGGTCACTGGTCAATGGTCACTGTCGCTGGTCACTGGTCACTGGTCACTGATCACTGGTCACTGGTCACTGGTCACTGGTCACTGATCACTGGTCACTGGTCACTGGTCACTGGTCACTGGTCACTGGTCACTGGTCAATGGTCACTATCGCTGGTCAATGGTCACTGTCGCTGGTCACTGGTCATTGGTCACTTGTCACTGGTCACTGGTCACTGGTCACTGGTCACTTGTCACTGGTCACTGGTCAATGGTCACTGTCGCTGGTCACTGGTCACTAGTCACTGGTCACTGGTCACTGGTCGCTGGTCACTGGTTACTGGTCACTGGTCACTGGTCACTGGTCACAAGTCACTGGTCACTGGTCACTGGTCACTGGTCAGTGGTCACTGGTCACTGGTCACTGGTCACTGGTCACTGGTCAATGGTCACTCTCGCTGGTCACTGGTCACTGGTCACTGATCACTGGTCACTGGTCACTGGTCACTGGTCACTGGTCAATGGTCACTATCGCTGGTCAATGGTCACTGTCGCTGGTTACTGGTCACTGGTCACTTGTCACTGGTCACTGGTCACTGGTCACTGGTCACTGGTCACTGGTCAATGGTCACTGTCGCTGGTCACTGGTCACTGGTCACTGGTCAATGGTCACTGGTCACTGGTCACTGGTCAATGGTCACTATCGCTGGTCAATGGTCATTGTCGCTGGTCACTGGTCATTGGTCACTTGTCACTGGTCACTGGTCACTGGTCACTGGTCGTCACTGGTCACAGGACAATGGTCACTGGTCACTGGTCACTGGTCAATGGTCACTATCGCTGGTCAATGGTAACTTGTCACTGGGCAGTGGTCAATGGTCACTGGTCACTGGTCACTGGTCACTGGTCACTGGTCACAGGTCAATGGTCACTGGTCACAGGACACAGGTCACTGGTCACTGGTCACTGGTCACTGGTCACTGGTCACTGGTCACTGGTCAATGTTCACTGGCCACTGGTCACTGGTCACTGGTCAATGGTCACTTTCGCTGGTCAATGGTCACTGTCGCTGGTAAACGGTCACTGTCGCTGGTCACTGGTCACTGGTCACTTGTCACTGGTCACTGGTCAATGGTCACTGTCGCTGGTCACTGGTCACTAGTCACTGGTCACTGGTCACTGGTCGCTGGACACTGGTTACTTGTCACTGGTCAGTGGCCACTGGTCGCTGGTCACTTGTCACTGGTCACTGGTCACTGGTCACTGGTCACTGGTCACAAGTCACTGGTCACTGGTCACTGGTCACTGGTCAGTGGTCACTGGTCACTGGTCACTGGTCACTGGTCACTGGTCAATGGTCACTGTCGCTGGTCACTGGTCACTGGTCACTGATCACTGGTCACTGGTCAATGGTCACTGGTCACTGGTCACTGGTCAATGGTCACTATCGCTGGTCAATGGTCACTGTCGCTGGTCACTGGTCACTGGTCACTGATCACTGGTCACTGGTCACTGGTCACTGGTCAATGGTCACTATCGCTGGTCAATGGTCACTGTCGCTGGTTACTGGTCACTGGTCACTGGTCACTGGTCAATGGTCACTGTCGCTGGTCACTGGTCACTGGTCACTGGTCAATGGTCACTGGTCACTGGTCACTGGTCAATGGTCACTATCGCTGGTCAATGGTCATTGTCGCTGGTCACTGGTCATTGGTCACTTGTCACTGGTCACTGGTCACTGGTCACTGGTCGTCACTGGTCACAGGTCAATGGTCACTGGTCACTGGTCACTGGTCAATGGTCACTATCGCTGGTCAATGGTAACTTGTCACTGGGCAGTGGTCAATGGTCACTGGTCACTGGTCACTGGTCACTGGTCACTGGTCACAGGTCAATGGTCACTGGTCACTGGACACAGGTCACTGGTCACTGGTCACTGGTCACTGGTCACTGGTCACTGGTCACTGGTCAATGGTCACTGGCCACTGGTCACTGGTCACTGGTCAATGGTCACTTTCGCTGGTCAATGGTCACTGTCGCTCGTAAACGGTCACTGTCGCTGGTCACTGGTCACTGGTCACTGGTCACTGGTCACTGGTCACTGGTCACTGGTCACTGGTCACTGGTCACTGGTCACTGGTCACTGATCACTGGTCACTGGTCACTGGTCACTGGTCACTGGTCACAGGTCAATGGTCACTGGTCACTGGTCACTGGTTAATGGTCACTGTCGCTGGTCACTGGTCACTGGTCAATGGTCACTTGCCCCTGGGCAGTGGTCACTGGTCACTGGTCAATGGTCACTGTCGCTGGTCACTGGTCACTGGTCACTTGTCACTGGTCACTGGTCACTGGTCACTGGTCACTGGTCACAAGTCACTGGTCACTTGTCACTGGTCAGTGGCCACTCGTCAATGGTCACTGGTCACTGGTCACTGGTCGCTGGTCACTGATCACTGGTCACTGGTCACTGGTCAATGGTCACTGTCGCTGATCACTGGTCACTGGTCACTGGTCAATGGTCACTGTCGCTGGTCACTGATCACTGGTCACTGGTCACTGGTCACTGGTCACTGGTCACTGGTCAATGGTCACTATCGCTGGTCAATGGTCCCTGTCGCTGGTCACTGGTCATTGGTCACTTGTCACTGGTCACTGGTCACTGGTCACTGGTCAATGGTCACTGTCGCTGGTCACTGGTCACTGGTCACTGATCACTGGTCACTGGTCACTGGTCACTGGTCACTGATCACTGGTCACTGGTCACTGGTCACTGGTCACTGGTCACTGGTCACTGGTCAATGGTCACTATCGCTGGTCAATGGTCACTGTCGCTGGTCACTGGTCATTGGTCACTTGTCACTGGTCACTGGTCACTGGTCACTGGTCACTTGTCACTGATCACTGGTCAATGGTCACTGTCGCTGGTCACTGGTCACTAGTCACTGGTCACTGGTCACTGGTCGCTGGTCACTGGTTACTGGTCACTGGTCACTGGTCACTGGTCACAAGTCACTGGTCACTGGTCACTGGTCACTGGTCAGTGGTCACTGGTCACTGGTCACTGGTCACTGGTCACTGGTCAATGGTCACTCTCGCTGGTCACTGGTCACTGGTCACTGATCACTGGTCACTGGTCACTGGTCACTGGTCACTGGTCAATGGTCACTATCGCTGGTCAATGGTCACTGTCGCTGGTTACTGGTCACTGGTCACTTGTCACTGGTCACTGGTCACTGGTCACTGGTCACTGGTCACTGGTCAATGGTCACTGTCGCTGGTCACTGGTCACTGGTCACTGGTCAATGGTCACTGGTCACTGGTCACTGGTCAATGGTCACTATCGCTGGTCAATGGTCATTGTCGCTGGTCACTGGTCATTGGTCACTTGTCACTGGTCACTGGTCACTGGTCACAGGACAATGGTCACTGGTCACAGGACAATGGTCACTGGTCACTGGTCACTGGTCAATGGTCACTATCGCTGGTCAATGGTAACTTGTCACTGGGCAGTGGTCAATGGTCACTGGTCACTGGTCACTGGTCACTGGTCACTGGTCACAGGTCAATGGTCACTGGTCACAGGACACAGGTCACTGGTCACTGGTCACTGGTCACTGGTCACTGGTCACGGGTCACTGGTCAATGTTCACTGGCCACTGGTCACTGGTCACTGGTCAATGGTCACTTTCGCTGGTCAATGGTCACTGTCGCTGGTAAACGGTCACTGTCGCTGGTCACTGGTCACTGGTCACTTGTCACTGGTCACTGGTCAATGGTCACTGTCGCTGGTCACTGGTCACTAGTCACTGGTCACTGGTCACTGGTCGCTGGACACTGGTTACTTGTCACTGGTCAGTGGCCACTGGTCGCTGGTCACTTGTCACTGGTCACTGGTCACTGGTCACTGGTCACTGGTCACAAGTCACTGGTCACTGGTCACTGGTCACTGGTCAGTGGTCACTGGTCACTGGTCACTGGTCACTGGTCACTGGTCAATGGTCACTGTCGCTGGTCACTGGTCACTGGTCACTGATCACTGGTCACTGGTCACTGGTCACTGGTCAATGGTCACTATCGCTGGTCAATGGTCACTGTCGCTGGTTACTGGTCACTGGTCACTTGTCACTGGACACAGGTCACTGGTCACTGGTCACTGGTCACTGGTCACTGGTCACTGGTCACTGGTCAATGGTCACTGGTCACTGGTCACTGGTCAATGGTCACTATCGCTGGTCAATGGTCACTGTCGCTGGTCACTGGTCACTGGTCACTGATCACTGGTCACTGGTCACTGGTCACTGGTCAATGGTCACTATCGCTGGTCAATGGTCACTGTCGCTGGTTACTGGTCACTGGTCACTGGTCACTGGTCAATGGTCACTGTCGCTGGTCACTGGTCACTGGTCACTGGTCAATGGTCACTGGTCACTGGTCACTGGTCAATGGTCACTATCGCTGGTCAATGGTCATTGTCGCTGGTCACTGGTCATTGGTCACTTGTCACTGGTCACTGGTCACTGGTCACTGGTCGTCACTGGTCACAGGTCAATGGTCACTGGTCACTGGTCACTGGTCAATGGTCACTATCGCTGGTCAATGGTAACTTGTCACTGGGCAGTGGTCAATGGTCACTGGTCACTGGTCACTGGTCACTGGTCACTGGTCACAGGTCAATGGTCACTGGTCACTGGACACAGGTCACTGGTCACTGGTCACTGGTCACTGGTCACTGGTCACTGGTCACTGGTCAATGGTCACTGGCCACTGGTCACTGGTCACTGGTCAATGGTCACTTTCGCTGGTCAATGGTCACTGTCGCTCGTAAACGGTCACTGTCGCTGGTCACTGGTCACTGGTCACTGGTCACTGGTCACTGGTCACTGGTCAATGGTCACTGGTCACTGGACACTGGTCACTGGTCACTGGTCACTGGTCACTGGTCACTGGTCACTGGTCAATGGTAACTTGTCACTGGGCAGTGGTCAATGATCACTGGTCACTGGTCACTGGTCACTGGTCACTGGTCACAGGTCAATGGTCACTGGTCACTGGACACAGGTCACTGGTCACTGGTCACCGGTCACTGGTCACTGGTCACTGGTCAATGGTCACTGGCCACTGGTCACTGGTCACTGGTCAATGGTCACTTTCGCTGGTCAATGGTCACTGTCGCTGGTCACTGGTCACTGGTCACTGTCGCTGGTCACTGGTCACTGGTCACTGGTCACTGGTAACTGGTCAATGGTCACTGTCGCTGGTCACTGGTCACTGGTCACTGGTCACTGGTCAATGGTAACTTGTCACTGGGCAGTGGTCAATGGTCACTGGTCACTGGTCACTGGTCACTGGTCACTGGTCACTGGTCACAGGTCAATGGTCACTGGTCACTGGACACAGGTCACTGGTCACTGGTCACTGGTCACTGGTCACTGTTCACTGGTCACTGATCACTGGTCAATGGTCACCGTCGCTGGTCACTGTTCACTGGTCACTGATCACTGGTCACTAGTCACTGGTCACTGGTCACTGGTCAATGGTCACTATCGCTGGTCAATGGTCATTGTCGCTGGTCACTGGTCATTGGTCACTTGTCACTGGTCACTGGTCACTGGTCACTGGTCACTGGTCACTGGTCACTGGTCAATGGTCACTGGCCACTGGTCACTGGTCACTGGTCAATGGTCACTTTCGCTGGTCAATGGTCACTGTCGCTGGTAAACGGTCACTGTCGCTGGTCACTGGTCACTGGTCACTGGTCACTGGTCACTGGTCACTGGTCACTGGTCGCTGGTCACTGGTCACAGGTCAATGGTCACTGGTCACTGGACACAGGTCACTGGTCACTGGTCACCGGTCACTGGTCACTGGTCACTGGTCAATGGTCACTGGCCACTGGTCACTGGTCACTGTCGCTGGTCACTGGTCACTGGTCACTGGTCACTGGTAACTGGTCAATGGTCACTGTCGCTGGTCACTGGTCACTGGTCACTGGTCACTGGTCAATGGTAACTTGTCACTGGGCAGTGGTCAATGGTCACTGGTCACTGGTCACTGGTCACTGGTCACTGGTCACAGGTCAATGGTCACTGGTCACTGGACACAGGTCACTGGTCACTGGTCACTGGTCACTGGTCACTGTTCACTGGTCACTGATCACTAGTCAATGGTCACCGTCGCTGGTCACCGTTCACTGGTCACTGATCACTGGTCACTAGTCACTGGTCACTGGTCACTGGTCAATGGTCACTATCGCTGGTCAATGGTCATTGTCGCTGGTCACTGGTCATTGGTCACTTGTCACTGGTCACTGGTCACTGGTCACTGGTCACTGGTCACTGGTTACAGGTCAATGGTCACTGGTCACTGGTCAATGGTCACTGTCGCTGGTCACTGGTCACTGGTCAATGGTCACTTGTCCCTGGGCAGTGGTCACTGGTCACTGGTCAATGGTCACTATCGCTGGTCAATAGTCACTGTCGCTGGTCACTGGTCACTGGTCACTTGTCACTGGTCACTGGTCACTGGTCACTGGTCACTGGTCACTGGTCACTGGTCACAAGTCACTGGTCACTTGTCACTGGTCAGTGGCCACTCGTCAATGGTCACTGGTCACTGGTCACTGGTCAATGGTCTCTGTCGCTGGTCACTGGTCACGATTCGCTGGTCCCTGGTCACTGGTACTGGTCAATGGTCACTGTCGCTGATCACTGGTCACTGGTCACTGGTCACAGGTCACTGGTCAATGGTCACTGTCGCTGGTCACTGGTCACTGGTCACTGATCACTGGTCACTGGTCACTGGTCACTGGTCACTGGTCACTGGTCAATGGTCACTGTCGCTGGTCACTGTTCACTGGTCACTGATCACTGGTCACTGGTCACTGGTCACTGGTCACTGGTCACTGGTCACTGGTCACTGATCACTGGTCACTGGTCACTGGTCACTGGTCTCTGGTCACAGGTCAATGGTCACTGGTCACTGGTCACTGGTCAATGGTCACTGTCGCTGGTCACTGGTCACTGGTCAATGGTCACTCTCGCTGGTCACTGGTCACTGGTCACTGATCACTGGTCAATGGTCACTTTCGCTGGTCAATGGTCACTGTCGCTGGTAAACGGTCACTGTCGCTGGTCACTGGTCACTGGTCACTGGTCACTTGTCACTGGTCACTGGTCAATGGTCACTGTCGCTGGTCACTGGTCACTAGTCACTGGTCACTGGTCACTGGTCGCTGGACACTGGTTACTTGTCACTGGTCAGTGGCCACTGGTCGCTGGTCACTTGTCACTGGTACTGGTTACTGGTTACTGGTCACTGGTCACTGGTCACTGGTCACAAGTCACTGGTCACTGGTCACTGGTCACTGGTCAGTGGTCACTGGTCACTGGTCACTGGTCACTGGTCACTGGTCAATGGTCACTGTCGCTGGTCACTGGTCACTGGTCACTGATCACTGGTCACTGGTCACTGGTCACTGGTCACTGGTCAATGGTCACTATCGCTAGTCAATGGTCACTGTCGCTGGTTACTGGTCACTGGTCACTTGTCACTGGTCACTGGTCACTGGTCACTGGTCACAGGTCAATGGTCACTGTCGCTGGTCACTGGTCACTGGTCACTGGTCACTGGCCACTGGTCACTGGTCACTGGTCAATGGTCACTTTCGCTGGTCAATGGTCACTGTCGCTCGTAAGCGGTCACTGTCGCTGGTCACTGGTCACTGGTCACTGGTCACTGGTCACTGGTCACTGGTCAATGGTCACTGGTCACTGGACACTGGTCACTGGTCACTGGTCACTGGTCACTGGTCACTGGTCACTGGTCAATGGTAACTTGTCACTGGGCAGTGGTCAATGGTCCCTGGTCACTGGTCACTGGTCACTGGTCACTGGTCACAGGTCAATGGTCACTGGTCACTGGACACAGGTCACTGGTAACTCGTCACCGGTCACTGGTCACTGCTCACTGGTCAATGGTCACTTTCGCTGGTCAATTGTCACTGTCGCTGGTCACTGGTCACTGGTCACTGGTCACTGTCGCTGGTCACTGGTCACTGGTCACTGGTCACTGGTAACTGGTCAATGGTCACTGTCGCTGGTCACTGGTCACTGGTCACTGGTCACTGGTCAATGGTAACTTGTCACTGGGCAGTGGTCAATGGTCACTGGTCACTGGTCACTGGTCACTGGTCACTGGTCACAGGTCAATGGTCACTGGTCACTGGACACAGGTCACTGGTCACTGGTCACTGGTCACTGGTCACTGTTCACTGGTCACTGATCACTGGTCAATGGTCACCGTCGCTGGTCACTGTTCACTGGTCACTGATCACTGGTCACTAGTCACTGGTCACTGGTCACTGGTCAATGGTCACTATCGCTGGTCAATGGTCATTGTCGCTGGTCACTGGTCATTGGTCACTTGTCACTGGTCACTGGTCACTGGTCACTGGTCACTGGTCACTGGTCACTGGTCACCGGTCACTGGTCACTGGTCACTGGTCAATGGTCACTGGCCACTGGTCACTGGTCACTGGTCAATGGTCACTTTCGCTGGTCAATGGTCACTGTCGCTGGTAAACGGTCACTGTCGCTGGTCACTGGTCACTGGTCACTGGTCACTGGTCACTGGTCACTGGTCACTGGTCACTGGTCACTGGTCACTGGTCACAGGTCAATGGTCACTGGTCACTGGACACAGGTCACTGGTCACTGGTCACCGGTCACTGGTCACTGGTCACTGGTCAATGGTCACTGGCCACTGGTCACTGGTCACTGTCGCTGGTCACTGGTCACTGGTCACTGGTCACTGGTAACTGGTCAATGGTCACTGTCGCTGGTCACTGGTCACTGGTCACTGGTCACTGGTCAATGGTAACTTGTCACTGGGCAGTGGTCAATGGTCACTGGTCACTGGTCACTGATCACTGGTCAATGGTCACCGTCGCTGGTCACCGTTCACTGGTCACTGATCACTGGTCACTAGTCACTGGTCACTGGTCACTGGTCAATGGTCACTATCGCTGGTCAATGGTCATTGTCGCTGGTCACTGGTCATTGGTCACTTGTCACTGGTCACTGGTCACTGGTCACTGGTCACTGGTCACTGGTCACAGGTCAATGGTCACTGGTCACTGGTCACTGGTCAATGGTCACTGTCGCTGGTCACTGGTCACTGGTCAATGGTCACTTGTCCCTGGGCAGTGGTCACTGGTCACTGGTCAATGGTCACTATCGCTGGTCAATAGTCACTGTCGCTGGTCACTGGTCACTGGTCACTTGTCACTGGTCACTGGTCACTGGTCACTGGTCACTGGTCACTGGTCACAAGTCACTGGTCACTTGTCACTGGTCAGTGGCCACTCGTCAATGGTCACTGGTCACTGGTCACTGGTCAATGGTCTCTGTCGCTGGTCACTGGTCACGATTCGCTGGTCCCTGGTCACTGGTACTGGTCAATGGTCACTGTCGCTGATCACTGGTCACTGGTCACTGGTCACTGGTCACTGGTCAATGGTCACTGTCGCTGGTCACTGGTCACTGGTCACTGATCACTGGTCACTGGTCACTGGTCACTGGTCAATGGTCACTGTCGCCGGTCACTGTTCACTGGTCACTGATCACTGGTCACTGGTCACTGGTCACTGGTCACTGGTCACTGGTCACTGGTCACTGATCACTGGTCACTGGTCACTGGTCACAGGTCAATGGTCACTGGTCACTGGTCACTGGTCAATGGTCACTGTCGCTGGTCACTGGTCACTGGTCAATGGTCACTTGTCCCTGGGCAGTGGTCACTGGTCACTGGTCAATGGTCACTGTCGCTGGTCACTGGTCACTGGTCACTTGTCACTGGTCACTGGTCACTGGTCACTGGTCACTGGTCACTGGTCACTGGTCAATGGTCACTATCGCTGGTCAATGGTCACTGTCGCTGGTCACTGGTCATTGGTCACTTGTCACTGGTCACTGGTCACTGGTCACTGGTCACTTGTCACTGGTCACTGGTCAATTGTCACTGTCGCTGGTCACTGGTCACTAGTCACTGGTCACTGGTCACTGGTCGCTGGTCACTGGTTACTTGTCACTGGTCAGTGGCCACTGGTCGCTGGTCACTTGTCACTGGTCACTGGTCACTGGTCACTGGTCACAAGTCACTGGTCACTGGTCACTGGTCACTGGTCAGTGGTCACTGGTCACTGGTCACTGGTCACTGGTCACTGGTCAATGGTCACTCTCGCTGGTCACTGGTCACTGGTCACTGATCACTGGTCACTGGTCACTGGTCACTGGTCACTGGTCAATGGTCACTATCGCTGGTCAATGGTCACTGTCGCTGGTTACTGGTCACTGGTCACTTGTCACTGGTCACTGGTCACTGGTCACTGGTCACTGGTCACTGGTCACTGGTCAATGGTCACTGTCGCTGGTCACTGGTCACTGGTCACTGGTCAATGGTCACTGGTCACTGGTCACTGGTCAATGGTCACTATCGCTGGTCAATGGTCATTGTCGCTGGTCACTGGTCATTGGTCACTTGTCACTGGTCACTGGTCACTGGTCACTGGTCACTGGTCACTGGTTACAGGTCAATGGTCACTGGTCACTGGTCAATGGTCACTGTCGCTGGTCACTGGTCACTGGTCAATGGTCACTTGTCCCTGGGCAGTGGTCACTGGTCACTGGTCAATGGTCACTATCGCTGGTCAATAGTCACTGTCGCTGGTCACAGGTCACTGGTCACTTGTCACTGGTCACTGGTCACTGGTCACTGGTCACTGGTCACTGGTCACTGGTCACAAGTCACTGGTCAGTGGCCACTCGTCAATGGTCACTGGTCACTGGTCACTGGTCAATGGTCTCTGTCGCTGGTCACTGGTCACGATTCGCTGGTCCCTGGTCACTGGTACTGGTCAATGGTCACTGTCGCTGATCACTGGTCACTGGTCACTGGTCACAGGTCACTGGTCAATGGTCACTGTCGCTGGTCACTGGTCACTGGTCACTGATCACTGGTCACTGGTCACTGGTCACTGGTCACTGGTCACTGGTCAATGGTCACTGTCGCTGGTCACTGTTCACTGGTCACTGATCACTGGTCACTGGTCACTGGTCACTGGTCACTGGTCACTGGTCACTGGTCACTGATCACTGGTCACTGGTCACTGGTCACTGGTCTCTGGTCACAGGTCAATGGTCACTGGTCACTGGTCACTGGTCAATGGTCACTGTCGCTGGTCACTGGTCACTGGTCAATGGTCACTCTCGCTGGTCACTGGTCACTGGTCACTGATCACTGGTCAATGGTCACTTTCGCTGGTCAATGGTCACTGTCGCTGGTAAACGGTCACTGTCGCTGGTCACTGGTCACTGGTCACTGGTCACTTGTCACTGGTCACTGGTCAATGGTCACTGTCGCTGGTCACTGGTCACTAGTCACTGGTCACTGGTCACTGGTCGCTGGACACTGGTTACTTGTCACTGGTCAGTGGCCACTGGTCGCTGGTCACTTGTCACTGGTCACTGGTTACTGGTTACTGGTCACTGGTCACTGGTCACTGGTCACAAGTCACTGGTCACTGGTCACTGGTCACTGGTCAGTGGTCACTGGTCACTGGTCACTGGTCACTGGTCACTGGTCAATGGTCACTGTCGCTGGTCACTGGTCACTGGTCACTGATCACTGGTCACTGGTCACTGGTCACTGGTCACTGGTCAATGGTCACTATCGCTAGTCAATGGTCACTGTCGCTGGTTACTGGTCACTGGTAACTTGTCACTGGTCACTGGTCACTGGTCACTGGTCACAGGTCAATGGTCACTGTCGCTGGTCACTGGTCACTGGTCACTGGTCACTGGCCACTGGTCACTGGTCACTGGTCAATGGTCACTTTCGCTGGTCAATGGTCACTGTCGCTCGTAAGCGGTCACTGTCGCTGGTCACTGGTCACTGGTCACTGGCCACTGGTCACTGGTCACTGGTCAATGGTCACTGGTCACTGGACACTGGTCACTGGTCACTGGTCACTGGTCACTGGTCACTGGTCACTGGTCAATGGTAACTTGTCACTGGGCAGTGGTCAATGGTCACTGGTCACTGGTCACTGGTCACTGGTCACTGGTCACAGGTCAATGGTCACTGGTCACTGGACACAGGTCACTGGTCACTCGTCACCGGTCACTGGTCACTGGTCACTGGTCAATGGTCATTTTCGCTGGTCAATTGTCACTGTCGCTGGTCACTGGTCACTGGTCACTGGTCACTGGTCACTGGTCACTGGTCACTGGTAACTGGTCAATGGTCACTGTCGCTGGTCACTGGTCACTGGTCACTGGTCACTGGTCAATGGTAACTTGTCACTGGGCAGTGGTCAATGGTCACTGGTCACTGGTCACTGGTCACTGGTCACTGGTCACAGGTCAATGGTCACTGGTCACTGGACACAGGTCACTGGTCACTGGTGACTGGTCACTGGTCACTGTTCACTGGTCACTGATCACTGGTCAATGGTCACCGTCGCTGGTCACTGTTCACTGGTCACTGATCACTGGTCACTAGTCACTGGTCACTGGTCACTGGTCAATGGTCACTATCGCTGGTCAATGGTCATTGTCGCTGGTCACAGGTCATTGGTCACTTGTCACTGGTCACTGGTCACTGGTCACTGGTCACTGGTCACTGGTCACTGGTCACCGGTCACTGGTCACTGGTCACTGGTCAATGGTCACTGGCCACTGGTCACTGGTCACTGGTCAATGGTCACTTTCGCTGGTCAATGGTCACTGTCGCTGGTAAACGGTCACTGTCGCTGGTCACTGGTCACTGGTCACTGGTCACTGGTCACTGGTCACTGGTCACTGGTCACAGGTCAATGGTCACTGGTCACTGGACACAGGTCACTGGTCACTGGTCACCGGTCACTGGTCACTGGTCACTGGTCAATGGTCACTGGCCACTGGTCACTGGCCACTGTCGCTGGTCACTGGTCACTGGTCACTGGTCACTGGTAACTGGTCAATGGTCACTGTCGCTGGTCACTGGTCACTGGTCACTGGTCACTGGTCAATGGTAACTTGTCACTGGGCAGTGGTCAATGGTCACTGGTCACTGGTCACTGGTCAGTGGTCACAGGTCAATGGTCACTGGTCACTGGACACAGGTCACTGGTCACTGGTCACTGGTCACTGGTCACTGTTCACTGGTCACTGATCACTGGTCAATGGTCACCGTCGCTGGTCACCGTTCACTGGTCACTGATCACTGGTCACTAGTCACTGGTCACTGGTCACTGGTCAATGGTCACTATCGCTGGTCAATGGTCATTGTCGCTGGTCACTGGTCATTGGTCACTTGTCACTGGTCACTGGTCACTGGTCACTGGTCACTGGTCACTGGTCACAGGTCAATGGTCACTGGTCACTGGTCACTGGTCAATGGTCACTGTCGCTGGTCACTGGTCACTGGTCAATGGTCACTTGTCCCTGGGCAGTGGTCACTGGTCACTGGTCAATGGTCACTATCGCTGGTCAATAGTCACTGTCGCTGGTCACTGGTCACTGGTCACTTGTCACTGGTCACTGGTCACTGGTCACTGGTCACTGGTCACTGGTCACAAGTCACTGGTCACTTGTCACTGGTCAGTGGCCACTCGTCAATGGTCACTGGTCACTGGTCACTGGTCAATGGTCTCTGTCGCTGGTCACTGGTCACGATTCGCTGGTCCCTGGTCACTGGTACTGGTCAATGGACACTGTCGCTGATCACTTGTCACTGGTCACTGGTCAATGGTCACTGATCACTGGTCACTGGTCACTGGTCACAGGTCAATGGTCACTGGTCACTGGTCACTGGTCAATGGTCACTGTCGCTGGTCACTGGTCACTGGTCAATGGTCACTTGTCCCTGGTCACTGGTCACTGGTCACTGGTCACTGGTCACTGGTCAATGGTCACTATCGCTGGTCAATGGTCACTGTCGCTGGTCACTGGTCATTGGTCACTTGTCACTGGTCACTGGTCACTGGTCACTGGTCACTTGTCACTGGTCACTGGTCAATTGTCACTGTCGCTGGTCACTGGTCACTAGTCACTGGTCACTGGTCACTGGTCGCTGGTCACTGGTTACTTGTCACTGGTCAGTGGCCACTGGTCGCTGGTCACTTGTCACTGGTCACTGGTCACTGGTCACTGGTCACAAGTCACTGGTCACTGGTCACTGGTCACTGGTCAGTGGTCACTGGTCACTGGTCACTGGTCACTGGTCACTGGTCAATGGTCACTCTCGCTGGTCACTGGTCACTGGTCACTGATCACTGGTCACTGGTCACTGGTCACTGGTCACTGGTCAATGGTCACTATCGCTGGTCAATGGTCACTGTCGCTGGTTACTGGTCACTGGTCACTTGTCACTGGTCACTGGTCACTGGTCACCGGTCACTGGTCACTGGTCACTGGTCAATGGTCACTGGCCACTGGTCACTGGTCACTGGTCAATGGTCACTTTCGCTGGTCAATGGTCACTGTCGGTGGTCACTGGTCACTGGTCACTGGTCACTGTCGCTGGTCACTGGTCACTGGTCACTGGTCACTGGTAACTGGTCAATGGTCACTGTCGCTGGTCACTGGTCACTGGTCACTGGTCACTGGTCAATGGTAACTTGTCACTGGGCAGTGGTCAATGGTCACTGGTCACTGGTCACTGGTCACTGGTCACTGGTCACTGGTCACAGGTCAATGGTCACTGGTCACTGGACACAGGTCACTGGTCACTGGTCACTGGTCACTGGTCACTGTTCACTGGTCACTGATCACTGGTCAATGGTCACCGTCGCTGGTCACTGTTCACTGGTCACTGATCACTGGTCACTAGTCACTGGTCACTGGTCACTGGTCAATGGTCACTATCGCTTGTCAATGGTCATTGTCGCTGGTCACTGGTCATTGGTCACTTGTCACTGGTCACTGGTCACTGGTCACTGGTCACTGGTCACTGGTCACTGGTCACTGGTCACCGGTCACTGGTCACTGGTCACTGGTCAATGGTCACTGGCCACTGGTCACTGGTCACTGGTCAATGGTCACTTTCGCTGGTCAATGGTCACTGTCGCTGGTAAACGGTCACTGTCGCTGGTCACTGGTCACTGGTCACTGGTCACTGGTCACTGGTCACTGGTCACTGGTCGCTGGTCACTGGTCACAGGTCAATGGTCACTGGTCACTGGACACAGGTCACTGGTCACTGGTCACCGGTCACTGGTCACTGGTCACTGGTCAATGGTCACTGGCCACTGGTCACTGGTCACTGTCGCTGGTCACTGGTCACTGGTCACTGGTCACTGGTAACTGGTCAATGGTCACTGTCGCTGGTCACTGGTCACTGGTCACTGGTCACTGGTCAATGGTAACTTGTCACTGGGCAGTGGTCAATGGTCACTGGTCACTGGTCACTGGTCACTGGTCACTGGTCACAGGTCAATGGTCACTGGTCACTGGACACAGGTCACTGGTCACTGGTCACTGGTCACTGGTCACTGTTCACTGGTCACTGATCACTGGTCAATGGTCACCGTCGCTGGTCACCGTTCACTGGTCACTGATCACTGGTCACTAGTCACTGGTCACTGGTCACTGGTCAATGGTCACTATCGCTGGTCAATGGTCATTGTCGCTGGTCACTGGTCATTGGTCACTTGTCACTGGTCACTGGTCACTGGTCACTGGTCACTGGTCACTGGTTACAGGTCAATGGTCACTGGTCACTGGTCACTGGTCAATGGTCACTGTCGCTGGTCACTGGTCACTGGTCAATGGTCACTTGTCCCTGGGCAGTGGTCACTGGTCACTGGTCAATGGTCACTATCGCTGGTCAATAGTCACTGTCGCTGGTCACTGGTCACTGGTCACTTGTCACTGGTCACTGGTCACTGGTCACTGGTCACTGGTCACTGGTCACAAGTCACTGGTCACTTGTCACTGGTCAGTGGCCACTCGTCAATGGTCACTGGTCACTGGTCACTGGTCAATGGTCTCTGTCGCTGGTCACTGGTCACGTTTCGCTGGTCCCTGGTCACTGGTACTGGTCAATGGTCACTGTCGCTGATCACTGGTCACTGGTCACTGGTCACAGGTCACTGGTCAATGGTCACTGTCGCTGGTCACTGGTCACTGGTCACTGATCACTGGTCACTGGTCACTGGTCACTGGTCACTGGTCACTGGTCAATGGTCACTGTCGCTGGTCACTGTTCACTGGTCACTGATCACTGGTCACTGGTCACTGGTCACTGGTCACTGGTCACTGGTCACTGGTCACTGATCACTGGTCACTGGTCACTGGTCACTGGTCACTGGTCACAGGTCAATGGTCACTGGTCACTGGTCACTGGTCAATGGTCACTGACGCTGGTCACTGGTCACTGGTCAATGGTCACTCTCGCTGGTCACTGGTCACTGGTCACTGATCACTGGTCACTGGTCACTGGTCACTGGTCACTGGTCAATGGTCACTATCGCTGGTCAATGGTCACTGTCGCTGGTTACTGGTCACTGGTCACTTGTCACTGGTCACTGGTCACTGGTCACTGGTCACTGGTCACTGGTCAATGGTCACTGTCGCTGGTCACTGGTCACTGGTCACTGGTCAATGGTCACTGGTCACTGGTCACTGGTCAATGGTCACTGGTCACTGGTCACTGGTCACTGGTCACTGGTCACTGGTCACTGGTCAATGGTCACTATCGCTGGTCAATGGTCACTGTCGCTGGTCACTGGTCATTGGTCACTTGTCACTGGTCACTGGTCACTGGTCACTGGTCACAGGTCAATGGTCACTGGTCACTGGACACAGGTCACTTGTCACTGGTCACTGGTCACTGGTCACTGGTCACTGGTCACTGGTCACAAGTCACTGGTCACTTGTCACTGGTCACTGGTCAATGGTCACTGTCGCTGGTCACTGGTCACTAGTCACTGGTCACTGGTCACTGGTCGCTGGTCACTGGTTACTTGTCACTGGTCAGTGGCCACTGGTCGCTGGTCACTTGTCACTGGTCACTGGTCACAAGTCACTGGTCACTGGTCACTGGTCACTGGTCAGTGGTCACTGGCCACTGGTCACTGGTCACTGGTCACTGGTCAATGGTCACTCTCGCTGGTCACTGGTCACTGGTCACTGATCACTGGTCACTGGTCACTGGTCACTGGTCACTGGTCAATAGTCACTATCGCTGGTCAATGGTCACTGTCGCTGGTTACTGGTCACTGGTCACTTGTCTCTGGTCACTGGTCAATGGTCACTATCGCTGGTCAATGGTCATTGTCGCTGGTCACTGGTCATTGGTCACTTGTCACTGGTCACTGGTCACTGGTCACTGGTCACTGGTCACTGGTCACTGGTCACCGGTCACTGGTCACTGGTCACTGGTCAATGGTCACTGGCCACTGGTCACTGGTCACTGGTCAATGGTCACTTTCGCTGGTCAATGGTCACTGTCGCTGGTAAACGGTCACTGTCGCTGGTCACTGGTCACTGGTCACTGGTCACTGGTCACTGGTCACTGGTCACTGGTCACAGGTCAATGGTCACTGGTCACTGGACACAGGTCACTGGTCACTGGTCACCGGTCACTGGTCACTGGTCACTGGTCAATGGTCACTGGCCACTGGTCACTGGTCACTGTCGCTGGTCACTGGTCACTGGTCACTGGTCACTGGTAACTGGTCAATGGTCACTGTCGCTGGTCACTGGTCACTGGTCACTGGTCACTGGTCAATGGTAACTTGTCACTGGGCAGTGGTCAATGGTCACTGGTCACTGGTCACTGGTCACTGGTCACTGGTCACAGGTCAATGGTCACTGGTCACTGGACACAGGTCACTGGTCACTGGTCACTGGTCACTGGTCACTGTTCACTGGTCACTGATCACTGGTCAATGGTCACCGTCGCTGGTCACCGTTCACTGGTCACTGATCACTGGTCACTAGTCACTGGTCACTGGTCACTGGTCAATGGTCACTGGTCACTGGTCACTGGTCACTGGTCACTGGTCAATGGTCACTGGTCACTGGACACTGGTCACTGGTCACTGGTCACTGGTCACTGGTCACTGGTCACTGGTCATTGGTCACTTGTCACTGGTCACTGGTCACTGGTCACTGGTCGTCACTGGTCACAGGTCAATGGTCACTGGTCACTGGTCACTGGTCAATGGTCACTATCGCTGGTCAATGGTAACTTGTCACTGGGCAGTGGTCAATGGTCACTGGTCACTGGTCACTGGTCACTGGTCACAGGTCACAGGTCAATGGTCACTGGTCACTGGACACAGGTCACTGGTCACTGGTCAATGGTCACTATCGCTGGTCAATGGTCCCTGTCGCTGGTCACTGGTCATTGGTCACTTGTCACTGGTCACTGGTCACTGGTCACTGGTCAATGGTCACTGTCGCTGGTCACTGGTCACTGGTCACTGATCACTGGTCACTGGTCACTGGTCACTGGTCACTGATCACTGGTCACTGGTCACTGGTCACTGGTCACTGGTCACTGGTCACTGGTCACTGGTCACTGGTCAATGGTCACTATCGCTGGTCAATGGTCACTGTCGCTGGTCACTGGTCATTGGTCACTTGTCACTGGTCACTGGTCATTGGTCACTGGTCACTGGTCACTGGTCACAGGTCAATGGTCACTGGTCACTGGACACAGGTCACTTGTCACTGGTCACTGGTCACTGGTCACTGGTCACTGGTCACTGGTCACAAGTCACTGGTCACTTGTCACTGGTCACTGGTCAATGGTCACTGTCGCTGGTCACTGGTCACTAGTCACTGGTCACTGGTCACTGGTCGCTGGTCACTGGTTACTTGTCACTGGTCAGTGGCCACTGGTCGCTGGTCACTTGTCACTGGTCACTGGTCACAAGTCACTGGTCACTGGTCACTGGTCACTGGTCAGTGGTCACTGGCCACTGGTCACTGGTCACTGGTCACTGGTCAATGGTCACTCTCGCTGGTCACTGGTCACTGGTCACTGATCACTGGTCACTGGTCACTGGTCACTGGTCACTGGTCAATAGTCACTATCGCTGGTCAATGGTCACTGTCGCTGGTTACTGGTCACTGGTCACTTGTCTCTGGTCACTGGTCAATGGTCACTATCGCTGGTCAATGGTCATTGTCGCTGGTCACTGGTCATTGGTCACTTGTCACTGGTCACTGGTCACTGGTCACTGGTCACTGGTCACTGGTCACTGGTCACCGGTCACTGGTCACTGGTCACTGGTCAATGGTCACTGGCCACTGGTCACTGGTCACTGGTCAATGGTCACTTTCGCTGGTCAATGGTCACTGTCGCTGGTAAACGGTCACTGTCGCTGGTCACTGGTCACTGGTCACTGGTCACTGGTCACTGGTCACTGGTCACTGGTCACAGGTCAATGGTCACTGGTCACTGGACACAGGTCACTGGTCACTGGTCACCGGTCACTGGTCACTGGTCACTGGTCAATGGTCACTGGCCACTGGTCACTGGTCACTGTCGCTGGTCACTGGTCACTGGTCACTGGTCACTGGTAACTGGTCAATGGTCACTGTCGCTGGTCACTGGTCACTGGTCACTGGTCACTGGTCAATGGTAACTTGTCACTGGGCAGTGGTCAATGGTCACTGGTCACTGGTCACTGGTCACTGGTCACTGGTCACAGGTCAATGGTCACTGGTCACTGGACACAGGTCACTGGTCACTGGTCACTGGTCACTGGTCACTGTTCACTGGTCACTGATCACTGGTCAATGGTCACCGTCGCTGGTCACCGTTCACTGGTCACTGATCACTGGTCACTAGTCACTGGTCACTGGTCACTGGTCAATGGTCACTATCGCTGGTCAATGGTCATTGTCGCTGGTCACTGGTCATTGGTCACTTGTCACTGGTCACTGGTCACTGGTCACTGGTCACTGTTCACTGGTCACAGGTCAATGGTCACTGGTCACTGGTCACTGGTCAATGGTCACTGTCGCTGGTCACTGGTCACTGGTCAATGGTCACTTGTCTCTGGTCACTGGTCAATGGTCACTATCGCTGGTCAATGGTCATTGTCGCTGGTCACTGGTCATTGGTCACTTGTCACTGGTCACTGGTCACTGGTCACTGGTCACTGGTCACTGGTCACTGGTCACCGGTCACTGGTCACTGGTCACTGGTCAATGGTCACTGGCCACTGGTCACTGGTCACTGGTCAATGGTCACTTTCGCTGGTCAATGGTCACTGTCGCTGGTAAACGGTCACTGTCGCTGGTCACTGGTCACTGGTCACTGGTCACTGGTCACTGGTCACTGGTCACTGGTCACAGGTCAATGGTCACTGGTCACTGGACACAGGTCACTGGTCACTGGTCACCGGTCACTGGTCACTGGTCACTGGTCAATGGTCACTGGCCACTGGTCACTGGTCACTGTCGCTGGTCACTGGTCACTGGTCACTGGTCACTGGTAACTGGTCAATGGTCACTGTCGCTGGTCACTGGTCACTGGTCACTGGTCACTGGTCAATGGTAACTTGTCACTGGGCAGTGGTCAATGGTCACTGGTCACTGGTCACTGGTCACTGGTCACTGGTCACAGGTCAATGGTCACTGGTCACTGGACACAGGTCACTGGTCACTGGTCACTGGTCACTGGTCACTGTTCACTGGTCACTGATCACTGGTCAATGGTCACCGTCGCTGGTCACCGTTCACTGGTCACTGATCACTGGTCACTAGTCACTGGTCACTGGTCACTGGTCAATGGTCACTATCGCTGGTCAATGGTCATTGTCGCTGGTCACTGGTCATTGGTCACTTGTCACTGGTCACTGGTCACTGGTCACTGGTCACTGTTCACTGGTCACAGGTCAATGGTCACTGGTCACTGGTCACTGGTCAATGGTCACTGTCGCTGGTCACTGGTCACTGGTCAATGGTCACTTGTCCCTGGGCAGTGGTCACTGGTCACTGGTCAATGGTCACTATCGCTGGTCAATAGTCACTGTCGCTGGTCACTGGTCACTGGTCACTTGTCACTGGTCACTGGTCACTGGTCACTGGTCACTGGTCACTGGTCACATGTCACTGGTCACTTGTCACTGGTCAGTGGCCACTCGTCAATGGTCACTGGTCACTGGTCACTGGTCAATGGTCTCTGTCGCTGGTCACTGGTCACGATTCGCTGGGCCCTGGTCACTGGTACTGGTCAATGGTCACTGTCGCTGATCACTGGTCACTGGTCACTGGTCACTGGTCACTGGTCAATGGTCACTGTCGCTGGTCACTGGTCACTGGTCACTGATCACTGGTCACTGGTCACTGGTCACTGGTCACAGGTCACTGGTCAATGGTCACTGTCGCCGGTCACTGTTCACTGGTCCCTGATCACTGGTCACTGGTCACTGGTCACTGGTCACTGGTCACTGGTCACTGGTCACTGATCACTGGTCACTGGTCACTGGTCACTGGCCACTGGTCACAGGTCAATGGTCACTGGTCACTGGTCACTGGTCAATGGTCACTGTCGCTGGTCACTGAGCACTGGTCAATGGTCACTTGTCCCTGGGCAGTGGTCACTGGTCACTGGTCAATGGTCACTGGTCACTTGTCACTGGTCACTGGTCACTGGTCACTGGTCACTGGTCACTGGTCACTGGTCACAAGTCACTGGTCACTTGTCACTGGTCAGTGGCCACTCGTCAATGGTCACTGGTCACTGGTCACTGGTCGCTGGTCACTGATCACTGGTCACTGGTCACTGGTCAATGGTCACTGTCGCTGATCACTGGTCACTGGTCACTGGTCAATGGTCACTGTCGCTGGTCACTGATCACTGGTCACTGGTCACTGGTCACTGGTCACTGGTCACTGGTCAATGGTCACTATCGCTGGTCAATGGTCCCTGTCGCTGGTCACTGGTCATTGGTCACTTGTCACTGGTCACTGGTCACTGGTCACTGGTCAATGGTCACTGTCGCTGGTCACTGGTCACTGGTCACTGGTCACTGGTCACTGGTCAATGGTCACTATCGCTGGTCAATGGTCACTGTCGCTGGTCACTGGTCACTGGTCACTGATCACTGGTCACTGGTCACTGGTCACTGGTCACTGGTCACTGGTCACAAGTCACTGGTCACTGGTCACTGGTCACTGGTCAGTGGTCACTGGTCACTGGTCACTGGTCACTGGTCACTGGGCAATGGTCACTCTCGCTGGTCACTGGTCACTGGTCACTGATCACTGGTCACTGGTCACTGGTCACTGGTCACTGGTCAGTGGTCACTATCGCTGGTCAATGGTCACTGTCGCTGGTTACTGGTCACTGGTCACTTGTCACTGGTCACTGGTCACTGGTCACTGGTCACTGGTCACTGGTCAATGGTCACTGTCGCTGGTCACTGGTCACTGGTCACTGGTCAATGGTCACTGGTCACTGGTCACTGGTCAATGGTCACTATCGCTGGTCAATGGTCATTGTCGCTGGTCACTGGTCATTGGTCACTTGTCACTGGTCACTGGTCACTGGTCACTGGTCGTCACTGGTCACAGGACAATGGTCACTGGTCACTGGTCACTGGTCAATGGTCACTATCGCTGGTCAATGGTAACTTGTCACTGGGCAGTGGTCAATGGTCACTGGTCACTGGTCACTGGTCACTGGTCACTGGTCACAGGTCAATGGTCACTGGTCACTGGTCACAGGACACAGGTCACTGGTCACTGGTCACTGGTCCCTGGTCACTGGTCAATGGTCACTGGCCACTGGTCACTGGTCACTGGTCAATGGTCACTTTCGCTGGTCAATGGTCACTGTCGCTGGTAAACGGTCACTGTCGCTGGTCACTGGTCACTGGTCACTGGTCACTTGTCACTGGTCACTGGTCAATGGTCACTGTCGCTGGTCACTGGTCACTAGTCACTGGTCACTGGTCACTGGTCGCTGGACACTGGTTACTTGTCACTGGTCAGTGGCCACTGGTCGCTGGTCACTTGTCACTGGTCACTGGTCACTGGTCACTGGTCACTGGTCACAAGTCACTGGTCACTGGTCACTGGTCACTGGTCAGTGGTCACTGGTCAGTGGTCACTGGTCACTGGTCACTGGTCAATGGTCACTGTCGCTGGTCACTGGTCACTGGTCACTGATCACTGGTCACTGGTCACTGGTCACTGGTCAATGGTCACTATTGCTGGTCAATGGTCACTGTCGCTGGTTACTGGTCACTGGTCACTTGTCACTGGTCACTGGTCACTGGTCACTGGTCACAGGTCAATGGTCACTGTCGCTGGTCACTGGTCACTGGTCACTGGTCAATGGTCACTGGTCACTGGTCACTGGTCAATGGTCACTATCGCCGGTCAATGGTCATTGTCGCTGGTCACTGGTCATTGGTCACTTGTCACTGGTCACTGGTCACTGGTCACTGGTCGTCACTGGTCACAGGTCAATGGTCACTGGTCACTGGTCACTGGTCAATGGTCACTATCGCTGGTCAATGGTAACTTGTCACTGGGCAGTGGTCAATGGTCACTGGTCACTGGTCACTGGTCACTGGTCACTGGTCACAGGTCAATGGTCACTGGTCACTGGACACAGGTCACTGGTCACTGGTCACTGGTCACTGGTCACTGGTCACTGGTCACTGGTCAATGGTCACTGGCCACTGGTCACTGGTCACTGGTCAATGGTCACTTTCGCTGGTCAATGGTCACTGTCGCTCGTAAACGGTCACTGTCGCTGGTCACTGGTCACTGGTCACTGGTCACTGGTCACTGGTCACTGGTCAATGGTCACTGGTCACTGGACACTGGTCACTGGTCACTGGTCACTGGTCACTGGTCACTGGTCACTGGTCAATGGTAACTTGTCACTGGGCAGTGGTCAATGATCACTGGTCACTGGTCACTGGTCACTGGTCACTGGTCACAGGTCAATGGTCACTGGTCACTGGACACAGGTCACTGGTCACTGGTCACCGGTCACTGGTCACTGGTCACTGGTCAATGGTCACTGGCCACTGGTCACTGGTCACTGGTCAATGGTCACTTTCGCTGGTCAATGGTCACTGTCGCTGGTCACTGGTCACTGGTCACTGGTCACTGTCGCTGGTCACTGGTCACTGGTCAATGGTCACTTGTCCCTGGGCAGTGGTCACTGGTCACTGGTCAATGGTCACTATCGCTGGTCAATAGTCACTGTCGCTGGTCACTGGTCACTGGTCACTTGTCACTGGTCACTGGTCACTGGTCACTGGTCACTGGTCACTGGTCGCAAGTCACTGGTCACTTGTCACTGGTCAGTGGCCACTCGTCAATGGTCACTGGTCACTGGTCACTGGTCAATGGTCTCTGTCGCTGGTCACTGGTCACGATTCGCTGGTCCCTGGTCACTGGTACTGGTCAATGGTCACTGTCGCTGATCACTGGTCACTGGTCACTGGTCACAGGTCACTGGTCAATGGTCACTGTCGCTGGTCACTGGTCACTGGTCACTGATCACTGGTCACTGGTCACTGGTCACTGGTCACTGGTCACTGGTCAATGGTCACTGTCGCTGGTCACTGTTCACTGGTCACTGATCACTGGTCACTGGTCACTGCTCACTGGTCACTGGTCACTGGTCACTGGTCACTGATCACTGGTCACTGGTCACTGGTCACTGGTCACTGGTCACAGGTCAATGGTCACTGGTCACTGGTCACTGGTCAATGGTCACTGTCGCTGGTCACTGGTCACTGGTCAATGGTCACTTGTCCCTGGGCAGTGGTCACTGGTCACTGGTCAATGGTCACTGTCGCTGGTCACTGGTCACTGGTCACTTGTCACTGGTCACTGGTCACTGGTCACTGGTCACTGGTCACTGGTCACAAGTCACTGGTCACTTGTCACTGGTCAGTGGCCACTCGTCAATGGTCACTGGTCACTGGTCACTGGTCAATGGTCTCTGTCGCTGGTCACTGGTCACGATTCGCTGGTCCCTGGTCACTGGTACTGGTCAATGGTCACTGTCGCTGATCACTGGTCACTGGTCACTGGTCACTGGTCACTGGTCAATGGTCACTGTCGCTGGTCACTGGTCACTGGTCACTGATCACTGGTCACTGGTCACTGGTCACTGGTCACTGGTCACTGGTCAATGGTCACTGTCGCTGGTCACTGTTCACTGGTCACTGATCACTGGTCACTGGTCACTGGTCACTGGTCACTGGTCACTGGTCACTGGTCACTGATCACTGGTCACTGGTCACTGGTCACTGGTCACTGGTCACTGGTCAATGGTCACTATCGCTGGTCAATGGTCACTGTCGCTGGTCACTGGTCATTGGTCACTTGTCACTGGTCACTGGTCACTGGTCACTGGTCACTGGTCACTGGTCACAGGTCAATGGTCACTGGTCACTGGACACAGGTCACTGGTCACTGGTCACTGGTCACTGGTCACTGGTCACTGGTCACTGGTCAATGGTCACTGGCCACTGGTCACTGGTCACTGGTCAATGGTCACTTTCGCTGGTCAATGGTCACTGTCGCTCGTAAACGGTCACTGTCGCTGGTCACTGGTCACTGGTCACTGGTCACTGGTCACTGGTCACTGGTCAATGGTCACTGGTCACTGGACACTGGTCACTGGTCACTGGTCACTGGTCACTGGTCACTGGTCACTGGTCAATGGTAACTTGTCACTGGGCAGTGGTCACTGGTCACTGGTCACTGTCGCTGGTCACTGGTCACTGGTCACTGGTCACTGGTAACTGGTCAATGGTCACTGTCGCTGGTCACTGGTCACTGGTCACTGGTCACTGGTCAATGGTAACTTGTCACTGGGCAGTGGTCAATGGTCACTGGTCACTGGTCACTGGTCACTGGTCACTGGTCACAGGTCAATGGTCACTGGTCACTGGACACAGGTCACTGGTCACTGGTCACTGGTCACTGGTCACTGTTCACTGGTCACTGATCACTGGTCAATGGTCACCGTCGCTGGTCACTGTTCACTGGTCACTGATCACTGGTCACTGGTCACTGGTCACTGGTCACTGGTCACTGGTCACTGGTCACTGGTCACTGGTCAATGGTCACTTTCGCTGGTCAATGGTCACTGTCGCTGGTAAACGGTCACTGTCGCTGGTCACTGGTCACTGGTCACTGGTCACTGGTCACTAGTCACTGGTCACTGGTCACAGGTCAATGGTCACTGGTCACTGGACACAGGTCACTGGTCACTGGTCACCGGTCACTGGTCACTGGTCACTGGTCAATGGTCCCTGGCCACTGGTCACTGGTCACTGTCGCTGGTCACTGGTCACTGGTCACTGGTCACTGGTAACTGGTCAATGGTCACTGTCGCTGGTCACTGGTCACTGGTCACTGGTCACTGGTCAATGGTAACTTGTCACTGGGCAGTGGTCAATGGTCACTGGTCACTGGTCACTGGTCACTGGTCACTGGTCACTGGTCACAGGTCAATGGTCACTGGTCACTGGACACAGGTCACTGGTCACTGGTCACTGGTCACTGGTCACTGTTCACTGGTCACTGATCACTGGTCAATGGTCACCGTCGCTGGTCACGGTTCACTGGTCACTGATCACTGGTCACTAGTCACTGGTCACTGGTCACTGGTCAATGGTCACTATCGCTGGTCAATGGTCATTGTCGCTGGTCACTGGTCATTGGTCACTTGTCACTGGTCACTGGTCACTGGTCACTGGTCACTGGTTACTGGTCACAGGTCAATGGTCACTGGTCACTGGTCACTGGTCAATGGTCACTGTCGCTGGTCACTGGTCACTGGTCAATGGTCACTTGTCCCTGGGCAGTGGTCACTGGTCACTGGTCAATGGTCACTATCGCTGGTCAATAGTCACTGTCGCTGGTCACTGGTCACTTGTCACTGGTCACTGGTCACTGGTCACTGGTCACTGGTCACTGGTCACAAGTCACTGGTCACTTGTCACTGGTCAGTGGCCACTCGTCAATGGTCACTGGTCACTGGTCACTGGTCAATGGTCTCTGTCGCTGGTCACTGGTCACGATTCGCTGGTCCCAGGTCACTGGTACTGGTCAATGGTCACTGTCGCTGATCACTGGTCACTGGTCACTGGTCACTGGTCACTGGTCAATGGTCACTGTCGCTGGTCACTGGTCACTGGTCACTGATCACTGGTCACTGGTCACTGGTCACTGGTCACTGGTCACTGGTCAATGGTCACTGTCGCTGGTCACTGTTCACTGGTCACTGATCACTGGTCACTGGTCACTGGTCACTGGTCACTGGTCACTGGTCACTGGTCACTGATCACTGGTCACTGGTCACTGGTCACTGGTCACTGGTCACAGGTCAATGGTCACTGGTCACTGGTCACTGGTCAATGGTCACTGTCGCTGGTCACTGGTCACTGGTCACTGATCACTGGTCACTGGTCACTGGTCACTGGTCACTGGTCACTGGTCACTGGTACTGGTCAATGGTCACTGTCGCTGATCACTGGTCACTGGTCACTGGTCACAGGTCACTGGTCAATGGTCACTGTCGCTGGTCACTGGTCACGATTCGCTGGTCCCTGGTCACTGGTACTGGTCAATGGTCACTGTCGCTGATCACTGGTCACTGGTCACTGGTCACTGGTCACTGGTCAATGGTCACTGTCGCTGGTCACTGGTCACTGGTCACTGATCACTGGTCACTGGTCACTGGTCACTGGTCACTGGTCACTGGTCAATGGTCACTGTCGCTGGTCACTGTTCACTGGTCACTGATCACTGGTCACTGGTCACTGGTCACTGGTCACTGGTCACTGGTCACTGGTCACTGATCACTGGTCACTGGTCACTGGTCACTGGTCACTGGTCACTGGTCAATGGTCACTATCGCTGGTCAATGGTCACTGTCGCTGGTCACTGGTCATTGGTCACTTGTCACTGGTCACTGGTCACTGGTCACTGGTCACTGGTCACTGGTCACAGGTCAATGGTCACTGGTCACAGGACACAGGTCACTTGTCACTGGTCACTGGTCACTGGTCACAAGTCACTGGTCACTTGTCACTGGTCACTGGTCAATGGTCACTGTCGCTGGTCACTGGTCACTAGTCACTGGTCACTGGTCACTGGTCACTGGTCACAAGTCACTGGTCACTGGTCACTGGTCAATGGTCACTATCGCTGGTCACTTGTCACTGGTCACTGGTCACTGGTCACTGGTCACTGGTCACTGGTCACAAGTCACTGGTCACTTGTCACTGGTCACTGGTCAATGGTCACTGTCGCTGGTCACTGGTCACTAGTCACTGGTCACTGGTCACTGGTCACTGGTCACTGGTCACTGGTCACTGGTCACAGGTCAATGGTCACTGGTCACTGGACACAGGTCACTGGTCACACTGGTCTCTGGTCACTGGTCACTGGTCACTGGTCACTGGTCACTGGTCAATGGTCACTGGCCACTGGTCACTGGTCACTGGTCAATGGTCACTTTCGCTGGTCAATGGTCACTGTCGCTCGTAAACGGTCACTGTCGCTGGTCACTGGTCACTGGTCACTGGTCACTGGTCACTGGTCACTGGTCAATGGTCACTGGTCACTGGACACTGGTCACTGGTCACTGGTCACTGGTCACTGGTCAATGGTAACTTGTCACTGGGCAGTGGTCAATGGTCACTGGTCACTAGTCACTGGTCACTGGTCACTGGTCACTGGTCACTGGTCACTGGTCACTGGTCACAGGTCAATGGTCACTGGTCACTGGACACAGGTCACTGGTCACTGGTCACTGGTCAATGGTAACTTGTCACCGGTCACTGGTCACTGGTCACTGGTCAATGGTCACTGGCCACTGGTCACTGGTCACTGGTCAATGGTCACTTTCACTGGTCAATGGTCACTGTCGCTGGTCACTGGTCACTGGTCACTGGTCACTGTCGCTGGTCACTGGTCACTGGTCACTGGTAACTGGTCAATGGTCACTGTCGCTGGTCACTGGTCACTGGTCACTGGTCACTGGTCAATGGTAACTTGTCACTGGGCAGTGGTCAATGGTCACTGGTCACTGGTCACTGGTCACTGGTCACTGGTCACAGGTCAATGGTCACTGGTCACTGGACACAGGTCACTGGTCACTGGTCACTGGTCACTGGTCACTGTTCACTGGTCACTGATCACTGGTCAATGGTCACCGTCGCTGGTCACTGTTCACTGGTCACTGATCACTGGTCACTGGTCACTGGTCAATGGTCACTATCGCTGGTCAATGGTCATTGTCGCTGGTCACTGGTCATTGGTCACTTGTCACTGGTCACTGGTCACTGGTCACTGGTCACTGGTCACTGGTCACTGGTCACTGGTCACTGGTCAATGGTCACTTTCGCTGGTCAATGGTCACTGTCGCTGGTAAACGGTCACTGTCGCTGGTCACTGGTCACTGGTCACTGGTCACTGGTAACTGGTCACTGGTCACTGGTCACAGGTCAATGGTCACTGGTCACTGGACACAGGTCACTGGTCACTGGTCACCGGTCACTGGTCACTGGTCACTGGTCAATGGTCCCTGGCCACTGGTCACTGGTCACTGTCGCTGGTCACTGGTCACTGGTCACTGGTCACTGGTAACTGGTCAATGGTCACTGTCGCTGGTCACTGGTCACTGGTCACTGGTCACTGGTCAATGGTAACATGTCACTGGGCAGTGGTCAATGGTCACTGGTCACTGGTCACTGGTCACTGGTCACTGGTCACAGGTCAATGGTCACTGGTCACTGGACACAGGTCACTGGTCACTGGTCACTGGTCACTGGTCACTGTTCACTGGTCACTGATCACTGGTCAATGGTCACCGTCGCTGGTCACGGTTCACTGGTCACTGATCACTGGTCACTAGTCACTGGTCACTGGTCACTGGTCAAAGGTCACTATCGCTGGTCAATGGTCATTGTCGCTGGTCACTGGTCATTGGTCACTTGTCACTGGTCACTGGTCACTGGTCACTGGTCACTGGTTACTGGTCACAGGTCAATGGTCACTGGTCACTGGTCACTGGACAATGGTCACTGTCGCTGGTCACTGGTCACTGATCACTGGTCAATGGTCACCGTCGCTGGTCACGGTTCACTGGTCACTGATCACTGGTCACTAGTCACTGGTCACTGGTCACTGGTCAATGGTCACTATCGCTGGTCAATGGTCATTGTCGCTGGTCACTGGTCACTGGTCACTGGTCACTGTTCACTGGTCACTGATCACTGGTCAATGGTCACCGTCGCTGGTCACGGTTCACTGGTCACTGATCACTGGTCACTAGTCACTGGTCACTGGTCACTGTTCACTGGTCACTGATCACTGGTCAATGGTCACCGTCGCTGGTCACGGTTCACTGGTCACTGATCACTGGTCACTAGTCACTGGTCACTGGTCACTGGTCAATGGTCACTATCGCTGGTCAATGGTCATTGTCGCTGGTCACTGGTCATTGGTCACTTGTCACTGGTCACTGGTCATTGGTCACTGGTCACTGGTCACTGGTCACTGGTCAATGGTCACTATCGCTGGTCAATGGTCATTGTCGCTGGTCACTGGTCATTGGTCACTTGTCACTGGTCACTGGTCATTGGTCACTGGTCACTGGTCACTGGTCACAGGTCAATGGTCACTGGTCACTGGACACAGGTCACTTGTCACTGGTCACTGGTCACTGGTCACTGGTCACTGGTCACTGGTCACAAGTCACTGGTCACTTGTCACTGGTCACTGGTCAATGGTCACTGTCGCTGGTCACTGGTCACTAGTCACTGGTCACTGGTCACTGGTCGCTGGTCACTGGTTACTTGTCACTGGTCAGTGGCCACTGGTCGCTGGTCACTTGTCACTGGTCACTGGTCACAAGTCACTGGTCACTGGTCACTGGTCACTGGTCAGTGGTCACTGGCCACTGGTCACTGGTCACTGGTCACTGGTCAATGGTCACTCTCGCTGGTCACTGGTCACTGGTCACTGATCACTGGTCACTGGTCACTGGTCACTGGTCACTGGTCAATAGTCACTATCGCTGGTCAATGGTCACTGTCGCTGGTTACTGGTCACTGGTCACTTGTCTCTGGTCACTGGTCAATGGTCACTATCGCTGGTCAATGGTCATTGTCGCTGGTCACTGGTCATTGGTCACTGGTCACTGATCACTGGTCACTGGTCACTGGTCACTGGTCACTGGTCACTGGTCAATGGTCACTGTCGCTGGTCACTGTTCACTGGTCACTGATCACTGGTCACTGGTCACTGGTCACTGGTCACTGGTCACTGGTCACTGGTCACTGATCACTGGTCACTGGTCACTGGTCACTGGTCACTGGTCACAGGTCAATGGTCACTGGTCACTGGTCACTGGTCAATGGTCACTGTCGCTGGTCACTGGTCACTGGTCACTGATCACTGGTCACTGGTCACTGGTCACTGGTCACTGGTCACTGGTCACTGGTACTGGTCAATGGTCACTGTCGCTGATCACTGGTCACTGGTCACTGGTCACAGGTCACTGGTCAATGGTCACTGTCGCTGGTCACTGGTCACGATTCGCTGGTCCCTGGTCACTGGTACTGGTCAATGGTCACTGTCGCTGATCACTGGTCACTGGTCACTGGTCACTGGTCACTGGTCAATGGTCACTGTCGCTGGTCACTGGTCACTGGTCACTGATCACTGGTCACTGGTCACTGGTCACTGGTCACTGGTCACTGGTCAATGGTCACTGTCGCTGGTCACTGTTCACTGGTCACTGATCACTGGTCACTGGTCACTGGTCACTGGTCACTGGTCACTGGTCACTGGTCACTGATCACTGGTCACTGGTCACTGGTCACTGGTCACTGGTCACTGGTCAATGGTCACTATCGCTGGTCAATGGTCACTGTCGCTGGTCACTGGTCATTGGTCACTTGTCACTGGTCACTGGTCACTGGTCACTGGTCACTGGTCACTGGTCACAGGTCAATGGTCACTGGTCACAGGACACAGGTCACTTGTCACTGGTCACTGGTCACTGGTCACAAGTCACTGGTCACTTGTCACTGGTCACTGGTCAATGGTCACTGTCGCTGGTCACTGGTCACTAGTCACTGGTCACTGGTCACTGGTCACTGGTCACAAGTCACTGGTCACTGGTCACTGGTCAATGGTCACTATCGCTGGTCACTTGTCACTGGTCACTGGTCACTGGTCACTGGTCACTGGTCACTGGTCACAAGTCACTGGTCACTTGTCACTGGTCACTGGTCAATGGTCACTGTCGCTGGTCACTGGTCACTAGTCACTGGTCACTGGTCACTGGTCACTGGTCACTGGTCACTGGTCACTGGTCACAGGTCAATGGTCACTGGTCACTGGACACAGGTCACTGGTCACACTGGTCTCTGGTCACTGGTCACTGGTCACTGGTCACTGGTCACTGGTCAATGGTCACTGGCCACTGGTCACTGGTCACTGGTCAATGGTCACTTTCGCTGGTCAATGGTCACTGTCGCTCGTAAACGGTCACTGTCGCTGGTCACTGGTCACTGGTCACTGGTCACTGGTCACTGGTCACTGGTCAATGGTCACTGGTCACTGGACACTGGTCACTGGTCACTGGTCACTGGTCACTGGTCAATGGTAACTTGTCACTGGGCAGTGGTCAATGGTCACTGGTCACTAGTCACTGGTCACTGGTCACTGGTCACTGGTCACTGGTCACTGGTCACTGGTCACAGGTCAATGGTCACTGGTCACTGGACACAGGTCACTGGTCACTGGTCACTGGTCAATGGTAACTTGTCACCGGTCACTGGTCACTGGTCACTGGTCAATGGTCACTGGCCACTGGTCACTGGTCACTGGTCAATGGTCACTTTCACTGGTCAATGGTCACTGTCGCTGGTCACTGGTCACTGGTCACTGGTCACTGTCGCTGGTCACTGGTCACTGGTCACTGGTAACTGGTCAATGGTCACTGTCGCTGGTCACTGGTCACTGGTCACTGGTCACTGGTCAATGGTAACTTGTCACTGGGCAGTGGTCAATGGTCACTGGTCACTGGTCACTGGTCACTGGTCACTGGTCACAGGTCAATGGTCACTGGTCACTGGACACAGGTCACTGGTCACTGGTCACTGGTCACTGGTCACTGTTCACTGGTCACTGATCACTGGTCAATGGTCACCGTCGCTGGTCACTGTTCACTGGTCACTGATCACTGGTCACTGGTCACTGGTCAATGGTCACTATCGCTGGTCAATGGTCATTGTCGCTGGTCACTGGTCATTGGTCACTTGTCACTGGTCACTGGTCACTGGTCACTGGTCACTGGTCACTGGTCACTGGTCACTGGTCACTGGTCAATGGTCACTTTCGCTGGTCAATGGTCACTGTCGCTGGTAAACGGTCACTGTCGCTGGTCACTGGTCACTGGTCACTGGTCACTGGTAACTGGTCACTGGTCACTGGTCACAGGTCAATGGTCACTGGTCACTGGACACAGGTCACTGGTCACTGGTCACCGGTCACTGGTCACTGGTCACTGGTCAATGGTCCCTGGCCACTGGTCACTGGTCACTGTCGCTGGTCACTGGTCACTGGTCACTGGTCACTGGTAACTGGTCAATGGTCACTGTCGCTGGTCACTGGTCACTGGTCACTGGTCACTGGTCAATGGTAACATGTCACTGGGCAGTGGTCAATGGTCACTGGTCACTGGTCACTGGTCACTGGTCACTGGTCACAGGTCAATGGTCACTGGTCACTGGACACAGGTCACTGGTCACTGGTCACTGGTCACTGGTCACTGTTCACTGGTCACTGATCACTGGTCAATGGTCACCGTCGCTGGTCACGGTTCACTGGTCACTGATCACTGGTCACTAGTCACTGGTCACTGGTCACTGGTCAAAGGTCACTATCGCTGGTCAATGGTCATTGTCGCTGGTCACTGGTCATTGGTCACTTGTCACTGGTCACTGGTCACTGGTCACTGGTCACTGGTTACTGGTCACAGGTCAATGGTCACTGGTCACTGGTCACTGGACAATGGTCACTGTCGCTGGTCACTGGTCACTGATCACTGGTCAATGGTCACCGTCGCTGGTCACGGTTCACTGGTCACTGATCACTGGTCACTAGTCACTGGTCACTGGTCACTGGTCAATGGTCACTATCGCTGGTCAATGGTCATTGTCGCTGGTCACTGGTCACTGGTCACTGGTCACTGTTCACTGGTCACTGATCACTGGTCAATGGTCACCGTCGCTGGTCACGGTTCACTGGTCACTGATCACTGGTCACTAGTCACTGGTCACTGGTCACTGTTCACTGGTCACTGATCACTGGTCAATGGTCACCGTCGCTGGTCACGGTTCACTGGTCACTGATCACTGGTCACTAGTCACTGGTCACTGGTCACTGGTCAATGGTCACTATCGCTGGTCAATGGTCATTGTCGCTGGTCACTGGTCATTGGTCACTTGTCACTGGTCACTGGTCATTGGTCACTGGTCACTGGTCACTGGTCACTGGTCAATGGTCACTATCGCTGGTCAATGGTCATTGTCGCTGGTCACTGGTCATTGGTCACTTGTCACTGGTCACTGGTCATTGGTCACTGGTCACTGGTCACTGGTCACAGGTCAATGGTCACTGGTCACTGGACACAGGTCACTTGTCACTGGTCACTGGTCACTGGTCACTGGTCACTGGTCACTGGTCACAAGTCACTGGTCACTTGTCACTGGTCACTGGTCAATGGTCACTGTCGCTGGTCACTGGTCACTAGTCACTGGTCACTGGTCACTGGTCGCTGGTCACTGGTTACTTGTCACTGGTCAGTGGCCACTGGTCGCTGGTCACTTGTCACTGGTCACTGGTCACAAGTCACTGGTCACTGGTCACTGGTCACTGGTCAGTGGTCACTGGCCACTGGTCACTGGTCACTGGTCACTGGTCAATGGTCACTCTCGCTGGTCACTGGTCACTGGTCACTGATCACTGGTCACTGGTCACTGGTCACTGGTCACTGGTCAATAGTCACTATCGCTGGTCAATGGTCACTGTCGCTGGTTACTGGTCACTGGTCACTTGTCTCTGGTCACTGGTCAATGGTCACTATCGCTGGTCAATGGTCATTGTCGCTGGTCACTGGTCATTGGTCACTTGTCACTGGTCACTGGTCACTGGTCACTGGTCACTGGTCACTGGTCACTGGTCACCGGTCACTGGTCACTGGTCACTGGTCAATGGTCACTGGCCACTGGTCACTGGTCACTGGTCAATGGTCACTTTCGCTGGTCAATGGTCACTGTCGCTGGTAAACGGTCACTGTCGCTGGTCACTGGTCACTGGTCACTGGTCACTGGTCACTGGTCACTGGTCACTGGTCACAGGTCAATGGTCACTGGTCACTGGACACAGGTCACTGGTCACTGGTCACCGGTCACTGGTCACTGGTCACTGGTCAATGGTCACTGGCCACTGGTCACTGGTCACTGTCGCTGGTCACTGGTCACTGGTCACTGGTCACTGGTAACTGGTCAATGGTCACTGTCGCTGGTCACTTGTCACTGGTCACTGGTCACTGGTCAATGGTAACTTGTCACTGGGCAGTGGTCAATGGTCACTGGTCACTGGTCACTGGTCACTGGTCACTGGTCACAGGTCAATGGTCACTGGTCACTGGACACAGGTCACTGGTCACTGGTCACTGGTCACTGGTCACTGTTCACTGGTCACTGATCACTGGTCAATGGTCACCGTCGCTGGTCACCGTTCACTGGTCACTGATCACTGGTCACTAGTCACTGGTCACTGGTCACTGGTCAATGGTCACTATCGCTGGTCAATGGTCATTGTCGCTGGTCACTGGTCATTGGTCACTTGTCACTGGTCACTGGTCACTGGTCACTGGTCACTGTTCACTGGTCACAGGTCAATGGTCACTGGTCACTGTCACTGGTCAATGGTCACTGTCGCTGGTCACTGGTCACTGGTCAATGGTCACTTGTCCCTGGGCAGTGGTCACTGGTCACTGGTCAATGGTCACTATCGCTGGTCAATAGTCACTGTCGCTGGTCACTGGTCACTGGTCACTTGTCACTGGTCACTGGTCACTGGTCACTGGTCACTGGTCACTGGTCACTGGTCACATGTCACTGGTCACTTGTCACTGGTCAGTGGCCACTCGTCAATGGTCACTGGTCACTGGTCACTGGTCAATGGTCTCTGTCGCTGGTCACTGGTCACGATTCGCTGGGCCCTGGTCACTGGTACTGGTCAATGGTCACTGTCGCTGATCACTGGTCACTGGTCACTGGTCACTGGTCACTGGTCAATGGTCACTGTCGCTGGTCACTGGTCACTGGTCACTGATCACTGGTCACTGGTCACTGGTCACTGGTCACAGGTCACTGGTCAATGGTCACTGTCGCCGGTCACTGTTCACTGGTCCCTGATCACTGGTCACTGGTCACTGGTCACTGGTCACTGGTCACTGGTCACTGGTCACTGATCACTGGTCACTGGTCACTGGTCACTGGTCACTGGTCACAGGTCAATGGTCACTGGTCACTGGTCACTGGTCAATGGTCACTGTCGCTGGTCACTGAGCACTGGTCAATGGTCACTTGTCCCTGGGCAGTGGTCACTGGTCACTGGTCAATGGTCACTGGTCACTTGTCACTGGTCACTGGTCACTGGTCACTGGTCACTGGTCACTGGTCACAAGTCACTGGTCACTTGTCACTGGTCAGTGGCCACTCGTCAATGGTCACTGGTCACTGGTCACTGGTCACTATCGCTGGTCAATGGTCCCTGTCGCTGGTCACTGATCACTGGTCACTGGTCACTGGTCACTGGTCACTGGTCACTGGTCAATGGTCACTATCGCTGGTCAATGGTCCCTGTCGCTGGTCACTGGTCATTGGTCACTTGTCACTGGTCACTGGTCACTGGTCACTGGTCAATGGTCACTGTCGCTGGTCACTGGTCACTGGTCACTGATCACTGGTCACTGGTCACTGGTCACTGGTCACTGATCACTGGTCACTGGTCACTGGTCACTGGTCACTGGTCACTGGTCACTGTCGCTGGTCACTGGTCACTGGTCACTGGTCACTGGTAACTGGTCAATGGTCACTGTCGCTGGTCACTGGTCACTGGTCAATGGTAACTTGTCACTGGGCAGTGGTCAATGGTCACTGGTCACTGGTCACTGGTCACTGGTCACTGGTCACAGGTCAATGGTCACTGGTCACTGGACACAGGTCACTGGTCACTGGTCACTGGTCACTGGTCACTGTTCACTGGTCACTGATCACTGGTCAATGGTCACCGTCGCTGGTCACCGTTCACTGGTCACTGATCACTGGTCACTAGTCACTGGTCACTGGTCACTGGTCAATGGTCACTATCGCTGGTCAATGGTCATTGTCGCTGGTCACTGGTCATTGGTCACTTGTCACTGGTCACTGGTCACTGGTCACTGGTCACTGGTCACTGGTCACAGGTCAATGGTCACTGGTCACTGGTCACTGGTCAATGGTCACTGTCGCTGGTCACTGGTCACTGGTCAATGGTCACTTGTCCCTGGGCAGTGGTCACTGGTCACTGGTCAATGGTCACTATCGCTGGTCAATAGTCACTGTCGCTGGTCACTGGTCACTGGTCACTTGTCACTGGTCACTGGTCACTGGTCACTGGTCACTGGTCACTGGTCGCAAGTCACTGGTCACTTGTCACTGGTCAGTGGCCACTCGTCAATGGTCACTGGTCACTGGTCACTGGTCAATGGTCTCTGTCGCTGGTCACTGGTCACGATTCGCTGGTCCCTGGTCACTGGTACTGGTCAATGGTCACTGTCGCTGATCACTGGTCACTGGTCACTGGTCACAGGTCACTGGTCAATGGTCACTGTCGCTGGTCACTGATCACTGGTCACTGATCACTGGTCACTGGTCACTGGTCACTGGTCACTGGTCACTGGTCAATGGTCACTGTCGCTGGTCACTGTTCACTGGTCACTGATCACTGGTCACTGGTCACTGGTCACTGGTCACTGGTCACTGGTCACTGGTCACTGATCACTGGTCACTGGTCACTGGTCACTGGTCACTGGTCACAGGTCAATGGTCACTGGTCACTGGTCACTGGTCAATGGTCACTGTCGCTGGTCACTGGTCACTGGTCAATGGTCACTTGTCCCTGGGCAGTGGTCACTGGTCACTGGTCAATGGTCACTGTCGCTGGTCACTGGTCACTGGTCACTTGTCACTGGTCACTGGTCACTGGTCACTGGTCACTGGTCACTGGTCACAAGTCACTGGTCACTTGTCACTGGTCAGTGGCCACTCGTCAATGGTCACTGGTCACTGGTCACTGGTCAATGGTCTCTGTCGCTGGTCACTGGTCACGATTCGCTGGTCCCTGGTCACTGGTACTGGTCAATGGTCACTGTCGCTGATCACTGGTCACTGGTCACTGGTCACTGGTCACTGGTCAATGGTCACTGTCGCTGGTCACTGGTCACTGGTCACTGATCACTGGTCACTGGTCACTGGTCACTGGTCACTGGTCACTGGTCAATGGTCACTGTCGCTGGTCACTGTTCACTGGTCACTGATCACTGGTCACTGGTCACTGGTCACTGGTCACTGGTCACTGGTCACTGGTCACTGATCACTGGTCACTGGTCACTGGTCACTGGTCACTGGTCACTGGTCAATGGTCACTATCGCTGGTCAATGGTCACTGTCGCTGGTCACTGGTCATTGGTCACTTGTCACTGGTCACTGGTCACTGGTCACTGGTCACTGGTCACTGGTCACAGGTCAATGGTCACTGGTCACTGGACACAGGTCACTGGTCACTGGTCACTGGTCACTGGTCACTGGTCACTGGTCACTGGTCAATGGTCACTGGCCACTGGTCACTGGTCACTGGTCAATGGTCACTTTCGCTGGTCAATGGTCACTGTCGCTCGTAAACGGTCACTGTCGCTGGTCACTGGTCACTGGTCACTGGTCACTGGTCACTGGTCACTGGTCAATGGTCACTGGTCACTGGACACTGGTCACTGGTCACTGGTCACTGGTCACTGGTCACTGGTCACTGGTCAATGGTAACTTGTCACTGGGCAGTGGTCACTGGTCACTGGTCACTGTCGCTGGTCACTGGTCACTGGTCACTGGTCACTGGTAACTGGTCAATGGTCACTGTCGCTGGTCACTGGTCACTGGTCACTGGTCACTGGTCAATGGTAACTTGTCACTGGGCAGTGGTCAATGGTCACTGGTCACTGGTCACTGGTCACTGGTCACTGGTCACAGGTCAATGGTCACTGGTCACTGGACACAGGTCACTGGTCACTGGTCACTGGTCACTGGTCACTGTTCACTGGTCACTGATCACTGGTCAATGGTCACCGTCGCTGGTCACTGTTCACTGGTCACTGATCACTGGTCACTGGTCACTGGTCAATGGTCACTATCGCTGGTCAATGGTCATTGTCGCTGGTCACTGGTCATTGGTCACTTGTCACTGGTCACTGGTCACTGGTCACTGGTCACTGGTCACTGGTCACTGGTCACTGGTCAATGGTCACTTTCGCTGGTCAATGGTCACTGTCGCTGGTAAACGGTCACTGTCGCTGGTCACTGGTCACTGGTCACTGGTCACTGGTCACTGGTCACTGGTCACTGGTCACAGGTCAATGGTCACTGGTCACTGGACACAGGTCACTGGTCACTGGTCACCGGTCACTGGTCACTGGTCACTGGTCAATGGTCCCTGGCCACTGGTCACTGGTCACTGTCGCTGGTCACTGGTCACTGGTCACTGGTCACTGGTAACTGGTCAATGGTCACTGTCGCTGGTCACTGGTCACTGGTCACTGGTCACTGGTCAATGGTAACTTGTCACTGGGCAGTGGTCAATGGTCACTGGTCACTGGTCACTGGTCACTGGTCACTGGTCACAGGTCAATGGTCACTGGTCACTGGACACAGGTCACTGGTCACTGGTCACTGGTCACTGGTCACTGTTCACTGGTCACTGATCACTGGTCAATGGTCACCGTCGCTGGTCACGGTTCACTGGTCACTGATCACTGGTCACTAGTCACTGGTCACTGGTCACTGGTCAATGGTCACTATCGCTGGTCAATGGTCATTGTCGCTGGTCACTGGTCATTGGTCACTTGTCACTGGTCACTGGTCACTGGTCACTGGTCACTGGTTACTGGTCACAGGTCAATGGTCACTGGTCACTGGTCACTGGTCAATGGTCACTGTCGCTGGTCACTGGTCACTGGTCAATGGTCACTTGTCCCTGGGCAGTGGTCACTGGTCACTGGTCAATGGTCACTATCGCTGGTCAATAGTCACTGTCGCTGGTCACTGGTCACTGGTCACTTGTCACTGGTCACTGGTCACTGGTCACTGGTCACTGGTCACAAGTCACTGGTCACTTGTCACTGGTCAGTGGCCACTCGTCAATGGTCACTGGTCACTGGTCACTGGTCAATGGTCTCTGTCGCTGGTCACTGGTCACGATTCGCTGGTCCCAGGTCACTGGTACTGGTCAATGGTCACTGTCGCTGATCACTGGTCACTGGTCACTGGTCACTGGTCACTGGTCAATGGTCACTGTCGCTGGTCACTGGTCACTGGTCACTTATCACTGGTCACTGGTCACTGGTCACTGGTCACTGGTCACTGGTCAATGGTCACTGTCGCTGGTCACTGTTCACTGGTCACTGATCACTGGTCACTGGTCACTGGTCACTGGTCACTGGTCACTGGTCACTGGTCACTGATCACTGGTCACTGGTCACTGGTCACTGGTCACTGGTCACAGGTCAATGGTCACTGGTCACTGGTCACTGGTCAATGGTCACTGTCGCTGGTCACTGGTCACTGGTCACTGATCACTGGTCACTGGTCACTGGTCACTGGTCACTGGTCACTGGTCACTGGTACTGGTCAATGGTCACTGTCGCTGATCACTGGTCACTGGTCACTGGTCACAGGTCACTGGTCAATGGTCACTGTCGCTGGTCACTGGTCACGATTCGCTGGTCCCTGGTCACTGGTACTGGTCAATGGTCACTGTCGCTGATCACTGGTCACTGGTCACTGGTCACTGGTCACTGGTCAATGGTCACTGTCGCTGGTCACTGGTCACTGGTCACTGATCACTGGTCACTGGTCACTGGTCACTGGTCACTGGTCACTGGTCAATGGTCACTGTCGCTGGTCACTGTTCACTGGTCACTGATCACTGGTCACTGGTCACTGGTCACTGGTCACTGGTCACTGGTCACTGGTCACTGATCACTGGTCACTGGTCACTGGTCACTGGTCACTGGTCACTGGTCACTGGTCGCTGGTCAATGGTCACTGGCCACTGGTCACTGGTCACTGGTCAATGGTCACTTTCGCTGGTCAATGGTCACTGTCGCTCGTAAACGGTCACTGTCGCTGGTCACTGGTCACTGGTCACTGGTCACTGGTCACTGGTCACTGGTCAATGGTCACTGGTCACTGGACACTGGTCACTGGTCACTGGACACTGGTCACTGGTCACTGGTCAATGGTAACTTGTCACTGGTCACTGGTCACTGGTCACTGGTCAATGGTCACTGGCCACTGGTCACTGGTCACTGGTCAATGGTCACTTTCACTGGTCAATGGTCACTGTCGCTGGTCACTGGTCACTGGTCACTGGTCACTGTCGCTGGTCACTGGTCACTGGTCACTGGTCACTGGTAACTGGTCAATGGTCACTGTCGCTGGTCACTGGTCAATGGTAACTTGTCACTGGGCAGTGGTCAATGGTCACTGGTCACTGGTCACTGGTCACTGGTCACTGGTCACTGGTCACAGGTCAATGGTCACTGGTCACTGGACACAGGTCACTGGTCACTGGTCACTGGTCACTGGTCACTGTTCACTGGTCACTGATCACTGGTCAATGGTCACCGTCGCTGGTCACTGTTCACTGGTCACTGATCACTGGTCACTGGTCACTGGTCAATGGTCACTATCGCTGGTCAATGGTCATTGTCGCTGGTCACTGGTCATTGGTCACTTGTCACTGGTCACTGGTCACTGGTCACTGGTCACTGGTCACTGGTCACTGGTCACTGGTCAATGGTCACTTTCGCTGGTCAATGGTCACTGTCGCTGGTAAACGGTCACTGTCGCTGGTCACTGGTCACTGGTCACTGGTCACTGGTCACTGGTCACTGGTCACTGGTCACAGGTCAATGGTCACTGGTCACTGGACACAGGTCACTGGTCACTGGTCACCGGTCACTGGTCACTGGTCACTGGTCAATGGTCCCTGGCCACTGGTCACTGGTCACTGTCGCTGGTCACTGGTCACTGGTCACTGGTCACTGGTAACTGGTCAATGGTCACTGTCGCTGGTCACTGGTCACTGGTCACTGGTCACTGGTCAATGGTAACTTGTCACTGGGCAGTGGTCAATGGTCACTGGTCACTGGTCACTGGTCACTGGTCACTGGTCACAGGTCAATGGTCACTGGTCACTGGACACAGGTCACTGGTCACTGGTCACTGGTCACTGGTCACTGTTCACTGGTCACTGATCACTGGTCAATGGTCACCGTCGCTGGTCACGGTTCACTGGTCACTGATCACTGGTCACTAGTCACTGGTCACTGGTCACTGGTCAATGGTCACTATCGCTGGTCAATGGTCATTGTCGCTGGTCACTGGTCATTGGTCACTTGTCACTGGTCACTGGTCACTGGTCACTGGTCACTGGTTACTGGTCACAGGTCAATGGTCACTGGTCACTGGTCACTGGTCAATGGTCACTGTCGCTGGTCACTGGTCACTGGTCAATGGTCACTTGTCCCTGGGCAGTGGTCACTGGTCACTGGTCAATGGTCACTATCGCTGGTCAATAGTCACTGTCGCTGGTCACTGGTCACTGGTCACTTGTCACTGGTCACTGGTCACTGGTCACTGGTCACTGGTCACTGGTCACAAGTCACTGGTCACTTGTCACTGGTCAGTGGCCACTCGTCAATGGTCACTGGTCACTGGTCACTGGTCAATGGTCTCTGTCGCTGGTCACTGGTCACGATTCGCTGGTCCCAGGTCACTGGTACTGGTCAATGGTCACTGTCGCTGATCACTGGTCACTGGTCACTGGTCACTGGTCACTGGTCAATGGTCACTGTCGCTGGTCACTGGTCACTGGTCACTGATCACTGGTCACTGGTCACTGGTCACTGGTCACTGGTCACTGGTCAATGGTCACTGTCGCTGGTCACTGTTCACTGGTCACTGATCACTGGTCACTGGTCACTGGTCACTGGTCACTGGTCACTGGTCACTGGTCACTGATCACTGGTCACTGGTCACTGGTCACTGGTCACTGGTCACAGGTCAATGGTCACTGGTCACTGGTCACTGGTCAATGGTCACTGTCGCTGGTCACTGGTCACTGGTCACTGATCACTGGTCACTGGTCACTGGTCACTGGTCACTGGTCACTGGTCACTGGTACTGGTCAATGGTCACTGTCGCTGATCACTGGTCACTGGTCACTGGTCACAGGTCACTGGTCAATGGTCACTGTCGCTGGTCACTGGTCACTGGTCACTGATCACTGGTCACTGGTCACTGGTCACTGGTCACTGGTCACTGGTCAATGGTCACTGTCGCTGGTCACTGTTCACTGGTCACTGATCACTGGTCACTGGTCACTGGTCACTGGTCACTGGTCACTGGTCACTGGTCACTGGTCACTGATCACTGGTCACTGGTCACTGGTCACTGGTCACTGGTCACAGGTCAATGGTCACTGGTCACTGGTCACTGGTCAATGGTCACTGTCGCTGGTCACTGGTCACTGGTCAATGGTCACTGGTCACTGGTCACTGGTCAATGGTCTCTGTCGCTGGTCACTGGTCACGATTCGCTGGTCCCTGGTCACTGGTACTGGTCAATGGTCACTGTCGCTGATCACTGGTCACTGGTCACTGGTCACAGGTCACTGGTCAATGGTCACTGTCGCTGGTCACTGGTCACTGGTCACTGATCACTGGTCACTGGTCACTGGTCACTGGTCACTGGTCACTGGTCAATGGTCACTGTCGCTGGTCACTGTTCACTGGTCACTGATCACTGGTCACTGGTCACTGGTCACTGGTCACTGGTCACTGGTCACTGGTCACTGATCACTGGTCACTGGTCACTGGTCACTGGTCACTGGTCACAGGTCAATGGTCACTGGTCACTGGTCACTGGTCAATGGTCACTGTCGCTGGTCACTGGTCACTGGTCAATGGTCACTTGTCCCTGGGCAGTGGTCACTGGTCACTGGTCAATGGTCACTGTCGCTGGTCACTGGTCACTGGTCACTTGTCACTGGTCACTGGTCACTGGTCACTGGTCACTGGTCACTGGTCACTGGTCACAAGTCACTGGTCACTTGTCACTGGTCAGTGGCCACTCGTCAATGGTCACTGGTCACTGGTCACTGGTCAATGGTCTCTGTCGCTGGTCACTGGTCACGATTCGCTGGTCCCTGGTCACTGGTACTGGTCAAAAGTCACTGTCGCTGATCACTGGTCACTGGTCACTGGTCACTGGTCACTGATCAATGGTCACTGTCGCTGGTCACTGGTCACTGGTCACTGATCACTGGTCACTGGTCACTGGTCACTGGTCACTGGTCACTGGTCAATGGTCACTGTCGCTGGTCACAAGTCACTGGTCACTTGTCACTGGTCACTGGTCAATGGTCACTGTCGCTGGTCACTGGTCACTAGTCACTGGTCACTGGTCACTGGTCACTGGTCACTGGTCACTGGTCACTGGTCACAGGTCAATGGTCACTGGTCACTGGACACAGGTCACTGGTCACACTGGTCTCTGGTCACTGGTCACTGGTCACTGGTCACTGGTCACTGGTCAATGGTCACTGGCCACTGGTCACTGGTCACTGGTCAATGGTCACTTTCGCTGGTCAATGGTCACTGTCGCTCGTAAACGGTCACTGTCGCTGGTCACTGGTCACTGGTCACTGGTCACTGGTCACTGGTCACTGGTCAATGGTCACTGGTCACTGGACACTGGTCACTGGTCACTGGTCACTGGTCACTGGTCAATGGTAACTTGTCACTGGGCAGTGGTCAATGGTCACTGGTCACTAGTCACTGGTCACTGGTCACTGGTCACTGGTCACTGGTCACAGGTCAATGGTCACTGGTCACTGGACACAGGTCACTGGTCACTGGTCACTGGTCACTGGTCACTGGTCACTGGTCGCTGGTCAATGGTCACTGGCCACTGGTCACTGGTCACTGGTCAATGGTCACTTTCGCTGGTCAATGGTCACTGTCGCTCGTAAACGGTCACTGTCGCTGGTCACTGGTCACTGGTCACTGGTCACTGGTCACTGGTCACTGGTCACTGGTCAATGGTCACTGGTCACTGGACACTGGTCACTGGTCACTGGTCACTGGTCACTGGTCACTGGTCAATGGTAACTTGTCACCGGTCACTGGTCACTGGTCACTGGTCAATGGTCACTGGCCACTGGTCACTGGTCACTGGTCAATGGTCACTTTCACTGGTCAATGGTCACTGTCGCTGGTCACTGGTCACTGGTCACTGGTCACTGTCGCTGGTCACTGGTCACTGGTCACTGGTCACTGGTAACTGGTCAATGGTCACTGTCGCTGGTCACTGGTCACTGGTCACTGGTCACTGGTCAATGGTAACTTGTCACTGGGCAGTGGTCAATGGTCACTGGTCACTGGTCACTGGTCACTGGTCACTGGTCACAGGTCAATGGTCACTGGTCACTGGACACAGGTCACTGGTCACTGGTCACTGGTCACTGGTCACTGTTCACTGGTCACTGATCACTGGTCAATGGTCACCGTCGCTGGTCACTGTTCACTGGTCACTGATCACTGGTCACTGGTCACTGGTCAATGGTCACTATCGCTGGTCAATGGTCATTGTCGCTGGTCACTGGTCATTGGTCACTTGTCACTGGTCACTGGTCACTGGTCACTGGTCACTGGTCACTGGTCACTGGTCACTGGTCAATGGTCACATTCGCTGGTCAATGGTCACTGTCGCTGGTAAACGGTCACTGTCGCTGGTCACTGGTCACTGGTCACTGGTCACTGGTCACTGGTCACTGGTCACTGGTCACAGGTCAATGGTCACTGGTCACTGGACACAGGTCACTGGTCACTGGTCACCGGTCACTGGTCACTGGTCACTGGTCAATGGTCCCTGGCCACTGGTCACTGGTCACTGTCGCTGGTCACTGGTCACTGGTCACTGGTCACTGGTAACTGGTCAATGGTCACTGTCGCTGGTCACTGGTCACTGGTCACTGGTCACTGGTCAATGGTAACTTGTCACTGGGCAGTGGTCAATGGTCACTGGTCACTGGTCACTGGTCACTGGTCACTGGTCACAGGTCAATGGTCACTGGTCACTGGACACAGGTCACTGGTCACTGGTCACTGGTCACTGGTCACTGTTCACTGGTCACTGATCACTGGTCAATGGTCACCGTCGCTGGTCACGGTTCACTGGTCACTGATCACTGGTCACTAGTCACTGGTCACTGGTCACTGGTCAATGGTCACTATCGCTGGTCAATGGTCATTGTCGCTGGTCACTGGTCATTGGTCACTTGTCACTGGTCACTGGTCACTGGTCACTGGTCACTGGTTACTGGTCACAGGTCAATGGTCACTGGTCACTGGTCACTGGTCAATGGTCACTGTCGCTGGTCACTGGTCACTGGTCAATGGTCACTTGTCCCTGGGCAGTGGTCACTGGTCACTGGTCAATGGTCACTATCGCTGGTCAATAGTCACTGTCGCTGGTCACTGGTCACTGGTCACTTGTCACTGGTCACTGGTCACTGGTCACTGGTCACTGGTCACTGGTCACAAGTCACTGGTCACTTGTCACTGGTCAGTGGCCACTCGTCAATGGTCACTGGTCACTGGTCACTGGTCAATGGTCTCTGTCGCTGGTCACTGGTCACGATTCGCTGGTCCCAGGTCACTGGTACTGGTCAATGGTCACTGTCGCTGATCACTGGTCACTGGTCACTGGTCACTGGTCACTGGTCAATGGTCACTGTCGCTGGTCATTGGTCACTTGTCACTGGTCACTGGTCACTGGTCACTGGTCACTGGTCACTGGTCACAGGTCAATGGTCACTGGTCACTGGACACAGGTCACTTGTCACTGGTCACTGGTCACTGGTCACAAGTCACTGGTCACTTGTCACTGGTCACTGGTCAATGGTCACTGTCGCTGGTCACTGGTCACTAGTCACTGGTCACTGGTCACTGGTCACAAGTCACTGGTCACTGGTCACTGGTCAATGGTCACTATCGCTGGTCACTTGTCACTGGTCACTGGTCACTGGTCACTGGTCACTGGTCACAAGTCACTGGTCACTTGTCACTGGTCACTGGTCAATGGTCACTGTCGCTGGTCACTGGTCACTAGTCACTGGTCACTGGTCACTGGTCACTGGTCACTGGTCACAGGTCACTGGTCACAGGTCAATGGTCACTGGTCACTGGACACAGGTCACTGGTCACACTGGTCACTGGTCACTGGTCACTGGTCACTGGTCACTGGTCAATGGTCACTGGCCACTGGTCACTGGTCACTGGTCAATGGTCACTTTCGCTGGTCAATGGTCACTGTCGCTCGTAAACGGTCACTGTCGCTGGTCACTGGTCACAGGTCAATGGTCACTGGTCACTGGTCACTGGTCAATGGTCACTGTCGCTGGTCACTGGTCACTGGTCACTGGTCAATGGTCACTGTCGCTGGTCACTGGTCACTGGTCACTGATCACTGGTCACTGGTCACTGGTCACTGGTCACTGGTCACTGGTCAATGGTCACTGTCGCTGGTCACTGTTCACTGGTCACTGATCACTGGTCACTGGTCACTGGTCACTGGTCACTGATCACTGGTCACTGGTCACTGGTCACTGGTCACTGGTCACAGGTCAATGGTCACTGGTCACTGGTCACTGGTCAATGGTCACTGTCGCTGGTCACTGGTCACTGGTCACTGATCACTGGTCACTGGTCACTGGTCACTGGTCACTGGTCACTGGTCACTGGTCACTGGTACTGGTCAATGGTCACTGTCGCTGATCACTGGTCACTGGTCACTGGTCACAGGTCACTGGTCAATGGTCACTGTCGCTGGTCACTGGTCACTGGTCACTGATCACTGGTCACTGGTCACTGGTCACTGGTCACTGGTCACTGGTCAATGGTCACTGTCGCTGGTCACTGTTCACTGGTCACTGATCACTGGTCACTGGTCACTGGTCACTGGTCACTGGTCACTGGTCACTGGTCACTAATCACTGGTCACTGGTCACTGGTCACTGGTCACTGGTCACAGGTCAATGGTCACTGGTCACTGGTCACTGGTCAATGGTCACTGTCGCTGGTCACTGGTCACTGGTCAATGGTCACTTGTCCCTGGGCAGTGGTCACTGGTCACTGGTCAATGGTCACTGTCGCTGGTCACTGGTCACTGGTCACTTGTCACTGGTCACTGGTCACTGGTCACTGGTCACTGGTCACTGGTCACAAGTCACTGGTCACTTGTCACTGGTCAGTGGCCACTCGTCAATGGTCACTGGTCACTGGTCACTGGTCAATGGTCTCTGTCGCTGGTCACTGGTCACGATTCGCTGGTCCCTGGTCACTGGTACTGGTCAATGGTCACTGTCGCTGATCACTGGTCACTGGTCACTGGTCACTGGTCACTGGTCAATGGTCACTGTCGCTGGTCACTGGTCACTGGTCACTGATCACTGGTCACTGGTCACTGGTCACTGGTCAATGGTCACTGTCGCTGGTCACTGTTCACTGGTCACTGATCACTGGTCACTGGTCACTGGTCACTGGTCACTGGTCACTGGTCACTGGTCACTGATCACTGGTCACTGGTCACTGGTCACTGGTCAATGGTCACTATCGCTGGTCAATGGTCACTGTCGCTGGTCACTGTTCACTGGTCACTGGTCACAAGTCACTGGTCACTGGTCACTGGTCAATGGTCACTATCGCTGGTCACTTGTCACTGGTCACTGGTCACTGGTCACTGGTCACTGGTCACAAGTCACTGGTCACTTGTCACTGGTCACTGGTCAATGGTCACTGTCGCTGGTCACTGGTCACTAGTCACTGGTCACTGGTCACTGGTCACTGGTCACTGGTCACTGGTCACTGGTCACAGGTCAATGGTCACTGGTCACTGGACACAGGTCACTGGTCACACTGGTCACTGGTCACTGGTCACTGGTCACTGGTCACTGGTCAATGGTCACTGGCCACTGGTCACTGGTCACTGGTCAATGGTCACTTTCGCTGGTCAATGGTCACTGTCGCTCGTAAACGGTCACTGTCGCTGGTCACTGGTCACAGGTCAATGGTCACTGGTCACTGGTCACTGGTCAATGGTCACTGTCGCTGGTCACTGGTCACTGGTCACTGATCACTGGTCACTGGTCACTGGTCACTGGTCACTGGTCACTGGTCACTGGTACTGGTCAATGGTCACTGTCGCTGATCACTGGTCACTGGTCACTGGTCACAGGTCACTGGTCAATGGTCACTGTCGCTGGTCAATGGTCACTGTCGCTCGTAAACGGTCACTGTCGCTGGTCACTGGTCACAGGTCAATGGTCACTGGTCACTGGTCAATGGTCACTTTCGCTGGTCAATGGTCACTGTCGCTCGTAAACGGTCACTGTCGCTGGTCACTGGTCACAGGTCAATGGTCACTGGTCACTGGTCACTGGTCACTGGTCACTGGTCACTGGTCACTGATCACTGGTCACTGGTCACTGGTCACTGGTCACTGGTCACTGGTCAATGGTCACTATCGCTGGACAATGGTCACTGTCGCTGGTCACTGGTCATTGGTCACTTGTCACTGGTCACTGGTCACTGGTCACTGGTCACTGGTCACTGGTCACTGGTCACTGGTCACTGGTCACTGGTCACTGATCACTGGTCACTGGTCACTGGTCACTGGTCACTGGTCAATGGTCACTGGTCACTGGTCACTGGTCAATGGTCACTGTCGCTGGTCACTGGTCACTGGTCACTGATCACTGGTCACTGGTCACTGGTCACTGGTCACTGGTCACTGGTCACTGGTACTGGTCAATGGTCACTGTCGCTGATCACTGGTCACTGGTCACTGGTCACAGGTCACTGGTCAATGGTCACTGTCGCTGGTCACTGGTCACTGGTCACTGATCACTGGTCACTGGTCACTGGTCACTGGTCACTGGTCACTGGTCAATGGTCACTGTCGCTGGTCACTGTTCACTGGTCACTGATCACTGGTCACTGGTCACTGGTCATTGGTCACTGGTCACTGGTCACTTCTCACTGGTCACTGGTCACTGATCACTGGTCACTGGTCACTGGTCACTGGTCACTGGTCACTGGTCACTGGTCACAGGTCAATGGTCACTGGTCACTGGTCACTGGTCAATGGTCACTGTCGCTGGTCACTGGTCACTGGTCAATGGTCACTGGTCACTGGTCACTGGTCAATGGTCTCTGTCGCTGGTCACTGGTCACGATTCGCTGGTCCCTGGTCACTGGTACTGGTCAATGGTCACTGTCGCTGATCACTGGTCACTGGTCACTGGTCACAGGTCACTGGTCAATGGTCACTGTCGCTGGTCACTGGTCACTGGTCACTGATCACTGGTCACTGGTCACTGGTCACTGGTCACTGGTCACTGGTCACTGGTCACTGGTCACTGGTCACTGATCACTGGTCACTGGTCACTGGTCACTGGTCACTGGTCACTGGTCAATGGTCACTATCGCTGGTCAATGGTCACTGTCGCTGGTCACTGGTCATTGGTCACTTGTCACTGGTCACTGGTCACTGGTCACTGGTCACTGGTCACTGGTCACAGGTCAATGGTCACTGGTCACTGGACACAGGTCACTTGTCACTGGTCACTGGTCACTGGTCACAAGTCACTGGTCACTTGTCACTGGTCACTGGTCAATGGTCACTGTCGCTGGTCACTGGTCACTAGTCACTGGTCACTGGTCACTGGTCACTGGTCACAAGTCACTGGTCACTGGTCACTGGTCAATGGTCACTATCGCTGGTCACTTGTCACTGGTCACTGGTCACTGGTCACTGGTCACTGGTCACAAGTCACTGGTCACTTGTCACTGGTCACTGGTCAATGGTCACTGTCGCTGGTCACTGGTCACTAGTCACTGGTCACTGGTCACTGGTCACTGGTCACTGGTCACTGGTCACTGGTCACAGGTCAATGGTCACTGGTCACTGGACACAGGTCACTGGTCACACTGGTCACTGGTCACTGTTCACTGGTCACTGGTCACTGGTCAATGGTCACTGGCCACTGGTCACTGGTCACTGGTCAATGGTCACTTTCGCTGGTCAATGGTCACTGTCGCTCGTAAACGGTCACTGTCGCTGGTCACTGGTCACAGGTCAATGGTCACTGGTCACTGGTCACTGGTCAATGGTCACTGTCGCTGGTCACTGGTCACTGGTCACTGGTCAATGGTCACTGTCGCTGGTCACTGGTCACTGGTCACTGATCACTGGTCACTGGTCACTGGTCACTGGTCACTGGTCACTGGTCAATGGTCACTGTCGCTGGTCACTGTTCACTGGTCACTGATCACTGGTCACTGGTCACTGGTCACTGGTCACTGGTCACTGGTCACTGGTCACTGGTCACTGATCACTGGTCACTGGTCACTGGTCACTGGTCACTGGTCACAGGTCAATGGTCACTGGTCACTGGTCACTGGTCAATGGTCACTGTCGCTGGTCACTGGTCACTGGTCACTGATCACTGGTCACTGGTCACTGGTCACTGGTCACTGGTCACTGGTCACTGGTACTGGTCAATGATCACTGTCGCTGATCACTGGTCACTGGTCACTGGTCAATGGTCACTGTCGCTGGTCACTGGTCACTGGTCACTGATCACTGGTCACTGGTCACTGGTCACTGGTCACTGGTCACTGGTCAATGGTCACTGTCGCTGGTCACTGTTCACTGGTCACTGATCACTGGTCACTGGTCACTGGTCACTGGTCACTGGTCACTGGTCACTGGTCACTAATCACTGGTCACTGGTCACTGGTCACAGGTCAATGGTCACTGGTCACTGGTCACTGGTCAATGGTCACTGTCGCTGGTCACTGGTCACTGGTCAATGGTCACTTGTCCCTGGGCAGTGGTCACTGGTCACTGGTCAATGGTCACTGTCGCTGGTCACTGGTCACTGGTCACTTGTCACTGGTCACTGGTCACTGGTCACTGGTCACTGGTCACTGGTCACAAGTCACTGGTCACTTGTCACTGGTCAGTGGCCACTCGTCAATGGTCACTGGTCACTGGTCACTGGTCAATGGTCTCTGTCGCTGGTCACTGGTCACGATTCGCTGGTCCCTGGTCACTGGTACTGGTCAATGGTCACTGTCGCTGATCACTGGTCACTGGTCACTGGTCACTGGTCACTGGTCAATGGTCACTGTCGCTGGTCACTGGTCACTGGTCACTGATCACTGGTCACTGGTCACTGGTCACTGGTCACTGGTCACTGGTCACTGGTCAATGGTCACTGTCGCTGGTCACTGTTCACTGGTCACTGATCACTGGTCACTGGTCACTGGTCACTGGTCACTGGTCACTGGTCACTGGTCACTGATCACTGGTCACTGGTCACTGGTCACTGGTCACTGGTCACTGGTCAATGGTCACTATCGCTGGTCAATGGTCACTGTCGCTGGTCACTGGTCATTGGTCACTTGTCACTGGTCACTGGTCACTGGTCACTGGTCACTGGTCACTGGTCACAGGTCAATGGTCACTGGTCACTGGACACAGGTCACTTGTCACTGGTCACTGGTCACTGGTCACAAGTCACTGGTCACTTGTCACTGGTCACTGGTCAATGGTCACTGTCGCTGGTCACTGGTCACTAGTCACTGGTCACTGGTCACTGGTCACTGGTCACAAGTCACTGGTCACTGGTCACTGGTCAATGGTCACTATCGCTGGTCACTTGTCACTGGTCACTGGTCACTGGTCACTGGTCACTGGTCACAAGTCACTGGTCACTTGTCACTGGTCACTGGTCAATGGTCACTGTCGCTGGTCACTGGTCACTAGTCACTGGTCACTGGTCACTGGTCACTGGTCACTGGTCACTGGTCACTGGTCACAGGTCAATGGTCACTGGTCACTGGACACAGGTCACTGGTCACACTGGTCACTGGTCACTGGTCACTGGTCACTGGTCACTGGTCAATGGTCACTGGCCACTGGTCACTGGTCACTGGTCAATGGTCACTTTCGCTGGTCAATGGTCACTGTCGCTCGTAAACGGTCACTGTCGCTGGTCACTGGTCACAGGTCAATGGTCACTGGTCACTGGTCACTGGTCAATGGTCACTGTCGCTGGTCACTGGTCACTGGTCACTGATCACTGGTCACTGGTCACTGGTCACTGGTCACTGGTCACTGGTCACTGGTACTGGTCAATGGTCACTGTCGCTGATCACTGGTCACTGGTCACTGGTCACAGGTCACTGGTCAATGGTCACTGTCGCTGGTCAATGGTCACTGTCGCTCGTAAACGGTCACTGTCGCTGGTCACTGGTCACAGGTCAATGGTCACTGGTCACTGGTCAATGGTCACTTTCGCTGGTCAATGGTCACTGTCGCTCGTAAACGGTCACTGTCGCTGGTCACTGGTCACAGGTCAATGGTCACTGGTCACTGGTCACTGGTCACTGGTCACTGGTCACTGGTCACTGATCACTGGTCACTGGTCACTGGTCACTGGTCACTGGTCACTGGTCAATGGTCACTATCGCTGGTCAATGGTCACTGTCGCTGGTCACTGGTCATTGGTCACTTGTCACTGGTCACTGGTCACTGGTCACTGGTCACTGGTCACTGGTCACTGGTCACTGGTCACTGGTCACTGATCACTGGTCACTGGTCACTGGTCACTGGTCACTGGTCAATGGTCACTGGTCACTGGTCACTGGTCAATGGTCACTGTCGCTGGTCACTGGTCACTGGTCACTGATCACTGGTCACTGGTCACTGGTCACTGGTCACTGGTCACTGGTCACTGGTACTGGTCAATGGTCACTGTCGCTGATCACTGGTCACTGGTCACTGGTCACAGGTCACTGGTCAATGGTCACTGTCGCTGGTCACTGGTCACTGGTCACTGATCACTGGTCACTGGTCACTGGTCACTGGTCACTGGTCACTGGTCAATGGTCACTGTCGCTGGTCACTGTTCACTGGTCACTGATCACTGGTCACTGGTCACTGGTCACTGGTCACTGGTCACTGGTCACTGGTCACTGGTCACTGATCACTGGTCACTGGTCACTGGTCACTGGTCACTGGTCACAGGTCAATGGTCACTGGTCACTGGTCACTGGTCAATGGTCACTGTCGCTGGTCACTGGTCACTGGTCAATGGTCACTGGTCACTGGTCACTGGTCAATGGTCTCTGTCGCTGGTCACTGGTCACGATTCGCTGGTCCCTGGTCACTGGTACTGGTCAATGGTCACTGTCGCTGATCACTGGTCACTGGTCACTGGTCACAGGTCACTGGTCAATGGTCACTGTCGCTGGTCACTGGTCACTGGTCACTGATCACTGGTCACTGGTCACTGGTCACTGGTCACTGGTCACTGGTCAATGGTCACTGTCGCTGGTCACTGTTCACTGGTCACTGATCACTGGTCACTGGTCACTGGTCACTGGTCACTGGTCACTGGTCACTGGTCACTGATCACTGGTCACTGGTCACTGGTCACTGGTCACTGGTCACAGGTCAATGGTCACTGGTCACTGGTCACTGGTCAATGGTCACTGTCGCTGGTCACTGGTCACTGGTCAATGGTCACTTGTCCCTGGGCAGTGGTCACTGGTCACTGGTCAATGGTCACTGTCGCTGGTCACTGGTCACTGGTCACTTGTCACTGGTCACTGGTCACTGGTCACTGGTCACTGGTCACTGGTCACAAGTCACTGGTCACTTGTCACTGGTCAGTGGCCACTCGTCAATGGTCACTGGTCACTGGTCACTGGTCAATGGTCTCTGTCGCTGGTCACTGGTCACGATTCGCTGGTCCCTGGTCACTGGTACTGGTCAATGGTCACTGTCGCTGATCACTGGTCACTGGTCAATGGTCACTGTCGCTGGTCACTGGTCACTGGACACTGATCACTGGTCACTGGTCACTGGTCACTGGTCAATGGTCACTGTCGCTGGTCACTGTTCACTGGTCACTGATCACTGGTCACTGGTCACTGGTCACTGGTCACTGGTCACTGGTCACTGGTCACTGATCACTGGTCACTGGTCACTGGTCACTGGTCACTGGTCACTGGTCAATGGTCACTATCGCTGGTCAATGGTCACTGTCGCTGGTCACTGGTCATTGGTCACTTGTCACTGGTCACTGGTCACTGGTCACTGGTCACTGGTCACTGGTCACTGGTCAATGGTCACTGTCGCTGGTCACTGGTCACTGGTCACTGATCACTGGTCACTGGTCACTGGTCACTGGTCACTGGTCACTGGTCACTGGTACTGGTCAATGGTCACTGTCGCTGATCACTGGTCACTGGTCACTGGTCACAGGTCACTGGTCAATGGTCACTGTCGCTGGTCACTGGTCACTGGTCACTGATCACTGGTCACTGGTCACTGGTCACTGGTCACTGGTCACTGGTCAATGGTCACTGTCGCTGGTCACTGTTCACTGGTCACTGATCACTGGTCACTGGTCACTGGTCACTGGTCACTGGTCACTGGTCACTGGTCACTGGTCACTGATCACTGGTCACTGGTCACTGGTCACTGGTCACTGGTCACAGGTCAATGGTCACTGGTCACTGGTCACTGGTCAATGGTCACTGTCGCTGGTCACTGGTCACTGGTCAATGGTCACTGGTCACTGGTCACTGGTCAATGGTCTCTGTCGCTGGTCACTGGTCACGATTCGCTGGTCCCTGGTCACTGGTACTGGTCATTGGTCACTGTCGCTGATCACTGGTCACTGGTCACTGGTCACAGGTCACTGGTCAATGGTCACTGTCGCTGGTCACTGGTCACTGGTCACTGATCACTGGTCACTGGTCACTGGTCACTGGTCACTGGTCACTGGTCAATGGTCACTGTCGCTGGTCACTGTTCACTGGTCACTGATCACTGGTCACTGGTCACTGGTCACTGGTCACTGGTCACTGGTCACTGGTCACTGATCACTGGTCACTGGTCACTGGTCACTGGTCACTGGTCACAGGTCAATGGTCACTGGTCACTGGTCACTGGTCAATGGTCACTGTCGCTGGTCACTGGTCACTGGTCAATGGTCACTTGTCCCTGGGCAGTGGTCACTGGTCACTGGTCAATGGTCACTGTCGCTGGTCACTGGTCACTGGTCACTTGTCACTGGTCACTGGTCACTGGTCACTGGTCACTGGTCACTGGTCACAAGTCACTGGTCACTTGTCACTGGTCAGTGGCCACTCGTCAATGGTCACTGGTCACTGGTCACTGGTCAATGGTCTCTGTCGCTGGTCACTGGTCACGATTCGCTGGTCCCTGGTCACTGGTACTGGTCAATGGTCACTGTCGCTGATCACTGGTCACTGGTCAATGGTCACTGTCGCTGGTCACTGGTCACTGGACACTGATCACTGGTCACTGGTCACTGGTCACTGGTCAATGGTCACTGTCGCTGGTCACTGTTCACTGGTCACTGATCACTGGTCACTGGTCACTGGTCACTGGTCACTGGTCACTGGTCACTGGTCACTGATCACTGGTCACTGGTCACTGGTCACTGGTCACTGGTCACTGGTCAATGGTCACTATCGCTGGTCAATGGTCACTGTCGCTGGTCACTGGTCATTGGTCACTTGTCACTGGTCACTGGTCACTGGTCACTGGTCACTGGTCACTGGTCACAGGTCAATGGTCACTGGTCACAGGACACAGGTCACTTGTCACTGGTCACTGGTCACTGGTCACAAGTCACTGGTCACTTGTCACTGGTCACTGGTCAATGGTCACTGTCGCTGGTCACTGGTCACTAGTCACTGGTCACTGGTCACTGGTCACTGGTCACAAGTCACTGGTCACTGGTCACTGGTCAATGGTCACTATCGCTGGTCACTTGTCACTGGTCACTGGTCACTGGTCACTGGTCACTGGTCACAAGTCACTGGTCACTTGTCACTGGTCACTGGTCAATGGTCACTGTCGCTGGTCACTGGTCACTAGTCACTGGTCACTGGTCACTGGTCACTGGTCACTGGTCACTGGTCACTGGTCACAGGTCAATGGTCACTGGTCACTGGACACAGGTCACTGGTCACACTGGTCACTGGTCACTGGTCACTGGTCACTGGTCACTGGTCACTGGTCAATGGTCACTGGCCACTGGTCACTGGTCACTGGTCAATGGTCACTTTCGCTGGTCAATGGTCACTGTCGCTAGTAAACGGTCACTGTCGCTGGTCACTGGTCACTGGTCACTGGTCACTGGTCACTGGTCACTGGTCAATGGTCACTGGTCAATGGTCACTGGTCACTGGACACTGGTCACTGGTCACTGGTCACTGGTCACTGGTCAATGGTAACTTGTCACTGGGCAGTGGTCAATGGTCACTGGTCACTAGTCACTGGTCACTGGTCACTGGTACTGGTCAATGGTCACTGTCGCTGATCACTGGTCACTGGTCACTGGTCACAGGTCACTGGTCAATGGTCACTGTCGCTGGTCACTGGTCACTGGTCACTGATCACTGGTCACTGGTCACTGGTCACTGGTCACTGGTCACTGGTCAATGGTCACTGTCGCTGGTCACTGTTCACTGGTCACTGATCACTGGTCACTGGTCACTGGTCACTGGTCACTGGTCACTGGTCACTGGTCACTGGTCACTGATCACTGGTCACTGGTCACTGGTCACTGGTCACTGGTCACAGGTCAATGGTCACTGGTCACTGGTCACTGGTCAATGGTCACTGTCGCTGGTCACTGGTCACTGGTCAATGGTCACTGGTCACTGGTCACTGGTCAATGGTCTCTGTCGCTGGTCACTGGTCACGATTCGCTGGTCCCTGGTCACTGGTACTGGTCAATGGTCACTGTCGCTGATCACTGGTCACTGGTCACTGGTCACAGGTCACTGGTCAATGGTCACTGTCGCTGGTCACTGGTCACTGGTCACTGATCACTGGTCACTGGTCACTGGTCACTGGTCACTGGTCACTGGTCAATGGTCACTGTCGCTGGTCACTGTTCACTGGTCACTGATCACTGGTCACTGGTCACTGGTCACTGGTCACTGGTCACTGGTCACTGGTCACTGATCACTGGTCACTGGTCACTGGTCACTGGTCACTGGTCACAGGTCAATGGTCACTGGTCACTGGTCACTGGTCAATGGTCACTGTCGCTGGTCACTGGTCACTGGTCAATGGTCACTTGTCCCTGGGCAGTGGTCACTGGTCACTGGTCAATGGTCACTGTCGCTGGTCACTGGTCACTGGTCACTTGTCACTGGTCACTGGTCACTGGTCACTGGTCACTGGTCACTGGTCACAAGTCACTGGTCACTTGTCACTGGTCAGTGGCCACTCGTCAATGGTCACTGGTCACTGGTCACTGGTCAATGGTCTCTGTCGCTGGTCACTGGTCACGATTCGCTGGTCCCTGGTCACTGGTACTGGTCAATGGTCACTGTCGCTGATCACTGGTCACTGGTCAATGGTCACTGTCGCTGGTCACTGGTCACTGGACACTGATCACTGGTCACTGGTCACTGGTCACTGGTCAATGGTCACTGTCGCTGGTCACTGTTCACTGGTCACTGATCACTGGTCACTGGTCACTGGTCACTGGTCACTGGTCACTGGTCACTGGTCACTGATCACTGGTCACTGGTCACTGGTCACTGGTCACTGGTCACTGGTCAATGGTCACTATCGCTGGTCAATGGTCACTGTCGCTGGTCACTGGTCATTGGTCACTTGTCACTGGTCACTGGTCACTGGTCACTGGTCACTGGTCACTGGTCACAGGTCAATGGTCCCTGGACACAGGACACAGGTCACTTGTCACTGGTCACTGGTCACTGGTCACAAGTCACTGGTCACTTGTCACTGGTCACTGGTCAATGGTCACTGTCGCTGGTCACTGGTCACTAGTCACTGGTCACTGGTCACTGGTCACTGGTCACAAGTCACTGGTCACTGGTCACTGGTCAATGGTCACTATCGCTGGTCACTTGTCACTGGTCACTGGTCACTGGTCACTGGTCACTGGTCACAAGTCACTGGTCACTTGTCACTGGTCACTGGTCAATGGTCACTGTCGCTGGTCACTGGTCACTAGTCACTGGTCACTGGTCACTGGTCACTGGTCACTGGTCACTGGTCACTGGTCACAGGTCAATGGTCACTGGTCACTGGACACAGGTCACTGGTCACACTGGTCACTGGTCACTGGTCACTGGTCACTGGTCACTGGTCACTGGTCAATGGTCACTGGCCACTGGTCACTGGTCACTGGTCAATGGTCACTTTCGCTGGTCAATGGTCACTGTCGCTAGTAAACGGTCACTGTCGCTGGTCACTGGTCACTGGTCACTGGTCACTGGTCACTGGTCACTGGTCAATGGTCACTGGTCAATGGTCACTGGTCACTGGACACTGGTCACTGGTCACTGGTCACTGGTCCCTGGTCACTGGTACTGGTCAATTGTCACTGTCGCTGATCACTGGTCACTGGTCAATGGTCACTGTCGCTGGTCACTGGTCACTGGACACTGATCACTGGTCACTGGTCACTGGTCACTGGTCAATGGTCACTGTCGCTGGTCACTGTTCACTGGTCACTGATCACTGGTCACTGGTCACTGGTCACTGGTCACTGGTCACTGGTCACTGGTCACTGATCACTGGTCACTGGTCACTGGTCACTGGTCACTGGTCACTGGTCAATGGTCACTATCGCTGGTCAATGGTCACTGTCGCTGGTCACTGGTCATTGGTCACTTGTCACTGGTCACTGGTCACTGGTCACTGGTCACAGGTCAATGGTCACTGGTCACAGGACACAGGTCACTTGTCACTGGTCACTGGTCACTGGTCACAAGTCACTGGTCACTTGTCACTGGTCACTGGTCAATGGTCACTGTCGCTGGTCACTGGTCACTAGTCACTGGTCACTGGTCACTGGTCACTGGTCACAAGTCACTGGTCACTGGTCACTGGTCAATGGTCACTATCGCTGGTCACTTGTCACTGGTCACTGGTCACTGGTCACTGGTCACTGGTCACAAGTCACTGGTCACTTGTCACTGGTCAATGGTCAATGGTCACTGTCGCTGGTCACTGGTCACTAGTCACTGGTCACTGGTCACTGGTCACTGGTCACTGGTCACTGGTCACTGGTCACAGGTCAATGGTCACTGGTCACTGGACACAGGTCACTGGTCACACTGGTCACTGGTCACTGGTCACTGGTCACTGGTCACTGGTCACTGGTCAATGGTCACTGGCCACTGGTCACTGGTCACTGGTCAATGGTCACTTTCGCTGGTCAATGGTCACTGTCGCTAGTAAACGGTCACTGTCGCTGGTCACTGGTCACTGGTCACTGGTCACTGGTCAATGGTCACTGGTCAATGGTCACTGGTCACTGGACACTGGTCACTGGTCACTGGTCACTGGTCACTGGTCAATGGTAACTTGTCACTGGGCAGTGGTCAATGGTCACTGGTCACTAGTCACTGGTCACTGGTCACTGGTACTGGTCAATGGTCACTGTCGCTGATCACTGGTCACTGGTCACTGGTCACAGGTCACTGGTCAATGGTCACTGTCGCTGGTCACTGGTCACTGGTCACTGATCACTGGTCACTGGTCACTGGTCACTGGTCACTGGTCACTGGTCAATGGTCACTGTCGCTGGTCACTGTTCACTGGTCACTGATCACTGGTCACTGGTCACTGGTCACTGGTCACTGGTCACTGGTCACTGGTCACTGGTCACTGATCACTGGTCACTGGTCACTGGTCACTGGTCACTGGTCACAGGTCAATGGTCACTGGTCACTGGTCACTGGTCAATGGTCACTGTCGCTGGTCAATGGTCACTGTCGCTAGTAAACGGTCACTGTCGCTGGTCACTGGTCACTGGTCACTGGTCACTGGTCAATGGTCACTGGTCAATGGTCACTGGTCACTGGACACTGGTCACTGGTCACTGGTCACTGGTCACTGGTCAATGGTCACTGGTCACTGATCACTGGTCACTGGTCACTGGTCACTGGTCACTGGTCACTGGTCAATGGTCACTGTCGCTGGTCACTGTTCACTGGTCACTGATCACTGGTCACTGGTCACTGGTCACTGGTCACTGGTCACTGGTCACTGGTCACTGATCACTGGTCACTGGTCACTGGTCACTGGTCACTGGTCACTGGTCAATGGTCACTGTCGCTGGTCACTGGTCACTGGTCAATGGTCACTTGTCCCTGGGCAGTGGTCACTGGTCACTGGTCAATGGTCACTGTCGCTGGTCACTGGTCACTGGTCACTTGTCACTGGTCACTGGTCACTGGTCACTGGTCACTGGTCACTGGTCACAAGTCACTGGTCACTTGTCACTGGTCAGTGGCCACTCGTCAATGGTCACTGGTCACTGGTCACTGGTCAATGGTCTCTGTCGCTGGTCACTGGTCACGATTCGCTGGTCCCTGGTCACTGGTACTGGTCAATGGTCACTGTCGCTGATCACTGGTCACTGGTCAATGGTCACTGTCGCTGGTCACTGGTCACTGGACACTGATCACTGGTCACTGGTCACTGGTCACTGGTCAATGGTCACTGTCGCTGGTCACTGTTCACTGGTCACTGATCACTGGTCACTGGTCACTGGTCACTGGTCACTGGTCACTGGTCACTGGTCACTGATCACTGGTCACTGGTCACTGGTCACTGGTCACTGGTCACTGGTCAATGGTCACTATCGCTGGTCAATGGTCACTGTCGCTGGTCACTGGTCATTGGTCACTTGTCACTGGTCACTGGTCACTGGTCACTGGTCACTGGTCACTGGTCACAGGTCAATGGTCACTGGTCACAGGACACAGGTCACTTGTCACTGGTCACTGGTCACTGGTCACAAGTCACTGGTCACTTGTCACTGGTCACTGGTCAATGGTCACTGTCGCTGGTCACTGGTCACTAGTCACTGGTCACTGGTCACTGGTCACTGGTCACAAGTCACTGGTCACTGGTCACTGGTCAATGGTCACTATCGCTGGTCACTTGTCACTGGTCACTGGTCACTGGTCACTGGTCACTGGTCACAAGTCACTGGTCACTTGTCACTGGTCACTGGTCAATGGTCACTGTCGCTGGTCACTGGTCACTAGTCACTGGTCACTGGTCACTGGTCACTGGTCACTGGTCACTGGTCACTGGTCACAGGTCAATGGTCACTGGTCACTGGACACAGGTCACTGGTCACACTGGTCACTGGTCACTGGTCACTGGTCACTGGTCACTGGTCACTGGTCAATGGTCACTGGCCACTGGTCACTGGTCACTGGTCAATGGTCACTTTCGCTGGTCAATGGTCACTGTCGCTAGTAAACGGTCACTGTCGCTGGTCACTGGTCACTGGTCACTGGTCACTGGTCACTGGTCACTGGTCAATGGTCACTGGTCAATGGTCACTGGTCACTGGACACTGGTCACTGGTCACTGGTCACTGGTCACTGGTCAATGGTAACTTGTCACTGGGCAGTGGTCAATGGTCACTGGTCACTGGTCACTGGTCACTGGTCACTGGTCACTGGTCACTGGTCACTGGTCACAGGTCAATGGTCACTGGTCACTGGACACAGGTCACTGGTCACTGGTCACTGGTCACTGGTCACTGGTCACTGGTCACTGGTCAATGGTCACTGGCCACTGGTCACTGGTCACTGGTCAATGGTCACTTTCGCTGGTCAATGGTCACTGTCGCTCGTAAACGGTCACTGTCGCTGGTCACTGGTCAATGGTCACTGGTCACTGGTCACTGGTCACTGGTCACTGGTCAATGGTCACTGGTCACTGGACACTGGTCACTGGTCACTGGTCACTGGTCACTGGTCACTGGTCAATGGTAACTTGTCACCGGTCACTGGTCACTGGTCACTGGTCAATGGTCACTGGCCACTGGTCACTGGTCACTGGTCAATGGTCACTTTCGCTGGTCAATGGTCACTGTCGCTGGTCACTGGTCACTGGTCACTGGTCACTGTCGCTGGTCACTGGTCACTGGTAACTGGTCAATGGTCACTGTCGCTGGTCACTGGTCACTGGTCAATGGTAACTTGTCACTGGGCAGTGGTCAATGGTCACTGGTCACTGGTCACTGGTCACTGGTCACTGGTCACAGGTCAATGGTCACTGGTCACTGGACACAGGTCACTGGTCACTGGTCACTGGTCACTGGTCACTGTTCACTGGTCACTGATCACTGGTCAATGGTCACCGTCGCTGGTCACTGTTCACTGGTCACTGATCACTGGTCACTAGTCACTGGTCACTGGTCACTGGTCACTGGTCAATGGTCACTATCGCTGGTCAATGGTCATTGTCGCTGGTCACTGGTCATTGGTCACTTGTCACTGGTCACTGGTCACTGGTCACTGGTCACTGGTCACTGGTCACTGGTCACTGGTCACTGGTCAATGGTCACTTTCGCTGGTCAATGGTCACTGTCGCTGGTAAACGGTCACTGTCGCTGGTCACTGGTCACTGGTCACTGGTCACTGGTCACTGGTCACTGGTCACTGGTCACAGGTCAATGGTCACTGGTCACTGGACACAGGTCACTGGTCACTGGTCACCGGTCACTGGTCACTGGTCACTGGTCAATGGTCCCTGGCCACTGGTCACTGGTCACTGTCGCTGGTCACTGGTCACTGGTCACTGGTCACTGGTCAATGGTAACTTGTCACTGGGCAGTGGTCAATGGTCACTGGTCACTGGTCACTGGTCACTGGTCACTGGTCACAGGTCAATGGTCACTGGTCACTGGACACAGGTCACTGGTCACTGGTCACTGGTCACTGGTCACTGTTCACTGGTCACTGATCACTGGTCAATGGTCACCGTCGCTGGTCACGGTTCACTGGTCACTGATCACTGGTCACTAGTCACTGGTCACTGGTCACTGGTCAATGGTCACTATCGCTGGTCAATGGTCATTGTCGCTGGTCACTGGTCATTGGTCACTTGTCACTGGTCACTGGTCACTGGTCACTGGTCACTGGTTACTGGTCACAGGTCAATGGTCACTGGACACTGGTCACTGGTCAATGGTCACTGTCGCTGGACACTGGTCACTGGTCAATGGTCACTTGTCCCTGGGCAGTGGTCACTGGTCACTGGTCAATGGTCACTATCGCTGGTCAATAGTCACTGTCGCTGGTCACTGGTCACTGGTCACTTGTCACTGGTCACTGGTCACTGGTCACTGGTCACTGGTCACTGGTCACAAGTCACTGGTCACTTGTCACTGGTCAGTGGCCACTCGTCAATGGTCACTGGTCACTGGTCACTGGTCAATGGTCTCTGTCGCTGGTCACTGGTCACGATTCGCTGGTCCCAGGTCACTGGTACTGGTCAATGGTCACTGTCGCTGATCACTGGTCACTGGTCACTGGTCAATGGTCACTGTCGCTGGTCACTGGTCACTGGTCACTGATCACTGGTCACTGGTCACTGGTCACTGGTCACTGGTCACTGGTCAATGGTCACTGTCGCTGGTCACTGTTCACTGGTCACTGATCACTGGTCACTGGTCACTGGTCACTGGTCACTGGTCACTGGTCACTGGTCACTGGTCACTGATCACTGGTCACTGGTCACTGGTCACTGGTCACTGGTCACAGGTCAATGGTCACTGGTCACTGGTCACTGGTCAATGGTCACTGTCGCTGGTCACTGGTCACTGGTCACTGATCACTGGTCACTGGTCACTGGTCACTGGTCACTGGTCACTGGTCACTGGTACTGGTCAATGGTCACTGTCGCTGATCACTGGTCACTGGTCACTGGTCACAGGTCACTGGTCAATGGTCACTGTCGCTGGTCACTGGTCACTGGTCACTGATCACTGGTCACTGGTCACTGGTCACTGGTCACTGGTCACTGGTCAATGGTCACTGTCGCTGGTCACTGTTCACTGGTCACTGATCACTGGTCACTGGTCACTGGTCACTGGTCACTGGTCACTGGTCACTGGTCACTGATCACTGGTCACTGGTCACTGGTCACTGGTCACTGGTCACAGGTCAATGGTCACTGGTCACTGGTCACTGGTCAATGGTCACTGTCGCTGGTCACTGGTCACTGGTCAATGGTCACTTGTCCCTGGGCAGTGGTCACTGGTCACTGGTCAATGGTCACTGTCGCTGGTCACTGGTCACTGGTCACTTGTCACTGGTCACTGGTCACTGGTCACTGGTCACTGGTCACTGGTCACAAGTCACTGGTCAGTTGTCACTGGTCAGTGGCCACTCGTCAATGGTCACTGGTCACTGGTCACTGGTCAATGGTCTCTGTCGCTGGTCACTGGTCACGATTCGCTGGTCCCTGGTCACTGGTACTGGTCAATGGTCACTGTCGCTGATCACTGGTCACTGGTCACTGGTCACTGGTCACTGGTCAATGGTCACTGTCGCTGGTCACTGGTCACTGGTCACTGATCACTGGTCACTGGTCACTGGTCACTGGTCACTGGTCACTGGTCAATGGTCACTGTCGCTGGTCACTGTTCACTGGTCACTGATCACTGGTCACTGGTCACTGGTCACTGGTCACTGGTCACTGGTCACTGGTCACTGATCACTGGTCACTGGTCACTGGTCACTGGTCACTGGTCACTGGTCAATGGTCACTGTCGCTGGTCACTGTTCACTGGTCACTGATCACTGGTCACTGGTCACTGATCACTGGTCACTGGTCACTGGTCACTGGTCACTGGTCACAGGTCAATGGTCACTGGTCACTGGTCACTGGTCAATGGTCACTGTCGCTGGTCACTGGTCACTGGTCACTGATCACTGGTCACTGGTCACTGGTCACTGGTCACTGGTCACTGGTCACTGGTCACTGGTCAATGGTCACTGTCGCTGGTCACTGGTCACTGGTCACTGATCACTGGTCACTGGTCACTGGTCACTGGTCACTGGTCACAGGTCAATGGTCACTGGTCACTGGTCACTGGTCAATGGTCACTGTCGCTGGTCACTGGTCACTGGTCACTGATCACTGGTCACTGGTCACTGGTCACTGGTCACTGGTCACTGGTCACTGGTACTGGTCAATGGTCACTGTCGCTGATCACTGGTCACTGGTCACTGGTCACAGGTCACTGGTCAATGGTCACTGTCGCTGGTCACTGGTCACTGGTCACTGATCACTGGTCACTGGTCACTGGTCACTGGTCACTGGTCACTGGTCAATGGTCACTGTCGCTGGTCACTGTTCACTGGTCACTGATCACTGGTCACTGGTCACTGGTCACTGGTCACTGGTCACTGGTCACTGGTCACTGATCACTGGTCACTGGTCACTGGTCACTGGTCACTGGTCACAGGTCAATGGTCACTGGTCACTGGTCACTGGTCAATGGTCACTGTCGCTGGTCACTGGTCACTGGTCAATGGTCACTTGTCCCTGGGCAGTGGTCACTGGTCACTGGTCAATGGTCACTGTCGCTGGTCACTGGTCACTGGTCACTTGTCACTGGTCACTGGTCACTGGTCACTGGTCACTGGTCACTGGTCACAAGTCACTGGTCACTTGTCACTGGTCAGTGGCCACTCGTCAATGGTCACTGGTCACTGGTCACTGGTCAATGGTCTCTGTCGCTGGTCACTGGTCACGATTCGCTGGTCCCTGGTCACTGGTACTGGTCAATGGTCACTGTCGCTGATCACTGGTCACTGGTCACTGGTCACTGGTCACTGGTCAATGGTCACTGTCGCTGGTCACTGGTCACTGGTCACTGATCACTGGTCACTGGTCACTGGTCACTGGTCACTGGTCACTGGTCAATGGTCACTGTCGCTGGTCACTGTTCACTGGTCACTGATCACTGGTCACTGGTCACTGGTCACTGGTCACTGGTCACTGGTCACTGGTCACTGATCACTGGTCACTGGTCACTGGTCACTGGTCACTGGTCACTGGTCAATGGTCACTGTCGCTGGTCACTGTTCACTGGTCACTGATCACTGGTCACTGGTCACTGGTCACTGGTCAATGGTCACTATCGCTGGTCACTTGTCACTGGTCACTGGTCACTGGTCACTGGTCACTGGTCACAAGTCACTGGTCACTTGTCACTGGTCACTGGTCAATGGTCACTGTCGCTGGTCACTGGTCACTAGTCACTGGTCACTGGTCACTGGTCACTGGTCACTGGTCACTGGTCACTGGTCACAGGTCAATGGTCACTGGTCACTGGACACAGGTCACTGGTCACACTGGTCACTGGTCACTGGTCACTGGTCACTGGTCAATGGTCACTGGTCACTGGTCACTGGTCAATGGTCACTGTCGCTGGTCACTGGTCACTGGTCAATGGTCACTTGTCCCTGGGCAGTGGTCACTGGTCACTGGTCAATGGTCACTGTCGCTGGTCACTGGTCACTGGTCACTTGTCACTGGTCACTGGTCACTGGTCACTGGTCACTGGTCACTGGTCACAAGTCACTGGTCACTTGTCACTGGTCAGTGGCCACTCGTCAATGGTCACTGGTCACTGGTCACTGGTCAATGGTCTCTGTCGCTGGTCACTGGTCACGATTCGCTGGTCCCTGGTCACTGGTACTGGTCAATGGTCACTGTCGCTGATCACTGGTCACTGGTCACTGGTCACTGGTCACTGGTCAATGGTCACTGTCGCTGGTCACTGGTCACTGGTCACTGATCACTGGTCACTGGTCACTGGTCACTGGTCACTGGTCACTGGTCAATGGTCACTGTCGCTGGTCACTGTTCACTGGTCACTGATCACTGGTCACTGGTCACTGGTCACTGGTCACTGGTCACTGGTCACTGGTCACTGATCACTGGTCACTGGTCACTGGTCACTGGTCACTGGTCACTGGTCAATGGTCACTGTCGCTGGTCACTGTTCACTGGTCACTGATCACTGGTCACTGGTCACTGGTCACTGGTCAATGGTCACTATCGCTGGTCACTTGTCACTGGTCACTGGTCACTGGTCACTGGTCACTGGTCACAAGTCACTGGTCACTTGTCACTGGTCACTGGTCAATGGTCACTGTCGCTGGTCACTGGTCACTAGTCACTGGTCACTGGTCACTGGTCACTGGTCACTGGTCACTGGTCACTGGTCACAGGTCAATGGTCACTGGTCACTGGACACAGGTCACTGGTCACACTGGTCACTGGTCACTGGTCACTGGTCACTGGTCACTGGTCAATGGTCACTGGCCACTGGTCACTGGTCACTGGTCAATGGTCACTTTCGCTGGTCAATGGTCACTGTCGCTCGTAAACGGTCACTGTCGCTGGTCACTGGTCACAGGTCAATGGTCACTGGTCACTGGTCACTGGTCAATGGTCACTGTCGCTGGTCACTGGTCACTGGTCACTGGTCAATGGTCACTGTCGCTGGTCACTGGTCACTGGTCACTGATCACTGGTCACTGGTCACTGGTCACTGTTCACTGGTCACTGGTCAATGGTCACTGTCGCTGGTCACTGTTCACTGGTCACTGATCACTGGTCACTGGTCACTGGTCACTGGTCACTTGTCACTGGTCACTGGTCACTGATCACTGGTCACTGGTCACTGGTCACTGGTCACTGGTCACAGGTCAATGGTCACTGGTCACTGGTCACTGGTCAATGGTCACTGTCGCTGGTCACTGGTCACTGGTCACTGATCACTGGTCACTGGTCACTGGTCACTGGTCAATGGTCACTGTCGCTGGTCACTGTTCACTGGTCACTGATCACTGGTCACTGGTCACTGGTCACTGGTCACTGGTCACTGGTCACTGGTCACTGATCACTGGTCACTGGTCACTGGTCACTGGTCACTGGTCACTGGTCAATGGTCACTGTCGCTGGTCACTGTTCACTGGTCACTGATCACTGGTCACTGGTCACTGGTCACTGGTCAATGGTCACTATCGCTGGTCACTTGTCACTGGTCACTGGTCACTGGTCACTGGTCACTGGTCACAAGTCACTGGTCACTTGTCACTGGTCACTGGTCAATGGTCACTGTCGCTGGTCACTGGTCACTAGTCACTGGTCACTGGTCACTGGTCACTGGTCACTGGTCACTGGTCACTGGTCACAGGTCAATGGTCACTGGTCACTGGTCACAGGTCAATGGTCACTGGTCACTGGTCACTGGTCAATGGTCACTGTCGCTGGTCACTGGTCACTGGTCACTGATCACTGGTCACTGGTCACTGGTCACTGGTCACTGGTCACTGGTCACTGGTACTGGTCAATGGTCACTGTCGCTGATCACTGGTCACTGGTCACTGGTCACAGGTCACTGGTCAATGGTCACTGTCGCTGGTCACTGGTCACTGGTCACTGATCACTGGTCACTGGTCACTGGTCACTGGTCACTGGTCACTGGTCAATGGTCACTGTCGCTGGTCACTGTTCACTGGTCACTGATCACTGGTCACTGGTCACTGGTCACTGGTCACTGGTCACTGGTCACTGGTCACTGATCACTGGTCACTGGTCACTGGTCACTGGTCACTGGTCACAGGTCAATGGTCACTGGTCACTGGTCACTGGTCACAGGTCACTGGTCAATGGTCACTGTCGCTGGTCACTGGTCACTGGTCACTGATCACTGGTCACTGGTCACTGGTCACTGGTCACTGGTCACTGGTCAATGGTCACTGTCGCTGGTCACTGTTCACTGGTCACTGATCACTGGTCACTGGTCACTGGTCACTGGTCACTGGTCACTGGTCACTGGTCACTGATCACTGGTCACTGGTCACTGGTCACTGGTCACTGGTCACTGATCACTGGTCACTGGTCACTGGTCACTGGTCACTGGTCACAGGTCAATGGTCACTGGTCACTGGTCATTGGTCAATGGTCACTGTCGCTGGTCACTGGTCACTGGTCACTGATCACTGGTCACTGGTCACTGGTCACTGGTCACTGGTCACTGGTCACAGGTACTGGTCAATGGTCACTGTCGCTGATCACTGGTCAATGGTCACTGTCGCTGGTCACTGGTCACTGGTCACTGATCACTGGTCACTGGTCACTGGTCACTGGTCACTGGTCACTGGTCAATGGTCACTGTCGCTGGTCACTGTTCACTGGTCACTGATCACTGGTCACTGGTCACTGGTCACTGGTCACTGGTCACTGGTCACTGGTCACTGATCACTGGTCACTGGTCACTGGTCACTGGTCACTGGTCACAGGTCAATGGTCACTGGTCACTGGTCACTGGTCAATGGTCACTGTCGCTGGTCACTGGTCACTGGTCAATGGTCACTTGTCCCTGGGCAGTGGTCACTGGTCACTGGTCAATGGTCACTGTCGCTGGTCACTGGTCACTGGTCACTTGTCACTGGTCACTGGTCACTGGTCACTGGTCACTGGTCACTGGTCACAAGTCACTGGTCACTTGTCACTGGTCAGTGGCCACTCGTCAATGGTCACTGGTCACTGGTCACTGGTCAATGGTCTCTGTCGCTGGTCACTGGTCACGATTCGCTGGTCCCTGGTCACTGGTACTGGTCAATGGTCACTGTCGCTGATCACTGGTCACTGGTCACTGGTCACTGGTCACTGGTCAATGGTCACTGTCGCTGGTCACTGGTCACTGGTCACTGATCACTGGTCACTGGTCACTGGTCACTGGTCACTGGTCACTGGTCAATGGTCACTGTCGCTGGTCACTGTTCACTGGTCACTGATCACTGGTCACTGGTCACTGGTCACTGGTCACTGGTCACTGGTCACTGGTCACTGATCACTGGTCACTGGTCACTGGTCACTGGTCACTGGTCACTGGTCAATGGTCACTGTCGCTGGTCACTGTTCACTGGTCAATGATCACTGGTCACTGGTCACTGGTCACTGGTCAATGGTCACTATCGCTGGTCACTTGTCACTGGTCACTGGTCACTGGTCACTGGTCACTGGTCACAAGTCACTGGTCACTTGTCACTGGTCACTGGTCAATGGTCACTGTCGCTGGTCACTGGTCACTAGTCACTGGTCACTGGTCACTGGTCACTGGTCACTGGTCACTGGTCACTGGTCACAGGTCAATGGTCACTGGTCACTGGACACAGGTCACTGGTCACACTGGTCACTGGTCACTGGTCACTGGTCACTGGTCACTGGTCAATGGTCACTGGCCACTGGTCACTGGTCACTGGTCAATGGTCACTTTCGCTGGTCAATGGTCACTGTCGCTCGTAAACGGTCACTGTCGCTGGTCACTGGTCACTGGTCACTGGTCACTGGTCACTGGTCACTGGTCACTGGTCACTGGTCACTGGTCACTGGTCACTGGTACTGGTCAATGGTCACTGTCGCTGATCACTGGTCACTGGTCACTGGTCACAGGTCACTGGTCAATGGTCACTGTCGCTGGTCACTGGTCACTGGTCACTGATCACTGGTCACTGGTCACTGGTCACTGGTCACTGGTCACTGGTCAATGGTCACTGTCGCTGGTCACTGTTCACTGGTCACTGATCACTGGTCACTGGTCACTGGTCACTGGTCACTGGTCACTGGTCACTGGTCACTGATCACTGGTCACTGGTCACTGGTCACTGGTCACTGGTCACAGGTCAATGGTCACTGGTCACTGGTCACTGGTCACAGGTCACTGGTCAATGGTCACTGTCGCTGGTCACTGGTCACTGGTCACTGATCACTGGTCACTGGTCACTGGTCACTGGTCACTGGTCACTGGTCAATGGTCACTGTCGCTGGTCACTGTTCACTGGTCACTGATCACTGGTCACTGGTCACTGGTCACTGGTCACTGGTCACTGGTCACTGGTCACTGATCACTGGTCACTGGTCACTGGTCACTGGTCACTGGTCACTGATCACTGGTCACTGGTCACTGGTCACTGGTCACTGGTCACAGGTCAATGGTCACTGGTCACTGGTCATTGGTCAATGGTCACTGTCGCTGGTCACTGGTCACTGGTCACTGATCACTGGTCACTGGTCACTGGTCACTGGTCACTGGTCACTGGTCACAGGTACTGGTCAATGGTCACTGTCGCTGATCACTGGTCACTGGTCACTGGTCACAGGTCACTGGTCAATGGTCACTGTCGCTGGTCACTGGTCACTGGTCACTGATCACTGGTCACTGGTCACTGGTCACTGGTCACTGGTCACTGGTCAATGGTCACTGTCGCTGGTCACTGTTCACTGGTCACTGATCACTGGTCACTGGTCACTGGTCACTGGTCACTGGTCACTGGTCACTGGTCACTGATCACTGGTCACTGGTCACTGGTCACTGGTCACTGGTCACAGGTCAATGGTCACTGGTCACTGGTCACTGGTCAATGGTCACTGTCGCTGGTCACTGGTCACTGGTCAATGGTCACTTGTCCCTGGGCAGTGGTCACTGGTCACTGGTCAATGGTCACTGTCGCTGGTCACTGGTCACTGGTCACTTGTCACTGGTCACTGGTCACTGGTCACTGGTCACTGGTCACTGGTCACAAGTCACTGGTCACTTGTCACTGGTCAGTGGCCACTCGTCAATGGTCACTGGTCACTGGTCACTGGTCAATGGTCTCTGTCGCTGGTCACTGGTCACGATTCGCTGGTCCCTGGTCACTGGTACTGGTCAATGGTCACTGTCGCTGATCACTGGTCACTGGTCACTGGTCACTGGTCACTGGTCAATGGTCACTGTCGCTGGTCACTGGTCACTGGTCACTGATCACTGGTCACTGGTCACTGGTCACTGGTCACTGGTCACTGGTCAATGGTCACTGTCGCTGGTCACTGTTCACTGGTCACTGATCACTGGTCACTGGTCACTGGTCACTGGTCACTGGTCACTGGTCACTGGTCACTGATCACTGGTCACTGGTCACTGGTCACTGGTCACTGGTCACTGGTCAATGGTCACTGTCGCTGGTCACTGTTCACTGGTCAATGATCACTGGTCACTGGTCACTGGTCACTGGTCAATGGTCACTATCGCTGGTCACTTGTCACTGGTCACTGGTCACTGGTCACTGGTCACTGGTCACAAGTCACTGGTCACTTGTCACTGGTCACTGGTCAATGGTCACTGTCGCTGGTCACTGGTCACTAGTCACTGGTCACTGGTCACTGGTCACTGGTCACTGGTCACTGGTCACTGGTCACAGGTCAATGGTCACTGGTCACTGGACACAGGTCACTGGTCACACTGGTCACTGGTCACTGGTCACTGGTCACTGGTCACTGGTCAATGGTCACTGGCCACTGGTCACTGGTCACTGGTCAATGGTCACTTTCGCTGGTCAATGGTCACTGTCGCTCGTAAACGGTCACTGTCGCTGGTCACTGGTCACTGGTCACTGGTCACTGGTCACTGGTCACTGGTCAATGGTCACTGGTCACTGGACACTGGTCACTGGTCACTGGTCACTGGCCACTGGTCAATGGTAACTTGTCACTGGGCAGTGGTCAATGGTCACTGGTCACTAGTCACTGGTCACTGGTCACTGGTCACTGGTCACTGGTCACTGGTCACTGGTCACAGGTCAATGGTCACTGGTCACTGGACACAGGTCACTGGTCACTGGTCACTGGTCACTGGTCACTGGTCACTGGTCAATGGTCACTGGCCACTGGTCACTGGTCACTGGTCAATGGTCACTTTCGCTGGTCAATGGTCACTGTCGCTCGTAAACGGTCACTGTCGCTGGTCACTGGTCACTGGTCACTGGTCACTGGTCACTGGTCACTGGTCAATGGTCACTGGTCACTGGACACTGGTCACTGGTCACTGGTCACTGGTCACTGGTCACTGGTCAATGGTAACTTGTCACCGGTCACTGGTCACTGGTCACTGGTCAATGGTCACTGGCCACTGGTCACTGGTCACTGGTCAATGGTCACTTTCGCTGGTCAATGGTCACTGTCGCTGGTCACTGGTCACTGGTCACTGGTCACTGTCGCTGGTCACTGGTCACTGGTCACTGGTCACTGGTAACTGGTCAATGGTCACTGTCGCTGGTCACTGGTCACTGGTCACTGGTCACTGGTCAATGGTAACTTGTCACTGGGCAGTGGTCAATGGTCACTGGTCACTGGTCACTGGTCACTGGTCACTGGTCACAGGTCAATGGTCACTGGTCACTGGACACAGGTCACTGGTCACTGGTCACTGGTCACTGGTCACTGTTCACTGGTCACTGATCACTGGTCAATGGTCACCGTCGCTGGTCACTGTTCACTGGTCACTGATCACTGGTCACTAGGCACTGGTCACTGGTCACTGGTCACTGTCAATGGTCACTATCGCTGGTCACTGGTCATTGGTCACTTGTCACTGGTCACTGGTCACTGGTCACTGGTCACTGGTCACTGGTCACTGGTCACTGGTCACTGGTCAATGGTCACTTTCGCTGGTCAATGGTCACTGTCGCTGGTAAACGGTCACTGTCGCTGGTCACTGGTCACTGGTCACTGGTCACTGGTCACTGGTCACTGGTCACTGGTCACTGGTCACTGGTCACAGGTCAATGGTCACTGGTCACTGGACACAGGTCACTGGTCACTGGTCACCGGTCACTGGTCACTGGTCACTGGTCAATGGTCCCTGGCCACTGGTCAATGGTCACTGTCGCTGGTCACTGGTCACTGGTCACTGGTCACTGGTAACTGGTCAATGGTCACTGTCGCTGGTCACTGGTCACTGGTCACTGGTCACTGGTCAATGGTAACTTGTCACTGGGCAGTGGTCAATGGTCACTGGTCACTGGTCACTGGTCACTGGTCACTGGTCACAGGTCAATGGTCACTGGTCACTGGACACAGGTCACTGGTCACTGGTCACTGGTCACTGGTCACTGTTCACTGGTCACTGATCACTGGTCAATGGTCACCGTCGCTGGTCACGGTTCACTGGTCACTGATCACTGGTCACGAGTCACTGGTCACTGGTCACTGGTCAATGGTCACTATCGCTGGTCAATGGTCATTGTCGCTGGTCACTGGTCATTGGTCACTTGTCACTGGTCACTGGTCACTGGTCACTGGTCACTGGTTACTGGTCACAGGTCAATGGTCACTGGTCACTGGTCACTGGTCAATGGTCACTGTCGCTGGTCACTGGTCACTGGTCAATGGTCACTTGTCCCTGGGCAGTGGTCACTGGTCACTGGTCAATGGTCACTATCGCTGGTCAATAGTCACTGTCGCTGGTCACTGGTCACTGGTCACTTGTCACTGGTCACTGGTCACTGGTCACTGGTCACTGGTCACTGGTCACAAGTCACTAGTCACTTGTCACTGGTCAGTGGCCACTCGTCAATGGTCACTGGTCACTGGTCACTGGTCAATGGTCTCTGTCGCTGGTCACTGGTCACGATTCGCTGGTCCCTGGTCACTGGTACTGGTCAATGGTCACTGTCGCTGATCACTGGTCACTGGTCACTGGTCACTGGTCACTGGTCAATGGTCACTGTCGCTGGTCACTGGTCACTGGTCACTGGTCACTGGTCACTGGTCACTGATCACTGGTCACTGGTCACTGGTCACTGGTCACTGGTCACAGGTCAATGGTCACTGGTCACTGTCGCTGGTCACTGGTCACTGGTCACTGGTCACTGGTAACTGGTCAATGGTCACTGTCGCTGGTCACTGGTCACTGGTCACTGGTCACTGGTCAATGGTAACTTGTCACTGGGCAGTGGTCAATGGTCACTGGTCACTGGTCACTGGTCACTGGTCACTGGTCACAGGTCAATGGTCACTGGTCACTGGACACAGGTCACTGGTCACTGGTCTCTGGTCACTGGTCACTGTTCACTGGTCACTGATCACTGGTCAATGGTCACCGTCGCTGGTCACTGTTCACTGGTCACTGATCACTGGTCACTAGTCACTGGTCACTTGTCACTGGTCACTGGTCAATGGTCACTATCGCTGGTCAATGGTCATTGTCGCTGGTCACTGGTCATTGGTCACTTGTCACTGGTCACTGGTCACTGGTCACTGGTCACTGGTCACTGGTCACTGGTCACTGGTCAATGGTCACTTTCGCTGGTCAATGGTCACTGTCGCTGGTAAACGGTCACTGTCGCTGGCCACTGGTCACTGGTCACTGGTCACTGGTCACTGGTCACTGGTCACTGGTCACAGGTCAATGGTCACTGGTCACTGGACACAGGTCACTGGTCACTGGTCACCGGTCACTGGTCACTGGTCACTGGTCAATGGTCCCTGGCCACTGGTCACTGGTCACTGTCGCTGGTCACTGGTCACTGGTCACTGGTCACTGGTAACTGGTCAATGGTCACTGTCGCTGGTCACTGGTCACTGGTCACTGGTCACTGGTCAATGGTAACTTGTCACTGGGCAGTGGTCAATGGTCACTGGTCACTGGTCACTGGTCACTGGTCACTGGTCACAGGTCAATGGTCACTGGTCACTGGACACAGGTCACTGGTCACTGGTCACTGGTCACTGGTCACTGTTCACTGGTCACTGGTCAATGGTCACTATCGCTGGTCAATGGTCATTGTCGCTGGTCACTGGTCATTGGTCACTTGTCACTGGTCACTGGTCACTGGTCACTGGTCACTGGTTACTGGTCACAGGTCAATGGTCACTGGTCACTGGTCACTGGTCAATGGTCACTGTCGCTGGTCACTGGTCACTGGTCAATGGTCACTTGTCCCTGGGCAGTGGTCACTGGTCACTGGTCAATGGTCACTATCGCTGGTCAATAGTCACTGTCGCTGGTCACTGGTCACTGGTCACTTGTCACTGGTCACTGGTCACTGGTCACTGGTCACTGGTCACTGGTCACAAGTCACTGGTCACTTGTCACTGGTCAGTGGCCACTCGTCAATGGTCACTGGTCACTGGTCACTGGTCAATGGTCTCTGTCGCTGGTCACTGGTCACGATTCGCTGGTCCCAGGTCACTGGTACTGGTCAATGGTCACTGTCGCTGATCACTGGTCACTGGTCACTGGTCACTGGTCACTGGTCAATGGTCACTGTCGCTGGTCACTGGTCACTGGTCACTGATCACTGGTCACTGGTCACTGGTCACTGGTCACTGGTCACTGGTCAATGGTCACTGTCGCTGGTCACTGTTCACTGGTCACTGATCACTGGTCACTGGTCACTGGTCACTGGTCACTGCTCACTGGTCACTGGTCACTGATCACTGGTCACTGGTCACTGGTCACTGGTCACTGGTCACAGGTCAATGGTCACTGGTCACTGGTCACTGGTCAATGGTCACTGTCGCTGGTCACTGGTCACTGGTCACTGATCACTGGTCACTGGTCACTGGTCACTGGTCACTGGTCACTGGTCACTGGTACTGGTCAATGGTCACTGTCGCTGATCACTGGTCACTGGTCACTGGTCACAGGTCACTGGTCAATGGTCACTGTCGCTGGTCACTGGTCACTGGTCACTGATCACTGGTCACTGGTCACTGGTCACTGGTCACTGGTCACTGGTCAATGGTCACTGTCGCTGGTCACTGTTCACTGGTCACTGATCACTGGTCACTGGTCACTGGTCACTGGTCACTGGTCAATGGTCACTGTCGCTGGTCACTGTTCACTGGTCACTGATCACTGGTCACTGGTCACTGGTCACTGGTCACTGGTCACTGGTCACTGGTCACTGATCACTGGTCACTGGTCACTGGTCACTGGTCACTGGTCACTGGTCAATGGTCACTATCGCTGGTCAATGGTCACTGTCGCTGGTCACTGGTCATTGGTCACTTGTCACTGGTCACTGGTCACTGGTCACTGGTCACTGGTCACTGGTCACTGGTCACAGGTCAATGGTCACTGGTCACTGGACACAGGTCACTTGTCACTGGTCACTGGTCACTGGTCACAAGTCACTGGTCACTTGTCACTGGTCACTGGTCAATGGTCACTGTCGCTGGTCACTGGTCACTAGTCACTGGTCACTGGTCACTGGTCACTGGTCACAAGTCACTGGTCACTGGTCACTGGTCAATGGTCACTATCGCTGGTCACTTGTCACTGGTCACTGGTCACTGGTCACTGGTCACTGGTCACAAGTCACTGGTCACTTGTCACTGGTCACTGGTCAATGGTCACTGTCGTTGGTCACTGGTCACTAGTCACTGGTCACTGGTCACTGGTCACTGGTCACTGGTCACTGGTCACTGGTCACAGGTCAATGGTCACTGGTCACTGGACACAGGTCACTGGTCACACTGGTCACTGGTCACTGGTCACTGGTCACTGGTCACTGGTCAATGGTCACTGGCCACTGGTCACTGGTCACTGGTCAATGGTCACTTTCGCTGGTCAATGGTCACTGTCGCTCGTAAACGGTCACTGTCGCTGGTCACTGGTCACAGGTCAATGGTCACTGGTCACTGGTCACTGGTCAATGGTCACTGTCGCTGGTCACTGGTCACTGGTCACTGGTCAATGGTCACTGTCGCTGGTCACTGGTCACTGGTCACTGATCACTGGTCACTGGTCACTGGTCACTGGTCACTGGTCACTGGTCAATGGTCACTGTCGCTGGTCACTGTTCACTGGTCACTGATCACTGGTCACTGGTCACTGGTCACTGGTCACTGGTCACTGGTCACTGGTCACTGGTCACTGATCACTGGTCACTGGTCACTGGTCACTGGTCACTGGTCACAGGTCAATGGTCACTGGTCACTGGTCACTGGTCAATGGTCACTGTCGCTGGTCACTGGTCACTGGTCACTGATCACTGGTCACTGGTCACTGGTCACTGGTCACTGGTCACTGGTCACTGGTACTGGTCAATGGTCACTGTCGCTGATCACTGGTCACTGGTCACTGGTCACAGGTCACTGGTCAATGGTCACTGTCGCTGGTCACTGGTCACTGGTCACTGATCACTGGTCACTGGTCACTGGTCACTGGTCACTGGTCAATGGTCACTGTCGCTGGTCACTGTTCACTGGTCACTGATCACTGGTCACTGGTCACTGGTCACTGGTCACTGGTCACTGGTCACTGGTCACTAATCACTGGTCACTGGTCACTGGTCACTGGTCACTGGTCACAGGTCAATGGTCACTGGTCACTGGTCACTGGTCAATGGTCACTGTCGCTGGTCACTGGTCACTGGTCAATGGTCACTTGTCCCTGGGCAGTGGTCACTGGTCACTGGTCAATGGTCACTGTCGCTGGTCACTGGTCACTGGTCACTTGTCACTGGTCACTGGTCACTGGTCACTGGTCACTGGTCACTGGTCACAAGTCACTGGTCACTTGTCACTGGTCAGTGGCCACTCGTCAATGGTCACTGGTCACTGGTCACTGGTCAATGGTCTCTGTCGCTGGTCACTGGTCACGATTCGCTGGTCCCTGGTCACTGGTACTGGTCAATGGTCACTGTCGCTGATCACTGGTCACTGGTCACTGGTCACTGGTCACTGGTCACTGGTCACTGGTCACTGGTCACTGGTCAATGGTCACTGTCGCTGGTCACTGTTCACTGGTCACTGATCACTGGTCACTGGTCACTGGTCACTGGTCACTGGTCACTGGTCACTGGTCACTGATCACTGGTCACTGGTCACTGGTCACTGGTCACTGGTCACTGGTCAATGGTCACTATCGCTGGTCAATGGTCACTGTCGCTGGTCACTGGTCATTGGTCACTTGTCACTGGTCACTGGTCACTGGTCACTGGTCACTGGTCACTGGTCACAGGTCAATGGTCACTGGTCACTGGACACAGGTCACTTGTCACTGGTCACTGGTCACTGGTCACAAGTCACTGGTCACTTGTCACTGGTCACTGGTCAATGGTCACTGTCGCTGGTCACTGGTCACTAGTCACTGGTCACTGGTCACTGGTCACTGGTCACAAGTCACTGGTCACTGGTCACTGGTCAATGGTCACTATCGCTGGTCACTTGTCACTGGTCACTGGTCACTGGTCACTGGTCACTGGTCACAAGTCACTGGTCACTTGTCACTGGTCACTGGTCAATGGTCACTGTCGCTGGTCACTGGTCACTAGTCACTGGTCACTGGTCACTGGTCACTGGTCACTGGTCACTGGTCACTGGTCACAGGTCAATGGTCACTGGTCACTGGACACAGGTCACTGGTCACACTGGTCACTGGTCACTGGTCACTGGTCACTGGTCACTGGTCAATGGTCACTGGCCACTGGTCACTGGTCACTGGTCAATGGTCACTTTCGCTGGTCAATGGTCACTGTCGCTCGTAAACGGTCACTGTCGCTGGTCACTGGTCACAGGTCAATGGTCACTGGTCACTGGTCACTGGTCAATGGTCACTGTCGCTGGTCACTGATCACTGGTCACTGGTCACTGGTCACTGGTCACTGGTCACTGGTCACTGGTACTGGTCAATGGTCACTGTCGCTGATCACTGGTCACTGGTCACTGGTCACAGGTCACTGGTCAATGGTCACTGTCGCTGGTCAATTGTCACTGTCGCTCGTAAACGGTCACTGTCGCTGGTCACTGGTCACTGGTCAATGGTCACTTTCGCTGGTCAATGGTCACTGTCGCTCGTAAACGGTCACTGTCGCTGGTCACTGGTCACAGGTCAATGGTCACTGGTCACTGGTCACTGGTCACTGGTCACTGGTCACTGGTCACTGATCACTGGTCACTGGTCACTGGTCACTGGTCACTGGTCACTGGTCAATGGTCACTATCGCTGGTCAATGGTCACTGTCGCTGGTCACTGGTCATTGGTCACTTGTCACTGGTCACTGGTCACTGGTCACTGGTCACTGGTCACTGGTCACTGGTCACTGGTCACTGGTCACTGGTCACTGGTCACTGATCACTGGTCACTGGTCACTGGTCACTGGTCACTGGTCACTGGTCAATGGTCACTATCGCTGGTCAATGGTCACTGTCGCTGGTCACTGGTCATTGGTCACTTGTCACTGGTCACTGGTCACTGGTCACTGGTCACTGGTCACTGGTCACAGGTCAATGGTCACTGGTCACTGGACACAGGTCACTTGTCACTGGTCACTGGTCACTGGTCACAAGTCACTGGTCACTTGTCACTGGTCACTGGTCAATGGTCACTGTCGCTGGTCACTGGTCACTAGTCACTGGTCACTGGTCACTGGTCACTGGTCACAAGTCACTGGTCACTGGTCACTGGTCAATGGTCACTATCGCTGGTCACTTGTCACTGGTCACTGGTCACTGGTCACTGGTCACTGGTCACAAGTCACTGGTCACTTGTCACTGGTCACTGGTCAATGGTCACTGTCGCTGGTCACTGGTCACTAGTCACTGGTCACTGGTCACTGGTCACTGGTCACTGGTCACTGGTCACTGGTCACAGGTCAATGGTCACTGGTCACTGGACACAGGTCACTGGTCACACTGGTCACTGGTCACTGGTCACTGGTCACTGGTCACTGGTCAATGGTCACTGGCCACTGGTCACTGGTCACTGGTCAATGGTCACTTTCGCTGGTCAATGGTCACTGTCGCTCGTAAACGGTCACTGTCGCTGGTCACTGGTCACAGGTCAATGGTCACTGGTCACTGGTCACTGGTCAATGGTCACTGTCGCTGGTCACTGGTCACTGGTCACTGGTCAATGGTCACTGTCGCTGGTCACTGGTCACTGGTCACTGATCACTGGTCACTGGTCACTGGTCACTGGTCACTGGTCACTGGTCACTGGTCAATGGTCACTGTCGCTGGTCACTGTTCACTGGTCACTGATCACTGGTCACTGGTCACTGGTCACTGGTCACTGGTCACTGGTCACTGGTCACTCATCACTGGTCACTGGTCACTGGTCACTGGTCACTGGTCACAGGTCAATGGTCACTGGTCACTGGTCACTGGTCAATGGTCACTGTCGCTGGTCACTGGTCACTGGTCACTGATCACTGGTCACTGGTCACTGGTCACTGGTCACTGGTCACTGGTCACTGGTACTGGTCAATGGTCACTGTCGCTGATCACTGGTCACTGGTCACTGGTCACAGGTCACTGGTCAATGGTCACTGTCGCTGGTCACTGGTCACTGGTCACTGATCACTGGTCACTGGTCACTGGTCACTGGTCACTGGTCAATGGTCACTGTCGCTGGTCACTGTTCACTGGTCACTGATCACTGGTCACTGGTCACTGGTCACTGGTCACTGGTCACTGGTCACTGGTCACTAATCACTGGTCACTGGTCACTGGTCACTGGTCACTGGTCACAGGTCAATGGTCACTGGTCACTGGTCACTGGTCAATGGTCACTGTCGCTGGTCACTGGTCACTGGTCAATGGTCACTTGTCCCTGGGCAGTGGTCACTGGTCACTGGTCAATGGTCACTGTCGCTGGTCACTGGTCACTGGTCACTTGTCACTGGTCACTGGTCACTGGTCACTGGTCACTGGTCACTGGTCACTGGTCACAAGTCACTGGTCACTTGTCACTGGTCAGTGGCCACTCGTCAATGGTCACTGGTCACTGGTCACTGGTCAATGGTCTCTGTCGCTGGTCACTGGTCACGATTCGCTGGTCCCTGGTCACTGGTACTGGTCAATGGTCACTGTCGCTGATCACTGGTCACTGGTCACTGGTCACTGGTCACTGGTCAATGGTCACTGTCGCTGGTCACTGGTCACTGGTCACTGATCACTGGTCACTGGTCACTGGTCACTGGTCACTGGTCACTGGTCAATGGTCACTGTCGCTGGTCACTGTTCACTGGTCACTGATCACTGGTCACTGGTCACTGGTCACTGGTCACTGGTCACTGGTCACTGGTCACTGATCACTGGTCACTGGTCACTGGTCACTGGTCACTGGTCACTGGTCAATGGTCACTATCGCTGGTCAATGGTCACTGTCGCTGGTCACTGGTCATTGGTCACTTGTCACTGGTCACTGGTCACTGGTCACTGGTCACTGGTCACTGGTCACAGGTCAATGGTCACTGGTCACTGGACACAGGTCACTTGTCACTGGTCACTGGTCACTGGTCACAAGTCACTGGTCACTTGTCACTGGTCACTGGTCAATGGTCACTGTCGCTGGTCACTGGTCACTAGTCACTGGTCACTGGTCACTGGTCACTGGTCACAAGTCACTGGTCACTGGTCACTGGTCAATGGTCACTATCGCTGGTCACTTGTCACTGGTCACTGGTCACTGGTCACTGGTCACTGGTCACAAGTCACTGGTCACTTGTCACTGGTCACTGGTCAATGGTCACTGTCGCTGGTCACTGGTCACTAGTCACTGGTCACTGGTCACTGGTCACTGGTCACTGGTCACTGGTCACTGGTCACAGGTCAATGGTCACTGGTCACTGGACACAGGTCACTGGTCACACTGGTCACTGGTCACTGGTCACTGGTCACTGGTCACTGGTCAATGGTCACTGGCCACTGGTCACTGGTCACTGGTCAATGGTCACTTTCGCTGGTCAATGGTCACTGTCGCTCGTAAACGGTCACTGTCGCTGGTCACTGGTCACAGGTCAATGGTCACTGGTCACTGGTCACTGGTCAATGGTCACTGTCGCTGGTCACTGGTCACTGGTCACTGATCACTGGTCACTGGTCACTGGTCACTGGTCACTGGTCACTGGTCACTGGTCACTGGTACTGGTCAATGGTCACTGTCGCTGATCACTGGTCACTGGTCACTGGTCACAGGTCACTGGTCAATGGTCACTGTCGCTGGTCAATGGTCACTGTCGCTCGTAAACGGTCACTGTCGCTGGTCACTGGTCACAGGTCAATGGTCACTGGTCACTGGTCAATGGTCACTTTCGCTGGTCAATGGTCACTGTCGCTCGTAAACGGTCACTGTCGCTGGTCACTGGTCACAGGTCAATGGTCACTGGTCACTGGTCACTGGTCACTGGTCACTGGTCACTGGTCACTGATCACTGGTCACTGGTCACTGGTCACTGGTCACTGGTCACTGGTCAATGGTCACTATCGCTGGTCAATGGTCACTGTCGCTGGTCACTGGTCATTGGTCACTTGTCACTGGTCACTGGTCACTGGTCACTGGTCACTGGTCACTGGTCACAGGTCAATGGTCACTGGTCACTGGACACAGGTCACTTGTCACTGGTCACTGGTCACTGGTCACAAGTCACTGGTCACTAGTCACTGGTCACTGGTCAATGGTCACTGTCGCTGGTCACTGGTCACTAGTCACTGGTCACTGGTCACTGGTCACTGGTCACAAGTCACTGGTCACTGGTCACTGGTCAATGGTCACTATCGCTGGTCACTTGTCACTGGTCACTGGTCACTGGTCACTGGTCACTGGTCACAAGTCACTGGTCACTTGTCACTGGTCACTGGTCAATGGTCACTGTCGCTGGTCACTGGTCACTAGTCACTGGTCACTGGTCACTGGTCACTGGTCACTGGTCACTGGTCACTGGTCACAGGTCAATGGTCACTGGTCACTGGACACAGGTCACTGGTCACACTGGTCACTGGTCACTGGTCACTGGTCACTGGTCACTGGTCAATGGTCACTGGACACTGGTCACTGGTCACTGGTCAATGGTCACTTTCGCTGGTCAATGGTCACTGTCGCTCGTAAACGGTCACTGTCGCTGGTCACTGGTCACAGGTCAATGGTCACTGGTCACTGGTCACTGGTCAATGGTCACTGTCGCTGGTCACTGGTCACTGGTCACTGATCACTGGTCACTGGTCACTGGTCACTGGTCACTGGTCACTGGTCACTGGTACTGGTCAATGGTCACTGTCGCTGATCACTGGTCACTGGTCACTGGTCACAGGTCACTGGTCAATGGTCACTGTCGCTGGTCACTGGTCACTGATCACTGGTCACTGGTCACTGGTCACTGGTCACTGGTCACTGGTCAATGGTCACTGTCGCTGGTCACTGTTCACTGGTCACTGATCACTGGTCACTGGTCACTGGTCACTGGTCACTGGTCACTGGTCACTGGTCACTGATCACTGGTCACTGGTCACTGGTCACTGGTCACTGGTCACAGGTCAATGGTCACTGGTCACTGGTCACTGGTCAATGGTCACTGTCGCTGGTCACTGGTCACTGGTCAATGGTCACTTGTCCCTGGGCAGTGGTCACTGGTCACTGGTCAATGGTCACTGTCGCTGGTCACTGGTCACTGGTCACTTGTCACTGGTCACTGGTCACTGGTCACTGGTCACTGGTCACTGGTCACAAGTCACTGGTCACTTGTCACTGGTCAGTGGCCACTCGTCAATGGTCACTGGTCACTGGTCACTGGTCAATGGTCTCTGTCGCTGGTCACTGGTCACGATTCGCTGGTCCCTGGTCACTGGTACTGGTCAATGGTCACTGTCGCTGATCACTGGTCACTGGTCACTGGTCACTGGTCACTGGTCAATGGTCACTGTCGCTGGTCACTGGTCACTGGTCACTGATCACTGGTCACTGGTCACTGGTCACTGGTCACTGGTCACTGGTCAATGGTCACTGTCGCTGGTCACTGTTCACTGGTCACTGATCACTGGTCACTGGTCACTGGTCACTGGTCACTGGTCACTGGTCACTGGTCACTGATCACTGGTCACTGGTCACTGGTCACTGGTCACTGGTCACTGGTCAATGGTCACTGTCGCTGGTCACTGTTCACTGGTCACTGATCACTGGTCACTGGTCACTGGTCACTGGTCAATGGTCACTATCGCTGGTCACTTGCACTGGTCACTGGTCACTGGTCACTGGTCACTGGTCACAAGTCACTGGTCACTTGTCACTGGTCACTGGTCAATGGTCACTGTCGCTGGTCACTGGTCACTAGTCACTGGTCACTGGTCACTGGTCACTGGTCACTGGTCACTGGTCACTGGTCACAGGTCAATGGTCACTGGTCACTGGACACAGGTCACTGGTCACACTGGTCACTGGTCACTGGTCACTGGTCACTGGTCACTGGTCAATGGTCACTGGCCACTGGTCACTGGTCACTGGTCAATGGTCACTTTCGCTGGTCAATGGTCACTGTCGCTCGTAAACGGTCACTGTCGCTGGTCACTGGTCACTGGTCACTGGTCACTGGTCACTGGTCACTGGTCAATGGTCACTGGTCACTGGACACTGGTCACTGGTCACTGGTCACTGGTCACTGGTCAATGGTAACTTGTCACTGGGCAGTGGTCAATGGTCACTGGTCACTAGTCACTGGTCACTGGTCACTGGTCACTGGTCACTGGTCACTGGTCACTGGTCACAGGTCAATGGTCACTGGTCACTGGACACAGGTCACTGGTCACTGGTCACTGGTCACTGGTCACTGGTCACTGGTCAATGGTCACTGGCCACTGGTCACTGGTCACTGGTCAATGGTCACTTTCGCTGGTCAATGGTCACTGTCGCTCGTAAACGGTCACTGTCGCTGGTCACTGGTCACTGGTCACTGGTCACTGGTCACTGGTCACTGGTCAATGGTCACTGGTCACTGGACACTGGTCACTGGTCACTGGTCACTGGTCACTGGTCACTGGTCAATGGTAACTTGTCACCGGTCACTGGTCACTGGTCACTGGTCAATGGTCACTGGCCACTGGTCACTGGTCACTGGTCAATGGTCACTTTCGCTGGTCAATGGTCACTGTCGCTGGTCACTGGTCACTGGTCACTGGTCACTGTCGCTGGTCACTGGTCACTGGTCACTGGTCACTGGTAACTGGTCAATGGTCACTGTCGCTGGTCACTGGTCACTGGTCACTGGTCACTGGTCAATGGTAACTTGTCACTGGGCAGTGGTCAATGGTCACTGGTCACTGGTCACTGGTCACTGGTCACTGGTCACAGGTCAATGGTCACTGGTCACTGGACACAGGTCACTGGTCACAGGTCACTGGTCAATGGTCACTGTCGCTGGTCACTGGTCACTGGTCACTGATCACTGGTCACTGGTCACTGGTCACTGGTCACTGGTCAATGGTCACTGTCGCTGGTCACTGTTCACTGGTCACTGATCACTGGTCACTGGTCACTGGTCACTGGTCACTGGTCACTGGTCACTGGTCACTAATCACTGGTCACTGGTCACTGGTCACTGGTCACTGGTCACAGGTCAATGGTCACTGGTCACTGGTAACTGGTCAATGGTCACTGTCGCTGGTCACTGGTCACTGGTCAATGGTCACTTGTCCCTGGGCAGTGGTCACTGGTCACTGGTCAATGGTCACTGTCGCTGGTCACTGGTCACTGGTCACTTGTCACTGGTCACTGGTCACTGGTCACTGGTCACTGGTCACTGGTCACAAGTCACTGGTCACTTGTCACTGGTCAGTGGCCACTCGTCAATGGTCACTGGTCACTGGTCACTGGTCAATGGTCTCTGTCGCTGGTCACTGGTCACGATTCGCTGGTCCCTGGTCACTGGTACTGGTCAATGGTCACTGTCGCTGATCACTGGTCACTGGTCACTGGTCACTGGTCACTGGTCAATGGTCACTGTCGCTGGTCACTGGTCACTGGTCACTGATCACTGGTCACTGGTCACTGGTCACTGGTCACTGGTCACTGGTCAATGGTCACTGTCGCTGGTCACTGTTCACTGGTCACTGATCACTGGTCACTGGTCACTGGTCACTGGTCACTGGTCACTGGTCACTGGTCACTGATCACTGGTCACTGGTCACTGGTCACTGGTCACTGGTCACTGGTCAATGGTCACTATCGCTGGTCAATGGTCACTGTCGCTGGTCACTGGTCATTGGTCACTTGTCACTGGTCACTGGTCACTGGTCACTGGTCACTGGTCACTGGTCACAGGTCAATGGTCACTGGTCACTGGACACAGGTCACTTGTCACTGGTCACTGGTCACTGGTCACAAGTCACTGGTCACTTGTCACTGGTCACTGGTCAATGGTCACTGTCGCTGGTGACTGGTCACTAGTCACTGGTCACTGGTCACTGGTCACTGGTCACAAGTCACTGGTCACTGGTCACTGGTCAATGGTCACTATCGCTGGTCACTTGTCACTGGTCACTGGTCACTGGTCACTGGTCACTGGTCACAAGTCACTGGTCACTTGTCACTGGTCACTGGTCAATGGTCACTGTCGCTGGTCACTGGTCACTAGTCACTGGTCACTGGTCACTGGTCACTGGTCACTGGTCACTGGTCACTGGTCACAGGTCAATGGTCACTGGTCACTGGACACAGGTCACTGGTCACACTGGTCACTGGTCACTGGTCACTGGTCACTGGTCACTGGTCAATGGTCACTGGCCACTGGTCACTGGTCACTGGTCAATGGTCACTTTCGCTGGTCAATGGTCACTGTCGCTCGTAAACGGTCACTGTCGCTGGTCACTGGTCACAGGTCAATGGTCACTGGTCACTGGTCACTGGTCAATGGTCACTGTCGCTGGTCACTGGTCACTGGTCACTGATCACTGGTCACTGGTCACTGGTCACTGGTCACTGGTCACTGGTCACTGGTCACTGGTACTGGTCAATGGTCACTGTCGCTGATCACTGGTCACTGGTCACTGGTCACAGGTCACTGGTCAATGGTCACTGTCGCTGGTCAATGGTCACTGTCGCTCGTAAACGGTCACTGTCGCTGGTCACTGGTCACAGGTCAATGGTCACTGGTCACTGGTCAATGGTCACTTTCGCTGGTCAATGGTCACTGTCGCTCGTAAACGGTCACTGTCGCTGGTCACTGGTCACAGGTCAATGGTCACTGGTCACTGGTCACTGGTCACTGGTCACTGGTCACTGGTCACTGATCACTGGTCACTGGTCACTGGTCACTGGTCACTGGTCACTGGTCAATGGTCACTATCGCTGGTCAATGGTCACTGTCGCTGGTCACTGGTCATTGGTCACTTGTCACTGGTCACTGGTCACTGGTCACTGGTCACTGGTCACTGGTCACAGGTCAATGGTCACTGGTCACTGGACACAGGTCACTTGTCACTGGTCACTGGTCACTGGTCACAAGTCACTGGTCACTAGTCACTGGTCACTGGTCAATGGTCACTGTCGCTGGTCACTGGTCACTAGTCACTGGTCACTGGTCACTGGTCACTGGTCACAAGTCACTGGTCACTGGTCACTGGTCAATGGTCACTATCGCTGGTCACTTGTCACTGGTCACTGGTCACTGGTCACTGGTCACTGGTCACAAGTCACTGGTCACTTGTCACTGGTCACTGGTCAATGGTCACTGTCGCTGGTCACTGGTCACTAGTCACTGGTCACTGGTCACTGGTCACTGGTCACTGGTCACTGGTCACTGGTCACAGGTCAATGGTCACTGGTCACTGGACACAGGTCACTGGTCACACTGGTCACTGGTCACTGGTCACTGGTCACTGGTCACTGGTCAATGGTCACTGGACACTGGTCACTGGTCACTGGTCAATGGTCACTTTCGCTGGTCAATGGTCACTGTCGCTCGTAAACGGTCACTGTCGCTGGTCACTGGTCACAGGTCAATGGTCACTGGTCACTGGTCACTGGTCAATGGTCACTGTCGCTGGTCACTGGTCACTGGTCACTGATCACTGGTCACTGGTCACTGGTCACTGGTCACTGGTCACTGGTCACTGGTACTGGTCAATGGTCACTGTCGCTGATCACTGGTCACTGGTCACTGGTCACAGGTCACTGGTCAATGGTCACTGTCGCTGGTCACTGGTCACTGATCACTGGTCACTGGTCACTGGTCACTGGTCACTGGTCACTGGTCAATGGTCACTGTCGCTGGTCACTGTTCACTGGTCACTGATCACTGGTCACTGGTCACTGGTCACTGGTCACTGGTCACTGGTCACTGGTCACTGATCACTGGTCACTGGTCACTGGTCACTGGTCACTGGTCACAGGTCAATGGTCACTGGTCACTGGTCACTGGTCAATGGTCACTGTCGCTGGTCACTGGTCACTGGTCAATGGTCACTTGTCCCTGGGCAGTGGTCACTGGTCACTGGTCAATGGTCACTGTCGCTGGTCACTGGTCACTGGTCACTTGTCACTGGTCACTGGTCACTGGTCACTGGTCACTGGTCACTGGTCACAAGTCACTGGTCACTTGTCACTGGTCAGTGGCCACTCGTCAATGGTCACTGGTCACTGGTCACTGGTCAATGGTCTCTGTCGCTGGTCACTGGTCACGATTCGCTGGTCCCTGGTCACTGGTCACTGGTCAATGGTCACTGGCCACTGGTCACTGGTCACTGGTCAATGGTCACTTTCGCTGGTCAATGGTCACTGTCGCTCGTAAACGGTCACTGTCGCTGGTCACTGGTCACAGGTCAATGGTCACTGGTCACTGGTCACTGGTCAATGGTCACTGTCGCTGGTCACTGGTCACTGGTCACTGGTCAATGGTCACTGTCGCTGGTCACTGGTCACTGGTCACTGATCACTGGTCACTGGTCACTGGTCACTGGTCACTGGTCACTGGTCAATGGTCACTGTCGCTGGTCACTGTTCACTGGTCACTGATCACTGGTCACTGGTCACTGGTCACTGGTCACTGGTCACTGGTCACTGGTCACTGATCACTGGTCACTGGTCACTGGTCACTGGTCACTGGTCACAGGTCAATGGTCACTGGTCACTGGTCACTGGTCAATGGTCACTGTCGCTGGTCACTGGTCACTGGTCACTGATCACTGGTCACTGGTCACTGGTCACTGGTCACTGGTCACTGGTCACTGGTACTGGTCAATGGTCACTGTCGCTGATCACTGGTCACTGGTCACTGGTCACAGGTCACTGGTCAATGGTCACTGTCGCTGGTCACTGGTCACTGGTCACTGATCACTGGTCACTGGTCACTGGTCACTGGTCACTGGTCACTGGTCAATGGTCACTGTCGCTGGTCACTGTTCACTGGTCACTGATCACTGGTCACTGGTCACTGGTCACTGGTCACTGGTCACTGGTCACTGGTCACTAATCACTGGTCACTGGTCACTGGTCACTGGTCACTGGTCACAGGTCAATGGTCACTGGTCACTGGTCACTGGTCAATGGTCACTGTCGCTGGTCACTGGTCACTGGTCAATGGTCACTTGTCCCTGGGCAGTGGTCACTGGTCACTGGTCAATGGTCACTGTCGCTGGTCACTGGTCACTGGTCACTTGTCACTGGTCACTGGTCACTGGTCACTGGTCACTGGTCACTGGTCACAAGTCACTGGTCACTTGTCACTGGTCAGTGGCCACTCGTCAATGGTCACTGGTCACTGGTCACTGGTCAATGGTCTCTGTCGCTGGTCACTGGTCACGATTCGCTGGTCCCTGGTCACTGGTACTGGTCAATGGTCACTGTCGCTGATCACTGGTCACTGGTCACTGGTCACTGGTCACTGGTCACTGGTCACTGGTCACTGGTCACTGGTCAATGGTCACTGTCGCTGGTCACTGTTCACTGGTCACTGATCACTGGTCACTGGTCACTGGTCACTGGTCACTGGTCACTGGTCACTGGTCACAAGTCACTAGTCACTTGTCACTGGTCAGTGGCCACTCGTCAATGGTCACTATCGCTGGTCACTTGTCACTGGTCACTGGTCACTGGTCACTGGTCACTGGTCACAAGTCACTGGTCACTTGTCACTGGTCACTGGTCAATGGTCACTGTCGCTGGTCACTGGTCACTAGTCACTGGTCACTGGTCACTGGTCACTGGTCACTGGTCACTGGTCACTGGTCACAGGTCAATGGTCACTGGTCACTGGACACAGGTCACTGGTCACACTGGTCACTGGTCACTGGTCACTGGTCACTGGTCACTGGTCAATGGTCACTGGCCACTGGTCACTGGTCACTGGTCAATGGTCACTTTCGCTGGTCAATGGTCACTGTCGCTCGTAAACGGTCACTGTCGCTGGTCACTGGTCACAGGTCAATGGTCACTGGTCACTGGTCACTGGTCAATGGTCACTGTCGCTGGTCACTGTTCACTGGTCACTGATCACTGGTCACTGGTCACTGGTCACTGGTCACTGGTCACTGGTCACTGGTCACTGATCACTGGTCACTGGTCACTGGTCACTGGTCACTGGTCACAGGTCAATGGTCACTGGTCACTGGTCACTGGTCAATGGTCACTGTCGCTGGTCACTGGTCACTGGTCACTGATCACTGGTCACTGGTCACTGGTCACTGGTCACTGGTCACTGGTCACTGGTACTGGTCAATGGTCACTGTCGCTGATCACTGGTCACTGGTCACTGGTCACAGGTCACTGGTCAATGGTCACTGTCGCTGGTCACTGGTCACTGGTCACTGATCACTGGTCACTGGTCACTGGTCACTGGTCACTGGTCACTGGTCAATGGTCACTGTCGCTGGTCACTGTTCACTGGTCACTGATCACTGGTCACTGGTCACTGGTCACTGGTCACTGGTCACTGGTCACTGGTCACTGGTCACTGGTTACTGGTCACAGGTCAATGGTCACTGGTCACTGGTCACTGGTCAATCGTCACTGTCGCTGGTCACTGGTCACTGGTCAATGGTCACTTGTCCCTGGGCAGTGGTCACTGGTCACTGGTCAATGGTCACTATCACTGGTCAATAGTCACTGTCGCTGGTCACTGGTCACTGGTCACTTGTCACTGGTCACTGGTCACTGGTCACTGGTCACTGGTCACTGGTCACAAGTCACTAGTCACTTGTCACTGGTCAGTGGCCACTCGTCAATGGTCACTGGTCACTGGTCACTGGTCAATGGTCTCTGTCGCTGGTCACTGGTCACGATTCGCTGGTCCCTGGTCACTGGTACTGGTCAATGGTCACTGTCGCTGATCACTGCTCACTGGTCACTGGTCACTGGTCACTGGTCAATGGTCACTGTCGCTGGTCACTGGTCACTGGTCACTGGTCACTGGTCACTGGTCACTGATCACTGGTCACTGGTCACTGGTCACTGGTCACTGGTCACAGGTCAATGGTCACTGGTCACTGTCGCTGGTCACTGGTCACTGGTCACTGGTCACTGGTAACTGGTCAATGGTCACTGTCGCTGGTCACTGGTCACTGGTCACTGGTCACTGGTCAATGGTAACTTGTCACTGGGCAGTGGTCAATGGTCACTGGTCACTGGTCACTGGTCACTGGTCACTGGTCACAGGTCAATGGTCACTGGTCACTGGACACAGGTCACTGGTCACTGGTCACTGGTCACTGGTCACTGTTCACTGGTCACTGATCACTGGTCAATGGTCACCGTCGCTGGTCACTGTTCACTGGTCACTGATCACTGGTCACTAGTCACTGGTCACTGGTCACTGGTCACTGGTCAATGGTCACTATCGCTGGTCAATGGTCATTGTCGCTGGTCACTGGTCATTGGTCACTTGTCACTGGTCACTGGTCACTGGTCACTGGTCACTGGTCACTGGTCACTGGTCACTGGTCAATGGTCACTTTCGCTGGTCAATGGTCACTGTCGCTGGTAAACGGTCACTGTCGCTGGCCACTGGTCACTGGTCACTGGTCACTGGTCACTGGTCACTGGTCACTGGTCACAGGTCAATGGTCACTGGTCACTGGACACAGGTCACTGGTCACTGGTCACCGGTCACTGGTCACTGGTCACTGGTCAATGGTCCCTGGCCACTGGTCACTGGTCACTGTCGCTGGTCACTGGTCACTGGTCACTGGTCACTGGTCACTGGTAACTGGTCAATGGTCACTGTCGCTGGTCACTGGTCACTGGTCACTGGTCACTGGTCAATGGTAACTTGTCACTGGGCAGTGGTCAATGGTCACTGGTCACTGGTCACTGGTCACTGGTCACTGGTCACAGGTCAATGGTCACTGGTCACTGGACACAGGTCACTGGTCACTGGTCACTGGTCACTGGTCACTGTTCACTGGTCACTGGTCAATGGTCACTATCGCTGGTCAATGGTCATTGTCGCTGGTCACTGGTCATTGGTCACTTGTCACTGGTCACTGGTCACTGGTCACTGGTCACTGGTTACTGGTCACAGGTCAATGGTCACTGGTCACTGGTCACTGGTCAATGGTCACTGTCGCTGGTCACTGGTCACTGGTCAATGGTCACTTGTCCCTGGGCAGTGGTCACTGGTCACTGGTCAATGGTCACTATCGCTGGTCAATAGTCACTGTCGCTGGTCACTGGTCACTGGTCACTTGTCACTGGTCACTGGTCACTGGTCACTGGTCACTGGTCACTGGTCACAAGTCACTGGTCACTTGTCACTGGTCAGTGGCCACTCGTCAATGGTCACTGGTCACTGGTCACTGGTCAATGGTCTCTGTCGCTGGTCACTGGTCACGATTCGCTGGTCCCAGGTCACTGGTACTGGTCAATGGTCACTGTCGCTGATCACTGGTCACTGGTCACTGGTCACTGGTCACTGGTCAATGGTCACTGTCGCTGGTCACTGGTCACTGGTCACTGATCACTGGTCACTGGTCACTGGTCACTGGTCACTGGTCACTGGTCAATGGTCACTGTCGCTGGTCACTGTTCACTGGTCACTGATCACTGGTCACTGGTCACTGGTCACTGGTCACTGGTCACTGGTCACTGGTCACTGATCACTGGTCACTGGTCACTGGTCACAGGTCAATGGTCACTGGTCACTGGTCACTGGTCAATAGTCACTGTCGCTGGTCACTGGTCACTGGTCACTGATCACTGGTCACTGGTCACTGGTCACTGGTCACTGGTCACTGGTCACTGGTCACTGGTACTGGTCAATGGTCACTGTCGCTGATCACTGGTCACTGGTTACTGGTCACAGGTCACTGGTCAATGGTCACTGTCGCTGGTCACTGGTCACTGGTCACTGATCACTGGTCACTGGTCACTGGTCACTGGTCACTGGTCACTGGTCAATGGCCACTGTCGCTGGTCACTGTTCACTGGTCACTGATCACTGGTCACTGGTCACTGGTCACTGGTCACTGGTCAATGGTCACTGTCGCTGGTCACTGTTCACTGGTCACTGATCACTGGTCACTGGTCACTGGTCACTGGTCACTGGTCACTGGTCACTGGTCACTGATCACTGGTCACTGGTCACTGGTCACTGGTCACTGGTCACTGGTCAATGGTCACTATCGCTGGTCAATGGTCACTGTCGCTGGTCACTGGTCATTGGTCACTTGTCACTGGTCACTGGTCACTGGTCACTGGTCACTGGTCACTGGTCACAGGTCAATGGTCACTGGTCACTGGACACAGGTCACTTGTCACTGGTCACTGGTCACTGGTCACAAGTCACTGGTCACTTGTCACTGGTCACTGGTCAATGGTCACTGTCGCTGGTCACTGGTCACTAGTCACTGGTCACTGGTCACTGGTCACTGGTCACAAGTCACTGGTCACTGGTCACTGGTCAATGGTCACTATCGCTGGTCACTTGTCACTGGTCACTGGTCACTGGTCACTGGTCACTGGTCACAAGTCACTGGTCACTTGTCACTGGTCACTGGTCAATGGTCACTGTCGCTGGTCACTGGTCACTAGTCACTGGTCACTGGTCACTGGTCACTGGTCACTGGTCACTGGTCACTGGTCACAGGTCAATGGTCACTGGTCACTGGACACAGGTCACTGGTCACACTGGTCACTGGTCACTGGTCACTGGTCACTGGTCACTGGTCAATGGTCACTGGCCACTGGTCACTGGTCACTGGTCAATGGTCACTTTCGCTGGTCAATGGTCACTGTCGCTCGTAAACGGTCACTGTCGCTGGTCACTGGTCACAGGTCAATGGTCACTGGTCACTGGTCACTGGTCAATGGTCACTGTCGCTGGTCACTGGTCACTGGTCACTGGTCAATGGTCACTGTCGCTGGTCACTGGTCACTGGTCACTGATCACTGGTCACTGGTCACTGGTCACTGGTCACTGGTCACTGGTCAATGGTCACTGTCGCTGGTCACTGTTCACTGGTCACTGATCACTGGTCACTGGTCACTGGTCACTGGTCACTGGTCACTGGTCACTGGTCACTGATCACTGGTCACTGGTCACTGGTCACTGGTCACTGGTCACAGGTCAATGGTCACTGGTCACTGGTCACTGGTCAATGGTCACTGTCGCTGGTCACTGGTCACTGGTCACTGATCACTGGTCACTGGTCACTGGTCACTGGTCACTGGTCACTGGTCACTGGTACTGGTCAATGGTCACTGTCGCTGATCACTGGTCACTGGTCACTGGTCACAGGTCACTGGTCAATGGTCACTGTCGCTGGTCACTGGTCACTGGTCACTGATCACTGGTCACTGGTCACTGGTCACTGGTCACTGGTCACTGGTCAATGGTCACTGTCGCTGGTCACTGTTCACTGGTCACTGATCACTGGTCACTGGTCACTGGTCACTGGTCACTGGTCACTGGTCACTGGTCACTAATCACTGGTCACTGGTCACTGGTCACTGGTCACTGGTCACAGGTCAATGGTCACTGGTCACTGGTCACTGGTCAATGGTCACTGTCGCTGGTCACTGGTCACTGGTCAATGGTCACTTGTCCCTGGGCAGTGGTCACTGGTCACTGGTCAATGGTCACTGTCGCTGGTCACTGGTCACTGGTCACTTGTCACTGGTCACTGGTCACTGGTCACTGGTCACTGGTCACTGGTCACAAGTCACTGGTCACTTGTCACTGGTCACTGGTCAATGGTCACTGTCGCTGGTCACTGGTCACTAGTCACTGGTCACTGGTCACTGGTCACTGGTCACTGGTCACTGGTCACTGGTCACAGGTCAATGGTCACTGGTCACTGGACACAGGTCACTGGTCACACTGGTCACTGGTCACTGGTCACTGGTCACTGGTCACTGGTCAATGGTCACTGGCCACTGGTCACTGGTCACTGGTCAATGGTCACTTTCGCTGGTCAATGGTCACTGTCGCTCGTAAACGGTCACTGTCGCTGGTCACTGGTCACTGGTCACTGGTCACTGGTCACTGGTCACTGGTCAATGGTCACTGGTCACTGGACACTGGTCACTGGTCACTGGTCACTGGTCACTGGTCAATGGTAACTTGTCACTGGGCAGTGGTCAATGGTCACTGGTCACTAGTCACTGGTCACTGGTCACTGGTCACTGGTCACTGGTCACTGGTCACTGGTCACAGGTCAATGGTCACTGGTCACTGGACACAGGTCACTGGTCACTGGTCACTGGTCACTGGTCACTGGTCACTGGTCAATGGTCACTGGCCACTGGTCACTGGTCACTGGTCAATGGTCACTTTCGCTGGTCAATGGTCACTGTCGCTCGTAAACGGTCACTGTCGCTGGTCACTGGTCACTGGTCACTGGTCACTGGTCACTGGTCACTGGTCAATGGTCACTGGTCACTGGACACTGGTCACTGGTCACTGGTCACTGGTCACTGGTCACTGGTCAATGGTAACTTGTCACCGGTCACTGGTCACTGGTCACTGGTCAATGGTCACTGGCCACTGGTCACTGGTCACTGGTCAATGGTCACTTTCGCTGGTCAATGGTCACTGTCGCTGGTCACTGGTCACTGGTCACTGGTCACTGTCGCTGGTCACTGGTCACTGGTCACTGGTCACTGGTAACTGGTCAATGGTCACTGTCGCTGGTCACTGGTCACTGGTCACTGGTCACTGGTCAATGGTAACTTGTCACTGGGCAGTGGTCAATGGTCACTGGTCACTGGTCACTGGTCACTGGTCACTGGTCACAGGTCAATGGTCACTGGTCACTGGACACAGGTCACTGGTCACTGGTCACTGGTCACTGGTCACTGTTCACTGGTCACTGATCACTGGTCAATGGTCACCGTCGCTGGTCACTGTTCACTGGTCACTGATCACTGGTCACTAGGCACTGGTCACTGGTCACTGGTCACTGGTCAATGGTCACTATCGCTGGTCAATGGTCATTGTCGCTGGTCACTGGTCATTGGTCACTTGTCACTGGTCACTGGTCACTGGTCACTGGTCACTGGTCACTGGTCACTGGTCACTGGTCACTGGTCACTGGTCAATGGTCACTTTCGCTGGTCAATGGTCACTGTCGCTGGTAAACGGTCACTGTCGCTGGTCACTGGTCACTGGTCACTGGTCACTGGTCACTGGTCACTGGTCACTGGTCACTGGTCACTGGTCACAGGTCAATGGTCACTGGTCACTGGACACAGGTCACTGGTCACTGGTCACCGGTCACTGGTCACTGGTCACTGGTCAATGGTCCCTGGCCACTGGTCACTGGTCACTGTCGCTGGTCACTGGTCACTGTTCACTGGTCACTGGTAACTGGTCAATGGTCACTGTCGCTGGTCACTGGTCACTGGTCACTGGTCACTGGTCAATGGTAACTTGTCACTGGGCAGTGGTCAATGGTCACTGGTCACTGGTCACTGGCCACTGGTCACTGGTCACAGGTCAATGGTCACTGGTCACTGGACACAGGTCACTGGGCACTGGTCACTGGTCACTGGTCACTGTTCACTGGTCACTGATCACTGGTCAATGGTCACCGTCGCTGGTCACGGTTCACTGGTCACTGATCACTGGTCACGAGTCACTGGTCACTGGTCACTGGTCAATGGTCACTATCGCTGGTCAATGGTCATTGTCGCTGGTCACTGGTCATTGGTCACTTGTCACTGGTCACTGGTCACTGGTCACTGGTCACTGGTTACTGGTCACAGGTCAATGGTCACTGGTCACTGGTCACTGGTCAATCGTCACTGTCGCTGGTCACTGGTCACTGGTCAATGGTCACTTGTCCCTGGGCAGTGGTCACTGGTCACTGGTCAATGGTCACTATCACTGGTCAATAGTCACTGTCGCTGGTCACTGGTCACTGGTCACTTGTCACTGGTCACTGGTCACTGGTCACTGGTCACTGGTCACTGGTCACAAGTCACTAGTCACTTGTCACTGGTCAGTGGCCACTCGTCAATGGTCACTGGTCACTGGTCACTGGTCAATGGTCTCTGTCGCTGGTCACTGGTCACGATTCGCTGGTCCCTGGTCACTGGTACTGGTCAATGGTCACTGTCGCTGATCACTGCTCACTGGTCACTGGTCACTGGTCACTGGTCAATGGTCACTGTCGCTGGTCACTGGTCACTGGTCACTGGTCACTGGTCACTGGTCACTGATCACTGGTCACTGGTCACTGGTCACTGGTCACTGGTCACAGGTCAATGGTCACTGGTCACTGTCGCTGGTCACTGGTCACTGGTCACTGGTCACTGGTAACTGGTCAATGGTCACTGTCGCTGGTCACTGGTCACTGGTCACTGGCCACTGGTCAATGGTAACTTGTCACTGGGCAGTGGTCAATGGTCACTGGTCACTGGTCACTGGTCACTGGTCACTGGTCACAGGTCAATGGTCACTGGTCACTGGACACAGGTCACTGGTCACTGGTCACTGGTCACTGGTCACTGTTCACTGGTCACTGATCACTGGTCAATGGTCACCGTCGCTGGTCACTGTTCACTGGTCACTGATCACTGGTCACTAGTCACTGGTCACTGGTCACTGGTCACTGGTCAATGGTCACTATCGCTGGTCAATGGTCATTGTCGCTGGTCACTGGTCATTGGTCACTTGTCACTGGTCACTGGTCACTGGTCACTGGTCACTGGTCACTGGTCACTGGTCACTGGTCAATGGTCACTTTCGCTGGTCAATGGTCACTGTCGCTGGTAAACGGTCACTGTCGCTGGCCACTGGTCACTGGTCACTGGTCACTGGTCACTGGTCACTGGTCACTGGTCACAGGTCAATGGTCACTGGTCACTGGACACAGGTCACTGGTCACTGGTCACCGGTCACTGGTCACTGGTCACTGGTCAATGGTCCCTGGCCACTGGTCACTGGTCACTGTCGCTGGTCACTGGTCACTGGTCACTGGTCACTGGTAACTGGTCAATGGTCACTGTCGCTGGTCACTGGTCACTGGTCACTGGTCACTGGTCAATGGTAACTTGTCACTGGGCAGTGGTCAATGGTCACTGGTCACTGGTCACTGGTCACTGGTCACTGGTCCCAGGTCAATGGTCACTGGTCACTGGACACAGGTCACTGGTCACTGGTCACTGGTCACTGGTCACTGTTCACTGGTCACTGGTCAATGGTCACTATCGCTGGTCAATGGTCATTGTCGCTGGTCACTGGTCATTGGTCACTTGTCACTGGTCACTGGTCACTGGTCACTGGTCACTGGTTACTGGTCACAGGTCAATGGTCACTGGTCACTGGTCACTGGTCAATGGTCACTGTCGCTGGTCACTGGTCACTGGTCAATGGTCACTTGTCCCTGGGCAGTGGTCACTGGTCACTGGTCAATGGTCACTATCGCTGGTCAATAGTCACTGTCGCTGGTCACTGGTCACTGGTCACTTGTCACTGGTCACTGGTCACTGGTCACTGGTCACTGGTCACAAGTCACTGGTCACTTGTCACTGGTCAGTGGCCACTCGTCAATGGTCACTGGTCACTGGTCACTGGTCAATGGTCTCTGTCGCTGGTCACTGGTCACGATTCGCTGGTCCCAGGTCACTGGTACTGGTCAATGGTCACTGTCGCTGATCACTGGTCACTGGTCACTGGTCACTGGTCACTGGTCAATGGTCACTGTCGCTGGTCACTGGTCACTGGTCACTGATCACTGGTCACTGGTCACTGGTCACTGGTCACTGGTCACTGGTCACTGGTCACTGTCGCTGGTCACTGTTCACTGGTCACTGATCACTGGTCACTGGTCACTGGTCACTGGTCACTGGTCACTGGTCACTGGTCACTGATCACTGGTCACTGGTCACTGGTCACTGGTCACTGGTCACAGGTCAATGGTCACTGGTCACTGGTCACTGGTCAATGGTCACTGTCGCTGGTCACTGGTCACTGGTCACTGATCACTGGTCACTGGTCACTGGTCACTGGTCACTGGTCACTGGTCACTGGTCACTGGTACTGGTCAATGGTCACTGTCGCTGATCACTGGTCACTGGTCACTGGTCACAGGTCACTGGTCAATGGTCACTGTCGCTGGTCACTGGTCACTGGTCACTGATCACTGGTCACTGGTCACTGGTCACTGGTCACTGGTCACTGGTCAATGGCCACTGTCGCTGGTCACTGTTCACTGGTCACTGATCACTGGTCACTGGTCACTGGTCACTGGTCACTGGTCAATGGTCACTGTCGCTGGTCACTGTTCACTGGTCACTGATCACTGGTCACTGGTCACTGGTCACTGGTCACTGGTCACTGGTCACTGGTCACTGATCACTGGTCACTGGTCACTGGTCACTGGTCACTGGTCACTGGTCAATGGTCACTATCGCTGGTCAATGGTCACTGTCGCTGGTCCCTGGTCATTGGTCACTTGTCACTGGTCACTGGTCACTGGTCACTGGTCACAGGTCAATGGTCACTGGTCACTGGTCACTGGTCAATGGTCACTGTCGCTGGTCACTGGTCACTGGTCACTGATCACTGGTCACTGGTCACTGGTCACTGGTCACTGGTCACTGGTCACTGGTCACTGGTACTGGTCAATGGTCACTGTCGCTGATCACTGGTCACTGGTCACTGGTCACAGGTCACTGGTCAATGGTCACTGTCGCTGGTCACTGGTCACTGGTCACTGATCACTGGTCACTGGTCACTGGTCACTGGTCACTGGTCACTGGTCAATGGCCACTGTCGCTGGTCACTGTTCACTGGTCACTGATCACTGGTCACTGGTCACTGGTCACTGGTCACTGGTCAATGGTCACTGTCGCTGGTCACTGTTCACTGGTCACTGATCACTGGTCACTGGTCGCTGGTCACTGGTCACTAGTCACTGGTCACTGGTCACTGGTCACTGGTCACAAGTCACTGGTCACTGGTCACTGGTCAATGGTCACTATCGCTGGTCACTTGTCACTGGTCACTGGTCACTGGTCACTGGTCACTGGTCACAAGTCACTGGTCACTTGTCACTGGTCACTGGTCAATGGTCACTGTCGCTGGTCACTGGTCACTAGTCACTGGTCACTGGTCACTGGTCACTGGTCACTGGTCACTGGTCACTGGTCACAGGTCAATGGTCACTGGTCACTGGACACAGGTCACTGGTCACACTGGTCACTGGTCACTGGTCACTGGTCACTGGTCACTGGTCAATGGTCACTGGCCACTGGTCACTGGTCACTGGTCAATGGTCACTTTCGCTGGTCAATGGTCACTGTCGCTCGTAAACGGTCACTGTCGCTGGTCACTGGTCACAGGTCAATGGTCACTGGTCACTGGTCACTGGTCAATGGTCACTGTCGCTGGTCACTGTTCACTGGTCACTGATCACTGGTCACTGGTCACTGGTCACTGGTCACTGGTCACTGGTCACTGGTCACTGATCACTGGTCACTGGTCACTGGTCACTGGTCACTGGTCACAGGTCAATGGTCACTGGTCACTGGTCACTGGTCAATGGTCACTGTCGCTGGTCACTGGTCACTGGTCACTGATCACTGGTCACTGGTCACTGGTCACTGGTCACTGGTCACTGGTCACTGGTACTGGTCAATGGTCACTGTCGCTGATCACTGGTCACTGGTCACTGGTCACAGGTCACTGGTCAATGGTCACTGTCGCTGGTCACTGGTCACTGGTCACTGATCACTGGTCACTGGTCACTGGTCACTGGTCACTGGTCACTGGTCAATGGTCACTGTCGCTGGTCACTGTTCACTGGTCACTGATCACTGGTCACTGGTCACTGGTCACTGGTCACTGGTCACTGGTCACTGGTCACTGGTCACTGGTTACTGGTCACAGGTCAATGGTCACTGGTCACTGGTCACTGGTCAATCGTCACTGTCGCTGGTCACTGGTCACTGGTCAATGGTCACTTGTCCCTGGGCAGTGGTCACTGGTCACTGGTCAATGGTCACTATCACTGGTCAATAGTCACTGTCGCTGGTCACTGGTCACTGGTCACTTGTCACTGGTCACTGGTCACTGGTCACTGGTCACTGGTCACTGGTCACAAGTCACTAGTCACTTGTCACTGGTCAGTGGCCACTCGTCAATGGTCACTGGTCACTGGTCACTGGTCAATGGTCTCTGTCGCTGGTCACTGGTCACGATTCGCTGGTCCCTGGTCACTGGTACTGGTCAATGGTCACTGTCGCTGATCACTGCTCACTGGTCACTGGTCACTGGTCACTGGTCAATGGTCACTGTCGCTGGTCACTGGTCACTGGTCACTGGTCACTGGTCACTGGTCACTGATCACTGGTCACTGGTCACTGGTCACTGGTCACTGGTCACAGGTCAATGGTCACTGGTCACTGTCGCTGGTCACTGGTCACTGGTCACTGGTCACTGGTAACTGGTCAATGGTCACTGTCGCTGGTCACTGGTCACTGGTCACTGGTCACTGGTCAATGGTAACATGTCACTGGGCAGTGGTCAATGGTCACTGGTCACTGGTCACTGGTCACTGGTCACTGGTCACAGGTCAATGGTCACTGGTCACTGGACACAGGTCACTGGTCACTGGTCACTGGTCACTGGTCACTGTTCACTGGTCACTGATCACTGGTCAATGGTCACCGTCGCTGGTCACTGTTCACTGGTCACTGATCACTGGTCACTAGTCACTGGTCACTGGTCACTGGTCACTGGTCAATGGTCACTATCGCTGGTCAATGGTCATTGTCGCTGGTCACTGGTCATTGGTCACTTGTCACTGGTCACTGGTCACTGGTCACTGGTCACTGGTCACTGGTCACTGGTCACTGGTCAATGGTCACTTTCGCTGGTCAATGGTCACTGTCGCTGGTAAACGGTCACTGTCGCTGGCCACTGGTCACTGGTCACTGGTCACTGGTCACTGGTCACTGGTCACTGGTCACAGGTCAATGGTCACTGGTCACTGGACACAGGTCACTGGTCACTGGTCACCGGTCACTGGTCACTGGTCACTGGTCAATGGTCCCTGGCCACTGGTCACTGGTCACTGTCGCTGGTCACTGGTCACTGGTCACTGGTCACTGGTAACTGGTCAATGGTCACTGTCGCTGGTCACTGGTCACTGGTCACTGGTCACTGGTCAATGGTAACTTGTCACTGGGCAGTGGTCAATGGTCACTGGTCACTGGTCACTGGTCACTGGTCACTGGTCACAGGTCAATGGTCACTGGTCACTGGACACAGGTCACTGGTCACTGGTCACTGGTCACTGGTCACTGGTCACAAGTCACTGGTCACTGGTCACTGGTCAATGGTCACTATCGCTGGTCACTTGTCACTGGTCACTGGTCACTGGTCACTGGTCACTGGTCACAAGTCACTGGTCACTTGTCACTGGTCACTGGTCAATGGTCACTGTCGCTGGTCACTGGTCACTAGTCACTGGTCACTGGTCACTGGTCACTGGTCACTGGTCACTGGTCACTGGTCACAGGTCAATGGTCACTGGTCACTGGACACAGGTCACTGGTCACACTGGTCACTGGTCACTGGTCACTGGTCACTGGTCACTGGTCAATGGTCACTGGCCACTGGTCACTGGTCACTGGTCAATGGTCACTTTCGCTGGTCAATGGTCACTGTCGCTCGTAAACGGTCACTGTCGCTGGTCACTGGTCACAGGTCAATGGTCACTGGTCACTGGTCACTGGTCAATGGTCACTGTCGCTGGTCACTGGTCACTGGTCACTGGTCAATGGTCACTGTCGCTGGTCACTGGTCACTGGTCACTGATCACTGGTCACTGGTCACTGGTCACTGGTCACTGGTCACTGGTCAATGGTCACTGTCGCTGGTCACTGTTCACTGGTCACTGATCACTGGTCACTGGTCACTGGTCACTGGTCACTGGTCACTGGTCACTGGTCACTGATCACTGGTCACTGGTCACTGGTCACTGGTCACTGGTCACAGGTCAATGGTCACTGGTCACTGGTCACTGGTCAATGGTCACTGTCGCTGGTCACTGGTCACTGGTCACTGATCACTGGTCACTGGTCACTGGTCACTGGTCACTGGTCACTGGTCACTGGTCACTGGTACTGGTCAATGGTCACTGTCGCTGATCACTGGTCACTGGTCACTGGTCACAGGTCACTGGTCAATGGTCACTGTCGCTGGTCACTGGTCACTGGTCACTGATCACTGGTCACTGGTCACTGGTCACTGGTCACTGGTCACTGGTCAATGGCCACTGTCGCTGGTCACTGTTCACTGGTCACTGATCACTGGTCACTGGTCACTGGTCACTGGTCACTGGTCAATGGTCACTGTCGCTGGTCACTGTTCACTGGTCACTGATCACTGGTCACTGGTCACTGGTCACTGGTCACTGGTCACTGGTCACTGGTCACTGATCACTGGTCACTGGTCACTGGTCACTGGTCACTGGTCACTGGTCAATGGTCACTATCGCTGGTCAATGGTCACTGTCGCTGGTCACTGGTCATTGGTCACTTGTCACTGGTCACTGGTCACTGGTCACTGGTCACTGGTCACTGGTCACAGGTCAATGGTCACTGGTCACTGGACACAGGTCACTTGTCACTGGTCACTGGTCACTGGTCACAAGTCACTGGTCACTTGTCACTGGTCACTGGTCAATGGTCACTGTCGCTGGTCACTGGTCACTAGTCACTGGTCACTGGTCACTGGTCACTGGTCACAAGTCACTGGTCACTGGTCACTGGTCAATGGTCACTATCGCTGGTCACTTGTCACTGGTCACTGGTCACTGGTCACTGGTCACTGGTCACAAGTCACTGGTCACTTGTCACTGGTCACTGGTCAATGGTCACTGTCGCTGGTCACTGGTCACTAGTCACTGGTCACTGGTCACTGGTCACTGGTCACTGGTCACTGGTCACTGGTCACAGGTCAATGGTCACTGGTCACTGGACACAGGTCACTGGTCACACTGGTCACTGGTCACTGGTCACTGGTCACTGGTCACTGGTCAATGGTCACTGGCCACTGGTCACTGGTCACTGGTCAATGGTCACTTTCGCTGGTCAATGGTCACTGTCGCTCGTAAACGGTCACTGGTCACTGGTCACTGGTCACTGATCACTGGTCACTGGTCACTGGTCACTGGTCACTGGTCACAGGTCAATGGTCACTGGTCACTGGTCACTGGTCAATGGTCACTGTCGCTGGTCACTGGTCACTGGTCACTGATCACTGGTCACTGGTCACTGGTCACTGGTCACTGGTCACTGGTCACTGGTACTGGTCAATGGTCACTGTCGCTGATCACTGGTCACTGGTCACTGGTCACAGGTCACTGGTCAATGGTCACTGTCGCTGGTCACTGGTCACTGGTCACTGGTCACTGGTCACTGGTCAATGGTCACTGGTCACTGGTCACTGGTCACTGGTCACTGGTCACAGGTCAATGGTCACTGGTCACTGGTCACTGGTCAATGGTCACTGTCGCTGGTCACTGGTCACTGGTCACTGATCACTGGTCACTGGTCACTGGTCACTGGTCACTGGTCACTGGTCACTGGTCACTGGTACTGGTCAATGGTCACTGTCGCTGATCACTGGTCACTGGTCACTGGTCACAGGTCACTGGTCAATGGTCACTGTCGCTGGTCACTGGTCACTGGTCACTGATCACTGGTCACTGGTCACTGGTCACTGGTCACTGGTCACTGGTCAATGGCCACTGTCGCTGGTCACTGTTCACTGGTCACTGATCACTGGTCACTGGTCACTGGTCACTGGTCACTGGTCAATGGTCACTGTCGCTGGTCACTGTTCACTGGTCACTGATCACTGGTCACTGGTCACTGGTCACTGGTCACTGGTCACTGGTCACTGGTCACTGATCACTGGTCACTGGTCACTGGTCACTGGTCACTGGTCACTGGTCAATGGTCACTATCGCTGGTCAATGGTCACTGTCGCTGGTCCCTGGTCATTGGTCACTTGTCACTGGTCACTGGTCACTGGTCACTGGTCACAGGTCAATGGTCACTGGTCACTGGTCACTGGTCAATGGTCACTGTCGCTGGTCACTGGTCACTGGTCACTGATCACTGGTCACTGGTCACTGGTCACTGGTCACTGGTCACTGGTCACTGGTCACTGGTACTGGTCAATGGTCACTGTCGCTGATCACTGGTCACTGGTCACTGGTCACAGGTCACTGGTCAATGGTCACTGTCGCTGGTCACTGGTCACTGGTCACTGATCACTGGTCACTGGTCACTGGTCACTGGTCACTGGTCACTGGTCAATGGCCACTGTCGCTGGTCACTGTTCACTGGTCACTGATCACTGGTCACTGGTCACTGGTCACTGGTCACTGGTCAATGGTCACTGTCGCTGGTCACTGTTCACTGGTCACTGATCACTGGTCACTGGTCGCTGGTCACTGGTCACTAGTCACTGGTCACTGGTCACTGGTCACTGGTCACAAGTCACTGGTCACTGGTCACTGGTCAATGGTCACTATCGCTGGTCACTTGTCACTGGTCACTGGTCACTGGTCACTGGTCACTGGTCACAAGTCACTGGTCACTTGTCACTGGTCACTGGTCAATGGTCACTGTCGCTGGTCACTGGTCACTAGTCACTGGTCACTGGTCACTGGTCACTGGTCACTGGTCACTGGTCACTGGTCACAGGTCAATGGTCACTGGTCACTGGACACAGGTCACTGGTCACACTGGTCACTGGTCACTGGTCACTGGTCACTGGTCACTGGTCAATGGTCACTGGCCACTGGTCACTGGTCACTGGTCAATGGTCACTTTCGCTGGTCAATGGTCACTGTCGCTCGTAAACGGTCACTGTCGCTGGTCACTGGTCACAGGTCAATGGTCACTGGTCACTGGTCACTGGTCAATGGTCACTGTCGCTGGTCACTGTTCACTGGTCACTGATCACTGGTCACTGGTCACTGGTCACTGGTCACTGGTCACTGGTCACTGGTCACTGATCACTGGTCACTGGTCACTGGTCACTGGTCACTGGTCACAGGTCAATGGTCACTGGTCACTGGTCACTGGTCAATGGTCACTGTCGCTGGTCACTGGTCACTGGTCACTGATCACTGGTCACTGGTCACTGGTCACTGGTCACTGGTCACTGGTCACTGGTACTGGTCAATGGTCACTGTCGCTGATCACTGGTCACTGGTCACTGGTCACAGGTCACTGGTCAATGGTCACTGTCGCTGGTCACTGGTCACTGGTCACTGATCACTGGTCACTGGTCACTGGTCACTGGTCACTGGTCACTGGTCAATGGTCACTGTCGCTGGTCACTGTTCACTGGTCACTGATCACTGGTCACTGGTCACTGGTCACTGGTCACTGGTCACTGGTCACTGGTCACTGGTCACTGGTTACTGGTCACAGGTCAATGGTCACTGGTCACTGGTCACTGGTCAATCGTCACTGTCGCTGGTCACTGGTCACTGGTCAATGGTCACTTGTCCCTGGGCAGTGGTCACTGGTCACTGGTCAATGGTCACTATCACTGGTCAATAGTCACTGTCGCTGGTCACTGGTCACTGGTCACTTGTCACTGGTCACTGGTCACTGGTCACTGGTCACTGGTCACTGGTCACAAGTCACTAGTCACTTGTCACTGGTCAGTGGCCACTCGTCAATGGTCACTGGTCACTGGTCACTGGTCAATGGTCTCTGTCGCTGGTCACTGGTCACGATTCGCTGGTCCCTGGTCACTGGTACTGGTCAATGGTCACTGTCGCTGATCACTGCTCACTGGTCACTGGTCACTGGTCACTGGTCAATGGTCACTGTCGCTGGTCACTGGTCACTGGTCACTGGTCACTGGTCACTGGTCACTGATCACTGGTCACTGGTCACTGGTCACTGGTCACTGGTCACAGGTCAATGGTCACTGGTCACTGTCGCTGGTCACTGGTCACTGGTCACTGGTCACTGGTAACTGGTCAATGGTCACTGTCGCTGGTCACTGGTCACTGGTCACTGGTCACTGGTCAATGGTAACATGTCACTGGGCAGTGGTCAATGGTCACTGGTCACTGGTCACTGGTCACTGGTCACTGGTCACAGGTCAATGGTCACTGGTCACTGGACACAGGTCACTGGTCACTGGTCACTGGTCACTGGTCACTGTTCACTGGTCACTGATCACTGGTCAATGGTCACCGTCGCTGGTCACTGTTCACTGGTCACTGATCACTGGTCACTAGTCACTGGTCACTGGTCACTGGTCACTGGTCAATGGTCACTATCGCTGGTCAATGGTCATTGTCGCTGGTCACTGGTCATTGGTCACTTGTCACTGGTCACTGGTCACTGGTCACTGGTCACTGGTCACTGGTCACTGGTCACTGGTCAATGGTCACTTTCGCTGGTCAATGGTCACTGTCGCTGGTAAACGGTCACTGTCGCTGGCCACTGGTCACTGGTCACTGGTCACTGGTCACTGGTCACTGGTCACTGGTCACAGGTCAATGGTCACTGGTCACTGGACACAGGTCACTGGTCACTGGTCACCGGTCACTGGTCACTGGTCACTGGTCAATGGTCCCTGGCCACTGGTCACTGGTCACTGTCGCTGGTCACTGGTCACTGGTCACTGGTCACTGGTAACTGGTCAATGGTCACTGTCGCTGGTCACTGGTCACTGGTCACTGGTCACTGGTCAATGGTAACTTGTCACTGGGCAGTGGTCAATGGTCACTGGTCACTGGTCACTGGTCACTGGTCACTGGTCACAGGTCAATGGTCACTGGTCACTGGACACAGGTCACTGGTCACTGGTCACTGGTCACTGGTCACTGGTCACAAGTCACTGGTCACTGGTCACTGGTCAATGGTCACTATCGCTGGTCACTTGTCACTGGTCACTGGTCACTGGTCACTGGTCACTGGTCACAAGTCACTGGTCACTTGTCACTGGTCACTGGTCAATGGTCACTGTCGCTGGTCACTGGTCACTAGTCACTGGTCACTGGTCACTGGTCACTGGTCACTGGTCACTGGTCACTGGTCACAGGTCAATGGTCACTGGTCACTGGACACAGGTCACTGGTCACACTGGTCACTGGTCACTGGTCACTGGTCACTGGTCACTGGTCAATGGTCACTGGCCACTGGTCACTGGTCACTGGTCAATGGTCACTTTCGCTGGTCAATGGTCACTGTCGCTCGTAAACGGTCACTGTCGCTGGTCACTGGTCACAGGTCAATGGTCACTGGTCACTGGTCACTGGTCAATGGTCACTGTCGCTGGTCACTGGTCACTGGTCACTGGTCAATGGTCACTGTCGCTGGTCACTGGTCACTGGTCACTGATCACTGGTCACTGGTCACTGGTCACTGGTCACTGGTCACTGGTCAATGGTCACTGTCGCTGGTCACTGTTCACTGGTCACTGATCACTGGTCACTGGTCACTGGTCACTGGTCACTGGTCACTGGTCACTGGTCACTGATCACTGGTCACTGGTCACTGGTCACTGGTCACTGGTCACAGGTCAATGGTCACTGGTCACTGGTCACTGGTCAATGGTCACTGTCGCTGGTCACTGGTCACTGGTCACTGATCACTGGTCACTGGTCACTGGTCACTGGTCACTGGTCACTGGTCACTGGTCACTGGTACTGGTCAATGGTCACTGTCGCTGATCACTGGTCACTGGTCACTGGTCACAGGTCACTGGTCAATGGTCACTGTCGCTGGTCACTGGTCACTGGTCACTGATCACTGGTCACTGGTCACTGGTCACTGGTCACTGGTCACTGGTCAATGGCCACTGTCGCTGGTCACTGTTCACTGGTCACTGATCACTGGTCACTGGTCACTGGTCACTGGTCACTGGTCAATGGTCACTGTCGCTGGTCACTGTTCACTGGTCACTGATCACTGGTCACTGGTCACTGGTCACTGGTCACTGGTCACTGGTCACTGGTCACTGATCACTGGTCACTGGTCACTGGTCACTGGTCACTGGTCACTGGTCAATGGTCACTATCGCTGGTCAATGGTCACTGTCGCTGGTCACTGGTCATTGGTCACTTGTCACTGGTCACTGGTCACTGGTCACTGGTCACTGGTCACTGGTCACAGGTCAATGGTCACTGGTCACTGGACACAGGTCACTTGTCACTGGTCACTGGTCACTGGTCACAAGTCACTGGTCACTTGTCACTGGTCACTGGTCAATGGTCACTGTCGCTGGTCACTGGTCACTAGTCACTGGTCACTGGTCACTGGTCACTGGTCACAAGTCACTGGTCACTGGTCACTGGTCAATGGTCACTATCGCTGGTCACTTGTCACTGGTCACTGGTCACTGGTCACTGGTCACTGGTCACAAGTCACTGGTCACTTGTCACTGGTCACTGGTCAATGGTCACTGTCGCTGGTCACTGGTCACTAGTCACTGGTCACTGGTCACTGGTCACTGGTCACTGGTCACTGGTCACTGGTCACAGGTCAATGGTCACTGGTCACTGGACACAGGTCACTGGTCACACTGGTCACTGGTCACTGGTCACTGGTCACTGGTCACTGGTCAATGGTCACTGGCCACTGGTCACTGGTCACTGGTCAATGGTCACTTTCGCTGGTCAATGGTCACTGTCGCTCGTAAACGGTCACTGGTCACTGGTCACTGGTCACTGATCACTGGTCACTGGTCACTGGTCACTGGTCACTGGTCACAGGTCAATGGTCACTGGTCACTGGTCACTGGTCAATGGTCACTGTCGCTGGTCACTGGTCACTGGTCACTGATCACTGGTCACTGGTCACTGGTCACTGGTCACTGGTCACTGGTCACTGGTACTGGTCAATGGTCACTGTCGCTGATCACTGGTCACTGGTCACTGGTCACAGGTCACTGGTCAATGGTCACTGTCGCTGGTCACTGGTCACTGGTCACTGATCACTGGTCACTGGTCACTGGTCACTGGTCACTGGTCACTGGTCAATGGTCACTGTCGCTGGTCACTGTTCACTGGTCACTGATCACTGGTCACTGGTCACTGGTCACTGGTCACTGGTCACTGGTCACTGGTCACTAATCACTGGTCACTGGTCACTGGTCACTGGTCACTGGTCACAGGTCAATGGTCACTGGTCACTGGTCACTGGTCAATGGTCACTGTCGCTGGTCACTGGTCACTGGTCAATGGTCACTTGTCCCTGGGCAGTGGTCACTGGTCACTGGTCAATGGTCACTGTCGCTGGTCACTGGTCACTGGTCACTTGTCACTGGTCACTGGTCACTGGTCACTGGTCACTGGTCACTGGTCACAAGTCACTGGTCACTTGTCACTGGTCAGTGGCCACTCGTCAATGGTCACTGGTCACTGGTCACTGGTCAATGGTCTCTGTCGCTGGTCACTGGTCACGATTCGCTGGTCCCTGGTCACTGGTACTGGTCAATGGTCACTGTCGCTGATCACTGGTCACTGGTCACTGGTCACTGGTCACTGGTCACTGGTCACTGGTCAATGGTCACTGTCGCTGGTCACTGTTCACTGGTCACTGATCACTGGTCACTGGTCACTGGTCACTGGTCACTGGTCACTGGTCACTGGTCACTGGTCACTGATCACTGGTCACTGGTCACTGGTCAGTGGTCACTGGTCACTGGTCAATGGTCACTATCGCTGGTCAATGGTCACTGTCGCTGGTCACTGGTCATTGGTCACTTGTCACTGGTCACTGGTCACTGGTCACTGGTCACTGGTCACTGGTCACAGGTCAATGGTCACTGGTCACTGGACACAGGTCACTTGTCACTGGTCACTGGTCACTGGTCACAAGTCACTGGTCACTTGTCACTGGTCACTGGTCAATGGTCACTGTCGCTGGTCACTGGTCACTAGTCACTGGTCACTGGTCACTGGTCACTGGTCACAAGTCACTGGTCACTGGTCACTGATCAATGGTCACTATCGCTGGTCACTTGTCACTGGTCACTGGTCACTGGTCACTGGTCACTGGTCACAAGTCACTGGTCACTTGTCACTGGTCACTGGTCAATGGTCACTGTCGCTGGTCACTGGTCACTAGTCACTGGTCACTGGTCACTGGTCACTGGTCACTGGTCACTGGTCACTGGTCACAGGTCAATGGTCACTGGTCACTGGACACAGGTCACTGGTCACACTGGTCACTGGTCACTGGTCACTGGTCACTGGTCACTGGTCAATGGTCACTGGCCACTGGTCACTGGTCACTGGTCAATGGTCACTTTCGCTGGTCAATGGTCACTGTCGCTCGTAAACGGTCACTGTCGCTGGTCACTGGTCACAGGTCAATGGTCACTGGTCACTGGTCACTGGTCAATGGTCACAGTCGCTGGTCACTGGTCACTGGTCACTGATCACTGGTCACTGGTCACTGGTCACTGGTCACTGGTCACTGGTCACTGGTACTGGTCAATGGTCACTGTCGCTGATCACTGGTCACTGGTCACTGGTCACAGGTCACTGGTCAATGGTCACTGTCGCTGGTCAATGGTCACTGTCGCTCGTAAACGGTCACTGTCGCTGGTCACTGGTCACAGGTCAATGGTCACTGGTCACTGGTCAATGGTCACTTTCGCTGGTCAATGGTCACTGTCGCTCGTAAACGGTCACTGTCGCTGGTCACTGGTCACAGGTCAATGGTCACTGGTCACTGGTCACTGGTCACTGGTCACTGGTCACTGGTCACTGATCACTGGTCACTGGTCACTGGTCACTGGTCACTGGTCACTGGTCAATGGTCACTATCGCTGGTCAATGGTCACTGTCGCTGGTCACTGGTCATTGGTCACTTGTCACTGGTCACTGGTCACTGGTCACTGGTCACTGGTCACTGGTCACTGGTCACTGGTCACTGGTCACTGGTCACTGATCACTGGTCACTGGTCACTGGTCACTGGTCACTGGTCACTGGTCAATGGTCACTATCGCTGGTCAATGGTCACTGTCGCTGGTCACTGGTCATTGGTCACTTGTCACTGGTCACTGGTCACTGGTCACTGGTCACTGGTCACTGGTCACAGGTCAATGGTCACTGGTCACTGGACACAGGTCACTTGTCACTGGTCACTGGTCACTGGTCACAAGTCACTGGTCACTTGTCACTGGTCACTGGTCAATGGTCACTGTCGCTGGTCACTGGTCACTAGTCACTGGTCACTGGTCACTGGTCACTGGTCACAAGTCACTGGTCACTGGTCACTGGTCAATGGTCACTATCGCTGGTCACTTGTCACTGGTCACTGGTCACTGGTCACTGGTCACTGGTCACAAGTCACTGGTCACTTGTCACTGGTCACTGGTCAATGGTCACTGACGCTGGTCACTGGTCACTAGTCACTGGTCACTGGTCACTGGTCACTGGTCACTGGTCACTGGTCACTGGTCACAGGTCAATGGTCACTGGTCACTGGACACAGGTCACTGGTCACACTGGTCACTGGTCACTGGTCACTGGTCACTGGTCACTGGTCAATGGTCACTGGCCACTGGTCTCTGGTCACTGGTCAATGGTCACTTTCGCTGGTCAATTGTCACTGTCGCTCGTAAACGGTCACTGTCGCTGGTCACTGGTCACAGGTCAATGGTCACTGGTCACTGGTCACTGGTCAATGGTCACTGTCGCTGGTCACTGGTCACTGGTCACTGGTCAATGGTCACTGTCGCTGGTCACTGTTTACTGGTCACTGATCACTGGTCACTGGCCACTAGTCACTGGTCACTGGTCACTGGTCACTGGTCACTAATCACTGGTCACTGGTCACTGGTCACTGGTCACTGGTCACAGGTCAATGGTCACTGGTCACTGGTCACTGGTCAATGGTCACTGTCGCTGGTCACTGGTCACTGGTCAATGGTCACTGGTCAATGGTCACTGTCGCTGGTCACTGGTCACTGGTCACTTGTCACTGGTCACTGGTCACTGGTCACTGGTCACTGGTCACTGGTCACAAGTCACTGGTCACTTGTCACTGGTCAGTGGCCACTCGTCAATGGTCACTGGTCACTGGTCACTGGTCAATGGTCTCTGTCGCTGGTCACTGGTCACGATTCGCTGGTCCCTGGTCACTGGTACTGGTCAATGGTCACTGTCGCTGATCACTGGTCACTGGTCACTGGTCACTGGTCACTGGTCAATGGTCACTGTCGCTGGTCACTGGTCACTGGTCACTGATCACTGGTCACTGGTCACTGGTCACTGGTCACTGGTCACTGGTCAATGGTCACTGTCGCTGGTCACTGTTCACTGGTCACTGGTCACTGGTCACTGGTCACTGGTCACTGGTCACTGGTCACTGGTAACTGGTCACTGATCACTGGTCACTGGTCACTGGTCACTGGTCACTGGTCACTGGTCAATGGTCACTATCGCTGGTCAATGGTCACTGTCGCTGGTCACTGGTCATTGGTCACTTGTCACTGGTCACTGGTCACTGGTCACTGGTCACTGGTCACTGGTCACAGGTCAATGGTCACTGGTCACTGGACACAGGTCACTTGTCACTGGTCACTGGTCACTGGTCACAAGTCACTGGTCACTTGTCACTGGTCACTGGTCAATGGTCACTGTCGCTGGTCACTGGTCACTAGTCACTGGTCACTGGTCACTGGTCACTGGTCACAAGTCACTGGTCACTGGTCACTGGTCAATGGTCACTATCGCTGGTCACTGTCGCTGGTCACTGGTCACTAGTCACTGGTCACTGGTCACTGGTCACTGGTCACTGGTCACTGGTCACTGGTCACAGGTCAATGGTCACTGGTCACTGGACACAGGTCACTGGTCACACTGGTCACTGGTCACTGGTCACTGGTCACTGGTCACTGGTCAATGGTCACTGGCCACTGGTCACTGGTCACTGGTCAATGGTCACTTTCGCTGGTCAATGGTCACTGTCGCTCGTAAACGGTCACTGTCGCTGGTCACTGGTCACAGGTCAATGGTCACTGGTCACTGGTCACTGGTCAATGGTCACTGTCGCTGGTCACTGGTCACTGGTCACTGATCACTGGTCACTGGTCACTGGTCACTGGTCACTGGTCACTGGTCACTGGTACTGGTCAATGGTCACTGTCGCTGATCACTGGTCACTGGTCACTGGTCACAGGTCACTGGTCAATGGTCACTGTCGCTGGTCAATGGTCACTGTCGCTCGTAAACGGTCACTGTCGCTGGTCACTGGTCACAGGTCAATGGTCACTGGTTACTGGTCAATGGTCACTTTCGCTGGTCAATGGTCACTGTCGCTCGTAAACGGTCACTGTCGCTGGTCACTGGTCACAGGTCAATGGTCACTGGTCACAGGTCAATGGTCACTGGTCACTGGTCACTGGTCAATGGTCACTGTCGCTGGTCACTGGTCACTGGTCAATGGTCACTGGTCAATGGTCACTGTCGCTGGTCACTGGTCACTGGTCACTTGTCACTGGTCACTGGTCACTGGTCACTGGTCACTGGTCACTGGTCACAAGTCACTGGTCACTTGTCACTGGTCAGTGGCCACTCGTCAATGGTCACTGGTCACTGGTCACTGGTCAATGGTCTCTGTCGCTGGTCACTGGTCACGATTCGCTGGTCCCTGGTCACTGGTACTGGTCAATGGTCACTGTCGCTGATCACTGGTCACTGGTCACTGGTCACTGGTCACTGGTCAATGGTCACTGTCGCTGGTCACTGGTCACTGGTCACTGATCACTGGTCACTGGTCACTGGTCACTGGTCACTGGTCACTGGTCAATGGTCACTGTCGCTGGTCACTGTTCACTGGTCACTGATCACTGGTCACTGGTCACTGGTCACTGGTCACTGGTCACTGGTAACTGGTCACTGATCACTGGTCACTGGTCACTGGTCACTGGTCACTGGTCACTGGTCAATGGTCACTATCGCTGGTCAATGGTCACTGTCGCTGGTCACTGGTCATTGGTCACTTGTCACTGGTCACTGGTCACTGGTCACTGGTCACTGGTCACTGGTCACAGGTCAATGGTCACTGGTCACTGGACACAGGTCACTTGTCACTGGTCACTGGTCACTGGTCACAAGTCACTGGTCACTTGTCACTGGTCACTGGTCAATGGTCACTGTCGCTGGTCACTGGTCACTAGTCACTGGTCACTGGTCACTGGTCACTGGTCACAAGTCACTGGTCACTGGTCACTGGTCAATGGTCACTATCGCTGGTCACTTGTCACTGGTCACTGGTCACTGGTCACTGGTCACTGGTCACAAGTCACTGGTCACTTGTCACTGGTCACTGGTCAATGGTCACTGTCGCTGGTCATTGGTCACTAGTCACTGGTCACTGGTCACTGGTCACTGGTCACTGGTCACTGGTCACTGGTCACAGGTCAATGGTCACTGGTCACAGGACACAGGTCACTGGTCACACTGGTCACTGGTCACTGGTCACTGGTCACTGGTCACTGGTCAATGGTCACTGGCCACTGGTCACTGGTCACTGGTCAATGGTCACTTTCGCTGGTCAATGGTCACTGTCGCTCGTAAACGGTCACTGTCGCTGGTCACTGGTCACAGGTCAATGGTCACTGGTCACTGGTCACTGGTCAATGGTCACTGTCGCTGGTCACTGGTCACTGGTCACTGATCACTGGTCACTGGTCACTGGTCACTGGTCACTGGTCACTGGTCACTGGTACTGGTCAATGGTCACTGTCGCTGATCACTGGTCACTGGTCACTGGTCACAGGTCACTGGTCAATGGTCACTGTCGCTGGTCAATGGTCACTGTCGCTCGTAAACGGTCACTGTCGCTGGTCACTGGTCACAGGTCAATGGTCACTGGTCACTGGTCAATGGTCACTTTCGCTGGTCAATGGTCACTGTCGCTCGTAAACGGTCACTGTCGCTGGTCACTGGTCACAGGTCAATGGTCACTGGTCACTGGTCACTGGTCACTGGTCACTGGTCACTGGTCACTGATCACTGGTCACTGGTCACTGGTCACTGGTCACTGGTCACTGGTCAATGGTCACTATCGCTGGTCAATGGTCACTGTCGCTGGTCACTGGTCATTGGTCACTTGTCACTGGTCACTGGTCACTGGTCACTGGTCACTGGTCACAGGTCAATGGTCACTGGTCACTGGACACAGGTCACTTGTCACTGGTCACTGGTCACTGGTCACAAGTCACTGGTCACTAGTCACTGGTCACTGGTCAATGGTCACTGTCGCTGGTCACTGGTCACTAGTCACTGGTCACTGGTCACTGGTCACTGGTCACAAGTCACTGGTCACTGGTCACTGGTCAATGGTCACTATCGCTGGTCACTTGTCACTGGTCACTGGTCACTGGTCACTGGTCACTGGTCACAAGTCACTGGTCACTTGTCACTGGTCACTGGTCAATGGTCACTGTCGCTGGTCACTGGTCACTAGTCACTGGTCACTGGTCACTGGTCACTGGTCACTGGTCACTGGTCACTGGTCACAGGTCAATGGTCACTGGTCACTGGACACAGGTCACTGGTCACACTGGTCACTGGTCACTGGTCACTGGTCACTGGTCACTGGTCAATGGTCACTGGCCACTGGTCACTGGTCACTGGTCAATGGTCACTTTCGCTGGTCAATGGTCACTGTCGCTCGTAAACGGTCACTGTCGCTGGTCACTGGTCACAGGTCAATGGTCACTGGTCACTGGTCACTGGTCAATGGTCACTGTCGCTGGTCACTGGTCACTGGTCACTGATCACTGGTCACTGGTCACTGGTCACTGGTCACTGGTCACTGGTCACTGGTACTGGTCAATGGTCACTGTCGCTGATCACTGGTCACTGGTCACTGGTCACAGGTCACTGGTCAATGGTCACTGTCGCTGGTCACTGGTCACTGGTCACTGATCACTGGTCACTGGTCACTGGTCACTGGTCACTGGTCACTGGTCAATGGTCACTGTCGCTGGTCACTGTTCACTGGTCACTGATCACTGGTCACTGGTCACTGGTCACTGGTCACTGGTCACTGGTCACTGGTCACTGATCACTGGTCACTGGTCACTGGTCACTGGTCACTGGTCACAGGTCAATGGTCACTGGTCACTGGTCACTGGTCAATGGTCACTGTCGCTGGTCACTGGTCACTGGTCAATGGTCACTTGTCCCTGGGCAGTGGTCACTGGTCACTGGTCAATGGTCACTGTCGCTGGTCACTGGTCACTGGTCACTTGTCACTGGTCACTGGTCACTGGTCACTGGTCACTGGTCACTGGTCACAAGTCACTGGTCACTTGTCACTGGTCAGTGGCCACTCGTCAATGGTCACTGGTCACTGGTCACTGGTCAATGGTCTCTGTCGCTGGTCACTGGTCACGATTCGCTGGTCCCTGGTCACTGGTACTGGTCAATGGTCACTGTCGCTGATCACTGGTCACTGGTCACTGGTCACTGGTCACTGGTCAATGGTCACTGTCGCTGGTCACTGGTCACTGGTCACTGATCACTGGTCACTGGTCACTGGTCACTGGTCACTGGTCACTGGTCAATGGTCACTGTCGCTGGTCACTGTTCACTGGTCACTGATCACTGGTCACTGGTCACTGGTCACTGGTCACTGGTCACTGGTCACTGGTCACTGATCACTGGTCACTGGTCACTGGTCACTGGTCACTGGTCACTGGTCAATGGTCACTATCGCTGGTCAATGGTCACTGTCGCTGGTCACTGGTCATTGGTCACTTGTCACTGGTCACTGGTCACTGGTCACTGGTCACTGGTCACTGGTCACAGGTCAATGGTCACTGGTCACTGGACACAGGTCACTTGTCACTGGTCACTGGTCACTGGTCACAAGTCACTGGTCACTTGTCACTGGTCACTGGTCAATGGTCACTGTCGCTGGTCACTGGTCACTAGTCACTGGTCACTGGTCACTGGTCACTGGTCACAAGTCACTGGTCACTGGTCACTGGTCAATGGTCACTATCGCTGGTCACTTGTCACTGGTCACTGGTCACTGGTCACTGGTCACTGGTCACAAGTCACTGGTCACTTGTCACTGGTCACTGGTCAATGGTCACTGTCGCTGGTCACTGGTCACTAGTCACTGGTCACTGGTCACTGGTCACTGGTCACTGGTCACTGGTCACAGGTCAATGGTCACTGGCCACTGGTCACTGGTCACTGGTCAATGGTCACTTTCGCTGGTCAATGGTCACTGTCGCTGGTCACTGGTCACTGGTCACTGGTCACTGTCGCTGGTCACTGGTCACTGGTCACTGGTCACTGGTAACTGGTCAATGGTCACTGTCGCTGGTCACTGGTCACTGGTCACTGGTCACTGGTCAATGGTAACTTGTCACTGGGCAGTGGTCAATGGTCACTGGTCACTGGTCACTGGTCACTGGTCACAGGTCAATGGTCACTGGTCACTGGTCACTGGTCACTGGTCAATGGTCACTTTCGCTGGTCAATGGTCACTGTCGCTCGTAAACGGTCACTGTCGCTGGTCACTGGTCACTGGTCACTGGTCACTGGTCACTGGTCACTGGTCAATGGTCACTGGTCACTGGACACTGGTCACTGGTCACTGGTCACTGGTCACTGGTCACTGGTCAATGGTAACTTGTCACCGGTCACTGGTCACTGGTCACTGGTCAATGGTCACTGGCCACTGGTCACTGGTCACTGGTCAATGGTCACTTTCGCTGGTCAATGGTCACTGTCGCTGGTCACTGGTCACTGGTCACTGGTCACTGTCGCTGGTCACTGGTCACTGGTCACTGGTCACTGGTAACTGGTCAATGGTCACTTTCGCTGGTCACTGGTCACTGGTCACTGGTCACTGGTCAATGGTAACTTGTCACTGGGCAGTGGTCAATGGTCACTGGTCACTGGTCACTGGTCACTGGTCACTGGTCACAGGTCAATGGTCACTGGTCACTGGTCACTGGTCACTGGTCAATGGTCACTTTCGCTGGTCAATGGTCACTGTCGCTGGTAAACGGTCACTGTCGCTGGTCACTGGTCACTGGTCACTGGTCACTGGTCACTGGTCACTGGTCACTGGTCACTGGTCACTGGTCACAGGTCAATGGTCACTGGTCACTGGACACAGGTCACTGGTCACTGGTCACCGGTCACTGGTCACTGGTCACTGGTCAATGGTCCCTGGCCACTGGTCACTGGTCACTGTCGCTGGTCACTGGTCACTGGTCACTGGTCACTGGTAACTGGTCAATGGTCACTGTCGCTGGTCACTGGTCACTGGTCACTGGTCACTGGTCAATGGTAACTTGTCACTGGTCAATGGTAACTTGTCACTGGGCAGTGGTCAATGGTCACTGGTCACTGGTCACTGGTCACTGGTCACTGGTCACAGGTCAATGGTCACTGGTCACTGGACACAGGTCACTGGTCACTGGTCACTGGTCACTGGTCACTGGTCACTGTTCACTGGTCACTGATCACTGGTCAATGGTCACCGTCGCTGGTCACGGTTCACTGGTCACTGATCACTGGTCACGAGTCACTGGTCACTGGTCACTGGTCAATGGTCACTATCGCTGGTCAATGGTCATTGTCGCTGGTCACTGGTCATTGGTCACTTGTCACTGGTCACTGGTCACTGGTCACTGGTCACTGGTTACTGGTCACAGGTCAATGGTCACTGGTCACTGGTCACTGGTCAATGGTCACTGTCGCTGGTCACTGGTCACTGGTCAATGGTCACTTGTCCCTGGGCAGTGGTCACTGGTCACTGGTCAATGGTCACTATCGCTGGTCAATAGTCACTGTCGCTGGTCACTGGTCACTGGTCACTTGTCACTGGTCACTGGTCACTGGTCACTGGTCACTGGTCACTGGTCACAAGTCACTGGTCACTTGTCACTGGTCAGTGGCCACTCGTCAATGGTCACTGGTCACTGGTCACTGGTCAATTGTCTCTGTCGCTGGTCACTGGTCACGATTCGCTGGTCCCTGGTCACTGGTACTGGTCAATGGTCACTGTCGCTGGTCACTGGTCACTGGTCACTGGTCACTGGTCACTGGTCAATGGTCACTGTCGCTGGTCACTGGTCACAGGTCAATGGTCACTGGTCACTGGTCACTGGTCAATGGTCACTGTCGCTGGTCACTGGTCACTGGTCAATGGTCACTGTCGCTGGTCACTGTTCACTGGTCACTGATCACTGGTCACTGGTCACTGGTCACTGGTCACTGGTCACTGGTCACTGGTCACTGATCACTGGTCAATGGTCACTGATCACTGGACACAGGTCACTGGTCACACTGGTCACTGGTCACTGGTCACTGGTCACTGGTCACTGGTCAATGGTCACTGGCCACTGGTCACTGGTCACTGGTCAATGGTCACTTTCGCTGGTCAATGGTCACTGTCGCTCGTAAACGGTCACTGTCGCTGGTCACTGGTCACAGGTCAATGGTCACTGGTCACTGGTCACTGGTCAATGGTCACTGTCGCTGGTCACTGGTCACTGGTCACTGATCACTGGTCACTGGTCACTGGTCACTGGTCACTGGTCACTGGTCACTGGTCACTGGTCACTGGTACTGGTCAATGGTCACTGTCGCTGATCACTGGTCACTGGTCACTGGTCACAGGTCACTGGTCAATGGTCACTGTCGCTGGTCACTGGTCACTGGTCACTGATCACTGGTCACTGGTCACTGGTCACTGGTCACTGGTCACTGGTCAATGGTCACTGTCGCTGGTCACTGTTCACTGGTCACTGATCACTGGTCACTGGTCACTGGTCACTGGTCACTGGTCACTGGTCACTGGTCACTGGTCACTGGTCACTGGTCACAGGTCAATGGTCACTGGTCACTGGTCACTGGTCAATGGTCACTGTCGCTGGTCACTGGTCACTGGTCAATGGTCACTTGTCCCTGGGCAGTGGTCACTGGTCACTGGTCAATGGTCACTGTCGCTGGTCACTGGTCACTGGTCACTTGTCACTGGTCACTGGTCACTGGTCACTGGTCACTGGTCACTGGTCACAAGTCACTGGTCACTTGTCACTGGTCAGTGGCCACTCGTCAATGGTCACTGGTCACTGGTCACTGGTCAATGGTCTCTGTCGCTGGTCACTGGTCACGATTCGCTGGTCCCTGGTCACTGGTACTGGTCAATGGTCACTGTCGCTGATCACTGGTCACTGGTCACTGGTCACTGGTCACTGGTCAATGGTCACTGTCGCTGGTCACTGGTCACTGGTCACTGATCACTGGTCACTGGTCACTGGTCACTGGTCACTGGTCACTGGTCAATGGTCACTGTCGCTGGTCACTGTTCACTGGTCACTGATCACTGGTCACTGGTCACTGGTCACTGGTCACTGGTCACTGGTCACTGGTCACTGATCACTGGTCACTGGTCACTGGTCACTGGTCACTGGTCACTGGTCACTGGTCACTGGTCACTGTCGCTGGTCACTGGTCACTAGTCACTGGTCACTGGTCACTGGTCACTGGTCACTGGTCACTGGTCACTGGTCACAGGTCAATGGTCACTGGTCACTGGACACAGGTCACTGTTCACACTGGTCACTGGTCACTGGTCACTGGTCACTGGTCACTGGTCAATGGTCACTGGCCACTGGTCACTGGTCACTGGTCAATGGTCACTTTCGCTGGTCAATGGTCACTGTCGCTCGTAAACGGTCACTGTCGCTGGTCACTGGTCACTGGTCACTGGTCACTGGTCACTGGTCACTGGTCACTGGTCAATGGTCACTGGTCACTGGACACTGGTCACTGGTCACTGGTCACTGGTCACTGGTCAATGGTAACTTGTCACTGGGCAGTGGTCAATGGTCACTGGTCACTAGTCACTGGTCACTGGTCACTGGTCACTGGTCACTGGTCACTGGTCACTGGTCACAGGTCAATGGTCACTGGTCACTGGACACAGGTCACTGGTCACTGGTCACTGGTCACTGGTCACTGGTCACTGGTCAATGGTCACTGGCCACTGGTCACTGGTCACTGGTCAATGGTCACTTTCGCTGGTCAATGGTCACTGTCGCTCGTAAACGGTCACTGTCGCTGGTCACTGGTCACTGGTCACTGGTCACTGGTCACTGGTCACTGGTCAATGGTCACTGGTCACTGGACACTGGTCACTGGTCACTGGTCACTGGTCACTGGTCACTGGTCAATGGTAACTTGTCACCGGTCACTGGTCACTGGTCACTGGTCACTGGTCACTGGTCAATGGTCACTTTCGCTGGTCAATGGTCACTGTCGCTGGTAAACGGTCACTGTCGCTGGTCACTGGTCACTGGTCACTGGTCACTGGTCACTGGTCACTGGTCACAGGTCAATGGTCACTGGTCACTGGACACAGGTCACTGGTCACTGGTCACTGTCGCTGATCACTGGTCACTGGTCACTGGTCACTGGTCACTGGTCAATGGTCACTGTCGCTGGTCACTGGTCACTGGTCACTGATCACTGGTCACTGGTCACTGGTCACTGGTCACTGGTCACTGGTCAATGGTCACTGTCGCTGGTCACTGTTCACTGGTCACTGATCACTGGTCACTGGTCACTGGTCACTGGTCACTGGTCACTGGTCACTGGTCACTGATCACTGGTCACTGGTCACTGGTCACTGGTCACTGGTCACTGGTCAATGGTCACTATCGCTGGTCAATGGTCACTGTCGCTGGTCACTGGTCATTGGTCACTTGTCACTGGTCACTGGTCACTGGTCACTGGTCACTGGTCACTGGTCACAGGTCAATGGTCACTGGTCACTGGACACAGGTCACTTGTCACTGGTCACTGGTCACTGGTCACAAGTCACTGGTCACTTGTCACTGGTCACTGGTCAATGGTCACTGTCGCTGGTCACTGGTCACTAGTCACTGGTCACTGGTCACTGGTCACTGGTCACAAGTCACTGGTCACTGGTCACTGGTCAATGGTCACTATCGCTGGTCACTTGTCACTGGTCACTGGTCACTGGTCACTGGTCACTGGTCACAAGTCACTGGTCACTTGTCACTGGTCACTGGTCAATGGTCACTGTCGCTGGTCACTGGTCACTAGTCACTGGTCACTGGTCACTGGTCACTGGTCACTGGTCACTGGTCACAGGTCAATGGTCACTGGCCACTGGTCACTGGTCACTGGTCAATGGTCACTTTCGCTGGTCAATGGTCACTGTCGCTGGTCACTGGTCACTGGTCACTGGTCACTGTCGCTGGTCACTGGTCACTGGTCACTGGTCACTGGTAACTGGTCAATGGTCACTGTCGCTGGTCACTGGTCACTGGTCACTGGTCACTGGTCAATGGTAACTTGTCACTGGGCAGTGGTCAATGGTCACTGGTCACTGGTCACTGGTCACTGGTCACAGGTCAATGGTCACTGGTCACTGGTCACTGGTCACTGGTCAATGGTCACTTTCGCTGGTCAATGGTCACTGTCGCTCGTAAACGGTCACTGTCGCTGGTCACTGGTCACTGGTCACTGGTCACTGGTCACTGGTCACTGGTCAATGGTCACTGGTCACTGGACACTGGTCACTGGTCACTGGTCACTGGTCACTGGTCACTGGTCAATGGTAACTTGTCACCGGTCACTGGTCACTGGTCACTGGTCAATGGTCACTGGCCACTGGTCACTGGTCACTGGTCAATGGTCACTTTCGCTGGTCAATGGTCACTGTCGCTGGTCACTGGTCACTGGTCACTGGTCACTGTCGCTGGTCACTGGTCACTGGTCACTGGTCACTGGTAACTGGTCAATGGTCACTTTCGCTGGTCACTGGTCACTGGTCACTGGTCACTGGTCAATGGTAACTTGTCACTGGGCAGTGGTCAATGGTCACTGGTCACTGGTCACTGGTCACTGGTCACTGGTCACAGGTCAATGGTCACTGGTCACTGGTCACTGGTCACTGGTCAATGGTCACTTTCGCTGGTCAATGGTCACTGTCGCTGGTAAACGGTCACTGTCGCTGGTCACTGGTCACTGGTCACTGGTCACTGGTCACTGGTCACTGGTCACTGGTCACTGGTCACTGGTCACAGGTCAATGGTCACTGGTCACTGGACACAGGTCACTGGTCACTGGTCACCGGTCACTGGTCACTGGTCACTGGTCAATGGTCCCTGGCCACTGGTCACTGGTCACTGTCGCTGGTCACTGGTCACTGGTCACTGGTCACTGGTAACTGGTCAATGGTCACTGTCGCTGGTCACTGGTCACTGGTCACTGGTCACTGGTCAATGGTAACTTGTCACTGGTCAATGGTAACTTGTCACTGGGCAGTGGTCAATGGTCACTGGTCACTGGTCACTGGTCACTGGTCACTGGTCACAGGTCAATGGTCACTGGTCACTGGACACAGGTCACTGGTCACTGGTCACTGGTCACTGGTCACTGGTCACTGTTCACTGGTCACTGATCACTGGTCAATGGTCACCGTCGCTGGTCACGGTTCACTGGTCACTGATCACTGGTCACGAGTCACTGGTCACTGGTCACTGGTCAATGGTCACTATCGCTGGTCAATGGTCATTGTCGCTGGTCACTGGTCATTGGTCACTTGTCACTGGTCACTGGTCACTGGTCACTGGTCACTGGTTACTGGTCACAGGTCAATGGTCACTGGTCACTGGTCACTGGTCAATGGTCACTGTCGCTGGTCACTGGTCACTGGTCAATGGTCACTTGTCCCTGGGCAGTGGTCACTGGTCACTGGTCAATGGTCACTATCGCTGGTCAATAGTCACTGTCGCTGGTCACTGGTCACTGGTCACTTGTCACTGGTCACTGGTCACTGGTCACTGGTCACTGGTCACTGGTCACAAGTCACTGGTCACTTGTCACTGGTCAGTGGCCACTCGTCAATGGTCACTGGTCACTGGTCACTGGTCAATTGTCTCTGTCGCTGGTCACTGGTCACGATTCGCTGGTCCCTGGTCACTGGTACTGGTCAATGGTCACTGTCGCTGGTCACTGGTCACTGGTCACTGGTCACTGGTCACTGGTCAATGGTCACTGTCGCTGGTCACTGGTCACAGGTCAATGGTCACTGGTCACTGGTCACTGGTCAATGGTCACTGTCGCTGGTCACTGGTCACTGGTCAATGGTCACTGTCGCTGGTCACTGTTCACTGGTCACTGATCACTGGTCACTGGTCACTGGTCACTGGTCACTGGTCACTGGTCACTGGTCACTGATCACTGGTCAATGGTCACTGATCACTGGACACAGGTCACTGGTCACACTGGTCACTGGTCACTGGTCACTGGTCACTGGTCACTGGTCAATGGTCACTGGCCACTGGTCACTGGTCACTGGTCAATGGTCACTTTCGCTGGTCAATGGTCACTGTCGCTCGTAAACGGTCACTGTCGCTGGTCACTGGTCACAGGTCAATGGTCACTGGTCACTGGTCACTGGTCAATGGTCACTGTCGCTGGTCACTGGTCACTGGTCACTGATCACTGGTCACTGGTCACTGGTCACTGGTCACTGGTCACTGGTCACTGGTCACTGGTCACTGGTACTGGTCAATGGTCACTGTCGCTGATCACTGGTCACTGGTCACTGGTCACAGGTCACTGGTCAATGGTCACTGTCGCTGGTCACTGGTCACTGGTCACTGATCACTGGTCACTGGTCACTGGTCACTGGTCACTGGTCACTGGTCAATGGTCACTGTCGCTGGTCACTGTTCACTGGTCACTGATCACTGGTCACTGGTCACTGGTCACTGGTCACTGGTCACTGGTCACTGGTCACTGGTCACTGGTCACTGGTCACAGGTCAATGGTCACTGGTCACTGGTCACTGGTCAATGGTCACTGTCGCTGGTCACTGGTCACTGGTCAATGGTCACTTGTCCCTGGGCAGTGGTCACTGGTCACTGGTCAATGGTCACTGTCGCTGGTCACTGGTCACTGGTCACTTGTCACTGGTCACTGGTCACTGGTCACTGGTCACTGGTCACTGGTCACAAGTCACTGGTCACTTGTCACTGGTCAGTGGCCACTCGTCAATGGTCACTGGTCACTGGTCACTGGTCAATGGTCTCTGTCGCTGGTCACTGGTCACGATTCGCTGGTCCCTGGTCACTGGTACTGGTCAATGGTCACTGTCGCTGATCACTGGTCACTGGTCACTGGTCACTGGTCACTGGTCAATGGTCACTGTCGCTGGTCACTGGTCACTGGTCACTGATCACTGGTCACTGGTCACTGGTCACTGGTCACTGGTCACTGGTCAATGGTCACTGTCGCTGGTCACTGTTCACTGGTCACTGATCACTGGTCACTGGTCACTGGTCACTGGTCACTGGTCACTGGTCACTGGTCACTGATCACTGGTCACTGGTCACTGGTCACTGGTCACTGGTCACTGGTCACTGGTCACTGGTCACTGTCGCTGGTCACTGGTCACTAGTCACTGGTCACTGGTCACTGGTCACTGGTCACTGGTCACTGGTCACTGGTCACAGGTCAATGGTCACTGGTCACTGGACACAGGTCACTGTTCACACTGGTCACTGGTCACTGGTCACTGGTCACTGGTCACTGGTCAATGGTCACTGGCCACTGGTCACTGGTCACTGGTCAATGGTCACTTTCGCTGGTCAATGGTCACTGTCGCTCGTAAACGGTCACTGTCGCTGGTCACTGGTCACTGGTCACTGGTCACTGGTCACTGGTCACTGGTCACTGGTCAATGGTCACTGGTCACTGGACACTGGTCACTGGTCACTGGTCACTGGTCACTGGTCAATGGTAACTTGTCACTGGGCAGTGGTCAATGGTCACTGGTCACTAGTCACTGGTCACTGGTCACTGGTCACTGGTCACTGGTCACTGGTCACTGGTCACAGGTCAATGGTCACTGGTCACTGGACACAGGTCACTGGTCACTGGTCACTGGTCACTGGTCACTGGTCACTGGTCAATGGTCACTGGCCACTGGTCACTGGTCACTGGTCAATGGTCACTTTCGCTGGTCAATGGTCACTGTCGCTCGTAAACGGTCACTGTCGCTGGTCACTGGTCACTGGTCACTGGTCACTGGTCACTGGTCACTGGTCAATGGTCACTGGTCACTGGACACTGGTCACTGGTCACTGGTCACTGGTCACTGGTCACTGGTCAATGGTAACTTGTCACCGGTCACTGGTCACTGGTCACTGGTCACTGGTCACTGGTCAATGGTCACTTTCGCTGGTCAATGGTCACTGTCGCTGGTAAACGGTCACTGTCGCTGGTCACTGGTCACTGGTCACTGGTCACTGGTCACTGGTCACTGGTCACTGGTCACTGGTCACTGGTCACAGGTCAATGGTCACTGGTCACTGGACACAGGTCACTGGTCACTGGTCACCGGTCACTGGTCACTGGTCACTGGTCAATGGTCCCTGGCCACTGGTCACTGGTCACTGTCGCTGGTCACTGGTCACTGGTCACTGGTCACTGGTAACTGGTCAATGGTCACTGTCGCTGGTCACTGGACACTGGTCACTGGTCACTGGTCAATGGTAACTTGTCACTGGTCAATGGTAACTTGTCACTGGGCAGTGGTCAATGGTCACTGGTCACTGGTCACTGGTCACTGGTCACTGGTCACAGGTCAATGGTCACTGGTCACTGGACACAGGTCACTGGTCACTGGTCACTGGTCACTGGTCACTGGTCACTGTTCACTGGTCACTGATCACTGGTCAATGGTCACCGTCGCTGGTCACGGTTCACTGGTCACTGATCACTGGTCACGAGTCACTGGTCACTGGTCACTGGTCAATGGTCACTATCGCTGGTCAATGGTCATTGTCGCTGGTCACTGGTCATTGGTCACTTGTCACTGGTCACTGGTCACTGGTCACTGGTCACTGGTTACTGGTCACAGGTCAATGGTCACTGGTCACTGGTCACTGGTCAATGGTCACTGTCGCTGGTCACTGGTCACTGGTCAATGGTCACTTGTCCCTGGGCAGTGGTCACTGGTCACTGGTCAATGGTCACTATCGCTGGTCAATAGTCACTGTCGCTGGTCACTGGTCACTGGTCACTTGTCACTGGTCACTGGTCACTGGTCACTGGTCACTGGTCACTGGTCACAAGTCACTGGTCACTTGTCACTGGTCAGTGGCCACTCGTCAATGGTCACTGGTCACTGGTCACTGGTCAATTGTCTCTGTCGCTGGTCACTGGTCACGATTCGCTGGTCCCTGGTCACTGGTACTGGTCAATGGTCACTGTCGCTGGTCACTGGTCACTGGTCACTGGTCACTGGTCACTGGTCAATGGTCACTGTCGCTGGTCACTGGTCACAGGTCAATGGTCACTGGTCACTGGTCACTGGTCAATGGTCACTGTCGCTGGTCACTGGTCACTGGTCAATGGTCACTGTCGCTGGTCACTGTTCACTGGTCACTGATCACTGGTCACTGGTCACTGGTCACTGGTCACTGGTCACTGGTCACTGGTCACTGATCACTGGTCAATGGTCACTGATCACTGGACACAGGTCACTGGTCACACTGGTCACTGGTCACTGGTCACTGGTCACTGGTCACTGGTCAATGGTCACTGGCCACTGGTCACTGGTCACTGGTCAATGGTCACTTTCGCTGGTCAATGGTCACTGTCGCTCGTAAACGGTCACTGTCGCTGGTCACTGGTCACAGGTCAATGGTCACTGGTCACTGGTCACTGGTCAATGGTCACTGTCGCTGGTCACTGGTCACTGGTCACTGATCACTGGTCACTGGTCACTGGTCACTGGTCACTGGTCACTGGTCACTGGTCACTGGTCACTGGTACTGGTCAATGGTCACTGTCGCTGATCACTGGTCACTGGTCACTGGTCACAGGTCACTGGTCAATGGTCACTGTCGCTGGTCACTGGTCACTGGTCACTGATCACTGGTCACTGGTCACTGGTCACTGGTCACTGGTCACTGGTCAATGGTCACTGTCGCTGGTCACTGTTCACTGGTCACTGATCACTGGTCACTGGTCACTGGTCACTGGTCACTGGTCACTGGTCACTGGTCACTGGTCACTGGTCACTGGTCACAGGTCAATGGTCACTGGTCACTGGTCACTGGTCAATGGTCACTGTCGCTGGTCACTGGTCACTGGTCAATGGTCACTTGTCCCTGGGCAGTGGTCACTGGTCACTGGTCAATGGTCACTGTCGCTGGTCACTGGTCACTGGTCACTTGTCACTGGTCACTGGTCACTGGTCACTGGTCACTGGTCACTGGTCACAAGTCACTGGTCACTTGTCACTGGTCAGTGGCCACTCGTCAATGGTCACTGGTCACTGGTCACTGGTCAATGGTCTCTGTCGCTGGTCACTGGTCACGATTCGCTGGTCCCTGGTCACTGGTACTGGTCAATGGTCACTGTCGCTGATCACTGGTCACTGGTCACTGGTCACTGGTCACTGGTCAATGGTCACTGTCGCTGGTCACTGGTCACTGGTCACTGATCACTGGTCACTGGTCACTGGTCACTGGTCACTGGTCACTGGTCAATGGTCACTGTCGCTGGTCACTGTTCACTGGTCACTGATCACTGGTCACTGGTCACTGGTCACTGGTCACTGGTCACTGGTCACTGGTCACTGATCACTGGTCACTGGTCACTGGTCACTGGTCACTGGTCACTGGTCACTGGTCACTGGTCACTGTCGCTGGTCACTGGTCACTAGTCACTGGTCACTGGTCACTGGTCACTGGTCACTGGTCACTGGTCACTGGTCACAGGTCAATGGTCACTGGTCACTGGACACAGGTCACTGTTCACACTGGTCACTGGTCACTGGTCACTGGTCACTGGTCACTGGTCAATGGTCACTGGCCACTGGTCACTGGTCACTGGTCAATGGTCACTTTCGCTGGTCAATGGTCACTGTCGCTCGTAAACGGTCACTGTCGCTGGTCACTGGTCACTGGTCACTGGTCACTGGTCACTGGTCACTGGTCACTGGTCAATGGTCACTGGTCACTGGACACTGGTCACTGGTCACTGGTCACTGGTCACTGGTCAATGGTAACTTGTCACTGGGCAGTGGTCAATGGTCACTGGTCACTAGTCACTGGTCACTGGTCACTGGTCACTGGTCACTGGTCACTGGTCACTGGTCACAGGTCAATGGTCACTGGTCACTGGACACAGGTCACTGGTCACTGGTCACTGGTCACTGGTCACTGGTCACTGGTCAATGGTCACTGGCCACTGGTCACTGGTCACTGGTCAATGGTCACTTTCGCTGGTCAATGGTCACTGTCGCTCGTAAACGGTCACTGTCGCTGGTCACTGGTCACTGGTCACTGGTCACTGGTCACTGGTCACTGGTCAATGGTCACTGGTCACTGGACACTGGTCACTGGTCACTGGTCACTGGTCACTGGTCACTGGTCAATGGTAACTTGTCACCGGTCACTGGTCACTGGTCACTGGTCAATGGTCACTGGCCACTGGTCACTGGTCACTGGTCAATGGTCACTGGTCACTGGTCACTGGTCACTGGTCAATGGTCACTGGCCACTGGTCACTGGTCACTGGTCAATGGTCACTTTCGCTGGTCAATGGTCACTGTCGCTCGTAAACGGTCACTGTCGCTGGTCACTGGTCACTGGTCACTGGTCACTGGTCACTGGTCACTGGTCAATGGTCACTGGTCACTGGACACTGGTCACTGGTCACTGGTCACTGGTCACTGGTCACTGGTCAATGGTAACTTGTCACCGGTCACTGGTCACTGGTCACTGGTCAATGGTCACTGGCCACTGGTCACTGGTCACTGGTCAATGGTCACTTTCGCTGGTCAATGGTCACTGTCGCTGGTCACTGGTCACTGGTCACTGGTCACTGTCGCTGGTCACTGGTCACTGGTCACTGGTCACTGGTAACTGGTCAATGGTCACTGTCGCTGGTCACTGGTCACTGGTCACTGGTCACTGGTCACTGGTCACTGGTCACTGGTCACTGGTCACTGGTCACTGATCACTGGTCACTGGTCACTGGTCACTGGTCACTGGTCACTGGTCACTGGTCACTGGTCACTGTCGCTGGTCACTGGTCACTAGTCACTGGTCACTGGTCACTGGTCACTGGTCACTGGTCACTGGTCACTGGTCACAGGTCAATGGTCACTGGTCACTGGACACAGGTCACTGTTCACACTGGTCACTGGTCACTGGTCACTGGTCACTGGTCACTGGTCAATGGTCACTGGCCACTGGTCACTGGTCACTGGTCAATGGTCACTTTCGCTGGTCAATGGTCACTGTCGCTCGTAAACGGTCACTGTCGCTGGTCACTGGTCACTGGTCACTGGTCACTGGTCACTGGTCACTGGTCACTGGTCAATGGTCACTGGTCACTGGACACTGGTCACTGGTCACTGGTCACTGGTCACTGGTCACTGGTCAATGGTCACTGGTCACTGGACACTGGTCACTGGTCACTGGTCACTGGTCACTGGTCACTGGTCAATGGTAACTTGTCACCGGTCACTGGTCACTGGTCACTGGTCACTGGTCACTGGTCACTGGTAACTGGTCAATGGTCACTGTCGCTGGTCACTGGTCACTGGTCACTGGTCACTGGTCACTGGTCACTGGTCACTGGTCAATGGTCACTATCGCTGGTCAATGGTCACTGTCGCTGGTCACTGGTCATTGGTCACTTGTCACTGGTCACTGGTCACTGGTCACTGGTCACTGGTCACTGGTCACAGGTCAATGGTCACTGGTCACTGGACACAGGTCACTTGTCACTGGTCACTGGTCACTGGTCACAAGTCACTGGTCACTTGTCACTGGTCACTGGTCAATGGTCACTGTCGCTGGTCACTGGTCACTAGTCACTGGTCACTGGTCACTGGTCACTGGTCACAAGTCACTGGTCACTGGTCACTGGTCAATGGTCACTATCGCTGGTCACTTGTCACTGGTCACTGGTCACTGGTCACTGGTCACTGGTCACAAGTCACTGGTCACTTGTCACTGGTCACTGGTCAATGGTCACTGTCGCTGGTCACTGGTCACTAGTCACTGGTCACTGGTCACTGGTCACTGGTCACTGGTCACTGGTCACAGGTCAATGGTCACTGGCCACTGGTCACTGGTCACTGGTCAATGGTCACTTTCGCTGGTCAATGGTCACTGTCGCTGGTCACTGGTCACTGGTCACTGGTCACTGTCGCTGGTCACTGGTCACTGGTCACTGGTCACTGGTAACTGGTCAATGGTCACTGTCGCTGGTCACTGGTCACTGGTCACTGGTCACTGGTCAATGGTAACTTGTCACTGGGCAGTGGTCAATGGTCACTGGTCACTGGTCACTGGTCACTGGTCACAGGTCAATGGTCACTGGTCACTGGTCACTGGTCACTGGTCAATGGTCACTTTCGCTGGTCAATGGTCACTGTCGCTCGTAAACGGTCACTGTCGCTGGTCACTGGTCACTGGTCACTGGTCACTGGTCACTGGTCACTGGTCAATGGTCACTGGTCACTGGACACTGGTCACTGGTCACTGGTCACTGGTCACTGGTCACTGGTCAATGGTAACTTGTCACCGGTCACTGGTCACTGGTCACTGGTCAATGGTCACTGGCCACTGGTCACTGGTCACTGGTCAATGGTCACTTTCGCTGGTCAATGGTCACTGTCGCTGGTCACTGGTCACTGGTCACTGGTCACTGTCGCTGGTCACTGGTCACTGGTCACTGGTCACTGGTAACTGGTCAATGGTCACTGTCGCTGGTCACTGGTCACTGGTCACTGGTCACTGGTCAATGGTAACTTGTCACTGGGCAGTGGTCAATGGTCACTGGTCACTGGTCACTGGTCACTGGTCACTGGTCACAGGTCAATGGTCACTGGTCACTGGTCACTGGTCACTGGTCAATGGTCACTTTCGCTGGTCAATGGTCACTGTCGCTGGTAAACGGTCACTGTCGCTGGTCACTGGTCACTGGTCACTGGTCACTGGTCACTGGTCACTGGTCACTGGTCACTGGTCACTGGTCACAGGTCAATGGTCACTGGTCACTGGACACAGGTCACTGGTCACTGGTCACCGGTCACTGGTCACTGGTCACTGGTCAATGGTCCCTGGCCACTGGTCACTGGTCACTGTCGCTGGTCACTGGTCACTGGTCACTGGTCACTGGTAACTGGTCAATGGTCACTGTCGCTGGTCACTGGTCACTGGTCACTGGTCACTGGTCAATGGTAACTTGTCACTGGTCAATGGTAACTTGTCACTGGGCAGTGGTCAATGGTCACTGGTCACTGGTCACTGGTCACTGGTCACTGGTCACAGGTCAATGGTCACTGGTCACTGGACACAGGTCACTGGTCACTGGTCACTGGTCACTGGTCACTGGTCACTGTTCACTGGTCACTGATCACTGGTCAATGGTCACCGTCGCTGGTCACGGTTCACTGGTCACTGATCACTGGTCACGAGTCACTGGTCACTGGTCACTGGTCAATGGTCACTATCGCTGGTCAATGGTCATTGTCGCTGGTCACTGGTCATTGGTCACTTGTCACTGGTCACTGGTCACTGGTCACTGGTCACTGGTTACTGGTCACAGGTCAATGGTCACTGGTCACTGGTCACTGGTCAATGGTCACTGTCGCTGGTCACTGGTCACTGGTCAATGGTCACTTGTCCCTGGGCAGTGGTCACTGGTCACTGGTCAATGGTCACTATCGCTGGTCAATAGTCACTGTCGCTGGTCACTGGTCACTGGTCACTTGTCACTGGTCACTGGTCACTGGTCACTGGTCACTGGTCACTGGTCACAAGTCACTGGTCACTTGTCACTGGTCAGTGGCCACTCGTCAATGGTCACTGGTCACTGGTCACTGGTCAATTGTCTCTGTCGCTGGTCACTGGTCACGATTCGCTGGTCCCTGGTCACTGGTACTGGTCAATGGTCACTGTCGCTGGTCACTGGTCACTGGTCACTGGTCACTGGTCACTGGTCAATGGTCACTGTCGCTGGTCACTGGTCACAGGTCAATGGTCACTGGTCACTGGTCACTGGTCAATGGTCACTGTCGCTGGTCACTGGTCACTGGTCAATGGTCACTGTCGCTGGTCACTGTTCACTGGTCACTGATCACTGGTCACTGGTCACTGGTCACTGGTCACTGGTCACTGGTCACTGGTCACTGATCACTGGTCAATGGTCACTGATCACTGGACACAGGTCACTGGTCACACTGGTCACTGGTCACTGGTCACTGGTCACTGGTCACTGGTCAATGGTCACTGGCCACTGGTCACTGGTCACTGGTCAATGGTCACTTTCGCTGGTCAATGGTCACTGTCGCTCGTAAACGGTCACTGTCGCTGGTCACTGGTCACAGGTCAATGGTCACTGGTCACTGGTCACTGGTCAATGGTCACTGTCGCTGGTCACTGGTCACTGGTCACTGATCACTGGTCACTGGTCACTGGTCACTGGTCACTGGTCACTGGTCACTGGTACTGGTCAATGGTCACTGTCGCTGATCACTGGTCACTGGTCACTGGTCACAGGTCACTGGTCAATGGTCACTGTCGCTGGTCACTGGTCACTGGTCACTGATCACTGGTCACTGGTCACTGGTCACTGGTCACTGGTCACTGGTCAATGGTCACTGTCGCTGGTCACTGTTCACTGGTCACTGATCACTGGTCACTGGTCACTGGTCACTGGTCACTGGTCACTGGTCACTGGTCACTGGTCACTGGTCACTGGTCACAGGTCAATGGTCACTGGTCACTGGTCACTGGTCAATGGTCACTGTCGCTGGTCACTGGTCACTGGTCAATGGTCACTTGTCCCTGGGCAGTGGTCACTGGTCACTGGTCAATGGTCACTGTCGCTGGTCACTGGTCACTGGTCACTTGTCACTGGTCACTGGTCACTGGTCACTGGTCACTGGTCACTGGTCACAAGTCACTGGTCACTTGTCACTGGTCAGTGGCCACTCGTCAATGGTCACTGGTCACTGGTCACTGGTCAATGGTCTCTGTCGCTGGTCACTGGTCACGATTCGCTGGTCCCTGGTCACTGGTACTGGTCAATGGTCACTGTCGCTGATCACTGGTCACTGGTCACTGGTCACTGGTCACTGGTCAATGGTCACTGTCGCTGGTCACTGGTCACTGGTCACTGATCACTGGTCACTGGTCACTGGTCACTGGTCAATGGTCACTGTCGCTGGTCACTGTTCACTGGTCACTGATCACTGGTCACTGGTCACTGGTCACTGGTCACTGGTCACTGGTCACTGGTCACTGATCACTGGTCACTGGTCACTGGTCACTGGTCACTGGTCACTGGTCACTGGTCACTGGTCACTGTCGCTGGTCACTGGTCACTAGTCACTGGTCACTGGTCACTGGTCACTGGTCACTGGTCACTGGTCACTGGTCACAGGTCAATGGTCACTGGTCACTGGACACAGGTCACTGTTCACACTGGTCACTGGTCACTGGTCACTGGTCACTGGTCACTGGTCAATGGTCACTGGTCACTGGACACTGGTCACTGGTCACTGGTCACTGGTCACTGGTCAATGGTAACTTGTCACTGGGCAGTGGTCAATGGTCACTGGTCACTAGTCACTGGTCACTGGTCACTGGTCACTGGTCACTGGTCACTGGTCACTGGTCACAGGTCAATGGTCACTGGTCACTGGACACAGGTCACTGGTCACTGGTCACTGGTCACTGGTCACTGGTCACTGGTCAATGGTCACTGGCCACTGGTCACTGGTCACTGGTCAATGGTCACTTTCGCTGGTCAATGGTCACTGTCGCTCGTAAACGGTCACTGTCGCTGGTCACTGGTCACTGGTCACTGGTCACTGGTCACTGGTCACTGGTCAATGGTCACTGGTCACTGGACACTGGTCACTGGTCACTGGTCACTGGTCACTGGTCACTGGTCAATGGTAACTTGTCACCGGTCACTGGTCACTGGTCACTGGTCAATGGTCACTGGCCACTGGTCACTGGTCACTGGTCAATGGTCACTTTCGCTGGTCAATGGTCACTGTCGCTGGTCACTGGTCACTGGTCACTGGTCACTGTCGCTGGTCACTGGTCACTGGTCACTGGTCACTGGTAACTGGTCAATGGTCACTGTCGCTGGTCACTGGTCACTGGTCACTGGTCACTGGTCAATGGTAACTTGTCACTGGGCAGTGGTCAATGGTCACTGGTCACTGGTCACTGGTCACTGGTCACTGGTCACAGGTCAATGGTCACTGGTCACTGGTCACTGGTCACTGGTCAATGGTCACTTTCGCTGGTCAATGGTCACTGTCGCTGGTAAACGGTCACTGTCGCTGGTCACTGGTCACTGGTCACTGGTCACTGGTCACTGGTCACTGGTCACTGGTCACTGGTCACTGGTCACAGGTCAATGGTCACTGGTCACTGGACACAGGTCACTGGTCACTGGTCACCGGTCACTGGTCACTGGTCACTGGTCAATGGTCCCTGGCCACTGGTCACTGGTCACTGTCGCTGGTCACTGGTCACTGGTCACTGGTCACTGGTAACTGGTCAATGGTCACTGTCGCTGGTCACTGGTCACTGGTCACTGGTCACTGGTCAATGGTCACTGGTCAATGGTAACTTGTCACTGGTCAATGGTAACTTGTCACTGGGCAGTGGTCAATGGTCACTGGTCACTGGTCACTGGTCACTGGTCACTGGTCACAGGTCAATGGTCACTGGTCACTGGACACAGGTCACTGGTCACTGGTCACTGGTCACTGGTCACTGGTCACTGTTCACTGGTCACTGATCACTGGTCAATGGTCACCGTCGCTGGTCACGGTTCACTGGTCACTGATCACTGGTCACGAGTCACTGGTCACTGGTCACTGGTCAATGGTCACTATCGCTGGTCAATGGTCATTGTCGCTGGTCACTGGTCATTGGTCACTTGTCACTGGTCACTGGTCACTGGTCACTGGTCACTGGTTACTGGTCACAGGTCAATGGTCACTGGTCACTGGTCACTGGTCAATGGTCACTGTCGCTGGTCACTGGTCACTGGTCAATGGTCACTTGTCCCTGGGCAGTGGTCACTGGTCACTGGTCAATGGTCACTATCGCTGGTCAATAGTCACTGTCGCTGGTCACTGGTCACTGGTCACTTGTCACTGGTCACTGGTCACTGGTCACTGGTCACTGGTCACTGGTCACAAGTCACTGGTCACTTGTCACTGGTCAGTGGCCACTCGTCAATGGTCACTGGTCACTGGTCACTGGTCAATTGTCTCTGTCGCTGGTCACTGGTCGCGATTCGCTGGTCCCTGGTCACTGGTACTGGTCAATGGTCACTGTCGCTGGTCACTGGTCACTGGTCACTGGTCACTGGTCACTGGTCAATGGTCACTGTCGCTGGTCACTGGTCACAGGTCAATGGTCACTGGTCACTGGTCACTGGTCAATGGTCACTGTCGCTGGTCACTGGTCACTGGTCAATGGTCACTGTCGCTGGTCACTGTTCACTGGTCACTGATCACTGGTCACTGGTCACTGGTCACTGGTCACTGGTCACTGGTCAATGGTCACTATCGCTGGTCAATGGTCATTGTCGCTGGTCACTGGTCATTGGTCACTTGTCACTGGTCACTGGTCACTGGTCACTGGTCACTGGTTACTGGTCACAGGTCAATGGTCACTGGTCACTGGTCACTGGTCAATGGTCACTGTCGCTGGTCACTGGTCACTGGTCAATGGTCACTTGTCCCTGGGCAGTGGTCACTGGTCACTGGTCAATGGTCACTATCGCTGGTCAATAGTCACTGTCGCTGGTCACTGGTCACTGGTCACTTGTCACTGGTCACTGGTCACTGGTCACTGGTCACTGGTCACTGGTCACAAGTCACTGGTCACTTGTCACTGGTCAGTGGCCACTCGTCAATGGTCACTGGTCACTGGTCACTGGTCAATTGTCTCTGTCGCTGGTCACTGGTCGCGATTCGCTGGTCCCTGGTCACTGGTACTGGTCAATGGTCACTGTCGCTGGTCACTGGTCACTGGTCACTGGTCACTGGTCACTGGTCAATGGTCACTGTCGCTGGTCACTGGTCACAGGTCAATGGTCACTGGTCACTGGTCACTGGTCAATGGTCACTGTCGCTGGTCACTGGTCACTGGTCAATGGTCACTGTCGCTGGTCACTGTTCACTGGTCACTGATCACTGGTCACTGGTCACTGGTCACTGGTCACTGGTCACTGGTCACTGGTCACTGATCACTGGTCAATGGTCACTGGTCACTGGTCACTGGTCACAGGTCAATGGTCACTGGTCACTGGTCACTGGTCAATGGTCACTGTCGCTGGTCACTGGTCACTTGTCAATGGTCACTTGTCCCTGGGCAGTGGTCACTGGTCACTGGTCAATGGTCACTGTCGCTGGTCACTGGTCACTGGTCACTTGTCACTGGTCACTGGTCACTGGTCACTGGTCACTGGTCACTGGTCACAAGTCACTGGTCACTTGTCACTGGTCAGTGGCCACTCGTCAATGGTCACTGGTCACTGGTCACTGGTCAATGGTCTCTGTCGCTGGTCACTGGTCACGATTCGCTGGTCCCTGGTCACTGGTACTGGTCAATGGTCACTGTCGCTGATCACTGGTCACTGGTCACTGGTCACTGGTCACTGGACAATGGTCACTGTCGCTGGTCACTGGTCACTGGTCACTGATCACTGGTCACTGGTCACTGGTCACTGGTCACTGGTCACTGGTCAATGGTCACTGTCGCTGGTCACTGTTCACTGGTCACTGATCACTGGTCACTGGTCACTGGTCACTGGTCACTGGTCACTGGTCACTGGTCACTGATCACTGGTCACTGGTCACTGGTCACTGGTCACTGGTCACTGGTCAATGGTCACTATCGCTGGTCAATGGTCACTGTCGCTGGTCACTGGTCATTGGTCACTTGTCACTGGTCACTGGTCACTGGTCACTGGTCACTGGTCACTGGTCACAGGTCAATGGTCACTGGTCACTGGTCACTGGTCAATGGTCACTGTCGCTGGTCACTGGTCACTTGTCAATGGTCACTTGTCCCTGGGCAGTGGTCACTGGTCACTGGTCAATGGTCACTGTCGCTGGTCACTGGTCACTGGTCACTTGTCACTGGTCACTGGTCACTGGTCACTGGTCACTGGTCACTGGTCACAAGTCACTGGTCACTTGTCACTGGTCAGTGGCCACTCGTCAATGGTCACTGGTCACTGGTCACTGGTCAATGGTCTCTGTCGCTGGTCACTGGTCACGATTCGCTGGTCCCTGGTCACTGGTACTGGTCAATGGTCACTGTCGCTGATCACTGGTCACTGGTCACTGGTCACTGGTCACTGGTCAATGGTCACTGTCGCTGGTCACTGGTCACTGGTCACTGATCACTGGTCACTGGTCACTGGTCACTGGTCACTGGTCACTGGTCAATGGTCACTGTCGCTGGTCACTGTTCACTGGTCACTGGTCACTGGTCACTGGTCACAGGTCAATGGTCACTGGTCACTGGACACAGGTCACTGGTCACACTGGTCACTGGTCACTGGTCACTGGTCACTGGTCACTGGTCAATGGTCACTGGCCACTGGTCACTGGTCACTGGTCAATGGTCACTTTCGCTGGTCAATGGTCACTGTCGCTCGTAAACGGTCACTGTCGCTGGTCACTGGTCACAGGTCAATGGTCACTGGTCACTGGTCACTGGTCAATGGTCACTGTCGCTGGTCACTGGTCACTGGTCACTGATCACTGGTCACTGGTCACTGGTCACTGGTCACTGGTCACTGGTCACTGGTACTGGTCAATGGTCACTGTCGCTGATCACTGGTCACTGGTCACTGGTCACAGGTCACTGGTCAATGGTCACTATCGCTGGTCAATGGTCACTGTCGCTGGTCACTGGTCATTGGTCACTTGTCACTGGTCACTGGTCACTGGTCACTGGTCACTGGTCACTGGTCACTGGTCACAGGTCAATGGTCACTGGTCACTGGACACAGGTCACTTGTCACTGGTCACTGGTCACTGGTCACAAGTCACTGGTCACTAGTCACTGGTCACTGGTCAATGGTCACTGTCGCTGGTGACTGGTCACTAGTCACTGGTCACTGGTCACTGGTCACTGGTCACAAGTCACTGGTCACTGGTCACTGGTCAATGGTCACTATCGCTGGTCACTTGTCACTGGTCACTGGTCACTGGTCACTGGTCACTGGTCACAAGTCACTGGTCACTTGTCACTGGTCACTGGTCAATGGTCACTGTCGCTGGTCACTGGTCACTAGTCACTGGTCACTGGTCACTGGTCACTGGTCACTGGTCACTGGTCACTGGTCACAGGTCAATGGTCACTGGTCACTGGACACAGGTCACTGGTCACACTGGTCACTGGTCACTGGTCACTGGTCACTGGTCACTGGTCAATGGTCACTGGCCACTGGTCACTGGTCACTGGTCAATGGTCACTTTCGCTGGTCAATGGTCACTGTCGCTCGTAAACGGTCACTGTCGCTGGTCACTGGTCACAGGTCAATGGTCACTGGTCACTGGTCACTGGTCAATGGTCACTGTCGCTGGTCACTGGTCACTGGTCACTGATCACTGGTCACTGGTCACTGGTCACTGGTCACTGGTCACTGGTCACTGGTACTGGTCAATGGTCACTGTCGCTGATCACTGGTCACTGGTCACTGGTCACAGGTCACTGGTCAATGGTCACTGTCGCTGGTCACTGGTCACTGGTCACTGATCACTGGTCACTGGTCACTGGTCACTGGTCAATGGTCACTGTCGCTGGTCACTGTTCACTGGTCACTGATCACTGGTCACTGGTCACTGGTCACTGGTCACTGGTCACTGGTCACTGGTCACTGATCACTGGTCACTGGTCACTGGTCACTGGTCACTGGTCACAGGTCAATGGTCACTGGTCACTGGTCACTGGTCAATGGTCACTGTCGCTGGTCACTGGTCACTGGTCAATGGTCACTTGTCCCTGGGCAGTGGTCACTGGTCACTGGTCAATGGTCACTGTCGCTGGTCACTGGTCACTGGTCACTTGTCACTGGTCAATGGTCACTGGTCACTGGTCACTGGTCACTGGTCACAAGTCACTGGTCACTTGTCACTGGTCAGTGGCCACTCGTCAATGGTCACTGGTCACTGGTCACTGGTCAATGGTCTCTGTCGCTGGTCACTGGTCACGATTCGCTGGTCCCTGGTCACTGGTACTGGTCAATGGTCACTGTCGCTGATCACTGGTCACTGGTCACTGGACAATGGTCACTGTCGCTGGTCACTGGTCACTGGTCACTGATCACTGGTCACTGGTCACTGGTCACTGGTCACTGGTCACTGGTCAATGGTCACTGTCGCTGGTCACTGTTCACTGGTCACTGGTCACTGGTCACTGGTCACTGGTCACTGGTCACTGATCACTGGTCACTGGTCACTGGTCACTGGTCACTGGTCACTGGTCAATGGTCACTATCGCTGGTCAATGGTCACTGTCGCTGGTCACTGGTCATTGGTCACTTGTCACTGGTCACTGGTCACTGGTCACTGGTCACTGGTCACTGGTCACAGGTCAATGGTCACTGGTCACTGGTCACTGGTCAATGGTCACTGTCGCTGGTCACTGGTCACTTGTCAATGGTCACTTGTCCCTGGGCAGTGGTCACTGGTCACTGGTCAATGGTCACTGTCGCTGGTCACTGGTCACTGGTCACTTGTCACTGGTCACTGGTCACTGGTCACTGGTCACTGGTCACTGGTCACAAGTCACTGGTCACTTGTCACTGGTCAGTGGCCACTCGTCAATGGTCACTGGTCACTGGTCACTGGTCAATGGTCTCTGTCGCTGGTCACTGGTCACGATTCGCTGGTCCCTGGTCACTGGTACTGGTCAATGGTCACTGTCGCTGATCACTGGTCACTGGTCACTGGTCACTGGTCACTGGTCAATGGTCACTGTCGCTGGTCACTGGTCACTGGTCACTGATCACTGGTCACTGGTCACTGGTCACTGGTCACTGGTCACTGGTCAATGGTCACTGTCGCTGGTCACTGTTCACTGGTCACTGGTCACTGGTCACTGGTCACAGGTCAATGGTCACTGGTCACTGGACACAGGTCACTGGTCACACTGGTCACTGGTCACTGGTCACTGGTCACTGGTCACTGGTCAATGGTCACTGGCCACTGGTCACTGGTCACTGGTCAATGGTCACTATCGCTGGTCACTTGTCACTGGTCACTGGTCACTGGTCACTGGTCACTGGTCACAAGTCACTGGTCACTTGTCACTGGTCACTGGTCAATGGTCACTGTCGCTGGTCACTGGTCACTAGTCACTGGTCACTGGTCACTGGTCACAAGTCACTGGTCACTGGTCACTGGTCAATGGTCACTATCGCTGGTCACTTGTCACTGGTCACTGGTCACTGGTCACTGGTCACTGGTCACAAGTCACTGGTCACTTGTCACTGGTCACTGGTCAATGGTCACTGTCGCTGGTCACTGGTCACTAGTCACTGGTCACTGGTCACTGGTCACTGGTCACTGGTCACTGGTCACAGGTCAATGGTCACTGGTCACTGGACACAGGTCACTGTTCACACTGGTCACTGGTCACTGGTCACTGGTCACTGGTCACTGGTCAATGGTCACTGGCCACTGGTCACTGGTCACTGGTCAATGGTCACTTTCGCTGGTCAATGGTCACTGTCGCTCGTAAACGGTCACTGTCGCTGGTCACTGGTCACTGGTCACTGGTCACTGGTCACTGGTCACTGGTCAATGGTCACTGGTCACTGGACACTGGTCACTGGTCACTGGTCACTGGTCACTGGTCAATGGTAACTTGTCACTGGGCAGTGGTCAATGGTCACTGGTCACTAGTCACTGGTCACTGGTCACTGGTCACTGGTCACTGGTCACTGGTCACTGGTCACAGGTCAATGGTCACTGGTCACTGGACACAGGTCACTGGTCACTGGTCACTGGTCACTGGTCACTGGTCACTGGTCAATGGTCACTGGCCACTGGTCACTGGTCACTGGTCAATGGTCACTTTCGCTGGTCAATGGTCACTGTCGCTCGTAAACGGTCACTGTCGCTGGTCACTGGTCACTGGTCACTGGTCACTGGTCACTGGTCACTGGTCAATGGTCACTGGTCACTGGACACTGGTCACTGGTCACTGGTCACTGGTCACTGGTCACTGGTCAATGGTAACTTGTCACCGGTCACTGGTCACTGGTCACTGGTCAATGGTCACTGGCCACTGGTCACTGGTCACTGGTCAATGGTCACTTTCGCTGGTCAATGGTCACTGTCGCTGGTCACTGGTCACTGGTCACTGGTCACTGTCGCTGGTCACTGGTCACTGGTCACTGGTCACTGGTAACTGGTCAATGGTCACTGTCGCTGGTCACTGGTCACTGGTCACTGGTCACTGGTCAATGGTAACTTGTCACTGGGCAGTGGTCAATGGTCACTGGTCACTGGTCACTGGTCACTGGTCACTGGTCACAGGTCAATGGTCACTGGTCACTGGTCACTGGTCACTGGTCAATGGTCACTTTCGCTGGTCAATGGTCACTGTCGCTGGTAAACGGTCACTGTCGCTGGTCACTGGTCACTGGTCACTGGTCACTGGTCACTGGTCACTGGTCACTGGTCACTGGTCACTGGTCACAGGTCAATGGTCACTGGTCACTGGACACAGGTCACTGGTCACTGGTCACCGGTCACTGGTCACTGGTCACTGGTCAATGGTCCCTGGCCACTGGTCACTGGTCACTGTCGCTGGTCACTGGTCACTGGTCACTGGTCACTGGTAACTGGTCAATGGTCACTGTCGCTGGTCACTGGTCACTGGTCACTGGTCACTGGTCAATGGTAACTTGTCACTGGTCAATGGTAACTTGTCACTGGGCAGTGGTCAATGGTCACTGGTCACTGGTCACTGGTCACTGGTCACTGGTCACAGGTCAATGGTCACTGGTCACTGGACACAGGTCACTGGTCACTGGTCACTGGTCACTGGTCACTGGTCACTGTTCACTGGTCACTGATCACTGGTCAATGGTCACCGTCGCTGGTCACGGTTCACTGGTCACTGATCACTGGTTACGAGTCACTGGTCACTGGTCACTGGTCAATGGTCACTATCGCTGGTCAATGGTCATTGTCGCTGGTCACTGGTCATTGGTCACTTGTCACTGGTCACTGGTCACTGGTCACTGGTCACTGGTTACTGGTCACAGGTCAATGGTCACTGGTCACTGGTCACTGGTCAATGGTCACTGTCGCTGGTCAATGGTCACTTGTCCCTGGGCAGTGGTCACTGGTCACTGGTCAATGGTCACTATCGCTGGTCAATAGTCACTGTCGCTGGTCACTGGTCACTGGTCACTTGTCACTGGTCACTGGTCACTGGTCACTGGTCACTGGTCACTGGTCACAAGTCACTGGTCACTTGTCACTGGTCAGTGGCCACTCGTCAATGGTCACTGGTCACTGGTCACTGGTCAATTGTCTCTGTCGCTGGTCACTGGTCACGATTCGCTGGTCCCTGGTCACTGGTACTGGTCAATGGTCACTGTCGCTGGTCACTGGTCACTGGTCACTGGTCACTGGTCACTGGTCAATGGTCACTGTCGCTGGTCACTGGTCACAGGTCAATGGTCACTGGTCACTGGTCACTGGTCAATGGTCACTGTCGCTGGTCACTGGTCACTGGTCAATGGTCACTGTCGCTGGTCACTGTTCACTGGTCACTGATCACTGGTCACTGGTCACTGGTCACTGGTCACTGGTCACTGGTCACTGGTCACTGATCACTGGTCAATGGTCACTGGTCACTGGACACAGGTCACTGGTCACACTGGTCACTGGTCACTGGTCACTGGTCACTGGTCACTGGTCAATGGTCACTGGCCACTGGTCACTGGTCACTGGTCAATGGTCACTTTCGCTGGTCAATGGTCACTGTCGCTCGTAAACGGTCACTGTCGCTGGTCACTGGTCACAGGTCAATGGTCACTGGTCACTGGTCACTGGTCAATGGTCACTGTCGCTGGTCACTGGTCACTGGTCACTGATCACTGGTCACTGGTCACTGGTCACTGGTCACTGGTCACTGGTCACTGGTACTGGTCAATGGTCACTGTCGCTGATCACTGGTCACTGGTCACTGGTCACAGGTCACTGGTCAATGGTCACTGTCGCTGGTCACTGGTCACTGGTCACTGATCACTGGTCACTGGTCACTGGTCACTGGTCACTGGTCACTGGTCAATGGTCACAGTCGCTGGTCACTGTTCACTGGTCACTGATCACTGGTCACTGGTCACTGGTCACTGGTCACTGGTCACTGGTCACTGGTCACTGATCACTGGTCACTGGTCACTGGTCACTGGTCACTGGTCACAGGTCAATGGTCACTGGTCACTGGTCACTGGTCAATGGTCACTGTCGCTGGTCACTGGTCACTGGTCAATGGTCACTTGTCCCTGGGCAGTGGTCACTGGTCACTGGTCAATGGTCACTGTCGCTGGTCACTGGTCACTGGTCACTTGTCACTGGTCACTGGTCACTGGTCACTGGTCACTGGTCACTGGTCACAAGTCACTGGTCACTTGTCACTGGTCAGTGGCCACTCGTCAATGGTCACTGGTCACTGGTCACTGGTCAATGGTCTCTGTCGCTGGTCACTGGTCACGATTCGCTGGTCCCTGGTCACTGGTACTGGTCAATGGTCACTGTCGCTGATCACTGGTCACTGGTCACTGGTCACTGGTCACTGGTCAATGGTCACTGTCGCTGGTCACTGGTCACTGGTCACTGATCACTGGTCACTGGTCACTGGTCACTGGTCACTGGTCACTGGTCAATGGTCACTGTCGCTGGTCACTGTTCACTGGTCACTGATCACTGGTCACTGGTCACTGGTCACTGGTCACTGGTCACTGGTCACTGGTCACTGATCACTGGTCACTGGTCACTGGTCACTGGTCACTGGTCACTGGTCAATGGTCACTATCGCTGGTCAATGGTCACTGTCGCTGGTCACTGGTCATTGGTCACTTGTCACTGGTCACTGGTCACTGGTCACTGGTCACTGGTCACTGGTCACAGGTCAATGGTCACTGGTCACTGGACACAGGTCACTTGTCACTGGTCACTGGTCACTGGTCACAAGTCACTGGTCACTTGTCACTGGTCACTGGTCAATGGTCACTGTCGCTGGTCACTGGTCACTAGTCACTGGTCACTGGTCACTGGTCACTGGTCACAAGTCACTGGTCACTGGTCACTGGTCAATGGTCACTATCGCTGGTCACTTGTCACTGGTCACTGGTCACTGGTCACTGGTCACTGGTCACAAGTCACTGGTCACTTGTCACTGGTCACTGGTCAATGGTCACTGTCGCTGGTCACTGGTCACTAGTCACTGGTCACTGGTCACTGGTCACTGGTCACTGGTCACTGGTCACTGGTCACAGGTCAATGGTCACTGGTCACTGGACACAGGTCACTGTTCACACTGGTCACTGGTCACTGGTCACTGGTCACTGGTCACTGGTCAATGGTCACTGGCCACTGGTCACTGGTCACTGGTCAATGGTCACTTTCGCTGGTCAATGGTCACTGTCGCTCGTAAACGGTCACTGTCGCTGGTCACTGGTCACTGGTCACTGGTCACTGGTCACTGGTCACTGGTCACTGGTCAATGGTCACTGGTCACTGGACACTGGTCACTGGTCACTGGTCACTGGTCACTGGTCAATGGTAACTTGTCACTGGGCAGTGGTCAATGGTCACTGGTCACTAGTCACTGGTCACTGGTCACTGGTCACTGGTCACTGGTCACTGGTCACTGGTCACAGGTCAATGGTCACTGGTCACTGGACACAGGTCACTGGTCACTGGTCACTGGTCACTGGTCACTGGTCACTGGTCAATGGTCACTGGCCACTGGTCACTGGTCACTGGTCAATGGTCACTTTCGCTGGTCAATGGTCACTGTCGCTCGTAAACGGTCACTGTCGCTGGTCACTGGTCACTGGTCACTGGTCACTGGTCACTGGTCACTGGTCAATGGTCACTGGTCACTGGACACTGGTCACTGGTCACTGGTCACTGGTCACTGGTCACTGGTCAATGGTAACTTGTCACCGGTCACTGGTCACTGGTCACTGGTCAATGGTCACTGGCCACTGGTCACTGGTCACTGGTCAATGGTCACTTTCGCTGGTCAATGGTCACTGTCGCTGGTCACTGGTCACTGGTCACTGGTCACTGTCGCTGGTCACTGGTCACTGGTCACTGGTCACTGGTAACTGGTCAATGGTCACTGTCGCTGGTCACTGGTCACTGGTCACTGGTCACTGGTCACTGGACACTGGTCACTGGTCACTGGTCACTGGTCACTGGTCAATGGTAACTTGTCACTGGGCAGTGGTCAATGGTCACTGGTCACTAGTCACTGGTCACTGGTCACTGGTCACTGGTCACTGGTCACTGGTCACTGGTCACAGGTCAATGGTCACTGGTCACTGGACACAGGTCACTGGTCACTGGTCACTGGTCACTGGTCACTGGTCACTGGTCAATGGTCACTGGCCACTGGTCACTGGTCACTGGTCAATGGTCACTTTCGCTGGTCAATGGTCACTGTCGCTCGTAAACGGTCACTGTCGCTGGTCACTGGTCACTGGTCACTGGTCACTGGTCACTGGTCACTGGTCAATGGTCACTGGTCACTGGACACTGGTCACTGGTCACTGGTCACTGGTCACTGGTCACTGGTCAATGGTAACTTGTCACCGGTCACTGGTCACTGGTCACTGGTCAATGGTCACTGGCCACTGGTCACTGGTCACTGGTCACTGGTCACTGGTCACTGGTCACAGGTCAATGGTCACTGGTCACTGGTCACTGGTCACTGGTCAATGGTCACTTTCGCTGGTCAATGGTCACTGTCGCTGGTAAACGGTCACTGTCGCTGGTCACTGGTCACTGGTCACTGGTCACTGGTCACTGGTCACTGGTCACTGGTCACTGGTCACTGGTCACAGGTCAATGGTCACTGGTCACTGGACACAGGTCACTGGTCACTGGTCACCGGTCGCTGGTCACTGGTCACTGGTCAATGGTCCCTGGCCACTGGTCACTGGTCACTGTCGCTGGTCACTGGTCACTGGTCACTGGTCACTGGTAACTGGTCAATGGTCACTGTCGCTGGTCACTGGTCACTGGTCACTGGTCACTGGTCAATGGTAACTTGTCACTGGTCAATGGTAACTTGTCACTGGGCAGTGGTCAATGGTCACTGGTCACTGGTCACTGGTCACTGGTCACTGGTCACAGGTCAATGGTCACTGGTCACTGGACACAGGTCACTGGTCACTGGTCACTGGTCACTGGTCACTGGTCACTGTTCACTGGTCACTGATCACTGGTCAATGGTCACCGTCGCTGGTCACGGTTCACTGGTCACTGATCACTGGTCACGAGTCACTGGTCACTGGTCACTGGTCAATGGTCACTATCGCTGGTCAATGGTCATTGTCGCTGGTCACTGGTCATTGGTCACTTGTCACTGGTCACTGGTCACTGGTCACTGGTCACTGGTTACTGGTCACAGGTCAATGGTCACTGGTCACTGGTCACTGGTCAATGGTCACTGTCGCTGGTCACTGGTCACTGGTCAATGGTCACTTGTCCCTGGGCAGTGGTCACTGGTCACTGGTCAATGGTCACTATCGCTGGTCAATAGTCACTGTCGCTGGTCACTGGTCACTGGTCACTTGTCACTGGTCACTGGTCACTGGTCACTGGTCACTGGTCACTGGTCACAAGTCACTGGTCACTTGTCACTGGTCAGTGGCCACTCGTCAATGGTCACTGGTCACTGGTCACTGGTCAATTGTCTCTGTCGCTGGTCACTGGTCACGATTCGCTGGTCCCTGGTCACTGGTACTGGTCAATGGTCACTGTCGCTGGTCACTGGTCACTGGTCACTGGTCACTGGTCACTGGTCACTGGTCAATGGTCACTGTCGCTGGTCACTGGTCACAGGTCAATGGTCACTGGTCACTGGTCACTGGTCAATGGTCACTGTCGCTGGTCACTGGTCACTGGTCAATGGTCACTGTCGCTGGTCACTGTTCACTGGTCACTGATCACTGGTCACTGGTCACTGGTCACTGGTCACTGGTCACTGGTCACTGGTCACTGATCACTGGTCAATGGTCACTGGTCACTGGTCACTGGTCACAGGTCAATGGTCACTGGTCACTGGTCACTGGTCAATGGTCACTGTCGCTGGTCACTGGTCACTTGTCAATGGTCACTTGTCCCTGGGCAGTGGTCACTGGTCACTGGTCAATGGTCACTGTCGCTGGTCACTGGTCACTGGTCACTTGTCACTGGTCACTGGTCACTGGTCACTGGTCACTGGTCACTGGTCACAAGTCACTGGTCACTTGTCACTGGTCAGTGGCCACTCGTCAATGGTCACTGGTCACTGGTCACTGGTCAATGGTCTCTGTCGCTGGTCACTGGTCACGATTCGCTGGTCCCTGGTCACTGGTACTGGTCAATGGTCACTGTCGCTGATCACTGGTCACTGGTCACTGGTCACTGGTCACTGGACAATGGTCACTGTCGCTGGTCACTGGTCACTGGTCACTGATCACTGGTCACTGGTCACTGGTCACTGGTCACTGGTCACTGGTCGCTGGTCACTGTTCACTGGTCACTGATCACTGGTCACTGGTCACTGGTCACTGGTCACTGGTCACTGGTCACTGGTCACTGATCACTGGTCACTGGTCACTGGTCACTGGTCACTGGTCACTGGTCAATGGTCACTATCGCTGGTCAATGGTCACTGTCGCTGGTCACTGGTCATTGGTCACTTGTCACTGGTCACTGGTCACTGGTCACTGGTCACTGGTCACTGGTCACAGGTCAATGGTCACTGGTCACTGGTCACTGGTCAATGGTCACTGTCGCTGGTCACTGGTCACTTGTCAATGGTCACTTGTCCCTGGGCAGTGGTCACTGGTCACTGGTCAATGGTCACTGTCGCTGGTCACTGGTCACTGGTCACTTGTCACTGGTCACTGGTCACTGGTCACTGGTCACTGGTCACTGGTCACAAGTCACTGGTCACTTGTCACTGGTCAGTGGCCACTCGTCAATGGTCACTGGTCACTGGTCACTGGTCAATGGTCTCTGTCGCTGGTCACTGGTCACGATTCGCTGGTCCCTGGTCACTGGTACTGGTCAATGGTCACTGTCGCTGATCACTGGTCACTGGTCACTGGTCACTGGTCACTGGTCAATGGTCACTGTCGCTGGTCACTGGTCACTGGTCACTGATCACTGGTCACTGGTCACTGGTCACTGGTCACTGGTCACTGGTCAATGGTCACTGTCGCTGGTCACTGTTCACTGGTCACTGGTCACTGGTCACTGGTCACAGGTCAATGGTCACTGGTCACTGGACACAGGTCACTGGTCACACTGGTCACTGGTCACTGGTCACTGGTCACTGGTCACTGGTCAATGGTCACTGGCCACTGGTCACTGGTCACTGGTCAATGGTCACTTTCGCTGGTCAATGGTCACTGTCGCTCGTAAACGGTCACTGTCGCTGGTCACTGGTCACAGGTCAATGGTCACTGGTCACTGGTCACTGGTCAATGGTCACTGTCGCTGGTCACTGGTCACTGGTCACTGATCACTGGTCACTGGTCACTGGTCACTGGTCACTGGTCACTGGTCACTGGTACTGGTCAATGGTCACTGTCGCTGATCACTGGTCACTGGTCACTGGTCACAGGTCACTGGTCAATGGTCACTATCGCTGGTCAATGGTCACTGTCGCTGGTCACTGGTCATTGGTCACTTGTCACTGGTCACTGGTCACTGGTCACTGGTCACTGGTCACTGGTCACTGGTCACAGGTCAATGGTCACTTGTCACTGGACACAGGTCACTTGTCACTGGTCACTGGTCACTGGTCACAAGTCACTGGTCACTAGTCACTGGTCACTGGTCAATGGTCACTGTCGCTGGTCACTGGTCACTAGTCACTGGTCACTGGTCACTGGTCACTGGTCACAAGTCACTGGTCACTGGTCACTGGTCAATGGTCACTATCGCTGGTCACTTGTCACTGGTCACTGGTCACTGGTCACTGGTCACTGGTCACAAGTCACTGGTCACTTGTCACTGGTCACTGGTCACTGGTCACACTGGTCACTGGTCACTGGTCACTGGTCACTGGTCACTGGTCAATGGTCACTGGCCACTGGTCACTGGTCACTGGTCAATGGTCACTTTCGCTGGTCAATGGTCACTGTCGCTCGTAAACGGTCACTGTCGCTGGTCACTGGTCACAGGTCAATGGTCACTGGTCACTGGTCACTGGTCAATGGTCACTGTCGCTGGTCACTGGTCACTGGTCACTGATCACTGGTCACTGGTCACTGGTCACTGGTCACTGGTCACTGGTCACTGGTACTGGTCAATGGTCACTGTCGCTGATCACTGGTCACTGGTCACTGGTCACAGGTCACTGGTCAATGGTCACTGTCGCTGGTCACTGGTCACTGGTCACTGATCACTGGTCACTGGTCACTGGTCACTGGTCAATGGTCACTGTCGCTGGTCACTGTTCACTGGTCACTGATCACTGGTCACTGGTCACTGGTCACTGGTCACTGGTCACTGGTCACTGGTCACTGATCACTGGTCACTGGTCACTGCTCACTGGTCACTGGTCACAGGTCAATGGTCACTGGTCACTGGTCACTGGTCAATGGTCACTGTCGCTGGTCACTGGTCACTGGTCAATGGTCACTTGTCCCTGGGCAGTGGTCACTGGTCACTGGTCAATGGTCACTGTCGCTGGTCACTGGTCACTGGTCACTTGTCACTGGTCACTGGTCACTGGTCACTGGTCACTGGTCACTGGTCACAAGTCACTGGTCACTTGTCACTGGTCAGTGGCCACTCGTCAATGGTCACTGGTCACTGGTCACTGGTCAATGGTCTCTGTCGCTGGTCACTGGTCACGATTCGCTGGTCCCTGGTCACTGGTACTGGTCAATGGTCACTGTCGCTGATCACTGGTCACTGGTCACTGGTCACTGGTCACTGGACAATGGTCACTGTCGCTGGTCACTGGTCACTGGTCACTGATCACTGGTCACTGGTCACTGGTCACTGGTCACTGGTCACTGGTCAATGGTCACTGTCGCTGGTCACTGTTCACTGGTCACTGATCACTGGTCACTGGTCACTGGTCACTGGTCACTGGTCACTGGTCACTGGTCACTGATCACTGGTCACTGGTCACTGGTCACTGGTCACTGGTCACTGGTCAATGGTCACTATCGCTGGTCAATGGTCACTGTCGCTGGTCACTGGTCATTGGTCACTTGTCACTGGTCACTGGTCACTGGTCACTGGTCACTGGTCACTGGTCACAGGTCAATGGTCACTGGTCACTGGTCACTGGTCAATGGTCACTGTCGCTGGTCACTGGTCACTTGTCAATGGTCACTTGTCCCTGGGCAGTGGTCACTGGTCACTGGTCAATGGTCACTGTCGCTGGTCACTGGTCACTGGTCACTTGTCACTGGTCACTGGTCACTGGTCACTGGTCACTGGTCACTGGTCACAAGTCACTGGTCACTTGTCACTGGTCAGTGGCCACTCGTCAATGGTCACTGGTCACTGGTCACTGGTCAATGGTCTCTGTCGCTGGTCACTGGTCACGATTCGCTGGTCCCTGGTCACTGGTACTGGTCAATGGTCACTGTCGCTGATCACTGGTCACTGGTCACTGGTCACTGGTCACTGGTCAATGGTCACTGTCGCTGGTCACTGGTCACTGGTCACTGATCACTGGTCACTGGTCACTGGTCACTGGTCACTGGTCACTGGTCAATGGTCACTGTCGCTGGTCACTGTTCACTGGTCACTGGTCACTGGTCACTGGTCACAGGTCAATGGTCACTGGTCACTGGACACAGGTCACTGGTCACACTGGTCACTGGTCACTGGTCACTGGTCACTGGTCACTGGTCAATGGTCACTGGCCACTGGTCACTGGTCACTGGTCAATGGTCACTATCGCTGGTCACTTGTCACTGGTCACTGGTCACTGGTCACTGGTCACTGGTCACAAGTCACTGGTCACTTGTCACTGGTCACTGGTCAATGGTCACTGTCGCTGGTCACTGGTCACTAGTCACTGGTCACTGGTCACTGGTCACATGTCACTGGTCACTGGTCACTGGTCAATGGTCACTATCGCTGGTCACTTGTCACTGGTCACTGGTCACTGGTCACTGGTCACTGGTCACAAGTCACTGGTCACTTGTCACTGGTCACTGGTCAACGGTCACTGTCGCTGGTCACTGGTCACTAGTCACTGGTCACTGGTCACTGGTCACTGGTCACTGGTCACTGGTCACAGGTCAATGGTCACTGGTCACTGGACACAGGTCACTGTTCACACTGGTCACTGGTCACTGGTCACTGGTCACTGGTCACTGGTCAATGGTCACTGGCCACTGGTCACTGGTCACTGGTCAATGGTCACTTTCGCTGGTCAATGGTCACTGTCGCTCGTAAACGGTCACTGTCGCTGGTCACTGGTCACTGGTCACTGGTCACTGGTCACTGGTCACTGGTCACTGGTCAATGGTCACTGGTCACTGGACACTGGTCACTGGTCACTGGTCACTGGTCACTGGTCAATGGTAACTTGTCACTGGGCAGTGGTCAATGGTCACTGGTCACTAGTCACTGGTCACTGGTCACTGGTCACTGGTCACTGGTCACTGGTCACTGGTCACAGGTCAATGGTCACTGGTCACTGGACACAGGTCACTGGTCACTGGTCACTGGTCACTGGTCACTGGTCACTGGTCAATGGTCACTGGCCACTGGTCACTGGTCACTGGTCAATGGTCACTTTCGCTGGTCAATGGTCACTGTCGCTCGTAAACGGTCACTGTCGCTGGTCACTGGTCACTGGTCACTGGTCACTGGTCACTGGTCACTGGTCAATGGTCACTGGTCACTGGACACTGGTCACTGGTCACTGGTCACTGGTCACTGGTCACTGGTCAATGGTAACTTGTCACCGGTCACTGGTCACTGGTCACTGGTCAATGGTCACTGGCCACTGGTCACTGGTCACTGGTCAATGGTCACTTTCGCTGGTCAATGGTCACTGTCGCTGGTCACTGGTCACTGGTCACTGGTCACTGTCGCTGGTCACTGGTCACTGGTCACTGGTCACTGGTAACTGGTCAATGGTCACTGTCGCTGGTCACTGGTCACTGGTCACTGGTCACTGGTCAATGGTAACTTGTCACTGGGCAGTGGTCAATGGTCACTGGTCACTGGTCACTGGTCACTGGTCACTGGTCACAGGTCAATGGTCACTGGTCACTGGTCACTGGTCACTGGTCAATGGTCACTTTCGCTGGTCAATGGTCACTGTCGCTGGTAAACGGTCACTGTCGCTGGTCACTGGTCACTGGTCACTGGTCACTGGTCACTGGTCACTGGTCACTGGTCACTGGTCACTGGTCACTGGTCACAGGTCAATGGTCACTGGTCACTGGACACAGGTCACTGGTCACTGGTCACCGGTCACTGGTCACTGGTCACTGGTCAATGGTCCCTGGCCACTGGTCACTGGTCACTGTCGCTGGTCACTGGTCACTGGTCACTGGTCACTGGTAACTGGTCAATGGTCACTGTCGCTGGTCACTGGTCACTGGTCACTGGTCACTGGTCAATGGTAACTTGTCACTGGTCAATGGTAACTTGTCACTGGGCAGTGGTCAATGGTCACTGGTCACTGGTCACTGGTCACTGGTCAATGGTCACTGGTCACTGGACACAGGTCACTGGTCACTGGTCACTGGTCACTGGTCACTGGTCACTGTTCACTGGTCACTGATCACTGGTCAATGGTCACCGTCGCTGGTCACGGTTCACTGGTCACTGATCACTGGTCACGAGTCACTGGTCACTGGTCACTGGTCAATGGTCACTATCGCTGGTCAATGGTCATTGTCGCTGGTCACTGGTCATTGGTCACTTGTCACTGGTCACTGGTCACTGGTCACTGGTCACTGGTTACTGGTCACAGGTCAATGGTCACTGGTCACTGGTCACTGGTCAATGGTCACTGTAGCTGGTCACTGGTCACTGGTCAATGGTCACTTGTCCCTGGGCAGTGGTCACTGGTCACTGGTCAATGGTCACTATCGCTGGTCAATAGTCACTGTCGCTGGTCACTGGTCACTGGTCACTTGTCACTGGTCACTGGTCACTGGTCACTGGTCACTGGTCACTGGTCACAAGTCACTGGTCACTTGTCACTGGTCAGTGGCCACTCGTCAATGGTCACTGGTCACTGGTCACTGGTCAATTGTCTCTGTCGCTGGTCACTGGTCACGATTCGCTGGTCCCTGGTCACTGGTACTGGTCAATGGTCACTGTCGCTGGTCACTGTTCACTGGTCACTGATCACTGGTCACTGGTCACTGGTCACTGGTCACTGGTCACTGGTCACTGATCACTGGTCAATGGTCACTGGTCACTGGACACAGGTCACTGGTCACACTGGTCACTGGTCACTGGTCACTGGTCACTGGTCACTGGTCAATGGTCACTGGCCACTGGTCACTGGTCACTGGTCAATGGTCACTTTCGCTGGTCAATGGTCACTGTCGCTCGTAAACGGTCACTGTCGCTGGTCACTGGTCACAGGTCAATGGTCACTGGTCACTGGTCACTGGTCAATGGTCACTGTCGCTGGTCACTGGTCACTGGTCACTGATCACTGGTCACTGGTCACTGGTCACTGGTCACTGGTCACTGGTCACTGGTACTGGTCAATGGTCACTGTCGCTGATCACTGGTCACTGGTCACTGGTCACAGGTCACTGGTCAATGGTCACTGTCGCTGGTCACTGGTCACTGGTCACTGATCACTGGTCACTGGTCACTGGTCACTGGTCACTGGTCACTGGTCAATGGTCACTGTCGCTGGTCACTGTTCACTGGTCACTGATCACTGGTCACTGGTCACTGGTCACTGGTCACTGGTCACTGGTCACTGGTCACTGATCACTGGTCACTGGTCACTGGTCACTGGTCACTGGTCACAGGTCAATGGTCACTGGTCACTGGTCACTGGTCAATGGTCACTGTCGCTGGTCACTGGTCACTGGTCAATGGTCACTTGTCCCTGGGCAGTGGTCACTGGTCACTGGTCAATGGTCACTGTCGCTGGTCACTGGTCACTGGTCACTTGTCACTGGTCACTGGTCACTGGTCACTGGTCACTGGTCACTGGTCACAAGTCACTGGTCACTTGTCACTGGTCAGTGGCCACTCGTCAATGGTCACTGGTCACTGGTCACTGGTCAATGGTCTCTGTCGCTGGTCACTGGTCACGATTCGCTGGTCCCTGGTCACTGGTACTGGTCAATGGTCACTGTCGCTGATCACTGGTCACTGGTCACTGGTCAATGGTCACTGTCGCTGGTCACTGGTCACTGGTCACTGATCACTGGTCACTGGTCACTGGTCACTGGTCACTGGTCACTGGTCAATGGTCACTGTCGCTGGTCACTGTTCACTGGTCACTGATCACTGGTCACTGGTCACTGGTCACTGGTCACTGGTCACTGGTCACTGGTCACTGATCACTGGTCACTGGTCACTGGTCACTGGTCACTGGTCACTGGTCAATGGTCACTGTCGCTGGTCACTGGTCACTGGTCACTGGTCACAAGTCACTGGTCACTTGTCACTGGTCACTGGTCACTGGTCACTGGTCACAGGTCAATGGTCACTGGTCACTGGACACAGGTCACTTGTCACTGGTCACTGGTCACTGGTCACAAGTCACTGGTCACTTGTCACTGGTCACTGGTCAATGGTCACTGTCGCTGGTCACTGGTCACTAGTCACTGGTCACTGGTCACTGGTCACTGGTCACAAGTCACTGGTCACTGGTCACTGGTCAATGGTCACTATCGCTGGTCACTTGTCACTGGTCACTGGTCACTGGTCACTGGTCACTGGTCACAAGTCACTGGTCACTTGTCACTGGTCACTGGTCAATGGTCACTGTCGCTGGTCACTGGTCACTAGTCACTGGTCACTGGTCACTGGTCACTGGTCACTGGTCACTGGTCACTGGTCACAGGTCAATGGTCACTGGTCACTGGACACAGGTCACTGTTCACACTGGTCACTGGTCACTGGTCACTGGTCACTGGTCACTGGTCAATGGTCACTGGCCACTGGTCACTGGTCACTGGTCAATGGTCACTTTCGCTGGTCAATGGTCACTGTCGCTCGTAAACGGTCACTGTCGCTGGTCACTGGTCACTGGTCACTGGTCACTGGTCACTGGTCACTGGTCACTGGTCAATGGTCACTGGTCACTGGACACTGGTCACTGGTCACTGGTCACTGGTCACTGGTCAATGGTAACTTGTCACTGGGCAGTGGTCAATGGTCACTGGTCACTAGTCACTGGTCACTGGTCACTGGTCACTGGTCACTGGTCACTGGTCACTGGTCACAGGTCAATGGTCACTGGTCACTGGACACAGGTCACTGGTCACTGGTCACTGGTCACTGGTCACTGGTCACTGGTCAATGGTCACTGGCCACTGGTCACTGGTCACTGGTCAATGGTCACTTTCGCTGGTCAATGGTCACTGTCGCTCGTAAACGGTCACTGTCGCTGGTCACTGGTCACTGGTCACTGGTCACTGGTCACTGGTCACTGGTCAATGGTCACTGGTCACTGGACACTGGTCACTGGTCACTGGTCACTGGTCACTGGTCACTGGTCAATGGTAACTTGTCACCGGTCACTGGTCACTGGTCACTGGTCAATGGTCACTGGCCACTGGTCACTGGTCACTGGTCAATGGTCACTTTCGCTGGTCAATGGTCACTGTCGCTGGTCACTGGTCACTGGTCACTGGTCACTGTCGCTGGTCACTGGTCACTGGTCACTGGTCACTGGTAACTGGTCAATGGTCACTGTCGCTGGTCACTGGTCACTGGTCACTGGTCACTGGTCAATGGTAACTTGTCACTGGGCAGTGGTCAATGGTCACTGGTCACTGGTCACTGGTCACTGGTCACTGGTCGCAGGTCAATGGTCACTGGTCACTGGTCACTGGTCACTGGTCAATGGTCACTTTCGCTGGTCAATGGTCACTGTCGCTGGTAAACGGTCACTGTCGCTGGTCACTGGTCACTGGTCACTGGTCACTGGTCACTGGTCACTGGTCACTGGTCACTGGTCACTGGTCACAGGTCAATGGTCACTGGTCACTGGACACAGGTCACTGGTCACTGGTCACCGGTCACTGGTCACTGGTCACTGGTCAATGGTCCCTGGCCACTGGTCACTGGTCACTGTCGCTGGTCACTGGTCACTGGTCACTGGTCACTGGTAACTGGTCAATGGTCACTGTCGCTGGTCACTGGTCACTGGTCACTGGTCACTGGTCAATGGTAACTTGTCACTGGTCAATGGTAACTTGTCACTGGGCAGTGGTCAATGGTCACTGGTCACTGGTCACTGGTCACTGGTCACTGGTCACAGGTCAATGGTCACTGGTCACTGGACACAGGTCACTGGTCACTGGTCACTGGTCACTGGTCACTGGTCACTGTTCACTGGTCACTGATCACTGGTCAATGGTCACCGTCGCTGGTCACGGTTCACTGGTCACTGATCACTGGTCACGAGTCACTGGTCACTGGTCACTGGTCAATGGTCACTATCGCTGGTCAATGGTCATTGTCGCTGGTCACTGGTCATTGGTCACTTGTCACTGGTCACTGGTCACTGGTCACTGGTCACTGGTTACTGGTCACAGGTCAATGGTCACTGGTCACTGGTCACTGGTCAATGGTCACTGTCGCTGGTCACTGGTCACTGGTCAATGGTCACTTGTCCCTGGGCAGTGGTCACTGGTCACTGGTCAATGGTCACTATCGCTGGTCAATAGTCACTGTCGCTGGTCACTGGTCACTGGTCACTTGTCACTGGTCACTGGTCACTGGTCACTGGTCACTGGTCACTGGTCACAAGTCACTGGTCACTTGTCACTGGTCAGTGGCCACTCGTCAATGGTCACTGGTCACTGGTCACTGGTCAATTGTCTCTGTCGCTGGTCACTGGTCACGATTCGCTGGTCCCTGGTCACTGGTACTGGTCAATGGTCACTGTCGCTGGTCACTGGTCACTGGTCACTGGTCACTGGTCACTGGTCAATGGTCACTGTCGCTGGTCACTGGTCACAGGTCAATGGTCACTGGTCACTGGTCACTGGTCAATGGTCACTGTCGCTGGTCACTGGTCACTGGTCAATGGTCACTGTCGCTGGTCACTGTTCACTGGTCACTGATCACTGGTCACTGGTCACTGGTCACTGGTCACTGGTCACTGGTCACTGGTCACTGATCACTGGTCAATGGTCACTGGTCACTGGTCACTGGTCACAGGTCAATGGTCACTGGTCACTGGTCACTGGTCAATGGTCACTGTCGCTGGTCACTGGTCACTTGTCAATGGTCACTTGTCCCTGGGCAGTGGTCACTGGTCACTGGTCAATGGTCACTGTCGCTGGTCACTGGTCACTGGTCACTTGTCACTGGTCACTGGTCACTGGTCACTGGTCACTGGTCACTGGTCACAAGTCACTGGTCACTTGTCACTGGTCAGTGGCCACTCGTCAATGGTCACTGGTCACTGGTCACTGGTCAATGGTCTCTGTCGCTGGTCACTGGTCACGATTCGCTGGTCCCTGGTCACTGGTACTGGTCAATGGTCACTGTCGCTGATCACTGGTCACTGGTCACTGGTCACTGGTCACTGGACAATGGTCACTGTCGCTGGTCACTGGTCACTGGTCACTGATCACTGGTCACTGGTCACTGGTCACTGGTCACTGGTCACTGGTCAATGGTCACTATCGCTGGTCAATGGTCACTGTCGCTGGTCACTGGTCATTGGTCACTTGTCACTGGTCACTGGTCACTGGTCACTGGTCACTGGTCACTGGTCACAGGTCAATGGTCACTGGTCACTGGTCACTGGTCAATGGTCACTGTCGCTGGTCACTGGTCACTTGTCAATGGTCACTTGTCCCTGGGCAGTGGTCACTGGTCACTGGTCAATGGTCACTGTCGCTGGTCACTGGTCACTGGTCACTTGTCACTGGTCACTGGTCACTGGTCACTGGTCACTGGTCACTGGTCACAAGTCACTGGTCACTTGTCACTGGTCAGTGGCCACTCGTCAATGGTCACTGGTCACTGGTCACTGGTCAATGGTCTCTGTCGCTGGTCACTGGTCACGATTCGCTGGTCCCTGGTCACTGGTACTGGTCAATGGTCACTGTCGCTGATCACTGGTCACTGGTCACTGGTCACTGGTCACTGGTCAATGGTCACTGTCGCTGGTCACTGGTCACTGGTCACTGATCACTGGTCACTGGTCACTGGTCACTGGTCACTGGTCACTGGTCAATGGTCACTGTCGCTGGTCACTGTTCACTGGTCACTGGTCACTGGTCACTGGTCACAGGTCAATGGTCACTGGTCACTGGACACAGGTCACTGGTCACACTGGTCACTGGTCACTGGTCACTGGTCACTGGTCACTGGTCAATGGTCACTGGCCACTGGTCACTGGTCACTGGTCAATGGTCACTTTCGCTGGTCAATGGTCACTGTCGCTCGTAAACGGTCACTGTCGCTGGTCACTGGTCACAGGTCAATGGTCACTGGTCACTGGTCACTGGTCAATGGTCACTGTCGCTGGTCACTGGTCACTGGTCACTGATCACTGGTCACTGGTCACTGGTCACTGGTCACTGGTCACTGGTCACTGGTACTGGTCAATGGTCACTGTCGCTGATCACTGGTCACTGGTCACTGGTCACAGGTCACTGGTCAATGGTCACTATCGCTGGTCAATGGTCACTGTCGCTGGTCACTGGTCATTGGTCACTTGTCACTGGTCACTGGTCACTGGTCACTGGTCACTGGTCACTGGTCACTGGTCACAGGTCAATGGTCACTGGTCACTGGACACAGGTCACTTGTCACTGGTCACTGGTCACTGGTCACAAGTCACTGGTCACTAGTCACTGGTCACTGGTCAATGGTCACTGTCGCTGGTCACTGGTCACTAGTCACTGGTCACTGGTCACTGGTCACTGGTCACAAGTCACTGGTCACTGGTCACTGGTCAATGGTCACTATCGCTGGTCACTTGTCACTGGTCACTGGTCACTGGTCACTGGTCACTGGTCACAAGTCACTGGTCACTTGTCACTGGTCACTGGTCAATGGTCACTGTCGCTGGTCACTGGTCACTAGTCACTGGTCACTGGTCACTGGTCACTGGTCACTGGTCACTGGTCACTGGTCACAGGTCAATGGTCACTGGTCACTGGACACAGGTCACTGGTCACACTGGTCACTGGTCACTGGTCACTGGTCACTGGTCACTGGTCAATGGTCACTGGCCACTGGTCACTGGTCACTGGTCAATGGTCACTTTCGCTGGTCAATGGTCACTGTCGCTCGTAAACGGTCACTGTCGCTGGTCACTGGTCACAGGTCAATGGTCACTGGTCACTGGTCACTGGTCAATGGTCACTGTCGCTGGTCACTGGTCACTGGTCACTGATCACTGGTCACTGGTCACTGGTCACTGGTCACTGGTCACTGGTCACTGGTACTGGTCAATGGTCACTGTCGCTGATCACTGGTCACTGGTCACTGGTCACAGGTCACTGGTCAATGGTCACTGTCGCTGGTCACTGGTCACTGGTCACTGATCACTGGTCACTGGTCACTGGTCACTGGTCAATGGTCACTGTCGCTGGTCACTGTTCACTGGTCACTGATCACTGGTCACTGGTCACTGGTCACTGGTCACTGGTCACTGGTCACTGGTCAATGGTCACTGGTCACTGGACACTGGTCACTGGTCACTGGTCACTGGTCACTGGTCAATGGTAACTTGTCACTGGGCAGTGGTCAATGGTCACTGGTCACTAGTCACTGGTCACTGGTCACTGGTCACTGGTCACTGGTCACTGGTCACTGGTCACAGGTCAATGGTCACTGGTCACTGGACACAGGTCACTGGTCACTGGTCACTGGTCACTGGTCACTGGTCACTGGTCAATGGTCACTGGCCACTGGTCACTGGTCACTGGTCAATGGTCACTTTCGCTGGTCAATGGTCACTGTCGCTCGTAAACGGTCACTGTCGCTGGTCACTGGTCACTGGTCACTGGTCACTGGTCACTGGTCACTGGTCAATGGTCACTGGTCACTGGACACTGGTCACTGGTCACTGGTCACTGGTCACTGGTCACTGGTCAATGGTAACTTGTCACCGGTCACTGGTCACTGGTCACTGGTCAATGGTCACTGGCCACTGGTCACTGGTCACTGGTCAATGGTCACTTTCGCTGGTCAATGGTCACTGTCGCTGGTCACTGGTCACTGGTCACTGGTCACTGTCGCTGGTCACTGGTCACTGGTCACTGGTCACTGGTAACTGGTCAATGGTCACTGTCGCTGGTCACTGGTCACTGGTCACTGGTCACTGGTCAATGGTAACTTGTCACTGGGCAGTGGTCAATGGTCACTGGTCACTGGTCACTGGTCACTGGTCACTGGTCACAGGTCAATGGTCACTGGTCACTGGTCACTGGTCACTGGTCAATGGTCACTTTCGCTGGTCAATGGTCACTGTCGCTGGTAAACGGTCACTGTCGCTGGTCACTGGTCACTGGTCACTGGTCACTGGTCACTGGTCACTGGTCACTGGTCACTGGTCACTGGTCACAGGTCAATGGTCACTGGTCACTGGACACAGGTCACTGGTCACTGGTCACCGGTCACTGGTCACTGGTCACTGGTCAATGGTCCCTGGCCACTGGTCACTGGTCACTGTCGCTGGTCACTGGTCACTGGTCACTGGTCACTGGTAACTGGTCAATGGTCACTGTCGCTGGTCACTGGTCACTGGTCACTGGTCACTGGTCAATGGTAACTTGTCACTGGTCAATGGTAACTTGTCACTGGGCAGTGGTCAATGGTCACTGGTCACTGGTCACTGGTCACAGGTCAATGGTCACTGGTCACTGGACACAGGTCACTGGTCACTGGTCACTGGTCACTGGTCACTGGTCACTGTTCACTGGTCACTGATCACTGGTCAATGGTCACCGTCGCTGGTCACGGTTCACTGGTCACTGATCACTGGTCACGAGTCACTGGTCACTGGTCACTGGTCAATGGTCACTATCGCTGGTTAATGGTCATTGTCGCTGGTCACTGGTCATTGGTCACTTGTCACTGGTCACTGGTCACTGGTCACTGGTCACTGGTTACTGGTCACAGGTCAATGGTCACTGGTCACTGGTCACTGGTCAATGGTCACTGTCGCTGGTCACTGGTCACTGGTCAATGGTCACTTGTCCCTGGGCAGTGGTCACTGGTCACTGGTCAATGGTCACTATCGCTGGTCAATAGTCACTGTCGCTGGTCACAAGTCACTGGTCACTTGTCACTGGTCAGTGGCCACTCGTCAATGGTCACTGGTCACTGGTCACTGGTCAATTGTCTCTGTCGCTGGTCACTGGTCACGATTCGCTGGTCCCTGGTCACTGGTACTGGTCAATGGTCACTGTCGCTGGTCACTGGTCACTGGTCACTGGTCACTGGTCACTGGTCAATGGTCACTGTCGCTGGTCACTGGTCACAGGTCAATGGTCACTGGTCACTGGTCACTGGTCAATGGTCACTGTCGCTGGTCACTGGTCACTGGTCAATGGTCACTGTCGCTGGTCACTGTTCACTGGTCACTGATCACTGGTCACTGGTCACTGGTCACTGGTCACTGGTCACTGGTCACTGGTCACTGATCACTGGTCAATGGTCACTGGTCACTGGTCACTGGTCACAGGTCAATGGTCACTGGTCACTGGTCACTGGTCAATGGTCACTGTCGCTGGTCACTGGTCACTTGTCAATGGTCACTTGTCCCTGGGCAGTGGTCACTGGTCACTGGTCAATGGTCACTGTCGCTGGTCACTGGTCACTGGTCACTTGTCACTGGTCACTGGTCACTGGTCACTGGTCACTGGTCACTGGTCACAAGTCACTGGTCACTTGTCACTGGTCAGTGGCCACTCGTCAATGGTCACTGGTCACTGGTCACTGGTCAATGGTCTCTGTCGCTGGTCACTGGTCACGATTCGCTGGTCCCTGGTCACTGGTACTGGTCAATGGTCACTGTCGCTGATCACTGGTCACTGGTCACTGGTCACTGGTCACTGGACAATGGTCACTGTCGCTGGTCACTGGTCACTGGTCACTGATCACTGGTCACTGGTCACTGGTCACTGGTCACTGGTCACTGGTCAATGGTCACTGTCGCTGGTCACTGTTCACTGGTCACTGATCACTGGTCACTGGTCACTGGTCACTGGTCACTGGTCACTGGTCACTGGTCACTGATCACTGGTCACTGGTCACTGGTCACTGGTCACTGGTCACTGGTCAATGGTCACTATCGCTGGTCAATGGTCACTGTCGCTGGTCACTGGTCATTGGTCACTTGTCACTGGTCACTGGTCACTGGTCACTGGTCACTGGTCACTGGTCACAGGTCAATGGTCACTGGTCACTGGTCACTGGTCAATGGTCACTGTCGCTGGTCACTGGTCACTTGTCAATGGTCACTTGTCCCTGGGCAGTGGTCACTGGTCACTGGTCAATGGTCACTGTCGCTGGTCACTGGTCACTGGTCACTTGTCACTGGTCACTGGTCACTGGTCACTGGTCACTGGTCACTGGTCACAAGTCACTGGTCACTTGTCACTGGTCAGTGGCCACTCGTCAATGGTCACTGGTCACTGGTCACTGGTCAATGGTCTCTGTCGCTGGTCACTGGTCACGATTCGCTGGTCCCTGGTCACTGGTACTGGTCAATGGTCACTGTCGCTGATCACTGGTCACTGGTCACTGGTCACTGGTCACTGGTCAATGGTCACTGTCGCTGGTCACTGGTCACTGGTCACTGATCACTGGTCACTGGTCACTGGTCACTGGTCACTGGTCACTGGTCAATGGTCACTGTCGCTGGTCACTGTTCACTGGTCACTGGTCACTGGTCACTGGTCACAGGTCAATGGTCACTGGTCACTGGACACAGGTCACTGGTCACACTGGTCACTGGTCACTGGTCACTGGTCACTGGTCACTGGTCAATGGTCACTGGCCACTGGTCACTGGTCACTGGTCAATGGTCACTTTCGCTGGTCAATGGTCACTGTCGCTCGTAAACGGTCACTGTCGCTGGTCACTGGTCACAGGTCAATGGTCACTGGTCACTGGTCACTGGTCAATGGTCACTGTCGCTGGTCACTGGTCACTGGTCACTGATCACTGGTCACTGGTCACTGGTCACTGGTCACTGGTCACTGGTCACTGGTACTGGTCAATGGTCACTGTCGCTGATCACTGGTCACTGGTCACTGGTCACAGGTCACTGGTCAATGGTCACTATCGCTGGTCAATGGTCACTGTCGCTGGTCACTGGTCATTGGTCACTTGTCACTGGTCACTGGTCACTGGTCACTGGTCACTGGTCACTGGTCACTGGTCACAGGTCAATGGTCACTGGTCACTGGACACAGGTCACTTGTCACTGGTCACTGGTCACTGGTCACAAGTCACTGGTCACTAGTCACTGGTCACTGGTCAATGGTCACTGTCGCTGGTCACTGGTCACTAGTCACTGGTCACTGGTCACTGGTCACTGGTCACAAGTCACTGGTCACTGGTCACTGGTCAATGGTCACTATCGCTGGTCACTTGTCACTGGTCACTGGTCACTGGTCACTGGTCACTGGTCACAAGTCACTGGTCACTTGTCACTGGTCACTGGTCAATGGTCACTGTCGCTGGTCACTGGTCACTAGTCACTGGTCACTGGTCACTGGTCACTGGTCACTGGTCACTGGTCACTGGTCACAGGTCAATGGTCACTGGTCACTGGACACAGGTCACTGGTCACACTGGTCACTGGTCACTGGTCACTGGTCACTGGTCACTGGTCAATGGTCACTGGCCACTGGTCACTGGTCACTGGTCAATGGTCACTTTCGCTGGTCAATGGTCACTGTCGCTCGTAAACGGTCACTGTCGCTGGTCACTGGTCACAGGTCAATGGTCACTGGTCACTGGTCACTGGTCAATGGTCACTGTCGCTGGTCACTGGTCACTGGTCACTGATCACTGGTCACTGGTCACTGGTCACTGGTCACTGGTACTGGTCAATGGTCACTGTCGCTGATCACTGGTCACTGGTCACTGGTCACAGGTCACTGGTCAATGGTCACTGTCGCTGGTCACTGGTCACGGGTCACTGATCACTGGTCACTGGTCACTGGTCACTGGTCAATGGTCACTGTCGCTGGTCACTGTTCACTGGTCACTGATCACTGGTCACTGGTCACTGGTCACTGGTCACTGGTCACTGGTCACTGGTCACTGATCACTGGTCACTGGTCACTGGTCACTGGTCACTGGTCACAGGTCAATGGTCACTGGTCACTGGTCACTGGTCAATGGTCACTGTCGCTGGTCACTGGTCACTGGTCAATGGTCACTTGTCCCTGGGCAGTGGTCACTGGTCACTGGTCAATGGTCACTGTCGCTGGTCACTGGTCACTGGTCACTTGTCACTGGTCACTGGTCACTGGTCACTGGTCACTGGTCACTGGTCACAAGTCACTGGTCACTTGTCACTGGTCAGTGGCCACTCGTCAATGGTCACTGGTCACTGGTCACTGGTCAATGGTCTCTGTCGCTGGTCACTGGTCACGATTCGCTGGTCCCTGGTCACTGGTACTGGTCAATGGTCACTGTCGCTGATCACTGGTCACTGGTCACTGGTCACTGGTCACTGGACAATGGTCACTGTCGCTGGTCACTGGTCACTGGTCACTGATCACTGGTCACTGGTCACTGGTCACTGGTCACTGGTCACTGGTCAATGGTCACTGTCGCTGGTCACTGTTCACTGGTCACTGATCACTGGTCACTGGTCACTGGTCACTGGTCACTGGTCACTGGTCACTGGTCACTGATCACTGGTCACTGGTCACTGGTCACTGGTCACTGGTCACTGGTCAATGGTCACTATCGCTGGTCAATGGTCACTGTCGCTGGTCACTGGTCATTGGTCACTTGTCACTGGTCACTGGTCACTGGTCACTGGTCACTGGTCACTGGTCACAGGTCAATGGTCACTGGTCACTGGTCACTGGTCAATGGTCACTGTCGCTGGTCACTGGTCACTTGTCAATGGTCACTTGTCCCTGGGCAGTGGTCACTGGTCACTGGTCAATGGTCACTGTCGCTGGTCACTGGTCACTGGTCACTTGTCACTGGTCACTGGTCACTGGTAACTGGTCACTGGTCACTGGTCACAAGTCACTGGTCACTTGTCACTGGTCAGTGGCCACTCGTCAATGGTCACTGGTCACTGGTCACTGGTCAATGGTCTCTGTCGCTGGTCACTGGTCACGATTCGCTGGTCCCTGGTCACTGGTACTGGTCAATGGTCACTGTCGCTGATCACTGGTCACTGGTCACTGGTCACTGGTCACTGGTCAATGGTCACTGTCGCTGGTCACTGGTCACTGGTCACTGATCACTGGTCACTGGTCACTGGTCACTGGTCAATGGTCACTGTCGCTGGTCACTGTTCACTGGTCACTGGTCACTGGTCACTGGTCACAGGTCAATGGTCACTGGTCACTGGACACAGGTCACTGGTCACACTGGTCACTGGTCACTGGTCACTGGTCACTGGTCACTGGTCAATGGTCACTGGCCACTGGTCACTGGTCACTGGTCAATGGTCACTTTCGCTGGTCAATGGTCACTGTCGCTCGTAAACGGTCACTGTCGCTGGTCACTGGTCACAGGTCAATGGTCACTGGTCACTGGTCACTGGTCAATGGTCACTGTCGCTGGTCACTGGTCACTGGTCACTGATCACTGGTCACTGGTCACTGGTCACTGGTCACTGGTCACTGGTCACTGGTACTGGTCAATGGTCACTGTCGCTGATCACTGGTCACTGGTCACTGGTCACAGGTCACTGGTCAATGGTCACTGTCGCTGGTCAATGGTCACTGTCGCTCGTAAACGGTCACTGTCGCTGGTCACTGGTCACAGGTCAATGGTCACTGGTCACTGGTCAATGGTCACTTTCGCTGGTCAATGGTCACTGTCGCTCGTAAACGGTCACTGTCGCTGGTCACTGGTCACAGGTCAATGGTCACTGGTCACTGGTCACTGGTCACTGATCACTGGTCACTGGTCACTGGTCACTGGTCACTGGTCACTGGTCAATGGTCACTATCGCTGGTCAATGGTCACTGTCGCTGGTCACTGGTCAATGGTCACTTGTCACTGGTCACTGGTCACTGGTCACTGGTCACTGGTCACTGGTCACAGGTCAATGGTCACTGGTCACTGGACACAGGTCACTTGTCACTGGTCACTGGTCACTGGTCACAAGTCACTGGTCACTAGTCACTGGTCACTGGTCAATGGTCACTGTCGCTGGTCACTGGTCACTAGTCACTGGTCACTGGTCACTGGTCACTGGTCACAAGTCACTGGTCACTGGTCACTGGTCAATGGTCACTATCGCTGGTCACTTGTCACTGGTCACTGGTCACTGGTCACTGGTCACTGGTCACAAGTCACTGGTCACTTGTCACTGGTCACTGGTCAATGGTCACTGTTGCTGGTCACTGGTCACTAGTCACTGGTCACTGGTCACTGGTCACTGGTCACTGGTCACTGGTCACTGGTCACAGGTCAATGGTCACTGGTCACTGGACACAGGTCACTGGTCACACTGGTCACTGGTCACTGGTCACTGGTCACTGGTCACTGGTCAATGGTCACTGGCCACTGGTCACTGGTCACTGGTCAATGGTCACTTTCGCTGGTCAATGGTCACTGTCGCTCGTAAACGGTCACTGTCGCTGGTCACTGGTCACAGGTCAATGGTCACTGGTCACTGGTCACTGGTCAATGGTCACTGTCGCTGGTCACTGGTCACTGGTCACTGATCACTGGTCACTGGTCACTGGTCACTGGTCACTGGTCACTGGTCACTGGTACTGGTCAATGGTCACTGTCGCTGATCACTGGTCACTGGTCACTGGTCACAGGTCACTGGTCAATGGTCACTGTCGCTGGTCACTGGTCACTGGTCACTGATCACTGGTCACTGGTCACTGGTCACTGGTCACTGGTCACTGGTCAATGGTCACTGTCGCTGGTCACTGTTCACTGGTCACTGATCACTGGTCACTGGTCACTGGTCACTGGTCACTGGTCACTGGTCACTGGTCACTGATCACTGGTCACTGGTCACTGGTCACTGGTCACTGGTCACTGGTCAATGGTCACTATCGCTGGTCAATGGTCACTGTCGCTGGTCACTGGTCATTGGTCACTTGTCACTGGTCACTGGTCACTGGTCACTGGTCACTGGTCACTGGTCACAGGTCAATGGTCACTGGTCACTGGTCACTGGTCAATGGTCACTGTCGCTGGTCACTGGTCACTTGTCAATGGTCACTTGTCCCTGGGCAGTGGTCACTGGTCACTGGTCACTGGTCACTGGTCACAGGTCACTGGTCAATGGTCACTATCGCTGGTCAATGGTCACTGTCGCTGGTCACTGGTCATTGGTCACTTGTCACTGGTCACTGGTCACTGGTCACTGGTCACTGGTCACTGGTCACAGGTCAATGGTCACTGGTCACTGGACACAGGTCACTTGTCACTGGTCACTGGTCACTGGTCACAAGTCACTGGTCACTAGTCACTGGTCACTGGTCAATGGTCACTGTCGCTGGTCACTGGTCACTAGTCACTGGTCGCTGGTCACTGGTCACTGGTCACAAGTCACTGGTCACTGGTCACTGGTCAATGGTCACTATCGCTGGTCACTTGTCACTGGTCACTGGTCACTGGTCACTGGTCACTGGTCACAAGTCACTGGTCACTTGTCACTGGTCACTGGTCACTGGTCACTGGTCACAAGTCACTGGTCACTGGTCACTGGTCAATGGTCACTATCGCTGGTCACTTGTCACTGGTCACTGGTCACTGGTCACTGGTCACTGGTCACAAGTCACTGGTCACTTGTCACTGGTCACTGGTCAATGGTCACTGTCGCTGGTCACTGGTCACTAGTCACTGGTCACTGGTCACTGGTCACTGGTCACTGGTCACTGGTCACTGGTCACAGGTCAATGGTCACTGGTCACTGGACACAGGTCACTGGTCACACTGGTCACTGGTCACTGGTCACTGGTCACTGGTCACTGGTCAATGGTCACTGGCCACTGGTCACTGGTCACTGGTCAATGGTCACTTTCGCTGGTCAATGGTCACTGTCGCTCGTAAACGGTCACTGTCGCTGGTCACTGGTCACAGGTCAATGGTCACTGGTCACTGGTCACTGGTCAATGGTCACTGTAGCTGGTCACTGGTCACTGGTCACTGATCACTGGTCACTGGTCACTGGTCACTGGTCACTGGTCACTGGTCACTGGTACTGGTCAATGGTCACTGTCGCTGATCACTGGTCACTGGTCACTGGTCACAGGTCACTGGTCAATGGTCACTGTCGCTGGTCACTGGTCACTGGTCACTGATCACTGGTCACTGGTCACTGGTCACTGGTCACTGGTCACTGGTCAATGGTCACTGTCGCTGGTCACTGTTCACTGGTCACTGATCACTGGTCACTGGTCACTGGTCACTGGTCACTGGTCACTGATCACTGGTCACTGGTCACTGGTCACTGGTCACTGGTCACTGGTCAATGGTCACTATCGCTGGTCAATGGTCACTGTCGCTGGTCACTGGTCATTGGTCACTTGTCACTGGTCACTGGTCACTGGTCACTGGTCACTGGTCACTGGTCACAGGTCAATGGTCACTGGTCACTGGTCACTGGTCAATGGTCACTGTCGCTGGTCACTGGTCACTTGTCAATGGTCACTTGTCCCTGGGCAGTGGTCACTGGTCACTGGTCACTGGTCACTGGTCACAGGTCACTGGTCAATGGTCACTATCGCTGGTCAATGGTCACTGTCGCTGGTCACTGGTCATTGGTCACTTGTCACTGGTCACTGGTCACTGGTCACTGGTCACTGGTCACTGGTCACAGGTCAATGGTCACTGGTCACTGGACACAGGTCACTTGTCACTGGTCACTGGTCACTGGTCACAAGTCACTGGTCACTAGTCACTGGTCACTGGTCAATGGTCACTGTCGCTGGTCACTGGTCACTAGTCACTGGTCACTGGTCACTGGTCACTGGTCACAAGTCACTGGTCACTGGTCACTGGTCAATGGTCACTATCGCTGGTCACTTGTCACTGGTCACTGGTCACTGGTCACTGGTCACTGGTCACAAGTCACTGGTCACTTGTCACTGGTCACTGGTCAATGGTCACTGTCGCTGGTCACTGGTCACTAGTCACTGGTCACTGGTCACTGGTCACTGGTCACTGGTCACTGGTCACTGGTCACAGGTCAATGGTCACTGGTCACTGGACACAGGTCACTGGTCACACTGGTCACTGGTCACTGGTCACTGGTCACTGGTCACTGGTCAATGGTCACTGGCCACTGGTCACTGGTCACTGGTCAATGGTCACTTTCGCTGGTCAATGGTCACTGTCGCTCGTAAACGGTCACTGTCGCTGGTCACTGGTCACAGGTCAATGGTCACTGGTCACTGGTCACTGGTCAATGGTCACTGTCGCTGGTCACTGGTCACTGGTCACTGATCACTGGTCACTGGTCACTGGTCACTGGTCACTGGTACTGGTCAATGGTCACTGTCGCTGATCACTGGTCACTGGTCACTGGTCACAGGTCACTGGTCAATGGTCACTGTCGCTGGTCACTGGTCACTGGTCACTGATCACTGGTCACTGGTCACTGGTCACTGGTCAATGGTCACTGTCGCTGGTCACTGTTCACTGGTCACTGATCACTGGTCACTGGTCACTGGTCACTGGTCACTGGTCACTGATCACTGGTCACTGGTCACTGGTCACTGGTCACTGGTCACAGGTCTATGGTCACTGGTCACTGGTCACTGGTCAATGGTCACTGTCGCTGGTCACTGGTCACTGGTCAATGGTCACTTGTCCCTGGGCAGTGGTCACTGGTCACTGGTCAATGGTCACTGTCGCTGGTCACTGGTCACTGGTCACTTGTCACTGGTCACTGGTCACTGGTCACTGGTCACTGGTCACTGGTCACAAGTCACTGGTCACTTGTCACTGGTCAGTGGCCACTCGTCAATGGTCACTGGTCACTGGTCACTGGTCAATGGTCTCTGTCGCTGGTCACTGGTCACGATTCGCTGGTCCCTGGTCACTGGTACTGGTCAATGGTCACTGTCGCTGATCACTGGTCACTGGTCACTGGTCACTGGTCACTGGACAATGGTCACTGTCGCTGGTCACTGGTCACTGGTCACTGATCACTGGTCACTGGTCACTGGTCACTGGTCACTGGTCACTGGTCAATGGTCACTGTCGCTGGTCACTGTTCACTGGTCACTGATCACTGGTCACTGGTCACTGGTCACTGGTCACTGGTCACTGGTCACTGGTCACTGATCACTGGTCACTGGTCACTGGTCACTGGTCACTGGTCACTGGTCAATGGTCACTATCGCTGGTCAATGGTCACTGTCGCTGGGCACTGGTCATTGGTCACTTGTCACTGGTCACTGGTCACTGGTCACTGGTCACTGGTCACTGGTCACAGGTCAATGGTCACTGGTCACTGGTCACTGGTCAATGGTCACTGTCGCTGGTCACTGGTCACTTGTCAATGGTCACTTGTCCCTGGGCAGTGGTCACTGGTCACTGGTCAATGGTCACTGTCGCTGGTCACTGGTCACTGGTCACTTGTCACTGGTCACTGGTCACTGGTCACTGGTCACTGGTCACTGGTCACAAGTCACTGGTCACTTGTCACTGGTCAGTGGCCACTCGTCAATGGTCACTGGTCACTGGTCACTGGTCAATGGTCTCTGTCGCTGGTCACTGGTCACGATTCGCTGGTCCCTGGTCACTGGTACTGGTCAATGGTCACTGTCGCTGATCACTGGTCACTGGTCACTGGTCACTGGTCACTGGTCAATGGTCACTGTCGCTGGTCACTGGTCACTGGTCACTGATCACTGGTCACTGGTCACTGGTCACTGGTCACTGGTCACTGGTCAATGGTCACTGTCGCTGGTCACTGTTCACTGGTCACTGGTCACTGGTCACTGGTCACAGGTCAATGGTCACTGGTCACTGGACACAGGTCACTGGTCACACTGGTCACTGGTCACTGGTCACTGGTCACTGGTCACTGGTCAATGGTCACTGGCCACTGGTCACTGGTCACTGGTCAATGGTCACTTTCGCTGGTCAATGGTCACTGTCGCTCGTAAACGGTCACTGTCGCTGGTCACTGGTCACAGGTCAATGGTCACTGGTCACTGGTCACTGGTCAATGGTCACTGTCGCTGGTCACTGGTCACTGGTCACTGATCACTGGTCACTGGTCACTGGTCACTGGTCACTGGTCACTGGTCACTGGTACTGGTCAATGGTCACTGTCGCTGATCACTGGTCACTGGTCACTGGTCACAGGTCACTGGTCAATGGTCACTGTCGCTGGTCAATGGTCACTGTCGCTCGTAAACGGTCACTGTCGCTGGTCACTGGTCACAGGTCAATGGTCACTGGTCACTGGTCAATGGTCACTTTCGCTGGTCAATGGTCACTGTCGCTCGTAAACGGTCACTGTCGCTGGTCACTGGTCACAGGTCAATGGTCACTGGTCACTGGTCACTGGTCACTGGTCACTGATCACTGGTCACTGGTCACTGGTCACTGGTCACTGGTCACTGGTCAATGGTCACTATCGCTGGTCAATGGTCACTGTCGCTGGTCACTGGTCATTGGTCACTTGTCACTGGTCACTGGTCACTGGTCACTGGTCACTGGTCACTGGTCACAGGTCAATGGTCACTGGTCACTGGACACAGGTCACTTGTCACTGGTCACTGGTCACTGGTCACAAGTCACTGGTCACTAGTCACTGGTCACTGGTCAATGGTCACTGTCGCTGGTCACTGGTCACTAGTCACTGGTCACTGGTCACTGGTCACTGGTCACAAGTCACTGGTCACTGGTCACTGGTCAATGGTCACTATCGCTGGTCACTTGTCACTGGTCACTGGTCACTGGTCACTGGTCACTGGTCACAAGTCACTGGTCACTTGTCACTGGTCACTGGTCAATGGTCACTGTCGCTGGTCACTGGTCACTAGTCACTGGTCACTGGTCACTGGTCACTGGTCACTGGTCACTGGTCACTGGTCACAGGTCAATGGTCACTGGTCACTGGACACAGGTCACTGGTCACACTGGTCACTGGTCACTGGTCACTGGTCACTGGTCACTGGTCAATGGTCACTGGCCACTGGTCACTGGTCACTGGTCAATGGTCACTTTCGCTGGTCAATGGTCACTGTCGCTCGTAAACGGTCACTGTCGCTGGTCACTGGTCACAGGTCAATGGTCACTGGTCACTGGTCACTGGTCAATGGTCACTGTCGCTGGTCACTGGTCACTGGTCACTGATCACTGGTCACTGGTCACTGGTCACTGGTCACTGGTCACTGGTCACTGGTACTGGTCAATGGTCACTGTCGCTGGTCACTGGTCACTGGTCACTGGTCACAGGTCACTGGTCAATGGTCACTGTCGCTGGTCACTGGTCACTGGTCACTGATCACTGGTCACTGGTCACTGGTCACTGGTCACTGGTCACTGGTCAATGGTCACTGTCGCTGGTCACTGTTCACTGGTCACTGATCACTGGTCACTGGTCACTGGTCACTGGTCACTGGTCACTGGTCACTGGTCACTGATCACTGGTCACTGGTCACTGGTCACTGGTCACTTGTCACAGGTCAATGGTCACTGGTCACTGGTCACTGGTCAATGGTCACTGTCGCTGGTCACTGGTCACTGGTCAATGGTCACTTGTCCCTGGGCAGTGGTCACTGGTCACTGGTCAATGGTCACTGTCGCTGGTCACTGGTCACTGGTCACTTGTCACTGGTCACTGGTCACTGGTCACTGGTCACTGGTCACTGGTCACAAGTCACTGGTCACTTGTCACTGGTCAGTGGCCACTCGTCAATGGTCACTGGTCACTGGTCACTGGTCAATGGTCTCTGTCGCTGGTCACTGGTCACGATTCGCTGGTCCCTGGTCACTGGTACTGGTCAATGGTCACTGTCGCTGATCACTGGTCACTGGTCACTGGTCACTGGTCACTGGTCAATGGTCACTGGTCACTGGTCACTGGTCACTGGTCACTGATCACTGGTCACTGGTCACTGGTCACTGGTCACTGGTCACTGGTCAATGGTCACTATCGCTGGTCAATGGTCACTGTCGCTGGTCACTGGTCATTGGTCACTTGTCACTGGTCACTGGTCACTGGTCACTGGTCACTGGTCACTGGTCACAGGTCAATGGTCACTGGTCACTGGACACAGGTCACTTGTCACTGGTCACTGGTCACTGGTCACAAGTCACTGGTCACTTGTCACTGGTCACTGGTCAATGGTCACTGTCGCTGGTCACTGGTCACTAGTCACTGGTCACTGGTCACTGGTCACTGGTCACAAGTCACTGGTCACTGGTCACTGGTCAATGGTCACTATCGCTGGTCACTTGTCACTGGTCACTGGTCACTGGTCACTGGTCACTGGTCACAAGTCACTGGTCACTTGTCACTGGTCACTGGTCAATGGTCACTGTCGCTGGTCACTGGTCACTAGTCACTGGTCACTGGTCACTGGTCACTGGTCACTGGTCACTGGTCACTGGTCACAGGTCAATGGTCACTGGTCACTGGACACAGGTCACTGGTCACACTGGTCACTGGTCACTGGTCACTGGTCACTGGTCACTGGTCAATGGACACAAGTCACTGGTCACTGGTCACTGGTCACAAGTCACTGGTCACTGGTCACTGGTCAATGGTCACAATCGCTGGTCACTTGTCACAGGTCACTGGTCACTGGTCACTGGTCACTGGTCACAAGTCACTGGTCACTTGTCACAGGTCACTGGTCACTGGTCACTGGTCACTGGTCACTGGTCACTGGTCAATGGTCACTGGCCACTGGTCACTGGTCACTGGTCAATGGTCACTTTCGCTGGTCAATGGTCACTGTCGCTCGTAAACGGTCACTGTCGCTGGTCACTGGTCACTGGTCACTGGTCACTGGTCACTGGTCACTGGTCAATGGTCACTGGTCACTGGACACTGGTCACTGGTCACTGGTCACTGGTCACTGGTCACTGGTCAATGGTAACTTGTCACCGGTCACTGGTCACTGGTCACTGGTCAATGGTCACTGGCCACTGGTCACTGGTCACTGGTCAATGGTCACTTTCGCTGGTCAATGGTCACTGTCGCTGGTCACTGGTCACTGGTCACTGGTCACTGTCGCTGGTCACTGGTCACTGGTCACTGGTCACTGGTAACTGGTCAATGGTCACTGTCGCTGGTCACTGGTCACTGGTCACTGGTCACTGGTCAATGGTAACTTGTCACTGGGCAGTGGTCAATGGTCACTGGTCACTGGTCACTGGTCACTGGTCACTGGTCACAGGTCAATGGTCACTGGTCACTGGTCACTGGTCACTGGTCAATGGTCACTTTCGCTGGTCAATGGTCACTGTCGCTGGTAAACGGTCACTGTCGCTGGTCACTGGTCACTGGTCACTGGTCACTGGTCACTGGTCACTGGTCACTGGTCACTGGTCACTGGTCACAGGTCAATGGTCACTGGTCACTGGACACAGGTCACTGGTCACTGGTCACCGGTCACTGGTCACTGGTCACTGGTCAATGGTCCCTGGCCACTGGTCACTGGTCACTGTCGCTGGTCACTGGTCACTGGTCACTGGTCACTGGTAACTGGTCAATGGTCACTGTCGCTGGTCACTGGTCACTGGTCACTGGTCACTGGTCAATGGTAACTTGTCACTGGTCAATGGTAACTTGTCACTGGGCAGTGGTCAATGGTCACTGGTCACTGGTCACTGGTCACTGGTCACTGGTCACAGGTCAATGGTCACTGGTCACTGGACACAGGTCACTGGTCACTGGTCACTGGTCACAGGTCAATGGTCACTGGTCACTGGTCACTGGTCAATGGTCACTGTCGCTGGTCACTGGTCACTGGTCAATGGTCACTTGTCCCTGGGCAGTGGTCACTGGTCACTGATCACTGGTCACTGGTCACTGGTCACTGGTCAATGGTCACTGTCGCTGGTCACTGTTCACTGGTCACTGATCACTGGTCACTGGTCACTGGTCACTGGTCACTGGTCACTGGTCACTGGTCACTGATCACTGGTCACTGGTCACTGGTCACTGGTCACTGGTCACAGGTCAATGGTCACTGGTCACTGGTCACTGGTCAATGGTCACTGTCGCTGGTCACTGGTCACTGGTCAATGGTCACTTGTCCCTGGGCAGTGGTCACTGGTCACTGGTCAATGGTCACTGTCGCTGGTCACTGGTCACTTGTCACTGGTCACTGGTCACTGGTCACTGGTCACTGGTCACTGGTCACAAGTCACTGGTCACTTGTCACTGGTCAGTGGCCACTCGTCAATGGTCACTGGTCACTGGTCACTGGTCAATGGTCTCTGTCGCTGGTCACTGGTCACGATTCGCTGGTCCCTGGTCACTGGTACTGGTCAATGGTCACTGTCGCTGATCACTGGTCACTGGTCACTGGTCACTGGTCACTGGACAATGGTCACTGTCGCTGGTCACTGGTCACTGGTCACTGATCACTGGTCACTGGTCACTGGTCACTGGTCACTGGTCACTGGTCAATGGTCACTGTCGCTGGTCACTGTTCACTGGTCACTGATCACTGGTCACTGGTCACTGGTCACTGGTCACTGGTCACTGGTCACTGGTCACTGATCACTGGTCACTGGTCACTGGTCACTGGTCACTGGTCACTGGTCAATGGTCACTATCGCTGGTCAATGGTCACTGTCGCTGGTCACTGGTCATTGGTCACTTGTCACTGGTCACTGGTCACTGGTCACTGGTCACTGGTCACTGGTCACAGGTCAATGGTCACTGGTCACTGGTCACTGGTCAATGGTCACTGTCGCTGGTCACTGGTCACTTGTCAATGGTCACTTGTCCCTGGGCAGTGGTCACTGGTCACTGGTCAATGGTCACTGTCGCTGGTCACTGGTCACTGGTCACTTGTCACTGGTCACTGGTCACTGGTCACTGGTCACTGGTCACTGGTCACAAGTCACTGGTCACTTGTCACTGGTCAGTGGCCACTCGTCAATGGTCACTGGTCACTGGTCACTGGTCAATGGTCTCTGTCGCTGGTCACTGGTCACGATTCGCTGGTCCCTGGTCACTGGTACTGGTCAATGGTCACTGTCGCTGATCACTGGTCACTGGTCACTGGTCACTGGTCACTGGTCAATGGTCACTGTCGCTGGTCACTGGTCACTGGTCACTGATCACTGGTCACTGGTCACTGGTCACTGGTCACTGGTCACTGGTCAATGGTCACTGTCGCTGGTCACTGTTCACTGGTCACTGGTCACTGGTCACTGGTCACAGGTCAATGGTCACTGGTCACTGGACACAGGTCACTGGTCACACTGGTCACTGGTCACTGGTCACTGGTCACTGGTCACTGGTCAATGGTCACTGGCCACTGGTCACTGGTCACTGGTCAATGGTCACTTTCGCTGGTCAATGGTCACTGTCGCTCGTAAACGGTCACTGTCGCTGGTCACTGGTCACAGGTCAATGGTCACTGGTCACTGGTCACTGGTCAATGGTCACTGTCGCTGGTCACTGGTCACTGGTCACTGGTCACTGGTCACAAGTCACTGGTCACTTGTCACTGGTCACTGGTCAATGGTCACTGTCGCTGGTCACTGGTCACTAGTCACTGGTCACTGGTCACTGGTCACTGGTCACAAGTCACTGGTCACTGGTCACTGGTCAATGGTCACTATCGCTGGTCACTTGTCACTGGTCACTGGTCACTGGTCACTGGTCACTGGTCACAAGTCACTGGTCACTTGTCACTGGTCACTGGTCAATGGTCACTGTCGCTGGTCACTGGTCACTAGTCACTGGTCACTGGTCACTGGTCACTGGTCACTGGTCACTGGTCACTGGTCACAGGTCAATGGTCACTGGTCACTGGACACAGGTCACTGGTCACACTGGTCACTGGTCACTGGTCACTGGTCACTGGTCACTGGTCAATGGACACAAGTCACTGGTCACTGGTCACTGGTCACAAGTCTCTGGTCACTGGTCACTGGTCAATGGTCACTATCGCTGGTCACTTGTCACAGGTCACTGGTCACTGGTCACTGGTCACTGGTCACAAGTCACTGGTCACTTGTCACAGGTCACTGGTCACTGGTCACTGGTCACTGGTCACTGGTCACTGGTCAATGGTCACTGGCCACTGGTCACTGGTCACTGGTCAATGGTCACTTTCGCTGGTCAATGGTCACTGTCGCTCGTAAACGGTCACTGTCGCTGGTCACTGGTCACTGGTCACTGGTCACTGGTCACTGGTCACTGGTCAATGGTCACTGGTCACTGGACACTGGTCACTGGTCACTGGTCACTGGTCACTGGTCACTGGTCAATGGTAACTTGTCACCGGTCACTGGTCACTGGTCACTGGTCAATGGTCACTGGCCACTGGTCACTGGTCACTGGTCAATGGTCACTTTCGCTGGTCAATGGTCACTGTCGCTGGTCACTGGTCACTGGTCACTGGTCACTGTCGCTGGTCACTGGTCACTGGTCACTGGTCACTGGTAACTGGTCAATGGTCACTGTCGCTGGTCACTGGTCACTGGTCACTGGTCACTGGTCAATGGTAACTTGTCACTGGGCAGTGGTCAATGGTCACTGGTCACTGGTCACTGGTCACTGGTCACTGGTCACAGGTCAATGGTCACTGGTCACTGGTCACTGGTCACTGGTCAATGGTCACTTTCGCTGGTCAATGGTCACTGTCGCTGGTAAACGGTCACTGTCGCTGGTCACTGGTCACTGGTCACTGGTCACTGGTCACTGGTCACTGGTCACTGGTCACTGGTCACTGGTCACAGGTCAATGGTCACTGGTCACTGGACACAGGTCACTGGTCACTGGTCACCGGTCACTGGTCACTGGTCACTGGTCAATGGTCCCTGGCCACTGGTCACTGGTCACTGTCGCTGGTCACTGGTCACTGGTCACTGGTCACTGGTAACTGGTCAATGGTCACTGTCGCTGGTCACTGGTCACTGGTCACTGGTCACTGGTCAATGGTAACTTGTCACTGGTCAATGGTAACTTGTCACTGGGCAGTGGTCAATGGTCACTGGTCACTGGTCACTGGTCACTGGTCACTGGTCACTGGTCACTGGTCACTGGTCACTGTCGCTGGTCACTGGTCACTGGTCACTGGTCACTGGTAACTGGTCAATGGTCACTGTCGCTGGTCACTGGTCACTGGTCACTGGTCACTGGTCAATGGTAACTTGTCACTGGGCAGTGGTCAATGGTCACTGGTCACTGGTCACTGGTCACTGGTCACTGGTCACAGGTCAATGGTCACTGGTCACTGGTCACTGGTCACTGGTCAATGGTCACTTTCGCTGGTCAATGGTCACTGTCGCTGGTAAACGGTCACTGTCGCTGGTCACTGGTCACTGGTCACTGGTCACTGGTCACTGGTCACTGGTCACTGGTCACTGGTCACTGGTCACAGGTCAATGGTCACTGGTCACTGGACACAGGTCACTGGTCACTGGTCACCGGTCACTGGTCACTGGTCACTGGTCAATGGTCCCTGGCCACTGGTCACTGGTCACTGTCGCTGGTCACTGGTCACTGGTCACTGGTCACTGGTAACTGGTCAATGGTCACTGTCGCTGGTCACTGGTCACTGGTCACTGGTCACTGGTCAATGGTAACTTGTCACTGGTCAATGGTAACTTGTCACTGGGCAGTGGTCAATGGTCACTGGTCACTGGTCACTGGTCACAGGTCAATGGTCACTGGTCACTGGACACAGGTCACTGGTCACTGGTCACTGGTCACTGGTCACTGGTCACTGTTCACTGGTCACTGATCACTGGTCAATGGTCACCGTCGCTGGTCACGGTTCACTGGTCACTGATCACTGGTCACGAGTCACTGGTCACTGGTCACTGGTCAATGGTCACTATCGCTGGTTAATGGTCATTGTCGCTGGTCACTGGTCATTGGTCACTTGTCACTGGTCACTGGTCACTGGTCACTGGTCACTGGTTACTGGTCACAGGTCAATGGTCACTGGTCACTGGTCACTGGTCAATGGTCACTGTCGCTGGTCACTGGTCACTGGTCAATGGTCACTTGTCCCTGGGCAGTGGTCACTGGTCACTGGTCAATGGTCACTATCGCTGGTCAATAGTCACTGTCGCTGGTCACAAGTCACTGGTCACTTGTCACTGGTCAGTGGCCACTCGTCAATGGTCACTGGTCACTGGTCACTGGTCAATTGTCTCTGTCGCTGGTCACTGGTCACGATTCGCTGGTCCCTGGTCACTGGTACTGGTCAATGGTCACTGTCGCTGGTCACTGGTCACTGGTCACTGGTCACTGGTCACTGGTCAATGGTCACTGTCGCTGGTCACTGGTCACAGGTCAATGGTCACTGGTCACTGGTCACTGGTCAATGGTCACTGTCGCTGGTCACTGGTCACTGGTCAATGGTCACTGTCGCTGGTCACTGTTCACTGGTCACTGATCACTGGTCACTGGTCACTGGTCACTGGTCACTGGTCACTGGTCACTGGTCACTGATCACTGGTCAATGGTCACTGGTCACTGGTCACTGGTCACAGGTCAATGGTCACTGGTCACTGGTCACTGGTCAATGGTCACTGTCGCTGGTCACTGGTCACTTGTCAATGGTCACTTGTCCCTGGGCAGTGGTCACTGGTCACTGGTCAATGGTCACTGTCGCTGGTCACTGGTCACTGGTCACTTGTCACTGGTCACTGGTCACTGGTCACTGGTCACTGGTCACTGGTCACAAGTCACTGGTCACTTGTCACTGGTCAGTGGCCACTCGTCAATGGTCACTGGTCACTGGTCACTGGTCAATGGTCTCTGTCGCTGGTCACTGGTCACGATTCGCTGGTCCCTGGTCACTGGTACTGGTCAATGGTCACTGTCGCTGATCACTGGTCACTGGTCACTGGTCACTGGTCACTGGACAATGGTCACTGTCGCTGGTCACTGGTCACTGGTCACTGATCACTGGTCACTGGTCACTGGTCACTGGTCACTGGTCACTGGTCAATGGTCACTGTCGCTGGTCACTGTTCACTGGTCACTGATCACTGGTCACTGGTCACTGGTCACTGGTCACTGGTCACTGGTCACTGGTCACTGATCACTGGTCACTGGTCACTGGTCACTGGTCACTGGTCACTGGTCAATGGTCACTATCGCTGGTCAATGGTCACTGTCGCTGGTCACTGGTCATTGGTCACTTGTCACTGGTCACTGGTCACTGGTCACTGGTCACTGGTCACTGGTCACAGGTCAATGGTCACTGGTCACTGGTCACTGGTCAATGGTCACTGTCGCTGGTCACTGGTCACTTGTCAATGGTCACTTGTCCCTGGGCAGTGGTCACTGGTCACTGGTCAATGGTCACTGTCGCTGGTCACTGGTCACTGGTCACTTGTCACTGGTCACTGGTCACTGGTCACTGGTCACTGGTCACTGGTCACAAGTCACTGGTCACTTGTCACTGGTCAGTGGCCACTCGTCAATGGTCACTGGTCACTGGTCACTGGTCAATGGTCTCTGTCGCTGGTCACTGGTCACGATTCGCTGGTCCCTGGTCACTGGTACTGGTCAATGGTCACTGTCGCTGATCACTGGTCACTGGTCACTGGTCACTGGTCACTGGTCAATGGTCACTGTCGCTGGTCACTGGTCACTGGTCACTGATCACTGGTCACTGGTCACTGGTCACTGGTCACTGGTCACTGGTCAATGGTCACTGTCGCTGGTCACTGTTCACTGGTCACTGGTCACTGGTCACTGGTCACAGGTCAATGGTCACTGGTCACTGGACACAGGTCACTGGTCACACTGGTCACTGGTCACTGGTCACTGGTCACTGGTCACTGGTCAATGGTCACTGGCCACTGGTCACTGGTCACTGGTCAATGGTCACTTTCGCTGGTCAATGGTCACTGTCGCTCGTAAACGGTCACTGTCGCTGGTCACTGGTCACAGGTCAATGGTCACTGGTCACTGGTCACTGGTCAATGGTCACTGTCGCTGGTCACTGGTCACTGGTCACTGATCACTGGTCACTGGTCACTGGTCACTGGTCACTGGTCACTGGTCACTGGTACTGGTCAATGGTCACTGTCGCTGATCACTGGTCACTGGTCACTGGTCACAGGTCACTGGTCAATGGTCACTATCGCTGGTCAATGGTCACTGTCGCTGGTCACTGGTCATTGGTCACTTGTCACTGGTCACTGGTCACTGGTCACTGGTCACTGGTCACTGGTCACTGGTCACAGGTCAATGGTCACTGGTCACTGGACACAGGTCACTTGTCACTGGTCACTGGTCACTGGTCACAAGTCACTGGTCACTAGTCACTGGTCACTGGTCAATGGTCACTGTCGCTGGTCACTGGTCACTAGTCACTGGTCACTGGTCACTGGTCACTGGTCACAAGTCACTGGTCACTGGTCACTGGTCAATGGTCACTATCGCTGGTCACTTGTCACTGGTCACTGGTCACTGGTCACTGGTCACTGGTCACAAGTCACTGGTCACTTGTCACTGGTCACTGGTCAATGGTCACTGTCGCTGGTCACTGGTCACTAGTCACTGGTCACTGGTCACTGGTCACTGGTCACTGGTCACTGGTCACTGGTCACAGGTCAATGGTCACTGGTCACTGGACACAGGTCACTGGTCACACTGGTCACTGGTCACTGGTCACTGGTCACTGGTCACTGGTCAATGGTCACTGGCCACTGGTCACTGGTCACTGGTCAATGGTCACTTTCGCTGGTCAATGGTCACTGTCGCTCGTAAACGGTCACTGTCGCTGGTCACTGGTCACAGGTCAATGGTCACTGGTCACTGGTCACTGGTCAATGGTCACTGTCGCTGGTCACTGGTCACTGGTCACTGATCACTGGTCACTGGTCACTGGTCACTGGTCACTGGTACTGGTCAATGGTCACTGTCGCTGATCACTGGTCACTGGTCACTGGTCACAGGTCACTGGTCAATGGTCACTGTCGCTGGTCACTGGTCACGGGTCACTGATCACTGGTCACTGGTCACTGGTCACTGGTCAATGGTCACTGTCGCTGGTCACTGTTCACTGGTCACTGATCACTGGTCACTGGTCACTGGTCACTGGTCACTGGTCACTGGTCACTGGTCACTGATCACTGGTCACTGGTCACTGGTCACTGGTCACTGGTCACAGGTCAATGGTCACTGGTCACTGGTCACTGGTCAATGGTCACTGTCGCTGGTCACTGGTCACTGGTCAATGGTCACTTGTCCCTGGGCAGTGGTCACTGGTCACTGGTCAATGGTCACTGTCGCTGGTCACTGGTCACTGGTCACTTGTCACTGGTCACTGGTCACTGGTCACTGGTCACTGGTCACTGGTCACAAGTCACTGGTCACTTGTCACTGGTCAGTGGCCACTCGTCAATGGTCACTGGTCACTGGTCACTGGTCAATGGTCTCTGTCGCTGGTCACTGGTCACGATTCGCTGGTCCCTGGTCACTGGTACTGGTCAATGGTCACTGTCGCTGATCACTGGTCACTGGTCACTGGTCACTGGTCACTGGACAATGGTCACTGTCGCTGGTCACTGGTCACTGGTCACTGATCACTGGTCACTGGTCACTGGTCACTGGTCACTGGTCACTGGTCAATGGTCACTGTCGCTGGTCACTGTTCACTGGTCACTGATCACTGGTCACTGGTCACTGGTCACTGGTCACTGGTCACTGGTCACTGGTCACTGATCACTGGTCACTGGTCACTGGTCACTGGTCACTGGTCACTGGTCAATGGTCACTATCGCTGGTCAATGGTCACTGTCGCTGGTCACTGGTCATTGGTCACTTGTCACTGGTCACTGGTCACTGGTCACTGGTCACTGGTCACTGGTCACAGGTCAATGGTCACTGGTCACTGGTCACTGGTCAATGGTCACTGTCGCTGGTCACTGGTCACTTGTCAATGGTCACTTGTCCCTGGGCAGTGGTCACTGGTCACTGGTCAATGGTCACTGTCGCTGGTCACTGGTCACTGGTCACTTGTCACTGGTCACTGGTCACTGGTAACTGGTCACTGGTCACTGGTCACAAGTCACTGGTCACTTGTCACTGGTCAGTGGCCACTCGTCAATGGTCACTGGTCACTGGTCACTGGTCAATGGTCTCTGTCGCTGGTCACTGGTCACGATTCGCTGGTCCCTGGTCACTGGTACTGGTCAATGGTCACTGTCGCTGATCACTGGTCACTGGTCACTGGTCACTGGTCACTGGTCAATGGTCACTGTCGCTGGTCACTGGTCACTGGTCACTGATCACTGGTCACTGGTCACTGGTCACTGGTCAATGGTCACTGTCGCTGGTCACTGTTCACTGGTCACTGGTCACTGGTCACTGGTCACAGGTCAATGGTCACTGGTCACTGGACACAGGTCACTGGTCACACTGGTCACTGGTCACTGGTCACTGGTCACTGGTCACTGGTCAATGGTCACTGGCCACTGGTCACTGGTCACTGGTCAATGGTCACTTTCGCTGGTCAATGGTCACTGTCGCTCGTAAACGGTCACTGTCGCTGGTCACTGGTCACAGGTCAATGGTCACTGGTCACTGGTCACTGGTCAATGGTCACTGTCGCTGGTCACTGGTCACTGGTCACTGATCACTGGTCACTGGTCACTGGTCACTGGTCACTGGTCACTGGTCACTGGTACTGGTCAATGGTCACTGTCGCTGATCACTGGTCACTGGTCACTGGTCACAGGTCACTGGTCAATGGTCACTGTCGCTGGTCAATGGTCACTGTCGCTCGTAAACGGTCACTGTCGCTGGTCACTGGTCACAGGTCAATGGTCACTGGTCACTGGTCAATGGTCACTTTCGCTGGTCAATGGTCACTGTCGCTCGTAAACGGTCACTGTCGCTGGTCACTGGTCACAGGTCAATGGTCACTGGTCACTGGTCACTGGTCACTGATCACTGGTCACTGGTCACTGGTCACTGGTCACTGGTCACTGGTCAATGGTCACTATCGCTGGTCAATGGTCACTGTCGCTGGTCACTGGTCAATGGTCACTTGTCACTGGTCACTGGTCACTGGTCACTGGTCACTGGTCACTGGTCACAGGTCAATGGTCACTGGTCACTGGACACAGGTCACTTGTCACTGGTCACTGGTCACTGGTCACAAGTCACTGGTCACTAGTCACTGGTCACTGGTCAATGGTCACTGTCGCTGGTCACTGGTCACTAGTCACTGGTCACTGGTCACTGGTCACTGGTCACAAGTCACTGGTCACTGGTCACTGGTCAATGGTCACTATCGCTGGTCACTTGTCACTGGTCACTGGTCACTGGTCACTGGTCACTGGTCACAAGTCACTGGTCACTTGTCACTGGTCACTGGTCAATGGTCACTGTTGCTGGTCACTGGTCACTAGTCACTGGTCACTGGTCACTGGTCACTGGTCACTGGTCACTGGTCACTGGTCACAGGTCAATGGTCACTGGTCACTGGACACAGGTCACTGGTCACACTGGTCACTGGTCACTGGTCACTGGTCACTGGTCACTGGTCAATGGTCACTGGCCACTGGTCACTGGTCACTGGTCAATGGTCACTTTCGCTGGTCAATGGTCACTGTCGCTCGTAAACGGTCACTGTCGCTGGTCACTGGTCACAGGTCAATGGTCACTGGTCACTGGTCACTGGTCAATGGTCACTGTCGCTGGTCACTGGTCACTGGTCACTGATCACTGGTCACTGGTCACTGGTCACTGGTCACTGGTCACTGGTCACTGGTACTGGTCAATGGTCACTGTCGCTGATCACTGGTCACTGGTCACTGGTCACAGGTCACTGGTCAATGGTCACTGTCGCTGGTCACTGGTCACTGGTCACTGATCACTGGTCACTGGTCACTGGTCACTGGTCACTGGTCACTGGTCAATGGTCACTGTCGCTGGTCACTGTTCACTGGTCACTGATCACTGGTCACTGGTCACTGGTCACTGGTCACTGGTCACTGGTCACTGGTCACTGATCACTGGTCACTGGTCACTGGTCACTGGTCACTGGTCACTGGTCAATGGTCACTATCGCTGGTCAATGGTCACTGTCGCTGGTCACTGGTCATTGGTCACTTGTCACTGGTCACTGGTCACTGGTCACTGGTCACTGGTCACTGGTCACAGGTCAATGGTCACTGGTCACTGGTCACTGGTCAATGGTCACTGTCGCTGGTCACTGGTCACTTGTCAATGGTCACTTGTCCCTGGGCAGTGGTCACTGGTCACTGGTCACTGGTCACTGGTCACAGGTCACTGGTCAATGGTCACTATCGCTGGTCAATGGTCACTGTCGCTGGTCACTGGTCATTGGTCACTTGTCACTGGTCACTGGTCACTGGTCACTGGTCACTGGTCACTGGTCACAGGTCAATGGTCACTGGTCACTGGACACAGGTCACTTGTCACTGGTCACTGGTCACTGGTCACAAGTCACTGGTCACTAGTCACTGGTCACTGGTCAATGGTCACTGTCGCTGGTCACTGGTCACTAGTCACTGGTCGCTGGTCACTGGTCACTGGTCACAAGTCACTGGTCACTGGTCACTGGTCAATGGTCACTATCGCTGGTCACTTGTCACTGGTCACTGGTCACTGGTCACTGGTCACTGGTCACAAGTCACTGGTCACTTGTCACTGGTCACTGGTCACTGGTCACTGGTCACAAGTCACTGGTCACTGGTCACTGGTCAATGGTCACTATCGCTGGTCACTTGTCACTGGTCACTGGTCACTGGTCACTGGTCACTGGTCACAAGTCACTGGTCACTTGTCACTGGTCACTGGTCAATGGTCACTGTCGCTGGTCACTGGTCACTAGTCACTGGTCACTGGTCACTGGTCACTGGTCACTGGTCACTGGTCACTGGTCACAGGTCAATGGTCACTGGTCACTGGACACAGGTCACTGGTCACACTGGTCACTGGTCACTGGTCACTGGTCACTGGTCACTGGTCAATGGTCACTGGCCACTGGTCACTGGTCACTGGTCAATGGTCACTTTCGCTGGTCAATGGTCACTGTCGCTCGTAAACGGTCACTGTCGCTGGTCACTGGTCACAGGTCAATGGTCACTGGTCACTGGTCACTGGTCAATGGTCACTGTAGCTGGTCACTGGTCACTGGTCACTGATCACTGGTCACTGGTCACTGGTCACTGGTCACTGGTCACTGGTCACTGGTACTGGTCAATGGTCACTGTCGCTGATCACTGGTCACTGGTCACTGGTCACAGGTCACTGGTCAATGGTCACTGTCGCTGGTCACTGGTCACTGGTCACTGATCACTGGTCACTGGTCACTGGTCACTGGTCACTGGTCACTGGTCAATGGTCACTGTCGCTGGTCACTGTTCACTGGTCACTGATCACTGGTCACTGGTCACTGGTCACTGGTCACTGGTCACTGATCACTGGTCACTGGTCACTGGTCACTGGTCACTGGTCACTGGTCAATGGTCACTATCGCTGGTCAATGGTCACTGTCGCTGGTCACTGGTCATTGGTCACTTGTCACTGGTCACTGGTCACTGGTCACTGGTCACTGGTCACTGGTCACAGGTCAATGGTCACTGGTCACTGGTCACTGGTCAATGGTCACTGTCGCTGGTCACTGGTCACTTGTCAATGGTCACTTGTCCCTGGGCAGTGGTCACTGGTCACTGGTCACTGGTCACTGGTCACAGGTCACTGGTCAATGGTCACTATCGCTGGTCAATGGTCACTGTCGCTGGTCACTGGTCATTGGTCACTTGTCACTGGTCACTGGTCACTGGTCACTGGTCACTGGTCACTGGTCACAGGTCAATGGTCACTGGTCACTGGACACAGGTCACTTGTCACTGGTCACTGGTCACTGGTCACAAGTCACTGGTCACTAGTCACTGGTCACTGGTCAATGGTCACTGTCGCTGGTCACTGGTCACTAGTCACTGGTCACTGGTCACTGGTCACTGGTCACAAGTCACTGGTCACTGGTCACTGGTCAATGGTCACTATCGCTGGTCACTTGTCACTGGTCACTGGTCACTGGTCACTGGTCACTGGTCACAAGTCACTGGTCACTTGTCACTGGTCACTGGTCAATGGTCACTGTCGCTGGTCACTGGTCACTAGTCACTGGTCACTGGTCACTGGTCACTGGTCACTGGTCACTGGTCACTGGTCACAGGTCAATGGTCACTGGTCACTGGACACAGGTCACTGGTCACACTGGTCACTGGTCACTGGTCACTGGTCACTGGTCACTGGTCAATGGTCACTGGCCACTGGTCACTGGTCACTGGTCAATGGTCACTTTCGCTGGTCAATGGTCACTGTCGCTCGTAAACGGTCACTGTCGCTGGTCACTGGTCACAGGTCAATGGTCACTGGTCACTGGTCACTGGTCAATGGTCACTGTCGCTGGTCACTGGTCACTGGTCACTGATCACTGGTCACTGGTCACTGGTCACTGGTCACTGGTACTGGTCAATGGTCACTGTCGCTGATCACTGGTCACTGGTCACTGGTCACAGGTCACTGGTCAATGGTCACTGTCGCTGGTCACTGGTCACTGGTCACTGATCACTGGTCACTGGTCACTGGTCACTGGTCAATGGTCACTGTCGCTGGTCACTGTTCACTGGTCACTGATCACTGGTCACTGGTCACTGGTCACTGGTCACTGGTCACTGATCACTGGTCACTGGTCACTGGTCACTGGTCACTGGTCACAGGTCTATGGTCACTGGTCACTGGTCACTGGTCAATGGTCACTGTCGCTGGTCACTGGTCACTGGTCAATGGTCACTTGTCCCTGGGCAGTGGTCACTGGTCACTGGTCAATGGTCACTGTCGCTGGTCACTGGTCACTGGTCACTTGTCACTGGTCACTGGTCACTGGTCACTGGTCACTGGTCACTGGTCACAAGTCACTGGTCACTTGTCACTGGTCAGTGGCCACTCGTCAATGGTCACTGGTCACTGGTCACTGGTCAATGGTCTCTGTCGCTGGTCACTGGTCACGATTCGCTGGTCCCTGGTCACTGGTACTGGTCAATGGTCACTGTCGCTGATCACTGGTCACTGGTCACTGGTCACTGGTCACTGGACAATGGTCACTGTCGCTGGTCACTGGTCACTGGTCACTGATCACTGGTCACTGGTCACTGGTCACTGGTCACTGGTCACTGGTCAATGGTCACTGTCGCTGGTCACTGTTCACTGGTCACTGATCACTGGTCACTGGTCACTGGTCACTGGTCACTGGTCACTGGTCACTGGTCACTGATCACTGGTCACTGGTCACTGGTCACTGGTCACTGGTCACTGGTCAATGGTCACTATCGCTGGTCAATGGTCACTGTCGCTGGGCACTGGTCATTGGTCACTTGTCACTGGTCACTGGTCACTGGTCACTGGTCACTGGTCACTGGTCACAGGTCAATGGTCACTGGTCACTGGTCACTGGTCAATGGTCACTGTCGCTGGTCACTGGTCACTTGTCAATGGTCACTTGTCCCTGGGCAGTGGTCACTGGTCACTGGTCAATGGTCACTGTCGCTGGTCACTGGTCACTGGTCACTTGTCACTGGTCACTGGTCACTGGTCACTGGTCACTGGTCACTGGTCACAAGTCACTGGTCACTTGTCACTGGTCAGTGGCCACTCGTCAATGGTCACTGGTCACTGGTCACTGGTCAATGGTCTCTGTCGCTGGTCACTGGTCACGATTCGCTGGTCCCTGGTCACTGGTACTGGTCAATGGTCACTGTCGCTGATCACTGGTCACTGGTCACTGGTCACTGGTCACTGGTCAATGGTCACTGTCGCTGGTCACTGGTCACTGGTCACTGATCACTGGTCACTGGTCACTGGTCACTGGTCACTGGTCACTGGTCAATGGTCACTGTCGCTGGTCACTGTTCACTGGTCACTGGTCACTGGTCACTGGTCACAGGTCAATGGTCACTGGTCACTGGACACAGGTCACTGGTCACACTGGTCACTGGTCACTGGTCACTGGTCACTGGTCACTGGTCAATGGTCACTGGCCACTGGTCACTGGTCACTGGTCAATGGTCACTTTCGCTGGTCAATGGTCACTGTCGCTCGTAAACGGTCACTGTCGCTGGTCACTGGTCACAGGTCAATGGTCACTGGTCACTGGTCACTGGTCAATGGTCACTGTCGCTGGTCACTGGTCACTGGTCACTGATCACTGGTCACTGGTCACTGGTCACTGGTCACTGGTCACTGGTCACTGGTACTGGTCAATGGTCACTGTCGCTGATCACTGGTCACTGGTCACTGGTCACAGGTCACTGGTCAATGGTCACTGTCGCTGGTCAATGGTCACTGTCGCTCGTAAACGGTCACTGTCGCTGGTCACTGGTCACAGGTCAATGGTCACTGGTCACTGGTCAATGGTCACTTTCGCTGGTCAATGGTCACTGTCGCTCGTAAACGGTCACTGTCGCTGGTCACTGGTCACAGGTCAATGGTCACTGGTCACTGGTCACTGGTCACTGGTCACTGATCACTGGTCACTGGTCACTGGTCACTGGTCACTGGTCACTGGTCAATGGTCACTATCGCTGGTCAATGGTCACTGTCGCTGGTCACTGGTCATTGGTCACTTGTCACTGGTCACTGGTCACTGGTCACTGGTCACTGGTCACTGGTCACAGGTCAATGGTCACTGGTCACTGGACACAGGTCACTTGTCACTGGTCACTGGTCACTGGTCACAAGTCACTGGTCACTAGTCACTGGTCACTGGTCAATGGTCACTGTCGCTGGTCACTGGTCACTAGTCACTGGTCACTGGTCACTGGTCACTGGTCACAAGTCACTGGTCACTGGTCACTGGTCAATGGTCACTATCGCTGGTCACTTGTCACTGGTCACTGGTCACTGGTCACTGGTCACTGGTCACAAGTCACTGGTCACTTGTCACTGGTCACTGGTCAATGGTCACTGTCGCTGGTCACTGGTCACTAGTCACTGGTCACTGGTCACTGGTCACTGGTCACTGGTCACTGGTCACTGGTCACAGGTCAATGGTCACTGGTCACTGGACACAGGTCACTGGTCACACTGGTCACTGGTCACTGGTCACTGGTCACTGGTCACTGGTCAATGGTCACTGGCCACTGGTCACTGGTCACTGGTCAATGGTCACTTTCGCTGGTCAATGGTCACTGTCGCTCGTAAACGGTCACTGTCGCTGGTCACTGGTCACAGGTCAATGGTCACTGGTCACTGGTCACTGGTCAATGGTCACTGTCGCTGGTCACTGGTCACTGGTCACTGATCACTGGTCACTGGTCACTGGTCACTGGTCACTGGTCACTGGTCACTGGTACTGGTCAATGGTCACTGTCGCTGGTCACTGGTCACTGGTCACTGGTCACAGGTCACTGGTCAATGGTCACTGTCGCTGGTCACTGGTCACTGGTCACTGATCACTGGTCACTGGTCACTGGTCACTGGTCACTGGTCACTGGTCAATGGTCACTGTCGCTGGTCACTGTTCACTGGTCACTGATCACTGGTCACTGGTCACTGGTCACTGGTCACTGGTCACTGGTCACTGGTCACTGATCACTGGTCACTGGTCACTGGTCACTGGTCACTTGTCACAGGTCAATGGTCACTGGTCACTGGTCACTGGTCAATGGTCACTGTCGCTGGTCACTGGTCACTGGTCAATGGTCACTTGTCCCTGGGCAGTGGTCACTGGTCACTGGTCAATGGTCACTGTCGCTGGTCACTGGTCACTGGTCACTTGTCACTGGTCACTGGTCACTGGTCACTGGTCACTGGTCACTGGTCACAAGTCACTGGTCACTTGTCACTGGTCAGTGGCCACTCGTCAATGGTCACTGGTCACTGGTCACTGGTCAATGGTCTCTGTCGCTGGTCACTGGTCACGATTCGCTGGTCCCTGGTCACTGGTACTGGTCAATGGTCACTGTCGCTGATCACTGGTCACTGGTCACTGGTCACTGGTCACTGGTCAATGGTCACTGGTCACTGGTCACTGGTCACTGGTCACTGATCACTGGTCACTGGTCACTGGTCACTGGTCACTGGTCACTGGTCAATGGTCACTATCGCTGGTCAATGGTCACTGTCGCTGGTCACTGGTCATTGGTCACTTGTCACTGGTCACTGGTCACTGGTCACTGGTCACTGGTCACTGGTCACAGGTCAATGGTCACTGGTCACTGGACACAGGTCACTTGTCACTGGTCACTGGTCACTGGTCACAAGTCACTGGTCACTTGTCACTGGTCACTGGTCAATGGTCACTGTCGCTGGTCACTGGTCACTAGTCACTGGTCACTGGTCACTGGTCACTGGTCACAAGTCACTGGTCACTGGTCACTGGTCAATGGTCACTATCGCTGGTCACTTGTCACTGGTCACTGGTCACTGGTCACTGGTCACTGGTCACAAGTCACTGGTCACTTGTCACTGGTCACTGGTCAATGGTCACTGTCGCTGGTCACTGGTCACTAGTCACTGGTCACTGGTCACTGGTCACTGGTCACTGGTCACTGGTCACTGGTCACAGGTCAATGGTCACTGGTCACTGGACACAGGTCACTGGTCACACTGGTCACTGGTCACTGGTCACTGGTCACTGGTCACTGGTCAATGGACACAAGTCACTGGTCACTGGTCACTGGTCACAAGTCACTGGTCACTGGTCACTGGTCAATGGTCACAATCGCTGGTCACTTGTCACAGGTCACTGGTCACTGGTCACTGGTCACTGGTCACAAGTCACTGGTCACTTGTCACAGGTCACTGGTCACTGGTCACTGGTCACTGGTCACTGGTCACTGGTCAATGGTCACTGGCCACTGGTCACTGGTCACTGGTCAATGGTCACTTTCGCTGGTCAATGGTCACTGTCGCTCGTAAACGGTCACTGTCGCTGGTCACTGGTCACTGGTCACTGGTCACTGGTCACTGGTCACTGGTCAATGGTCACTGGTCACTGGACACTGGTCACTGGTCACTGGTCACTGGTCACTGGTCACTGGTCAATGGTAACTTGTCACCGGTCACTGGTCACTGGTCACTGGTCAATGGTCACTGGCCACTGGTCACTGGTCACTGGTCAATGGTCACTTTCGCTGGTCAATGGTCACTGTCGCTGGTCACTGGTCACTGGTCACTGGTCACTGTCGCTGGTCACTGGTCACTGGTCACTGGTCACTGGTAACTGGTCAATGGTCACTGTCGCTGGTCACTGGTCACTGGTCACTGGTCACTGGTCAATGGTAACTTGTCACTGGGCAGTGGTCAATGGTCACTGGTCACTGGTCACTGGTCACTGGTCACTGGTCACAGGTCAATGGTCACTGGTCACTGGTCACTGGTCACTGGTCAATGGTCACTTTCGCTGGTCAATGGTCACTGTCGCTGGTAAACGGTCACTGTCGCTGGTCACTGGTCACTGGTCACTGGTCACTGGTCACTGGTCACTGGTCACTGGTCACTGGTCACTGGTCACAGGTCAATGGTCACTGGTCACTGGACACAGGTCACTGGTCACTGGTCACCGGTCACTGGTCACTGGTCACTGGTCAATGGTCCCTGGCCACTGGTCACTGGTCACTGTCGCTGGTCACTGGTCACTGGTCACTGGTCACTGGTAACTGGTCAATGGTCACTGTCGCTGGTCACTGGTCACTGGTCACTGGTCACTGGTCAATGGTAACTTGTCACTGGTCAATGGTAACTTGTCACTGGGCAGTGGTCAATGGTCACTGGTCACTGGTCACTGGTCACTGGTCACTGGTCACAGGTCAATGGTCACTGGTCACTGGACACAGGTCACTGGTCACTGGTCACTGGTCACAGGTCAATGGTCACTGGTCACTGGTCACTGGTCAATGGTCACTGTCGCTGGTCACTGGTCACTGGTCAATGGTCACTTGTCCCTGGGCAGTGGTCACTGGTCACTGATCACTGGTCACTGGTCACTGGTCACTGGTCAATGGTCACTGTCGCTGGTCACTGTTCACTGGTCACTGATCACTGGTCACTGGTCACTGGTCACTGGTCACTGGTCACTGGTCACTGGTCACTGATCACTGGTCACTGGTCACTGGTCACTGGTCACTGGTCACAGGTCAATGGTCACTGGTCACTGGTCACTGGTCAATGGTCACTGTCGCTGGTCACTGGTCACTGGTCAATGGTCACTTGTCCCTGGGCAGTGGTCACTGGTCACTGGTCAATGGTCACTGTCGCTGGTCACTGGTCACTTGTCACTGGTCACTGGTCACTGGTCACTGGTCACTGGTCACTGGTCACAAGTCACTGGTCACTTGTCACTGGTCAGTGGCCACTCGTCAATGGTCACTGGTCACTGGTCACTGGTCAATGGTCTCTGTCGCTGGTCACTGGTCACGATTCGCTGGTCCCTGGTCACTGGTACTGGTCAATGGTCACTGTCGCTGATCACTGGTCACTGGTCACTGGTCACTGGTCACTGGACAATGGTCACTGTCGCTGGTCACTGGTCACTGGTCACTGATCACTGGTCACTGGTCACTGGTCACTGGTCACTGGTCACTGGTCAATGGTCACTGTCGCTGGTCACTGTTCACTGGTCACTGATCACTGGTCACTGGTCACTGGTCACTGGTCACTGGTCACTGGTCACTGGTCACTGATCACTGGTCACTGGTCACTGGTCACTGGTCACTGGTCACTGGTCAATGGTCACTATCGCTGGTCAATGGTCACTGTCGCTGGTCACTGGTCATTGGTCACTTGTCACTGGTCACTGGTCACTGGTCACTGGTCACTGGTCACTGGTCACAGGTCAATGGTCACTGGTCACTGGTCACTGGTCAATGGTCACTGTCGCTGGTCACTGGTCACTTGTCAATGGTCACTTGTCCCTGGGCAGTGGTCACTGGTCACTGGTCAATGGTCACTGTCGCTGGTCACTGGTCACTGGTCACTTGTCACTGGTCACTGGTCACTGGTCACTGGTCACTGGTCACTGGTCACAAGTCACTGGTCACTTGTCACTGGTCAGTGGCCACTCGTCAATGGTCACTGGTCACTGGTCACTGGTCAATGGTCTCTGTCGCTGGTCACTGGTCACGATTCGCTGGTCCCTGGTCACTGGTACTGGTCAATGGTCACTGTCGCTGATCACTGGTCACTGGTCACTGGTCACTGGTCACTGGTCAATGGTCACTGTCGCTGGTCACTGGTCACTGGTCACTGATCACTGGTCACTGGTCACTGGTCACTGGTCACTGGTCACTGGTCAATGGTCACTGTCGCTGGTCACTGTTCACTGGTCACTGGTCACTGGTCACTGGTCACAGGTCAATGGTCACTGGTCACTGGACACAGGTCACTGGTCACACTGGTCACTGGTCACTGGTCACTGGTCACTGGTCACTGGTCAATGGTCACTGGCCACTGGTCACTGGTCACTGGTCAATGGTCACTTTCGCTGGTCAATGGTCACTGTCGCTCGTAAACGGTCACTGTCGCTGGTCACTGGTCACAGGTCAATGGTCACTGGTCACTGGTCACTGGTCAATGGTCACTGTCGCTGGTCACTGGTCACTGGTCACTGGTCACTGGTCACAAGTCACTGGTCACTTGTCACTGGTCACTGGTCAATGGTCACTGTCGCTGGTCACTGGTCACTAGTCACTGGTCACTGGTCACTGGTCACTGGTCACAAGTCACTGGTCACTGGTCACTGGTCAATGGTCACTATCGCTGGTCACTTGTCACTGGTCACTGGTCACTGGTCACTGGTCACTGGTCACAAGTCACTGGTCACTTGTCACTGGTCACTGGTCAATGGTCACTGTCGCTGGTCACTGGTCACTAGTCACTGGTCACTGGTCACTGGTCACTGGTCACTGGTCACTGGTCACTGGTCACAGGTCAATGGTCACTGGTCACTGGACACAGGTCACTGGTCACACTGGTCACTGGTCACTGGTCACTGGTCACTGGTCACTGGTCAATGGACACAAGTCACTGGTCACTGGTCACTGGTCACAAGTCTCTGGTCACTGGTCACTGGTCAATGGTCACTATCGCTGGTCACTTGTCACAGGTCACTGGTCACTGGTCACTGGTCACTGGTCACAAGTCACTGGTCACTTGTCACAGGTCACTGGTCACTGGTCACTGGTCACTGGTCACTGGTCACTGGTCAATGGTCACTGGCCACTGGTCACTGGTCACTGGTCAATGGTCACTTTCGCTGGTCAATGGTCACTGTCGCTCGTAAACGGTCACTGTCGCTGGTCACTGGTCACTGGTCACTGGTCACTGGTCACTGGTCACTGGTCAATGGTCACTGGTCACTGGACACTGGTCACTGGTCACTGGTCACTGGTCACTGGTCACTGGTCAATGGTAACTTGTCACCGGTCACTGGTCACTGGTCACTGGTCAATGGTCACTGGCCACTGGTCACTGGTCACTGGTCAATGGTCACTTTCGCTGGTCAATGGTCACTGTCGCTGGTCACTGGTCACTGGTCACTGGTCACTGTCGCTGGTCACTGGTCACTGGTCACTGGTCACTGGTAACTGGTCAATGGTCACTGTCGCTGGTCACTGGTCACTGGTCACTGGTCACTGGTCAATGGTAACTTGTCACTGGGCAGTGGTCAATGGTCACTGGTCACTGGTCACTGGTCACTGGTCACTGGTCACAGGTCAATGGTCACTGGTCACTGGTCACTGGTCACTGGTCAATGGTCACTTTCGCTGGTCAATGGTCACTGTCGCTGGTAAACGGTCACTGTCGCTGGTCACTGGTCACTGGTCACTGGTCACTGGTCACTGGTCACTGGTCACTGGTCACTGGTCACTGGTCACAGGTCAATGGTCACTGGTCACTGGACACAGGTCACTGGTCACTGGTCACCGGTCACTGGTCACTGGTCACTGGTCAATGGTCCCTGGCCACTGGTCACTGGTCACTGTCGCTGGTCACTGGTCACTGGTCACTGGTCACTGGTAACTGGTCAATGGTCACTGTCGCTGGTCACTGGTCACTGGTCACTGGTCACTGGTCAATGGTAACTTGTCACTGGTCAATGGTAACTTGTCACTGGGCAGTGGTCAATGGTCACTGGTCACTGGTCACTGGTCACTGGTCACTGGTCACAGGTCAATGGTCACTGGTCACTGGACACAGGTCACTGGTCACTGGTCACTGGTCACTGGTCACTGGTCACTGTTCACTGGTCACTGATCACTGGTCAATGGTCACCGTCGCTGGTCACGGTTCACTGGTCACTGATCACTGGTCACGAGTCACTGGTCACTGGTCACTGGTCAATGGTCACTATCGCTGGTCAATGGTCATTGTCGCTGGTCACTGGTCATTGGTCACTTGTCACTGGTCACTGGTCACTGGTCACTGGTCACTGGTTACTGGTCACAGGTCAATGGTCACTGGTCACTGGTCACTGGTCAATGGTCACTGTCGCTGGTCACTGGTCACTGGTCAATGGTCACTTGTCCCTGGGCAGTGGTCACTGGTCACTGGTCAATGGTCACTATCGCTGGTCAATAGTCACTGTCGCTGTTCACTGGTCACTGGTCACTTGTCACTGGTCACTGGTCACTGGTCACTGGTCACTGGTCACTGGTCACAAGTCACTGGTCACTTGTCACTGGTCAGTGGCCACTCGTCAATGGTCACTGGTCACTGGTCACTGGTCAATGGTCTCTGTCGCTGGTCACTGGTCACGATTCGCTGGTCCCTGGTCACTGGTACTGGTCAATGGTCACTGTCGCTGATCACTGGTCACTGGTCACTGGTCACTGGTCACTGGTCACTGGTCACTGGTCAATGGTCACTGTCGCTGGTCACTGGTCACAGGTCAATGGTCACTGGTCACTGGTCACTGGTCAATGGTCACTGTCGCTGGTCACTGGTCACTGGTCAATGGTCACTGTCGCTGGTCACTGTTCACTGGTCACTGATCACTGGTCACTGGTCACTGGTCACTGGTCACTGGTCACTGGTCACTGGTCACTGATCACTGGTCAATGGTCACTGGTCACTGGTCACTGGTCACAGGTCAATGGTCACTGGTCACTGGTCACTGGTCAATGGTCACTGTCGCTGGTCACTGGTCACTTGTCAATGGTCACTTGTCCCTGGGCAGTGGTCACTGGTCACTGGTCAATGGTCACTGTCGCTGGTCACTGGTCACTGGTCACTTGTCACTGGTCACTGGTCACTGGTCACTGGTCACTGGTCACTGGTCACAAGTCACTGGTCACTTGTCACTGGTCAGTGGCCACTCGTCAATGGTCACTGGTCACTGGTCACTGGTCAATGGTCTCTGTCGCTGGTCACTGGTCACGATTCGCTGGTCCCTGGTCACTGGTACTGGTCAATGGTCACTGTCGCTGATCACTGGTCACTGGTCACTGGTCACTGTCGCTGGTCACTGGTCACTGGTCACTGATCACTGGTCACTGGTCACTGGTCACAGGTCAATGGTCACTGGTCACTGGTCACTGGTCAATGGTCACTGTCGCTGGTCACTGGTCACTTGTCAATGGTCACATGTCCCTGGGCAGTGGTCACTGGTCACTGGTCAATGGTCACTGTCGCTGGTCACTGGTCACTGGTCACTTGTCACTGGTCACTGGTCACTGGTCACAAGTCACTGGTCACTTGTCACTGGTCAGTGGCCACTCGTCAATGGTCACTGGTCACTGGTCACTGGTCAATGGTCTCTGTCGCTGGTCACTGGTCACGATTCGCTGGTCCCTGGTCACTGGTACTGGTCAATGGTCACTGTCGCTGATCACTGGTCACTGGTCACTGGTCACTGGTCACTGGACAATGGTCACTGTCGCTGGTCACTGGTCACTGGTCACTGATCACTGGTCACTGGTCACTGGTCACTGGTCACTGGTCACTGGTCAATGGTCACTGTCGCTGGTCACTGTTCACTGGTCACTGATCACTGGTCACTGGTCACTGGTCACTGGTCACTGGTCACTGGTCACTGGTCACTGATCACTGGTCACTGGTCACTGGTCACTGGTCACTGGTCACTGGTCAATGGTCACTATCGCTGGTCAATGGTCACTGTCGCTGGTCACTGGTCATTGGTCACTTGTCACTGGTCACTGGTCACTGGTCACTGGTCACTGGTCACTGGTCACAGGTCAATGGTCACTGGTCACTGGTCACTGGTCAATGGTCACTGTCGCTGGTCACTGGTCACTTGTCAATGGTCACTTGTCCCTGGGCAGTGGTCACTGGTCACTGGTCAATGGTCACTGTCGCTGGTCACTGGTCACTGGTCACTTGTCACTGGTCACTGGTCACTGGTCACTGGTCACTGGTCACAAGTCACTGGTCACTTGTCACTGGTCAGTGGCCACTCGTCAATGGTCACTGGTCACTGGTCACTGGTCAATGGTCTCTGTCGCTGGTCACTGGTCACGATTCGCTGGTCCCTGGTCACTGGTACTGGTCAATGGTCACTGTCGCTGATCACTGGTCACTGGTCACTGGTCACTGGTCACTGGTCAATGGTCACTGTCGCTGGTCACTGGTCACTGGTCACTGATCACTGGTCACTGGTCACTGGTCACTGGTCACTGGTCACTGGTCAATGGTCACTGTCGCTGGTCACTGTTCACTGGTCACTGATCACTGGTCACTGGTCACTGGTCACTGGTCACTGGTCACTGGTCACTGGTCACTGATCACTGGTCACTGGTCACTGGTCACTGGTCACTGGTCACTGGTCAATGGTCACTATCGCTGGTCAATGGTCACTGTCGCTGGTCACTGGTCACTGGTCACTGGTCACTGGTCACTGGTCACTGGTCACAAGTCACTGGTCACTTGTCACTGGTCACTGGTCAATGGTCACTGTCGCTGGTCACTGGTCACAAGTCACTGGTCACTGGTCACTGGTCAATGGTCACTATCGCTGGTCACTTGTCACAGGTCACTGGTCACTGGTCACTGGTCACTGGTCACAAGTCACTGGTCACTTGTCACTGGTCACTGGTCACTGATCACAGGTCACTGGTCACTGGTCACTGGTCACTGGTCACTGGTCACTGGTCAATGGTCACTATCGCTGGTCAATGGTCACTGTCGCTGGTCACTGGTCATTGGTCACTTGTCACTGGTCACTGGTCACTGGTCACTGGTCACTGGTCACTGGTCACAGGTCAATGGTCACTGGTCACTGGTCACTGGTCAATGGTCAATGGTCACTGGTCACTGGACACAGGTCACTGGTCACTGGTCACTGGTCACTGGTCACTGGTCACTGTTCACTGGTCACTGATCACTGGTCAATGGTCACCGTCGCTGGTCACGGTTCACTGGTCACTGATCACTGGTCACGAGTCACTGGTCACTGGTCACTGGTCAATGGTCACTATCGCTGGTCAATGGTCATTGTCGCTGGTCACTGGTCATTGGTCACTTGTCACTGGTCACTGGTCACTGGTCACTGGTCACTGGTTACTGGTCACAGGTCAATGGTCACTGGTCACTGGTCACTGGTCAATGGTCACTGTCGCTGGTCACTGGTCACTGGTCAATGGTCACTTGTCCCTGGGCAGTGGTCACTGGTCACTGGTCAATGGTCACTATCGCTGGTCAATAGTCACTGTCGCTGGTCACTGGTCACTGGTCACTTGTCACTGGTCACTGGTCACTGGTCACTGGTCACTGGTCACTGGTCACAAGTCACTGGTCACTTGTCACTGGTCAGTGGCCACTCGTCAATGGTCACTGGTCACTGGTCACTGGTCAATGGTCTCTGTCGCTGGTCACTGGTCACGATTCGCTGGTCCCTGGTCACTGGTACTGGTCAATGGTCACTGTCGCTGATCACTGGTCACTGGTCACTGGTCACTGGTCACTGGTCACTGGTCAATGGTCACTGTCGCTGGTCACTGGTCACAGGTCAATGGTCACTGGTCACTGGTCACTGGTCAATGGTCACTGTCGCTGGTCACTGGTCACTGGTCAATGGTCACTGTCGCTGGTCACTGTTCACTGGTCACTGATCACTGGTCACTGGTCACTGGTCACTGGTCACTGGTCACTGGTCACTGGTCACTGATCACTGGTCAATGGTCACTGGTCACTGGTCACTGGTCACAGGTCAATGGTCACTGGTCACTGGTCACTGGTCAATGGTCACTGTCGCTGGTCACTGGTCACTTGTCAATGGTCACTTGTCCCTGGGCAGTGGTCACTGGTCACTGGTCAATGGTCACTGTCGCTGGTCACTGGTCACTGGTCACTTGTCACTGGTCACTGGTCACTGGTCACTGGTCACTGGTCACTGGTCACAAGTCACTGGTCACTTGTCACTGGTCAGTGGCCACTCGTCAATGGTCACTGGTCACTGGTCACTGGTCAATGGTCTCTGTCGCTGGTCACTGGTCACGATTCGCTGGTCCCTGGTCACTGGTACTGGTCAATGGTCACTGTCGCTGATCACTGGTCACTGGTCACTGGTCACTATCGCTGGTCACTTGTCACAGGTCACTGGTCACTGGTCACTGGTCACTGGTCACAAGTCACTGGTCACTTGTCACAGGTCACTGGTCACTGGTCACTGGTCACTGGTCACTGGTCACTGGTCAATGGTCACTGGCCACTGGTCACTGGTCACTGGTCAATGGTCACTTTCGCTGGTCAATGGTCACTGTCGCTCGTAAACGGTCACTGTCGCTGGTCACTGGTCACTGGTCACTGGTCACTGGTCACTGGTCACTGGTCAATGGTCACTGGTCACTGGACACTGGTCACTGGTCACTGGTCACTGGTCACTGGTCACTGGTCAATGGTAACTTGTCACCGGTCACTGGTCACTGGTCACTGGTCAATGGTCACTGGCCACTGGTCACTGGTCACTGGTCAATGGTCACTTTCGCTGGTCAATGGTCACTGTCGCTGGTCACTGGTCACTGGTCACTGGTCACTGTCGCTGGTCACTGGTCACTGGTCACTGGTCACTGGTAACTGGTCAATGGTCACTGTCGCTGGTCACTGGTCACTGGTCACTGGTCACTGGTCAATGGTAACTTGTCACTGGGCAGTGGTCAATGGTCACTGGTCACTGGTCACTGGTCACTGGTCACTGGTCACAGGTCAATGGTCACTGGTCACTGGTCACTGGTCACTGGTCAATGGTCACTTTCGCTGGTCAATGGTCACTGTCGCTGGTAAACGGTCACTGTCGCTGGTCACTGGTCACTGGTCACTGGTCACTGGTCACTGGTCACTGGTCACTGGTCACTGGTCACTGGTCACAGGTCAATGGTCACTGGTCACTGGACACAGGTCACTGGTCACTGGTCACCGGTCACTGGTCACTGGTCACTGGTCAATGGTCCCTGGCCACTGGTCACTGGTCACTGTCGCTGGTCACTGGTCACTGGTCACTGGTCACTGGTAACTGGTCAATGGTCACTGTCGCTGGTCACTGGTCACTGGTCACTGGTCACTGGTCAATGGTAACTTGTCACTGGTCAATGGTAACTTGTCACTGGGCAGTGGTCACTGGTCACTGGTCACTGGTCAATGGTCACTATCGCTGGTCAATGGTCATTGTCGCTGGTCACTGGTCATTGGTCACTTGTCACTGGTCACTGGTCACTGGTCACTGGTCACTGGTTACTGGTCACAGGTCAATGGTCACTGGTCACTGGTCACTGGTCAATGGTCACTGTCGCTGGTCACTGGTCACTGGTCAATGGTCACTTGTCCCTGGGCAGTGGTCACTGGTCACTGGTCAATGGTCACTATCGCTGGTCAATAGTCACTGTCGCTGTTCACTGGTCACTGGTCACTTGTCACTGGTCACTGGTCACTGGTCACTGGTCACTGGTCACTGGTCACAAGTCACTGGTCACTTGTCACTGGTCAGTGGCCACTCGTCAATGGTCACTGGTCACTTGTCACTGGTCAATGGTCTCTGTCGCTGGTCACTGGTCACGATTCGCTGGTCCCTGGTCACTGGTACTGGTCAATGGTCACTGTCGCTGATCACTGGTCACTGGTCACTGGTCACTGGTCACTGGTCACTGGTCACTGGTCAATGGTCACTGTCGCTGGTCACTGGTCACAGGTCAATGGTCACTGGTCACTGGTCACTGGTCAATGGTCACTGTCGCTGGTCACTGGTCACTGGTCAATGGTCACTGTCGCTGGTCACTGTTCACTGGTCACTGATCACTGGTCACTGGTCACTGGTCACTGGTCACTGGTCACTGGTCACTGGTCACTGATCACTGGTCAATGGTCACTGGTCACTGGTCACTGGTCACAGGTCAATGGTCACTGGTCACTGGTCACTGGTCAATGGTCACTGTCGCTGGTCACTGGTCACTTGTCAATGGTCACTTGTCCCTGGGCAGTGGTCACTGGTCACTGGTCAATGGTCACTGTCGCTGGTCACTGGTCACTGGTCACTTGTCACTGGTCACTGGTCACTGGTCACTGGTCACTGGTCACTGGTCACAAGTCACTGGTCACTTGTCACTGGTCAGTGGCCACTCGTCAATGGTCACTGGTCACTGGTCACTGGTCAATGGTCTCTGTCGCTGGTCACTGGTCACGATTCGCTGGTCCCTGGTCACTGGTACTGGTCAATGGTCACTGTCGCTGATCACTGGTCACTGGTCACTGGTCACTGTCGCTGGTCACTGGTCACTGGTCACTGATCACTGGTCACTGGTCACTGGTCACAGGTCAATGGTCACTGGTCACTGGTCACTGGTCAATGGTCACTGTCGCTGGTCACTGGTCACTTGTCAATGGTCACATGTCCCTGGGCAGTGGTCACTGGTCACTGGTCAATGGTCACTGTCGCTGGTCACTGGTCACTGGTCACTTGTCACTGGTCACTGGTCACTGGTCACAAGTCACTGGTCACTTGTCACTGGTCAGTGGCCACTCGTCAATGGTCACTGGTCACTGGTCACTGGTCAATGGTCTCTGTCGCTGGTCACTGGTCACGATTCGCTGGTCCCTGGTCACTGGTACTGGTCAATGGTCACTGTCGCTGATCACTGGTCACTGGTCACTGGTCACTGGTCACTGGACAATGGTCACTGTCGCTGGTCACTGGTCACTGGTCACTGATCACTGGTCACTGGTCACTGGTCACTGGTCACTGGTCACTGGTCAATGGTCACTGTCGCTGGTCACTGTTCACTGGTCACTGATCACTGGTCACTGGTCACTGGTCACTGGTCACTGGTCACTGGTCACTGGTCACTGATCACTGGTCACTGGTCACTGGTCACTGGTCACTGGTCACTGGTCAATGGTCACTATCGCTGGTCAATGGTCACTGTCGCTGGTCACTGGTCATTGGTCACTTGTCACTGGTCACTGGTCACTGGTCACTGGTCACTGGTCACTGGTCACAGGTCAATGGTCACTGGTCACTGGTCACTGGTCAATGGTCACTGTCGCTGGTCACTGGTCACTTGTCAATGGTCACTTGTCCCTGGGCAGTGGTCACTGGTCACTGGTCAATGGTCACTGTCGCTGGTCACTGGTCACTGGTCACTTGTCACTGGTCACTGGTCACTGGTCACTGGTCACTGGTCACAAGTCACTGGTCACTTGTCACTGGTCAGTGGCCACTCGTCAATGGTCACTGGTCACTGGTCACTGGTCAATGGTCTCTGTCGCTGGTCACTGGTCACGATTCGCTGGTCCCTGGTCACTGGTACTGGTCAATGGTCACTGTCGCTGATCACTGGTCACTGGTCACTGGTCACTGGTCACTGGTCAATGGTCACTGTCGCTGGTCACTGGTCACTGGTCACTGATCACTGGTCACTGGTCACTGGTCACTGGTCACTGGTCACTGGTCAATGGTCACTGTCGCTGGTCACTGTTCACTGGTCACTGATCACTGGTCACTGGTCACTGGTCACTGGTCACTGGTCACTGGTCACTGGTCACTGATCACTGGTCACTGGTCACTGGTCACTGGTCACTGGTCACTGGTCAATGGTCACTATCGCTGGTCAATGGTCACTGTCGCTGGTCACTGGTCACTGGTCACTGGTCACTGGTCACTGGTCACTGGTCACAAGTCACTGGTCACTTGTCACTGGTCACTGGTCAATGGTCACTGTCGCTGGTCACTGGACACAAGTCACTGGTCACTGGTCACTGGTCACAAGTCACTGGTCACTGGTCACTGGTCAATGGTCACTATCGCTGGTCACTTGTCACAGGTCACTGGTCACTGGTCACTGGTCACTGGTCACAAGTCACTGGTCACTTGTCACTGGTCACTGGTCACTGATCACAGGTCACTGGTCACTGGTCACTGGTCACTGGTCAATGGTCACTATCGCTGGTCAATGGTCACTGTCGCTGGTCACTGGTCATTGGTCACTTGTCACTGGTCACTGGTCACTGGTCACTGGTCACTGGTCACTGGTCACAGGTCAATGGTCACTGGTCACTGGTCACTGGTCAATGGTCAATGGTCACTGGTCACTGGACACAGGTCACTGGTCACTGGTCACTGGTCACTGGTCACTGGTCACTGTTCACTGGTCACTGATCACTGGTCAATGGTCACCGTCGCTGGTCACGGTTCACTGGTCACTGATCACTGGTCACGAGTCACTGGTCACTGGTCACTGGTCAATGGTCACTATCGCTGGTCAATGGTCATTGTCGCTGGTCACTGGTCATTGGTCACTTGTCACTGGTCACTGGTCACTGGTCACTGGTCACTGGTTACTGGTCACAGGTCAATGGTCACTGGTCACTGGTCACTGGTCAATGGTCACTGTCGCTGGTCACTGGTCACTGGTCAATGGTCACTTGTCCCTGGGCAGTGGTCACTGGTCACTGGTCAATGGTCACTATCGCTGGTCAATAGTCACTGTCGCTGGTCACTGGTCACTGGTCACTTGTCACTGGTCACTGGTCACTGGTCACTGGTCACTGGTCACTGGTCACAAGTCACTGGTCACTTGTCACTGGTCAGTGGCCACTCGTCAATGGTCACTGGTCACTGGTCACTGGTCAATGGTCTCTGTCGCTGGTCACTGGTCACGATTCGCTGGTCCCTGGTCACTGGTACTGGTCAATGGTCACTGTCGCTGATCACTGGTCACTGGTCACTGGTCACTGGTCACTGGTCACTGGTCAATGGTCACTGTCGCTGGTCACTGGTCACAGGTCAATGGTCACTGGTCACTGGTCACTGGTCAATGGTCACTGTCGCTGGTCACTGGTCACTGGTCAATGGTCACTGTCGCTGGTCACTGTTCACTGGTCACTGATCACTGGTCACTGGTCACTGGTCACTGGTCACTGGTCACTGGTCACTGGTCACTGATCACTGGTCAATGGTCACTGGTCACTGGTCACTGGTCACAGGTCAATGGTCACTGGTCACTGGTCACTGGTCAATGGTCACTGTCGCTGGTCACTGGTCACTTGTCAATGGTCACTTGTCCCTGGGCAGTGGTCACTGGTCACTGGTCAATGGTCACTGTCGCTGGTCACTGGTCACTGGTCACTTGTCACTGGTCACTGGTCACTGGTCACTGGTCACTGGTCACTGGTCACAAGTCACTGGTCACTTGTCACTGGTCAGTGGCCACTCGTCAATGGTCACTGGTCACTGGTCACTGGTCAATGGTCTCTGTCGCTGGTCACTGGTCACGATTCGCTGGTCCCTGGTCACTGGTACTGGTCAATGGTCACTGTCGCTGATCACTGGTCACTGGTCACTGGTCACTGTCGCTGGTCACTGGTCACTGGTCACTGATCACTGGTCACTGGTCACTGGTCACAGGTCAATGGTCACTGGTCACTGGTCACTGGTCAATGGTCACTGTCGCTGGTCACTGGTCACTTGTCAATGGTCACATGTCCCTGGGCAGTGGTCACTGGTCACTGGTCAATGGTCACTGTCGCTGGTCACTGGTCACTGGTCACTTGTCACTGGTCACTGGTCACTGGTCACAAGTCACTGGTCACTTGTCACTGGTCAGTGGCCACTCGTCAATGGTCACTGGTCACTGGTCACTGGTCAATGGTCTCTGTCGCTGGTCACTGGTCACGATTCGCTGGTCCCTGGTCACTGGTACTGGTCAATGGTCACTGTCGCTGATCACTGGTCACTGGTCACTGGTCACTGGTCACTGGACAATGGTCACTGTCGCTGGTCACTGGTCACTGGTCACTGATCACTGGTCACTGGTCACTGGTCACTGGTCACTGGTCACTGGTCAATGGTCACTGTCGCTGGTCACTGTTCACTGGTCACTGATCACTGGTCACTGGTCACTGGTCACTGGTCACTGGTCACTGGTCACTGGTCACTGATCACTGGTCACTGGTCACTGGTCACTGGTCACTGGTCACTGGTCAATGGTCACTATCGCTGGTCAATGGTCACTGTCGCTGGTCACTGGTCATTGGTCACTTGTCACTGGTCACTGGTCACTGGTCACTGGTCACTGGTCACTGGTCACAGGTCAATGGTCACTGGTCACTGGTCACTGGTCAATGGTCACTGTCGCTGGTCACTGGTCACTTGTCAATGGTCACTTGTCCCTGGGCAGTGGTCACTGGTCACTGGTCAATGGTCACTGTCGCTGGTCACTGGTCACTGGTCACTTGTCACTGGTCACTGGTCACTGGTCACTGGTCACTGGTCACAAGTCACTGGTCACTTGTCACTGGTCAGTGGCCACTCGTCAATGGTCACTGGTCACTGGTCACTGGTCAATGGTCTCTGTCGCTGGTCACTGGTCACGATTCGCTGGTCCCTGGTCACTGGTACTGGTCAATGGTCACTGTCGCTGATCACTGGTCACTGGTCACTGGTCACTGGTCACTGGTCAATGGTCACTGTCGCTGGTCACTGGTCACTGGTCACTGATCACTGGTCACTGGTCACTGGTCACTGGTCACTGGTCACTGGTCAATGGTCACTGTCGCTGGTCACTGTTCACTGGTCACTGATCACTGGTCACTGGTCACTGGTCACTGGTCACTGGTCACTGGTCACTGGTCACTGATCACTGGTCACTGGTCACTGGTCACTGGTCACTGGTCACTGGTCAATGGTCACTATCGCTGGTCAATGGTCACTGTCGCTGGTCACTGGTCACTGGTCACTGGTCACTGGTCACTGGTCACTGGTCACAAGTCACTGGTCACTTGTCACTGGTCACTGGTCAATGGTCACTGTCGCTGGTCACTGGACACAAGTCACTGGTCACTGGTCACTGGTCACAAGTCACTGGTCACTGGTCACTGGTCAATGGTCACTATCGCTGGTCACTTGTCACAGGTCACTGGTCACTGGTCACTGGTCACTGGTCACAAGTCACTGGTCACTTGTCACTGGTCACTGGTCACTGATCACAGGTCACTGGTCACTGGTCACTGGTCACTGGTCACTGGTCACTGGTCAATGGTCACTATCGCTGGTCAATGGTCACTGTCGCTGGTCACTGGTCATTGGTCACTTGTCACTGGTCACTGGTCACTGGTCACTGGTCACTGGTCACTGGTCACAGGTCAATGGTCACTGGTCACTGGTCACTGGTCAATGGTCACTGTCGCTGGTCACTGGTCACTTGTCAATGGTCACTTGTCCCTGGGCAGTGGTCACTGGTCACTGGTCAATGGTCACTGTCGCTGGTCACTGGTCACTGGTCACTTGTCACTGGTCACTGGTCACTGGTCACTGGTCACTGGTCACTGGTCACAAGTCACTGGTCACTTGTCACTGGTCAGTGGCCACTCGTCAATGGTCACTGGTCACTGGTCACTGGTCAATGGTCTCTGTCGCTGGTCACTGGTCACGATTCGCTGGTCCCTGGTCACTGGTACTGGTCAATGGTCACTGTCGCTGATCACTGGTCACTGGTCACTGGTCACTGGTCACTGGTCAATGGTCACTGTCGCTGGTCACTGGTCACTGGTCACTGATCACTGGTCACTGGTCACTGGTCACTGGTCACTGGTCAGTGGTCAATGGTCACTGTCGCTGGTCACTGTTCACTGGTCACTGGTCACTGGTCACTGGTCACTGGTCACTGATCACTGGTCACTGGTCACTGGTCACTGGTCACTGGTCACTGGTCAATGGTCACTATCGCTGGTCAATGGTCACTGTCGCTGGTCACTGGTCACTGGTCACTGGTCACTGGTCACTGGTCACTGGTCACAAGTCACTGGTCACTGGTCACTGGTCAATGGTCTCTGTCGCTGGTCACTGGTCACGATTCGCTGGTCCCTGGTCACTGGTACTGGTCAATGGTCACTGTCGCTGATCACTGGTCACTGGTCACTGGTCACTGGTCACTGGTCACTGGTCAATGGTCACTGTCGCTGGTCACTGGTCACAGGTCAATGGTCACTGGTCACTGGTCACTGGTCAATGGTCACTGTCGCTGGTCACTGGTCACTGGTCAATGGTCACTGTCGCTGGTCACTGTTCACTGGTCACTGATCACTGGTCACTGGTCACTGGTCACTGGTCACTGGTCACTGGTCACTGGTCACTGATCACTGGTCAATGGTCACTGGTCACTGGTCACTGGTCACAGGTCAATGGTCACTGGTCACTGGTCACTGGTCAATGGTCACTGTCGCTGGTCACTGGTCACTTGTCAATGGTCACTTGTCCCTGGGCAGTGGTCACTGGTCACTGGTCAATGGTCACTGTCGCTGGTCACTGGTCACTGGTCACTTGTCACTGGTCACTGGTCACTGGTCACTGGTCACTGGTCACTGGTCACAAGTCACTGGTCACTTGTCACTGGTCAGTGGCCACTCGTCAATGGTCACTGGTCACTGGTCACTGGTCAATGGTCTCTGTCGCTGGTCACTGGTCACGATTCGCTGGTCCCTGGTCACTGGTACTGGTCAATGGTCACTGTCGCTGATCACTGGTCACTGGTCACTGGTCACTGGTCACTGGACAATGGTCACTGTCGCTGGTCACTGGTCACTGGTCACTGATCACTGGTCACTGGTCACTGGTCACAGGTCAATGGTCACTGGTCACTGGTCACTGGTCAATGGTCACTGTCGCTGGTCACTGGTCACTTGTCAATGGTCACTTGTCCCTGGGCAGTGGTCACTGGTCACTGGTCAATGGTCACTGTCGCTGGTCACTGGTCACTGGTCACTTGTCACTGGTCACTGGTCACTGGTCACTGGTCACTGGTCACTGGTCACAAGTCACTGGTCACTTGTCACTGGTCAGTGGCCACTCGTCAATGGTCACTGGTCACTGGTCACTGGTCAATGGTCTCTGTCGCTGGTCACTGGTCACGATTCGCTGGTCCCTGGTCACTGGTACTGGTCAATGGTCACTGTCGCTGATCACTGGTCACTGGTCACTGGTCACTGGTCACTGGACAATGGTCACTGTCGCTGGTCACTGGTCACTGGTCACTGATCACTGGTCACTGGTCACTGGTCACTGGTCACTGGTCACTGGTCAATGGTCACTGTCGCTGGTCACTGTTCACTGGTCACTGATCACTGGTCACTGGTCACTGGTCACTGGTCACTGGTCACTGGTCACTGGTCACTGATCACTGGTCACTGGTCACTGGTCACTGGTCACTGGTCACTGGTCAATGGTCACTATCGCTGGTCAATGGTCACTGTCGCTGGTCACTGGTCATTGGTCACTTGTCACTGGTCACTGGTCACTGGTCACTGGTCACTGGTCACTGGTCACAGGTCAATGGTCACTGGTCACTGGTCACTGGTCAATGGTCACTGTCGCTGGTCACTGGTCACTTGTCAATGGTCACTTGTCCCTGGGCAGTGGTCACTGGTCACTGGTCAATGGTCACTGTCGCTGGTCACTGGTCACTGGTCACTTGTCACTGGTCACTGGTCACTGGTCACTGGTCACTGGTCACTGGTCACAAGTCACTGGTCACTTGTCACTGGTCAGTGGCCACTCGTCAATGGTCACTGGTCACTGGTCACTGGTCAATGGTCTCTGTCGCTGGTCACTGGTCACGATTCGCTGGTCCCTGGTCACTGGTACTGGTCAATGGTCACTGTCGCTGATCACTGGTCACTGGTCACTGGTCACTGGTCACTGGTCAATGGTCACTGTCGCTGGTCACTGGTCAGTGGTCACTGATCACTGGTCACTGGTCACTGGTCACTGGTCACTGGTCAATGGTCACTGTCGCTGGTCACTGTTCACTGGTCACTGATCACTGGTCACTGGTCACTGGTCACTGGTCACTGGTCACTGGTCACTGGTCACTGATCACTGGTCACTGGTCACTGGTCACTGGTCACTGGTCACTGGTCAATGGTCACTATCGCTGGTCAATGGTCACTGTCGCTGGTCACTGGTCACTGGTCACTGGTCACTGGTCACAAGTCACTGGTCACTTGTCACTGGTCACTGGTCAATGGTCACTGTCGCTGGTCACTGGACACAAGTCACTGGTCACTGGTCACTGGTCACAAGTCACTGGTCACTGGTCACTGGTCAATGGTCACTATCGCTGGTCACTTGTCACAGGTCACTGGTCACTGGTCACTGGTCACTGGTCACAAGTCACTGGTCACTTGTCACTGGTCACTTGTCACTGATCACAGGTCACTGGTCACTGGTCACTGGTCACTGGTCACTGGTCAATGGTCACTGTCGCTGGTAAATGGTCACTGTCGCTGGTCACTGGTCACTGGTCACTGGTCACTGGTCACTGGTCACTGGTCACTGGGAACTGGTCAATGGTCACTATCGCTGGCCAATGGTCACTGTCACTGGTCACTGGTCACTGGTCACTGGTCACTGGTCACTGGTCACTGGTCACTGGTCACAGGTCAATGGTCACTGGTCACTGGACACTGGTCACTGGTCACTGGTCACTTGTCACAGGTCACTGACCACTGGTCACTGGTCACTGGTCACTGGTCACTGGGAACTGGGAACTGGTCAATGGTCACTGTCGCTGGTCACTGGTCACTGATCACTGGTCACTGGTCACTGGTCAATGGTCACTATCGCTGGTCAATGGTCACTGTCACTGGACACTGGTCACTGGTCACTGGTCACTGGTCACTGGTCACTGGTCACTGGTCACTGGTCACTGGTCAATGGTCACTGTCGCTGGTCACTGGTCACTGGTCACTGGTCACTGGTCAATGGTCACTTGTCCCTGGGCAGTGGTCACTGGTCACTGGTCAATGGTCACTATCGCTGGTCAATGGTCACTGTCGCTGGTCACTGGTCACTGGTCACTTGTCACTGGTCACTGGTCACGATTCGCTGGTCCCTGGTCACTGGTCACTGGTCAATGGTCACTGTCGCTGATCACTGGTCACTGGTCACTGGTCAATGGTCACTGTCGCTGGTCACTGGTCGCTGGTCACTGATCACTGGTCACTGGTCACTGGTCACTGGTCACTGGTCACTGGTCAATGGTCACTATCGCTGGTCAATGGTCCCTGTCGCTGGTCACTGGTCATTGGTCACTTGTCACTGGTCACTGGTCACTGGTCACTGGTCAATGGTCACTGTCGCTGGTCACTGGTCACTGGTCACTGATCACTGGTCACTGGTCACTGGTCACTGGTCACTGATCACTGGTCACTGGTCACTGGTCACTGGTCACTGGTCACTGGTCACTGGTCAATGGTCACTATCGCTGGTCAATGGTCACTGTCGCTGGTCACTGGTCATTGGTCACTTGTCACTGGTCACTGGTCACTGGTCACTGGTCACTGGTCACTGGTCACAGGTCAATGGTCACTGGTCACTGGTCACTGGTCACTGGTCACTGGTCACTGGTCACTGGTCACAAGTCACTGGTCACTTGTCACTGGTCACTGGTCAATGGTCACTGTCGCTGGTCACTGGTCACTAGTCACTGGTCACTGGTCACTGGTCGCTGGTCACTGGTTACTTGTCACTGGTCAGTGGCCACTGGTCGCTGGTCACTTGTCACTGGTCACTGGTCACAAGTCACTGGTCACTGGTCACTGGTCACTGGTCAGTGGTAACTGGTCACTGGTCACTGGTCACTGGTCACTGGTCAATGGTCACTCTCGCTGGTCACTGGTCACTGGTCACTGATCACTGGTCACTGGTCACTGGTCACTGGTCACTGGTCAATGGTCACTATCGCTGGTCAATGGTCACTGTCGCTGGTTACTGGTCACTGGTCACTTGTCACTGGTTACTGGTCACTGGTCACTGGTCAATGGTCACTGTCGCTGGTCACTGGTCACTAGTCACTGGTCACTGGTCACTGGTCGCTGGTCACTGGTTACTTGTCACTGGTCAGTGGCCACTGGTCGCTGGTCACTGTCGCTGGTCACTGGTCACTGGTCACTGGTCAATGGTCACTGGTCAATGGTCACTGTCGCTGGTCACTGGTCACTGGTCACTGATCACTGGTCACTGGTCACTGGTCACTGGTCACTGGTCACTGGTCACTGGTCACTGGTCACTGGTCAATGGTCACTATCGCTGGTCAATGGTCCCTGTCGCTGGTCACTGGTCATTGGTCACTTGTCACTGGTCACTGGTCACTGGTCACTGGTCAATGGTCACTGTCGCTGGTCACTGGTCACTGGTCACTGATCACTGGTCACTGGTCACTGGTCACTGGTCACTGATCACTGGTCACTGGTCACTGGTCACTGGTCACTGGTCACTGGTCACTGGTCACTGGTCACTGGTCAATGGTCACTATCGCTGGTCAATGGTCCCTGTCGCTGGTCACTGGTCATTGGTCACTTGTCACTGGTCACTGGTCACAAGTCACTGGTCACTGGTCACTGGTCACTGGTCAGTGGTAACTGGTCACTGGTCACTGGTCACTGGTCACTGGTCAATGGTCACTCTCGCTGGTCACTGGTCACTGGTCACTGATCACTGGTCACTGGTCACTGGTCACTGGTCACAGGTCAATGGTCACTGGTCACTGGTCACTGGTCACTGGTCACTGGTCACTGGTCACAAGTCACTGGTCACTTGTCACTGGTCACTGGTCAATGGTCACTGTCGCTGGTCACTGGTCACTAGTCACTGGTCACTGGTCACTGGTCGCTGGTCACTGGTTACTTGTCACTGGTCAGTGGCCACTGGTCGCTGGTCACTTGTCACTGGTCACTGGTCACATGTCACTGGTCACTGGTCACTGGTCACTGGTCAGTGGTAACTGGTCACTGGTCACTGGTCACTGGTCACTGGTCAATGGTCACTCTCGCTGGTCACTGGTCACTGGTCACTGATCACTGGTCACTGGTCACTGGTCACTGGTCACTGGTCAATGGTCACTGTCGCTGGTTACTGGTCACTGGTCACTTGTCACTGGTTACTGGTCACTGGTCACTGGTCAATGGTCACTGTCGCTGGTCACTGGTCACTAGTCACTGGTCACTGGTCACTGGTCGCTGGTCACTGGTTACTTGTCACTGGTCAGTGGCCACTGGTCGCTGGTCACTGTCGCTGGTCACTGGTCACTGGTCACTGGTCAATGGTCACTGGTCAATGGTCACTGTCGCTGGTCACTGGTCACTGGTCACTGATCACTGGTCACTGGTCACTGGTCACTGGTCACTGGTCACTGGTCAATGGTCACTGTCGCTGGTCACTGTTCACTGGTCACTGATCACTGGTCACTGGTCACTGGTCACTGGTCACTGGTCACTGGTCACTGGTCACTGATCACTGGTCACTGGACACTGGTCACTGGTCACTGGTCACTTGTCACAGGTCACTGACCACTGGTCACTGGTCACTGGTCACTGGTCACTGGGAACTGGGAACTGGTCAATGGTCACTGTCGCTGGTCACTGGTCACTGATCACTGGTCACTGGTCACTGGTCACTGGTCACTGTTCAATGGTCACTATCGCTGGTCAATGGTCACTGTCACTGGTCACTGGTCACTGGTCACTGGTCACTGGTCACTGGTCACTGGTCACTGGTCACTGGTCACTGGTCAATGGTCACTGTCGCTGGTCACTGGTCACTGGTCACTGGTCACTGGTCAATGGTCACTTGTCCCTGGGCAGTGGTCACTGGTCACTGGTCAATGGTCACTATCGCTGGTCAATGGTCACTGTCGCTGGTCACTGGTCACTGGTCACTTGTCACTGGTCACTGGTCACGATTCGCTGGTCCCTGGTCACTGGTCACTGGTCAATGGTCACTGTCGCTGATCACTGGTCACTGGTCACTGGTCAATGGTCACTGTCGCTGGTCACTGGTCGCTGGTCGCTGGTCACTGATCACTGGTCACTGGTCACTGGTCACTGGTCACTGGTCACTGGTCACTGGTCACTGATCACTGGTCACTGGACACTGGTCACTGGTCACTGGTCACTTGTCACAGGTCACTGGTCACTGGTCAATGGTCACTGTCGCTGGTCACTGGTCACTGGTCACTGATCACTGGTCACTGGTCACTGGTCACTGGTCACTGATCACTGGTCACTGGTCACTGGTCACTGGTCACTGGTCACTGGTCACTGGTCAATGGTCACTATCGCTGGTCAATGGTCACTGTCGCTGGTCACTGGTCATTGGTCACTTGTCACTGGTCACTGGTCACTGGTCACTGGTCACTGGTCACTGGTCACAGGTCAATGGTCACTGGTCACTGGTCACTGGTCACTGGTCACTAGTCACTGGTCACAAGTCACTGGTCACTTGTCACTGGTCACTGGTCAATGGTCACTGTCGCTGGTCACTGGTCACTAGTCACTGGTCACTGGTCACTGGTCGCTGGTCACTGGTTACTTGTCACTGGTCAGTGGCCACTTGTCGCTGGTCACTTGTCACTGGTCACTGGTCACAAGTCACTGGTCACTGGTCACTGGTCACTGGTCAGTGGTAACTGGTCACTGGTCACTGGTCACTGGTCACTGGTCAATGGTCACTCTCGCTGGTCACTGGTCACTGGTCACTGATCACTGGTCACTGGTCACTGGTCACTGGTCACTGGTCAATGGTCACTATCGCTGGTCAATGGTCACTGTCGGTGGTTACTGGTCACTGGTCACTTGTCACTGGTTACTGGTCACTGGTCACTGGTCACTGGTCACTGGTCACTGGTCACTGGTCACAAGTCACTGGTCACTTGTCACTGGTCACTGGTCAATGGTCACTGTCGCTGGTCACTGGTCACTAGTCACTGGTCACTGGTCACTGGTCGCTGGTCACTGGTTACTTGTCACTGGTCAGTGGCCACTGGTCGCTGGTCACTGTCGCTGGTCACTGGTCACTGGTCACTGGTCAATGGTCACTGGTCAATGGTCACTGTCGCTGGTCACTGGTCACTGGTCACTGATCACTGGTCACTGGTCACTGGTCACTGGTCACTGGTCACTGGTCAATGGTCACTGTCGCTGGTCACTGTTCACTGGTCACTGATCACTGGTCACTGGTCACTGGTCACTGGTCACTGGTCACTGGTCACTGGTCACTGATCACTGGTCACTGGTCACTGGTCACTGGTCACTGGTCACTGGTCAATGGTCACTATCGCTGGTCAATGGTCACTGTCGCTGGTCACTGGTCACTGGTCACTGGTCACTGGTCACTGGTCACTGGTCACAAGTCACTGGTCACTTGTCACTGGTCACTGGTCAATGGTCACTGTCGCTGGTCACTGGACACAAGTCACTGGTCACTGGTCACTGGTCACAAGTCACTGGTCACTGGTCACTGGTCAATGGTCACTGTCGCTGGTCACTGGTCACTGATCACTGGTCACTGGTCACTGGTCACTGGTCACTGGTCAATGGTCACTATCGCTGGTCAATGGTCACTGTCACTGGTCACTGGTCACTGGTCACTGGTCACTGGTCACTGGTCACTGGTCACTGGTCAATGGTCACTGTCGCTGGTCACTGGTCACTGGTCACTGGTCACTGGTCAATGGTCACTTGTCCCTGGGCAGTGGTCACTGGTCACTGGTCAATGGTCACTATCGCTGGTCAATGGTCACTGTCGCTGGTCACTGGTCACTGGTCACTTGTCACTGGTCACTGGTCACGATTCGCTGGTCCCTGGTCACTGGTCACTGGTCAATGGTCACTGTCGCTGATCACTGGTCACTGGTCACTGGTCAATGGTCACTGTCGCTGGTCACTGGTCGCTGGTCACTGATCACTGGTCACTGGTCACTGGTCACTGGTCACTGGTCACTGGTCAATGGTCACTATCGCTGGTCAATGGTCCCTGTCGCTGGTCACTGGTCATTGGTCACTTGTCACTGGTCACTGGTCACTGGTCACTGGTCAATGGTCACTGTCGCTGGTCACTGGTCACTGGTCACTGATCACTGGTCACTGGTCACTGGTCACTGGTCACTGATCACTGGTCACTGGTCACTGGTCACTGGTCACTGGTCACTGGTCACTGGTCAATGGTCACTGTCGCTGGTCAATGGTCACTGTCGCTGGTCACTGGTCATTGGTCACTTGTCACTGGTCACTGGTCACTGGTCACTGGTCACTGGTCACTGGTCACAGGTCAATGGTCACTGGTCACTGGTCACTGGTCACTGGTCACTGGTCACTGGTCACAAGTCACTGGTCACTTGTCACTGGTCACTGGTCAATGGTCACTGTCGCTGGTCACTGGTCACTAGTCACTGGTCACTGGTCACTGGTCGCTGGTCACTGGTTACTTGTCACTGGTCAGTGGCCACTGGTCGCTGGTCACTTGTCACTGGTCACTGGTCACAAGTCACTGGTCACTGGTCACTGGTCACTGGTCAGTGGTAACTGGTCACTGGTCACTGGTCACTGGTCACTGGTCAATGGTCACTCTCGCTGGTCACTGGTCACTGGTCACTGATCACTGGTCACTGGTCACTGGTCACTGGTCACTGGTCAATGGTCACTATCGCTGGTCAATGGTCACTGTCGCTGGTTACTGGTCACTGGTCACTTGTCACTGGTTACTGGTCACTGGTCACTGGTCACTGGTCACTGGTCACTGGTCACAAGTCACTGGTCACTTGTCACTGGTCACTGGTCAATGGTCACTGTCGCTGGTCACTGGTCACTAGTCACTGGTCACTGGTCACTGGTCGCTGGTCACTGGTTACTTGTCACTGGTCAGTGGCCACTGGTCGCTGGTCACTGTCGCTGGTCACTGGGCACTGGTCACTGGTCAATGGTCACTGGTCACTGGTCACTGGTCAATGGTCACTATCGCTGGTCAATGGTCATTGTCGCTGGTCACTGGTCATTGGTCACTTGTCACTGGTCACTGGTCACTGGTCACTGGTCGTCACTGGTCACAGGACAATGGTCACTGGTCACTGGTCACTGGTCAATGGTCACTATCGCTGGTCAATGGTAACTTGTCACTGGGCAGTGGTCAATGGTCACTGGTCACTGGTCACTGGTCACAGGTCAATGGTCACTGGTCACTGGACACAGGTCACTGGTCACTGGTCACTGGTCACTGGTCACTTGTCACTGGTCACTGGTCAATGGTCACTGGCCACTGGTCACTGGTCACTGGTCAATGGTCACTTTCGCTGGTCAATGGTCACTGTCGCTGGTAAACGGTCACTGTCGCTGGTCACTGGTCACTGGTCACTGGTCACTTGTCACTGGTCACTGGTCAATGGTCACTGTCGCTGGTCACTGGTCACTAGTCACTGGTCACTGGTCACTGGTCGCTGTTCACTGGTTACTTGTCACTGGTCAGTGGCCACTGGTCGCTGGTCACTTGTCACTGGTCACTGGTCGCTGGTCACTGGTCACTGGTCACAAGTCACTGGTCACTGGTCACTGGTCACTGGTCAGTGGTCACTGGTCACTGGTCACTGGTCACTGGTCACTGGTCAATGGTCACTGTCGCTGGTCACTGGTCACTGGTCACTGATCACTGGTCACTGGTCACTGGTCAATGGTCACTATCGCTGGTCAATGGTCACTGTCGCTGGTTACTGGTCACTGGTCACTTGTCACTGGTCACTGGTCACTGGTCACTGGTCACAGGTCAATGGTCACTGTCGCTGGTCACTGGTCACTGGTCACTGGTCAATGGTCACTGGTCACTGGTCACTGGACAATGGTCACTATCGCTGGTCAATGGTCATTGTCGCTGGTCACTGGTCATTGGTCACTTGTCACTGGTCACTGGTCACTGGTCACTGGTCGTCACTGGTCACTGGTCACTGGTCAATGGTCACTATCGCTGGTCAATGGTAACTTGTCACTGGGCAGTGGTCAATGGTCACTGGTCACTGGTCACTGGTCACAGGTCAATGGTCACTGGTCACTGGACACAGGTCACTGGTCACTGGTCACTGGTCACTGGTCAATGGTCACTGTCGCTGATCACTGGTCACTGGTCACTGGTCAATGGTCACTGTCGCTGGTCACTGGTCGCTGGTCACTGTTCACTGGTCACTGGTCACTGGTCACTGGTCACTGGTCACTGGTCAATGGTCACTATCGCTGGTCAATGGTCCCTGCCGCTGGTCACTGGTCATTGGTCACTTGTCACTGGTCACTGGTCACTGGTCACTGGTCAATGGTCACTGTCGCTGGTCACTGGTCACTGGTCACTGATCACTGGTCACTGGTCACTGGTCACTGGTCACTGGTCACTGATCACTGGTCACTGGTCACTGGTCACTGGTCACTGGTCACTGGTCAATGGTCACTGGTCAATGGTCACTATCGCTGGTCAATGGTCACTATCGCTGGTCAATGGTCATTGTCGCTGGTCACTGGTCATTGGTCACTTGTTTCTGGTCACTGGTCACTGGTCACTGGTCGTCACTGGTCACAGGACAATGGTCACTGGTCACTGGTCACTGGTCAATGGTCACTATCGCTGGTCAATGGTAACTTGTCACTGGGCAGTGGTCAATGGTCACTGGTCACTGGTCACTGGTCACAGGTCAATGGTCACTGGTCACTGGACACAGGTCACTGGTCACTGGTCACTGGTCACTGGTCACTGGTCACAGGTCAATGGTCACTGGTCACTGGACACAGGTCACTGGTCACTGGTCACTGGTCACTGGTCAATGGTCACTGTCGCTGATCACTGGTCACTGGTCACTGGTCAATGGTCACTGTCGCTGGTCACTGGTCGCTGGTCACTGTTCACTGGTCACTGGTCACTGGTCACTGGTCACTGGTCACTGGTCAATGGTCACTATCGCTGGTCAATGGTCCCTGCCGCTGGTCACTGGTCATTGGTCACTTGTCACTGGTCACTGGTCACTGGTCACTGGTCAATGGTCACTGTCGCTGGTCACTGGTCACTGGTCACTGATCACTGGTCACTGGTCACTGGTCACTGGTCACTGGTCACTGATCACTGGTCACTGGTCACTGGTCACTGGTCACTGGTCACTGGTCAATGGTCACTGGTCACTGGTCACTGGTCAATGGTCACTATCGCTGGTCAATGGTCATTGTCGCTGGTCACTGGTCATTGGTCACTTGTTTCTGGTCACTGGTCACTGGTCACTGGTCGTCACTGGTCACAGGACAATGGTCACTGGTCACTGGTCACTGGTCAATGGTCACTATCGCTGGTCAATGGTAACTTGTCACTGGGCAGTGGTCAATGGTCACTGGTCACTGGTCACTGGTCACTGGTCACTGGTCACAGGTCAATGGTCACTGGTCACTGGACACAGGTCACTGGTCACTGGTCACTGGTCACTGGTCACTGGTCACTGGTCACTGGTCACTGGTCAATGGTCACTGGCCACTGGTCACTGGTCACTGGTCAATGGTCACTTTCGCTGGTCAATGGTCACTGTCGCTGGTAAACGGTCACTGTCGCTGGTCACTGGTCACTGGTCACTGGTCACTTGTCACTGGTCACTGGTCAATGGTCACTGTCGCTGGTCACTGGTCACTAGTCACTGGTCACTGGTCACTGGTCGCTGGACACTGGTTACTTGTCACTGGTCAGTGGCCACTGGTCGCTGGTCACTTGTCACTGGTCACTGGTCACTGGTCACTGGTCACTGGTCACAAGTCACTGGTGACTGGTCACTGGTCACTGGTCAGTGGTCACTGGTCACTGGTCACTGGTCACTGGTCACTGGTCAATGGTCACTGTCGCTGGTCACTGGTCACTGGTCACTGGTCACTGGTCACTGGTCACTATCGCTGGTCAATGGTCACTGTCGCTGGTTACTGGTCACTGGTCACTTGTCACTGGTCACTGGTCACTGGTCACTGGTCACAGGTCAATGGTCACTGTCGCTGGTCACTGGTCACTGGTCACTGGTCAATGGTCACTGGTCACTGGTCACTGGTCAATGGTCACTATCGCTGGTCAATGGTCATTGTCGCTGGTCACTGGTCATTGGTCACTTGTCACTGGTCACTGGTCACTGCTCACTGGTCGTCACTGGTCACAGGTCAATGGTCACTGGTCACTGGTCACTGGTCAATGGTCACTATCGCTGGTCAATGGTCACTGTCGCTGGTTACTGGTCACTGGTCACTTGTCACTGGTCACTGGTCACTGGTCACTGGTCACAGGTCAATGGTCACTGTCGCTGGTCACTGGTCACTGGTCACTGGTCACTGGCCACTGGTCACTGGTCACTGGTCAATGGTCACTTTCGCTGGTCAATGGTCACTGTCGCTCGTAAACGGTCACTGTCGCTGGTCACTGGACACTGGTCACTGGTCACTGGTCACTGGTCACTGGTCAATGGTCACTGGTCACTGGACACTGGTCACTGGTCACTGGTCACTGGTCACTGGTCACTGGTCACTGGTCAATGGTAACTTGTCACTGGACAGTGGTCAATGGTCACTGGTCACTGGTCACTGGTCACTGGTCACTGGTCACAGGTCAATGGTCACTGGTCACTGGACACAGGTCACTGGTCACTGGTCACCGGTCACTGGTCACTGGTCACTGGTCAATGGTCACTGGCCACTGGTCACTGGTCACTGGTCAATGGTCACTTTCGCTGGTCAATGGTCACTGTCGCTGGTCACTGGTCACTGGTCACTGGTCACTGTCGCTGGTCACTGGTCACTGGTCACTGGTCACTGGTAACTGGTCAATGGTCACTGTCGCTGGTCACTGGTCACTGGTCACTGGTCACTGGTAAATGGTAACTTGTCACTGGGCAGTGGTCACTGGTCACTGGTCACTGGTCACTGGTCACAGCTCAATGGTCACTGGTCACTGGTCACTGTTCACTGGTCACTATCGCTGGTCAATGGACATTGTCGCTGGTCACTGGTCATTGGTCACTTGTCACTGGTCACTGGTCACTGGTCACTGGTCAATGGTCACTATCGCTGGTCACTGGTCACTGGTCACTGGTCACTGGTCACAGGTCAATGGTCACTGGTCACTGGACACAGGTCACTGGTCACTGGTCACCGGTCACTGGTCACTGGTCACTGGTCAATGGTCACTGGCCACTGGTCACTGGTCACTGTCGCTGGTCACTGGTCACTGGTCACTGGTCACTGGTCACTGGTCAATGGTCACTATCGCTGGTCAATGGTCATTGTCGCTGGTCACTGGTCATTGGTCACTTGTCACTGGTCACTGGTCACTGGTCACTGGTCGTCACTGGTCACAGGACAATGGTCACTGGTCACTGGTCACTGGTCAATGGTCACTATCGCTGGTCAATGGTAACTTGTCACTGGGCAGTGGTCAATGGTCACTGGTCACTGGTCACTGGTCACTGGTCACTGGTCACAGGTCAATGGTCACTGGTCACTGGACACAGGTCACTGGTCACTGGTCACTGGTCACTGGTCACTTGTCACTGGTCACTGGTCAATGGTCACTGGCCACTGGTCACTGGTCACTGGTCAATGGTCACTTTCGCTGGTCAATGGTCACTGTCGCTGGTAAACGGTCACTGTCGCTGGTCACTGGTCACTGGTCACTGGTCACTTGTCACTGGTCACTGGTCAATGGTCACTGTCGCTGGTCACTGGTCACTAGTCACTGGTCACTGGTCACTGGTCGCTGGTCCCTGGTTACTTGTCACTGGTCAGTGGCCACTGGTCGCTGGTCACTTGTCACTGGTCACTGGTCGCTGGTCACTGGTCACTGGTCACAAGTCACTGGTCACTGGTCACTGGTCACTGGTCAGTGGTCACTGGTCACTGGTCACTGGTCACTGGTCACTGGTCAATGGTCACTGTCGCTGGTCACTGGTCACTTGTCACTGATCACTGGTCACTGGTCACTGGTCAATGGTCACTATCGCTGGTCAATGGTCACTGTCGCTGGTTACTGGTCACTGGTCACTTGTCACTGGTCACTGGTCACTGGTCACTGGTCACAGGTCAATGGTCACTGTCGCTGGTCACTGGTCACTGGTCACTGGTCAATGGTCACTGGTCACTGGTCACTGGTCAATGGTCACTATCGCTGGTCAATGGTCATTGTCGCTGGTCACTGGTCATTGGTCACTTGTCACTGGTCACTGGTCACTGGTCACTGGTCGTCACTGGTCACAGGTCAATGGTCACTGGTCACTGGTCACTGGTCAATGGTCACTATCGCTGGTCAATGGTAACTTGTCACTGGGCAGTGGTCAATGGTCACTGGTCACTGGTCACTGGTCACTGGTCACTGGTCACAGGTCAATGGTCACTGGTCACTGGACACAGGTCACTGGTCACTGGTCACTGGTCACTGGTCAATGGTCACTGTCGCTGATCACTGGTCACTGGTCACTGGTCAATGGTCACTGTCGCTGGTCACTGGTCGCTGGTCACTGATCACTGGTCACTGGTCACTGGTCACTGGTCACTGGTCACTGGTCACTGGTCAATGGTCACTATCGCTGGTCAATGGTCCCTGTCGCTGGTCACTGGTCATTGGTCACTTGTCACTGGTCACTGGTCACTGGTCACTGGTCAATGGTCACTGTCGCTGGTCACTGGTCACTGGTCACTGATCACTGGTCACTGGTCACTGGTCACTGGTCACTGATCACTGGTCACTGGTCACTGGTCACTGGTCACTGGTCACTGGTCAATGGTCACTATCGCTGGTCAATGGTCACTGTCGCTGGTCACTGGTCATTGGTCACTTGTCACTGGTCACTGGTCACTGGTCACTGGTCACTGGTCACTGGACACAGGTCACTTGTCACTGGTCACTGGTCACCGGTCACTGGTCACTGGTCACTGGTCACTGGTCACTGGTCACTGGTCACTGGGAACTGGTCAATGGTCACTATCGCTGGTCAATGGTCACTGTCACTGGTCACTGGTCACTGGTCACTGGTCACTGGTCACTGGTCACTGGTCACTGGTCACTGGTCACAGGTCAATGGTCACTGGTCACTGGACACTGGTCACTGGTCACTGGTCACTTGTCACAGGTCACTGACCACTGGTCACTGGTCAATGGTCACTGGTCACTGGGAACTGGGAACTGGTCAATGGTCACTGTCGCTGGTCACTGGTCACTGGTCACTGATCACTGGTCACTGGTCACTGGTCACTGGTCACTGGTCAATGGTCACTATCGCTGGTCAATGGTCACTGTCACTGGTCACTGGTCACTGGTCACTGGTCACTGGTCACTGGTCACTGGTCACTGGTCACTGGTCAATGGTCACTGTCGCTGGTCACTGGTCACTGGTCACTGGTCACTGGTCAATGGTCACTTGTCCCTGGGCAGTGGTCACTGGTCACTGGTCAATGGTCACTATCGCTGGTCAATGGTCACTGTCGCTGGTCACTGGTCACTGGTCACTTGTCACTGGTCACTGGTCACTGGTCGCTTGTCACTGGTCAGTGGCCACTCGTCAATGGTCACTGGTCACTGGTCACTGGTCAATGGTCTCTGTCGCTGGTCACTGGTCACGATTCGCTGGTCCCTGGTCACTGGTCACTGGTCAATGGTCACTGTCGCTGATCACTGGTCACTGGTCACTGGTCAATGGTCACTGTCGCTGGTCACTGGTCGCTGGTCACTGATCACTGGTCACTGGTCACTGGTCACTGGTCAATGGTCACTATCGCTGGTCAATGGTCCCTGTCGCTGGTCACTGGTCATTGGTCACTTGTCACTGGTCACTGGTCACTGGTCACTGGTCAATGGTCACTATCGCTGGTCACTGGTCACTGGTCACTGATCACTGGTCACTGGTCACTGGTCACTGGTCACTGATCACTGGTCACTGGTCACTGGTCACTGGTCACTGGTCACTGGTCACTGGTCACTGGTCAATGGTCACTATCGCTGGTCAATGGTCACTGTCGCTGGTCACTGGTCATTGGTCACTTGTCACTGGTCACTGGTCACTGGTCACTGGTCACTGGTCACTGGTCACAGGTCAATGGTCACTGGTCACTTGACACAGGTCACTTGTCACTGGTCACTGGTCACTGGTCACTGGTCACTGGTCACTGGTCACAATTCACTGGTCACTTGTCACTGGTCACTGGTCAATGGTCACTGTCGCTGGTCACTGGTCACTAGTCACTGGTCACTGGTCACTGGTCGCTGGTCACTGGTTACTTGTCACTGGTCAGTGGCCACTGGTCGCTGGTCACTTGTCACTGGTCACTGGTCACATGTCACTGGTCACTGGTCACTGGTCACTGGTCAGTGGTCACTGGTCACTGGTCACTGGTCACTGGTCACTGGTCAATGGTCACTCTCGCTGGTCACTGGTCACTGGTCACTGATCACTGGTCACTGGTCACTGGTCACTGGTCACTGGTCAATGGTCACTATCGCTGGTCAATGGTAACTGTCGCTGGTCACTGGTCACTGGTCACTTGTCACTGGTCACTGGTCACGATTCGCTGGTCCCTGGTCACTGGTCACTGGTCAATGGTCACTGTCGCTGATCACTGGTCACTGGTCACTGGTCAATGGTCACTGTGGCTGGTCACTGGTCGCTGGTCACTGATCACTGGTCACTGGTCACTGGTCACTGGTCACTGGTCACTGGTCAATGGTCACTATCGCTGGTCAATGGTCCCTGTCGCTGGTCACTGGTCATTGGTCACTTGTCACTGGTCACTGGTCACTGGTCACTGGTCAATGGTCACTGTCGCTGGTCACTGGTCACTGGTCACTGATCACTGGTCACTGGTCACTGGTCACTGGTCACTGATCACTGGTCACTGGTCACTGGTCACTGGTCACTGGTCACTGGTCACTGGTCAATGGTCACTATCGCTGGTCAATGGTCACTGTCGCTGGTCACTGGTCATTGGTCACTTGTCACTGGTCACTGGTCACTGGTCACTGCTCACTGGTCACTGGTCACAGGTCAATGGTCACTGGTCACTGGTCACTGGTCACTGGTCACTGGTCACTGGTCACAAGTCACTGGTCACTTGTCACTGGTCACTGGTCAATGGTCACTGTCGCTGGTCACTGGTCACTAGTCACTGGTCACTGGTCACTGGTCGCTGGTCACTGGTTACTTGTCACTGGTCAGTGGCCACTGGTCGCTGGTCACTTGTCACTGGTCACTGGTCACAAGTCACTGGTCACTGGTCACTGGTCACTGGTCAGTGGTAACTGGTCACTGGTCACTGGTCACTGGTCACTGGTCAATGGTCACTCTCGCTGGTCAATGGTCACTGTCGCTGGTAAACGGTCACTGTCGCTGGTCACTGGTCACTGGTCACTGGTCACTTGTCACTGGTCACTGGTCAATGGTCACTGTCGCTGGTCACTGGTCACTAGTCACTGGTCACTGGTCACTGGTCGCTGTTCACTGGTTACTTGTCACTGGTCAGTGGCCACTGGTCGCTGGTCACTTGTCACTGGTCACTGGTCGCTGGTCACTGGTCACTGGTCACAAGTCACTGGTCACTGGTCACTGGTCACTGGTCAGTGGTCACTGGTCACTGGTCACTGGTCACTGGTCACTGGTCAATGGTCACTGTCGCTGGTCACTGGTCACTGGTCACTGATCACTGGTCACTGGTCACTGGTCAATGGTCACTATCGCTGGTCAATGGTCACTGTCGCTGGTTACTGGTCACTGGTCACTTGTCACTGGTCACTGGTCACTGGTCACTGGTCACAGGTCAATGGTCACTGTCGCTGGTCACTGGTCACTGGTCACTGGTCAATGGTCACTGGTCACTGGTCACTGGTCAATGGTCACTATCGCTGGTCAATGGTCATTGTCGCTGGTCACTGGTCATTGGTCACTTGTCACTGGTCACTGGTCACTGGTCACTGGTCGTCACTGGTCACTGGTCACTGGTCAATGGTCACTATCGCTGGTCAATGGTAACTTGTCACTGGGCAGTGGTCAATGGTCACTGGTCACTGGTCACTGGTCACTGGTCACAGGTCAATGGTCACTGGTCACTGGACACAGGTCACTGGTCACTGGTCACTGGTCACTGGTCAATGGTCACTGTCGCTGATCACTGGTCACTGGTCACTGGTCAATGGTCACTGTCGCTGGTCACTGGTCGCTGGTCACTGATCACTGGTCACTGGTCACTGGTCACTGGTCACTGGTCACTGGTCACTGGTCACTGGTCAATGGTCACTATCGCTGGTCAATGGTCCCTGCCGCTGGTCACTGGTCATTGGTCACTTGTCACTGGTCACTGGTCACTGGTCACTGGTCAATGGTCACTGTCGCTGGTCACTGGTCACTGGTCACTGATCACTGGTCACTGGTCACTGGTCACTGGTCACTGGTCACTGATCACTGGTCACTGGTCACTGGTCACTGGTCACTGGTCACTGGTCACTGGTCACTGGTCAATGGTCACTACCGCTGGTCAATGGTCACTGTCGCTGGTCACTGGTCATTGGTCACTTGTCACTGGTCACTGGTCACTGGTCACTGGTCACTGGTCACAGGTCAATGGTCACTGGTCACTGGACACAGGTCACTTGTCACTGGTCACTGGTCACCGGTCACTGGTCACTGGTCACTGGTCACAAGTCACTGGTCACTTGTCACTGGTCACTGGTCAATGGTCACTGTCGCTGGTCACTGGTCACTAGTCACTGGTCACTGGTCACTGGTCGCTGGTCACTGGTTACTTGTCACTGGTCAGTGGCCACTGGTCGCTGGTCACTTGTCACTGGTCACTGGTCACTGGTCACTGGTCACAAGTCACTGGTCACTGGTCACTGGTCACTGGTCAGTGGTCACTGGTCACTGGTCACTGGTCACTGGTCACTGGTCACTGGTCAGTGGTCACTGGTCACTGGTCACTGGTCACTGGTCACTGGTCAATGGTCACTCTCGCTGGTCACTGGTCACTGGTCACTGATCACTGGTCACTGGTCACTGGTCACTGGTCACTGCTCAATGGTCACTATCGCTGGTCAATGGTCACTGTCGCTGGTTACTGGTCACTGGTCACTTGTCACTGGACACTGGTCACTGGTCACTGGTCACTGGTCAATGGTCACTGTCGCTGGTCACTGGTCACTGGTCACTGGTCAATGGTCACTGGTCACTGGTCACTGGTCAATGGTCACTATCGCTGGTCAATGGTCATTGTCGCTGGTCACTGGTCATTGGTCACTTGTCACTGGTCACTGGTCACTGGTCACTGGTCGTCACTGGTCACAGGACAATGGTCACTGGTCACTGGTCACTGGTCAATGGTCACTATCGCTGGTCAATGGTAACTTGTCACTGGGCAGTGGTCAATGGTCACTGGTCACTGGTCACTGGTCACTGGTCACAGGTCAATGGTCACTGGTCACTGGACACAGGTCACTGGTCACTGGTCACTGGTCACTGGTCACTGGTCACTGGTCACTGGTCACTGGTCAATGGTCACTGGCCACTGGTCACTGGTCACTGGTCAATGGTCACTTTCGCTGGTCAATGGTCACTGTCGCTGGTAAACGGTCACTGTCGCTGGTCACTGGTCACTGGTCACTGGTCACTTGTCACTGGTCACTGGTCAATGGTCACTGTCGCTGGTCACTGGTCACTAGTCACTGGTCACTGGTCACTGGTCGCTGGACACTGGTTACTTGTCACTGGTCAGTGGCCACTGGTCGCTGGTCACTTGTCACTGGTCACTGGTCACTGGTCACTGGTCACTGGTCACAAGTCACTGGTGACTGGTCACTGGTCACTGGTCAGTGGTCACTGGTCACTGGTCACTGGTCACTGGTCACTGGTCAATGGTCACTGTCGCTGGTCACTGGTCACTGGTCACTGGTCACTGGTCACTGGTCACTGGTCACTGGTCACTGGTCAATGGTCACTATCGCTGGTCAATGGTCACGGTCGCTGGTTACTGGTCACTGGTCACTTGTCACTGGTCACTGGTCACTGGTCACTGGTCACAGGTCAATGGTCACTGTCGCTGGTCACTGGTCACTGGTCACTGGTCAATGGTCACTGGTCACTGGTCACTGGTCAATGGTCACTATCGCTGGTCAATGGTCATTGTCGCTGGTCACTGGTCATTGGTCACTTGTCACTGGTCACTGGTCACTGCTCACTGGTCGTCACTGGTCACAGGTCAATGGTCACTGGTCACTGGTCACTGGTCAATGGTCACTATCGCTGGTCAATGGTCACTGTCGCTGGTTACTGGTCACTGGTCACTTGTCACTGGTCACTGGTCACTGGTCACTGGTCACAGGTCAATGGTCACTGTCGCTGGTCACTGGTCACTGGTCACTGGTCACTGGCCACTGGTCACTGGTCACTGGTCACTGGTCACAGGTCAATGGTCACTGGTCACTGGACACAGGTCACTGGTCACTGGTCACCGGTCACTGGTCACTGGTCACTGGTCAATGGTCACTGGCCACTGGTCACTGGTCACTGGTCAATGGTCACTTTCGCTGGTCAATGGTCACTGTCGCTGGTCACTGGTCACTGGTCACTGGTCACTGTCGCTGGTCACTGGTCACTGGTCACTGGTCACTGGTAACTGGTCAATGGTCACTGTCGCTGGTCACTGGTCACTGGTCACTGGTCACTGGTAAATGGTAACTTGTCACTGGGCAGTGGTCACTGGTCACTGGTCACTGGTCACTGGTCACAGGTCAATGGTCACTGGTCACTGGACACAGGTCACTGGTCACTGGTCACTGGTCACTGGTCACTGTTCACTGGTCACTGATCACTGGTCAATGGTCACTGTCGCTTGTCACTGTTCACTGGTCACTGATCACTGGTCACTAGTCACTGGTCACTGGTCACTGGTCAATGGTCACTATCGCTGGTCAATGGTCATTGTCGCTGGTCACTGGTCATTGGTCACTTGTCACTGGTCACTGGTCACTGGTCACTGGTCACTGGTCACCGGTCACTGGTCACTGTTCACTGGTCAATGGTCACTGGCCACTGGTCACTGGTCACTGGTCAATGGTCACTTTCGCTGGTCAATGGTCACTGTCGCTGGTAAACGGTCACTGTCGCTGGTCACTGGTCACTGGTCACTGGTCACTGGTCACTGGTCACTGGTCACTGGTCACTGGTCACTGGTCACAGGTCAATGGTCACTGGTCACTGGACACAGGTCACTGGTCACTGGTCACCGGTCACTGGTCACTGGTCACTGGTCAATGGTCACTGGCCACTGGTCACTGGTCACTGTCGCTGGTCACTGGTCACTGGTCACTGGTCACTGGTCACTGGTCAATGGTCACTATCGCTGGTCAATGGTCATTGTCGCTGGTCACTGGTCATTGGTCACTTGTCACTGGTCACTGGTCACTGGTCACTGGTCGTCACTGGTCACAGGACAATGGTCACTGGTCACTGGTCACTGGTCAATGGTCACTATCGCTGGTCAATGGTAACTTGTCACTGGGCAGTGGTCAATGGTCACTGGTCACTGGTCACTGGTCACTGGTCACTGGTCACAGGTCAATGGTCACTGGTCACTGGACACAGGTCACTGGTCACTGGTCACTGGTCACTGGTCACTTGTCACTGGTCACTGGTCAATGGTCACTGGCCACTGGTCACTGGTCACTGGTCAATGGTCACTTTCGCTGGTCAATGGTCACTGTCGCTGGTAAACGGTCACTGTCGCTGGTCACTGGTCACTGGTCACTGGTCACTTGTCACTGGTCACTGGTCAATGGTCACTGTCGCTGGTCACTGGTCACTAGTCACTGGTCACTGGTCACTGGTCGCTGGTCACTGGTTACTTGTCACTGGTCAGTGGCCACTGGTCGCTGGTCACTTGTCACTGGTCACTGGTCGCTGGTCACTGGTCACTGGTCACAAGTCACTGGTCACTGGTCACTGGTCACTGGTCAGTGGTCACTGGTCACTGGTCACTGGTCACTGGTCACTGGTCAATGGTCACTGTCGCTGGTCACTGGTCACTTGTCACTGATCACTGGTCACTGGTCACTATCGCTGGTCAATGGTCACTGTCGCTGGTTACTGGTCACTGGTGACTTGTCACTGGTCACTGGTCACTGGTCACTGGTCACAGGTCAATTGTCACTGTCGCTGGTCACTGGACACTGGTCACTGGTCAATGGTCACTGGTCACTGGTCACTGGTCAATGGTCACTATCGCTGGTCAATGGTCATTGTCGCTGGTCACTGGTCATTGGTCACTTGTCACTGGTCACTGGTCACTGGTCACTGGTCGTCACTGGTCACAGGTCAATGGTCACTGGTCACTGGTCACTGGTCAATGGTCACTATCGCTGGTCAATGGTAACTTGTCACTGGGCAGTGGTCAATGGTCACTGGTCACTGGTCACTGGTCACAGGTCAATGGTCACTGGTCACTGGTCACTGGTCACTGGTCACTGGTCAATGGTCACTATCGCTGGTCAATGGTCCCTGTCGCTGGTCACTGGTCATTGGTCACTTGTCACTGGTCACTGGTCACTGGTCACTGGTCAATGGTCACTGTCGCTGGTCACTGGTCGCTGGTCACTGATCACTGGTCACTGGTCACTGGTCACTGGTCACTGGTCACTGGTCACTGGTCAATGGTCACTATCGCTGGTCAATGGTCCCTGTCGCTGGTCACTGGTCATTGGTCACTTGTCACTGGTCACTGGTCACTGGTCACTGGTCAATGGTCACTGTCGCTGGTCACTGGTCACTGGTCACTGATCACTGGTCACTGGTCACTGGTCACTGGTCACTGATCACTGGTCACTGGTCACTGGTCACTGGTCACTGGTCACTGGTCACTGGTCACTGGTCAATGGTCACTATCGCTGGTCAATGGTCACTGGTCACTGGTCACTGGTCACTGGTCACTGATCACTGGTCACTGGTCACTGGTCACTGGTCACTGGTCACTGATCACTGGTCACTGGTCACTGGTCACTGGTCACTGGTCACTGATCACTGGTCACTGGTCACTGGTCACTGGTCACTGGTCACTGGTCACTGGTCACTGGTCAATGGTCACTACCGCTGGTCAATGGTCACTGTCGCTGGTCACTGGTCATTGGTCACTTGTCACTGGTCACTGGTCACTGGTCACTGGTCACTGGTCACAGGTCAATGGTCACTGGTCACTGGACACAGGTCACTTGTCACTGGTCACTGGTCACCGGTCACTGGTCACTGGTCACTGGTCACAAGTCACTGGTCACTTGTCACTGGTCACTGGTCAATGGTCACTGTCGCTGGTCACTGGTCACTAGTCACTGGTCACTGGTCACTGGTCGCTGGTCACTGGTTACTTGTCACTGGTCAGTGGCCACTGGTCGCTGGTCACTTGTCACTGGTCACTGGTCACTGGTCACTGGTCACAAGTCACTGGTCACTGGTCACTGGTCACTGGTCAGTGGTCACTGGTCACTGGTCACTGGTCACTGGTCACTGGTCACTGGTCAGTGGTCACTGGTCACTGGTCACTGGTCACTGGTCACTGGTCAATGGTCACTCTCGCTGGTCACTGGTCACTGGTCACTGATCACTGGTCACTGGTCACTGGTCACTGGTCACTGCTCAATGGTCACTATCGCTGGTCAATGGTCACTGTCGCTGGTTACTGGTCACTGGTCACTTGTCACTGGACACTGGTCACTGGTCACTGGTCACTGGTCAATGGTCACTGTCGCTGGTCACTGGTCACTGGTCACTGGTCAATGGTCACTGGTCACTGGTCACTGGTCAATGGTCACTATCGCTGGTCAATGGTCATTGTCGCTGGTCACTGGTCATTGGTCACTTGTCACTGGTCACTGGTCACTGGTCACTGGTCGTCACTGGTCACAGGACAATGGTCACTGGTCACTGGTCACTGGTCAATGGTCACTATCGCTGGTCAATGGTAACTTGTCACTGGGCAGTGGTCAATGGTCACTGGTCACTGGTCACTGGTCACTGGTCACAGGTCAATGGTCACTGGTCACTGGACACAGGTCACTGGTCACTGGTCACTGGTCACTGGTCACTGGTCACTGGTCACTGGTCACTGGTCAATGGTCACTGGCCACTGGTCACTGGTCACTGGTCAATGGTCACTTTCGCTGGTCAATGGTCACTGTCGCTGGTAAACGGTCACTGTCGCTGGTCACTGGTCACTGGTCACTGGTCACTTGTCACTGGTCACTGGTCAATGGTCACTGTCGCTGGTCACTGGTCACTAGTCACTGGTCACTGGTCACTGGTCGCTGGACACTGGTTACTTGTCACTGGTCAGTGGCCACTGGTCGCTGGTCACTTGTCACTGGTCACTGGTCACTGGTCACTGGTCACTGGTCACAAGTCACTGGTGACTGGTCACTGGTCACTGGTCAGTGGTCACTGGTCACTGGTCACTGGTCACTGGTCACTGGTCAATGGTCACTGTCGCTGGTCACTGGTCACTGGTCACTGGTCACTGGTCACTGGTCACTGGTCACTGGTCACTGGTCAATGGTCACTATCGCTGGTCAATGGTCACGGTCGCTGGTTACTGGTCACTGGTCACTTGTCACTGGTCACTGGTCACTGGTCACTGGTCACAGGTCAATGGTCACTGTCGCTGGTCACTGGTCACTGGTCACTGGTCAATGGTCACTGGTCACTGGTCACTGGTCAATGGTCACTATCGCTGGTCAATGGTCATTGTCGCTGGTCACTGGTCATTGGTCACTTGTCACTGGTCACTGGTCACTGCTCACTGGTCGTCACTGGTCACAGGTCAATGGTCACTGGTCACTGGTCACTGGTCAATGGTCACTATCGCTGGTCAATGGTCACTGTCGCTGGTTACTGGTCACTGGTCACTTGTCACTGGTCACTGGTCACTGGTCACTGGTCACAGGTCAATGGTCACTGTCGCTGGTCACTGGTCACTGGTCACTGGTCACTGGCCACTGGTCACTGGTCACTGGTCACTGGTCACAGGTCAATGGTCACTGGTCACTGGACACAGGTCACTGGTCACTGGTCACCGGTCACTGGTCACTGGTCACTGGTCAATGGTCACTGGCCACTGGTCACTGGTCACTGGTCAATGGTCACTTTCGCTGGTCAATGGTCACTGTCGCTGGTCACTGGTCACTGGTCACTGGTCACTGTCGCTGGTCACTGGTCACTGGTCACTGGTCACTGGTAACTGGTCAATGGTCACTGTCGCTGGTCACTGGTCACTGGTCACTGGTCACTGGTAAATGGTAACTTGTCACTGGGCAGTGGTCACTGGTCACTGGTCACTGGTCACTGGTCACAGGTCAATGGTCACTGGTCACTGGACACAGGTCACTGGTCACTGGTCACTGGTCACTGGTCACTGTTCACTGGTCACTGATCACTGGTCAATGGTCACTGTCGCTTGTCACTGTTCACTGGTCACTGATCACTGGTCACTAGTCACTGGTCACTGGTCACTGGTCAATGGTCACTATCGCTGGTCAATGGTCATTGTCGCTGGTCACTGGTCATTGGTCACTTGTCACTGGTCACTGGTCACTGGTCACTGGTCACTGGTCACCGGTCACTGGTCACTGTTCACTGGTCAATGGTCACTGGCCACTGGTCACTGGTCACTGGTCAATGGTCACTTTCGCTGGTCAATGGTCACTGTCGCTGGTAAACGGTCACTGTCGCTGGTCACTGGTCACTGGTCACTGGTCACTGGTCACTGGTCACTGGTCACTGGTCACTGGTCACTGGTCACAGGTCAATGGTCACTGGTCACTGGACACAGGTCACTGGTCACTGGTCACCGGTCACTGGTCACTGGTCACTGGTCAATGGTCACTGGCCACTGGTCACTGGTCACTGTCGCTGGTCACTGGTCACTGGTCACTGGTCACTGGTCACTGGTCAATGGTCACTATCGCTGGTCAATGGTCATTGTCGCTGGTCACTGGTCATTGGTCACTTGTCACTGGTCACTGGTCACTGGTCACTGGTCGTCACTGGTCACAGGACAATGGTCACTGGTCACTGGTCACTGGTCAATGGTCACTATCGCTGGTCAATGGTAACTTGTCACTGGGCAGTGGTCAATGGTCACTGGTCACTGGTCACTGGTCACTGGTCACTGGTCACAGGTCAATGGTCACTGGTCACTGGACACAGGTCACTGGTCACTGGTCACTGGTCACTGGTCACTTGTCACTGGTCACTGGTCAATGGTCACTGGCCACTGGTCACTGGTCACTGGTCAATGGTCACTTTCGCTGGTCAATGGTCACTGTCGCTGGTAAACGGTCACTGTCGCTGGTCACTGGTCACTGGTCACTGGTCACTTGTCACTGGTCACTGGTCAATGGTCACTGTCGCTGGTCACTGGTCACTAGTCACTGGTCACTGGTCACTGGTCGCTGGTCACTGGTTACTTGTCACTGGTCAGTGGCCACTGGTCGCTGGTCACTTGTCACTGGTCACTGGTCGCTGGTCACTGGTCACTGGTCACAAGTCACTGGTCACTGGTCACTGGTCACTGGTCAGTGGTCACTGGTCACTGGTCACTGGTCACTGGTCACTGGTCAATGGTCACTGTCGCTGGTCACTGGTCACTTGTCACTGATCACTGGTCACTGGTCACTATCGCTGGTCAATGGTCACTGTCGCTGGTTACTGGTCACTGGTGACTTGTCACTGGTCACTGGTCACTGGTCACTGGTCACAGGTCAATTGTCACTGTCGCTGGTCACTGGACACTGGTCACTGGTCAATGGTCACTGGTCACTGGTCACTGGTCAATGGTCACTATCGCTGGTCAATGGTCATTGTCGCTGGTCACTGGTCATTGGTCACTTGTCACTGGTCACTGGTCACTGGTCACTGGTCGTCACTGGTCACAGGTCAATGGTCACTGGTCACTGGTCACTGGTCAATGGTCACTATCGCTGGTCAATGGTAACTTGTCACTGGGCAGTGGTCAATGGTCACTGGTCACTGGTCACTGGTCACAGGTCAATGGTCACTGGTCACTGGTCACTGGTCACTGGTCACTGGTCAATGGTCACTATCGCTGGTCAATGGTCCCTGTCGCTGGTCACTGGTCATTGGTCACTTGTCACTGGTCACTGGTCACTGGTCACTGGTCAATGGTCACTGTCGCTGGTCACTGGTCGCTGGTCACTGATCACTGGTCACTGGTCACTGGTCACTGGTCACTGGTCACTGGTCACTGGTCAATGGTCACTATCGCTGGTCAATGGTCCCTGTCGCTGGTCACTGGTCATTGGTCACTTGTCACTGGTCACTGGTCACTGGTCACTGGTCAATGGTCACTGTCGCTGGTCACTGGTCACTGGTCACTGATCACTGGTCACTGGTCACTGGTCACTGGTCACTGATCACTGGTCACTGGTCACTGGTCACTGGTCACTGGTCACTGGTCACTGGTCACTGGTCAATGGTCACTATCGCTGGTCAATGGTCACTGTCGCTGGTCACTGGTCATTGGTCACTTGTCACTGGTCACTGGTCACTGGTCACTGGTCACTGGTCACTGGACACAGGTCACTTGTCACTGGTCACTGGTCACCGGTCACTGGTCACTGGTCACTGGTCACTGGTCACTGGTCACTGGTCACTGGTCACTGGTCACTGGGAACTGGTCAATGGTCACTATCGCTGGTCAATTGTCACTGTCACTGGTCACTGGTCACTGGGAACTGGTCAATGGTCACTATCGCTGGTCAATGGTCACTGGTCACTGGTCACTGGTCACTGGTCACTGGTCACTGGTCACTGGTCACAGGTCAATGGTCACTGGTCACTGGACACTGGTCACTGGTCACTGGTCACTTGTCACAGGTCACTGACCTCTGGTCACTGGTCACTGGTCACTGGTCACTGGGAACTGGGAACTGGTCAATGGTCACTGTCGCTGGTCACTGGTCACTGGTCACTGATCACTGGTCACTGGTCACTGGTCACTGGTCACTGGTCAATGGTCACTATCGCTGGTCAATGGTCACTGTCGCTGGTCACTGGTCACTGGTCACTGATCACTGGTCACTGGTCACTGGTCACTGGTCACTGATCACTGGTCACTGGTCACTGGTCACTGGTCACTGGTCACTGGTCACTGGTCAATGGTCACTATCGCTGGTCAATGGTCACTGTCGCTGGTCACTGGTCATTGGTCACTTGTCACTGGTCACTGGTCACTGGTCACTGGTCACTGGTCACTGGTCACAGGTCAATGGTCACTGGTCACTGGTCACTGGTCACTGGTCACTGGTCACTGGTCACAAGTCACTGGTCACTTGTCACTGGTCACTGGTCAATGGTCACTGTCGCTGGTCACTGGTCACTAGTCACTGGTCACTGGTCACTGGTCGCTGGTCACTGGTTACTTGTCACTGGTCAGTGGCCACTTGTCGCTGGTCACTTGTCACTGGTCACTGGTCACAAGTCACTGGTCACTGGTCACTGGTCACTGGTCAGTGGTAACTGGTCACTGGTCACTGGTCACTGGTCACTGGTCAATGGTCACTCTCGCTGGTCACTGGTCACTGGTCACTGATCACTGGTCACTGGTCACTGGTCACTGGTCACTGGTCAATGGTCACTATCGCTGGTCAATGGTCACTGTCGCTGGTTACTGGTCACTGGTCACTTGTCACTGGTTACTGGTCACTGGTCACTGGTCACTGGTCACTGGTCACTGGTCACTGGTCACAAGTCACTGGTCACTTGTCACTGGTCACTGGTCAATGGTCACTGTCGCTGGTCACTGGTCACTAGTCACTGGTCACTGGTCACTGGTCGCTGGTCACTGGTTACTTGTCACTGGTCAGTGGCCACTGGTCGCTGGTCACTGTCGCTGGTCACTGGTCACTGGTCACTAGTCAATGGTCACTGGTCAATGGTCACTGTCGCTGGTCACTGGTCACTGGTCACTGATCACTGGTCACTGGTCACTGGTCACTGGTCACTGGTCACTGGTCAATGGTCACTGTCGCTGGTCACTGTTCACTGGTCACTGATCACTGGTCACTTGTCACTGGTCACTGGTCACTGGTCACTGGTCACTGGTCACTGATCACTGGTCACTGGTCACTGGTCACTGGTCACTGGTCACTGGTCAATGGTCACTATCGCTGGTCAATGGTCACTGTCGCTGGTCACTGGTCACTGGTCACTGGTCACTGGTCACTGGTCACTGGTCACAAGTCACTGGTCACTTGTCACTGGTCACTGGTCAATGGTCACTGTCGCTGGTCACTGGACACAAGTCACTGGTCACTGGTCACTGGTCACAAGTCACAGGTCACTGGTCACTGGTCAATGGTCACTGTCGCTGGTCACTGGTCACTGATCACTGGTCACTGGTCACTGGTCACTGGTCACTGGTCAATGGTCACTATCGCTGGTCAATGGTCACTGTCACTGGTCACTGGTCACTGGTCACTGGTCACTGGTCACTGGTCACTGGTCACTGGTCACTGGTCACTGGTCAATGGTCACTGTCGCTGGTCACTGGTCACTGGTCACTGGTCACTGGTCAATGGTCACTTGTCCCTGGGCAGTGGTCACTGGTCACTGGTCAATGGTCACTATCGCTGGTCAATGGTCACTGTCGCTGGTCACTGGTCACTGGTCACTTGTCACTGGTCACTGGTCACGATTCGCTGGTCCCTGGTCACTGGTCACTGGTCAATGGTCACTGTCGCTGATCACTGGTCACTGGTCACTGGTCAATGGTCACTGTCGCTGGTCACTGGTCGCTGGTCACTGATCACTGGTCACTGGTCACTGGTCACTGGTCACTGGTCACTGGTCAATGGTCACTATCGCTGGTCAATGGTCCCTGTCGCTGGTCACTGGTCATTGGTCACTTGTCACTGGTCACTGGTCACTGGTCACTGGTCAATGGTCACTGTCGCTGGTCACTGGTCACTGGTCACTGATCACTGGTCACTGGTCACTGGTCACTGGTCACTGATCACTGGTCACTGGTCACTGGTCACTGGTCACTGGTCACTGGTCACTGGTCAATGGTCACTGTCGCTGGTCAATGGTCACTGTCGCTGGTCACTGGTCAATGGTCACTTGTCACTGGTCACTGGTCACTGGTCACTGGTCACTGGTCACTGGTCACAGGTCAATGGTCACTGGTCACTGGTCACTGGTCACTGGTCACTGGTCACTGGTCACAAGTCACTGGTCACTTGTCACTGGTCACTGGTCAATGGTCACTGTCGCTGGTCACTGGTCACTAGTCACTGGTCACTGGTCACTGGTCGCTGGTCACTGGTTACTTGTCACTGGTCAGTGGCCACTGGTCGGTGGTCACTTGTCACTGGTCACTGGTCACAAGTCACTGGTCACTGGTCACTGGTCACTGGTCACTGGTCAATGGTCACTCTCGCTGGTCACTGGTCACTGGTCACTGATCACTGGTCACTGGTCACTGGTCACTGGTCACTGGTCAATGGTCACTATCGCTGGTCAATGGTCACTGTCGCTGGTTACTGGTCACTGGTCACTTGTCACTGGTTACTGGTCACTGGTCACTGGTCACTGGTCACTGGTCACTGGTCACTGGTCACAAGTCACTGGTCACTTGTCACTGGTCACTGGTCAATGGTCACTGTCGCTGGTCACTGGTCACTAGTCACTGGTCACTGGTCACTGGTCGCTGGTCACTGGTTACTTGTCACTGGTCAGTGGCCACTGGTCGCTGGTCACTGTCGCTGGTCACTGGGCACTGGTCACTGGTCAATGGTCACTGGTCACTGGTCACTGGTCAATGGTCACTATCGCTGGTCAATGGTCATTGTCGCTGGTCACTGGTCATTGGTCACTTGTCACTGGTCACTGGTCACTGGTCACTGGTCGTCACTGGTCACAGGACAATGGTCACTGGTCACTGGTCACTGGTCAATGGTCACTATCGCTGGTCAATGGTAACTTGTCACTGGGCAGTGGTCAATGGTCACTGGTCACTGGTCACTGGTCACAGGTCAATGGTCACTGGTCACTGGACACAGGTCACTGGTCACTGGTCACTGGTCACTGGTCACTTGTCACTGGTCACTGGTCAATGGTCACTGGCCACTGGTCACTGGTCACTGGTCAATGGTCACTTTCGCTGGTCAATGGTCACTGTCGCTGGTAAACGGTCACTGTCGCTGGTCACTGGTCACTGGTCACTGGTCACTTGTCACTGGTCACTGGTCAATGGTCACTGTCGCTGGTCACTGGTCACTAGTCACTGGTCACTGGTCACTGGTCGCTGTTCACTGGTTACTTGTCACTGGTCAGTGGCCACTGGTCGCTGGTCACTTGTCACTGGTCACTGGTCGCTGGTCACTGGTCACTCGTCACAAGTCACTGGTCACTGGTCACTGGTCACTGGTCACTGGTCAGTGGTCACTGGTCACTGGTCACTGGTCACTGGTCACTGGTCAATGGTCACTGTCGCTGGTCACTGGTCACTGGTCACTGATCACTGGTCACTGGTCACTGGTCAATGGTCACTATCGCTGGTCAATGGTCACTGTCGCTGGTTACTGGTCACTGGTCACTTGTCACTGGTCACTGGTCACTGGTCACTGGTCACAGGTCAATGGTCACTGTCGCTGGTCACTGGTCACTGGTCACTGGTCAATGGTCACTGGTCACTGGTCACTGGTCAATGGTCACTATCGCTGGTCAATGGTCATTGTCGCTGGTCACTGGTCATTGGTCACTTGTCACTGGTCACTGGTCACTGGTCACTGGTCGTCACTGGTCACTGGTCACTGGTCAATGGTCACTATCGCTGGTCAATGGTAACTTGTCACTGGGCAGTGGTCAATGGTCACTGGTCACTGGTCACTGGTCACTGGTCACAGGTCAATGGTCACTGGTCACTGGACACAGGTCACTGGTCACTGGTCACTGGTCACTGGTCAATGGTCACTGTCGCTGATCACTGGTCACTGGTCACTGGTCAATGGTCACTGTCGCTGGTCACTGGTCGCTGGTCACTGATCACTGGTCACTGGTCACTGGTCACTGGTCACTGGTCACTGGTCAATGGTCACTATCGCTGGTCAATGGTCCCTGCCGCTGGTCACTGGTCATTGGTCACTTGTCACTGGTCACTGGTCACTGGTCACTGGTCAATGGTCACTGTCGCTGGTCACTGGTCACTGGTCACTGATCACTGGTCACTGGTCACTGGTCACTGGTCACTGATCACTGGTCACTGGTCACTGGTCACTGGTCACTGGTCACTGGTCAATGGTCACTGGTCACTGGTCACTGGTCAATGGTCACTATCGATGGTCAATGGTCATTGTCGCTGGTCACTGGTCATTGGTCACTTGTTTCTGGTCACTGGTCACTGGTCACTGGTCGTCACTGGTCACAGGACAATGGTCACTGGTCACTGGTCACTGGTCAATGGTCACTATCGCTGGTCAATGGTAACTTGTCACTGGGCAGTGGTCAATGGTCACTGGTCACTGGTCACTGGTCACTGGTCACTGGTCACAGGTCAATGGTCACTGGTCACTGGACACAGGTCACTGGTCACTGGTCACTGGTCACTGGTCACTGGTCACTGGTCACTGGACACTGGTCAATGGTCACTGGCCACTGGTCACTGGTCACTGGTCAATGGTCACTTTCGCTGGTCAATGGTCACTGTCGCTGGTAAACGGTCACTGTCGCTGGTCACTGGTCACTTGTCACTGGTCACTGGTCAATGGTCACTGTCGCTGGTCACTGGTCACTAGTCACTGGTCACTGGTCACTGGTCGCTGGACACTGGTTACTTGTCACTGGTCAGTGGCCACTGGTCGCTGGTCACTTGTCACTGGTCACTGGTCACTGGTCACTGGTCACTGGTCACAAGTCACTGGTGACTGGTCACTGGTCACTGGTCAGTGGTCACTGGTCACTGGTCACTGGTCACTGGTCACTGGTCAATGGTCACTGTCGCTGGTCACTGGTCACTGGTCACTGGTCACTGGTCACTGGTCACTGGTCAATGGTCACTATCGCTGGTCAATGGTCACTGTCGCTGGTTACTGGTCACTGGTCACTTGTCACTGGTCACTGGTCACTGGTCACTGGTCACAGGTCAATGGTCACTGTCGCTGGTCACTGGTCACTGCTCACTGGTCGTCACTGGTCACAGGTCAATGGTCACTGGTCACTGGTCACTGTTCAATGGTCACTATCGCTGGTCAATGGTCACTGTCGCTGGTTACTGGTCACTGGTCACTTGTCACTGGTCACTGGTCACTGCTCACTGGTCGTCACTGGTCACAGGACAATGGTCACTGGTCACTGGTCACTGGTCAATGGTCACTATCGCTGGTCAATGGTAACTTGTCACTGGGCAGTGGTCAATGGTCACTGGTCACTGGTCACTGGTCACAGGTCAATGGTCACTGGTCACTGGACACAGGTCAATGGTCACTGTCGCTGGTCACTGGTCACTGGTCACTGGTCAATGGTCACTGGTCACTGGTCACTGGTCAATGGTCACTATCGCTGGTCAATGGTCATTGTCGCTGGTCACTGGTCATTGGTCACTTGTCACTGGTCACTGGTCACTGCTCACTGGTCGTCACTGGTCACAGGACAATGGTCATTGGTCACTGGTCACTGGTCAATGGTCACTATCGCTGGTCAATGGTAACTTGTCACTGGGCAGTGGTCAATGGTCACTGGTCACTGGTCACTGGTCACAGGTCAATGGTCACTGGTCACTGGACACAGGTCACTGGTCACTGGTCACTGGTCACTGGTCACTTGTCACTGGTCACTGGTCAATGGTCACTGGCCACTGGTCACTGGTCACTGGTCAATGGTCACTTTCGCTGGTCAATGGTCACTGTCGCTGGTAAACGGTCACTGTCGCTGGTCACTGGTCACTGGTCACTGGTCACTTGTCACTGGTCACTGGTCAATGGTCACTGTCGCTGGTCACTGGTCACTAGTCACTGGTCACTGGTCACTGGTCGCTGTTCACTGGTTACTTGTCACTGTTCAGTGGCCACTGGTCGCTGGTCACTTGTCACTGGTCACTGGTCGCTGGTCACTGGTCACTGGTCACAAGTCACTGGTCACTGGTCACTGGTCACTGGTCAGTGGTCACTGGTCACTGGTCACTGGTCACTGGTCACTGGTCAATGGTCACTGTCGCTGGTCACTGGTCACTGGTCACTGATCACTGGTCACTGGTCACTGGTCAATGGTCACTATCGCTGGTCAATGGTCACTGTCGCTGGTTACTGGTCACTGGTCACTTGTCACTGGTCACTGGTCACTGGTCACTGGTCACAGGTCAATGGTCACTGTCGCTGGTCACTGGTCACTGGTCACTGGTCAATGGTCACTGGTCACTGGTCACTGGTCAATGGTCACTATCGCTGGTCAATGGTCATTGTCGCTGGTCACTGGTCATTGGTCACTTGTCACTGGTCACTGGTCACTGGTCACTGGTCGTCACTGGTCACTGGTCACTGGTCAATGGTCACTATCGCTGGTCAATGGTAACTTGTCACTGGGCAGTGGTCAATGGTCACTGGTCACTGGTCACTGGTCACTGGTCACAGGTCAATGGTCACTGGTCACTGGACACAGGTCACTGGTCACTGGTCACTGGTCACTGGTCAATGGTCACTGTCGCTGATCACTGGTCACTGGTCACTGGTCAATGGTCACTGTCGCTGGTCACTGGTCGCTGGTCACTGATCACTGGTCACTGGTCACTGGTCCCTGGTCACTGGACACTGGTCAATGGTCACTATCGCTGGTCAATGGTCCCTGCCGCTGGTCACTGGTCATTGGTCACTTGTCACTGGTCACTGGTCACTGGTCACTGGTCAATGGTCACTGTCGCTGGTCACTGGTCACTGGTCACTGATCACTGGTCACTGGTCACTGGTCACTGGTCACTGATCACTGGTCACTGGTCACTGGTCACTGGTCACTGGTCACTGGTCAATGGTCACTGGTCACTGGTCACTGGTCAATGGTCACTATCGATGGTCAATGGTCATTGTCGCTGGTCACTGGTCATTGGTCACTTGTTTCTGGTCACTGGTCACTGGTCACTGGTCGTCACTGGTCACAGGACAATGGTCACTGGTCACTGGTCACTGGTCAATGGTCACTATCGCTGGTCAATGGTAACTTGTCACTGGGCAGTGGTCAATGGTCACTGGTCACTGGTCACTGGTCACTGGTCACTGGTCACAGGTCAATGGTCACTGGTCACTGGACACAGGTCACTGGTCACTGGTCACTGGTCACTGGTCACTGGTCACTGGTCACTGGTCACTGGTCAATGGTCACTGGCCACTGGTCACTGGTCACTGGTCAATGGTCACTTTCGCTGGTCAATGGTCACTGTCGCTGGTAAACGGTCACTGTCGCTGGTCACTGGTCACTGGTCACTGGTCACTTGTCACTGGTCACTGGTCAATGGTCACTGTCGCTGGTCACTGGTCACTAGTCACTGGTCACTGGTCACTGGTCGCTGGACACTGGTTACTTGTCACTGGTCAGTGGCCACTGGTCGCTGGTCACTTGTCACTGGTCACTGGTCACTGGTCACTGGTCACTGGTCACAAGTCACTGGTGACTGGTCACTGGTCACTGGTCAGTGGTCACTGGTCACTGGTCACTGGTCACTGGTCACTGGTCAATGGTCACTGTCGCTGGTCACTGGTCACTGGTCACTGGTCACTGGTCACTGGTCACTGGTCAATGGTCACTATCGCTGGTCAATGGTCACTGTCGCTGGTTACTGGTCACTGGTCACTTGTCACTGGTCACTGGTCACTGGTCACTGGTCACAGGTCAATGGTCACTGTCGCTGGTCACTGGTCACTGGTCACTGGTCAATGGTCACTGGTCACTGGTCACTGGTCAATGGTCACTATCGCTGGTCAATGGTCATTGTCGCTGGTCACTGGTCATTGGTCACTTGTCACTGGTCACTGGTCACTGCTCACTGGTCGTCACTGGTCACAGGTCAATGGTCACTGGTCACTGGTCACTGGTCAATGGTCACTATCGCTGGTCAATGGTCACTGTCGCTGGTTACTGGTCACTGGTCACTTGTCACTGGTCACTGGTCACTGGTCACTGGTCACAGGTCAATGGTCACTGTCGCTGGTCACTGGTCACTGGTCACTGGTCACTGGCCACTGGTCACTGGTCACTGGTCAATGGTCACTTTCGCTGGTCAATGGTCACTGTCGCTCGTAAACGGTCACTGTCGCTGGTCACTGGTCACTGGTCACTGGTCACTGGTCACTGGTCACTGGTCAATGGTCACTGGTCACTGGACACTGGTCACTGGTCACTGGTCACTGGTCACTGGTCACTGGTCACTGGTCAATGGTAACTTGTCACTGGACAGTGGTCAATGGTCACTGGTCACTAGTCACTGGTCACTGGTCACTGGTCACAGGTCAATGGTCACTGGTCACTGGACACAGGTCACTGGTCACTGGTCACCGGTCACTGGTCACTGGTCACTGGTCAATGGTCACTGGCCACTGGTCACTGGTCACTGGTCAATGGTCACTTTCGCTGGTCAATGGTCACTGTCGCTGGTCACTGGTCACTGGTCACTGGTCACTGTCGCTGGTCACTGGTCACTGGTCACTGGTCACTGGTAACTGGTCAATGGTCACTGTCGCTGGTCACTGGTCACTGGTCACTGGTCACTGGTAAATGGTAACTTGTCACTGGGCAGTGGTCACTGGTCACTGGTCACTGGTCACTGGTCACAGGTCAATGGTCACTGGTCACTGGTCACTGTTCACTGGTCACTGATCACTGGTCAATGGTCACTGTCGCTGGTCACTGTTCACTGGTCACTGATCACTGGTCACTAGTCACTGGTCACTGGTCACTGGTCAATGGTCACTATCGCTGGTCAATGGTCATTGTCGCTGGTCACTGGTCATTGGTCACTTGTCACTGGTCACTGGTCACTGGTCACTGGTCACTGGTCACCGGTCACTGGTCACTGTTCACTGGTCAATGGTCACTGGCCACTGGTCACTGGTCACTGGTCAATGGTCACTTTCGCTGGTCAATGGTCACTGTCGCTGGTAAACGGTCACTGTCGCTGGTCACTGGTCACTGGTCACTGGTCACTGGTCACTGGTCACTGGTCACTGGTCACTGGTCACTGGTCACAGGTCAATGGTCACTGGTCACTGGACACAGGTCACTGGTCACTGGTCACCGGTCACTGGTCACTGGTCACTGGTCAATGGTCACTGGCCACTGGTCACTGGTCACTGTCGCTGGTCACTGGTCACTGGTCACTGGTCACTGGTCACTGGTCAATGGTCACTATCGCTGGTCAATGGTCATTGTCGCTGGTCACTGGTCATTGGTCACTTGTCACTGGTCACTGGTCACTGGTCACTGGTCGTCACTGGTCACAGGACAATGGTCACTGGTCACTGGTCACTGGTCAATGGTCACTATCGCTGGTCAATGGTAACTTGTCACTGGGCAGTGGTCAATGGTCACTGGTCACTGGTCACTGGTCACTGGTCACTGGTCACAGGTCAATGGTCACTGGTCACTGGACACAGGTCACTGGTCACTGGTCACTGGTCACTGGTCACTTGTCACTGGTCACTGGTCAATGGTCACTGGCCACTGGTCACTGGTCACTGGTCAATGGTCACTTTCGCTGGTCAATGGTCACTGTCGCTGGTCACTGGTCACTGGTCAATGGTCACTATCGCTGGTCAATGGTCCCTGTCGCTGGTCACTGGTCATTGGTCACTGTCGCTGGTCACTGGTCACTAGTCACTGGTCACTGGTCACTGGTCGCTGGTCACTGGTTACTTGTCACTGGTCAGTGGCCACTGGTCGCTGGTCACTTGTCACTGGTCACTGGTCGCTGGTCACTGGTCACTGGTCACAAGTCACTGGTCACTGGTCACTGGTCACTGGTCAGTGGTCACTGGTCACTGGTCACTGGTCACTGGTCACTGGTCAATGGTCACTGTCGCTGGTCACTGGTCACTTGTCACTGATCACTGGTCACTGGTCACTGGTCAATGGTCACTATCGCTGGTCAATGGTCACTGTCGCTGGTTACTGGTCACTGGTCACTTGTCACTGGTCACTGGTCACTGGTCACTGGTCACAGGTCAATGGTCACTGTCGCTGGTCACTGGTCACTGGTCACTGGTCAATGGTCACTGGTCACTGGTCACTGGTCAATGGTCACTATCGCTGGTCAATGGTCATTGTCGCTGGTCACTGGTCATTGGTCACTTGTCACTGGTCACTGGTCACTGGTCACTGGTCGTCACTGGTCACAGGTCAATGGTCACTGGTCACTGGTCACTGGTCAATGGTCACTATCGCTGGTCAATGGTAACTTGTCACTGGGCAGTGGTCAATGGTCACTGGTCACTGGTCACTGGTCACTGGTCACTGGTCACAGGTCAATGGTCACTGGTCACTGGACACAGGTCACTGGTCACTGGTCACTGGTCACTGGTCAATGGTCACTGTCGCTGATCACTGGTCACTGGTCACTGGTCAATGGTCACTGTCGCTGGTCACTGGTCGCTGGTCACTGATCACTGGTCACTGGTCACTGGTCACTGGTCACTGGTCACTGGTCACTGGTCAATGGTCACTATCGCTGGTCAATGGTCCCTGTCGCTGGTCACTGGTCATTGGTCACTTGTCACTGGTCACTGGTCACTGGTCACTGGTCAATGGTCACTGTCGCTGGTCACTGGTCACTGGTCACTGATCACTGGTCACTGGTCACTGGTCACTGGTCACTGATCACTGGTCACTGGTCACTGGTCACTGGTCACTGGTCACTGGTCACTGGTCACTGGTCAATGGTCACTATCGCTGGTCAATGGTCACTGTCGCTGGTCACTGGTCATTGGTCACTTGTCACTGGTCACTGGTCACTGGTCACTGGTCACTGGTCACTGGACACAGGTCACTTGTCACTGGTCACTGGTCACCGGTCACTGGTCACTGGTCACTGGTCACTGGTCACTGGTCACTGGTCACTGGGAACTGGTCAATGGTCACTATCGCTGGTCAATGGTCACTGTCACTGGTCACTGGTCACTGGTCACTGGTCACTGGTCACTGGTCACTGGTCACTGGTCACTGGTCACAGGTCAATGGTCACTGGTCACTGGACACTGGTCACTGGTCACTGGTCACTTGTCACAGGTCACTGACCACTGGTCACTGGTCACTGGTCACTGGTCACTGGGAACTGGGAACTGGTCAATGGTCACTGTCGCTGGTCAATGGTCACTGTCACTGGTCACTGGTCACTGGTCACTGGTCACTGGTCACTGGTCACTGGTCACTGGTCACTGGTCACTGGTCAATGGTCACTGTCGCTGGTCACTGGTCACTGGTCACTGGTCACTGGTCAATGGTCACTTGTCCCTGGGCAGTGGTCACTGGTCACTGGTCAATGGTCACTATCGCTGGTCAATGGTCACTGTCGCTGGTCACTGGTCACTGGTCACTTGTCACTGGTCACTGGTCACTGGTCGCTTGTCACTGGTCAGTGGCCACTCGTCAATGGTCACTGGTCACTGGTCACTGGTCAATGGTCTCTGTCGCTGGTCACTGGTCACGATTCGCTGGTCCCTGGTCACTGGTCACTGGTCAATGGTCACTGTCGCTGATCACTGGTCACTGGTCACTGGTCAATGGTCACTGTCGCTGGTCACTGGTCGCTGGTCACTGATCACTGGTCACTGGTCACTGGTCACTGGTCAATGGTCACTATCGCTGGTCAATGGTCCCTGTCGCTGGTCACTGGTCATTGGTCACTTGTCACTGGTCACTGGTCACTGGTCACTGGTCAATGGTCACTATCGCTGGTCACTGGTCACTGGTCACTGATCACTGGTCACTGGTCACTGGTCACTGGTCACTGATCACTGGTCACTGGTCACTGGTCACTGGTCACTGGTCACTGGTCACTGGTCACTGGTCAATGGTCACTATCGCTGGTCAATGGTCACTGTCGCTGGTCACTGGTCATTGGTCACTTGTCACTGGTCACTGGTCACTGGTCACTGGTCACTGGTCACTGGTCACAGGTCAACTGTCACTGGTCACTGGACACAGGTCACTTGTCACTGGTCACTGGTCACTGGTCACTGGTCACTGGTCACTGGTCACAAGTCACTGGTCACTTGTCACTGGTCACTGGTCAATGGTCACTGTCGCTGGTCACTGGTCACTAGTCACTGGTCACTGGTCACTGGTCGCTGGTCACTGGTTACTTGTCACTGGTCAGTGGCCACTGGTCGCTGGTCACTTGTCACTGGTCACTGGTCACATGTCACTGGTCACTGGTCACTGGTCACTGGTCAGTGGTCACTGGTCACTGGTCACTGGTCACTGGTCACTGGTCAATGGTCACTCTCGCTGGTCACTGGTCACTGGTCACTGATCACTGGTCACTGGTCACTGGTCACTGGTCACTGGTCAATGGTCACTATCGCTGGTCAATGGTAACTGTCGCTGGTCACTGGTCACTGGTCACTTGTCACTGGTCACTGGTCACGATTCGCTGGTCCCTGGTCACTGGTCACTGGTCAATGGTCACTGTCGCTGATCAATGGTCACTGGTCACTGGTCAATGGTCACTGTCGCTGGTCACTGGTCGCTGGTCACTGATCACTGGTCACTGGTCACTGGTCACTGGTCACTGGTCACTGGTCAATGGTCACTATCGCTGGTCAATGGTCCCTGTCGCTGGTCACTGGTCATTGGTCACTTGTCACTGGTCACTGGTCACTGGTCACTGGTCAATGGTCACTGTCGCTGGTCACTGGTCACTGGTCACTGATCACTGGTCACTGGTCACTGGTCACTGGTCACTGATCACTGGTCACTGGTCACTGGTCACTGGTCACTGGTCACTGGTCACTGGTCAATGGTCACTATCGCTGGTCAATGGTCACTGTCGCTGGTCACTGGTCATTGGTCACTTGTCACTGGTCACTGGTCACTGGTCACTGGTCACTGGTCACTGGTCACAGGTCAATGGTCACTGGTCACTGGTCACTGGTCACTGGTCACTGGTCACTGGTCACAAGTCACTGGTCACTTGTCACTGGTCACTGGTCAATGGTCACTGTCGCTGGTCACTGGTCACTAGTCACTGGTCACTGGTCACTGGTCGCTGGTCACTGGTTACTTGTCACTGGTCAGTGGCCACTGGTCGCTGGTCACTTGTCACTGGTCACTGGTCACAAGTCACTGGTCACTGGTCACTGGTCACTGGTCAGTGGTAACTGGTCACTGGTCACTGGTCACTGGTCACTGGTCAATGGTCACTCTCGCTGGTCAATGGTCACTGTCGCTGGTAAACGGTCACTGTCGCTGGTCACTGGTCACTGGTCACTGGTCACTTGTCACTGGTCACTGGTCAATGGTCACTGTCGCTGGTCACTGGTCACTAGTCACTGGTCACTGGTCACTGGTCGCTGTTCACTGGTTACTTGTCACTGGTCAGTGGCCACTGGTCGCTGGTCACTTGTCACTGGTCACTGGTCGCTGGTCACTGGTCACTGGTCACAAGTCACTGGTCACTGGTCACTGGTCACTGGTCAGTGGTCACTGGTCACTGGTCACTGGTCACTGGTCACTGGTCAATGGTCACTGTCGCTGGTCACTGGTCACTGGTCACTGATCACTGGTCACTGGTCACTGGTCAATGGTCACTATCGCTGGTCAATGGTCACTGTCGCTGGTTACTGGTCACTGGTCACTTGTCACTGGTCACTGGTCACTGGTCACTGGTCACAGGTCAATGGTCACTGTCGCTGGTCACTGGTCACTGGTCACTGGTCAATGGTCACTGGTCACTGGTCACTGGTCAATGGTCACTATCGCTGGTCAATGGTCATTGTCGCTGGTCACTGGTCATTGGTCACTTGTCACTGGTCACTGGTCACTGGTCACTGGTCGTCACTGGTCACTGGTCACTGGTCAATGGTCACTATCGCTGGTCAATGGTAACTTGTCACTGGGCAGTGGTCAATGGTCACTGGTCACTGGTCACTGGTCACTGGTCACAGGTCAATGGTCACTGGTCACTGGACACAGGTCACTGGTCACTGGTCACTGGTCACTGGTCAATGGTCACTGTCGCTGATCACTGGTCACTGGTCACTGGTCAATGGTCACTGTCGCTGGTCACTGGTCGCTGGTCACTGATCACTGGTCACTGGTCACTGGTCACTGGTCACTGGTCACTGGTCAATGGTCACTATCGCTGGTCAATGGTCCCTGCCGCTGGTCACTGGTCATTGGTCACTTGTCACTGGTCACTGGTCACTGGTCACTGGTCAATGGTCACTGTCGCTGGTCACTGGTCACTGGTCACTGATCACTGGTCACTGGTCAATGGTCACTGGTCACTGATCACTGGTCACTGGTCACTGGTCACTGGTCACTGGTCACTGGTCACTGGTCACTGGTCAATGGTCACTATCGCTGGTCAATGGTCACTGTCGCTGGTCACTGGTCATTGGTCACTTGTCACTGGTCACTGGTCACTGGTCACTGGTCACTGGTCACAGGTCAATGGTCACTGGTCACTGGACACAGGTCACTTGTCACTGGTCACTGGTCACCGGTCACTGGTCACTGGTCACTGGTCACAAGTCACTGGTCACTTGTCACTGGTCACTGGTCAATGGTCACTGTCGCTGGTCACTGGTCACTAGTCACTGGTCACTGGTCACTGGTCGCTGGTCACTGGTTACTTGTCACTGGTCAGTGGCCACTGGTCGCTGGTCACTTGTCACTGGTCACTGGTCACTGGTCACTGGTCACAAGTCACTGGTCACTGGTCACTGGTCACTGGTCAGTGGTCACTGGTCACTGGTCACTGGTCACTGGTCACTGGTCACTGGTCAGTGGTCACTGGTCACTGGTCACTGGTCACTGGTCACTGGTCAATGGTCACTCTCGCTGGTCACTGGTCACTGGTCACTGATCACTGGTCACTGGTCACTGGTCACTGGTCACTGCTCAATGGTCACTATCGCTGGTCAATGGTCACTGTCGCTGGTTACTGGTCACTGGTCACTTGTCACTGGACACTGGTCACTGGTCACTGGTCACTGGTCAATGGTCACTGTCGCTGGTCACTGGTCACTGGTCACTGGTCAATGGTCACTGGTCACTGGTCACTGGTCAATGGTCAATGGTCACTATCGCTGGTCAATGGTAACTTGTCACTGGGCAGTGGTCAATGGTCACTGGTCACTGGTCACTGGTCACTGGTCACAGGTCAATGGTCACTGGTCACTGGACACAGGTCACTGGTCACTGGTCACTGGTCACTGGTCACTGGTCACTGGTCACTGGTCACTGGTCAATGGTCACTGGCCACTGGTCACTGGTCACTGGTCAATGGTCACTTTCGCTGGTCAATGGTCACTGTCGCTGGTAAACGGTCACTGTCGCTGGTCACTGGTCACTGGTCACTGGTCACTTGTCACTGGTCACTGGTCAATGGTCACTGTCGCTGGTCACTGGTCACTAGTCACTGGTCACTGGTCACTGGTCGCTGGACACTGGTTACTTGTCACTGGTCAGTGGCCACTGGTCGCTGGTCACTTGTCACTGGTCACTGGTCACTGGTCACTGGTCACTGGTCACAAGTCACTGGTGACTGGTCACTGGTCACTGGTCAGTGGTCACTGGTCACTGGTCACTGGTCACTGGTCACTGGTCAATGGTCACTGTCGCTGGTCACTGGTCACTGGTCACTGGTCACTGGTCACTGGTCACTGGTCACTGGTCACTGGTCAATGGTCACTATCGCTGGTCAATGGTCACTGTCGCTGGTTACTGGTCACTGGTCACTTGTCACTGGTCACTGGTCACTGGTCACTGGTCACAGGTCAATGGTCACTGTCGCTGGTCACTGGTCACTGGTCACTGGTCAATGGTCACTGGTCACTGGTCACTGGTCAATGGTCACTATCGCTGGTCAATGGTCATTGTCGCTGGTCACTGGTCATTGGTCACTTGTCACTGGTCACTGGTCACTGCTCACTGGTCGTCACTGGTCACAGTTCAATGGTCACTGGTCACTGGTCACTGGTCAATGGTCACTATCGCTGGTCAATGGTCACTGTCGCTGGTTACTGGTCACTGGTCACTTGTCACTGGTCACTGGTCACTGGTCACTGGTCACAGGTCAATGGTCACTGTCGCTGGTCACTGGTCACTGGTCACTGGTCACTGGCCACTGGTCACTGGTCACTGGTCACTGGTCACAGGTCAATGGTCACTGGTCACTGGACACAGGTCACTGGTCACTGGTCACCGGTCACTGGTCACTGGTCACTGGTCAATGGTCACTGGCCACTGGTCACTGGTCACTGGTCAATGGTCACTTTCGCTGGTCAATGGTCACTGTCGCTGGTCACTGGTCACTGGTCACTGGTCACTGTCGCTGGTCACTGGTCACTGGTCACTGGTCACTGGTAACTGGTCAATGGTCACTGTCGCTGGTCACTGGTCACTGGTCACTGGTCACTGGTAAATGGTAACTTGTCACTGGGCAGTGGTCACTGGTCACTGGTCACTGGTCACTGGTCACAGGTCAATGGTCACTGGTCACTGGACACAGGTCACTGGTCACTGGTCACTGGTCACTGGTCACTGTTCACTGGTCACTGATCACTGGTCAATGGTCACTGTCGCTGGTCACTGTTCACTGGTCACTGATCACTGGTCACTAGTCACTGGTCACTGGTCACTGGTCAATGGTCACTATCGCTGGTCAATGGTCATTGTCGCTGGTCACTGGTCATTGGTCACTTGTCACTGGTCACTGGTCACTGGTCACTGGTCACTGGTCACCGGTCACTGGTCACTGTTCACTGGTCAATGGTCACTGGCCACTGGTCACTGGTCTCTGGTCAATGGTCACTTTCGCTGGTCAATGGTCACTGTCGCTGGTAAACGGTCACTGTCGCTGGTCACTGGTCACTGGTCACTGGTCACTTGTCACTGGTCACTGGTCAATGGTCACTGTCGCTGGTCACTGGTCACTAGTCACTGGTCACTGGTCACTGGTCGCTGGACACTGGTTACTTGTCACTGGTCAGTGGCCACTGGTCGCTGGTCACTTGTCACTGGTCACTGGTCACTGGTCACTGGTCACTGGTCACAAGTCACTGGTGACTGGTCACTGGTCACTGGTCAGTGGTCACTGGTCACTGGTCACTGGTCACTGGTCACTGGTCAATGGTCACTGTCGCTGGTCACTGGTCACTGGTCACTGGTCACTGGTCACTGGTCACTGGTCACTGGTCACTGGTCAATGGTCACTATCGCTGGTCAATGGTCACTGTCGCTGGTTACTGGTCACTGGTCACTTGTCACTGGTCACTGGTCACTGGTCACTGGTCACAGGTCAATGGTCACTGTCGCTGGTCACTGGTCACTGGTCACTGGTCAATGGTCACTGGTCACTGGTCACTGGTCAATGGTCACTATCGCTGGTCAATGGTCATTGTCGCTGGTCACTGGTCATTGGTCACTTGTCACTGGTCACTGGTCACTGCTCACTGGTCGTCACTGGTCACAGTTCAATGGTCACTGGTCACTGGTCACTGGTCAATGGTCACTATCGCTGGTCAATGGTCACTGTCGCTGGTTACTGGTCACTGGTCACTTGTCACTGGTCACTGGTCACTGGTCACTGGTCACAGGTCAATGGTCACTGTCGCTGGTCACTGGTCACTGGTCACTGGTCACTGGCCACTGGTCACTGGTCACTGGTCACTGGTCACAGGTCAATGGTCACTGGTCACTGGACACAGGTCACTGGTCACTGGTCACCGGTCACTGGTCACTGGTCACTGGTCAATGGTCACTGGCCACTGGTCACTGGTCACTGGTCAATGGTCACTTTCGCTGGTCAATGGTCACTGTCGCTGGTCACTGGTCACTGGTCACTGGTCACTGTCGCTGGTCACTGGTCACTGGTCACTGGTCACTGGTAACTGGTCAATGGTCACTGTCGCTGGTCACTGGTCACTGGTCACTGGTCACTGGTAAATGGTAACTTGTCACTGGGCAGTGGTCACTGGTCACTGGTCACTGGTCACTGGTCACAGGTCAATGGTCACTGGTCACTGGACACAGGTCACTGGTCACTGGTCACTGGTCACTGGTCACTGTTCACTGGTCACTGATCACTGGTCAATGGTCACTGTCGCTGGTCACTGTTCACTGGTCACTGATCACTGGTCACTAGTCACTGGTCACTGGTCACTGGTCAATGGTCACTATCGCTGGTCAATGGTCATTGTCGCTGGTCACTGGTCATTGGTCACTTGTCACTGGTCACTGGTCACTGGTCACTGGTCACTGGTCACCGGTCACTGGTCACTGTTCACTGGTCAATGGTCACTGGCCACTGGTCACTGGTCTCTGGTCAATGGTCACTTTCGCTGGTCAATGGTCACTGTCGCTGGTAAACGGTCACTGTCGCTGGTCACTGGTCACTGGTCACTGGTCACTGGTCACTGGTCACTGGTCACAGGTCAATGGTCACTGGTCACTGGACACAGGTCACTGGTCACTGGTCACCGGTCACTGGTCACTGGTCACTGGTCAATGGTCACTGGCCACTGGTCACTGGTCACTGTCGCTGGTCACTGGTCACTGGTCACTGGTCACTGGTCACTGGTCAATGGTCACTATCGCTGGTCAATGGTCATTGTCGCTGGTCACTGGTCATTGGTCACTTGTCACTGGTCACTGGTCACTGGTCACTGGTCGTCACTGGTCACAGGACAATGGTCACTGGTCACTGGTCACTGGTCAATGGTCACTATCGCTGGTCAATGGTAACTTGTCACTGGGCAGTGGTCAATGGTCACTGGTCACTGGTCACTGGTCACTGGTCACTGGTCACAGGTCAATGGTCACTGGTCACTGGACACAGGTCACTGGTCACTGGTCACTGGTCACTGGTCACTTGTCACTGGTCACTGGTCAATGGTCACTGGCCACTGGTCACTGGTCACTGGTCAATGGTCACTTTCGCTGGTCAATGGTCACTGTCGCTGGTAAACGGTCACTGTCGCTGGTCACTGGTCACTGGTCACTGGTCACTTGTCACTGGTCACTGGTCAATGGTCACTGTCGCTGGTCACTGGTCACTAGTCACTGGTCACTGGTCACTGGTCGCTGGTCACTGGTTACTTGTCACTGGTCAGTGGCCACTGGTCGCTGGTCACTTGTCACTGGTCACTGGTCGCTGGTCACTGGTCACTGGTCACAAGTCACTGGTCACTGGTCACTGGTCACTGGTCAGTGGTCACTGGTCACTGGTCACTGGTCACTGGTCACTGGTCAATGGTCACTGTCGCTGGTCACTGGTCACTTGTCACTGATCACTGGTCACTGGTCACTATCGCTGGTCAATGGTCACTGTCGCTGGTTACTGGTCACTGGTGACTTGTCACTGGTCACTGGTCACTGGTCACTGGTCACAGGTCAATTGTCACTGTCGCTGGTCACTGGACACTGGTCACTGGTCAATGGTCACTGGTCACTGGTCACTGGTCAATGGTCACTATCGCTGGTCAATGGTCATTGTCGCTGGTCACTGGTCATTGGTCACTTGTCACTGGTCACTGGTCACTGGTCACTGGTCGTCACTGGTCACAGGTCAATGGTCACTGGTCACTGGTCACTGGTCAATGGTCACTATCGCTGGTCAATGGTAACTTGTCACTGGGCAGTGGTCAATGGTCACTGGTCACTGGTCACTGGTCACTGGTCACTGGTCACAGGTCAATGGTCACTGGTCACTGGTCACTGGTCACTGGTCACTGGTCAATGGTCACTATCGCTGGTCAATGGTCCCTGTCGCTGGTCACTGGTCATTGGTCACTTGTCACTGGTCACTGGTCACTGGTCACTGGTCAATGGTCACTGTCGCTGGTCACTGGTCGCTGGTCACTGATCACTGGTCACTGGTCACTGGTCACTGGTCACTGGTCACTGGTCACTGGTCAATGGTCACTATCGCTGGTCAATGGTCCCTGTCGCTGGTCACTGGTCATTGGTCACTTGTCACTGGTCACTGGTCACTGGTCACTGGTCAATGGTCACTGTCGCTGGTCACTGGTCACTGGTCACTGATCACTGGTCACTGGTCACTGGTCACTGGTCACTGATCACTGGTCACTGGTCACTGGTCACTGGTCACTGGTCACTGGTCACTGGTCACTGGTCAATGGTCACTATCGCTGGTCAATGGTCACAGTCGCTGGTCACTGGTCATTGGTCACTTGTCACTGGTCACTGGTCACTGGTCACTGGTCACTGGTCACTGGTCACTGGTCACTGGTCACTGGTCACTGGGAACTGGTCAATGGTCACTATCGCTGGTCAATGGTCACTGTCACTGGTCACTGGTCACTGGGAACTGGTCAATGGTCACTATCGCTGGTCAATGGTCACTGTCACTGGTCACTGGTCACTGGTCACTGGTCACTGGTCACTGGTCACTGGTCACTGGTCACAGGTCAATGGTCACTGGTCACTGGACACTGGTCACTGGTCACTGGTCACTTGTCACAGGTCACTGACCACTGGTCACTGGTCACTGGTCACTGGTCACTGGGAACTGGGAACTGGTCAATGGTCACTGTCGCTGGTCACTGGTCACTGGTCACTGATCACTGGTCACTGGTCACTGGTCACTGGTCACTGGTCAATGGTCACTATCGCTGGTCAATGGTCACTGTCACTGGTCACTGGTCACTGGTCACTGGTCACTGGTCACTGGTCACTGGTCACTGGTCACTGGTCAATGGTCACTGTCGCTGGTCACTGGTCACTGGTCACTGGTCACTGGTCAATGGTCACTTGTCCCTGGGCAGTGGTCACTGGTCACTGGTCAATGGTCACTATCGCTGGTCAATGGTCACTGTCGCTGGTCACTGGTCACTGGTCACTTGTCACTGGTCACTGGTCACTGGTCACTTGTCACTGGTCAGTGGCCACTCGTCAATGGTCACTGGTCACTGGTCACTGGTCAATGGTCTCTGTCGCTGGTCACTGGTCACGATTCGCTGGTCCCTGGTCACTGGTCACTGGTCAATGGTCACTGTCGCTGATCACTGGTCACTGGTCACTGGTCAATGGTCACTGTCGCTGGTCACTGGTCGCTGGTCACTGATCACTGGTCACTGGTCACTGGTCACTGGTCAATGGTCACTATCGCTGGTCAATGGTCCCTGTCGCTGGTCACTGGTCATTGGTCACTTGTCACTGGTCACTTGTCACTGGTCACTGGTCACTGGTCACTGGTCACTGGTCACCGGTCACTGGTCACTGTTCACTGGTCAATGGTCACTGGCCACTGGTCACTGGTCTCTGGTCAATGGTCACTTTCGCTGGTCAATGGTCACTGTCGCTGGTAAACGGTCACTGTCGCTGGTCACTGGTCACTGGTCACTGGTCACTGGTCACTGGTCACTGGTCACAGGTCAATGGTCACTGGTCACTGGACACAGGTCACTGGTCACTGGTCACCGGTCACTGGTCACTGGTCACTGGTCAATGGTCACTGGCCACTGGTCACTGGTCACTGTCGCTGGTCACTGGTCACTGGTCACTGGTCACTGGTCACTGGTCAATGGTCACTATCGCTGGTCAATGGTCATTGTCGCTGGTCACTGGTCATTGGTCACTTGTCACTGGTCACTGGTCACTGGTCACTGGTCGTCACTGGTCACAGGACAATGGTCACTGGTCACTGGTCACTGGTCAATGGTCACTATCGCTGGTCAATGGTAACTTGTCACTGGGCAGTGGTCAATGGTCACTGGTCACTGGTCACTGGTCACTGGTCACTGGTCACAGGTCAATGGTCACTGGTCACTGGACACAGGTCACTGGTCACTGGTCACTGGTCACTGGTCACTTGTCACTGGTCACTGGTCAATGGTCACTGGCCACTGGTCACTGGTCACTGGTCAATGGTCACTTTCGCTGGTCAATGGTCACTGTCGCTGGTAAACGGTCACTGTCGCTGGTCACTGGTCACTGGTCACTGGTCACTTGTCACTGGTCACTGGTCAATGGTCACTGTCGCTGGTCACTGGTCACTAGTCACTGGTCACTGGTCACTGGTCGCTGGTCACTGGTTACTTGTCACTGGTCAGTGGCCACTGGTCGCTGGTCACTTGTCACTGGTCACTGGTCGCTGGTCACTGGTCACTGGTCACAAGTCACTGGTCACTGGTCACTGGTCACTGGTCAGTGGTCACTGGTCACTGGTCACTGGTCACTGGTCACTGGTCAATGGTCACTGTCGCTGGTCACTGGTCACTTGTCACTGATCACTGGTCACTGGTCACTATCGCTGGTCAATGGTCACTGTCGCTGGTTACTGGTCACTGGTGACTTGTCACTGGTCACTGGTCACTGGTCACTGGTCACAGGTCAATTGTCACTGTCGCTGGTCACTGGACACTGGTCACTGGTCAATGGTCACTGGTCACTGGTCACTGGTCAATGGTCACTATCGCTGGTCAATGGTCATTGTCGCTGGTCACTGGTCATTGGTCACTTGTCACTGGTCACTGGTCACTGGTCACTGGTCGTCACTGGTCACAGGTCAATGGTCACTGGTCACTGGTCACTGGTCAATGGTCACTATCGCTGGTCAATGGTAACTTGTCACTGGGCAGTGGTCAATGGTCACTGGTCACTGGTCACTGGTCACTGGTCACTGGTCACAGGTCAATGGTCACTGGTCACTGGTCACTGGTCACTGGTCACTGGTCAATGGTCACTATCGCTGGTCAATGGTCCCTGTCGCTGGTCACTGGTCATTGGTCACATGTCACTGGTCACTGGTCACTGGTCACTGGTCAATGGTCACTGTCGCTGGTCACTGGTCGCTGGTCACTGATCACTGGTCACTGGTCACTGGTCACTGGTCACTGGTCACTGGTCACTGGTCAATGGTCACTATCGCTGGTCAATGGTCCCTGTCGCTGGTCTCTGGTCATTGGTCACTTGTCACTGGTCACTGGTCACTGGTCACTGGTCAATGGTCACTGTCGCTGGTCACTGGTCACTGGTCACTGATCACTGGTCACTGGTCACTGGTCACTGGTCACTGATCACTGGTCACTGGTCACTGGTCACTGGTCACTGGTCACTGGTCACTGGTCACTGGTCAATGGTCACTATCGCTGGTCAATGGTCACAGTCGCTGGTCACTGGTCATTGGTCACTTGTCACTGGTCACTGGTCACTGGTCACTGGTCACTGGTCACTGGTCACTGGTCACTGGTCACTGGTCACTGGGAACTGGTCAATGGTCACTATCGCTGGTCAATGGTCACTGTCACTGGTCACTGGTCACTGGGAACTGGTCAATGGTCACTATCGCTGGTCAATGGTCACTGTCACTGGTCACTGGTCACTGGTCACTGGTCACTGGTCACTGGTCACTGGTCACTGGTCACAGGTCAATGGTCACTGGTCACTGGACACTGGTCACTGGTCACTGGTCACTTGTCACAGGTCACTGACCACTGGTCACTGGTCACTGGTCACTGGTCACTGGGAAGTGGGAACTGGTCAATGGTCACTGTCGCTGGTCACTGGTCACTGGTCACTGATCACTGGTCACTGGTCACTGGTCACTGGTCACTGGTCAATGGTCACTATCGCTGGTCAATGGTCACTGTCACTGGTCACTGGTCACTGGTCACTGGTCACTGGTCACTGGTCACTGGTCACTGGTCAATGGTCACTGTCGCTGGTCACTGGTCACTGGTCACTGGTCACTGGTCAATGGTCACTTGTCCCTGGGCAGTGGTCACTGGTCACTGGTCAATGGTCACTATCGCTGGTCAATGGTCACTGTCGCTGGTCACTGGTCACTGGTCACTTGTCACTGGTCACTGGTCACTGGTCACTTGTCACTGGTCAGTGGCCACTCGTCAATGGTCACTGGTCACTGGTCACTGGTCAATGGTCTCTGTCGCTGGTCACTGGTCACGATTCGCTGGTCCCTGGTCACTGGTCACTGGTCAATGGTCACTGTCGCTGATCACTGGTCACTGGTCACTGGTCAATGGTCACTGTCGCTGGTCACTGGTCGCTGGTCACTGATCACTGGTCACTGGTCACTGGTCACTGGTCAATGGTCACTATCGCTGGTCAATGGTCCCTGTCGCTGGTCACTGGTCATTGGTCACTTGTCACTGGTCACTGGTCACTGGTCACTGGTCAATGGTCACTATCGCTGGTCACTGGTCACTGGTCACTGATCACTGGTCACTGGTCACTGGTCACTGGTCACTGATCACTGGTCACTGGTCACTGGTCACTGGTCACTGGTCACTGGTCACTGGTCACTGGTCACTGGTCAATGGTCACTATCGCTGGTCAATGGTCACTGTCGCTGGTCACTGGTCATTGGTCACTTGTCACTGGTCACTGGTCACTGGTCACTGGTCACTGGTCACTGGTCACAGGTCAATGGTCACTGGTCACTGGACACAGGTCACTTGTCACTGGTCACTGGTCACTGGTCACTGGTCACTGGTCACTGGTCACAAGTCACTGGTCACTTGTCACTGGTCACTGGTCAATGGTCACTGTCGCTGGTCACTGGTCACTAGTCACTGGTCACTGGTCACTGGTCGCTGGTCACTGGTTACTTGTCACTGGTCAGTGGCCACTGGTCGCTGGTCACTTGTCACTGGTCACTGGTCACATGTCACTGGTCACTGGTCACTGGTCACTGGTCAGTGGTCACTGGTCACTGGTCACTGGTCACTGGTCACTGGTCAATGGTCACTCTCGCTGGTCACTGGTCACTGGTCAATGGTCACTGGTCACAGGTCAATGGTCACTGTCGCTGGTCACTGGTCACTGGTCACTGGTCAATGGTCACTGGTCACTGGTCACTGGTCAATGGTCACTATCGCTGGTCAATGGTCATTGTCGCTGGTCACTGGTCATTGGTCACTTGTCACTGGTCACTGGTCACTGGTCACTGGTCGTCACTGGTCACAGGTCAATGGTCACTGGTCACTGGTCACTGGTCAATGGTCACTATCGCTGGTCAATGGTAACTTGTCACTGGGCAGTGGTCAATGGTCACTGGTCACTGGTCACTGGTCACTGGTCACTGTCGCTGGTCACAGGTCAATGGTCACTGTCGCTGGTCACTGGTCACTGGTCACTGGTCACTGGTCACACGTCAATGGTCACTGGTCACTGGACACAGGTCAATGGTCACTGGTCACTGGTCACTGGTCACTGGTCACTGGTCAATGGTCAATTGTCACTGGCCACTGGTCACTGGTCACTGGTCAATGGTCACTGTCGCTGGTCAATTGTCACTGTCGCTGGTCACCGGTCGCTGGTCACTGGTCACTGGTCACTGGTCACTGGTCACAGGTCACAAGTCACTGGTCACTGGTCACTGGTCACTGGTCAATGGTCACTGTCGCTGGTCACTGGTCACTGGTCACTGGTCACTGGTCAATGGTCACTTGTCCCTGGGCAGTGGTCACTGGTCACTGGTCAATGGTCACTATCGCTGGTCAATGGTCACTGTCGCTGGTCACTGGTCACTGGTCACTTGTCACTGGTCACTGGTCACTGGTCACTTGTCACTGGTCAGTGGCCACTCGTCAATGGTCACTGGTCACTGGTCACTGGTCAATGGTCTCTGTCGCTGGTCACTGGTCACGATTCGCTGGTCCCTGGTCACTGGTCACTGGTCAATGGTCACTGTCGCTGATCACTGGTCACTGGTCACTGGTCAATGGTCACTGTCGCTGGTCACTGGTCGCTGGTCACTGATCACTGGTCACTGGTCACTGGTCACTGGTCAATGGTCACTATCGCTGGTCAATGGTCCCTGTCGCTGGTCACTGGTCATTGGTCACTTGTCACTGGTCACTGGTCACTGGTCACTGGTCAATGGTCACTATCGCTGGTCACTGGTCACTGGTCACTGATCACTGGTCACTGGTCACTGGTCACTGGTCACTGATCACTGGTCACTGGTCACTGGTCACTGGTCACTGGTCACTGGTCACTGGTCACTGGTCACTGGTCAATGGTCACTATCGCTGGTCAATGGTCACTGTCGCTGGTCACTGGTCATTGGTCACTTGTCACTGGTCACTGGTCACTGGTCACTGGTCACTGGTCACTGGTCACAGGTCAATGGTCACTGGTCACTGGACACAGGTCACTTGTCACTGGTCACTGGTCACTGGTCACTGGTCACTGGTCACTGGTCACAAGTCACTGGTCACTTGTCACTGGTCACTGGTCAATGGTCACTGTCGCTGGTCACTGGTCACTAGTCACTGGTCACTGGTCACTGGTCGCTGGTCACTGGTTACTTGTCACTGGTCAGTGGCCACTGGTCGCTGGTCACTTGTCACTGGTCACTGGTCACATGTCACTGGTCACTGGTCACTGGTCACTGGTCAGTGGTCACAGGTCACTGGTCACTGGTCACTGGTCACTGGTCAATGGTCACTCTCGCTGGTCACTGGTCACTGGTCACTGATCACTGGTCACTGGTCACTGGTCACTGGTCACTGGTCAATGGTCACTATCGCTGGTCAATGGTAACTGTCGCTGGTTACTGGTCACTGGTCACTTGTCACTGGTCACTGGTCAATGGTCACTATCGCTGGTCAATGGTCATTGTCGCTGGTCACTGGTCATTGGTCACTTGTCACTGGTCACTGGTCACTGGTCACTGGTCACTGGTCACTGGTCACTGGTCACCGGTCACTGGTCACTGGTCACTGGTCAATGGTCACTGGCCACTGGTCACTGGTCACTGGTCAATGGTCACTTTCAGTGGTCAATGGTCACTGTCGCTGGTAAACGGTCACTGTCGCTGGTCACTGGTCACTGGTCACTGGTCACTGGTCACTGGTCACTGGTCACTGGTCACTGGTCACTGGTCACAGGTCAATGGTCACTGGTCACTGGACACAGGTCACTGGTCACTGGTCACCGGTCACTGGTCACTGGTCACTGGTCAATGGTCACTGGCCACTGGTCACTGGTCACTGTCGCTGGTCACTGGTCACTGGTCACTGGTCACTGGTAACTGGTCAATGGTCACTGTCGCTGGTCACTGGTCACTGGTCACTGGTCACTGGTCAATGGTAACTTGTCACTGGGCAGTGGTCAATGGTCACTGGTCACTGGTCACTGGTCACTGGTCACTGGTCACAGGTCAATGGTCACTGGTCACTGGACACAGGTCACTGGTCACTGGTCACTGGTCACTGGTCACTGTTCACTGGTCACTGATCACTGGTCAATGGTCACCGTCGCTGGTCACCGTTCCCTGGTCACTGATCACTGGTCACTAGTCACTGGTCACTGGTCACTGGTCAATGGTCACTATCGCTGGTCAATGGTCATTGTCGCTGGTCACTGGTCATTGGTCACTTGTCACTGGTCACTGGTCACTGGTCACTGGTCACTGGTCACTGGTCACAGGTCAATGGTCACTCGTCACTGGTCACTGGTCAATGGTCACTGTCGCTGGTCACTGGTCACTGGTCAATGGTCACTTGTCCCTGGGCAGTGGTCACTGGTCACTGGTCAATGGTCACTATCGCTGGTCAATAGTCACTGTCGCTGGTCACTGGTCACTGGTCACTTGTCACTGGTCACTGGTCACTGGTCACTGGTCACTGGTCACTGGTCACAAGTCACTGGTCACTTGTCACTGGTCAGTGGCCACTCGTCAATGGTCACTGGTCACTGGTCACTGGTCAATGGTCTCTGTCGCTGGTCACTGGTCACGATTCGCTGGTCCCTGGTCACTGGTACTGGTCAATGGTCACTGTCGCTGATCACTGGTCACTGGTCACTGGTCACTGGTCACTGGTCACTGGTCAATGGTCACTGTCGCTGGTCACTGGTCACTGGTCACTGATCACTGGTCACTGGTCACTGGTCACTGGTCACTGGTCACTGGTCAATGGTCACTGTCGCCGGTCACTGTTCACTGGTCACTGATCACTGGTCACTGGTCACTGGTCACTGGTCACTGGTCACTGGTCACTGGTCACTGGTCACTGATCACTGGTCACTGGTCACTGGTCACTGGTCACTGGTCACAGGTCAATGGTCACTGGTCACTGGTCACTGGTCAATGGTCACTGTCGCTGGTCACTGGTCACTGGTCAATGGTCACTTGTCCCTGGGCAGTGGTCACTGGTCACTGGTCAATGGTCACTGTCGCTGGTCACTGGTCACTGGTCACTTGTCACTGGTCACTGGTCACTGGTCACTGGTCACTGGTCACTGGTCACAAGTCACTGGTCACTTGTCACTGGTCAGTGGCCACTCGTCAATGGTCACTGGTCACTGGTCACTGATCACTGGTCACTGGTCACTGGTCACTGGTCACTGATCACTGGTCACTGGTCACTGGTCACTGGTCACTGGTCACTGGTCACTGGTCACTGGTCAATGGTCACTATCGCTGGTCAATGGTCACTGTCGCTGGTCACTGGTCAATGGTCACTTGTCACTGGTCACTGGTCACTGGTCACTGGTCACTTGTCACTGGTCACTGGTCACTGGTCACTGATCACTGGTCACTGGTCACTGGTCACTGGTCACTGCTCAATGGTCACTATCGCTGGTCAATGGTCACTGTCGCTGGTTACTGGTCACTGGTCACTTGTCACTGGACACTGGTCACTGGTCACTGGTCACTGGTCAATGGTCACTGTCGCTGGTCACTGGTCACTGGTCACTGGTCAATGGTCACTGGTCACTGGTCACTGGTCAATGGTCACTATCGCTGGTCAATGGTCATTGTCGCTGGTCACTGGTCATTGGTCACTTGTCACTGGTCACTGGTCACTGGTCACTGGTCGTCACTGGTCACAGGACAATGGTCACTGGTCACTGGTCACTGGTCAATGGTCACTATCGCTGGTCAATGGTAACTTGTCACTGGGCAGTGGTCAATGGTCACTGGTCACTGGTCACTGGTCACTGGTCACAGGTCAATGGTCACTGGTCACTGGACACAGGTCACTGGTCACTGGTCACTGGTCACTGGTCACTGGTCACTGGTCACTGGTCACTGGTCAATGGTCACTGGCCACTGGTCACTGGTCACTGGTCAATGGTCACTTTCGCTGGTCAATGGTCACTGTCGCTGGTAAACGGTCACTGTCGCTGGTCACTGGTCACTGGTCACTGGTCACTTGTCACTGGTCACTGGTCAATGGTCACTGTCGCTGGTCACTGGTCACTAGTCACTGGTCACTGGTCACTGGTCGCTGGACACTGGTTACTTGTCACTGGTCAGTGGCCACTGGTCGCTGGTCACTTGTCACTGGTCACTGGTCACTGGTCACTGGTCACTGGTCACAAGTCACTGGTGACTGGTCACTGGTCACTGGTCAGTGGTCACTGGTCACTGGTCACTGGTCACTGGTCACTGGTCAATGGTCACTGTCGCTGGTCACTGGTCACTGGTCACTGGTCACTGGTCACTGGTCACTGGTCACTGGTCACTGGTCAATGGTCACTATCGCTGGTCAATGGTCACTGTCGCTGGTTACTGGTCACTGGTCACTTGTCACTGGTCACTGGTCACTGGTCACTGGTCACAGGTCAATGGTCACTGTCGCTGGTCACTGGTCACTGGTCACTGGTCAATGGTCACTGGTCACTGGTCACTGGTCAATGGTCACTATCGCTGGTCAATGGTCATTGTCGCTGGTCACTGGTCATTGGTCACTTGTCACTGGTCACTGGTCACTGCTCACTGGTCGTCACTGGTCACAGGTCAATGGTCACTGGTCACTGGTCACTGGTCAATGGTCACTATCGCTGGTCAATGGTCACTGTCGCTGGTTACTGGTCACTGGTCACTTGTCACTGGTCACTGGTCACTGGTCACTGGTCACAGGTCAATGGTCACTGTCGCTGGTCACTGGTCACTGGTCACTGGTCACTGGCCACTGGTCACTGGTCACTGGTCACTGGTCACAGGTCAATGGTCACTGGTCACTGGACACAGGTCACTGGTCACTGGTCACCGGTCACTGGTCACTGGTCACTGGTCAATGGTCACTGGCCACTGGTCACTGGTCACTGGTCAATGGTCACTTTCGCTGGTCAATGGTCACTGTCGCTGGTCACTGGTCACTGGTCACTGGTCACTGTCGCTGGTCACTGGTCACTGGTCACTGGTCACTGGTAACTGGTCAATGGTCACTGTCGCTGGTCACTGGTCACTGGTCACTGGTCACTGGTAAATGGTAACTTGTCACTGGGCAGTGGTCACTGGTCACTGGTCACTGGTCACTGGTCACAGGTCAATGGTCACTGGTCACTGGACACAGGTCACTGGTCACTGGTCACTGGTCACTGGTCACTGTTCACTGGTCACTGATCACTGGTCAATGGTCACTGTCGCTGGTCACTGTTCACTGGTCACTGATCACTGGTCACTAGTCACTGGTCACTGGTCACTGGTCAATGGTCACTATCGCTGGTCAATGGTCATTGTCGCTGGTCACTGGTCATTGGTCACTTGTCACTGGTCACTGGTCACTGGTCACTGGTCACTGGTCACCGGTCACTGGTCACTGTTCACTGGTCAATGGTCACTGGCCACTGGTCACTGGTCTCTGGTCAATGGTCACTTTCGCTGGTCAATGGTCACTGTCGCTGGTAAACGGTCACTGTCGCTGGTCACTGGTCACTGGTCACTGGTCACTGGTCACTGGTCACTGGTCACAGGTCAATGGTCACTGGTCACTGGACACAGGTCACTGGTCACTGGTCACCGGTCACTGGTCACTGGTCACTGGTCAATGGTCACTGGCCACTGGTCACTGGTCACTGTCGCTGGTCACTGGTCACTGGTCACTGGTCACTGGTCACTGGTCAATGGTCACTATCGCTGGTCAATGGTCATTGTCGCTGGTCACTGGTCATTGGTCACTTGTCACTGGTCACTGGTCACTGGTCACTGGTCGTCACTGGTCACAGGACAATGGTCACTGGTCACTGGTCACTGGTCAATGGTCACTATCGCTGGTCAATGGTAACTTGTCACTGGGCAGTGGTCAATGGTCACTGGTCACTGGTCACTGGTCACTGGTCACTGGTCACAGGTCAATGGTCACTGGTCACTGGACACAGGTCACTGGTCACTGGTCACTGGTCACTGGTCACTTGTCACTGGTCACTGGTCAATGGTCACTGGCCACTGGTCACTGGTCACTGGTCAATGGTCACTTTCGCTGGTCAATGGTCACTGTCGCTGGTAAACGGTCACTGTCGCTGGTCACTGGTCACTGGTCACTGGTCACTTGTCACTGGTCACTGGTCAATGGTCACTGTCGCTGGTCACTGGTCACTAGTCACTGGTCACTGGTCACTGGTCGCTGGTCACTGGTTACTTGTCACTGGTCAGTGGCCACTGGTCGCTGGTCACTTGTCACTGGTCACTGGTCGCTGGTCACTGGTCACTGGTCACAAGTCACTGGTCACTGGTCACTGGTCACTGGACAGTGGTCACTGGTCACTGGTCACTGGTCACTGGTCACTGGTCAATGGTCACTGTCGCTGGTCACTGGTCACTTGTCACTGATCACTGGTCACTGGTCACTATCGCTGGTCAATGGTCACTGTCGCTGGTTACTGGTCACTGGTGACTTGTCACTGGTCACTGGTCACTGGTCACTGGTCACAGGTCAATTGTCACTGTCGCTGGTCACTGGACACTGGTCACTGGTCAATGGTCACTGGTCACTGGTCACTGGTCAATGGTCACTATCGCTGGTCAATGGTCATTGTCGCTGGTCACTGGTCATTGGTCACTTGTCACTGGTCACTGGTCACTGGTCACTGGTCGTCACTGGTCACAGGTCAATGGTCACTGGTCACTGGTCACTGGTCACTGGTCACTGGTCAATGGTCACTATCGCTGGTCAATGGTAACTTGTCACTGGGCAGTGGTCAATGGTCACTGGTCACTGGTCACTGGTCACTGGTCACTGGTCACAGGTCAATGGTCACTGGTCACTGGTCACTGGTCACTGGTCACTGGTCAATGGTCACTATCGCTGGTCAATGGTCCCTGTCGCTGGTCACTGGTCATTGGTCACTTGTCACTGGTCACTGGTCACTGGTCACTGGTCAATGGTCACTGTCGCTGGTCACTGGTCGCTGGTCACTGATCACTGGTCACTGGTCACTGGTCACTGGTCACTGGTCACTGGTCAATGGTCACTATCGCTGGTCAATGGTCCCTGTCGCTGGTCACTGGTCATTGGTCACTTGTCACTGGTCACTGGTCACTGGTCACTGGTCAATGGTCACTGTCGCTGGTCACTGGTCACTGGTCACTGATCACTGGTCACTGGTCACTGGTCACTGGTCACTGATCACTGGTCACTGGTCACTGGTCACTGGTCACTGGTCACTGGTCACTGGTCACTGGTCAATGGTCACTATCGCTGGTCAATGGTCACAGTCGCTGGTCACTGGTCATTGGTCACTTGTCACTGGTCACTGGTCACTGGTCACTGGTCACTGGTCACTGGTCACTGGTCACTGGTCACTGGTCACTGGGAACTGGTCAATGGTCACTATCGCTGGTCAATGGTCACTGTCACTGGTCACTGGTCACTGGGAACTGGTCAATGGTCACTATCGCTGGTCAATGGTCACTGTCACTGGTCACTGGTCACTGGTCACTGGTCACTGGTCACTGGTCACTGGTCACTGGTCACAGGTCAATGGTCACTGGTCACTGGACACTGGTCACTGGTCACTGGTCACTTGTCACAGGTCACTGACCACTGGTCACTGGTCACTGGTCACTGGTCACTGGGAACTGGGAACTGGTCAATGGTCACTGTCGCTGGTCACTGGTCACTGGTCACTGATCACTGGTCACTGGTCACTGGTCACTGGTCACTGGTCAATGGTCACTATCGCTGGTCAATGGTCACTGTCACTGGTCACTGGTCACTGGTCACTGGTCACTGGTCACTGGTCACTGGTCACTGGTCACTGGTCAATGGTCACTGTCGCTGGTCACTGGTCACTGGTCACTGGTCACTGGTCAATGGTCACTTGTCCCTGGGCAGTGGTCACTGGTCACTGATCACTGGTCACTGGTCACTGGTCACTGGTCACTGGTCACTGGTCACTGGTCACTGGTCAATGGTCACTATCGCTGGTCAATGGTCCCTGTCGCTGGTCACTGGTCATTGGTCACTTGTCACTGGTCACTGGTCACTGGTCACTGGTCAATGGTCACTGTCGCTGGTCACTGGTCACTGGTCACTGATCACTGGTCACTGGTCACTGGTCACTGGTCACTGATCACTGGTCACTGGTCACTGGTCACTGGTCACTGGTCACTGGTCACTGGTCACTGGTCAATGGTCACTATCGCTGGTCAATGGTCACAGTCGCTGGTCACTGGTCATTGGTCACTTGTCACTGGTCACTGGTCACTGGTCACTGGTCACTGGTCACTGGTCACTGGTCACTGGTCACTGGTCACTGGGAACTGGTCAATGGTCACTATCGCTGGTCAATGGTCACTGTCACTGGTCACTGGTCACTGGGAACTGGTCAATGGTCACTATCGCTGGTCAATGGTCACTGTCACTGGTCACTGGTCACTGGTCACTGGTCACTGGTCACTGGTCACTGGTCACTGGTCACAGGTCAATGGTCACTGGTCACTGGACACTGGTCACTGGTCACTGGTCACTTGTCACAGGTCACTGACCACTGGTCACTGGTCACTGGTCACTGGTCACTGGGAACTGGGAACTGGTCAATGGTCACTGTCGCTGGTCACTGGTCACTGGTCACTGATCACTGGTCACTGGTCACTGGTCACTGGTCACTGGTCAATGGTCACTATCGCTGGTCAATGGTCACTGTCACTGGTCACTGGTCACTGGTCACTGGTCACTGGTCACTGGTCACTGGTCACTGGTCACTGGTCAATGGTCACTGTCGCTGGTCACTGGTCACTGGTCACTGGTCACTGGTCAATGGTCACTTGTCCCTGGGCAGTGGTCACTGGTCACTGGTCAATGGTCACTATCGCTGGTCAATGGTCACTGTCGCTGGTCACTGGTCACTGGTCACTTGTCACTGGTCACTGGTCACTGGTCACTTGTCACTGGTCAGTGGCCACTCGTCAATGGTCACTGGTCACTGGTCACTGGTCAATGGTCTCTGTCGCTGGTCACTGGTCACGATTCGCTGGTCCCTGGTCACTGGTCACTGGTCAATGGTCACTGTCGCTGATCACTGGTCACTGGTCACTGGTCAATGGTCACTGTCGCTGGTCACTGGTCGCTGGTCACTGATCACTGGTCACTGGTCACTGGTCACTGGTCAATGGTCACTATCGCTGGTCAATGGTCCCTGTCGCTGGTCACTGGTCATTGGTCACTTGTCACTGGTCACTGGTCACTGGTCACTGGTCAATGGTCACTATCGCTGGTCACTGGTCACTGGTCACTGATCACTGGTCACTGGTCACTGGTCACTGGTCACTGATCACTGGTCACTGGTCACTGGTCACTGGTCACTGGTCACTGGTCACTGGTCACTGGTCACTGGTCAATGGTCACTATCGCTGGTCAATGGTCACTGTCGCTGGTCACTGGTCATTGGTCACTTGTCACTGGTCACTGGTCACTGGTCACTGGTCACTGGTCACTGGTCACAGGTCAATGGTCACTGGTCACTGGACACAGGTCACTTGTCACTGGTCACTGGTCACTGGTCACTGGTCACTGGTCACTGGTCACAAGTCACTGGTCACTTGTCACTGGTCACTGGTCAATGGTCACTGTCGCTGGTCACTGGACACTAGTCACTGGTCACTGGTCACTGGTCGCTGGTCACTGGTTACTTGTCACTGGTCAGTGGCCACTGGTCGCTGGTCACTTGTCACTGGTCACTGGTCACATGTCACTGGTCACTGGTCACTGGTCACTGGTCAGTGGTCACTGGTCACTGGTCACTGGTCACTGGTCACTGGTCAATGGTCACTCTCGCTGGTCACTGGTCACTGGTCAATGGTCACTTGTCCCTGGGCAGTGGTCACTGGTCACTGGTCAATGGTCACTATCGCTGGTCAATAGTCACTGTCGCTGGTCACTGGTCACTGGTCACTTGTCACTGGTCACTGGTCACTGGTCACTGGTCACAAGTCACTGGTCACTTGTCACTGGTCAGTGGCCACTCGTCAATGGTCACTGGTCACTGGTCACTGGTCAATGGTCTCTGTCGCTGGTCACTGGTCACGATTCGCTGGTCCCTGGTCACTGGTACTGGTCAATGGTCACTGTCGCTGATCACTGGTCACTGGTCACTGGTCACTGGTCACTGGTCAATGGTCACTGTCGCTGGTCACTGGTCACTGGTCACTGATCACTGGTCAATGGTCACTGGTCACTGGTCACTGGTCACTGGTCAATGGTCACTGTCGCCGGTCACTGTTCACTGGTCACTGATCACTGGTCACTGGTCACTGGTCACTGGTCACTGGTCACTGGTCACTGGTCACTGATCACTGGTCACTGGTCACTGGTCACTGGTCACTGGTCACAGGTCAATGGTCACTGGTCACTGGTCAATGGTCACTGTCGCTGGTCACTGGTCACTGGTCACTGATCACTGGTCACTGGTCACTGGTCACTGGTCAATGGTCACTATCGCTGGTCAATGGTCACTGTCGCTGGTTACATGTCACTGGTCACTTGTCACTGGTCACTGGTCACTGGTCACTGGTCACAGGTCAATGGTCACTGTCGCTGGTCACTGGTCACTGGTCACTGGTCAATGGTCACTGGTCACTGGTCACTGGTCAATGGTCACTATCGCTGGTCAATGGTCATTGTCGCTGGTCACTGGTCATTGGTCACTTGTCACTGGTCACTGGTCACTGGTCACTGGTCGTCACTGGTCACAGGTCAATGGTCACTGGTCACTGGTCACTGGTCAATGGTCACTATCGCTGGTCAATGGTAACTTGTCACTGGGCAGTGGTCAATGGTCACTGGTCACTGGTCACTGGTCACTGGTCACTGTCGCTGGTCACAGGTCAATGGTCACTGTCGCTGGTCACTGGTCACTGGTCACTGGTCACTGGTCACACGTCAATGGTCACTGGTCACTGGACACAGGTCAATGGTCACTGGTCACTGGTCACTGGTCACTGGTCACTGGTCAATGGTCAATTGTCACTGGCCACTGGTCACTGGTCACTGGTCAATGGTCACTGTCGCTGGTCAATTGTCACTGTCGCTGGTCACCGGTCGCTGGTCACTGGTCACTGGTCACTGGTCACTGGTCACAGGTCACAAGTCACTGGTCACTGGTCACTGGTCACTGGTCAATGGTCACTGTCGCTGGTCACTGGTCACTGGTCACTGGTCACTGGTCAATGGTCACTTGTCCCTGGGCAGTGGTCACTGGTCACTGGTCAATGGTCACTATCGCTGGTCAATGGTCACTGTCGCTGGTCACTGGTCACTGGTCACTTGTCACTGGTCACTGGTCACTGGTCACTTGTCACTGGTCAGTGGCCACTCGTCAATGGTCACTGGTCACTGGTCACTGGTCAATGGTCTCTGTCGCTGGTCACTGGTCACGATTCGCTGGTCCCTGGTCACTGGTCACTGGTCAATGGTCACTGTCGCTGATCACTGGTCACTGGTCACTGGTCAATGGTCACTGTCGCTGGTCACTGGTCGCTGGTCACTGATCACTGGTCACTGGTCACTGGTCACTGGTCAATGGTCACTATCGCTGGTCAATGGTCCCTGTCGCTGGTCACTGGTCATTGGTCACTTGTCACTGGTCACTGGTCACTGGTCACTGGTCAATGGTCACTATCGCTGGTCACTGGTCACTGGTCACTGATCACTGGTCACTGGTCACTGGTCACTGGTCACTGATCACTGGTCACTGGTCACTGGTCACTGGTCACTGGTCACTGGTCACTGGTCACTGGTCACTGGTCAATGGTCACTATCGCTGGTCAATGGTCACTGTCGCTGGTCACTGGTCATTGGTCACTTGTCACTGGTCACTGGTCACTGGTCACTGGTCACTGGTCACTGGTCACAGGTCAATGGTCACTGGTCACTGGACACAGGTCACTTGTCACTGGTCACTGGTCACTGGTCACTGGTCACTGGTCACTGGTCACAAGTCACTGGTCACTTGTCACTGGTCACTGGTCAATGGTCACTGTCGCTGGTCACTGGTCACTAGTCACTGGTCACTGGTCACTGGTCGCTGGTCACTGGTTACTTGTCACTGGTCAGTGGCCACTGGTCGCTGATCACTTGTCACTGGTCACTGGTCACATGTCACTGGTCACTGGTCACTGGTCACTGGTCAGTGGTCACAGGTCACTGGTCACTGGTCACTGGTCACTGGTCAATGGTCACTCTCGCTGGTCACTGGTCACTGGTCACTGATCACTGGTCACTGGTCACTGGTCACTGGTCACTGGTCAATGGTCACTATCGCTGGTCAATGGTAACTGTCGCTGGTTACTGGTCACTGGTCACTTGTCACTGGTCACTGGTCAATGGTCACTATCGCTGGTCAATGGTCATTGTCGCTGGTCACTGGTCATTGGTCACTTGTCACTGGTCACTGGTCACTGGTCACTGGTCACTGGTCACTGGTCACTGGTCACCGGTCACTGGTCAATGGTCACTGGTCAATGGTCACTGGCCACTGGTCACTGGTCACTGGTCAATGGTCACTTTCGCTGGTCAATGGTCACTGTCGCTGGTAAACGGTCACTGTCGCTGGTCACTGGTCACTGGTCACTGGTCACTGGTCACTGGTCACTGGTCACTGGTCACTGGTCACTGGTCACAGGTCAATGGTCACTGGTCACTGGACACAGGTCACTGGTCACTGGTCACCGGTCACTGGTCACTGGTCACTGGTCAATGGTCACTGGCCACTGGTCACTGGTCACTGTCGCTGGTCACTGGTCACTGGTCACTGGTCACTGGTAACTGGTCAATGGTCACTGTCGCTGGTCACTGGTCACTGGTCACTGGTCACTGGTCAATGGTAACTTGTCACTGGGCAGTGGTCAATGGTCACTGGTCACTGGTCACTGGTCACTGGTCACTGGTCACAGGTCAATGGTCACTGGTCACTGGACACAGGTCACTGGTCACTGGTCACTGGTCACTGGTCACTGTTCACTGGTCACTGATCACTGGTCAATGGTCACCGTCGCTGGTCACCGTTCCCTGGTCACTGATCACTGGTCACTAGTCACTGGTCACTGGTCACTGGTCAATGGTCACTATCGCTGGTCAATGGTCATTGTCGCTGGTCACTGGTCATTGGTCACTTGTCACTGGTCACTGGTCACTGGTCACTGGTCACTGGTCACTGGTCACAGGTCAATGGTCACTCGTCACTGGTCACTGGTCAATGGTCACTGTCGCTGGTCACTGGTCACTGGTCAATGGTCACTTGTCCCTGGGCAGTGGTCACTGGTCACTGGTCAATGGTCACTATCGCTGGTCAATAGTCACTGTCGCTGGTCACTGGTCACTGGTCACTGGTCACTGGTCACTGGTCACTGGTCACTGGTCACTGGTCACTGGTCACAGGTCAATGGTCACTGGTCACTGGACACAGGTCACTGGTCACTGGTCACCGGTCACTGGTCACTGGTCACTGGTCAATGGTCACTGGCCACTGGTCACTGGTCACTGTCGCTGGTCACTGGTCACTGGTCACTGGTCACTGGTAACTGGTCAATGGTCACTGTCGCTGGTCACTGGTCACTGGTCACTGGTCACTGGTCAATGGTAACTTGTCACTGGGCAGTGGTCAATGGTCACTGGTCACTGGTCACTGGTCACTGGTCACTGGTCACAGGTCAATGGTCACTGGTCACTGGACACAGGTCACTGGTCACTGGTCACTGGTCACTGGTCACTGTTCACTGGTCACTGATCACTGGTCAATGGTCACCGTCGCTGGTCACCGTTCCCTGGTCACTGATCACTGGTCACTAGTCACTGGTCACTGGTCACTGGTCAATGGTCACTATCGCTGGTCAATGGTCATTGTCGCTGGTCACTGGTCATTGGTCACTTGTCACTGGTCACTGGTCACTGGTCACTGGTCACTGGTCACTGGTCACAGGTCAATGGTCACTCGTCACTGGTCACTGGTCAATGGTCACTGTCGCTGGTCACTGGTCACTGGTCAATGGTCACTTGTCCCTGGGCAGTGGTCACTGGTCACTGGTCAATGGTCTCTGTCGCTGGTCACTGGTCACGATTCGCTGGTCCCTGGTCACTGGTCACTGGTCAATGGTCACTGTCGCTGATCACTGGTCACTGGTCACTGGTCAATGGTCACTGTCGCTGGTCACTGGTCGCTGGTCACTGATCACTGGTCACTGGTCACTGGTCACTGGTCAATGGTCACTATCGCTGGTCAATGGTCCCTGTCGCTGGTCACTGGTCATTGGTCACTTGTCACTGGTCACTGGTCACTGGTCACTGGTCAATGGTCACTATCGCTGGTCACTGGTCACTGGTCACTGATCACTGGTCACTGGTCACTGGTCACTGGTCACTGATCACTGGTCACTGGTCACTGGTCACTGGTCACTGGTCACTGGTCACTGGTCACTGGTCACTGGTCAATGGTCACTATCGCTGGTCAATGGTCACTGTCGCTGGTCACTGGTCATTGGTCACTTGTCACTGGTCACTGGTTACTGGTCACTGGTCACTGGTCACTGGTCACAGGTCAATGGTCACTGGTCACTGGACACAGGTCACTTGTCACTGGTCACTGGTCACTGGTCACTGGTCACTGGTCACTGGTCACAAGTCACTGGTCACTTGTCACTGGTCACTGGTCAATGGTCACTGTCGCTGGTCACTGGTCACTAGTCACTGGTCACTGGTCACTGGTCGCTGGTCACTGGTTACTTGTCACTGGTCAGTGGCCACTGGTCGCTGGTCACTTGTCACTGGTCACTGGTCACATGTCACTGGTCACTGGTCACTGGTCACTGGTCAGTGGTCACAGGTCACTGGTCACTGGTCACTGGTCACTGGTCAATGGTCACTCTCGCTGGTCACTGGTCACTGGTCACTGATCACTGGTCACTGGTCACTGGTCACTGGTCACTGGTCAATGGTCACTATCGCTGGTCAATGGTAACTGTCGCTGGTTACTGGTCACTGGTCACTTGTCACTGGTCACTGGTCAATGGTCACTATCGCTGGTCAATGGTCATTGTCGCTGGTCACTGGTCATTGGTCACTTGTCACTGGTCACTGGTCACTGGTCACTGGTCACTGGTCACTGGTCACTGGTCACCGGTCACTGGTCACTGGTCACTGGTCAATGGTCACTGGCCACTGGTCACTGGTCACTGGTCAATGGTCACTTTCGCTGGTCAATGGTCACTGTCGCTGGTAAACGGTCACTGTCGCTGGTCACTGGTCACTGGTCACTGGTCACTGGTCACTGGTCACTGGTCACTGGTCACTGGTCACTGGTCACAGGTCAATGGTCACTGGTCACTGGACACAGGTCACTGGTCACTGGTCACCGGTCACTGGTCACTGGTCACTGGTCAATGGTCACTGGCCACTGGTCACTGGTCACTGTCGCTGGTCACTGGTCACTGGTCACTGGTCACTGGTAACTGGTCAATGGTCACTGTCGCTGGTCACTGGTCACTGGTCACTGGTCACTGGTCAATGGTAACTTGTCACTGGGCAGTGGTCAATGGTCACTGGTCACTGGTCACTGGTCACTGGTCACTGGTCACAGGTCAATGGTCACTGGTCACTGGACACAGGTCACTGGTCACTGGTCACTGGTCACTGGTCACTGTTCACTGGTCACTGATCACTGGTCAATGGTCACCGTCGCTGGTCACCGTTCCCTGGTCACTGATCACTGGTCACTAGTCACTGGTCACTGGTCACTGGTCAATGGTCACTATCGCTGGTCAATGGTCATTGTCGCTGGTCACTGGTCATTGGTCACTTGTCACTGGTCACTGGTCACTGGTCACTGGTCACTGGTCACTGGTCACAGGTCAATGGTCACTCGTCACTGGTCACTGGTCAATGGTCACTGTCGCTGGTCACTGGTCACTGGTCAATGGTCACTTGTCCCTGGGCAGTGGTCACTGGTCACTGGTCAATGGTCACTATCGCTGGTCAATAGTCACTGTCGCTGGTCACTGGTCACTGGTCACTTGTCACTGGTCACTGGTCACTGGTCACTGGTCACTGGTCACTGGTCACAAGTCACTGGTCACTTGTCACTGGTCAGTGGCCACTCGTCAATGGTCACTGGTCACTGGTCACTGGTCAATGGTCTCTGTCGCTGGTCACTGGTCACGATTCGCTGGTCCCTGGTCACTGGTACTGGTCAATGGTCACTGTCGCTGATCACTGGTCACTGGTCACTGGTCACTGGTCACTGGTCAATGGTCACTGTCGCTGGTCACTGGTCACTGGTCACTGATCACTGGTCACTGGTCACTGGTCACTGGTCACTGGTCACTGGTCAATGGTCACTGTCGCCGGTCACTGTTCACTGGTCACTGATCACTGGTCACTGGTCACTGGTCACTGGTCACTGGTCACTGGTCACTGGTCACTGGTCACTGATCACTGGTCACTGGTCACTGGTCACTGGTCACTGGTCACAGGTCAATGGTCACTGGTCACTGGTCACTGGTCAATGGTCACTGTCGCTGGTCACTGGTCACTGGTCAATGGTCACTTGTCCCTGGGCAGTGGTCACTGGTCACTGGTCAATGGTCACTGTCGCTGGTCACTGGTCACTGGTCACTTGTCACTGGTCACTGGTCACTGGTCACTGGTCACTGGTCACTGGTCACAAGTCACTGGTCACTTGTCACTGGTCAGTGGCCACTCGTCAATGGTCACTGGTCACTGGTCACTGATCACTGGTCACTGGTCACTGGTCACTGGTCACTGATCACTGGTCACTGGTCACTGGTCACTGGTCACTGGTCACTGGTCACTGGTCACTGGTCAATGGTCACTATCGCTGGTCAATGGTCACTGTCGCTGGTCACTGGTCAATGGTCACTTGTCACTGGTCACTGGTCACTGGTCACTGGTCACTTGTCACTGGTCACTGGTCAATGGTCACTGTCGCTGGTCACTGGTCACTAGTCACTGGTCACTGGTCACTGGTCGCTGGTCACTGGTTACTTGTCACTGGTCAGTGGCCACTGGTCGCTGGTCACTTGTCACTGGTCACTGGTCACAAGTCACTGGTCACTGGTCACTGGTCACTGGTCAGTGGTCACTGGTCACTGGTCACTGGTCACTGGTCACTGGTCAATGGTCACTCTCGCTGGTCACTGGTCACTGGTCACTGATCACTGGTCACTGGTCACTGGTCACTGGTCACTGGTCAATGGTCACTATCGCTGGTCAATGGTCACTGTCGCTGGTTACTGGTCACTGGTCACTTGTCACTGGTCACTGGTCACTGGTCACTGGTCACTGGTCACTGGTCAATGGTCACTGTCGCTGGTCACGGGTCACTGGTCACTGGTCAATGGTCACTGGTCACTGGTCACTGGTCAATGGTCACTATCGCTGGTCAATGGTCATTGTCGCTGGTCACTGGTCATTGGTCACTTGTCACTGGTCACTGGTCACTGGTCACTGGTCGTCACTGGTCACAGGACAATGGTCACTGGTCACTGGTCACTGGTCAATGGTCACTATCGCTGGTCAATGGTAACTTGTCACTGGGCAGTGGTCAATGGTCACTGGTCACTGGTCACTGGTCACTGGTCACTGGTCACAGGTCAATGGTCACTGGTCACAGGACACAGGTCACTGGTCACTGGTCACTGGTCACTGGTCACTGGTCACTGGTCACTGGTCACTGGTCACTGGTCAATGGTCACTGGCCACTGGTCACTGGTCACTGGTCAATGGTCACTTTCGCTGGTCAATGGTCACTGTCGCTGGTAAACGGTCACTGTCGCTGGTCACTGGTCACTGGTCACTGGTCACTTGTCACTGGTCACTGGTCAATGGTCACTGTCGCTGGTCACTGGTCACTAGTCACTGGTCACTGGTCACTGGTCGCTGGAAACTGGTTACTTGTCACTGGTCAGTGGCCACTGGTCGCTGGTCACTTGTCACTGGTCACTGGTCACTGGTCACTGGTCACTGGTCACAAGTCACTGGTCACTGGTCACTGGTCACTGGTCAGTGGTCACTGGTCACTGGTCACTGGTCACTGGTGACTGGTCAATGGTCACTGTCGCTGGTCACTGGTCACTGGTCACTGATCACTGGTCACTGGTCACTGGTCACTGGTCAATGGTCACTATCGCTGGTCAATGGTCACTGTCGCTGGTTACATGTCACTGGTCACTTGTCACTGGTCACTGGTCACTGGTCACTGGTCACAGGTCAATGGTCACTGTCGCTGGTCACTGGTCACTGGTCACTGGTCAATGGTCACTGGTCACTGGTCACTGGTCAATGGTCACTATCGCTGGTCAATGGTCATTGTCGCTGGTCACTGGTCATTGGTCACTTGTCACTGGTCACTGGTCACTGGTCACTGGTCGTCACTGGTCACAGGTCAATGGTCACTGGTCACTGGTCACTGGTCAATGGTCACTATCGCTGGTCAATGGTAACTTGTCACTGGGCAGTGGTCAATGGTCACTGGTCACTGGTCACTGGTCACTGGTCACAGGTCAATGGTCACTGGTCACTGGACACAGGTCACTGGTCACTGGTCACTGGTCACTGGTCACTGGTCACTGGTCACTGGTCACTGGTCACTGGTCAATGGTCACTGGCCACTGGTCACTGGTCACTGGTCAATGGTCACTTTCGCTGGTCAATGGTCACTGTCGCTCGTAAACGGTCACTGTCGCTGGTCACTGGTCACTGGTCACTGGTCACTGGTCACTGGTCACTGGTCAATGGTCACTGGTCACTGGACACTGGTCACTGGTCACTGGTCACTGGTCACTGGTCACTGGTCACTGGTCAATGGTAACTTGTCACTGGGCAGTGGTCAATGATCACTGGTCACTGGTCACTGGTCACTGGTCACTGGTCACAGGTCAATGGTCACTGGTCACTGGACACAGGTCACTGGTCACTGGTCACCGGTCACTGGTCACTGGTCACTGGTCAATGGTCACTGGCCACTGGTCACTGGTCACTGGTCAATGGTCACTTTCGCTGGTCAATGGTCACTGTCGCTGGTCACTGGTCACTGGTCACTGGTCACTGTCGCTGGTCACTGGTCACTGGTCACTGGTCACTGGTAACTGGTCAATGGTCACTGTCGCTGGTCACTGGTCACTGGTCACTGGTCAATGGTAACTTGTCACTGGGCAGTGGTCAATGGTCACTGGTCACTGGTCACTGGTCACTGGTCACTGGTCACAGGTCAATGGTCACTGGTCACTGGACACAGGTCACTGGTCACTGGTCACTGGTCACTGGTCACTGTTCACTGGTCACTGATCACTGGTCAATGGTCACCGTCGCTGGCCACTGTTCACTGGTCACTGATCACTGGTCACTAGTCACTGGTCACAGGTCACTGGTCAATGGTCACTATCGCTGGTCAATGGTCATTGTCGCTGGTCACTGGTCATTGGTCACTTGTCACTGGTCACTGGTCACTGGTCACTGGTCACTGGTCACTGGTCACTGGTCACCGGTCACTGGTCACTGGTCACTGGTCAATGGTCACTGGCCACTGGTCACTGGTCACTGGTCAATGGTCACTTTCGCTGGTCAATGGTCACTGTCGCTGGTAAACGGTCACTGTCGCTGGTCACTGGTCACTGGTCACTGGTCACTGGTCACTGGTCACTGGTCACTGGTCACTGGTCACTGGTCACTGGTCACTGGTCACAGGTCAATGGTCACTGGTCACTGGACACAGGTCACTGGTCACTGGTCACCGGTCACTGGTCACTGGTCACTGGTCAATGGTCACTGGCCACTGGTCACTGGTCACTGTCGGTGGTCACTGGTCACTGGTCACTGGTCACTGGTAACTGGTCAATGGTCACTGTCGCTGGTCACTGGTCACTGGTCACTGGTCACTGGTCAATGGTAACTTGTCACTGGGCAGTGGTCAATGGTCACTGGTCACTGGTCACTGGTCACTGGTCACTGGTCACAGGTCAATGGTCACTAGTCACTGGACACAGGTCACTGGTCACGGGTCACTGGTCACTGGTCACTGTTCACTGGTCACTGATCACTGGTCAATGGTCACCGTCGCTGGTCACCGTTCACTGGTCACTGATCACTGGTCACTAGTCACTGGTCAATGGTCACTATCGCTGGTCAATGGTCATTGTCGCTGGTCACTGGTCATTGGTCACTTGTCACTGGTCACTGGTCACTGGTCACTGGTCACTGGTCACTGGTCACAGGTCAATGGTCACTGGTCACTGGTCACTGGTCAATGGTCACTGTCGCTGGTCACTGGTCACTGGTCAATGGTCACTTGTCCCTGGGCAGTGGTCACTGGTCACTGGTCAATGGTCACTATCGCTGGTCAATAGTCACTGTCGCTGGTCACTGGTCACTGGTCACTTGTCACTGGTCACTGGTCACTGGTCACTGGTCACTGGTCACTGGTCACAAGTCACTGGTCACTTGTCACTGGTCAGTGGCCACTCGTCAATGGTCACTGGTCACTGGTCACTGGTCAATGGTCTCTGTCGCTGGTCACTGGTCACGATTCGCTGGTCCCTGGTCACTGGTACTGGTCAATGGTCACTGTCGCTGATCACTGGTCACTGGTCACTGGTCACAGGTCACTGGTCAATGGTCACTGTCGCTGGTCACTGGTCACTGGTCACTGATCACTGGTCACTGGTCACTGGTCACTGGTCACTGGTCACTGGTCAATGGTCACTGTCGCTGGTCACTGTTCACTGGTCACTGATCACTGGTCACTGGTCACTGGTCACTGGTCACTGGTCACTGGTCACTGGTCACTGATCACTGGTCACTGGTCACTGGTCACTGGTCACTGGTCACAGGTCAATGGTCACTGGTCACTGGTCACTGGTCAATGGTCACTGTCGCTGGTCACTGGTCACTGGTCAATGGTCACTTGTCCCTGGGCAGTGGTCACTGGTCACTGGTCAATGGTCACTGTCGCTGGTCACTGGTCACTGGTCACTTGTCACTGGTCACTGGTCACTGGTCACTGGTCACTGGTCACTGGTCACAAGTCACTGGTCACTTGTCACTGGTCAGTGGCCACTCGTCAATGGTCACTGGTCACTGGTCACTGGTCAATGGTCTCTGTCGCTGGTCACTGGTCACGATTCGCTGGTCCCTGGTCACTGGTACTGGTCAATGGTCACTGTCGCTGATCACTGGTCACTGGTCACTGGTCACTGGTCACTGGTCAATGGTCACTGTCGCTGGTCACTGGTCACTGGTCACTGATCACTGGTCACTGGTCACTGGTCACTGGTCACTGGTCACTGGTCAATGGTCACTGTCGCTGGTCACTGTTCACTGGTCACTGATCACTGGTCACTGGTCACTGGTCACTGGTCACTGGTCACTGGTCACTGGTCACTGGTCACTGATCACTGGTCACTGGTCACTGGTCACTGGTCACTGGTCACTGGTCACTGGTCATTGGTCAATGGTCACTATCGCTGGTCAATGGTCACTGTCGCTGGTCACTGGTCATTGGTCACTTGTCACTGGTCACTGGTCACTGGTCACTGGTCACTGGTCACTGGTCACAGGTCAATGGTCACTGGTCACTGGACACAGGTCACTTGTCACTGGTCACTGGTCACTGGTCACAAGTCACTGGTCACTTGTCACTGGTCACTGGTCAATGGTCACTGTCGCTGGTCACTGGTCACTAGTCACTGGTCACTGGTCACTGGTCACTGGTCACAAGTCACTGGTCACTGGTCACTGGTCAATGGTCACTATCGCTGGTCACTTGTCACTGGTCACTGGTCACTGGTCACTGGTCACTGGTCACAAGTCACTGGTCACTTGTCACTGGTCACTGGTCAATGGTCACTCTCGCTGGTCACTGGTCACTAGTCACTGGTCACTGGTCACTGGTCACTGGTCACTGGTCACTGGTCACTGGTCACAGGTCAATGGTCACTGGTCACTGGACACAGGTCACTGGTCACTAGTCACTGGTCACTGGTCACTGGTCACTGGTCACTGGTCACTGGTCACTGGTCACAGGTCAATGGTCACTGGTCACTGGACACAGGTCACTGGTCACTGGTCACTGGTCACTGGTCAATGGTCACTATCGCTGGTCACTTGTCACTGGTCACTGGTCACTGGTCACTGGTCACTGGTCACAAGTCACTGGTCACTTGTCACTGGTCACTGGTCAATGGTCACTCTCGCTGGTCACTGGTCACTAGTCACTGGTCACTGGTCACTGGTCACTGGTCACTGGTCACTGGTCACTGGTCACAGGTCAATGGTCACTGGTCACTGGACACAGGTCACTGGTCACTAGTCACTGGTCACTGGTCACTGGTCACTGGTCACTGGTCACTGGTCACTGTTCACTGGTCACTGATCACTGGTCAATGGTCACCGTCGCTGGTCACTGTTCACTGGTCACTGATCACTGGTCACTAGTCACTGGTCACTGGTCACTGGTCACTGGTCAGTGGTCACTATCGCTGGTCAATGGTCATTGTCGCTGGTCACTGGTCATTGGTCACTTGTCACTGGTCACTGGTCACTGGTCACTGGTCACTGGTCACTGGTCACTGGTCACTGGTCACTGGTCAATGGTCACTTTCGCTGGTCAATGGTCACTGTCGCTGGTAAACGGTCACTGTCGCTGGTCACTGGTCACTGGTCACTGGTCACTGGTCACTGGTCACTGGTCACTGGTCACTGGTCACTGGTCAATGGTCACTGGTCACTGGTCACTGGTCAATGGTCACTGTCGCTGGTCACTGGTCACTGGTCAATGGTCACTTGTCCCTGGGCAGTGGTCACTGGTCACTGGTCAATGGTCACTGTCGCTGGTCACTGGTCACTGGTCACTTGTCACTGGTCACTGGTCACTGGTCACTGGTCACTGGTCACTGGTCACAAGTCACTGGTCACTTGTCACTGGTCACTGGTCACTGGTCACTGGTCAATGGTCACTGTCGCTGGTCACTGTTCACTGGTCACTGATCACTGGTCACTGGTCACTGGTCACTGGTCACTGGTCACTGGTCACTGGTCACTGGTCAATGGTCACTATCGCTGGTCACTTGTCACTGGTCACTGGTCACTGGTCACTGGTCACTGGTCACAAGTCACTGGTCACTTGTCACTGGTCACTGGTCAATGGTCACTCTCGCTGGTCACTGGTCACTAGTCACTGGTCACTGGTCACTGGTCACTGGTCACTGGTCACTGGTCACTGGTCACAGGTCAATGGTCACTGGTCACTGGACACAGGTCACTGGTCACTAGTCACTGGTCACTGGTCACTGGTCACTGGTCACTGGTCACTGGTCACTGTTCACTGGTCACTGATCACTGGTCAATGGTCACCGTCGCTGGTCACTGTTCACTGGTCACTGATCACTGGTCACTAGTCACTGGTCACTGGTCACTGGTCACTGGTCAGTGGTCACTATCGCTGGTCAATGGTCATTGTCGCTGGTCACTGGTCATTGGTCACTTGTCACTGGTCACTGGTCACTGGTCACTGGTCACTGGTCACTGGTCACTGGTCACTGGTCAATGGTCACTTTCGCTGGTCAATGGTCACTGTCGCTGGTAAACGGTCACTGTCGCTGGTCACTGGTCACTGGTCACTGGTCACTGGTCAATGGTCACTGGTCACTGGACACAGGTCACTGGTCACTAGTCACTGGTCACTGGTCACTGGTCACTGGTCACTGGTCACTGGTCACTGGTCACAGGTCAATGGTCACTGGTCACTGGTCACTGGTCACTGGTCAATGGTCACTGTCGCTGGTCACTGTTCACTGGTCACTGATCACTGGTCACTGGTCACTGGTCACTGGTCACTGGTCACTGGTCACTGGTCACTGGTCACTGATCACTGGTCACTGGTCACTGGTCACTGGTCACTGGTCACTGGTCACTGGTCATTGGTCAATGGTCACTATCGCTGGTCAATGGTCACTGTCGCTGGTCACTGGTCATTGGTCACTTGTCACTGGTCACTGGTCACTGGTCACTGGTCACTGGTCACTGGTCACAGGTCAATGGTCACTGGTCACTGGACACAGGTCACTTGTCACAGGTCACTTGTCACTGGTCACTGGTCACTGGTCACAAGTCACTGGTCACTTGTCACTGGTCACTGGTCAATGGTCACTGTCGCTGGTCACTGGTCACTAGTCACTGGTCACTGGTCACTGGTCACTGGTCACAAGTCACTGGTCACTGGTCACTGGTCAATGGTCACTATCGCTGGTCACTTGTCACTGGTCACTGGTCACTGGTCACTGGTCACTGGTCACAAGTCACTGGTCACTTGTCACTGGTCACTGGTCAATGGTCACTCTCGCTGGTCACTGGTCACTAGTCACTGGTCACTGGTCACTGGTCACTGGTCACTGGTCACTGGTCACTGGTCACTAGTCACTGGTCACTGGTCACTGGTCACTGGTCACTGGTCACTGGTCACTGGTTACAGGTCAATGGTCACTGGTCACTGGACACAGGTCACTGGTCACTAGTCACTGGTCACTGGTCACTGGTCAATGGTCACTATCGCTGGTCAATGGTCACTGTCGCTGGTCACTGGTCACTGGTCACTTGTCACTGGTCACTGGTCACTGGTCGCTTGTCACTGGTCAGTGGCCACTCGTCAATGGTCACTGGTCACTGGTCACTGGTCAATGGTCTCTGTCGCTGGTCACTGGTCACGATTCGCTGGTCCCTGGTCACTGGTCACTGGTCAATGGTCACTGTCGCTGATCACTGGTCACTGGTCACTGGTCAATGGTCACTGTCGCTGGTCACTGGTCGCTGGTCACTGATCACTGGTCACTGGTCACTGGTCACTGGTCAATGGTCACTATCGCTGGTCAATGGTCCCTGTCGCTGGTCACTGGTCATTGGTCACTTGTCACTGGTCACTGGTCACTGGTCACTGGTCAATGGTCACTATCGCTGGTCACTGGTCACTGGTCACTGATCACTGGTCACTGGTCACTGGTCACTGGTCACTGATCACTGGTCACTGGTCACTGGTCACTGGTCACTGGTCACTGGTCACTGGTCACTGGTCAATGGTCACTATCGCTGGTCAATGGTCACTGTCGCTGGTCACTGGTCATTGGTCACTTGTCACTGGTCACTGGTCACTGGTCACTGGTCACTGGTCACTGGTCACAGGTCAACTGTCACTGGTCACTGGACACAGGTCACTTGTCACTGGTCACTGGTCACTGGTCACTGGTCACTGGTCACTGGTCACAAGTCACTGGTCACTTGTCACTGGTCACTGGTCAATGGTCACTGTCGCTGGTCACTGGTCACTAGTCACTGGTCACTGGTCACTGGTCGCTGGTCACTGGTTACTTGTCACTGGTCAGTGGCCACTGGTCGCTGGTCACTTGTCACTGGTCACTGGTCACATGTCACTGGTCACTGGTCACTGGTCACTGGTCAGTGGTCACTGGTCACTGGTCACTGGTCACTGGTCACTGGTCAATGGTCACTCTCGCTGGTCACTGGTCACTGGTCACTGATCACTGGTCACTGGTCACTGGTCACTGGTCACTGGTCAATGGTCACTATCGCTGGTCAATGGTAACTGTCGCTGGTCACTGGTCACTGGTCACTTGTCACTGGTCACTGGTCACGATTCGCTGGTCCCTGGTCACTGGTCACTGGTCAATGGTCACTGTCGCTGATCAATGGTCACTGGTCACTGGTCAATGGTCACTGTCGCTGGTCACTGGTCGCTGGTCACTGATCACTGGTCACTGGTCACTGGTCACTGGTCACTGGTCACTGGTCAATGGTCACTATCGCTGGTCAATGGTCCCTGTCGCTGGTCACTGGTCATTGGTTACTTGTCACTGGTCACTGGTCACTGGTCACTGGTCAATGGTCACTGTCGCTGGTCACTGGTCACTGGTCACTGATCACTGGTCACTGGTCACTGGTCACTGGTCACTGATCACTGGTCACTGGTCACTGGTCACTGGTCACTGGTCACTGGTCACTGGTCAATGGTCACTATCGCTGGTCAATGGTCACTGTCGCTGGTCACTGGTCATTGGTCACTTGTCACTGGTCACTGGTCACTGGTCACTGGTCACAGGTCAATGGTCACTGGTCACTGGTCACTGGTCACTGGTCACTGGTCACTGGTCACAAGTCACTGGTCACTTGTCACTGGTCACTGGTCAATGGTCACTGTCGCTGGTCACTGGTCACTAGTCACTGGTCACTGGTCACTGGTCGCTGGTCACTGGTTACTTGTCACTGGTCAGTGGCCACTGGTCGCTGGTCACTTGTCACTGGTCACTGGTCACAAGTCACTGGTCACTGGTCACTGGTCACTGGTCAGTGGTAACTGGTCACTGGTCACTGGTCACTGGTCACTGGTCAATGGTCACTCTCGCTGGTCAATGGTCACTGTCGCTGGTAAACGGTCACTGTCGCTGGTCACTGGTCACTGGTCACTGGTCACTTGTCACTGGTCACTGGTCAATGGTCACTGTCGCTGGTCACTGGTCACTAGTCACTGGTCACTGGTCACTGGTCGCTGTTCACTGGTTACTTGTCACTGGTCAGTGGCCACTGGTCGCTGGTCACTTGTCACTGGTCACTGGTCGCTGGTCACTGGTCACTGGTCACAAGTCACTGGTCACTGGTCACTGGTCACTGGTCAGTGGTCACTGGTCACTGGTCACTGGTCACTGGTCACTGGTCAATGGTCACTGTCGCTGGTCACTGGTCACTGGTCACTGATCACTGGTCACTGGTCACTGGTCAATGGTCACTATCGCTGGTCAATGGTCACTGTCGCTGGTTACTGGTCACTGGTCACTTGTCACTGGTCACTGGACACTGGTCACTGGTCACAGGTCAATGGTCACTGTCGCTGGTCACTGGTCACTGGTCACTGGTCAATGGTCACTGGTCACTGGTCACTGGTCAATGGTCACTATCGCTGGTCAATGGTCATTGTCGCTGGTCACTGGTCACCGGTCACTGGTCACTGTTCACTGGTCAATGGTCACTGGCCACTGGTCACTGGTCTCTGGTCAATGGTCACTTTCGCTGGTCAATGGTCACTGTCGCTGGTAAACGGTCACTGTCGCTGGTCACTGGTCACTGGTCACTGGTCACTGGTCACTGGTCACTGGTCACAGGTCAATGGTCACTGGTCACTGGACACAGGTCACTGGTCACTGGTCACCGGTCACTGGTCACTGGTCACTGGTCAATGGTCACTGGCCACTGGTCACTGGTCACTGTCGCTGGTCACTGGTCACTGGTCACTGGTCACTGGTCACTGGTCAATGGTCACTATCGCTGGTCAATGGTCATTGTCGCTGGTCACTGGTCATTGGTCACTTGTCACTGGTCACTGGTCACTGGTCACTGGTCGTCACTGGTCACAGGACAATGGTCACTGGTCACTGGTCACTGGTCAATGGTCACTATCGCTGGTCAATGGTAACTTGTCACTGGGCAGTGGTCAATGGTCACTGGTCACTGGTCACTGGTCACTGGTCACTGGTCACAGGTCAATGGTCACTGGTCACTGGACACAGGTCACTGGTCACTGGTCACTGGTCACTGGTCACTTGTCACTGGTCACTGGTCAATGGTCACTGGCCACTGGTCACTGGTCACTGGTCAATGGTCACTTTCGCTGGTCAATGGTCACTGTCGCTGGTAAACGGTCACTGTCGCTGGTCACTGGTCACTGGTCACTGGTCACTTGTCACTGGTCACTGGTCAATGGTCACTGTCGCTGGTCACTGGTCACTAGTCACTGGTCACTGGTCACTGGTCGCTGGTCACTGGTTACTTGTCACTGGTCAGTGGCCACTGGTCGCTGGTCACTTGTCACTGGTCACTGGTCGCTGGTCACTGGTCACTGGTCACAAGTCACTGGTCACTGGTCACTGGTCACTGGACAGTGGTCACTGGTCACTGGTCACTGGTCACTGGTCACTGGTCAATGGTCACTGTCGCTGGTCACTGGTCACTTGTCACTGATCACTGGTCACTGGTCACTATCGCTGGTCAATGGTCACTGTCGCTGGTTACTGGTCACTGGTGACTTGTCACTGGTCACTGGTCACTGGTCACTGGTCACAGGTCAATTGTCACTGTCGCTGGTCACTGGACACTGGTCACTGGTCAATGGTCACTGGTCACTGGTCACTGGTCAATGGTCACTATCGCTGGTCAATGGTCATTGTCGCTGGTCACTGGTCATTGGTCACTTGTCACTGGTCACTGGTCACTGGTCACTGGTCGTCACTGGTCACAGGTCAATGGTCACTGGTCACTGGTCACTGGTCACTGGTCACTGGTCAATGGTCACTATCGCTGGTCAATGGTAACTTGTCACTGGGCAGTGGTCAATGGTCACTGGTCACTGGTCACTGGTCACTGGTCACTGGTCACAGGTCAATGGTCACTGGTCACTGGTCACTGGTCACTGGTCACTGGTCAATGGTCACTATCGCTGGTCAATGGTCCCTGTCGCTGGTCACTGGTCATTGGTCACTTGTCACTGGTCACTGGTCACTGGTCACTGGTCAATGGTCACTGTCGCTGGTCACTGGTCGCTGGTCACTGATCACTGGTCACTGGTCACTGGTCACTGGTCACTGGTCACTGGTCAATGGTCACTATCGCTGGTCAATGGTCCCTGTCGCTGGTCACTGGTCATTGGTCACTTGTCACTGGTCACTGGTCACTGGTCACTGGTCAATGGTCACTGTCGCTGGTCACTGGTCACTGGTCACTGATCACTGGTCACTGGTCACTGGTCACTGGTCACTGATCACTGGTCACTGGTCACTGGTCACTGGTCACTGGTCACTGGTCACTGGTCACTGGTCAATGGTCACTATCGCTGGTCAATGGTCACAGTCGCTGGTCACTGGTCATTGGTCACTTGTCACTGGTCACTGGTCACTGGTCACTGGTCACTGGTCACTGGTCACTGGTCACTGGTCACTGGTCACTGGGAACTGGTCAATGGTCACTATCGCTGGTCAATGGTCACTGTCACTGGTCACTGGTCACTGGGAACTGGTCAATGGTCACTATCGCTGGTCAATGGTCACTGTCACTGGTCACTGGTCACTGGTCACTGGTCACTGGTCACTGGTCACTGGTCACTGGTCACAGGTCAATGGTCACTGGTCACTGGACACTGGTCACTGGTCACTGGTCACTTGTCACAGGTCACTGACCACTGGTCACTGGTCACTGGTCACTGGTCACTGGGAACTGGGAACTGGTCAATGGTCACTGTCGCTGGTCACTGGTCACTGGTCACTGATCACTGGTCACTGGTCACTGGTCACTGGTCACTGGTCAATGGTCACTATCGCTGGTCAATGGTCACTGTCACTGGTCACTGGTCACTGGTCACTGGTCACTGGTCACTGGTCACTGGTCACTGGTCACTGGTCAATGGTCACTGTCGCTGGTCACTGGTCACTGGTCACTGGTCACTGGTCAATGGTCACTTGTCCCTGGGCAGTGGTCACTGGTCACTGATCACTGGTCACTGGTCACTGGTCACTGGTCACTGGTCACTGGTCACTGGTCACTGGTCAATGGTCACTATCGCTGGTCAATGGTCCCTGTCGCTGGTCACTGGTCATTGGTCACTTGTCACTGGTCACTGGTCACTGGTCACTGGTCAATGGTCACTGTCGCTGGTCACTGGTCACTGGTCACTGATCACTGGTCACTGGTCACTGGTCACTGGTCACTGATCACTGGTCACTGGTCACTGGTCACTGGTCACTGGTCACTGGTCACTGGTCACTGGTCAATGGTCACTATCGCTGGTCAATGGTCACAGTCGCTGGTCACTGGTCATTGGTCACTTGTCACTGGTCACTGGTCACTGGTCACTGGTCACTGGTCACTGGTCACTGGTCACTGGTCACTGGTCACTGGGAACTGGTCAATGGTCACTATCGCTGGTCAATGGTCACTGTCACTGGTCACTGGTCACTGGGAACTGGTCAATGGTCACTATCGCTGGTCAATGGTCACTGTCACTGGTCACTGGTCACTGGTCACTGGTCACTGGTCACTGGTCACTGGTCACTGGTCACAGGTCAATGGTCACTGGTCACTGGACACTGGTCACTGGTCACTGGTCACTTGTCACAGGTCACTGACCACTGGTCACTGGTCACTGGTCACTGGTCACTGGGAACTGGGAACTGGTCAATGGTCACTGTCGCTGGTCACTGGTCACTGGTCACTGATCACTGGTCACTGGTCACTGGTCACTGGTCACTGGTCAATGGTCACTATCGCTGGTCAATGGTCACTGTCACTGGTCACTGGTCACTGGTCACTGGTCACTGGTCACTGGTCACTGGTCACTGGTCACTGGTCAATGGTCACTGTCGCTGGTCACTGGTCACTGGTCACTGGTCACTGGTCAATGGTCACTTGTCCCTGGGCAGTGGTCACTGGTCACTGGTCAATGGTCACTATCGCTGGTCAATGGTCACTGTCGCTGGTCACTGGTCACTGGTCACTTGTCACTGGTCACTGGTCACTGGTCACTTGTCACTGGTCAGTGGCCACTCGTCAATGGTCACTGGTCACTGGTCACTGGTCAATGGTCTCTGTCGCTGGTCACTGGTCACGATTCGCTGGTCCCTGGTCACTGGTCACTGGTCAATGGTCACTGTCGCTGATCACTGGTCACTGGTCACTGGTCAATGGTCACTGTCGCTGGTCACTGGTCGCTGGTCACTGATCACTGGTCACTGGTCACTGGTCACTGGTCAATGGTCACTATCGCTGGTCAATGGCCCCTGTCGCTGGTCACTGGTCATTGGTCACTTGTCACTGGTCACTGGTCACTGGTCACTGGTCAATGGTCACTATCGCTGGTCACTGGTCACTGGTCACTGATCACTGGTCACTGGTCACTGGTCACTGATCACTGGTCACTGGTCACTGGTCACTGGTCACTGGTCACTGGTCACTGGTCACTGGTCACTGGTCAATGGTCACTATCGCTGGTCAATGGTCACTGTCGCTGGTCACTGGTCATTGGTCACTTGTCACTGGTCACTGGTCACTGGTCACTGGTCACTGGTCACTGGTCACAGGTCAATGGTCACTGGTCACTGGACACAGGTCACTTGTCACTGGTCACTGGTCACTGGTCACTGGTCACTGGTCACTGGTCACAAGTCACTGGTCACTTGTCACTGGTCACTGGTCAATGGTCACTGTCGCTGGTCACTGGACACTAGTCACTGGTCACTGGTCACTGGTCGCTGGTCACTGGTTACTTGTCACTGGTCAGTGGCCACTGGTCGCTGGTCACTTGTCACTGGTCACTGGTCACATGTCACTGGTCACTGGTCACTGGTCACTGGTCAGTGGTCACTGGTCACTGGTCACTGGTCACTGGTCACTGGTCAATGGTCACTCTCGCTGGTCACTGGTCACTGGTCAATGGTCACTTGTCCCTGGGCAGTGGTCACTGGTCACTGGTCAATGGTCACTATCGCTGGTCAATAGTCACTGTCGCTGGTCACTGGTCACTGGTCACTTGTCACTGGTCACTGGTCACTGGTCACTGGTCACAAGTCACTGGTCACTTGTCACTGGTCAGTGGCCACTCGTCAATGGTCACTGGTCACTGGTCACTGGTCAATGGTCTCTGTCGCTGGTCACTGGTCACGATTCGCTGGTCCCTGGTCACTGGTACTGGTCAATGGTCACTGTCGCTGATCACTGGTCACTGGTCACTGGTCACTGGTCACTGGTCAATGGTCACTGTCGCTGGTCACTGGTCACTGGTCACTGATCACTGGTCAATGGTCACTGGTCACTGGTCACTGGTCACTGGTCAATGGTCACTGTCGCCGGTCACTGTTCACTGGTCACTGATCACTGGTCACTGGTCACTGGTCACTGGTCACTGGTCACTGGTCACTGGTCACTGATCACTGGTCACTGGTCACTGGTCACTGGTCACTGGTCACAGGTCAATGGTCACTGGTCACTGGTCAATGGTCACTGTCGCTGGTCACTGGTCACTGGTCACTGATCACTGGTCACTGGTCACTGGTCACTGGTCAATGGTCACTATCGCTGGTCAATGGTCACTGTCGCTGGTTACATGTCACTGGTCACTTGTCACTGGTCACTGGTCACTGGTCACTGGTCACAGGTCAATGGTCACTGTCGCTGGTCACTGGTCACTGGTCACTGGTCAATGGTCACTGGTCACTGGTCACTGGTCAATGGTCACTATCGCTGGTCAATGGTCATTGTCGCTGGTCACTGGTCATTGGTCACTTGTCACTGGTCACTGGTCACTGGTCACTGGTCGTCACTGGTCACAGGTCAATGGTCACTGGTCACTGGTCACTGGTCAATGGTCACTATCGCTGGTCAATGGTAACTTGTCACTGGGCAGTGGTCAATGGTCACTGGTCACTGGTCACTGGTCACTGGTCACTGTCGCTGGTCACAGGTCAATGGTCACTGTCGCTGGTCACTGGTCACTGGTCACTGGTCACTGGTCACACGTCAATGGTCACTGGTCACTGGACACAGGTCAATGGTCACTGGTCACTGGTCACTGGTCACTGGTCACTGGTCAATGGTCAATTGTCACTGGCCACTGGTCACTGGTCACTGGTCAATGGTCACTGTCGCTGGTCAATTGTCACTGTCGCTGGTCACCGGTCGCTGGTCACTGGTCACTGGTCACTGGTCACTGGTCACAGGTCACAAGTCACTGGTCACTGGTCACTGGTCACTGGTCAATGGTCACTGTCGCTGGTCACTGGTCACTGGTCACTGGTCACTGGTCAATGGTCACTTGTCCCTGGGCAGTGGTCACTGGTCACTGGTCAATGGTCACTATCGCTGGTCAATGGTCACTGTCGCTGGTCACTGGTCACTGGTCACTTGTCACTGGTCACTGGTCACTGGTCACTTGTCACTGGTCAGTGGCCACTCGTCAATGGTCACTGGTCACTGGTCACTGGTCAATGGTCTCTGTCGCTGGTCACTGGTCACGATTCGCTGGTCCCTGGTCACTGGTCACTGGTCAATGGTCACTGTCGCTGATCACTGGTCACTGGTCACTGGTCAATGGTCACTGTCGCTGGTCACTGGTCGCTGGTCACTGATCACTGGTCACTGGTCACTGGTCACTGGTCAATGGTCACTATCGCTGGTCAATGGTCCCTGTCGCTGGTCACTGGTCATTGGTCACTTGTCACTGGTCACTGGTCACTGGTCACTGGTCAATGGTCACTATCGCTGGTCACTGGTCACTGGTCACTGATCACTGGTCACTGGTCACTGGTCACTGGTCACTGATCACTGGTCACTGGTCACTGGTCACTGGTCACTGGTCACTGGTCACTGGTCACTGGTCACTGGTCAATGGTCACTATCGCTGGTCAATGGTCACTGTCGCTGGTCACTGGTCATTGGTCACTTGTCACTGGTCACTGGTCACTGGTCACTGGTCACTGGTCACTGGTCACAGGTCAATGGTCACTGGTCACTGGACACAGGTCACTTGTCACTGGTCACTGGTCACTGGTCACTGGTCACTGGTCACTGGTCACAAGTCACTGGTCACTTGTCACTGGTCACTGGTCAATGGTCACTGTCGCTGGTCACTGGTCACTAGTCACTGGTCACTGGTCACTGGTCGCTGGTCACTGGTTACTTGTCACTGGTCAGTGGCCACTGGTCGCTGATCACTTGTCACTGGTCACTGGTCACATGTCACTGGTCACTGGTCACTGGTCACTGGTCAGTGGTCACAGGTCACTGGTCACTGGTCACTGGTCACTGGTCAATGGTCACTCTCGCTGGTCACTGGTCACTGGTCACTGATCACTGGTCACTGGTCACTGGTCACTGGTCACTGGTCAATGGTCACTATCGCTGGTCAATGGTCACTGTCGCTGGTCACTGGTCACTGGTCACTTGTCACTGGTCACTGGTCACTGGTCACTTGTCACTGGTCAGTGGCCACTCGTCAATGGTCACTGGTCACTGGTCACTGGTCAATGGTCTCTGTCGCTGGTCACTGGTCACGATTCGCTGGTCCCTGGTCACTGGTCACTGGTCAATGGTCACTGTCGCTGATCACTGGTCACTGGTCACTGGTCAATGGTCACTGTCGCTGGTCACTGGTCGCTGGTCACTGATCACTGGTCACTGGTCACTGGTCACTGGTCAATGGTCACTATCGCTGGTCAATGGTCCCTGTCGCTGGTCACTGGTCATTGGTCACTTGTCACTGGTCACTGGTCACTGGTCACTGGTCAATGGTCACTATCGCTGGTCACTGGTCACTGGTCACTGATCACTGGTCACTGGTCACTGGTCACTGGTCACTGATCACTGGTCACTGGTCACTGGTCACTGGTCACTGGTCACTGGTCACTGGTCACTGGTCACTGGTCAATGGTCACTATCGCTGGTCAATGGTCACTGTCGCTGGTCACTGGTCATTGGTCACTTGTCACTGGTCACTGGTCACTGGTCACTGGTCACTGGTCACTGGTCACAGGTCAATGGTCACTGGTCACTGGACACAGGTCACTTGTCACTGGTCACTGGTCACTGGTCACTGGTCACTGGTCACTGGTCACAAGTCACTGGTCACTTGTCACTGGTCACTGGTCAATGGTCACTGTCGCTGGTCACTGGTCACTAGTCACTGGTCACTGGTCACTGGTCGCTGGTCACTGGTTACTTGTCACTGGTCAGTGGCCACTGGTCGCTGATCACTTGTCACTGGTCACTGGTCACATGTCACTGGTCACTGGTCACTGGTCACTGGTCAGTGGTCACAGGTCACTGGTCACTGGTCACTGGTCACTGGTCAATGGTCACTCTCGCTGGTCACTGGTCACTGGTCACTGATCACTGGTCACTGGTCACTGGTCACTGGTCACTGGTCAATGGTCACTATCGCTGGTCAATGGTAACTGTCGCTGGTTACTGGTCACTGGTCACTTGTCACTGGTCACTGGTCAATGGTCACTATCGCTGGTCAATGGTCATTGTCGCTGGTCACTGGTCATTGGTCACTTGTCACTGGTCACTGGTCACTGGTCACTGGTCACTGGTCACTGGTCACTGGTCACCGGTCACTGGTCAATGGTCACTGGTCAATGGTCACTGGCCACTGGTCACTGGTCACTGGTCAATGGTCACTTTCGCTGGTCAATGGTCACTGTCGCTGGTAAACGGTCACTGTCGCTGGTCACTGGTCACTGGTCACTGGTCACTGGTCACTGGTCACTGGTCACTGGTCACTGGTCACTGGTCACAGGTCAATGGTCACTGGTCACTGGACACAGGTCACTGGTCACTGGTCACCGGTCACTGGTCACTGGTCACTGGTCAATGGTCACTGGCCACTGGTCACTGGTCACTGTCGCTGGTCACTGGTCACTGGTCACTGGTCACTGGTAACTGGTCAATGGTCACTGTCGCTGGTCACTGGTCACTGGTCACTGGTCACTGGTCAATGGTAACTTGTCACTGGGCAGTGGTCAATGGTCACTGGTCACTGGTCACTGGTCACTGGTCACTGGTCACAGGTCAATGGTCACTGGTCACTGGACACAGGTCACTGGTCACTGGTCACTGGTCACTGGTCACTGTTCACTGGTCACTGATCACTGGTCAATGGTCACCGTCGCTGGTCACCGTTCCCTGGTCACTGATCACTGGTCACTAGTCACTGGTCACTGGTCACTGGTCAATGGTCACTATCGCTGGTCAATGGTCATTGTCGCTGGTCACTGGTCATTGGTCACTTGTCACTGGTCACTGGTCACTGGTCACTGGTCACTGGTCACTGGTCACAGGTCAATGGTCACTCGTCACTGGTCACTGGTCAATGGTCACTGTCGCTGGTCACTGGTCACTGGTCAATGGTCACTTGTCCCTGGGCAGTGGTCACTGGTCACTGGTCAATGGTCACTATCGCTGGTCAATAGTCACTGTCGCTGGTCACTGGTCACTGGTCACTGGTCACTGGTCACTGGTCACTGGTCACTGGTCACTGGTCACTGGTCACAGGTCAATGGTCACTGGTCACTGGACACAGGTCACTGGTCACTGGTCACCGGTCACTGGTCACTGGTCACTGGTCAATGGTCACTGGCCACTGGTCACTGGTCACTGTCGCTGGTCACTGGTCACTGGTCACTGGTCACTGGTAACTGGTCAATGGTCACTGTCGCTGGTCACTGGTCACTGGTCACTGGTCACTGGTCAATGGTAACTTGTCACTGGGCAGTGGTCAATGGTCACTGGTCACTGGTCACTGGTCACTGGTCACTGGTCACAGGTCAATGGTCACTGGTCACTGGACACAGGTCACTGGTCACTGGTCACTGGTCACTGGTCACTGTTCACTGGTCACTGATCACTGGTCAATGGTCACCGTCGCTGGTCACCGTTCCCTGGTCACTGATCACTGGTCACTAGTCACTGGTCACTGGTCACTGGTCAATGGTCACTATCGCTGGTCAATGGTCATTGTCGCTGGTCACTGGTCATTGGTCACTTGTCACTGGTCACTGGTCACTGGTCACTGGTCACTGGTCACTGGTCACAGGTCAATGGTCACTCGTCACTGGTCACTGGTCAATGGTCACTGTCGCTGGTCACTGGTCACTGGTCAATGGTCACTTGTCCCTGGGCAGTGGTCACTGGTCACTGGTCAATGGTCTCTGTCGCTGGTCACTGGTCACGATTCGCTGGTCCCTGGTCACTGGTCACTGGTCAATGGTCACTGTCGCTGATCACTGGTCACTGGTCACTGGTCAATGGTCACTGTCGCTGGTCACTGGTCGCTGGTCACTGATCACTGGTCACTGGTCACTGGTCACTGGTCAATGGTCACTATCGCTGGTCAATGGTCCCTGTCGCTGGTCACTGGTCATTGGTCACTTGTCACTGGTCACTGGTCACTGGTCACTGGTCAATGGTCACTATCGCTGGTCACTGGTCACTGGTCACTGATCACTGGTCACTGGTCACTGGTCACTGGTCACTGATCACTGGTCACTGGTCACTGGTCACTGGTCACTGGTCACTGGTCACTGGTCACTGGTCACTGGTCAATGGTCACTATCGCTGGTCAATGGTCACTGTCGCTGGTCACTGGTCATTGGTCACTTGTCACTGGTCACTGGTCACTGGTCACTGGTCACTGGTCACTGGTCACAGGTCAATGGTCACTGGTCACTGGACACAGGTCACTTGTCACTGGTCACTGGTCACTGGTCACTGGTCACTGGTCACTGGTCACAAGTCACTGGTCACTTGTCACTGGTCACTGGTCAATGGTCACTGTCGCTGGTCACTGGTCACTAGTCACTGGTCACTGGTCACTGGTCGCTGGTCACTGGTTACTTGTCACTGGTCAGTGGCCACTGGTCGCTGGTCACTTGTCACTGGTCACTGGTCACATGTCACTGGTCACTGGTCACTGGTCACTGGTCAGTGGTCACAGGTCACTGGTCACTGGTCACTGGTCACTGGTCAATGGTCACTCTCGCTGGTCACTGGTCACTGGTCACTGATCACTGGTCACTGGTCACTGGTCACTGGTCACTGGTCAATGGTCACTATCGCTGGTCAATGGTAACTGTCGCTGGTTACTGGTCACTGGTCACTTGTCACTGGTCACTGGTCAATGGTCACTATCGCTGGTCAATGGTCATTGTCGCTGGTCACTGGTCATTGGTCACTTGTCACTGGTCACTGGTCACTGGTCACTGGTCACTGGTCACTGGTCACTGGTCACCGGTCACTGGTCACTGGTCACTGGTCAATGGTCACTGGCCACTGGTCACTGGTCACTGGTCAATGGTCACTTTCGCTGGTCAATGGTCACTGTCGCTGGTAAACGGTCACTGTCGCTGGTCACTGGTCACTGGTCACTGGTCACTGGTCACTGGTCACTGGTCACTGGTCACTGGTCACTGGTCACAGGTCAATGGTCACTGGTCACTGGACACAGGTCACTGGTCACTGGTCACCGGTCACTGGTCACTGGTCACTGGTCAATGGTCACTGGCCACTGGTCACTGGTCACTGTCGCTGGTCACTGGTCACTGGTCACTGGTCACTGGTAACTGGTCAATGGTCACTGTCGCTGGTCACTGGTCACTGGTCACTGGTCACTGGTCAATGGTAACTTGTCACTGGGCAGTGGTCAATGGTCACTGGTCACTGGTCACTGGTCACTGGTCACTGGTCACAGGTCAATGGTCACTGGTCACTGGACACAGGTCACTGGTCACTGGTCACTGGTCACTGGTCACTGTTCACTGGTCACTGATCACTGGTCAATGGTCACCGTCGCTGGTCACCGTTCCCTGGTCACTGATCACTGGTCACTAGTCACTGGTCACTGGTCACTGGTCAATGGTCACTATCGCTGGTCAATGGTCATTGTCGCTGGTCACTGGTCATTGGTCACTTGTCACTGGTCACTGGTCACTGGTCACTGGTCACTGGTCACTGGTCACAGGTCAATGGTCACTCGTCACTGGTCACTGGTCAATGGTCACTGTCGCTGGTCACTGGTCACTGGTCAATGGTCACTTGTCCCTGGGCAGTGGTCACTGGTCACTGGTCAATGGTCACTATCGCTGGTCAATAGTCACTGTCGCTGGTCACTGGTCACTGGTCACTTGTCACTGGTCACTGGTCACTGGTCACTGGTCACTGGTCACTGGTCACAAGTCACTGGTCACTTGTCACTGGTCAGTGGCCACTCGTCAATGGTCACTGGTCACTGGTCACTGGTCAATGGTCTCTGTCGCTGGTCACTGGTCACGATTCGCTGGTCCCTGGTCACTGGTACTGGTCAATGGTCACTGTCGCTGATCACTGGTCACTGGTCACTGGTCACTGGTCACTGGTCAATGGTCACTGTCGCTGGTCACTGGTCACTGGTCACTGATCACTGGTCACTGGTCACTGGTCACTGGTCACTGGTCACTGGTCAATGGTCACTGTCGCCGGTCACTGTTCACTGGTCACTGATCACTGGTCACTGGTCACTGGTCACTGGTCACTGGTCACTGGTCACTGGTCACTGGTCACTGATCACTGGTCACTGGTCACTGGTCACTGGTCACTGGTCACAGGTCAATGGTCACTGGTCACTGGTCACTGGTCAATGGTCACTGTCGCTGGTCACTGGTCACTGGTCAATGGTCACTTGTCCCTGGGCAGTGGTCACTGGTCACTGGTCAATGGTCACTGTCGCTGGTCACTGGTCACTGGTCACTTGTCACTGGTCACTGGTCACTGGTCACTGGTCACTGGTCACTGGTCACAAGTCACTGGTCACTTGTCACTGGTCAGTGGCCACTCGTCAATGGTCACTGGTCACTGGTCACTGATCACTGGTCACTGGTCACTGGTCACTGGTCACTGATCACTGGTCACTGGTCACTGGTCACTGGTCACTGGTCACTGGTCACTGGTCACTGGTCAATGGTCACTATCGCTGGTCAATGGTCACTGTCGCTGGTCACTGGTCAATGGTCACTTGTCACTGGTCACTGGTCACTGGTCACTGGTCACTTGTCACTGGTCACTGGTCAATGGTCACTGTCGCTGGTCACTGGTCACTAGTCACTGGTCACTGGTCACTGGTCGCTGGTCACTGGTTACTTGTCACTGGTCAGTGGCCACTGGTCGCTGGTCACTTGTCACTGGTCACTGGTCACAAGTCACTGGTCACTGGTCACTGGTCACTGGTCAGTGGTCACTGGTCACTGGTCACTGGTCACTGGTCACTGGTCAATGGTCACTCTCGCTGGTCACTGGTCACTGGTCACTGATCACTGGTCACTGGTCACTGGTCACTGGTCACTGGTCAATGGTCACTATCGCTGGTCAATGGTCACTGTCGCTGGTTACTGGTCACTGGTCACTTGTCACTGGTCACTGGTCACTGGTCACTGGTCACTGGTCACTGGTCAATGGTCACTGTCGCTGGTCACGGGTCACTGGTCACTGGTCAATGGTCACTGGTCACTGGTCACTGGTCAATGGTCACTATCGCTGGTCAATGGTCATTGTCGCTGGTCACTGGTCATTGGTCACTTGTCACTGGTCACTGGTCACTGGTCACTGGTCGTCACTGGTCACAGGACAATGGTCACTGGTCACTGGTCACTGGTCAATGGTCACTATCGCTGGTCAATGGTAACTTGTCACTGGGCAGTGGTCAATGGTCACTGGTCACTGGTCACTGGTCACTGGTCACTGGTCACAGGTCAATGGTCACTGGTCACAGGACACAGGTCACTGGTCACTGGTCACTGGTCACTGGTCACTGGTCACTGGTCACTGGTCACTGGTCACTGGTCAATGGTCACTGGCCACTGGTCACTGGTCACTGGTCAATGGTCACTTTCGCTGGTCAATGGTCACTGTCGCTGGTAAACGGTCACTGTCGCTGGTCACTGGTCACTGGTCACTGGTCACTTGTCACTGGTCACTGGTCAATGGTCACTGTCGCTGGTCACTGGTCACTAGTCACTGGTCACTGGTCACTGGTCGCTGGAAACTGGTTACTTGTCACTGGTCAGTGGCCACTGGTCGCTGGTCACTTGTCACTGGTCACTGGTCACTGGTCACTGGTCACTGGTCACAAGTCACTGGTCACTGGTCACTGGTCACTGGTCAGTGGTCACTGGTCACTGGTCACTGGTCACTGGTGACTGGTCAATGGTCACTGTCGCTGGTCACTGGTCACTGGTCACTGATCACTGGTCACTGGTCACTGGTCACTGGTCAATGGTCACTATCGCTGGTCAATGGTCACTGTCGCTGGTTACATGTCACTGGTCACTTGTCACTGGTCACTGGTCACTGGTCACTGGTCACAGGTCAATGGTCACTGTCGCTGGTCACTGGTCACTGGTCACTGGTCAATGGTCACTGGTCACTGGTCACTGGTCAATGGTCACTATCGCTGGTCAATGGTCATTGTCGCTGGTCACTGGTCATTGGTCACTTGTCACTGGTCACTGGTCACTGGTCACTGGTCGTCACTGGTCACAGGTCAATGGTCACTGGTCACTGGTCACTGGTCAATGGTCACTATCGCTGGTCAATGGTAACTTGTCACTGGGCAGTGGTCAATGGTCACTGGTCACTGGTCACTGGTCACTGGTCACAGGTCAATGGTCACTGGTCACTGGACACAGGTCACTGGTCACTGGTCACTGGTCACTGGTCACTGGTCACTGGTCACTGGTCACTGGTCACTGGTCAATGGTCACTGGCCACTGGTCACTGGTCACTGGTCAATGGTCACTTTCGCTGGTCAATGGTCACTGTCGCTCGTAAACGGTCACTGTCGCTGGTCACTGGTCACTGGTCACTGGTCACTGGTCACTGGTCACTGGTCAATGGTCACTGGTCACTGGACACTGGTCACTGGTCACTGGTCACTGGTCACTGGTCACTGGTCACTGGTCAATGGTAACTTGTCACTGGGCAGTGGTCAATGATCACTGGTCACTGGTCACTGGTCACTGGTCACTGGTCACAGGTCAATGGTCACTGGTCACTGGACACAGGTCACTGGTCACTGGTCACCGGTCACTGGTCACTGGTCACTGGTCAATGGTCACTGGCCACTGGTCACTGGTCACTGGTCAATGGTCACTTTCGCTGGTCAATGGTCACTGTCGCTGGTCACTGGTCACTGGTCACTGGTCACTGTCGCTGGTCACTGGTCACTGGTCACTGGTCACTGGTAACTGGTCAATGGTCACTGTCGCTGGTCACTGGTCACTGGTCACTGGTCAATGGTAACTTGTCACTGGGCAGTGGTCAATGGTCACTGGTCACTGGTCACTGGTCACTGGTCACTGGTCACAGGTCAATGGTCACTGGTCACTGGACACAGGTCACTGGTCACTGGTCACTGGTCACTGGTCACTGTTCACTGGTCACTGATCACTGGTCAATGGTCACCGTCGCTGGCCACTGTTCACTGGTCACTGATCACTGGTCACTAGTCACTGGTCACAGGTCACTGGTCAATGGTCACTATCGCTGGTCAATGGTCATTGTCGCTGGTCACTGGTCATTGGTCACTTGTCACTGGTCACTGGTCACTGGTCACTGGTCACTGGTCACTGGTCACTGGTCACCGGTCACTGGTCACTGGTCACTGGTCAATGGTCACTGGCCACTGGTCACTGGTCACTGGTCAATGGTCACTTTCGCTGGTCAATGGTCACTGTCGCTGGTAAACGGTCACTGTCGCTGGTCACTGGTCACTGGTCACTGGTCACTGGTCACTGGTCACTGGTCACTGGTCACTGGTCACTGGTCACTGGTCACTGGTCACAGGTCAATGGTCACTGGTCACTGGACACAGGTCACTGGTCACTGGTCACCGGTCACTGGTCACTGGTCACTGGTCAATGGTCACTGGCCACTGGTCACTGGTCACTGTCGGTGGTCACTGGTCACTGGTCACTGGTCACTGGTAACTGGTCAATGGTCACTGTCGCTGGTCACTGGTCACTGGTCACTGGTCACTGGTCAATGGTAACTTGTCACTGGGCAGTGGTCAATGGTCACTGGTCACTGGTCACTGGTCACTGGTCACTGGTCACAGGTCAATGGTCACTAGTCACTGGACACAGGTCACTGGTCACGGGTCACTGGTCACTGGTCACTGTTCACTGGTCACTGATCACTGGTCAATGGTCACCGTCGCTGGTCACCGTTCACTGGTCACTGATCACTGGTCACTAGTCACTGGTCAATGGTCACTATCGCTGGTCAATGGTCATTGTCGCTGGTCACTGGTCATTGGTCACTTGTCACTGGTCACTGGTCACTGGTCACTGGTCACTGGTCACTGGTCACAGGTCAATGGTCACTGGTCACTGGTCACTGGTCAATGGTCACTGTCGCTGGTCACTGGTCACTGGTCAATGGTCACTTGTCCCTGGGCAGTGGTCACTGGTCACTGGTCAATGGTCACTATCGCTGGTCAATAGTCACTGTCGCTGGTCACTGGTCACTGGTCACTTGTCACTGGTCACTGGTCACTGGTCACTGGTCACTGGTCACTGGTCACAAGTCACTGGTCACTTGTCACTGGTCAGTGGCCACTCGTCAATGGTCACTGGTCACTGGTCACTGGTCAATGGTCTCTGTCGCTGGTCACTGGTCACGATTCGCTGGTCCCTGGTCACTGGTACTGGTCAATGGTCACTGTCGCTGATCACTGGTCACTGGTCACTGGTCACAGGTCACTGGTCAATGGTCACTGTCGCTGGTCACTGGTCACTGGTCACTGATCACTGGTCACTGGTCACTGGTCACTGGTCACTGGTCACTGGTCAATGGTCACTGTCGCTGGTCACTGTTCACTGGTCACTGATCACTGGTCACTGGTCACTGGTCACTGGTCACTGGTCACTGGTCACTGGTCACTGATCACTGGTCACTGGTCACTGGTCACTGGTCACTGGTCACAGGTCAATGGTCACTGGTCACTGGTCACTGGTCAATGGTCACTGTCGCTGGTCACTGGTCACTGGTCAATGGTCACTTGTCCCTGGGCAGTGGTCACTGGTCACTGGTCAATGGTCACTGTCGCTGGTCACTGGTCACTGGTCACTTGTCACTGGTCACTGGTCACTGGTCACTGGTCACTGGTCACTGGTCACAAGTCACTGGTCACTTGTCACTGGTCAGTGGCCACTCGTCAATGGTCACTGGTCACTGGTCACTGGTCAATGGTCTCTGTCGCTGGTCACTGGTCACGATTCGCTGGTCCCTGGTCACTGGTACTGGTCAATGGTCACTGTCGCTGATCACTGGTCACTGGTCACTGGTCACTGGTCACTGGTCAATGGTCACTGTCGCTGGTCACTGGTCACTGGTCACTGATCACTGGTCACTGGTCACTGGTCACTGGTCACTGGTCACTGGTCAATGGTCACTGTCGCTGGTCACTGTTCACTGGTCACTGATCACTGGTCACTGGTCACTGGTCACTGGTCACTGGTCACTGGTCACTGGTCACTGGTCACTGATCACTGGTCACTGGTCACTGGTCACTGGTCACTGGTCACTGGTCACTGGTCATTGGTCAATGGTCACTATCGCTGGTCAATGGTCACTGTCGCTGGTCACTGGTCATTGGTCACTTGTCACTGGTCACTGGTCACTGGTCACTGGTCACTGGTCACTGGTCACAGGTCAATGGTCACTGGTCACTGGACACAGGTCACTTGTCACTGGTCACTGGTCACTGGTCACAAGTCACTGGTCACTTGTCACTGGTCACTGGTCAATGGTCACTGTCGCTGGTCACTGGTCACTAGTCACTGGTCACTGGTCACTGGTCACTGGTCACAAGTCACTGGTCACTGGTCACTGGTCAATGGTCACTATCGCTGGTCACTTGTCACTGGTCACTGGTCACTGGTCACTGGTCACTGGTCACAAGTCACTGGTCACTTGTCACTGGTCACTGGTCAATGGTCACTCTCGCTGGTCACTGGTCACTAGTCACTGGTCACTGGTCACTGGTCACTGGTCACTGGTCACTGGTCACTGGTCACAGGTCAATGGTCACTGGTCACTGGACACAGGTCACTGGTCACTAGTCACTGGTCACTGGTCACTGGTCACTGGTCACTGGTCACTGGTCACTGGTCACAGGTCAATGGTCACTGGTCACTGGACACAGGTCACTGGTCACTGGTCACTGGTCACTGGTCAATGGTCACTATCGCTGGTCACTTGTCACTGGTCACTGGTCACTGGTCACTGGTCACTGGTCACAAGTCACTGGTCACTTGTCACTGGTCACTGGTCAATGGTCACTCTCGCTGGTCACTGGTCACTAGTCACTGGTCACTGGTCACTGGTCACTGGTCACTGGTCACTGGTCACTGGTCACAGGTCAATGGTCACTGGTCACTGGACACAGGTCACTGGTCACTAGTCACTGGTCACTGGTCACTGGTCACTGGTCACTGGTCACTGGTCACTGTTCACTGGTCACTGATCACTGGTCAATGGTCACCGTCGCTGGTCACTGTTCACTGGTCACTGATCACTGGTCACTAGTCACTGGTCACTGGTCACTGGTCACTGGTCAGTGGTCACTATCGCTGGTCAATGGTCATTGTCGCTGGTCACTGGTCATTGGTCACTTGTCACTGGTCACTGGTCACTGGTCACTGGTCACTGGTCACTGGTCACTGGTCACTGGTCACTGGTCAATGGTCACTTTCGCTGGTCAATGGTCACTGTCGCTGGTAAACGGTCACTGTCGCTGGTCACTGGTCACTGGTCACTGGTCACTGGTCACTGGTCACTGGTCACTGGTCACTGGTCACTGGTCAATGGTCACTGGTCACTGGTCACTGGTCAATGGTCACTGTCGCTGGTCACTGGTCACTGGTCAATGGTCACTTGTCCCTGGGCAGTGGTCACTGGTCACTGGTCAATGGTCACTGTCGCTGGTCACTGGTCACTGGTCACTTGTCACTGGTCACTGGTCACTGGTCACTGGTCACTGGTCACTGGTCACAAGTCACTGGTCACTTGTCACTGGTCACTGGTCACTGGTCACTGGTCAATGGTCACTGTCGCTGGTCACTGTTCACTGGTCACTGATCACTGGTCACTGGTCACTGGTCACTGGTCACTGGTCACTGGTCACTGGTCACTGGTCAATGGTCACTATCGCTGGTCACTTGTCACTGGTCACTGGTCACTGGTCACTGGTCACTGGTCACAAGTCACTGGTCACTTGTCACTGGTCACTGGTCAATGGTCACTCTCGCTGGTCACTGGTCACTAGTCACTGGTCACTGGTCACTGGTCACTGGTCACTGGTCACTGGTCACTGGTCACAGGTCAATGGTCACTGGTCACTGGACACAGGTCACTGGTCACTAGTCACTGGTCACTGGTCACTGGTCACTGGTCACTGGTCACTGGTCACTGTTCACTGGTCACTGATCACTGGTCAATGGTCACCGTCGCTGGTCACTGTTCACTGGTCACTGATCACTGGTCACTAGTCACTGGTCACTGGTCACTGGTCACTGGTCAGTGGTCACTATCGCTGGTCAATGGTCATTGTCGCTGGTCACTGGTCATTGGTCACTTGTCACTGGTCACTGGTCACTGGTCACTGGTCACTGGTCACTGGTCACTGGTCACTGGTCAATGGTCACTTTCGCTGGTCAATGGTCACTGTCGCTGGTAAACGGTCACTGTCGCTGGTCACTGGTCACTGGTCACTGGTCACTGGTCAATGGTCACTGGTCACTGGACACAGGTCACTGGTCACTAGTCACTGGTCACTGGTCACTGGTCACTGGTCACTGGTCACTGGTCACTGGTCACAGGTCAATGGTCACTGGTCACTGGTCACTGGTCACTGGTCAATGGTCACTGTCGCTGGTCACTGTTCACTGGTCACTGATCACTGGTCACTGGTCACTGGTCACTGGTCACTGGTCACTGGTCACTGGTCACTGGTCACTGATCACTGGTCACTGGTCACTGGTCACTGGTCACTGGTCACTGGTCACTGGTCATTGGTCAATGGTCACTATCGCTGGTCAATGGTCACTGTCGCTGGTCACTGGTCATTGGTCACTTGTCACTGGTCACTGGTCACTGGTCACTGGTCACTGGTCACTGGTCACAGGTCAATGGTCACTGGTCACTGGACACAGGTCACTTGTCACAGGTCACTTGTCACTGGTCACTGGTCACTGGTCACAAGTCACTGGTCACTTGTCACTGGTCACTGGTCAATGGTCACTGTCGCTGGTCACTGGTCACTAGTCACTGGTCACTGGTCACTGGTCACTGGTCACAAGTCACTGGTCACTGGTCACTGGTCAATGGTCACTATCGCTGGTCACTTGTCACTGGTCACTGGTCACTGGTCACTGGTCACTGGTCACAAGTCACTGGTCACTTGTCACTGGTCACTGGTCAATGGTCACTCTCGCTGGTCACTGGTCACTAGTCACTGGTCACTGGTCACTGGTCACTGGTCACTGGTCACTGGTCACTGGTCACTAGTCACTGGTCACTGGTCACTGGTCACTGGTCACTGGTCACTGGTCACTGGTTACAGGTCAATGGTCACTGGTCACTGGACACAGGTCACTGGTCACTAGTCACTGGTCACTGGTCACTGGTCAATGGTCACTATCGCTGGTCAATGGTCACTGTCGCTGGTCACTGGTCACTGGTCACTTGTCACTGGTCACTGGTCACTGGTCGCTTGTCACTGGTCAGTGGCCACTCGTCAATGGTCACTGGTCACTGGTCACTGGTCAATGGTCTCTGTCGCTGGTCACTGGTCACGATTCGCTGGTCCCTGGTCACTGGTCACTGGTCAATGGTCACTGTCGCTGATCACTGGTCACTGGTCACTGGTCAATGGTCACTGTCGCTGGTCACTGGTCGCTGGTCACTGATCACTGGTCACTGGTCACTGGTCACTGGTCAATGGTCACTATCGCTGGTCAATGGTCCCTGTCGCTGGTCACTGGTCATTGGTCACTTGTCACTGGTCACTGGTCACTGGTCACTGGTCAATGGTCACTATCGCTGGTCACTGGTCACTGGTCACTGATCACTGGTCACTGGTCACTGGTCACTGGTCACTGATCACTGGTCACTGGTCACTGGTCACTGGTCACTGGTCACTGGTCACTGGTCACTGGTCAATGGTCACTATCGCTGGTCAATGGTCACTGTCGCTGGTCACTGGTCATTGGTCACTTGTCACTGGTCACTGGTCACTGGTCACTGGTCACTGGTCACTGGTCACAGGTCAACTGTCACTGGTCACTGGACACAGGTCACTTGTCACTGGTCACTGGTCACTGGTCACTGGTCACTGGTCACTGGTCACAAGTCACTGGTCACTTGTCACTGGTCACTGGTCAATGGTCACTGTCGCTGGTCACTGGTCACTAGTCACTGGTCACTGGTCACTGGTCGCTGGTCACTGGTTACTTGTCACTGGTCAGTGGCCACTGGTCGCTGGTCACTTGTCACTGGTCACTGGTCACATGTCACTGGTCACTGGTCACTGGTCACTGGTCAGTGGTCACTGGTCACTGGTCACTGGTCACTGGTCACTGGTCAATGGTCACTCTCGCTGGTCACTGGTCACTGGTCACTGATCACTGGTCACTGGTCACTGGTCACTGGTCACTGGTCAATGGTCACTATCGCTGGTCAATGGTAACTGTCGCTGGTCACTGGTCACTGGTCACTTGTCACTGGTCACTGGTCACGATTCGCTGGTCCCTGGTCACTGGTCACTGGTCAATGGTCACTGTCGCTGATCAATGGTCACTGGTCACTGGTCAATGGTCACTGTCGCTGGTCACTGGTCGCTGGTCACTGATCACTGGTCACTGGTCACTGGTCACTGGTCACTGGTCACTGGTCAATGGTCACTATCGCTGGTCAATGGTCCCTGTCGCTGGTCACTGGTCATTGGTTACTTGTCACTGGTCACTGGTCACTGGTCACTGGTCAATGGTCACTGTCGCTGGTCACTGGTCACTGGTCACTGATCACTGGTCACTGGTCACTGGTCACTGGTCACTGATCACTGGTCACTGGTCACTGGTCACTGGTCACTGGTCACTGGTCACTGGTCAATGGTCACTATCGCTGGTCAATGGTCACTGTCGCTGGTCACTGGTCATTGGTCACTTGTCACTGGTCACTGGTCACTGGTCACTGGTCACTGGTCACTGGTCACAGGTCAATGGTCACTGGTCACTGGTCACTGGTCACTGGTCACTGGTCACTGGTCACAAGTCACTGGTCACTTGTCACTGGTCACTGGTCAATGGTCACTGTCGCTGGTCACTGGTCACTAGTCACTGGTCACTGGTCACTGGTCGCTGGTCACTGGTTACTTGTCACTGGTCAGTGGCCACTGGTCGCTGGTCACTTGTCACTGGTCACTGGTCACAAGTCACTGGTCACTGGTCACTGGTCACTGGTCAGTGGTAACTGGTCACTGGTCACTGGTCACTGGTCACTGGTCAATGGTCACTCTCGCTGGTCAATGGTCACTGTCGCTGGTAAACGGTCACTGTCGCTGGTCACTGGTCACTGGTCACTGGTCACTTGTCACTGGTCACTGGTCAATGGTCACTGTCGCTGGTCACTGGTCACTAGTCACTGGTCACTGGTCACTGGTCGCTGTTCACTGGTTACTTGTCACTGGTCAGTGGCCACTGGTCGCTGGTCACTTGTCACTGGTCACTGGTCGCTGGTCACTGGTCACTGGTCACAAGTCACTGGTCACTGGTCACTGGTCACTGGTCAGTGGTCACTGGTCACTGGTCACTGGTCACTGGTCACTGGTCAATGGTCACTGTCGCTGGTCACTGGTCACTGGTCACTGATCACTGGTCACTGGTCACTGGTCAATGGTCACTATCGCTGGTCAATGGTCACTGTCGCTGGTTACTGGTCACTGGTCACTTGTCACTGGTCACTGGACACTGGTCACTGGTCACAGGTCAATGGTCACTGTCGCTGGTCACTGGTCACTGGTCACTGGTCAATGGTCACTGGTCACTGGTCACTGGTCAATGGTCACTATCGCTGGTCAATGGTCATTGTCGCTGGTCACTGGTCATTGGTCACTTGTCACTGGTCACTGGTCGTCACTGGTCACTGGTCACTGGTCAATGGTCACTATCGCTGGTCAATGGTAACTTGTCACTGGGCAGTGGTCAATGGTCACTGGTCACTGGTCACTGGTCACTGGTCACAGGTCAATGGTCACTGGTCACTGGACACTGGTCACTGGTCACTGGTCAATGGTCACTGTCGCTGATCACTGGTCACTGGTCACTGGTCAATGGTCACTGTCGCTGGTCACTGGTCGCTGGTCACTGATCACTGGTCACTGGTCACTGGTCACTGGTCACTGGTCACTGGTCAATGGTCACTATCGCTGGTCAATGGTCCCTGCCGCTGGTCACTGGTCATTGGTCACTTGTCACTGGTCACTGGTCACTGGTCACTGGTCAATGGTCACTGTCGCTGGTCACTGGTCACTGGTCACTGATCACTGGTCACTGGTCAATGGTCACTGGTCACTGATCACTGGTCACTGGTCACTGGTCACTGGTCACTGGTCACTGGTCACTGGTCACTGGTCAATGGTCACTATCGCTGGTCAATGGTCACTGTCGCTGGTCACTGGTCATTGGTCACTTGTCACTGGTCACTGGTCACTGGTCACTGGTCACTGGTCACAGGTCAATGGTCACTGGTCACTGGACACAGGTCACTTGTCACTGGTCACTGGTCACCGGTCACTGGTCACTGGTCACTGGTCACAAGTCACTGGTCACTTGTCACTGGTCACTGGTCAATGGTCACTGTCGCTGGTCACTGGTCACTAGTCACTGGTCACTGGTCACTGGTCGCTGGTCACTGGTTACTTGTCACTGGTCAGTGGCCACTGGTCGCTGGTCACTTGTCACTGGTCACTGGTCACTGGTCACTGGTCACAAGTCACTGGTCACTGGTCACTGGTCACTGGTCAGTGGTCACTGGTCACTGGTCACTGGTCACTGGTCACTGGTCACTGGTCAGTGGTCACTGGTCACTGGTCACTGGTCACTGGTCACTGGTCAATGGTCACTCTCGCTGGTCACTGGTCACTGGTCACTGATCACTGGTCACTGGTCACTGGTCACTGGTCACTGCTCAATGGTCACTATCGCTGGTCAATGGTCACTGTCGCTGGTTACTGGTCACTGGTCACTTGTCACTGGACACTGGTCACTGGTCACTGGTCACTGGTCAATGGTCACTGTCGCTGGTCACTGGTCACTGGTCACTGGTCAATGGTCACTGGTCACTGGTCACTGGTCAATGGTCAATGGTCACTATCGCTGGTCAATGGTAACTTGTCACTGGGCAGTGGTCAATGGTCACTGGTCACTGGTCACTGGTCACTGGTCACAGGTCAATGGTCACTGGTCACTGGACACAGGTCACTGGTCACTGGTCACTGGTCACTGGTCACTGGTCACTGGTCACTGGTCACTGGTCAATGGTCACTGGCCACTGGTCACTGGTCACTGGTCAATGGTCACTTTCGCTGGTCAATGGTCACTGTCGCTGGTAAACGGTCACTGTCGCTGGTCACTGGTCACTGGTCACTGGTCACTTGTCACTGGTCACTGGTCAATGGTCACTGTCGCTGGTCACTGGTCACTAGTCACTGGTCACTGGTCACTGGTCGCTGGACACTGGTTACTTGTCACTGGTCAGTGGCCACTGGTCGCTGGTCACTTGTCACTGGTCACTGGTCACTGGTCACTGGTCACTGGTCACAAGTCACTGGTGACTGGTCACTGGTCACTGGTCAGTGGTCACTGGTCACTGGTCACTGGTCACTGGTCACTGGTCAATGGTCACTGTCGCTGGTCACTGGTCACTGGTCACTGGTCACTGGTCACTGGTCACTGGTCACTGGTCACTGGTCAATGGTCACTATCGCTGGTCAATGGTCACTGTCGCTGGTTACTGGTCACTGGTCACTTGTCACTGGTCACTGGTCACTGGTCACTGGTCACAGGTCAATGGTCACTGTCGCTGGTCACTGGTCACTGGTCACTGGTCAATGGTCACTGGTCACTGGTCACTGGTCAATGGTCACTATCGCTGGTCAATGGTCATTGTCGCTGGTCACTGGTCATTGGTCACTTGTCACTGGTCACTGGTCACTGCTCACTGGTCGTCACTGGTCACAGTTCAATGGTCACTGGTCACTGGTCACTGGTCAATGGTCACTATCGCTGGTCAATGGTCACTGTCGCTGGTTACTGGTCACTGGTCACTTGTCACTGGTCACTGGTCACTGGTCACTGGTCACAGGTCAATGGTCACTGTCGCTGGTCACTGGTCACTGGTCACTGGTCACTGGCCACTGGTCACTGGTCACTGGTCACTGGTCACAGGTCAATGGTCACTGGTCACTGGACACAGGTCACTGGTCACTGGTCACCGGTCACTGGTCACTGGTCACTGGTCAATGGTCACTGGCCACTGGTCACTGGTCACTGGTCAATGGTCACTTTCGCTGGTCAATGGTCACTGTCGCTGGTCACTGGTCACTGGTCACTGGTCACTGTCGCTGGTCACTGGTCACTGGTCACTGGTCACTGGTAACTGGTCAATGGTCACTGTCGCTGGTCACTGGTCACTGGTCACTGGTCACTGGTAAATGGTAACTTGTCACTGGGCAGTGGTCACTGGTCACTGGTCACTGGTCACTGGTCACAGGTCAATGGTCACTGGTCACTGGACACAGGTCACTGGTCACTGGTCACTGGTCACTGGTCACTGTTCACTGGTCACTGATCACTGGTCAATGGTCACTGTCGCTGGTCACTGTTCACTGGTCACTGATCACTGGTCACTAGTCACTGGTCACTGGTCACTGGTCAATGGTCACTATCGCTGGTCAATGGTCATTGTCGCTGGTCACTGGTCATTGGTCACTTGTCACTGGTCACTGGTCACTGGTCACTGGTCACTGGTCACCGGTCACTGGTCACTGTTCACTGGTCAATGGTCACTGGCCACTGGTCACTGGTCTCTGGTCAATGGTCACTTTCGCTGGTCAATGGTCACTGTCGCTGGTAAACGGTCACTGTCGCTGGTCACTGGTCACTGGTCACTGGTCACTTGTCACTGGTCACTGGTCAATGGTCACTGTCGCTGGTCACTGGTCACTAGTCACTGGTCACTGGTCACTGGTCGCTGGACACTGGTTACTTGTCACTGGTCAGTGGCCACTGGTCGCTGGTCACTTGTCACTGGTCACTGGTCACTGGTCACTGGTCACTGGTCACAAGTCACTGGTGACTGGTCACTGGTCACTGGTCAGTGGTCACTGGTCACTGGTCACTGGTCACTGGTCACTGGTCAATGGTCACTGTCGCTGGTCACTGGTCACTGGTCACTGGTCACTGGTCACTGGTCACTGGTCACTGGTCACTGGTCAATGGTCACTATCGCTGGTCAATGGTCACTGTCGCTGGTTACTGGTCACTGGTCACTTGTCACTGGTCACTGGTCACTGGTCACTGGTCACAGGTCAATGGTCACTGTCGCTGGTCACTGGTCACTGGTCACTGGTCAATGGTCACTGGTCACTGGTCACTGGTCAATGGTCACTATCGCTGGTCAATGGTCATTGTCGCTGGTCACTGGTCATTGGTCACTTGTCACTGGTCACTGGTCACTGCTCACTGGTCGTCACTGGTCACAGTTCAATGGTCACTGGTCACTGGTCACTGGTCAATGGTCACTATCGCTGGTCAATGGTCACTGTCGCTGGTTACTGGTCACTGGTCACTTGTCACTGGTCACTGGTCACTGGTCACTGGTCACAGGTCAATGGTCACTGTCGCTGGTCACTGGTCACTGGTCACTGGTCACTGGCCACTGGTCACTGGTCACTGGTCACTGGTCACAGGTCAATGGTCACTGGTCACTGGACACAGGTCACTGGTCACTGGTCACCGGTCACTGGTCACTGGTCACTGGTCAATGGTCACTGGCCACTGGTCACTGGTCACTGGTCAATGGTCACTTTCGCTGGTCAATGGTCACTGTCGCTGGTCACTGGTCACTGGTCACTGGTCACTGTCGCTGGTCACTGGTCACTGGTCACTGGTCACTGGTAACTGGTCAATGGTCACTGTCGCTGGTCACTGGTCACTGGTCACTGGTCACTGGTAAATGGTAACTTGTCACTGGGCAGTGGTCACTGGTCACTGGTCACTGGTCACTGGTCACAGGTCAATTGTCACTGGTCACTGGACACAGGTCACTGGTCACTGGTCACTGGTCACTGGTCACTGTTCACTGGTCACTGATCACTGGTCAATGGTCACTGTCGCTGGTCACTGTTCACTGGTCACTGATCACTGGTCACTAGTCACTGGTCACTGGTCACTGGTCAATGGTCACTATCGCTGGTCAATGGTCATTGTCGCTGGTCACTGGTCATTGGTCACTTGTCACTGGTCACTGGTCACTGGTCACTGGTCACTGGTCACCGGTCACTGGTCACTGTTCACTGGTCAATGGTCACTGGCCACTGGTCACTGGTCTCTGGTCAATGGTCACTTTCGCTGGTCAATGGTCACTGTCGCTGGTAAACGGTCACTGTCGCTGGTCACTGGTCACTGGTCACTGGTCACTGGTCACTGGTCACTGGTCACAGGTCAATGGTCACTGGTCACTGGACACAGGTCACTGGTCACTGGTCACCGGTCACTGGTCACTGGTCACTGGTCAATGGTCACTGGCCACTGGTCACTGGTCACTGTCGCTGGTCACTGGTCACTGGTCACTGGTCACTGGTCACTGGTCAATGGTCACTATCGCTGGTCAATGGTCATTGTCGCTGGTCACTGGTCATTGGTCACTTGTCACTGGTCACTGGTCACTGGTCACTGGTCGTCACTGGTCACAGGACAATGGTCACTGGTCACTGGTCACTGGTCAATGGTCACTATCGCTGGTCAATGGTAACTTGTCACTGGGCAGTGGTCAATGGTCACTGGTCACTGGTCACTGGTCACTGGTCACTGGTCACAGGTCAATGGTCACTGGTCACTGGACACAGGTCACTGGTCACTGGTCACTGGTCACTGGTCACTTGTCACTGGTCACTGGTCAATGGTCACTGGCCACTGGTCACTGGTCACTGGTCAATGGTCACTTTCGCTGGTCAATGGTCACTGTCGCTGGTAAACGGTCACTGTCGCTGGTCACTGGTCACTGGTCACTGGTCACTTGTCACTGGTCACTGGTCAATGGTCACTGTCGCTGGTCACTGGTCACTAGTCACTGGTCACTGGTCACTGGTCGCTGGTCACTGGTTACTTGTCACTGGTCAGTGGCCACTGGTCGCTGGTCACTTGTCACTGGTCACTGGTCGCTGGTCACTGGTCACTGGTCACAAGTCACTGGTCACTGGTCACTGGTCACTGGTCAGTGGTCACTGGTCACTGGTCACTGGTCACTGGTCACTGGTCAATGGTCACTGTCGCTGGTCACTGGTCACTTGTCACTGATCACTGGTCACTGGTCACTATCGCTGGTCAATGGTCACTGTCGCTGGTTACTGGTCACTGGTGACTTGTCACTGGTCACTGGTCACTGGTCACTGGTCACAGGTCAATTGTCACTGTCGCTGGTCACTGGACACTGGTCACTGGTCAATGGTCACTGGTCACTGGTCACTGGTCAATGGTCACTATCGCTGGTCAATGGTCATTGTCGCTGGTCACTGGTCATTGGTCACTTGTCACTGGTCACTGGTCACTGGTCACTGGTCGTCACTGGTCACAGGTCAATGGTCACTGGTCACTGGTCACTGGTCAATGGTCACTATCGCTGGTCAATGGTAACTTGTCACTGGGCAGTGGTCAATGGTCACTGGTCACTGGTCACTGGTCACTGGTCACTGGTCACAGGTCAATGGTCACTGGTCACTGGTCACTGGTCACTGGTCACTGGTCAATGGTCACTATCGCTGGTCAATGGTCCCTGTCGCTGGTCACTGGGCATTGGTCACTTGTCACTGGTCACTGGTCAATGGTCACTGTCGCTGGTCACTGGTCGCTGGTCACTGATCACTGGTCACTGGTCACTGGTCACTGGTCACTGGTCACTGGTCACTGGTCAATGGTCACTATCGCTGGTCAATGGTCCCTGTCGCTGGTCACTGGTCATTGGTCACTTGTCACTGGTCACTGGTCACTGGTCACTGGTCAATGGTCACTGTCGCTGGTCACTGGTCACTGGTCACTGATCACTGGTCACTGGTCACTGGTCACTGGTCACTGATCACTGGTCACTGGTCACTGGTCACTGGTCACTGGTCACTGGTCACTGGTCACTGGTCAATGGTCACTATCGCTGGTCAATGGTCACAGTCGCTGGTCACTGGTCATTGGTCACTTGTCACTGGTCACTGGTCACTGGTCACTGGTCACTGGTCACTGGTCACTGGTCACTGGTCACTGGTCACTGGGAACTGGTCAATGGTCACTATCGCTGGTCAATGGTCACTGTCACTGGTCACTGGTCACTGGGAACTGGTCAATGGTCACTATCGCTGGTCAATGGTCACTGTCACTGGTCACTGGTCACTGGTCACTGGTCACTGGTCACTGGTCACTGGTCACTGGTCACAGGTCAATGGTCACTGGTCACTGGACACTGGTCACTGGTCACTGGTCACTTGTCACAGGTCACTGACCACTGGTCACTGGTCACTGGTCACTGGTCACTGGGAACTGGGAACTGGTCAATGGTCACTGTCGCTGGTCACTGGTCACTGGTCACTGATCACTGGTCACTGGTCACTGGTCACTGGTCACTGGTCAATGGTCACTATCGCTGGTCAATGGTCACTGTCACTGGTCACTGGTCACTGGTCACTGGTCACTGGTCACTGGTCACTGGTCACTGGTCACTGGTCAATGGTCACTGTCGCTGGTCACTGGTCACTGGTCACTGGTCACTGGTCAATGGTCACTTGTCCCTGGGCAGTGGTCACTGGTCACTGGTCAATGGTCACTATCGCTGGTCAATGGTCACTGTCGCTGGTCACTGGTCACTGGTCACTTGTCACTGGTCACTGGTCACTGGTCACTTGTCACTGGTCAGTGGCCACTCGTCAATGGTCACTGGTCACTGGTCACTGGTCAATGGTCTCTGTCGCTGGTCACTGGTCACGTTTCGCTGGTCCCTGGTCACTGGTCACTGGTCAATGGTCACTGTCGCTGATCACTGGTCACTGGTCACTGGTCAATGGTCACTGTCGCTGGTCACTGGTCGCTGGTCACTGATCACTGGTCACTGGTCACTGGTCACTGGTCAATGGTCACTATCGCTGGTCAATGGTCCCTGTCGCTGGTCACTGGTCATTGGTCACTTGTCACTGGTCACTTGTCACTGGTCACTGGTCACTGGTCACTGGTCACTGGTCACCGGTCACTGGTCACTGTTCACTGGTCAATGGTCACTGGCCACTGGTCACTGGTCTCTGGTCAATGGTCACTTTCGCTGGTCAATGGTCACTGTCGCTGGTAAACGGTCACTGTCGCTGGTCACTGGTCACTGGTCACTGGTCACTGGTCACTGGTCACTGGTCACAGGTCAATGGTCACTGGTCACTGGACACAGGTCACTGGTCACTGGTCACCGGTCACTGGTCACTGGTCACTGGTCAATGGTCACTGGCCACTGGTCACTGGTCACTGTCGCTGGTCACTGGTCACTGGTCACTGGTCACTGGTCACTGGTCAATGGTCACTATCGCTGGTCAATGGTCATTGTCGCTGGTCACTGGTCATTGGTCACTTGTCACTGGTCACTGGTCACTGGTCACTGGTCGTCACTGGTCACAGGACAATGGTCACTGGTCACTGGTCACTGGTCAATGGTCACTATCGCTGGTCAATGGTAACTTGTCACTGGGCAGTGGTCAATGGTCACTGGTCACTGGTCACTGGTCACTGGTCACTGGTCACAGGTCAATGGTCACTGGTCACTGGACACAGGTCACTGGTCACTGGTCACTGGTCACTGGTCACTTGTCACTGGTCACTGGTCAATGGTCACTGGCCACTGGTCACTGGTCACTGGTCAATGGTCACTTTCGCTGGTCAATGGTCACTGTCGCTGGTAAACGGTCACTGTCGCTGGTCACTGGTCACTGGTCACTGGTCACTTGTCACTGGTCACTGGTCAATGGTCACTGTCGCTGGTCACTGGTCACTAGTCACTGGTCACTGGTCACTGGTCGCTGGTCACTGGTTACTTGTCACTGGTCAGTGGCCACTGGTCGCTGGTCACTTGTCACTGGTCACTGGTCGCTGGTCACTGGTCACTGGTCACAAGTCACTGGTCACTGGTCACTGGTCACTGGTCAGTGGTCACTGGTCACTGGTCACTGGTCACTGGTCACTGGTCAATGGTCACTGTCGCTGGTCACTGGTCACTTGTCACTGATCACTGGTCACTGGTCACTATCGCTGGTCAATGGTCACTGTCGCTGGTTACTGGTCACTGGTGACTTGTCACTGGTCACTGGTCACTGGTCACTGGTCACAGGTCAATTGTCACTGTCGCTGGTCACTGGACACTGGTCACTGGTCAATGGTCACTGGTCACTGGTCACTGGTCAATGGTCACTATCGCTGGTCAATGGTCATTGTCGCTGGTCACTGGTCATTGGTCACTTGTCACTGGTCACTGGTCACTGGTCACTGGTCGTCACTGGTCACAGGTCAATGGTCACTGGTCACTGGTCACTGGTCAATGGTCACTATCGCTGGTCAATGGTAACTTGTCACTGGGCAGTGGTCAATGGTCACTGGTCACTGGTCACTGGTCACTGGTCACTGGTCACAGGTCAATGGTCACTGGTCACTGGTCACTGGTCACTGGTCACTGGTCAATGGTCACTATCGCTGGTCAATGGTCCCTGTCGCTGGTCACTGGTCATTGGTCACATGTCACTGGTCACTGGTCACTGGTCACTGGTCAATGGTCACTGTCGCTGGTCACTGGTCGCTGGTCACTGATCACTGGTCACTGGTCACTGGTCACTGGTCACTGGTCACTGGTCACTGGTCAATGGTCACTATCGCTGGTCAATGGTCCCTGTCGCTGGTCACTGGTCATTGGTCACTTGTCACTGGTCACTGGTCACTGGTCACTGGTCAATGGTCACTGTCGCTGGTCACTGGTCACTGGTCACTGATCACTGGTCACTGGTCACTGGTCACTGGTCACTGATCACTGGTCACTGGTCACTGGTCACTGGTCACTGGTCACTGGTCACTGGTCACTGGTCAATGGTCACTATCGCTGGTCAATGGTCACAGTCGCTGGTCACTGGTCATTGGTCACTTGTCACTGGTCACTGGTCACTGGTCACTGGTCACTGGTCACTGGTCACTGGTCACTGGTCACTGGTCACTGGGAACTGGTCAATGGTCACTATCGCTGGTCAATGGTCACTGTCACTGGTCACTGGTCACTGGGAACTGGTCAATGGTCACTATCGCTGGTCAATGGTCACTGTCACTGGTCACTGGTCACTGGTCACTGGTCACTGGTCACTGGTCACTGGTCACTGGTCACAGGTCAATGGTCACTGGTCACTGGACACTGGTCACTGGTCACTGGTCACTTGTCACAGGTCACTGACCACTGGTCACTGGTCACTGGTCACTGGTCACTGGGAACTGGGAACTGGTCAATGGTCACTGTCGCTGGTCACTGGTCACTGGTCACTGATCACTGGTCACTGGTCACTGGTCACTGGTCACTGGTCAATGGTCACTATCGCTGGTCAATGGTCACTGTCACTGGTCACTGGTCACTGGTCACTGGTCACTGGTCACTGGTCACTGGTCACTGGTCAATGGTCACTGTCGCTGGTCACTGGTCACTGGTCACTGGTCACTGGTCAATGGTCACTTGTCCCTGGGCAGTGGTCACTGGTCACTGGTCAATGGTCACTATCGCTGGTCAATGGTCACTGTCGCTGGTCACTGGTCACTGGTCACTTGTCACTGGTCACTGGTCACTGGTCACTTGTCACTGGTCAGTGGCCACTCGTCAATGGTCACTGGTCACTGGTCACTGGTCAATGGTCTCTGTCGCTGGTCACTGGTCACGATTCGCTGGTCCCTGGTCACTGGTCACTGGTCAATGGTCACTGTCGCTGATCACTGGTCACTGGTCACTGGTCAATGGTCACTGTCGCTGGTCACTGGTCGCTGGTCACTGATCACTGGTCACTGGTCACTGGTCACTGGTCAATGGTCACTATCGCTGGTCAATGGTCCCTGTCGCTGGTCACTGGTCATTGGTCACTTGTCACTGGTCACTGGTCACTGGTCACTGGTCAATGGTCACTATCGCTGGTCACTGGTCACTGGTCACTGATCACTGGTCACTGGTCACTGGTCACTGGTCACTGATCACTGGTCACTGGTCACTGGTCACTGGTCACTGGTCACTGGTCACTGGTCACTGGTCACTGGTCAATGGTCACTATCGCTGGTCAATGGTCACTGTCGCTGGTCACTGGTCATTGGTCACTTGTCACTGGTCACTGGTCACTGGTCACTGGTCACTGGTCACTGGTCACAGGTCAATGGTCACTGGTCACTGGACACAGGTCACTTGTCACTGGTCACTGGTCACTGGTCACTGGTCACTGGTCACTGGTCACAAGTCACTGGTCACTTGTCACTGGTCACTGGTCAATGGTCACTGTCGCTGGTCACTGGTCACTAGTCACTGGTCACTGGTCACTGGTCGCTGGTCACTGGTTACTTGTCACTGGTCAGTGGCCACTGGTCGCTGGTCACTTGTCACTGGTCACTGGTCACATGTCACTGGTCACTGGTCACTGGTCACTGGTCAGTGGTCACTGGTCACTGGTCACTGGTCACTGGTCACTGGTCAATGGTCACTCTCGCTGGTCACTGGTCACTGGTCAATGGTCACTGGTCACAGGTCAATGGTCACTGTCGCTGGTCACTGGTCACTGGTCACTGGTCAATGGTCACTGGTCACTGGTCACTGGTCAATGGTCACTATCGCTGGTCAATGGTCATTGTCGCTGGTCACTGGTCATTGGTCACTTGTCACTGGTCACTGGTCACTGGTCACTGGTCGTCACTGGTCACAGGTCAATGGTCACTGGTCACTGGTCACTGGTCAATGGTCACTATCGCTGGTCAATGGTAACTTGTCACTGGGCAGTGGTCAATGGTCACTGGTCACTGGTCACTGGTCACTGGTCACTGTCGCTGGTCACAGGTCAATGGTCACTGTCGCTGGTCACTGGTCACTGGTCACTGGTCACTGGTCACACGTCAATGGTCACTGGTCACTGGACACAGGTCAATGGTCACTGGTCACTGGTCACTGGTCACTGGTCACTGGTCAATGGTCAATTGTCACTGGCCACTGGTCACTGGTCACTGGTCAATGGTCACTGTCGCTGGTCAATTGTCACTGTCGCTGGTCACCGGTCGCTGGTCACTGGTCACTGGTCACTGGTCACTGGTCACAGGTCACAAGTCACTGGTCACTGGTCACTGGTCACTGGTCAATGGTCACTGTCGCTGGTCACTGGTCACTGGTCACTGGTCACTGGTCAATGGTCACTTGTCCCTGGGCAGTGGTCACTGGTCACTGGTCAATGGTCACTATCGCTGGTCAATGGTCACTGTCGCTGGTCACTGGTCACTGGTCACTTGTCACTGGTCACTGGTCACTGGTCACTTGTCACTGGTCAGTGGCCACTCGTCAATGGTCACTGGTCACTGGTCACTGGTCAATGGTCTCTGTCGCTGGTCACTGGTCACGATTCGCTGGTCCCTGGTCACTGGTCACTGGTCAATGGTCACTGTCGCTGATCACTGGTCACTGGTCACTGGTCAATGGTCACTGTCGCTGGTCACTGGTCGCTGGTCACTGATCACTGGTCACTGGTCACTGGTCACTGGTCAATGGTCACTATCGCTGGTCAATGGTCCCTGTCGCTGGTCACTGGTCATTGGTCACTTGTCACTGGTCACTGGTCACTGGTCACTGGTCAATGGTCACTATCGCTGGTCACTGGTCACTGGTCACTGATCACTGGTCACTGGTCACTGGTCACTGGTCACTGATCACTGGTCACTGGTCACTGGTCACTGGTCACTGGTCACTGGTCACTGGTCACTGGTCACTGGTCAATGGTCACTATCGCTGGTCAATGGTCACTGTCGCTGGTCACTGGTCATTGGTCACTTGTCACTGGTCACTGGTCACTGGTCACTGGTCACTGGTCACTGGTCACAGGTCAATGGTCACTGGTCACTGGACACAGGTCACTTGTCACTGGTCACTGGTCACTGGTCACTGGTCACTGGTCACTGGTCACAAGTCACTGGTCACTTGTCACTGGTCACTGGTCAATGGTCACTGTCGCTGGTCACTGGTCACTAGTCACTGGTCACTGGTCACTGGTCGCTGGTCACTGGTTACTTGTCACTGGTCAGTGGCCACTGGTCGCTGGTCACTTGTCACTGGTCACTGGTCACATGTCACTGGTCACTGGTCACTGGTCACTGGTCAGTGGTCACAGGTCACTGGTCACTGGTCACTGGTCACTGGTCAATGGTCACTCTCGCTGGTCACTGGTCACTGGTCACTGATCACTGGTCACTGGTCACTGGTCACTGGTCACTGGTCAATGGTCACTATCGCTGGTCAATGGTAACTGTCGCTGGTTACTGGTCACTGGTCACTTGTCACTGGTCACTGGTCAATGGTCACTATCGCTGGTCAATGGTCATTGTCGCTGGTCACTGGTCATTGGTCACTTGTCACTGGTCACTGGTCACTGGTCACTGGTCACTGGTCACTGGTCACTGGTCACCGGTCACTGGTCACTGGTCACTGGTCAATGGTCACTGGCCACTGGTCACTGGTCACTGGTCAATGGTCACTTTCGCTGGTCAATGGTCACTGTCGCTGGTAAACGGTCACTGTCGCTGGTCACTGGTCACTGGTCACTGGTCACTGGTCACTGGTCACTGGTCACTGGTCACTGGTCACTGGTCACAGGTCAATGGTCACTGGTCACTGGACACAGGTCACTGGTCACTGGTCACCGGTCACTGGTCACTGGTCACTGGTCAATGGTCACTGGCCACTGGTCACTGGTCACTGTCGCTGGTCACTGGTCACTGGTCACTGGTCACTGGTAACTGGTCAATGGTCACTGTCGCTGGTCACTGGTCACTGGTCACTGGTCACTGGTCAATGGTAACTTGTCACTGGGCAGTGGTCAATGGTCACTGGTCACTGGTCACTGGTCACTGGTCACTGGTCACAGGTCAATGGTCACTGGTCACTGGACACAGGTCACTGGTCACTGGTCACTGGTCACTGGTCACTGTTCACTGGTCACTGATCACTGGTCAATGGTCACCGTCGCTGGTCACCGTTCCCTGGTCACTGATCACTGGTCACTAGTCACTGGTCACTGGTCACTGGTCAATGGTCACTATCGCTGGTCAATGGTCATTGTCGCTGGTCACTGGTCATTGGTCACTTGTCACTGGTCACTGGTCACTGGTCACTGGTCACTGGTCACTGGTCACAGGTCAATGGTCACTCGTCACTGGTCACTGGTCAATGGTCACTGTCGCTGGTCACTGGTCACTGGTCAATGGTCACTTGTCCCTGGGCAGTGGTCACTGGTCACTGGTCAATGGTCACTATCGCTGGTCAATAGTCACTGTCGCTGGTCACTGGTCACTGGTCACTTGTCACTGGTCACTGGTCACTGGTCACTGGTCACTGGTCACTGGTCACAAGTCACTGGTCACTTGTCACTGGTCAGTGGCCACTCGTCAATGGTCACTGGTCACTGGTCACTGGTCAATGGTCTCTGTCGCTGGTCACTGGTCACGATTCGCTGGTCCCTGGTCACTGGTACTGGTCAATGGTCACTGTCGCTGATCACTGGTCACTGGTCACTGGTCACTGGTCACTGGTCACTGGTCAATGGTCACTGTCGCTGGTCACTGGTCACTGGTCACTGATCACTGGTCACTGGTCACTGGTCACTGGTCACTGGTCACTGGTCAATGGTCACTGTCGCCGGTCACTGTTCACTGGTCACTGATCACTGGTCACTGGTCACTGGTCACTGGTCACTGGTCACTGGTCACTGGTCACTGGTCACTGATCACTGGTCACTGGTCACTGGTCACTGGTCACTGGTCACAGGTCAATGGTCACTGGTCACTGGTCACTGGTCAATGGTCACTGTCGCTGGTCACTGGTCACTGGTCAATGGTCACTTGTCCCTGGGCAGTGGTCACTGGTCACTGGTCAATGGTCACTGTCGCTGGTCACTGGTCACTGGTCACTTGTCACTGGTCACTGGTCACTGGTCACTGGTCACTGGTCACTGGTCACAAGTCACTGGTCACTTGTCACTGGTCAGTGGCCACTCGTCAATGGTCACTGGTCACTGGTCACTGATCACTGGTCACTGGTCACTGGTCACTGGTCACTGATCACTGGTCACTGGTCACTGGTCACTGGTCACTGGTCACTGGTCACTGGTCACTGGTCAATGGTCACTATCGCTGGTCAATGGTCACTGTCGCTGGTCACTGGTCAATGGTCACTTGTCACTGGTCACTGGTCACTGGTCACTGGTCACTTGTCACTGGTCACTGGTCACTGGTCACTGATCACTGGTCACTGGTCACTGGTCACTGGTCACTGCTCAATGGTCACTATCGCTGGTCAATGGTCACTGTCGCTGGTTACTGGTCACTGGTCACTTGTCACTGGACACTGGTCACTGGTCACTGGTCACTGGTCAATGGTCACTGTCGCTGGTCACTGGTCAATGGTCACTGGTCACTGGTCACTGGTCAATGGTCACTATCGCTGGTCAATGGTCATTGTCGCTGGTCACTGGTCATTGGTCACTTGTCACTGGTCACTGGTCACTGGTCACTGGTCGTCACTGGTCACAGGACAATGGTCACTGGTCACTGGTCACTGGTCAATGGTCACTATCGCTGGTCAATGGTAACTTGTCACTGGGCAGTGGTCAATGGTCACTGGTCACTGGTCACTGGTCACTGGTCACAGGTCAATGGTCACTGGTCACTGGACACAGGTCACTGGTCACTGGTCACTGGTCACTGGTCACTGGTCACTGGTCACTGGTCACTGGTCAATGGTCACTGGCCACTGGTCACTGGTCACTGGTCGCTGGACACTGGTTACTTGTCACTGGTCAGTGGCCACTGGTCGCTGGTCACTTGTCACTGGTCACTGGTCACTGGTCACTGGTCACTGGTCACAAGTCACTGGTGACTGGTCACTGGTCACTGGTCAGTGGTCACTGGTCACTGGTCACTGGTCACTGGTCACTGGTCAATGGTCACTGTCGCTGGTCACTGGTCACTGGTCACTGGTCACTGGTCACTGGTCACTGGTCACTGGTCACTGGTCAATGGTCACTATCGCTGGTCAATGGTCACTGTCGCTGGTTACTGGTCACTGGTCACTTGTCACTGGTCACTGGTCACTGGTCACTGGTCACAGGTCAATGGTCACTGTCGCTGGTCACTGGTCACTGGTCACTGGTCAATGGTCACTGGTCACTGGTCACTGGTCAATGGTCACTATCGCTGGTCAATGGTCATTGTCGCTGGTCACTGGTCATTGGTCACTTGTCACTGGTCACTGGTCACTGCTCACTGGTCGTCACTGGTCACAGGTCAATGGTCACTGGTCACTGGTCACTGGTCAATGGTCACTATCGCTGGTCAATGGTCACTGTCGCTGGTTACTGGTCACTGGTCACTTGTCACTGGTCACTGGTCACTGGTCACTGGTCACAGGTCAATGGTCACTGTCGCTGGTCACTGGTCACTGGTCACTGGTCACTGGCCACTGGTCACTGGTCACTGGTCACTGGTCACAGGTCAATGGTCACTGGTCACTGGACACAGGTCACTGGTCACTGGTCACCGGTCACTGGTCACTGGTCACTGGTCAATGGTCACTGGCCACTGGTCACTGGTCACTGGTCAATGGTCACTTTCGCTGGTCAATGGTCACTGTCGCTGGTCACTGGTCACTGGTCACTGGTCACTGTCGCTGGTCACTGGTCACTGGTCACTGGTCACTGGTAACTGGTCAATGGTCACTGTCGCTGGTCACTGGTCACTGGTCACTGGTCACTGGTAAATGGTAACTTGTCACTGGGCAGTGGTCACTGGTCACTGGTCACTGGTCACTGGTCACAGGTCAATGGTCACTGGTCACTGGACACAGGTCACTGGTCACTGGTCACTGGTCACTGGTCACTGTTCACTGGTCACTGATCACTGGTCAATGGTCACTGTCGCTGGTCACTGTTCACTGGTCACTGATCACTGGTCACTAGTCACTGGTCACTGGTCACTGGTCAATGCTCACTATCGCTGGTCAATGGTCATTGTCGCTGGTCACTGGTCATTGGTCACTTGTCACTGGTCACTGGTCACTGGTCACTGGTCACTGGTCACCGGTCACTGGTCACTGTTCACTGGTCAATGGTCACTGGCCACTGGTCACTGGTCTCTGGTCAATGGTCACTTTCGCTGGTCAATGGTCACTGTCGCTGGTAAACGGTCACTGTCGCTGGTCACTGGTCACTGGTCACTGGTCACTGGTCACTGGTCACTGGTCACAGGTCAATGGTCACTGGTCACTGGACACAGGTCACTGGTCACTGGTCACCGGTCACTGGTCACTGGTCACTGGTCAATGGTCACTGGCCACTGGTCACTGGTCACTGTCGCTGGTCACTGGTCACTGGTCACTGGTCACTGGTCACTGGTCAATGGTCACTATCGCTGGTCAATGGTCATTGTCGCTGGTCACTGGTCATTGGTCACTTGTCACTGGTCACTGTTCACTGGTCACTGGTCGTCACTGGTCACAGGACAATGGTCACTGGTCACTGGTCACTGGTCAATGGTCACTATCGCTGGTCAATGGTAACTTGTCACTGGGCAGTGGTCAATGGTCACTGGTCACTGGTCACTGGTCACTGGTCACTGGTCACAGGTCAATGGTCACTGGTCACTGGACACAGGTCACTGGTCACTGGTCACTGGTCACTGGTCACTTGTCACTGGTCACTGGTCAATGGTCACTGGCCACTGGTCACTGGTCACTGGTCAATGGTCACTTTCGCTGGTCAATGGTCACTGTCGCTGGTAAACGGTCACTGTCGCTGGTCACTGGTCACTGGTCACTGGTCACTTGTCACTGGTCACTGGTCAATGGTCACTGTCGCTGGTCACTGGTCACTAGTCACTGGTCACTGGTCACTGGTCGCTGGTCACTGGTTACTTGTCACTGGTCAGTGGCCACTGGTCGCTGGTCACTTGTCACTGGTCACTGGTCGCTGGTCACTGGTCACTGGTCACAAGTCACTGGTCACTGGTCACTGGTCACTGGACAGTGGTCACTGGTCACTGGTCACTGGTCACTGGTCACTGGTCAATGGTCACTGTCGCTGGTCACTGGTCACTTGTCACTGATCACTGGTCACTGGTCACTATCGCTGGTCAATGGTCACTGTCGCTGGTTACTGGTCACTGGTGACTTGTCACTGGTCACAGGTCACTGGTCACTGGTCACAGGTCAATTGTCACTGTCGCTGGTCACTGGACACTGGTCACTGGTCAATGGTCACTGGTCACTGGTCACTGGTCAATGGTCACTATCGCTGGTCAATGGTCATTGTCGCTGGTCACTGGTCATTGGTCACTTGTCACTGGTCACTGGTCACTGGTCACTGGTCGTCACTGGTCACAGGTCAATGGTCACTGGTCACTGGTCACTGGTCACTGGTCACTGGTCAATGGTCACTATCGCTGGTCAATGGTAACTTGTCACTGGGCAGTGGTCAATGGTCACTGGTCACTGGTCACTGGTCACTGGTCACTGGTCACAGGTCAATGGTCACTGGTCACTGGTCACTGGTCACTGGTCACTGGTCAATGGTCACTATCGCTGGTCAATGGTCCCTGTCGCTGGTCACTGGTCATTGGTCACTTGTCACTGGTCACTGGTCACTGGTCACTGGTCAATGGTCACTGTCGCTGGTCACTGGTCGCTGGTCACTGATCACTGGTCACTGGTCACTGGTCACTGGTCACTGGTCACTGGTCACTGGTCAATGGTCACTATCGCTGGTCAATGGTCCCTGTCGCTGGTCACTGGTCATTGGTCACTTGTCACTGGTCACTGGTCACTGGTCACTGGTCAATGGTCACTGTCGCTGGTCACTGGTCACTGGTCACTGATCACTGGTCACTGGTCACTGGTCACTGGTCACTGATCACTGGTCACTGGTCACTGGTCACTGGTCACTGGTCACTGGTCACTGGTCACTGGTCAATGGTCACTATCGCTGGTCAATGGTCACAGTCGCTGGTCACTGGTCATTGGTCACTTGTCACTGGTCACTGGTCACTGGTCACTGGTCACTGGTCACTGGTCACTGGTCACTGGTCACTGGTCACTGGGAACTGGTCAATGGTCACTATCGCTGGTCAATGGTCACTGTCACTGGTCACTGGTCACTGGGAACTGGTCAATGGTCACTATCGCTGGTCAATGGTCACTGTCACTGGTCACTGGTCACTGGTCACTGGTCACTGGTCACTGGTCACTGGTCACTGGTCACAGGTCAATGGTCACTGGTCACTGGACACTGGTCACTGGTCACTGGTCACTTGTCACAGGTCACTGACCACTGGTCACTGGTCACTGGTCACTGGTCACTGGGAACTGGGAACTGGTCAATGGTCACTGTCGCTGGTCACTGGTCACTGGTCACTGATCACTGGTCACTGGTCACTGGTCACTGGTCACTGGTCAATGGTCACTATCGCTGGTCAATGGTCACTGTCACTGGTCACTGGTCACTGGTCACTGGTCACTGGTCACTGGTCACTGGTCACTGGTCACTGGTCAATGGTCACTGTCGCTGGTCACTGGTCACTGGTCACTGGTCACTGGTCAATGGTCACTTGTCCCTGGGCAGTGGTCACTGGTCACTGATCACTGGTCACTGGTCACTGGTAACTGGTCACTGGTCACTGGTCACTGGTCAATGGTCACTATCGCTGGTCAATGGTCCCTGTCGCTGGTCACTGGTCATTGGTCACTTGTCACTGGTCACTGGTCACTGGTCACTGGTCAATGGTCACTGTCGCTGGTCACTGGTCACTGGTCACTGATCACTGGTCACTGGTCACTGGTCACTGGTCACTGATCACTGGTCACTGGTCACTGGTCACTGGTCACTGGTCACTGGTCACTGGTCACTGGTCAATGGTCACTATCGCTGGTCAATGGTCACAGTCGCTGGTCACTGGTCATTGGTCACTTGTCACTGGTCACTGGTCACTGGTCACTGGTCACTGGTCACTGGTCACTGGTCACTGGTCACTGGTCACTGGGAACTGGTCAATGGTCACTATCGCTGGTCAATGGTCACTGTCACTGGTCACTGGTCACTGGGAACTGGTCAATGGTCACTATCGCTGGTCAATGGTCACTGTCACTGGTCACTGGTCACTGGTCACTGGTCACTGGTCACTGGTCACTGGTCACTGGTCACAGGTCAATGGTCACTGGTCACTGGACACTGGTCACTGGTCACTGGTCACTTGTCACAGGTCACTGACCACTGGTCACTGGTCACTGGTCACTGGTCACTGGGAACTGGGAACTGGTCAATGGTCACTGTCGCTGGTCACTGGTCACTGGTCACTGATCACTGGTCACTGGTCACTGGTCACTGGTCACTGGTCAATGGTCACTATCGCTGGTCAATGGTCACTGTCACTGGTCACTGGTCACTGGTCACTGGTCACTGGTCACTGGTCACTGGTCAATGGTCACTGTCGCTGGTCACTGGTCACTGGTCACTGGTCACTGGTCAATGGTCACTTGTCCCTGGGCAGTGGTCACTGGTCACTGGTCAATGGTCACTATCGCTGGTCAATGGTCACTGTCGCTGGTCACTGGTCACTGGTCACTTGTCACTGGTCACTGGTCACTGGTCACTTGTCACTGGTCAGTGGCCACTCGTCAATGGTCACTGGTCACTGGTCACTGGTCAATGGTCTCTGTCGCTGGTCACTGGTCACGATTCGCTGGTCCCTGGTCACTGGTCACTGGTCAATGGTCACTGTCGCTGATCACTGGTCACTGGTCACTGGTCAATGGTCACTGTCGCTGGTCACTGGTCGCTGGTCACTGATCACTGGTCACTGGTCACTGGTCACTGGTCAATGGTCACTATCGCTGGTCAATGGTCCCTGTCGCTGGTCACTGGTCATTGGTCACTTGTCACTGGTCACTGGTCACTGGTCACTGGTCAATGGTCACTATCGCTGGTCACTGGTCACTGGTCACTGATCACTGGTCACTGGTCACTGGTCACTGGTCACTGATCACTGGTCACTGGTCACTGGTCACTGGTCACTGGTCACTGGTCACTGGTCACTGGTCACTGGTCAATGGTCACTATCGCTGGTCAATGGTCACTGTCGCTGGTCACTGGTCATTGGTCACTTGTCACTGGTCACTGGTCACTGGTCACTGGTCACTGGTCACTGGTCACAGGTCAATGGTCACTGGTCACTGGACACAGGTCACTTGTCACTGGTCACTGGTCACTGGTCACTGGTCACTGGTCACTGGTCACAAGTCACTGGTCACTTGTCACTGGTCACTGGTCAATGGTCACTGTCGCTGGTCACTGGTCACTAGTCACTGGTCACTGGTCACTGGTCGCTGGTCACTGGTTACTTGTCACTGGTCAGTGGCCACTGGTCGCTGGTCACTTGTCACTGGTCACTGGTCACATGTCACTGGTCACTGGTCACTGGTCACTGGTCAGTGGTCACTGGTCACTGGTCACTGGTCACTGGTCACTGGTCAATGGTCACTCTCGCTGGTCACTGGTCACTGGTCAATGGTCACTTGTCCCTGGGCAGTGGTCACTGGTCACTGGTCAATGGTCACTATCGCTGGTCAATAGTCACTGTCGCTGGTCACTGGTCACTGGTCACTTGTCACTGGTCACTGGTCACTGGTCACTGGTCACAAGTCACTGGTCACTTGTCACTGGTCAGTGGCCACTCGTCAATGGTCACTGGTCACTGGTCACTGGTCAATGGTCTCTGTCGCTGGTCACTGGTCACGATTCGCTGGTCCCTGGTCACTGGTACTGGTCAATGGTCACTGTCGCTGATCACTGGTCACTGGTCACTGGTCACTGGTCACTGGTCAATGGTCACTGTCGCTGGTCACTGGTCACTGGTCACTGATCACTGGTCAATGGTCACTGGTCACTGGTCACTGGTCACTGGTCAATGGTCACTGTCGCCGGTCACTGTTCACTGGTCACTGATCACTGGTCACTGGTCACTGGTCACTGGTCACTGGTCACTGGTCACTGGTCACTGATCACTGGTCACTGGTCACTGGTCACTGGTCACTGGTCACAGGTCAATGGTCACTGGTCACTGGTCAATGGTCACTGTCGCTGGTCACTGGTCACTGGTCACTGATCACTGGTCACTGGTCACTGGTCACTGGTCAATGGTCACTATCGCTGGTCAATGGTCACTGTCGCTGGTTACATGTCACTGGTCACTTGTCACTGGTCACTGGTCACTGGTCACTGGTCACAGGTCAATGGTCACTGTCGCTGGTCACTGGTCACTGGTCACTGGTCAATGGTCACTGGTCACTGGTCACTGGTCAATGGTCACTATCGCTGGTCAATGGTCATTGTCGCTGGTCACTGGTCATTGGTCACTTGTCACTGGTCACTGGTCACTGGTCACTGGTCGTCACTGGTCACAGGTCAATGGTCACTGGTCACTGGTCACTGGTCAATGGTCACTATCGCTGGTCAATGGTAACTTGTCACTGGGCAGTGGTCAATGGTCACTGGTCACTGGTCACTGGTCACTGGTCACTGTCGCTGGTCACAGGTCAATGGTCACTGTCGCTGGTCACTGGTCACTGGTCACTGGTCACTGGTCACACGTCAATGGTCACTGGTCACTGGACACAGGTCAATGGTCACTGGTCACTGGTCACTGGTCACTGGTCACTGGTCAATGGTCAATTGTCACTGGCCACTGGTCACTGGTCACTGGTCAATGGTCACTGTCGCTGGTCAATTGTCACTGTCGCTGGTCACCGGTCGCTGGTCACTGGTCACTGGTCACTGGTCACTGGTCACAGGTCACAAGTCACTGGTCACTGGTCACTGGTCACTGGTCAATGGTCACTGTCGCTGGTCACTGGTCACTGGTCACTGGTCACTGGTCAATGGTCACTTGTCCCTGGGCAGTGGTCACTGGTCACTGGTCAATGGTCACTATCGCTGGTCAATGGTCACTGTCGCTGGTCACTGGTCACTGGTCACTTGTCACTGGTCACTGGTCACTGGTCACTTGTCACTGGTCAGTGGCCACTCGTCAATGGTCACTGGTCACTGGTCACTGGTCAATGGTCTCTGTCGCTGGTCACTGGTCACGATTCGCTGGTCCCTGGTCACTGGTCACTGGTCAATGGTCACTGTCGCTGATCACTGGTCACTGGTCACTGGTCAATGGTCACTGTCGCTGGTCACTGGTCGCTGGTCACTGATCACTGGTCACTGGTCACTGGTCACTGGTCAATGGTCACTATCGCTGGTCAATGGTCCCTGTCGCTGGTCACTGGTCATTGGTCACTTGTCACTGGTCACTGGTCACTGGTCACTGGTCAATGGTCACTATCGCTGGTCACTGGTCACTGGTCACTGATCACTGGTCACTGGTCACTGGTCACTGGTCACTGATCACTGGTCACTGGTCACTGGTCACTGGTCACTGGTCACTGGTCACTGGTCACTGGTCACTGGTCAATGGTCACTATCGCTGGTCAATGGTCACTGTCGCTGGTCACTGGTCATTGGTCACTTGTCACTGGTCACTGGTCACTGGTCACTGGTCACTGGTCACTGGTCACAGGTCAATGGTCACTGGTCACTGGACACAGGTCACTTGTCACTGGTCACTGGTCACTGGTCACTGGTCACTGGTCACTGGTCACAAGTCACTGGTCACTTGTCACTGGTCACTGGTCAATGGTCACTGTCGCTGGTCACTGGTCACTAGTCACTGGTCACTGGTCACTGGTCGCTGGTCACTGGTTACTTGTCACTGGTCAGTGGCCACTGGTCGCTGGTCACTTGTCACTGGTCACTGGTCACATGTCACTGGTCACTGGTCACTGGTCACTGGTCAGTGGTCACAGGTCACTGGTCACTGGTCACTGGTCACTGGTCAATGGTCACTCTCGCTGGTCACTGGTCACTGGTCACTGATCACTGGTCACTGGTCACTGGTCACTGGTCACTGGTCAATGGTCACTATCGCTGGTCAATGGTAACTGTCGCTGGTTACTGGTCACTGGTCACTTGTCACTGGTCACTGGTCAATGGTCACTATCGCTGGTCAATGGTCATTGTCGCTGGTCACTGGTCATTGGTCACTTGTCACTGGTCACTGGTCACTGGTCACTGGTCACTGGTCACTGGTCACTGGTCACCGGTCACTGGTCAATGGTCACTGGTCAATGGTCACTGGCCACTGGTCACTGGTCACTGGTCAATGGTCACTTTCGCTGGTCAATGGTCACTGTCGCTGGTAAACGGTCACTGTCGCTGGTCACTGGTCACTGGTCACTGGTCACTGGTCACTGGTCACTGGTCACTGGTCACTGGTCACTGGTCACAGGTCAATGGTCACTGGTCACTGGACACAGGTCACTGGTCACTGGTCACCGGTCACTGGTCACTGGTCACTGGTCAATGGTCACTGGCCACTGGTCACTGGTCACTGTCGCTGGTCACTGGTCACTGGTCACTGGTCACTGGTAACTGGTCAATGGTCACTGTCGCTGGTCACTGGTCACTGGTCACTGGTCACTGGTCAATGGTAACTTGTCACTGGGCAGTGGTCAATGGTCACTGGTCACTGGTCACTGGTCACTGGTCACTGGTCACAGGTCAATGGTCACTGGTCACTGGACACAGGTCACTGGTCACTGGTCACTGGTCACTGGTCACTGTTCACTGGTCACTGATCACTGGTCAATGGTCACCGTCGCTGGTCACCGTTCCCTGGTCACTGATCACTGGTCACTAGTCACTGGTCACTGGTCACTGGTCAATGGTCACTATCGCTGGTCAATGGTCATTGTCGCTGGTCACTGGTCATTGGTCACTTGTCACTGGTCACTGGTCACTGGTCACTGGTCACTGGTCACAGGTCAATGGTCACTCGTCACTGGTCACTGGTCAATGGTCACTGTCGCTGGTCACTGGTCACTGGTCAATGGTCACTTGTCCCTGGGCAGTGGTCACTGGTCACTGGTCAATGGTCACTATCGCTGGTCAATAGTCACTGTCGCTGGTCACTGGTCACTGGTCACTGGTCACTGGTCACTGGTCACTGGTCACTGGTCACTGGTCACTGGTCACAGGTCAATGGTCACTGGTCACTGGACACAGGTCACTGGTCACTGGTCACCGGTCACTGGTCACTGGTCACTGGTCAATGGTCACTGGCCACTGGTCACTGGTCACTGTCGCTGGTCACTGGTCACTGGTCACTGGTCACTGGTAACTGGTCAATGGTCACTGTCGCTGGTCACTGGTCACTGGTCACTGGTCACTGGTCAATGGTAACTTGTCACTGGGCAGTGGTCAATGGTCACTGGTCACTGGTCACTGGTCACTGGTCACTGGTCACAGGTCAATGGTCACTGGTCACTGGACACAGGTCACTGGTCACTGGTCACTGGTCACTGGTCACTGTTCACTGGTCACTGATCACTGGTCAATGGTCACCGTCGCTGGTCACCGTTCCCTGGTCACTGATCACTGGTCACTAGTCACTGGTCACTGGTCACTGGTCAATGGTCACTATCGCTGGTCAATGGTCATTGTCGCTGGTCACTGGTCATTGGTCACTTGTCACTGGTCACTGGTCACTGGTCACTGGTCACTGGTCACTGGTCACAGGTCAATGGTCACTCGTCACTGGTCACTGGTCAATGGTCACTGTCGCTGGTCACTGGTCACTGGTCAATGGTCACTTGTCCCTGGGCAGTGGTCACTGGTCACTGGTCAATGGTCTCTGTCGCTGGTCACTGGTCACGATTCGCTGGTCCCTGGTCACTGGTCACTGGTCAATGGTCACTGTCGCTGATCACTGGTCACTGGTCACTGGTCAATGGTCACTGTCGCTGGTCACTGGTCGCTGGTCACTGATCACTGGTCACTGGTCACTGGTCACTGGTCAATGGTCACTATCGCTGGTCAATGGTCCCTGTCGCTGGTCACTGGTCATTGGTCACTTGTCACTGGTCACTGGTCACTGGTCACTGGTCAATGGTCACTATCGCTGGTCACTGGTCACTGGTCACTGATCACTGGTCACTGGTCACTGGTCACTGGTCACTGATCACTGGTCACTGGTCACTGGTCACTGGTCACTGGTCACTGGTCACTGGTCACTGGTCACTGGTCAATGGTCACTATCGCTGGTCAATGGTCACTGTCGCTGGTCACTGGTCATTGGTCACTTGTCACTGGTCACTGGTCACTGGTCACTGGTCACTGGTCACTGGTCACAGGTCAATGGTCACTGGTCACTGGACACAGGTCACTTGTCACTGGTCACTGGTCACTGGTCACTGGTCACTGGTCACTGGTCACAAGTCACTGGTCACTTGTCACTGGTCACTGGTCAATGGTCACTGTCGCTGGTCACTGGTCACTAGTCACTGGTCACTGGTCACTGGTCGCTGGTCACTGGTTACTTGTCACTGGTCAGTGGCCACTGGTCGCTGGTCACTTGTCACTGGTCACTGGTCACATGTCACTGGTCACTGGTCACTGGTCACTGGTCAGTGGTCACAGGTCACTGGTCACTGGTCACTGGTCACTGGTCAATGGTCACTCTCGCTGGTCACTGGTCACTGGTCACTGATCACTGGTCACTGGTCACTGGTCACTGGTCACTGGTCAATGGTCACTATCGCTGGTCAATGGTAACTGTCGCTGGTTACTGGTCACTGGTCACTTGTCACTGGTCACTGGTCAATGGTCACTATCGCTGGTCAATGGTCATTGTCGCTGGTCACTGGTCATTGGTCACTTGTCACTGGTCACTGGTCACTGGTCACTGGTCACTGGTCACTGGTCACTGGTCACCGGTCACTGGTCACTGGTCACTGGTCAATGGTCACTGGCCACTGGTCACTGGTCACTGGTCAATGGTCACTTTCGCTGGTCAATGGTCACTGTCGCTGGTAAACGGTCACTGTCGCTGGTCACTGGTCACTGGTCACTGGTCACTGGTCACTGGTCACTGGTCACTGGTCACTGGTCACTGGTCACAGGTCAATGGTCACTGGTCACTGGACACAGGTCACTGGTCACTGGTCACCGGTCACTGGTCACTGGTCACTGGTCAATGGTCACTGGCCACTGGTCACTGGTCACTGTCGCTGGTCACTGGTCACTGGTCACTGGTCACTGGTAACTGGTCAATGGTCACTGTCGCTGGTCACTGGTCACTGGTCACTGGTCACTGGTCAATGGTAACTTGTCACTGGGCAGTGGTCAATGGTCACTGGTCACTGGTCACTGGTCACTGGTCACTGGTCACAGGTCAATGGTCACTGGTCACTGGACACAGGTCACTGGTCACTGGTCACTGGTCACTGGTCACTGTTCACTGGTCACTGATCACTGGTCAATGGTCACCGTCGCTGGTCACCGTTCCCTGGTCACTGATCACTGGTCACTAGTCACTGGTCACTGGTCACTGGTCAATGGTCACTATCGCTGGTCAATGGTCATTGTCGCTGGTCACTGGTCATTGGTCACTTGTCACTGGTCACTGGTCACTGGTCACTGGTCACTGGTCACTGGTCACAGGTCAATGGTCACTCGTCACTGGTCACTGGTCAATGGTCACTGTCGCTGGTCACTGGTCACTGGTCAATGGTCACTTGTCCCTGGGCAGTGGTCACTGGTCACTGGTCAATGGTCACTATCGCTGGTCAATAGTCACTGTCGCTGGTCACTGGTCACTGGTCACTTGTCACTGGTCACTGGTCACTGGTCACTGGTCACTGGTCACTGGTCACAAGTCACTGGTCACTTGTCACTGGTCAGTGGCCACTCGTCAATGGTCACTGGTCACTGGTCACTGGTCAATGGTCTCTGTCGCTGGTCACTGGTCACGATTCGCTGGTCCCTGGTCACTGGTACTGGTCAATGGTCACTGTCGCTGATCACTGGTCACTGGTCACTGGTCACTGGTCACTGGTCAATGGTCACTGTCGCTGGTCACTGGTCACTGGTCACTGATCACTGGTCACTGGTCACTGGTCACTGGTCACTGGTCACTGGTCAATGGTCACTGTCGCCGGTCACTGTTCACTGGTCACTGATCACTGGTCACTGGTCACTGGTCACTGGTCACTGGTCACTGGTCACTGGTCACTGGTCACTGATCACTGGTCACTGGTCACTGGTCACTGGTCACTGGTCACAGGTCAATGGTCACTGGTCACTGGTCACTGGTCAATGGTCACTGTCGCTGGTCACTGGTCACTGGTCAATGGTCACTTGTCCCTGGGCAGTGGTCACTGGTCACTGGTCAATGGTCACTGTCGCTGGTCACTGGTCACTGGTCACTTGTCACTGGTCACTGGTCACTGGTCACTGGTCACTGGTCACTGGTCACAAGTCACTGGTCACTTGTCACTGGTCAGTGGCCACTCGTCAATGGTCACTGGTCACTGGTCACTGATCACTGGTCACTGGTCACTGGTCACTGGTCACTGATCACTGGTCACTGGTCACTGGTCACTGGTCACTGGTCACTGGTCACTGGTCACTGGTCAATGGTCACTATCGCTGGTCAATGGTCACTGTCGCTGGTCACTGGTCAATGGTCACTTGTCACTGGTCACTGGTCACTGGTCACTGGTCACTTGTCACTGGTCACTGGTCAATGGTCACTGTCGCTGGTCACTGGTCACTAGTCACTGGTCACTGGTCACTGGTCGCTGGTCACTGGTTACTTGTCACTGGTCAGTGGCCACTGGTCGCTGGTCACTTGTCACTGGTCACTGGTCACAAGTCACTGGTCACTGGTCACTGGTCACTGGTCAGTGGTCACTGGTCACTGGTCACTGGTCACTGGTCACTGGTCAATGGTCACTCTCGCTGGTCACTGGTCACTGGTCACTGATCACTGGTCACTGGTCACTGGTCACTGGTCACTGGTCAATGGTCACTATCGCTGGTCAATGGTCACTGTCGCTGGTTACTGGTCACTGGTCACTTGTCACTGGTCACTGGTCACTGGTCACTGGTCACTGGTCACTGGTCAATGGTCACTGTCGCTGGTCACTGGTCACTGGTCACTGGTCAATGGTCACTGGTCACTGGTCACTGGTCAATGGTCACTATCGCTGGTCAATGGTCATTGTCGCTGGTCACTGGTCATTGGTCACTTGTCACTGGTCACTGGTCACTGGTCACTGGTCGTCACTGGTCACAGGACAATGGTCACTGGTCACTGGTCACTGGTCAATGGTCACTATCGCTGGTCAATGGTAACTTGTCACTGGGCAGTGGTCAATGGTCACTGGTCACTGGTCACTGGTCACTGGTCACTGGTCACAGGTCAATGGTCACTGGTCACAGGACACAGGTCACTGGTCACTGGTCACTGGTCACTGGTCACTGGTCACTGGTCACTGGTCACTGGTCACTGGTCAATGGTCACTGGCCACTGGTCACTGGTCACTGGTCAATGGTCACTTTCGCTGGTCAATGGTCACTGTCGCTGGTAAACGGTCACTGTCGCTGGTCACTGGTCACTGGTCACTGGTCACTTGTCACTGGTCACTGGTCAATGGTCACTGTCGCTGGTCACTGGTCACTAGTCACTGGTCACTGGTCACTGGTCGCTGGAAACTGGTTACTTGTCACTGGTCAGTGGCCACTGGTCGCTGGTCACTTGTCACTGGTCACTGGTCACTGGTCACTGGTCACTGGTCACAAGTCACTGGTCACTGGTCACTGGTCACTGGTCAGTGGTCACTGGTCACTGGTCACTGGTCACTGGTGACTGGTCAATGGTCACTGTCGCTGGTCACTGGTCACTGGTCACTGATCACTGGTCACTGGTCACTGGTCACTGGTCAATGGTCACTATCGCTGGTCAATGGTCACTGTCGCTGGTTACATGTCACTGGTCACTTGTCACTGGTCACTGGTCACTGGTCACTGGTCACAGGTCAATGGTCACTGTCGCTGGTCACTGGTCACTGGTCACTGGTCAATGGTCACTGGTCACTGGTCACTGGTCAATGGTCACTATCGCTGGTCAATGGTCATTGTCGCTGGTCACTGGTCATTGGTCACTTGTCACTGGTCACTGGTCACTGGTCACTGGTCGTCACTGGTCACAGGTCAATGGTCACTGGTCACTGGTCACTGGTCAATGGTCACTATCGCTGGTCAATGGTAACTTGTCACTGGGCAGTGGTCAATGGTCACTGGTCACTGGTCACTGGTCACTGGTCACAGGTCAATGGTCACTGGTCACTGGACACAGGTCACTGGTCACTGGTCACTGGTCACTGGTCACTGGTCACTGGTCACTGGTCACTGGTCACTGGTCAATGGTCACTGGCCACTGGTCACTGGTCACTGGTCAATGGTCACTTTCGCTGGTCAATGGTCACTGTCGCTCGTAAACGGTCACTGTCGCTGGTCACTGGTCACTGGTCACTGGTCACTGGTCACTGGTCACTGGTCAATGGTCACTGGTCACTGGACACTGGTCACTGGTCACTGGTCACTGGTCACTGGTCACTGGTCACTGGTCAATGGTAACTTGTCACTGGGCAGTGGTCAATGATCACTGGTCACTGGTCACTGGTCACTGGTCACTGGTCACAGGTCAATGGTCACTGGTCACTGGACACAGGTCACTGGTCACTGGTCACCGGTCACTGGTCACTGGTCACTGGTCAATGGTCACTGGCCACTGGTCACTGGTCACTGGTCAATGGTCACTTTCGCTGGTCAATGGTCACTGTCGCTGGTCACTGGTCACTGGTCACTGGTCACTGTCGCTGGTCACTGGTCACTGGTCACTGGTCACTGGTAACTGGTCAATGGTCACTGTCGCTGGTCACTGGTCACTGGTCACTGGTCAATGGTAACTTGTCACTGGGCAGTGGTCAATGGTCACTGGTCACTGGTCACTGGTCACTGGTCACTGGTCACAGGTCAATGGTCACTGGTCACTGGACACAGGTCACTGGTCACTGGTCACTGGTCACTGGTCACTGTTCACTGGTCACTGATCACTGGTCAATGGTCACCGTCGCTGGCCACTGTTCACTGGTCACTGATCACTGGTCACTAGTCACTGGTCACTGGTCACTGGTCAATGGTCACTATCGCTGGTCAATGGTCATTGTCGCTGGTCACTGGTCATTGGTCACTTGTCACTGGTCACTGGTCACTGGTCACTGGTCACTGGTCACTGGTCACTGGTCACCGGTCACTGGTCACTGGTCACTGGTCAATGGTCACTGGCCACTGGTCACTGGTCACTGGTCAATGGTCACTTTCGCTGGTCAATGGTCACTGTCGCTGGTAAACGGTCACTGTCGCTGGTCACTGGTCACTGGTCACTGGTCACTGGTCACTGGTCACTGGTCACTGGTCACTGGTCACTGGTCACAGGTCAATGGTCACTGGTCACTGGACACAGGTCACTGGTCACTGGTCACCGGTCACTGGTCACTGGTCACTGGTCAATGGTCACTGGCCACTGGTCACTGGTCACTGTCGGTGGTCACTGGTCACTGGTCACTGGTCACTGGTAACTGGTCAATGGTCACTGTCGCTGGTCACTGGTCACTGGTCACTGGTCACTGGTCAATGGTAACTTGTCACTGGGCAGTGGTCAATGGTCACTGGTCACTGGTCACTGGTCACTGGTCACTGGTCACAGGTCAATGGTCACTAGTCACTGGACACAGGTCACTGGTCACGGGTCACTGGTCACTGGTCACTGTTCACTGGTCACTGATCACTGGTCAATGGTCACCGTCGCTGGTCACCGTTCACTGGTCACTGATCACTGGTCACTAGTCACTGGTCAATGGTCACTATCGCTGGTCAATGGTCATTGTCGCTGGTCACTGGTCATTGGTCACTTGTCACTGGTCACTGGTCACTGGTCACTGGTCACTGGTCACTGGTCACAGGTCAATGGTCACTGGTCACTGGTCACTGGTCAATGGTCACTGTCGCTGGTCACTGGTCACTGGTCAATGGTCACTTGTCCCTGGGCAGTGGTCACTGGTCACTGGTCAATGGTCACTATCGCTGGTCAATAGTCACTGTCGCTGGTCACTGGTCACTGGTCACTTGTCACTGGTCACTGGTCACTGGTCACTGGTCACTGGTCACTGGTCACAAGTCACTGGTCACTTGTCACTGGTCAGTGGCCACTCGTCAATGGTCACTGGTCACTGGTCACTGGTCAATGGTCTCTGTCGCTGGTCACTGGTCACGATTCGCTGGTCCCTGGTCACTGGTACTGGTCAATGGTCACTGTCGCTGATCACTGGTCACTGGTCACTGGTCACAGGTCACTGGTCAATGGTCACTGTCGCTGGTCACTGGTCACTGGTCACTGATCACTGGTCACTGGTCACTGGTCACTGGTCACTGGTCACTGGTCAATGGTCACTGTCGCTGGTCACTGTTCACTGGTCACTGATCACTGGTCACTGGTCACTGGTCACTGGTCACTGGTCACTGGTCACTGGTCACTGATCACTGGTCACTGGTCACTGGTCACTGGTCACTGGTCACAGGTCAATGGTCACTGGTCACTGGTCACTGGTCAATGGTCACTGTCGCTGGTCACTGGTCACTGGTCAATGGTCACTTGTCCCTGGGCAGTGGTCACTGGTCACTGGTCAATGGACACTGTCGCTGGTCACTGGTCACTGGTCACTTGTCACTGGTCACTGGTCACTGGTCACTGGTCACTGGTCACTGGTCACAAGTCACTGGTCACTTGTCACTGGTCAGTGGCCACTCGTCAATGGTCACTGGTCACTGGTCACTGGTCAATGGTCTCTGTCGCTGGTCACTGGTCACGATTCGCTGGTCCCTGGTCACTGGTACTGGTCAATGGTCACTGTCGCTGATCACTGGTCACTGGTCACTGGTCACTGGTCACTGGTCAATGGTCACTGTCGCTGGTCACTGGTCACTGGTCACTGGTCACTGGTCACTGGTCAATGGTCACTGTCGCTGGTCACTGTTCACTGGTCACTGATCACTGGTCACTGGTCACTGGTCACTGGTCACTGGTCACTGGTCACTGGTCACTGGTCACTGATCACTGGTCACTGGTCACTGGTCACTGGTCACTGGTCACTGGTCACTGGTCATTGGTCAATGGTCACTATCGCTGGTCAATGGTCACTGTCGCTGGTCACTGGTCATTGGTCACTTGTCACTGGTCACTGGTCACTGGTCACTGGTCACTGGTCACTGGTCACAGGTCAATGGTCACTGGTCACTGGACACAGGTCACTTGTCACTGGTCACTGGTCACTGGTCACAAGTCACTGGTCACTTGTCACTGGTCACTGGTCAATGGTCACTGTCGCTGGTCACTGGTCACTAGTCACTGGTCACTGGTCACTGGTCACTGGTCACAAGTCACTGGTCACTGGTCACTGGTCAATGGTCACTATCGCTGGTCACTTGTCACTGGTCACTGGTCACTGGTCACTGGTCACTGGTCACAAGTCACTGGTCACTTGTCACTGGTCACTGGTCAATGGTCACTCTCGCTGGTCACTGGTCACTAGTCACTGGTCACTGGTCACTGGTCACTGGTCACTGGTCACTGGTCACTGGTCACAGGTCAATGGTCACTGGTCACTGGACACAGGTCACTGGTCACTAGTCACTGGTCACTGGTCACTGGTCACTGGTCACTGGTCACTGGTCACTGGTCACAGGTCAATGGTCACTGGTCACTGGACACAGGTCACTGGTCACTGGTCACTGGTCACTGGTCAATGGTCACTATCGCTGGTCACTTGTCACTGGTCACTGGTCACTGGTCACTGGTCACTGGTCACAAGTCACTGGTCACTTGTCACTGGTCACTGGTCAATGGTCACTCTCGCTGGTCACTGGTCACTAGTCACTGGTCACTGGTCACTGGTCACTGGTCACTGGTCACTGGTCACTGGTCACAGGTCAATGGTCACTGGTCACTGGACACAGGTCACTGGTCACTAGTCACTGGTCACTGGTCACTGGTCACTGGTCACTGGTCACTGGTCACTGTTCACTGGTCACTGATCACTGGTCAATGGTCACCGTCGCTGGTCACTGTTCACTGGTCACTGATCACTGGTCACTAGTCACTGGTCACTGGTCACTGGTCACTGGTCAGTGGTCACTATCGCTGGTCAATGGTCATTGTCGCTGGTCACTGGTCATTGGTCACTTGTCACTGGTCACTGGTCACTGGTCACTGGTCACTGGTCACTGGTCACTGGTCACTGGTCACTGGTCAATGGTCACTTTCGCTGGTCAATGGTCACTGTCGCTGGTAAACGGTCACTGTCGCTGGTCACTGGTCACTGGTCACTGGTCACTGGTCACTGGTCACTGGTCACTGGTCACTGGTCACTGGTCAATGGTCACTGGTCACTGGTCACTGGTCAATGGTCACTGTCGCTGGTCACTGGTCACTGGTCAATGGTCACTTGTCCCTGGGCAGTGGTCACTGGTCACTGGTCAATGGTCACTGTCGCTGGTCACTGGTCACTGGTCACTTGTCACTGGTCACTGGTCACTGGTCACTGGTCACTGGTCACTGGTCACAAGTCACTGGTCACTTGTCACTGGTCAGTGGCCACTCGTCAATGGTCACTGGTCACTGGTCACTGGTCAATGGTCTCTGTCGCTGGTCACTGGTCACTGGTCAATGGTCACTTGTCCCTGGGCAGTGGTCACTGGTCACTGGTCAATGGTCACTATCGCTGGTCAATAGTCACTGTCGCTGGTCACTGGTCACTGGTCACTTGTCACTGGTCACTGGTCACTGGTCACTGTTCACTGGTCACTGGTCACAAGTCACTGGTCACTTGTCACTGGTCAGTGGCCACTCGTCAATGGTCACTGGTCACTGGTCACTGGTCAATGGTCTCTGTCGCTGGTCACTGGTCACGATTCGCTGGTCCCTGGTCACTGGTACTGGTCAATGGTCACTGTCGCTGATCACTGGTCACTGGTCACTGGTCACTGGTCACTGGTCAATGGTCACTGTCGCTGGTCACTGGTCACTGGTCACTGATCACTGGTCACTGGTCACTGGTCACTGGTCACTGGTCACTGGTCAATGGTCACTGTCGCTGGTCACTGTTCACTGGTCACTGATCACTGGTCACTGGTCACTGGTCACTGGTCACTGGTCACTGGTCACTGGTCACTGATCACTAGTCACTGGTCACTGGTCACTGGTCACTGGTCACAGGTCAATGGTCACTGGTCACTGGTCACTGGTCAATGGTCACTGTCGCTGGTCACTGGTCACTGGACAATGGTCACTTGTCCCTGGGCAGTGGTCACTGGTCACTGGTCAATGGTCACTGTCGCTGGTCACTGGTCACTGGTCACTTGTCACTGGTCACTGGTCACTGGTCACTGGTCACTGGTCACAAGTCACTGGTCAGTGGCCACTCGTCAATGGTCACTGGTCACTGGTCACTGGTCAATGGTCTCTGTCGCTGGTCACTGGTCACGATTCGCTGGTCCCTGGTCACTGGTACTGGTCAATGGTCACTGTCGCTGATCACTGGTCACTGGTCACTGGTCACTGGTCACTGGTCAATGGTCACTGTCGCTGGTCACTGGTCACTGGTCACTGATCACTGGTCACTGGTCACTGGTCACTGGTCACTGGTCACTGGTCAATGGTCACTGTCGCTGGTCACTGTTCACTGGTCACTGATCACTGGTCACTGGTCACTGGTCACTGGTCACTGGTCACTGGTCACTGGTCACTGATCACTGGTCACTGGTCACTGGTCACTGGTCACTGGTCACTGGTCAATGGTCACTATCGCTGGTCAATGGTCACTGTCGCTGGTCACTGGTCAATGGTCACTGTCGCTGGTCACTGTTCACTGGTCACTGATCACTGGTCACTGGTCACTGGTCACTGGTCACTGGTCACTGGTCACTGGTCACTGATCACTGGTCACTGGTCACTGGTCACTGGTCACTGGTCACAGGTCAATGGTCACTGGTCACTGGTCACTGGTCAATGGTCACTGTCGCTGGTCACTGGTCACTGGTCAATGGTCACTTGTCCCTGGGCAGTGGTCACTGGTCACTGGTCACTTGTCACTGGTCACTGGTCACTGGTCACTGGCCACTGGTCACTGGTCACAAGTCACTGGTCACTTGTCACTGGTCAGTGGCCACTCGTCAATGGTCACTGGTCACTGGTCACTGGTCAATGGTCTCTGTCGCTGGTCACTTGTCACTGGTCACTGGTCACTGGTCACTGGTCACTGGTCACAAGTCACTGGTCACTTGTCACTGGTCACTGGTCAATGGTCACTCTCGCTGGTCACTGGTCACTAGTCACTGGTCACTGGTCACTGGTCACTGGTCACTGGTCACTGGTCACTGGTCACAGGTCAATGGTCACTGGTCACTGGACACAGGTCACTGGTCACTAGTCACTGGTCACTGGTCACTGGTCACTGGTCACTGGTCACTGGTCACTGGTCACAGGTCAATGGTCACTGGTCACTGGACACAGGTCACTGGTCACTGGTCACTGGTCACTGGTCAATGGTCACTATCGCTGGTCACTTGTCACTGGTCACTGGTCACTGGTCACTGGTCACTGGTCACAAGTCACTGGTCACTTGTCACTGGTCACTGGTCAATGGTCACTCTCGCTGGTCACTGGTCACTAGTCACTGGTCACTGGTCACTGGTCACTGGTCACTGGTCACTGGTCACTGGTCACAGGTCAATGGTCACTGGTCACTGGACACAGGTCACTGGTCACTAGTCACTGGTCACTGGTCACTGGTCACTGGTCACTGGTCACTGGTCACTGTTCACTGGTCACTGATCACTGGTCAATGGTCACCGTCGCTGGTCACTGTTCACTGGTCACTGATCACTGGTCACTAGTCACTGGTCACTGGTCACTGGTCACTGGTCAATGGTCACTATCGCTGGTCAATGGTCATTGTCGCTGGTCACTGGTCATTGGTCACTTGTCACTGGTCACTGGTCACTGGTCACTGGTCACTGGTCACTGGTCAATGGTCACTTTCGCTGGTCAATGGTCACTGTCGCTGGTAAACGGTCACTGTCGCTGGTCACTGGTCACTGGTCACTGGTCACTGGTCACTGGTCACTGGTCACTGGTCAATGGTCACTGGTCACTGGTCACTGGTCAATGGTCACTGTCGCTGGTCACTGGTCACTGGTCAATGGTCACTTGTCCCTGGGCAGTGGTCACTGGTCACTGGTCAATGGTCACTGTCGCTGGTCACTGGTCACTGGTCACTTGTCACTGGTCACTGGTCACTGGTCACTGGTCACTGGTCACTGGTCACAAGTCACTGGTCACTTGTCACTGGTCAGTGGCCACTCGTCAATGGTCACTGGTCACTGGTCACTGGTCAATGGTCTCTGTCGCTGGTCACTGGTCACTGGTCAATGGTCACTTGTCCCTGGGCAGTGGTCACTGGTCACTGGTCAATGGTCACTATCGCTGGTCAATAGTCACTGTCGCTGGTCACTGGTCACTGGTCACTTGTCACTGGTCACTGGTCACTGGTCACTGTTCACTGGTCACTGGTCACAAGTCACTGGTCACTTGTCACTGGTCAGTGGCCACTCGTCAATGGTCACTGGTCACTGGTCACTGGTCAATGGTCTCTGTCGCTGGTCACTGGTCACGATTCGCTGGTCCCTGGTCACTGGTACTGGTCAATGGTCACTGTCGCTGATCACTGGTCACTGGTCACTGGTCACTGGTCACTGGTCAATGGTCACTGTCGCTGGTCACTGGTCACTGGTCACTGATCACTGGTCACTGGTCACTGGTCACTGGTCACTGGTCACTGGTCAATGGTCACTGTCGCTGGTCACTGTTCACTGGTCACTGATCACTGGTCACTGGTCACTGGTCACTGGTCACTGGTCACTGGTCACTGGTCACTGATCACTAGTCACTGGTCACTGGTCACTGGTCACTGGTCACAGGTCAATGGTCACTGGTCACTGGTCACTGGTCAATGGTCACTGTCGCTGGTCACTGGTCACTGGACAATGGTCACTTGTCCCTGGGCAGTGGTCACTGGTCACTGGTCAATGGTCACTGTCGCTGGTCACTGGTCACTGGTCACTTGTCACTGGTCACTGGTCACTGGTCACTGGTCACTGGTCACAAGTCACTGGTCAGTGGCCACTCGTCAATGGTCACTGGTCACTGGTCACTGGTCAATGGTCTCTGTCGCTGGTCACTGGTCACGATTCGCTGGTCCCTGGTCACTGGTACTGGTCAATGGTCACTGTCGCTGATCACTGGTCACTGGTCACTGGTCACTGGTCACTGGTCAATGGTCACTGTCGCTGGTCACTGGTCACTGGTCACTGATCACTGGTCACTGGTCACTGGTCACTGGTCACTGGTCACTGGTCAATGGTCACTGTCGCTGGTCACTGTTCACTGGTCACTGATCACTGGTCACTGGTCACTGGTCACTGGTCACTGGTCACTGGTCACTGGTCACTGATCACTGGTCACTGGTCACTGGTCACTGGTCACTGGTCACTGGTCAATGGTCACTATCGCTGGTCAATGGTCACTGTCGCTGGTCACTGGTCAATGGTCACTGTCGCTGGTCACTGTTCACTGGTCACTGATCACTGGTCACTGGTCACTGGTCACTGGTCACTGGTCACTGGTCACTGGTCACTGATCACTGGTCACTGGTCACTGGTCACTGGTCACTGGTCACAGGTCAATGGTCACTGGTCACTGGTCACTGGTCAATGGTCACTGTCGCTGGTCACTGGTCACTGGTCAATGGTCACTTGTCCCTGGGCAGTGGTCACTGGTCACTGGTCACTTGTCACTGGTCACTGGTCACTGGTCACTGGCCACTGGTCACTGGTCACAAGTCACTGGTCACTTGTCACTGGTCAGTGGCCACTCGTCAATGGTCACTGGTCACTGGTCACTGGTCAATGGTCTCTGTCGCTGGTCACTGGTCACGATTCGCTGGTCCCTGGTCACTGGTACTGGTCAATGGTCACTGTCGCTGATCACTGGTCACTGGTCACTGGTCACTGGTCACTGGTCAATGGTCACTGTCGCTGGTCACTGGTCACTGGTCACTGATCACTGGTCACTGGTCACTGGTCACTGGTCACTGGTCACTGGTCAATGGTCACTGTCGCTGGTCACTGTTCACTGGTCACTGATCACTGGTCACTGGTCACTGGTCACTGGTCACTGGTCACTGGTCACTGGTCACTGATCACTGGTCACTGGTCACTGGTCACTGGTCACTGGTCACTGGCCAATGGTCACTATCGCTGGTCAATGGTCACTGTCGCTGGTCACTGGTCATTGGTCACTTGTCACTGGTCACTGGTCACTGGTCACTGGTCACTGGTCACTGGTCACTGGTCACAGGTCAATAGTCACTGGTCACTGGACACAGGTCACTTGTCACTGGTCACTGGTCACTGGTCACAAGTCACTCGTCACTTGTCACTGGTCACTGGTCAATGGTCACTGTCGCTGGTCACTGGTCACTAGTCACTGGTCACTGGTCACTGGTCACTGGTCACAAGTCACTGGTCACTGGTCACTGGTCAATGGTCACTATCGCTGGTCACTTGTCACTGGTCACTGGTCACTGGTCACTGGTCACTGGTCACAAGTCACTGGTCACTTGTCACTGGTCACTGGTCAATGGTCACTGTCGCTGGTCACTGGTCACTAGTCACTGGTCACTGGTCACTGGTCACTGGTCACTGGTCACTGGTCACTGGTCACAGGTCAATGGTCACTGGTCACTGGACACAGGTCACTGGTCACTAGTCACTGGTCACTGGTCACTGGTCACTGGTCACTGGTCACAGGTCAATGGTCACTGGTCACTGGACACAGGTCACTGGTCACTGGTCACTGGTCACTGGTCACTGGTCACTGGTCACTGGTCACTGGTCACTGGTCACTGGTCAATGGTCACTGGTCACTGGACACTGGTCACTGGTCACTGGTCTCTGGTCACTGGTCAATGGTCACTGGTCACTGGACACTGGTCACTGGTCACTGGTCACTGGTCACTGGTCACTGGTCAATGGTAACTTGTCACCGGTCACTGGTCACTGGTCACTGGTCAATGGTCACTGGCCACTGGTCACTGGTCACTGGTCAATGGTCACTTTCGCTGGTCAATGGTCACTGTCGCTGGTCACTGGTCACTGGTCACTGGTCACTGTCGCTGGTCACTGGTCACTGGTCACTGGTCACTGGTAACTGGTCAATGGTCACTGTCGCTGGTCACTGGTCACTGGTCACTGGTCACTGGTCAATGGTAACTTGTCACTGGGCAGTGGTCAATGGTCACTGGTCACTGGTCACTGGTCACTGGTCACTGGTCACTGGTCACAGGTCAATGGTCACTGGTCACTGGACACAGGTCACTGGTCACTGGTCACTGGTCACTGGTCACTGTTCACTGGTCACTGAATACTGGTCAATGGTCACCGTCGCTGGTCACTGTTCACTGGTCACTGATCACTGGTCACTAGTCACTGGTCACTGGTCACTGGTCACTGGTCAATGGTCACTATCGCTGGTCAATGGTCATTGTCGCTGGTCACTGGTCATTGGTCACTTGTCACTGGTCACTGGTCACTGGTCACTGGTCACTGGTCACTGGTCACTGGTCACTGGTCACTGGTCACTGGTCAATGGTCACTTTCGCTGGTCAATGGTCACTGTCGCTGGTAAACGGTCACTGTCGCTGGTCACTGGTCACTGGTCACTGGTCACTGGTCACTGGTCACAGGTCACTGGTCACTGGTCACTGGTCAATGGTCACTGGTCACTGGTCACTGGTCAATGGTCACTGTCGCTGGTCACTGGTCACTGGTCAATGGTCACTTGTCCCTGGGCAGTGGTCACTGGTCACTGGTCACTGGTCACTGGTCACTGGTCAATGGTCACTTTCGCTGGTCAATGGTCACTGTCGCTGGTAAACGGTCACTGTCGCTGGTCACTGGTCACTGGTCACTGGTCACTGGTCACTGGTCACTGGTCACTGTTCACTGGTCACTGATCACTGGTCAATGGTCACCGTCGCTGGTCACCGTTCACTGGTCACTGATCACTGGTCACTAGTCACTGGTCACTGGTCACTGGTCAATGGTCACTATCGCTGGTCAATGGTCATTGTCGCTGGTCACTGGTCATTGGTCACTTGTCACTGGTCACTGGTCACTGGTCACTGGTCACTGGTCACTGGTCACAGGTCAATGGTCACTGGTCACTGGTCACTGGTCAATGGTCACTGTCGCTGGTCACTGGTCACTGGTCAATGGTCACTTGTCCCTGGGCAGTGGTCACTGGTCACTGGTCAATGGTCACTATCGCTGGTCAATAGTCACTGTCGCTGGTCACTGGTCACTGGTCACTTGTCACTGGTCACTGGTCACTGGTCACTGGTCACTGGTCACTGGTCACAAGTCACTGGTCACTTGTCACTGGTCAGTGGCCACTCGTCAATGGTCACTGGTCACTGGTCACTGGTCAATGGTCTCTGTCGCTGGTCACTGGTCACGATTCGCTGGTCCCTGGTCACTGGTACTGGTCAATGGTCACTGTCGCTGATCACTGGTCACTGGTCACTGGTCACAGGTCACTGGTCAATGGTCACTGTCGCTGGTCACTGGTCACTGGTCACTGATCACTGGTCACTGGTCACTGGTCACTGGTCACTGGTCACTGGTCAATGGTCACTGTCGCTGGTCACTGTTCACTGGTCACTGATCACTGGTCACTGGTCACTGGTCACTGGTCACTGGTCACTGATCACTGGTCACTGGTCACTGGTCACTGGTCACTGGTCACAGGTCAATGGTCACTGGTCACTGGTCACTGGTCAATGGTCACTGTCGCTGGTCACTGGTCACTGGTCAATGGTCACTTGTCCCTGGGCAGTGGTCACTGGTCACTGGTCAATGGTCACTGTCGCTGGTCACTGGTCACTGGTCACTTGTCACTGGTCACTGGTCACTGGTCACTGGTCACTGGTCACTGGTCACAAGTCACTGGTCACTTGTCACTGGTCAGTGGCCACTCGTCAATGGTCACTGGTCACTGGTCACTGGTCAATGGTCTCTGTCGCTGGTCACTGGTCACGATTCGCTGGTCCCTGGTCACTGGTACTGGTCAATGGTCACTGTCGCTGATCACTGGTCACTGGTCACTGGTCACTGGTCACTGGTCAATGGTCACTGTCGCTGGTCACTGGTCACTGGTCACTGATCACTGGTCACTGGTCACTGGTCACTGGTCACTGGTCACTGGTCAATGGTCACTGTCGCTGGTCACTGTTCACTGGTCACTGATCACTGGTCACTGGTCACTGGTCACTGGTCACTGGTCACTGGTCACTGGTCACTGGTCACTGATCACTGGTCACTGGTCACTGGTCACTGGTCACTGGTCACTGGTCACTGGTCAATGGTCACTATCGCTGGTCAATGGTCACTGTCGCTGGGCACTGGTCATTGGTCACTTGTCACTGGTCACTGGTCACTGGTCACTGGTCACTGGTCACTGGTCACAGGTCAATGGTCACTGGTCACTGGACACAGGTCACTTGTCACTGGTCACTGGTCACTGGTCACAAGTCACTGGTCACTTGTCACTGGTCACTGGTCAATGGTCACTGTCGCTGGTCACTGGTCACTAGTCACTGGTCACTGGTCACTGGTCACTGGTCACAAGTCACTGGTCACTGGTCACTGGTCAATGGTCACTATCGCTGGTCACTTGTCACTGGTCACTGGTCACTGGTCACTGGTCACTGGTCACAAGTCACTGGTCACTTGTCACTGGTCACTGGTCAATGGTCACTGTCGCTGGTCACTGGTCACTAGTCACTGGTCACTGGTCACTGGTCACTGGTCACTGGTCACTGGTCACTGGTCACAGGTCAATGGTCACTGGTCACTGGACACAGGTCACTGGTCACTAGTCACTGGTCACTGGTCACTGGTCACTGGTCACTGGTCACTGGTCACTGGTCACAGGTCAATGGTCACTGGTCACTGGACACAGGTCACTGGTCACTGGTCACTGGTCACTGGTCACTGGTCACTGGTCACTGGTCACTGGTCAATGGTCACTGGCCACTGGTCACTGGTCACTGGTCAATGGTCACTTTCGCTGGTCAATGGTCACTGTCGCTCGTAAACGGTCACTGTCGCTGGTCACTGGTCACTGGTCACTGGTCACTGGTCACTGGTCACTGGTCAATGGTCACTGGTCACTGGACACTGGTCACTGGTCACTGGTCACTGGTCACTGGTCACTGGTCAATGGTAACTTGTCACCGGTCACTGGTCACTGGTCACTGGTCAATGGTCACTGGCCACTGGTCACTGGTCACTGGTCAATGGTCACTTTCGCTGGTCAATGGTCACTGTCGCTGGTCACTGGTCACTGGTCACTGGTCACTGTCGCTGGTCACTGGTCACTGGTCACTGGTCACTGGTAACTGGTCAATGGTCACTGTCGCTGGTCACTGGTCACTGGTCACTGGTCACTGGTCAATGGTAACTTGTCACTGGGCAGTGGTCAATGGTCACTGGTCACTGGTCACTGGTCACTGGTCACTGGTCACAGGTCAATGGTCACTGGTCACTGGACACAGGTCACTGGTCACTGGTCACTGGTCACTGGTCACTGTTCACTGGTCACTGATCACTGGTCAATGGTCACCGTCGCTGGTCACTGTTCACTGGTCACTGATCACTGGTCACTAGTCACTGGTCACTGGTCAATGGTCACTGTCGCTGGTCACTGGTCACTGGTCACTTGTCACTGGTCACTGGTCACTGGTCACTGGTCACTGGTCACCGGTCACTGGTCAATGGTCACTGGCCACTGGTCACTGGTCACTGGTCAATGGTCACTTTCGCTGGTCAATGGTCACTGTCGCTGGTAAACGGTCACTGTCGCTGGTCACTGGTCACTGGTCACTGGTCACTGGTCACTGGTCACTGGTCACTGGTCACTGGACACTGGTCACAGGTCAATGGTCACTGGTCACTGGACACAGGTCACTGGTCACTGGTCACCGGTCACTGGTCACTGGTCACTGGTCAATGGTCACTGGCCACTGGTCACTGGTCACTGTCGCTGGTCACTGGTCACTGGTCACTGGTCACTGGTCACTGGTAACTGGTCAATGGTCACTGTCGCTGGTCACTGGTCACTGGTCACTGGTCACTGGTCAATGGTAACTTGTCACTGGGCAGTGGTCAATGGTCACTGGTCACTGGTCACTGGTCACTGGTCACTGGTCACAGGTCAATGGTCACTAGTCACTGGACACAGGTCACTGGTCACGGGTCACTGGTCACTGGTCACTGTTCACTGGTCACTGATCACTGGTCAATGGTCACCGTCGCTGGTCACCGTTCACTGGTCACTGATCACTGGTCACTAGTCACTGGTCACTGGTCACTGGTCAATGGTCACTATCGCTGGTCAATGGTCATTGTCGCTGGTCACTGGTCATTGGTCACTTGTCACTGGTCACTGGTCACTGGTCACTGGTCACTGGTCACTGGTCAATGGTCACTGTCGCTGGTCACTGTTCACTGGTCACTGATCACTGGTCACTGGTCACTGGTCACTGGTCACTGGTCACTGGTCACTGGTCACTGATCACTGGTCACTGGTCACTGGTCACTGGTCACTGGTCACAGGTCAATGGTCACTGGTCACTGGTCACTGGTCAATGGTCACTGTCGCTGGTCACTGGTCACTGGTCAATGGTCACTGGTCACTGGTCACAAGTCACTGGTCACTTGTCACTGGTCAGTGGCCACTCGTCAATGGTCACTGGTCACTGGTCACTGGTCAATGGTCTCTGTCGCTGGTCACTGGTCACGATTCGCTGGTCCCTGGTCACTGGTACTGGTCAATGGTCACTGTCGCTGATCACTGGTCACTGGTCACTGGTCACTGGTCACTGGTCAATGGTCACTGTCGCTGGTCACTGGTCACTGGTCACTGATCACTGGTCACTGGTCACTGGTCACTGGTCACTGGTCACTGGTCAATGGTCACTGTCGCTGGTCACTGTTCACTGGTCACTGATCACTGGTCACTGGTCACTGGTCACTGGTCACTGGTCACTGGTCACTGGTCACTGATCACTGGTCACTGGTCACTGGTCACTGGTCACTGGTCACTGGTCACAGGTCAATGGTCACTGGTCACTGGTCACTGGTCAATGGTCACTGTCGCTGGTCACTGGTCACTGGTCAATGGTCACTTGTCCCTGGGCAGTGGTCACTGGTCACTGGTCAATGGTCACTGTCGCTGGTCACTGGTCACTGGTCACTTGTCACTGGTCACTGGTCACTGGTCACTGGTCACTGGTCACTGGTCACAAGTCACTGGTCAGTGGCCACTCGTCAATGGTCACTGGTCACTGGTCACTGGTCAATGGTCTCTGTCGCTGGTCACTGGTCACGATTCGCTGGTCCCTGGTCACTGGTACTGGTCAATGGTCACTGTCGCTGATCACTGGTCACTGGTCACTGGTCACTGGTCACTGGTCAATGGTCACTGTCGCTGGTCACTGGTCACTGGTCACTGATCACTGGTCACTGGTCACTGGTCACTGGTCACTGGTCACTGGTCAATGGTCACTGTCGCTGGTCACTGTTCACTGGTCACTGATCACTGGTCACTGGTCACTGGTCACTGGTCACTGGTCACTGGTCACTGGTCACTGATCACTGGTCACTGGTCACTGGTCACTGGTCACTGGTCACTGGTCAATGGTCACTATCGCTGGTCAATGGTCACTGTCGCTGGTCACTGGTCAATGGTCACTGTCGCTGGTCACTGTTCACTGGTCACTGATCACTGGTCACTGGTCACTGGTCACTGGTCACTGGTCACTGGTCACTGGTCACTGATCACTGGTCACTGGTCACTGGTCACTGGTCACTGGTCACAGGTCAATGGTCACTGGTCACTGGTCACTGGTCAATGGTCACTGTCGCTGGTCACTGGTCACTGGTCAATGGTCACTTGTCCCTGGGCAGTGGTCACTGGTCACTGGTCAATGGTCACTGTCGCTGGTCACTGGTCACTGGTCACTTGTCACTGGTCACTGGTCACTGGTCACTGGTCACAAGTCACTGGTCACTTGTCACTGGTCAGTGGCCACTCGTCAATGGTCACTGGTCACTGGTCACTGGTCAATGGTCTCTGTCGCTGGTCACTGGTCACGATTCGCTGGTCCCTGGTCACTGGTACTGGTCAATGGTCACTGTCGCTGATCACTGGTCACTGGTCACTGGTCACAGGTCACTGGTCAATGGTCACTGTCGCTGGTCACTGGTCACTGGTCACTGATCACTGGTCACTGGTCACTGGTCACTGGTCAATGGTCACTGTCGCTGGTCACTGTTCACTGGTCACTGATCACTGGTCACTGGTCACTGGTCACTGGTCACTGGTCACTGGTCACTGGTCACTGATCACTGGTCACTGGTCACTGGTCACTGGTCACTGGTCACAGGTCAATGGTCACTGGTCACTGGTCACTGGTCAATGGTCACTGTCGCTGGTCACTGGTCACTTGTCCCTGGGCAGTGGTCACTGGTCACTGGTCAATGGTCACTGTCGCTGGTCACTGGTCACTGGTCACTTGTCACTGGTCACTGGTCACTGGTCACTGGTCACTGGTCACAAGTCACTGGTCACTTGTCACTGGTCAGTGGCCACTCGTCAATGGTCACTGGTCACTGGTCACTGGTCAATGGTCTCTGTCGCTGGTCACTGGTCACGATTCGCTGGTCCCTGGTCACTGGTACTGGTCAATGGTCACTGTCGCTGATCACTGGTCACTGGTCACTGGTCACTGGTCACTGGTCAATGGTCACTGTCGCTGGTCACTGGTCACTGGTCACTGATCACTGGTCACTGGTCACTGGTCACTGGTCACTGGTCACTGGTCAATGGTCACTGTCGCTGGTCACTGTTCACTGGTCACTGATCACTGGTCACTGGTCACTGGTCACTGGTCACTGGTCACTGGTCACTGGTCACTGATCACTGGTCACTGGTCACTGGTCACTGGTCACTGGTCACTGGTCAATGGTCACTATCGCTGGTCAATGGTCACTGTCGCTGGTCACTGGTCATTGGTCACTTGTCACTGGTCACTGGTCACTGGTCACTGGTCACTGGTCACAGGTCAATGGTCACTGGTCACTGGACACAGGTCACTTGTCACTGGTCACTGGTCACTGGTCACAAGTCACTGGTCACTTGTCACTGGTCACTGGTCAATGGTCACTGTCGCTGGTCACTGGTCACTAGTCACTGGTCACTGGTCACTGGTCACTGGTCACAAGTCACTGGTCACTGGTCACTGGTCAATGGTCATTATCGCTGGTCACTTGTCACTGGTCACTGGTCACTGGTCACTGGTCACTGGTCACAAGTCACTGGTCACTTGTCACTGGTCACTGGTCAATGGTCACTGTCGCTGGTCACTGGTCACTAGTCACTGGTCACTGGTCACTGGTCACTGGTCACTGGTCACCGGTCACTGGTCACAGGTCAATGGTCACTGGTCACTGGACACAGGTCACTGGTCACTAGTCACTGGTCACTGGTCACTGGTCACTGGTCACTGGTCACTGGTCACAGGTCAATGGTCACTGGTCACTGGACACAGGTCACTGGTCACTGGTCACTGGTCACTGGTCACTGGTCACTGGTCACTGGTCACTGGTCAATGGTCACTGGCCACTGGTCACTGGTCACTGGTCAATGGTCACTTTCGCTGGTCAATGGTCACTGTCGCTCGTAAACGGTCACTGTCGCTGGTCACTGGTCACTGGTCACTGGTCACTGGTCACTGGTCACTGGTCAATGGTCACTGGTCACTGGACACTGGTCACTGGTCACTGGTCACTGGTCACTGGTCACTGGTCAATGGTAACTTGTCACCGGTCACTGGTCACTGGTCACTGGTCAATGGTCACTGGCCACTGGTCACTGGTCACTGGTCAATGGTCACTTTCGCTGGTCAATGGTCACTGTCGCTGGTCACTGGTCACTGGTCACTGGTCACTGTCGCTGGTCACTGGTCACTGGTCACTGGTCACTGGTAACTGGTCAATGGTCACTGTCGCTGGTCACTGGTCACTGGTCACTGGTCACTGGCCAATGGTAACTTGTCACTGGGCAGTGGTCAATGGTCACTGGTCACTGGTCACTGGTCACTGGTCACTGGTCACAGGTCAATGGTCACTGGTCACTGGACACAGGTCACTGGTCACAGGTCACTGGTCACTGGTCACTGTTCACTGGTCACTGAATACTGGTCAATGGTCACCGTCGCTGGTCACTGTTCACTGGTCACTGATCACTGGTCACTAGTCACTGGTCACTGGTCACTGGTCACTGGTCAATGGTCACTATCGCTGGTCAATGGTCATTGTCGCTGGTCACTGGTCATTGGTCACTTGTCACTGGTCACTGGTCACTGGTCACTGGTCACTGGTCACTGGTCACTGGTCACTGGTCACTGGTCAATGGTCACTTTCGCTGCTCAATGGTCACTGTCGCTGGTAAACGGTCACTGTCGCTGGTCACTGGTCACTGGTCACTGGTCACTGGTCACTGGTCACTGGTCACTGGTCACTGGTCACTGGTCAATGGTCACTGGTCACTGGTCACTGGTCAATGGTCACTGTCGCTGGTCACTGGTCACTGGTCAATGGTCACTTGTCCCTGGGCAGTGGTCACTGGTCACTGGTCACTGGTCACTGGTCACTGGTCAATGGTCACTTTCGCTGGTCAATGGTCACTGTCGCTGGTAAACGGTCACTGTCGCTGGTCACTGGTCACTGGTCACTGGTCACTGGTCACTGGTCACTGGTCACTGGTCACTGTTCACTGGTCACTGATCACTGGTCAATGGTCACCGTCGCTGGTCACCGTTCACTGGTCACTGATCACTGGTCACTAGTCACTGGTCACTGGTCACTGGTCAATGGTCACTATCGCTGGTCAATGGTCATTGTCGCTGGTCACTGGTCATTGGTCACTTGTCACTGGTCACTGGTCACTGGTCACTGGTCACTGGTCACTGGTCACAGGTCAATGGTCACTGGTCACTGGTCACTGGTCAATGGTCACTGTCGCTGGTCACTGGTCACTGGTCAATGGTCACTTGTCCCTGGGCAGTGGTCACTGGTCACTTGTCAATGGTCACTATCGCTGGTCAATAGTCACTGTCGCTGGTCACTGGTCACTGGTCACTTGTCACTGGTCACTGGTCACTGGTCACTGGTCACTGGTCACTGGTCACAAGTCACTGGTCACTTGTCACTGGTCAGTGGCCACTCGTCAATGGTCACTGGTCACTGGTCACTGGTCAATGGTCTCTGTCGCTGGTCACTGGTCACGATTCGCTGGTCCCTGGTCACTGGTACTGGTCAATGGTCACTGTCGCTGATCACTGGTCACTGGTCACTGGTCACAGGTCACTGGTCAATGGTCACTGTCGCTGGTCACTGGTCACTGGTCACTGATCACTGGTCACTGGTCACTGGTCACTGGTCACTGGTCACTGGTCAATGGTCACTGTCGCTGGTCACTGTTCACTGGTCACTGATCACTGGTCACTGGTCACTGGTCACTGGTCACTGGTCACTGATCACTGGTCACTGGTCACTGGTCACTGGTCACTGGTCACAGGTCAATGGTCACTGGTCACTGGTCACTGGTCAATGGTCACTGTCGCTGGTCACTGGTCACTGGTCAATGGTCACTTGTCCCTGGGCAGTGGTCACTGGTCACTGGTCAATGGTCACTGTCGCTGGTCACTGGTCACTGGTCACTTGTCACTGGTCACTGGTCACTGGTCACTGGTCACTGGTCACTGGTCACAAGTCACTGGTCACTTGTCACTGGTCAGTGGCCACTCGTCAATGGTCACTGGTCACTGGTCACTGGTCAATGGTCTCTGTCGCTGGTCACTGGTCACGATTCGCTGGTCCCTGGTCACTGGTACTGGTCAATGGTCACTGTCGCTGATCACTGGTCACTGGTCACTGGTCACTGGTCACTGGTCAATGGTCACTGTCGCTGGTCACTGGTCACTGGTCACTGATCACTGGTCACTGGTCACTGGTCACTGGTCACTGGTCACTGGTCAATGGTCACTGTCGCTGGTCACTGTTCACTGGTCACTGATCACTGGTCACTGGTCACTGGTCACTGGTCACTGGTCACTGGTCACTGGTCACTGGTCACTGATCACTGGTCACTGGTCACTGGTCACTGGTCACTGGTCACTGGTCACTGGTCAATGGTCACTATCGCTGGTCAATGGTCACTGTCGCTGGGCACTGGTCATTGGTCACTTGTCACTGGTCACTGGTCACTGGTCACTGGTCACTGGTCACTGGTCACAGGTCAATGGTCACTGGTCACTGGACACAGGTCACTTGTCACTGGTCACTGGTCACTGGTCACAAGTCACTGGTCACTTGTCACTGGTCACTGGTCAATGGTCACTGTCGCTGGTCACTGGTCACTAGTCACTGGTCACTGGTCACTGGTCACTGGTCACAAGTCACTGGTCACTGGTCACTGGTCAATGGTCACTATCGCTGGTCACTTGTCACTGGTCACTGGTCACTGATCACTGGTCACTGGTCACAGGTCAATGGTCACTGGTCACTGGTCACTGGTCAATGGTCACTGTCGCTGGTCACTGGTCACTGGTCAATGGTCACTTGTCCCTGGGCAGTGGTCACTGGTCACTGGTCAATGGTCACTGTCGCTGGTCACTGGTCACTGGTCACTTGTCACTGGTCACTGGTCACTGGTCACTGGTCACTGGTCACTGGTCACAAGTCACTGGTCACTTGTCACTGGTCAGTGGCCACTCGTCAATGGTCACTGGTCACTGGTCACTGGTCAATGGTCTCTGTCGCTGGTCACTGGTCACGATTCGCTGGTCCCTGGTCACTGGTACTGGTCAATGGTCACTGTCGCTGATCACTGGTCACTGGTCACTGGTCACTGGTCACTGGTCAATGGTCACTGTCGCTGGTCACTGGTCACTGGTCACTGATCACTGGTCACTGGTCACTGGTCACTGGTCACTGGTCACTGGTCACTGGTCAATGGTCACTGTCGCTGGTCACTGTTCACTGGTCACTGATCACTGGTCACTGGTCACTGGTCACTGGTCACTTGTCACTGGTCACTGGTCACTGATCACTGGTCACTGGTCACTGGTCACTGGTCACTGGTCACTGGTCAATGGTCACTATCGCTGGTCAATGGTCACTGTCGCTGGTCACTGGTCATTGGTCACTTGTCACTGGTCACTGGTCACTGGTCACTGGTCACTGGTCACTGGTCACTGGTCACAGGTCAATGGTCACTGGTCACTGGACACAGGTCACTTGTCACTGGTCACTGGTCACTGGTCACAAGTCACTGGTCACTTGTCACTGGTCACTGGTCAATGGTCACTGTCGCTGGTCACTGGTCACTAGTCACTGGTCACTGGTCACTGGTCACTGGTCACAAGTCACTGGTCACTGGTCACTGGTCAATGGTCACTATCGCTGGTCACTTGTCACTGGTCACTGGTCACTGGTCACTGGTCACTGGTCACAAGTCACTGGTCACTTGTCACTGGTCACTGGTCAATGGTCACTGTCGCTGGTCACTGGTCACTAGTCACTGGTCACTGGTCACTGGTCACTGGTCACTGGTCACCGGTCACTGGTCACAGGTCAATGGTCACTGGTCACTGGACACAGGTCACTGGTCACTAGTCACTGGTCACTGGTCACTGGTCACTGGTCACTGGTCACTGGTCACTGGTCACAGGTCAATGGTCACTGGTCACTGGACACAGGTCACTGGTCACTGGTCACTGGTCACTGGTCACTGGTCACTGGTCACTGGTCACTGGTCAATGGTCACTGGCCACTGGTCACTGGTCACTGGTCAATGGTCACTTTCGCTGGTCAATGGTCACTGTCGCTCGTAAACGGTCACTGTCGCTGGTCACTGGTCACTGGTCACTGGTCACTGGTCACTGGTCAATGGTAACTTGTCACCGGTCACTGGTCACTGGTCACTGGTCAATGGTCACTGGCCACTGGTCACTGGTCACTGGTCAATGGTCACTTTCGCTGGTCAATGGTCACTGTCGCTGGTCACTGGTCACTGGTCACTGGTCACTGTCGCTGGTCACTGGTCACTGGTCACTGGTCACTGGTAACTGGTCAATGGTCACTGTCGCTGGTCACTGGTCACTGGTCACTGGTCACTGGTCAATGGTAACTTGTCACTGGGCAGTGGTCAATGGTCACTGGTCACTGGTCACTGGTCACAGGTCAATGGTCACTGGTCACTGGACACAGGTCACTGGTCACAGGTCACTGGTCACTGGTCACTGTTCACTGGTCACTGAATACTGGTCAATGGTCACCGTCGCTGGTCACTGTTCACTGGTCACTGATCACTGGTCACTAGTCACTGGTCACTGGTCACTGGTCACTGGTCAATGGTCACTATCGCTGGTCAATGGTCATTGTCGCTGGTCACTGGTCATTGGTCACTTGTCACTGGTCACTGGTCACTGGTCACTGGTCACTGGTCACTGGTCACTGGTCACTGGTCACTGGTCAATGGTCACTATCGCTGGTCACTTGTCACTGGTCACTGGTCACTGGTCACTGGTCACTGGTCACAAGTCACTGGTCACTTGTCACTGGTCACTGGTCAATGGTCACTGTCGCTGGTCACTGGTCACTAGTCACTGGTCACTGGTCACTGGTCACTGGTCACTGGTCACCGGTCACTGGTCACAGGTCAATGGTCACTGGTCACTGGACACAGGTCACTGGTCACTAGTCACTGGTCACTGGTCACTGGTCACTGGTCACTGGTCACTGGTCACTGGTCACAGGTCAATGGTCACTGGTCACTGGACACAGGTCACTGGTCACTGGTCACTGGTCACTGGTCACTGGTCACTGGTCACTGGTCACTGGTCAATGGTCACTGGCCACTGGTCACTGGTCACTGGTCAATGGTCACTTTCGCTGGTCAATGGTCACTGTCGCTCGTAAACGGTCACTGTCGCTGGTCACTGGTCACTGGTCACTGGTCACTGGTCACTGGTCAATGGTAACTTGTCACCGGTCACTGGTCACTGGTCACTGGTCAATGGTCACTGGCCACTGGTCACTGGTCACTGGTCAATGGTCACTTTCGCTGGTCAATGGTCACTGTCGCTGGTCACTGGTCACTGGTCACTGGTCACTGTCGCTGGTCACTGGTCACTGGTCACTGGTCACTGGTAACTGGTCAATGGTCACTGTCGCTGGTCACTGGTCACTGGTCACTGGTCACTGGTCAATGGTAACTTGTCACTGGGCAGTGGTCAATGGTCACTGGTCACTGGTCACTGGTCACAGGTCAATGGTCACTGGTCACTGGACACAGGTCACTGGTCACAGGTCACTGGTCACTGGTCACTGTTCACTGGTCACTGAATACTGGTCAATGGTCACCGTCGCTGGTCACTGTTCACTGGTCACTGATCACTGGTCACTAGTCACTGGTCACTGGTCACTGGTCACTGGTCAATGGTCACTATCGCTGGTCAATGGTCATTGTCGCTGGTCACTGGTCATTGGTCACTTGTCACTGGTCACTGGTCACTGGTCACTGGTCACTGGTCACTGGTCACTGGTCACTGGTCACTGGTCAATGGTCACTTTCGCTGCTCAATGGTCACTGTCGCTGGTAAACGGTCACTGTCGCTGGTCACTGGTCACTGGTCACTGGTCACTGGTCACTGGTCACTGGTCACTGGTCACTGGTCACTGGTCAATGGTCACTGGTCACTGGTCACTGGTCAATGGTCACTGTCGCTGGTCACTGGTCACTGGTCAATGGTCACTTGTCCCTGGGCAGTGGTCACTGGTCACTGGTCACTGGTCACTGGTCACTGGTCAATGGTCACTTTCGCTGGTCAATGGTCACTGTCGCTGGTAAACGGTCACTGTCGCTGGTCACTGGTCACTGGTCACTGGTCACTGGTCACTGGTCACTGGTCACTGTTCACTGGTCACTGATCACTGGTCAATGGTCACCGTCGCTGGTCACCGTTCACTGGTCACTGATCACTGGTCACTAGTCACTGGTCACTGGTCACTGGTCAATGGTCACTATCGCTGGTCAATGGTCATTGTCGCTGGTCACTGGTCATTGGTCACTTGTCACTGGTCACTGGTCACTGGTCACTGGTCACTGGTCACTGGTCACAGGTCAATGGTCACTGGTCACTGGTCACTGGTCAATGGTCACTGTCGCTGGTCACTGGTCACTGGTCAATGGTCACTTGTCCCTGGGCAGTGGTCACTGGTCACTTGTCAATGGTCACTATCGCTGGTCAATAGTCACTGTCGCTGGTCACTGGTCACTGGTCACTTGTCACTGGTCACTGGTCACTGGTCACTGGTCACTGGTCACTGGTCACAAGTCAGTGGTCACTTGTCACTGGTCAGTGGCCACTCGTCAATGGTCACTGGTCACTGGTCACTGGTCAATGGTCTCTGTCGCTGGTCACTGGTCACGATTCGCTGGTCCCTGGTCACTGGTACTGGTCAATGGTCACTGTCGCTGATCACTGGTCACTGGTCACTGGTCACAGGTCACTGGTCAATGGTCACTGTCGCTGGTCACTGGTCACTGGTCACTGATCACTGGTCACTGGTCACTGGTCACTGGTCACTGGTCACTGGTCAATGGTCACTGTCGCTGGTCACTGTTCACTGGTCACTGATCACTGGTCACTGGTCACTGGTCACTGGTCACTGGTCACTGATCACTGGTCACTGGTCACTGGTCACTGGTCACAGGTCAATGGTCACTGGTCACTGGTCACTGGTCAATGGTCACTGTCGCTGGTCACTGGTCACTGGTCAATGGTCACTTGTCCCTGGGCAGTGGTCACTGGTCACTGGTCAATGGTCACTGTCGCTGGTCACTGGTCACTGGTCACTTGTCACTGGTCACTGGTCACTGGTCACTGGTCACTGGTCACTGGTCACAAGTCACTGGTCACTTGTCACTGGTCAGTGGCCACTCGTCAATGGTCACTGGTCACTGGTCACTGGTCAATGGTCTCTGTCGCTGGTCACTGGTCACGATTCGCTGGTCCCTGGTCACTGGTACTGGTCAATGGTCACTGTCGCTGATCACTGGTCACTGGTCACTGGTCACTGGTCACTGGTCAATGGTCACTGTCGCTGGTCACTGGTCACTGGTCACTGATCACTGGTCACTGGTCACTGGTCACTGGTCACTGGTCACTGGTCAATGGTCACTGTCGCTGGTCACTGTTCACTGGTCACTGATCACTGGTCACTGGTCACTGGTCACTGGTCACTGGTCACTGGTCACTGGTCACTGATCACTGGTCACTGGTCACTGGTCACTGGTCACTGGTCACTGGTCACAGGTCAATGGTCACTGGTCACTGGTCACTGGTCAATGGTCACTGTCGCTGGTCACTGGTCACTGGTCAATGGTCACTTGTCCCTGGGCAGTGGTCACTGGTCACTGGTCAATGGTCACTGTCGCTGGTCACTGGTCACTGGTCACTTGTCACTGGTCACTGGTCACTGGTCACTGGTCACTGGTCACTGGTCACAAGTCACTGGTCAGTGGCCACTCGTCAATGGTCACTGGTCACTGGTCACTGGTCAATGGTCTCTGTCGCTGGTCACTGGTCACGATTCGCTGGTCCCTGGTCACTGGTACTGGTCAATGGTCACTGTCGCTGATCACTGGTCACTGGTCACTGGTCACTGGTCACTGGTCAATGGTCACTGTCGCTGGTCACTGGTCACTGGTCACTGATCACTGGTCACTGGTCACTGGTCACTGGTCAATGGTCACTGTCGCTGGTCACTGTTCACTGGTCACTGATCACTGGTCACTGGTCACTGGTCACTGGTCACTGGTCACTGGTCACTGGTCACTGATCACTGGTCACTGGTCACTGGTCACTGGTCACTGGTCACTGGTCAATGGTCACTATCGCTGGTCAATGGTCACTGTCGCTGGTCACTGGTCAATGGTCACTGTCGCTGGTCACTGTTCACTGGTCACTGATCACTGGTCACTGGTCACTGGTCACTGGTCACTGGTCACTGGTCACTGGTCACTGATCACTGGTCACTGGTCACTGGTCACTGGTCACTGGTCACAGGTCAATGGTCACTGGTCACTGGTCACTGGTCAATGGTCACTGTCGCTGGTCACTGGTCACTGGTCAATGGTCACTTGTCCCTGGGCAGTGGTCACTGGTCACTGGTCAATGGTCACTGTCGCTGGTCACTGGTCACTGGTCACTTGTCACTGGTCACTGGTCACTGGTCACTGGTCACAAGTCACTGGTCACTTGTCACTGGTCAGTGGCCACTCGTCAATGGTCACTGGTCACTGGTCACTGGTCAATGGTCTCTGTCGCTGGTCACTGGTCACGATTCGCTGGTCCCTGGTCACTGGTACTGGTCAATGGTCACTGTCGCTGATCACTGGTCACTGGTCACTGGTCACAGGTCACTGGTCAATGGTCACTGTCGCTGGTCACTGGTCACTGGTCACTGATCACTGGTCACTGGTCACTGGTCACTGGTCAATGGTCACTGTCGCTGGTCACTGTTCACTGGTCACTGATCACTGGTCACTGGTCACTGGTCACTGGTCACTGGTCACTGGTCACTGGTCACTGATCACTGGTCACTGGTCACTGGTCACTGGTCACTGGTCACAGGTCAATGGTCACTGGTCACTGGTCACTGGTCAATGGTCACTGTCGCTGGTCACTGGTCACTTGTCCCTGGGCAGTGGTCACTGGTCACTGGTCAATGGTCACTGTCGCTGGTCACTGGTCACTGGTCACTTGTCACTGGTCACTGGTCACTGGTCACTGGTCACTGGTCACAAGTCACTGGTCACTTGTCACTGGTCAGTGGCCACTCGTCAATGGTCACTGGTCACTGGTCACTGGTCAATGGTCTCTGTCGCTGGTCACTGGTCACGATTCGCTGGTCCCTGGTCACTGGTACTGGTCAATGGTCACTGTCGCTGATCACTGGTCACTGGTCACTGGTCACTGGTCACTGGTCAATGGTCACTGTCGCTGGTCACTGGTCACTGGTCACTGATCACTGGTCACTGGTCACTGGTCACTGGTCACTGGTCACTGGTCAATGGTCACTGTCGCTGGTCACTGTTCACTGGTCACTGATCACTGGTCACTGGTCACTGGTCACTGGTCACTGGTCACTGGTCACTGGTCACTGATCACTGGTCACTGGTCACTGGTCACTGGTCACTGGTCACTGGTCAATGGTCACTATCGCTGGTCAATGGTCACTGTCGCTGGTCACTGGTCATTGGTCACTTGTCACTGGTCACTGGTCACTGGTCACTGGTCACTGGTCACAGGTCAATGGTCACTGGTCACTGGACACAGGTCACTTGTCACTGGTCACTGGTCACTGGTCACAAGTCACTGGTCACTTGTCACTGGTCACTGGTCAATGGTCACTGTCGCTGGTCACTGGTCACTAGTCACTGGTCACTGGTCACTGGTCACTGGTCACAAGTCACTGGTCACTGGTCACTGGTCAATGGTCACTATCGCTGGTCACTTGTCACTGGTCACTGGTCACTGGTCACTGGTCACTGGTCACAAGTCACTGGTCACTTGTCACTGGTCACTGGTCAATGGTCACTGTCGCTGGTCACTGGTCACTAGTCACTGGTCACTGGTCACTGGTCACTGGTCACTGGTCACCGGTCACTGGTCACAGGTCAATGGTCACTGGTCACTGGACACAGGTCACTGGTCACTAGTCACTGGTCACTGGTCACTGGTCACTGGTCACTGGTCACTGGTCACAGGTCAATGGTCACTGGTCACTGGACACAGGTCACTGGTCACTGGTCACTGGTCACTGGTCACTGGTCACTGGTCACTGGTCACTGGTCAATGGTCACTGGCCACTGGTCACTGGTCACTGGTCAATGGTCACTTTCGCAGGTCAATGGTCACTGTCGCTCGTAAACGGTCACTGTCGCTGGTCACTGGTCACTGGTCACTGGTCACTGGTCACTGGTCACTGGTCAATGGTCACTGGTCACTGGACACTGGTCACTGGTCACTGGTCACTGGTCACTGGTCACTGGTCAATGGTAACTTGTCACCGGTCACTGGTCACTGGTCACTGGTCAATGGTCACTGGCCACTGGTCACTGGTCACTGGTCAATGGTCACTTTCGCTGGTCAATGGTCACTGTCGCTGGTCACTGGTCACTGGTCACTGGTCACTGTCGCTGGTCACTGGTCACTGGTCACTGGTCACTGGTAACTGGTCAATGGTCACTGTCGCTGGTCACTGGTCACTGGTCACTGGTCACTGGCCAATGGTAACTTGTCACTGGGCAGTGGTCAATGGTCACTGGTCACTGGTCACTGGTCACTGGTCACTGGTCACAGGTCAATGGTCACTGGTCACTGGACACAGGTCACTGGTCACAGGTCACTGGTCACTGGTCACTGTTCACTGGTCACTGAATACTGGTCAATGGTCACCGTCGCTGGTCACTGTTCACTGGTCACTGATCACTGGTCACTAGTCACTGGTCACTGGTCACTGGTCACTGGTCAATGGTCACTATCGCTGGTCAATGGTCATTGTCGCTGGTCACTGGTCATTGGTCACTTGTCACTGGTCACTGGTCACTGGTCACTGGTCACTGGTCACTGGTCACTGGTCACTGGTCACTGGTCAATGGTCACTTTCGCTGCTCAATGGTCACTGTCGCTGGTAAACGGTCACTGTCGCTGGTCACTGGTCACTGGTCACTGGTCACTGGTCACTGGTCACTGGTCACTGGTCACTGGTCACTGGTCAATGGTCACTGGTCACTGGTCACTGGTCAATGGTCACTGTCGCTGGTCACTGGTCACTGGTCAATGGTCACTTGTCCCTGGGCAGTGGTCACTGGTCACTGGTCACTGGTCACTGGTCACTGGTCAATGGTCACTTTCGCTGGTCAATGGTCACTGTCGCTGGTAAACGGTCACTGTCGCTGGTCACTGGTCACTGGTCACTGGTCACTGGTCACTGGTCACTGGTCACTGGTCACTGTTCACTGGTCACTGATCACTGGTCAATGGTCACCGTCGCTGGTCACCGTTCACTGGTCACTGATCACTGGTCACTAGTCACTGGTCACTGGTCACTGGTCAATGGTCACTATCGCTGGTCAATGGTCATTGTCGCTGGTCACTGGTCATTGGTCACTTGTCACTGGTCACTGGTCACTGGTCACTGGTCACTGGTCACTGGTCACAGGTCAATGGTCACTGGTCACTGGTCACTGGTCAATGGTCACTGTCGCTGGTCACTGGTCACTGGTCAATGGTCACTTGTCCCTGGGCAGTGGTCACTGGTCACTTGTCAATGGTCACTATCGCTGGTCAATAGTCACTGTCGCTGGTCACTGGTCACTGGTCACTTGTCACTGGTCACTGGTCACTGGTCACTGGTCACTGGTCACAAGTCACTGGTCACTTGTCACTGGTCAGTGGCCACTCGTCAATGGTCACTGGTCACTGGTCACTGGTCAATGGTCTCTGTCGCTGGTCACTGGTCACGATTCGCTGGTCCCTGGTCACTGGTACTGGTCAATGGTCACTGTCGCTGATCACTGGTCACTGGTCACTGGTCACAGGTCACTGGTCAATGGTCACTGTCGCTGGTCACTGGTCACTGGTCACTGATCACTGGTCACTGGTCACTGGTCACTGGTCACTGGTCACTGGTCAATGGTCACTGTCGCTGGTCACTGTTCACTGGTCACTGATCACTGGTCACTGGTCACTGGTCACTGGTCACTGGTCACTGATCACTGGTCACTGGTCACTGGTCACTGGTCACTGGTCACAGGTCAATGGTCACTGGTCACTGGTCACTGGTCAATGGTCACTGTCGCTGGTCACTGGTCACTGGTCAATGGTCACTTGTCCCTGGGCAGTGGTCACTGGTCACTGGTCAATGGTCACTGTCGCTGGTCACTGGTCACTGGTCACTTGTCACTGGTCACTGGTCACTGGTCACTGGTCACTGGTCACTGGTCACAAGTCACTGGTCACTTGTCACTGGTCAGTGGCCACTCGTCAATGGTCACTGGTCACTGGTCACTGGTCAATGGTCTCTGTCGCTGGTCACTGGTCACGATTCGCTGGTCCCTGGTCACTGGTACTGGTCAATGGTCACTGTCGCTGATCACTGGTCACTGGTCACTGGTCACTGGTCACTGGTCAATGGTCACTGTCGCTGGTCACTGGTCACTGGTCACTGATCACTGGTCACTGGTCACTGGTCACTGGTCACTGGTCACTGGTCAATGGTCACTGTCGCTGGTCACTGTTCACTGGTCACTGATCACTGGTCACTGGTCACTGGTCACTGGTCACTGGTCACTGGTCACTGGTCACTGGTCACTGATCACTGGTCACTGGTCACTGGTCACTGGTCACTGGTCACTGGTCACTGGTCAATGGTCACTATCGCTGGTCAATGGTCACTGTCGCTGGGCACTGGTCATTGGTCACTTGTCACTGGTCACTGGTCACTGGTCACTGGTCACTGGTCACTGGTCACAGGTCAATGGTCACTGGTCACTGGACACAGGTCACTTGTCACTGGTCACTGGTCACTGGTCACAAGTCACTGGTCACTTGTCACTGGTCACTGGTCAATGGTCACTGTCGCTGGTCACTGGTCACTAGTCACTGGTCACTGGTCACTGGTCACTGGTCACAAGTCACTGGTCACTGGTCACTGGTCAATGGTCACTATCGCTGGTCACTTGTCACTGGTCACTGGTCACTGATCACTGGTCACTGGTCACAGGTCAATGGTCACTGGTCACTGGTCACTGGTCAATGGTCACTGTCGCTGGTCACTGGTCACTGGTCAATGGTCACTTGTCCCTGGGCAGTGGTCACTGGTCACTGGTCAATGGTCACTGTCGCTGGTCACTGGTCACTGGTCACTTGTCACTGGTCACTGGTCACTGGTCACTGGTCACTGGTCACTGGTCACAAGTCACTGGTCACTTGTCACTGGTCAGTGGCCACTCGTCAATGGTCACTGGTCACTGGTCACTGGTCAATGGTCTCTGTCGCTGGTCACTGGTCACGATTCGCTGGTCCCTGGTCACTGGTACTGGTCAATGGTCACTGTCGCTGATCACTGGTCACTGGTCACTGGTCACTGGTCACTGGTAAATGGTCACTGTCGCTGGTCACTGGTCACTGGTCACTGATCACTGGTCACTGGTCACTGGTCACTGGTCACTGGTCACTGGTCAATGGTCACTGTCGCTGGTCACTGTTCACTGGTCACTGATCACTGGTCACTGGTCACTGGTCACTGGTCACTGGTCACTGGTCACTGGTCACTGATCACTGGTCACTGGTCACTGGTCACTGGTCACTGGTCACTGGTCAATGGTCACTATCGCTGGTCAATGGTCACTGTCGCTGGTCACTGGTCATTGGTCACTTGTCACTGGTCACTGGTCACTGGTCACTGGTCACTGGTCACTGGTCACTGGTCACAGGTCAATGGTCACTGGTCACTGGACACAGGTCACTTGTCACTGGTCACTGGTCACTGGTCACAAGTCACTGGTCACTTGTCACTGGTCACTGGTCAATGGTCACTGTCGCTGGTCACTGGTCACTAGTCACTGGTCACTGGTCACTGGTCACTGGTCACAAGTCACTGGTCACTGGTCACTGGTCAATGGTCACTATCGCTGGTCACTTGTCACTGGTCACTGGTCACTGGTCACTGGTCACTGGTCACAAGTCACTGGTCACTTGTCACTGGTCACTGGTCAATGGTCACTGTCGCTGGTCACTGGTCACTAGTCACTGGTCACTGGTCACTGGTCACTGGTCACTGGTCACCGGTCACTGGTCACAGGTCAATGGTCACTGGTCACTGGACACAGGTCACTGGTCACTAGTCACTGGTCACTGGTCACTGGTCACTGGTCACTGGTCACTGGTCACTGGTCACAGGTCAATGGTCACTGGTCACTGGACACAGGTCACTGGTCACTGGTCACTGGTCACTGGTCACTGGTCACTGGTCACTGGTCACTGGTCAATGGTCACTGGCCACTGGTCACTGGTCACTGGTCAATGGTCACTTTCGCTGGTCAATGGTCACTGTCGCTCGTAAACGGTCACTGTCGCTGGTCACTGGTCACTGGTCACTGGTCACTGGTCACTGGTCAATGGTAACTTGTCACCGGTCACTGGTCACTGGTCACTGGTCAATGGTCACTGGCCACTGGTCACTGGTCACTGGTCAATGGTCACTTTCGCTGGTCAATGGTCACTGTCGCTGGTCACTGGTCACTGGTCACTGGTCACTGTCGCTGGTCACTGGTCACTGGTCACTGGTCACTGGTAACTGGTCAATGGTCACTGTCGCTGGTCACTGGTCACTGGTCACTGGTCACTGGTCAATGGTAACTTGTCACTGGGCAGTGGTCAATGGTCACTGGTCACTGGTCACTGGTCACAGGTCAATGGTCACTGGTCACTGGACACAGGTCACTGGTCACAGGTCACTGGTCACTGGTCACTGTTCACTGGTCACTGAATACTGGTCAATGGTCACCGTCGCTGGTCACTGTTCACTGGTCACTGATCACTGGTCACTAGTCACTGGTCACTGGTCACTGGTCACTGGTCAATGGTCACTATCGCTGGTCAATGGTCATTGTCGCTGGTCACTGGTCATTGGTCACTTGTCACTGGTCACTGGTCACTGGTCACTGGTCACTGGTCACTGGTCACTGGTCACTGGTCACTGGTCAATGGTCACTTTCGCTGCTCAATGGTCACTGTCGCTGGTAAACGGTCACTGTCGCTGGTCACTGGTCACTGGTCACTGGTCACTGGTCACTGGTCACTGGTCACTGGTCACTGGTCACTGGTCAATGGTCACTGGTCACTGGTCACTGGTCAATGGTCACTGTCGCTGGTCACTGGTCACTGGTCAATGGTCACTTGTCCCTGGGCAGTGGTCACTGGTCACTGGTCACTGGTCACTGGTCACTGGTCAATGGTCACTTTCGCTGGTCAATGGTCACTGTCGCTGGTAAACGGTCACTGTCGCTGGTCACTGGTCACTGGTCACTGGTCACTGGTCACTGGTCACTGGTCACTGTTCACTGGTCACTGATCACTGGTCAATGGTCACCGTCGCTGGTCACCGTTCACTGGTCACTGATCACTGGTCACTAGTCACTGGTCACTGGTCACTGGTCAATGGTCACTATCGCTGGTCAATGGTCATTGTCGCTGGTCACTGGTCATTGGTCACTTGTCACTGGTCACTGGTCACTGGTCACTGGTCACTGGTCACTGGTCACAGGTCAATGGTCACTGGTCACTGGTCACTGGTCAATGGTCACTGTCGCTGGTCACTGGTCACTGGTCAATGGTCACTTGTCCCTGGGCAGTGGTCACTGGTCACTTGTCAATGGTCACTATCGCTGGTCAATAGTCACTGTCGCTGGTCACTGGTCACTGGTCACTTGTCACTGGTCACTGGTCACTGGTCACTGGTCACTGGTCACTGGTCACAAGTCAGTGGTCACTTGTCACTGGTCAGTGGCCACTCGTCAATGGTCACTGGTCACTGGTCACTGGTCAATGGTCTCTGTCGCTGGTCACTGGTCACGATTCGCTGGTCCCTGGTCACTGGTACTGGTCAATGGTCACTGTCGCTGATCACTGGTCACTGGTCACTGGTCACAGGTCACTGGTCAATGGTCACTGTCGCTGGTCACTGGTCACTGGTCACTGATCACTGGTCACTGGTCACTGGTCACTGGTCACTGGTCACTGGTCAATGGTCACTGTCGCTGGTCACTGTTCACTGGTCACTGATCACTGGTCACTGGTCACTGGTCACTGGTCACTGGTCACTGATCACTGGTCACTGGTCACTGGTCACTGGTCACTGGTCACAGGTCAATGGTCACTGGTCACTGGTCACTGGTCAATGGTCACTGTCGCTGGTCACTGGTCACTGGTCAATGGTCACTTGTCCCTGGGCAGTGGTCACTGGTCACTGGTCACTGGTCACTGGTCACTGGTCACAAGTCACTGGTCACTTGTCACTGGTCAGTGGCCACTCGTCAATGGTCACTGGTCACTGGTCACTGGTCAATGGTCTCTGTCGCTGGTCACTGGTCACGATTCGCTGGTCCCTGGTCACTGGTACTGGTCAATGGTCACTGTCGCTGATCACTGGTCACTGGTCACTGGTCACTGGTCACTGGTCAATGGTCACTGTCGCTGGTCACTGGTCACTGGTCACTGATCACTGGTCACTGGTCACTGGTCACTGGTCACTGGTCACTGGTCAATGGTCACTGTCGCTGGTCACTGTTCACTGGTCACTGATCACTGGTCACTGGTCACTGGTCACTGGTCACTGGTCACTGGTCACTGGTCACTGGTCACTGATCACTGGTCACTGGTCACTGGTCACTGGTCACTGGTCACTGGTCACTGGTCAATGGTCACTATCGCTGGTCAATGGTCACTGTCGCTGGGCACTGGTCATTGGTCACTTGTCACTGGTCACTGGTCACTGGTCACTGGTCACTGGTCACTGGTCACAGGTCAATGGTCACTGGTCACTGGACACAGGTCACTTGTCACTGGTCACTGGTCACTGGTCACAAGTCACTGGTCACTTGTCACTGGTCACTGGTCAATGGTCACTGTCGCTGGTCACTGGTCACTAGTCACTGGTCACTGGTCACTGGTCACTGGTCACAAGTCACTGGTCACTGGTCACTGGTCAATGGTAACTATCGCTGGTCACTTGTCACTGGTCACTGGTCACTGGTCACTGGTCACAGGTCACAAGTCACTGGTCACTTGTCACTGGTCACTGGTCAATGGTCACTGTCGCTGGTCACTGGTCACTAGTCACTGGTCACTGGTCACTGGTCACTGGTCACTGGTCACTGGTCACTGGTCACAGGTCAATGGTCACTGGTCACTGGACACAGGTCACTGGTCACTAGTCACTGGTCACTGGTCACTGGTCACTGGTCACTGGTCACTGATCACTGGTCACTGGTCACTGGTCACTGGTCACTGGTCACTGGTCACTGGTCAATGGTCACTATCGCTGGTCAATGGTCACTGTCGCTGGGCACTGGTCATTGGTCACTTGTCACTGGTCACTGGTCACTGGTCACTGGTCACTGGTCACTGGTCAATGGTCACTGGTCACTGGACACTGGTCACTGGTCACTGGTCACTGGTCACTGGTCACTGGTCAATGGTAACTTGTCACCGGTCACTGGTCACTGGTCACTGGTCAATGGTCACTGGCCACTGGTCACTGGTCACTGGTCAATGGTCACTTTCGCTGGTCAATGGTCACTGTCGCTGGTCACTGGTCACTGGTCACTGGTCACTGTCGCTGGTCACTGGTCACTGGTCACTGGTCACTGGTAACTGGTCAATGGTCACTGTCGCTGGTCACTGGTCACTGGTCACTGGTCACTGGTCAATGGTAACTTGTCACTGGGCAGTGGTCAATGGTCACTGGTCACTGGTCACTGGTCACTGGTCACTGGTCACAGGTCAATGGTCACTGGTCACTGGACACAGGTCACTGGTCACTGGTCACTGGTCACTGGTCACTGTTCACTGGTCACTGATCACTGGTCAATGGTCACCGTCGCTGGTCACTGTTCACTGGTCACTGATCACTGGTCACTAGTCACTGGTCACTGGTCACTGGTCACTGGTCAATGGTCACTATCGCTGGTCAATGGTCATTGTCGCTGGTCACTGGTCATTGGTCACTTGTCACTGGTCACTGGTCACTGGTCACTGGTCACTGGTCACTGGTCACTGGTCACTGGTCGCTGGTCAATGGTCACTTTCGCTGGTCAATGGTCACTGTCGCTGGTAAACGGTCACTGTCGCTGGTCACTGGTCACTGGTCACTGGTCACTGGTCACTGGTCACTGGTCACTGGTCACTGGTCACTGGTCAATGGTCACTGGTCACTGGTCACTGGTCAATGGTCACTGTCGCTGGTCACTGGTCACTGGTCAATGGTCACTTGTCCCTGGGCAGTGGTCACTGGTCACTGGTCAATGGTCACTGTCGCTGGTCACTGGTCACTGGTCACTTGTCACTGGTCACTGGTCACTGGTCACTGGTCACTGGTCACTTGTCACTGGTCAGTGGCCACTCGTCAATGGTCACTGGTCACTGGTCACTGGTCAATGGTCTCTGTCGCTGGTCACTGGTCACTGGTCAATGGTCACTTGTCCCTGGGCAGTGGTCACTGGTCACTGGTCAATGGTCACTATCGCTGGTCAATAGTCACTGTCGCTGGTCACTGGTCACTGGTCACTGGTCACTGGTCACTGGTCACTGGTCACTGGTCACTGGTCACAAGTCACTGGTCACTTGTCACTGGTCAGTGGCCACTCGTCAATGGTCACTGGTCACTGGTCACTGGTCAATGGTCTCTGTCGCTGGTCACTGGTCACGATTCGCTGGTCCCTGGTCACTGGTACTGGTCAATGGTCACTGTCGCTGATCACTGGTCACTGGTCACTGGTCACTGGACACTGGTCACTGGTCACTGGTCACTGGTCACTGGTCACTGGTCAATGGTAACTTGTCACCGGTCACTGGTCACTGGTCACTGGTCAATGGTCACTGGCCACTGGTCACTGGTCACTGGTCAATGGTCACTTTCGCTGGTCAATGGTCACTGTCGCTGGTCACTGGTCACTGGTCACTGGTCACTGTCGCTGGTCACTGGTCACTGGTCACTGGTCACTGGTAACTGGTCAATGGTCACTGTCGCTGGTCACTGGTCACTGGTCACTGGTCACTGGTCAATGGTAACTTGTCACTGGGCAGTGGTCAATGGTCACTGGTCACTGGTCACTGGTCACTGGTCACTGGTCACAGGTCAATGGTCACTGGTCACTGGACACAGGTCACTGGTCACAGGTCACTGGTCACTGGTCACTGTTCACTGGTCACTGAATACTGGTCAATGGTCACCGTCGCTGGTCACTGTTCACTGGTCACTGATCACTGGTCACTAGTCACTGGTCACTGGTCACTGGTCACTGGTCAATGGTCACTATCGCTGGTCAATGGTCATTGTCGCTGGTCACTGGTCATTGGTCACTTGTCACTGGTCACTGGTCACTGGTCACTGGTCACTGGTCACTGGTCACTGGTCACTGGTCACTGGTCAATGGTCACTTTCGCTGCTCAATGGTCACTGTCGCTGGTAAACGGTCACTGTCGCTGGTCACTGGTCACTGGTCACTGGTCACTGGTCACTGGTCACTGGTCACTGGTCACTGGTCACTGGTCAATGGTCACTGGTCACTGGTCACTGGTCAATGGTCACTGTCGCTGGTCACTGGTCACTGGTCAATGGTCACTTGTCCCTGGGCAGTGGTCACTGGTCACTGGTCACTGGTCACTGGTCACTGGTCAATGGTCACTTTCGCTGGTCAATGGTCACTGTCGCTGGTAAACGGTCACTGTCGCTGGTCACTGGTCACTGGTCACTGGTCACTGGTCACTGGTCACTGGTCACTGTTCACTGGTCACTGATCACTGGTCAATGGTCACCGTCGCTGGTCACCGTTCACTGGTCACTGATCACTGGTCACTAGTCACTGGTCACTGGTCACTGGTCAATGGTCACTATCGCTGGTCAGTGGTCATTGTCGCTGGTCACTGGTCATTGGTCACTTGTCACTGGTCACTGGTCACTGGTCACTGGTCACTGGTCACTGGTCACAGGTCAATGGTCACTGGTCACTGGTCACTGGTCAATGGTCACTGTCGCTGGTCACTGGTCACTGGTCAATGGTCACTTGTCCCTGGGCAGTGGTCACTGGTCACTTGTCAATGGTCACTATCGCTGGTCAATAGTCACTGTCGCTGGTCACTGGTCACTGGTCACTTGTCACTGGTCACTGGTCACTGGTCACTGGTCACTGGTCACTGGTCACAAGTCACTGGTCACTTGTCACTGGTCAGTGGCCACTCGTCAATGGTCACTGGTCACTGGTCACTGGTCAATGGTCTCTGTCGCTGGTCACTGGTCACGATTCGCTGGTCCCTGGTCACTGGTACTGGTCAATGGTCACTGTCGCTGATCACTGGTCACTGGTCACTGGTCACAGGTCACTGGTCAATGGTCACTGTCGCTGGTCACTGGTCACTGGTCACTGATCACTGGTCACTGGTCACTGGTCACTGGTCACTGGTCACTGGTCAATGGTCACTGTCGCTGGTCACTGTTCACTGGTCACTGATCACTGGTCACTGGTCACTGGTCACTGGTCACTGGTCACTGATCACTGGTCACTGGTCACTGGTCACTGGTCACTGGTCACAGGTCAATGGTCACTGGTCACTGGTCACTGGTCAATGGTCACTGTCGCTGGTCACTGGTCACTGGTCAATGGTCACTTGTCCCTGGGCAGTGGTCACTGGTCACTGGTCAATGGTCACTGTCGCTGGTCACTGGTCACTGGTCACTTGTCACTGGTCACTGGTCACTGGTCACTGGTCACTGGTCACTGGTCACAAGTCACTGGTCACTTGTCACTGGTCAGTGGCCACTCGTCAATGGTCACTGGTCACTGGTCACTGGTCAATGGTCTCTGTCGCTGGTCACTGGTCACGATTCGCTGGTCCCTGGTCACTGGTACTGGTCAATGGTCACTGTCGCTGATCACTGGTCACTGGTCACTGGTCACTGGTCACTGGTCAATGGTCACTGTCGCTGGTCACTGGTCACTGGTCACTGATCACTGGTCACTGGTCACTGGTCACTGGTCAATGGTCACTGTCGCTGGTCACTGTTCACTGGTCACTGATCACTGGTCACTGGTCACTGGTCACTGGTCACTGGTCACTGGTCACTGATCACTGGTCACTGGTCACTGGTCACTGGTCACTGGTCACTGGTCACTGGTCACTGGTCACTATCGCTGGTCAATGGTCACTGTCGCTGGGCACTGGTCATTGGTCACTTGTCACTGGTCACTGGTCACTGGTCACTGGTCACTGGTCACTGGTCACAGGTCAATGGTCACTGGTCACTGGACACAGGTCACTTGTCACTGGTCACTGGTCACTGGTCACAAGTCACTGGTCACTTGTCACTGGTCACTGGTCAATGGTCACTGTCGCTGGTCACTGGTCACTAGTCACTGGTCACTGGTCACTGGTCACTGGTCACAAGTCACTGGTCACTGGTCACTGGTCAATGGTCACTATCGCTGGTCACTTGTCACTGGTCACTGGTCACTGGTCACTGGTCACTGGTCACAAGTCACTGGTCGCTTGTCACTGGTCACTGGTCAATGGTCACTGTCGCTGGTCACTGGTCACTAGTCACTGGTCACTGGTCACTGGTCACTGGTCACTGGTCACTGGTCACTGGTCACAGGTCAATGGTCACTGGTCACTGGACACAGGTCACTGGTCACTAGTCACTGGTCACTGGTCACTGGTCACTGGTCACTGGTCACTGGTCACTAGTCACAGGTCAATGGTCACTGGTCACTGGACACAGGTCACTGGTCACTGGTCACTGGTCACTGGTCACTGGTCACTGGTCACTGGTCAATGGTCACTGGCCACTGGTCACTGGTCACTGGTCAATGGTCACTTTCGCTGGTCAATGGTCACTGTCGCTCGTAAACGGTCACTGTCGCTGGTCACTGGTCACTGGTCACTGGTCACTGGTCACTGGTCACTGGTCAATGGTCACTGGTCACTGGACACTGGTCACTGGTCACTGGTCACTGGTCACTGGTCACTGGTCAATGGTAACTTGTCACCGGTCACTGGTCACTGGTCACTGGTCAATGGTCACTGGCCACTGGTCACTGGTCACTGGTCAATGGTCACTTTCGCTGGTCAATGGTCACTGTCGCTGGTCACTGGTCACTGGTCACTGGTCACTGTCGCTGGTCACTGGTCACTGGTCACTGGTCACTGGTAACTGGTCAATGGTCACTGTCGCTGGTCACTGGTCACTGGTCACTGGTCACTGGTCAATGGTAACTTGTCACTGGGCAGTGGTCAATGGTCACTGGTCACTGGTCACTGGTCACTGGTCACTGGTCACAGGTCAATGGTCACTGGTCACTGGACACAGGTCACTGGTCACTGGTCACTGGTCACTGGTCACTGTTCACTGGTCACTGATCACTGGTCAATGGTCACCGTCGCTGGTCACTGTTCACTGGTCACTGATCACTGGTCACTAGTCACTGGTCACTGGTCACTGGTCACTGGTCAATGGTCACTATCGCTGGTCAATGGTCATTGTCGCTGGTCACTGGTCATTGGTCACTTGTCACTGGTCACTGGTCACTGGTCACTGGTCACTGGTCACTGGTCACTGGTCACTGGTCACTGGTCAATGGTCACTTTCGCTGGTCAATGGTCACTGTCGCTGGTAAACGGTCACTGTCGCTGGTCACTGGTCACTGGTCACTGGTCACTGGTCACTGGTCACTGGTCACTGGTCACTGGTCACTGGTCAATGGTCACTGGTCACTGGTCACTGGTCAATGGTCACTGTCGCTGGTCACTGGTCACTGGTCATTGGTCACTTGTCCCTGGGCAGTGGTCACTGGTCACTGGTCAATGGTCACTGTCGCTGGTCACTGGTCACTGGTCACTTGTCACTGGTCACTGGTCACTGGTCACTGGTCACTGGTCACTGGTCACAAGTCACTGGTCACTTGTCACTGGTCAGTGGCCACTCGTCAATGGTCACTGGTCACTGGTCACTGGTCAATGGTCTCTGTCGCTGGTCACTGGTCACTGGTCAATGGTCACTTGTCCCTGGGCAGTGGTCACTGGTCACTGGTCAATGGTCACTATCGCTGGTCAATAGTCACTGTCGCTGGTCACTGGTCACTGGTCACTTGTCACTGGTCACTGGTCACTGGTCACTGGTCACTGGTCACTGGTCACTGGTCACAAGTCACTGGTCACTTGTCACTGGTCAGTGGCCACTCGTCAATGGTCACTGGTCACTGGTCACTGGTCAATGGTCTCTGTCGCTGGTCACTGGTCACGATTCGCTGGTCCCTGGTCACTGGTACTGGTCAATGGTCACTGTCGCTGATCACTGGTCACTGGTCACTGGTCACTGGTCACTGGTCAATGGTCACTGTCGCTGGTCACTGGTCACTGGTTTACTGATCACTGGTCACTGGTCACTGGTCACTGGTCACTGGTCACTGGTCAATGGTCACTGTCGCTGGTCACTGTTCACTGGTCACTGATCACTGGTCACTGGTCACTGGTCACTGGTCACTGATCACTGGTCACTGGTCACTGGTCACTGGTCACTGGTCACAGGTCAATGGTCACTGGTCACTGGTCACTGGTCAATGGTCACTGTCGCTGGTCACTGGTCACTGGTCAATGGTCACTTGTCCCTGGGCAGTGGTCACTGGTCACTGGTCAATGGTCACTGTCGCTGGTCACTGGTCACTGGTCACTTGTCACTGGTCACTGGTCACTGGTCACTGGTCACTGGTCACTGGTCACAAGTCACTGGTCAGTGGCCACTCGTCAATGGTCACTGGTCACTGGTCACTGGTCAATGGTCTCTGTCGCTGGTCACTGGTCACGATTCGCTGGTCCCTGGTCACTGGTACTGGTCAATGGTCACTGTCGCTGATCACTGGTCACTGGTCACTGGTCACTGGTCACTGGTCAATGGTCACTGTCGCTGGTCACTGGTCACTGGTCACTGATCACTGGTCACTGGTCACTGGTCACTGGTCACTGGTCACTGGTCAATGGTCACTGTCGCTGGTCACTGTTCACTGGTCACTGATCACTGGTCACTGGTCACTTGTCACTGGTCACTGGTCACTGGTCACTGGTCACTGATCACTGGTCACTGGTCACTGGTCACTGGTCACTGGTCACAGGTCAATGGTCACTGGTCACTGGTCACTGGTCAATGGTCACTGGTCACTGGTCACTGATCACTGGTCACTGGTCACTGGTCACTGGTCACTGGTCACAGGTCAATGGTCACTGGTCACTGGTCACTGGTCAATGGTCACTGTCGCTGGTCACTGGTCACTGGACAATGGTCACTTGTCCCTGGGCAGTGGTCACTGGTCACTGGTCAATGGTCACTGTCGCTGGTCACTGGTCACTGGTCACTTGTCACTGGTCACTGGTCACTGGTCACTGGTCACTGGTCACAAGTCACTGGTCAGTGGCCACTCGTCAATGGTCACTGGTCACTGGTCACTGGTCAATGGTCTCTGTCGCTGGTCACTGGTCACTGGTCACTGGTCACTGGTCACTGGTCACTGATCACTGGTCACTGGTCACTGGTCACTGGTCACTGGTCACAGGTCAATGGTCACTGGTCACTGGTCACTGGTCAATGGTCACTGTCGCTGGTCACTGGTCACTGGTCAATGGTCACTTGTCCCTGGGCAGTGGTCACTGGTCACTGGTCACTTGTCACTGGTCATTGGTCACTGGTCACTGGTCACTGGTCACTGGTCACAAGTCACTGGTCACTTGTCACTGGTCAGTGGCCACTCGTCAATGGTCACTGGTCACTGGTCACTGGTCAATGGTCTCTGTCGCTGGTCACTGGTCACGATTCGCTGGTCCCTGGTCACTGGTACTGGTCAATGGTCACTGTCGCTGATCACTGGTCACTGGTCACTGGTCACTGGTCACTGGTCAATGGTCACTGTCGCTGGTCACTGGTCACTGGTCACTGATCACTGGTCACTGGTCACTGGTCACTGGTCACTGGTCACTGGTCAATGGTCACTGTCGCTGGTCACTGTTCACTGGTCACTGATCACTGGTCACTGGTCACTGGTCACCGGTCACTGGTCACTGGTCACTGGTCACTGATCACTGGTCACTGGTCACTGGTCACTGGTCACTGGTCACTGGTCAATGGTCACTATCGCTGGTCAATGGTCACTGTCGCTGGTCACTGGTCATTGGTCACTTGTCACTGGTCACTGGTCACTGGTCACTGGTCACTGGTCACTGGTCACTGGTCACAGGTCAATAGTCACTGGTCACTGGACACAGGTCACTTGTCACTGGTCACTGGTCACTGGTCACAAGTCACTCGTCACTTGTCACTGGTCACTGGTCAATGGTCACTGTCGCTGGTCACTGGTCACTAGTCACTGGTCACTGGTCACAAGTCACTGGTCACTGGTCACTGGTCAATGGTCACTATCGCTGGTCACTTGTCACTGGTCACTGGTCACTGGTCACTGGTCACTGGTCACAAGTCACTGGTCACTTGTCACTGGTCACTGGTCAATGGTCACTGTCGCTGGTCACTGGTCACTAGTCACTGGTCACTGGTCACTGGTCACTGGTCACTGGTCACTGGTCACTGGTCACAGGTCAATGGTCACTGGTCACTGGACACAGGTCACTGGTCACTAGTCACTGGTCACTGGTCACTGGTCACTGGTCACTGGTCACTGGTCACTGGTCACAGGTCAATGGTCACTGGTCACTGGACACAGGTCACTGGTCACTGGTCACTGGTCACTGGTCACTGGTCACTGGTCACTGGTCACTGGTCACTGGTCACTGGTCAATGGTCACTGGTCACTGGACACTGGTCACTGGTCACTGGTCTCTGGTCACGGGTCAATGGTCACTGGTCACTGGACACTGGTCACTGGTCACTGGTCACTGGTCACTGGTCACTGGTCAATGGTAACTTGTCACCGGTCACTGGTCACTGGTCACTGGTCAATGGTCACTGGCCACTGGTCACTGGTCACTGGTCAATGGTCACTTTCGCTGGTCAATGGTCACTGTCGCTAGTCACTGGTCACTGGTCACTGGTCACTGTCGCTGGTCACTGGTCACTGGTCACTGGTCACTGGTAACTGGTCAATGGTCACTGTCGCTGGTCACTGGTCACTGGTCACTGGTCACTGGTCAATGGTAACTTGTCACAGGGCAGTGGTCAATGGTCACTGGTCACTGGTCACTGGTCACTGGTCACTGGTCACAGGTCAATGGTCACTGGTCACTGGACACAGGTCACTGGTCACTGGTCACTGGTCACTGGTCACTGTTCACTGGTCACTGAATACTGGTCAATGGTCACCGTCGCTGGTCACTGTTCACTGGTCACTGATCACTGGTCACTAGTCACTGGTCACTGGTCACTGGTCACTGGTCAATGGTCACTATCGCTGGTCAATGGTCATTGTCGCTGGTCACTGGTCATTGGTCACTTGTCACTGGTCACTGGTCACTGGTCACTGGTCACTGGTCACTGGTCACTGGTCACTGGTCACTGGTCACTGGTCAATGGTCACTTTCGCTGGTCAATGGTCACTGTCGCTGGTAAACGGTCACTGTCGCTGGTCACTGGTCACTGGTCACTGGTCACTGGTCACTGGTCACAGGTCACTGGTCACTGGTCACTGGCCAATGGTCACTGGTCACTGGTCACTGGTCAATGGTCACTGTCGCTGGTCACTGGTCACTGGTCAATGGTCACTTGTCCCTGGGCAGTGGTCACTGGTCACTGGTCACTGGTCACTGGTCACTGGTCAATGGTCACTTTCGCTGGTCAATGGTCACTGTCGCTGGTAAACGGTCACTGTCGCTGGTCACTGGTCACTGGTCACTGGTCACTGGTCACTGGTCACTGGTCACTGTTCACTGGTCACTGATCACTGGTCAATGGTCACCGTCGCTGGTCACCGTTCACTGGTCACTGATCACTGGTCACTAGTCACTGGTCACTGGTCACTGGTCAATGGTCACTATCGCTGGTCAATGGTCATTGTCGCTGGTCACTGGTCATTGGTCACTTGTCACTGGTCACTGGTCACTGGTCACTGGTCACTGGTCACTGGTCACAGGTCAATGGTCACTGGTCACTGGTCACTGGTCAATGGTCACTGTCGCTGGTCACTGGTCACTGGTCAATGGTCACTTGTCCCTGGGCAGTGGTCACTGGTCACTGGTCAATGGTCACTATCGCTGGTCAATAGTCACTGTCGCTGGTCACTGGTCACTGGTCACTTGTCACTGGTCACTGGTCACTGGTCACTGGTCACTGGTCACTGGTCACAAGTCACTGCTCACTTGTCACTGGTCAGTGGCCACTCGTCAATGGTCACTGGTCACTGGTCACTGGTCAATGGTCTCTGTCGCTGGTCACTGGTCACGATTCGCTGGTCCCTGGTCACTGGTACTGGTCAATGGTCACTGTCGCTGATCACTGGTCACTGGTCACTGGTCACTGGTCACTGGTCACTGGTCACTGGTCACTGGTCACTGGTCAATGGTCACTGTCGCTGGTCACTGTTCACTGGTCACTGATCACTGGTCACTGGTCACTGGTCACTGTCGCTGGTCACTGGTCACTGGTCACTGGTCACTGGTAACTGGTCAATGGTCACTGTCGCTGGTCACTGGTCACTGGTCACTGGTCACTGGTCAATGGTAACTTGTCACTGGGCAGTGGTCAATGGTCACTGGTCACTGGTCACTGGTCACAGGTCAATGGTCACTGGTCACTGGACACAGGTCACTGGTCACAGGTCACTGGTCACTGGTCACTGTTCACTGGTCACTGAATACTGGTCAATGGTCACCGTCGCTGGTCACTGTTCACTGGTCACTGATCACTGGTCACTAGTCACTGGTCACTGGTCACTGGTCACTGGTCAATGGTCACTATCGCTGGTCAATGGTCATTGTCGCTGGTCACTGGTCATTGGTCACTTGTCACTGGTCACTGGTCACTGGTCACTGGTCACTGGTCACTGGTCACTGGTCACTGGTCACTGGTCAATGGTCACTTTCGCTGCTCAATGGTCACTGTCGCTGGTAAACGGTCACTGTCGCTGGTCACTGGTCACTGGTCACTGGTCACTGGTCACTGGTCACTGGTCACTGGTCACTGGTCACTGGTCAATGGTCACTGGTCACTGGTCACTGGTCAATGGTCACTGTCGCTGGTCACTGGTCACTGGTCAATGGTCACTTGTCCCTGGGCAGTGGTCACTGGTCACTGGTCACTGGTCACTGGTCACTGGTCAATGGTCACTTTCGCTGGTCAATGGTCACTGTCGCTGGTAAACGGTCACTGTCGCTGGTCACTGGTCACTGGTCACTGGTCACTGGTCACTGGTCAATGGTCACCGTCGCTGGTCACCGTTCACTGGTCACTGATCACTGGTCACTAGTCACTGGTCACTGGTCACTGGTCAATGGTCACTATCGCTGGTCAATGGTCATTGTCGCTGGTCACTGGTCATTGGTCACTTGTCACTGGTCACTGGTCACTGGTCACTGGTCACTGGTCACTGGTCACAGGTCAATGGTCACTGGTCACTGGTCACTGGTCAATGGTCACTGTCGCTGGTCACTGGTCACTGGTCAATGGTCACTTGTCCCTGGGCAGTGGTCACTGGTCACTTGTCAATGGTCACTATCGCTGGTCAATAGTCACTGTCGCTGGTCACTGGTCACTGGTCACTTGTCACTGTTCACTGGTCACTGGTCACTGGTCACTGGTCACTGGTCACAAGTCAGTGGTCACTTGTCACTGGTCAGTGGCCACTCGTCAATGGTCACTGGTCACTGGTCACTGGTCAATGGTCTCTGTCGCTGGTCACTGGTCACGATTCGCTGGTCCCTGGTCACTGGTACTGGTCAATGGTCACTGTCGCTGATCACTGGTCACTGGTCACTGGTCACAGGTCACTGGTCAATGGTCACTGTCGCTGGTCACTGGTCACTGGTCACTGATCACTGGTCACTGGTCACTGGTCACTGGTCACTGGTCACTGGTCAATGGTCACTGTCGCTGGTCACTGTTCACTGGTCACTGATCACTGGTCACTGGTCACTGGTCACTGGTCACTGGTCACTGATCACTGGTCACTGGTCACTGGTCACTGGTCACTGGTCACAGGTCAATGGTCACTGGTCACTGGTCACTGGTCAATGGTCACTGTCGCTGGTCACTGGTCACTGGTCAATGGTCACTTGTCCCTGGGCAGTGGTCACTGGTCACTGGTCAATGGTCACTGTCGCTGGTCACTGGTCACTGGTCACTTGTCACTGGTCACTGGTCACTGGTCACTGGTCACTGGTCACTGGTCACAAGTCACTGGTCACTTGTCACTGGTCAGTGGCCACTCGTAAATGGTCACTGGTCACTGGTCACTGGTCAATGGTCTCTGTCGCTGGTCACTGGTCACGATTCGCTGGTCCCTGGTCACTGGTACTGGTCAATGGTCACTGTCGCTGATCACTGGTCACTGGTCACTGGTCACTGGTCACTGGTCAATGGTCACTGTCGCTGGTCACTGGTCACTGGTCACTGATCACTGGTCACTGGTCACTGGTCACTGGTCACTGGTCACTGGTCAATGGTCACTGTCGCTGGTCACTGTTCACTGGTCACTGATCACTGGTCACTGGTCACTGGTCACTGGTCACTGGTCACTGGTCACTGGTCACTGGTCACTGATCACTGGTCACTGGTCACTGGTCACTGGTCACTGGTCACTGGTCACTGGTCAATGGTCACTATCGCTGGTCAATGGTCACTGTCGCTGGGCACTGGTCATTGGTCACTTGTCACTGGTCACTGGTCACTGGTCACTGGTCACTGGTCACTGGTCACAGGTCAATGGTCACTGGTCACTGGACACAGGTCACTTGTCACTGGTCACTGGTCACTGGTCACAAGTCACTGGTCACTTGTCACTGGTCACTGGTCAATGGTCACTGTCGCTGGTCACTGGTCACTAGTCACTGGTCACTGGTCACTGGTCACTGGTCACAAGTCACTGGTCACTGGTCACTGGTCAATGGTCACTATCGCTGGTCACTTGTCACTGGTCACTGGTCACTGGTCACTGGTCACAGGTCACAAGTCACTGGTCACTTGTCACTGGTCACTGGTCAATGGTCACTGTCGCTGGTCACTGGTCACTAGTCACTGGTCACTGGTCACTGGTCACTGGTCACTGGTCACTGGTCACTGGTCACAGGTCAATGGTCACTGGTCACTGGACACAGGTCACTGGTCACTAGTCACTGGTCACTGGTCACTGGTCACTGGTCACTGGTCACTGGTCACTGGTCACAGGTCAATGGTCACTGGTCACTGGACACAGGTCACTGGTCACTGGTCACTGGTCACTGGTCACTGGTCACTGGTCAATGGTCACTGGCCACTGGTCACTGGTCACTGGTCAATGGTCACTTTCGCTGGTCAATGGTCACTGTCGCTCGTAAACGGTCACTGTCTCTGGTCACTGGTCACTGGTCACTGGTCACTGGTCACTGGTCACTGGTCAATGGTCACTGGTCACTGGACACTGGTCACTGGTCACTGGTCACTGGTCACTGGTCACTGGTCAATGGTAACTTGTCACCGGTCACTGGTCACTGGTCACTGGTCAATGGTCACTGGCCACTGGTCACTGGTCACTGGTCAATGGTCACTTTCGCTGGTCAATGGTCACTGTCGCTGGTCACTGGTCACTGGTCACTGGTCACTGTCGCTGGTCACTGGTCACTGGTCACTGGTCACTGGTAACTGGTCAATGGTCACTGTCGCTGGTCACTGGTCACTGGTCACTGGTCACTGGTCAATGGTAACTTGTCACTGGGCAGTGGTCAATGGTCACTGGTCACTGGTCACTGGTCACTGGTCACTGGTCACAGGTCAATGGTCACTGGTCACTGGACACAGGTCACTGGTCACTGGTCACTGGTCACTGGTCACTGTTCACTGGTCACTGATCACTGGTCAATGGTCACCGTCGCTGGTCACTGTTCACTGGTCACTGATCACTGGTCACTAGTCACTGGTCACTGGTCACTGGTCACTGGTCAATGGTCACTATCGCTGGTCAATGGTCATTGTCGCTGGTCACTGGTCATTGGTCACTTGTCACTGGTCACTGGTCACTGGTCACTGGTCACTGGTCACTGGTCACTGGTCACTGGTCACTGGTCAATGGTCACTTTCGCTGGTCAATGGTCACTGTCGCTGGTAAACGGTCACTGTCGCTGGTCACTGGTCACTGGTCACTGGTCACTGGTCACTGGTCACTGGTCACTGGTCACTGGTCACTGGTCAATGGTCACTGGTCACTGGTCACTGGTCAATGGTCACTGTCGCTGGTCACTGGTCACTGGTCAATGGTCACTTGTCCCTGGGCAGTGGTCACTGGTCACTGGTCAATGGTCACTGTCGCTGGTCACTGGTGACTGGTCACTTGTCACTGGTCACTGGTCACTGGTCACTGGTCACTGGTCACTTGTCACTGGTCAGTGGCCACTCGTCAATGGTCACTGGTCACTGGTCACTGGTCAATGGTCTCTGTTGCTGGTCACTGGTCACTGGTCAATGGTCACTTGTCCCTGGGCAGTGGTCACTGGTCACTGGTCAATGGTCACTATCGCTGGTCAATAGTCACTGTCGCTGGTCACTGGTCACTGGTCACTTGTCACTGGTCACTGGTCACTGGTCACTGGTCACTGGTCACTGGTCACTGGTCACAAGTCACTGGTCACTTGTCACTGGTCAGTGGCCACTCGTCAATGGTCACTGGTCACTGGTCACTGGTCAATGGTCTCTGTCGCTGGTCACTGGTCACGATTCGCTGGTCCCTGGTCACTGGTACTGGTCAATGGTCACTGTCGCTGATCACTGGTCACTGGTCACTGGTCACTGGTCACTGGTCACTGGACACTGGTCACTGGTCACTGGTCACTGGTCACTGGTCACTGGTCAATGGTAACTTGTCACCGGTCACTGGTCACTGGTCACTGGTCAATGGTCACTGGCCACTGGTCACTGGTCACTGGTCAATGGTCACTTTCGCTGGTCAATGGTCACTGTCGCTGGTCACTGGTCACTGGTCACTGGTCACTGTCGCTGGTCACTGGTCACTGGTCACTGGTCACTGGTAACTGGTCAATGGTCACTGTCGCTGGTCACTGGTCACTGGTCACTGGTCACTGGTCAATGGTAACTTGTCACTGGGCAGTGGTCAATGGTCACTGGTCACTGGTCACTGGTCACTGGTCACTGGTCACAGGTCAATGGTCACTGGTCACTGGACACAGGTCACTGGTCACAGGTCACTCGTCACTGGTCACTGTTCACTGGTCACTGAATACTGGTCAATGGTCACCGTCGCTGGTCACTGTTCACTGGTCACTGATCACTGGTCACTAGTCACTGGTCACTGGTCACTGGTCACTGGTCAATGGTCACTATCGCTGGTCAATGGTCATTGTCGCTGGTCACTGGTCATTGGTCACTTGTCACTGGTCACTGGTCACTGGTCACTGGTCACTGGTCACTGGTCACTGGTCACTGGTCACTGGTCAATGGTCACTTTCGCTGCTCAATGGTCACTGTCGCTGGTAAACGGTCACTGTCGCTGGTCACTGGTCACTGGTCACTGGTCACTGGTCACTGGTCACTGGTCACTGGTCACTGGTCACTGGTCAATGGTCACTGGTCACTGGTCACTGGTCAATGGTCACTGTCGCTGGTCACTGGTCACTGGTCAATGGTCACTTGTCCCTGGGCAGTGGTCACTGGTCACTGGTCACTGGTCACTGGTCACTGGTCAATGGTCACTTTCGCTGGTCAATGGTCACTGTCGCTGGTAAACGGTCACTGTCGCTGGTCACTGGTCACTGGTCACTGGTCACTGGTCACTGGTCACTGGTCACTGTTCACTGGTCACTGATCACTGGTCAATGGTCACCGTCGCTGGTCACCGTTCACTGGTCACTGATCACTGGTCACTAGTCACTGGTCACTGGTCACTGGTCAATGGTCACTATCGCTGGTCAATGGTCATTGTCGCTGGTCACTGGTCATTGGTCACTTGTCACTGGTCACTGGTCACTGGTCACTGGTCACTGGTCACTGGTCACAGGTCAATGGTCACTGGTCACTGGTCACTGGTCAATGGTCACTGTCGCTGGTCACTGGTCACTGGTCAATGGTCACTTGTCCCTGGGCAGTGGTCACTGGTCACTTGTCAATGGTCACTATCGCTGGTCAATAGTCACTGTCGCTGGTCACTGGTCACTGGTCACTTGTCACTGGTCACTGGTCACTGGTCACTGGTCACTGGTCACTGGTCACAAGTCACTGGTCACTTGTCACTGGTCAGTGGCCACTCGTCAATGGTCACTGGTCACTGGTCACTGGTCAATGGTCTCTGTCGCTGGTCACTGGTCACGATTCGCTGGTCCCTGGTCACTGGTACTGGTCAATGGTCACTGTCGCTGATCACTGGTCACTGGTCACTGGTCACAGGTCACTGGTCAATGGTCACTGTCGCTGGTCACTGGTCACTGGTCACTGATCACTGGTCACTGGTCACTGGTCACTGGTCACTGGTCACTGGTCAATGGTCACTGTCGCTGGTCACTGTTCACTGGTCACTGATCACTGGTCACTGGTCACTGGTCACTGGTCACTGGTCACTGATCACTGGTCACTGGTCACTGGTCACTGGTCACTGGTCACAGGTCAATGGTCACTGGTCACTGGTCACTGGTCAATGGTCACTGTCGCTGGTCACTGGTCACTGGTCAATGGTCACTTGTCCCTGGGCAGTGGTCACTGGTCACTGGTCAATGGTCACTGTCGCTGGTCACTGGTCACTGGTCACTTGTCACTGGTCACTGGTCACTGGTCACTGGTCACTGGTCACTGGTCACAAGTCACTGGTCACTTGTCACTGGTCAGTGGCCACTCGTCAATGGTCACTGGTCACTGGTCACTGGTCAATGGTCTCTGTCGCTGGTCACTGGTCACGATTCGCTGGTCCCTGGTCACTGGTACTGGTCAATGGTCACTGTCGCTGATCACTGGTCACTGGTCACTGGTCACTGGTCACTGGTCAATGGTCACTGTCGCTGGTCACTGGTCACTGGTCACTGATCACTGGTCACTGGTCACTGGTCACTGGTCAATGGTCACTGTCGCTGGTCACTGTTCACTGGTCACTGATCACTGGTCACTGGTCACTGGTCACTGGTCACTGGTCACTGGTCACTGATCACTGGTCACTGGTCACTGGTCACTGGTCACTGGTCACTGGTCACTGGTCAATGGTCACTATCGCTGGTCAATGGTCACTGTCGCTGGGCACTGGTCATTGGTCACTTGTCACTGGTCACTGGTCACTGGTCACTGGTCACTGGTCACTGGTCACAGGTCAATGGTCACTGGTCACTGGACACAGGTCACTTGTCACTGGTCACTGGTCACTGGTCACAAGTCACTGGTCACTTGTCACTGGTCACTGGTCAATGGTCACTGTCGCTGGTCACTGGTCACTAGTCACTGGTCACTGGTCACTGGTCACTGGTCACAAGTCACTGGTCACTGGTCACTGGTCAATGGTCACTATCGCTGGTCACTTGTCACTGGTCACTGGTCACTGGTCACTGGTCACTGGTCACAAGTCACTGGTCGCTTGTCACTGGTCACTGGTCAATTGTCACTGTCGCTGGTCACTGGTCACTAGTCACTGGTCACTGGTCACTGGTCACTGGTCACTGGTCACTGGTCACTGGTCACAGGTCAATGGTCACTGGTCACTGGACACAGGTCACTGGTCACTAGTCACTGGTCACTGGTCACTGGTCACTGGTCACTGGTCACTGGTCACTAGTCACAGGTCAATGGTCACTGGTCACTGGACACAGGTCACTGGTCACTGGTCACTGGTCACTGGTCACTGGTCACTGGTCACTGGTCACTGGTCAATGGTCACTGGCCACTGGTCACTGGTCACTGGTCAATGGTCACTTTCGCTGGTCAATGGTCACTGTCGCTCGTAAACGGTCACTGTCGCTGGTCACTGGTCACTGGTCACTGGTCACTGGTCACTGGTCACTGGTCAATGGTCACTGGTCACTGGACACTGGTCACTGGTCACTGGTCACTGGTCACTGGTCACTGGTCAATGGTAACTTGTCACCGGTCACTGGTCACTGGTCACTGGTCAATGGTCACTGGCCACTGGTCACTGGTCACTGGTCAATGGTCACTTTCGCTGGTCAATGGTCACTGTCGCTGGTCACTGGTCACTGGTCACTGGTCACTGTCGCTGGTCACTGGTCACTGGTCACTGGTCACTGGTAACTGGTCAATGGTCACTGTCGCTGGTCACTGGTCACTGGTCACTGGTCACTGGTCAATGGTAACTTGTCACTGGGCAGTGGTCAATGGTCACTGGTCACTGGTCACTGGTCACTGGTCACTGGTCACAGGTCAATGGTCACTGGTCACTGGACACAGGTCACTGGTCACTGGTCACTGGTCACTGGTCACTGTTCACTGGTCACTGATCACTGGTCAATGGTCACCGTCGCTGGTCACTGTTCACTGGTCACTGATCACTGGTCACTAGTCACTGGTCACTGGTCACTGGTCACTGGTCAATGGTCACTATCGCTGGTCAATGGTCATTGTCGCTGGTCACTGGTCATTGGTCACTTGTCACTGGTCACTGGTCACTGGTCACTGGTCACTGGTCACTGGTCACTGGTCACTGGTCACTGGTCAATGGTCACTTTCGCTGGTCAATGGTCACTGTCGCTGGTAAACGGTCACTGTCGCTGGTCACTGGTCACTGGTCACTGGTCACTGGTCACTGGCCACTGGTCACTGGTCACTGGTCACTGGTCAATGGTCACTGGTCACTGGTCACTGGTCAATGGTCACTGTCGCTGGTCACTGGTCACTGGTCATTGGTCACTTGTCCCTGGGCAGTGGTCACTGGTCACTGGTCAATGGTCACTGTCGCTGGTCACTGGTCACTGGTCACTGGTCACTGGTCACTGGTCACTGGTCACTGGTCACTGGTCACTGGTCACTGGTCACTGGTCACTGGTCACAAGTCAGTGGTCACTTGTCACTGGTCAGTGGCCACTCGTCAATGGTCACTGGTCACTGGTCACTGGTCAATGGTCTCTGTCGCTGGTCACTGGTCACGATTCGCTGGTCCCTGGTCACTGGTACTGGTCAATGGTCACTGTCGCTGATCACTGGTCACTGGTCACTGGTCACAGGTCACTGGTCAATGGTCACTGTCGCTGGTCACTGGTCACTGGTCACTGATCACTGGTCACTGGTCACTGGTCACTGGTCACTGGTCACTGGTCAATGGTCACTGTCGCTGGTCACTGTTCACTGGTCACTGATCACTGGTCACTGGTAACTGGTCACTGGTCACTGGTCACTGATCACTGGTCACTGGTCACTGGTCACAGGTCAATGGTCACTGGTCACTGGTCACTGGTCAATGGTCACTGTCGCTGGTCACTGGTCACTGGTCAATGGTCACTTGTCCCTGGGCAGTGGTCACTGGTCACTGGTCAATGGTCACTGTCGCTGGTCACTGGTCACTGGTCACTTGTCACTGGTCACTGGTCACTGGTCACTGGTCACTGGTCACTGGTCACAAGTCACTGGTCACTTGTCACTGGTCAGTGGCCACTCGTAAATGGTCACTGGTCACTGGTCACTGGTCAATGGTCTCTGTCGCTGGTCACTGGTCACGATTCGCTGGTCCCTGGTCACTGGTACTGGTCAATGGTCACTGTCGCTGATCACTGGTCACTGGTCACTGGTCACTGGTCACTGGTCAATGGTCACTGTCGCTGGTCACTGGTCACTGGTCACTGATCACTGGTCACTGGTCACTGGTCACTGGTCACTGGTCACTGGTCAATGGTCACTGTCGCTGGTCACTGTTCACTGGTCACTGATCACTGGTCACTGGTCACTGGTCACTGGTCACTGGTCACTGGTCACTGGTCACTGGTCACTGATCACTGGTCACTGGTCACTGGTCACTGGTCACTGGTCACTGGTCACTGGTCAATGGTCACTATCGCTGGTCAATGGTCACTGTCGCTGGGCACTGGTCATTGGTCACTTGTCACTGGTCACTGGTCACTGGTCACTGGTCACTGGTCACTGGTCACAGGTCAATGGTCACTGGTCACTGGACACAGGTCACTTGTCACTGGTCACTGGTCACTGGTCACAAGTCACTGGTCACTTGTCACTGGTCACTGGTCAATGGTCACTGTCGCTGGTCACTGGTCACTAGTCACTGGTCACTGGTCACTGGTCACTGGTCACAAGTCACTGGTCACTGGTCACTGGTCAATGGTCACTATCGCTGGTCACTTGTCACTGGTCACTGGTCACTGGTCACTGGTCACAGGTCACAAGTCACTGGTCACTTGTCACTGGTCACTGGTCAATGGTCACTGTCGCTGGTCACTGGTCACTAGTCACTGGTCACTGGTCACTGGTCACTGGTCACTGGTCACTGGTCACTGGTCACAGGTCAATGGTCACTGGTCACTGGACACAGGTCACTGGTCACTAGTCACTGGTCACTGGTCACTGGTCACTGGTCACTGGTCACTGGTCACTGGTCACAGGTCAATGGTCACTGGTCACTGGACACAGGTCACTGGTCACTGGTCACTGGTCACTGGTCACTGGTCACTGGTCACTGGTCAATGGTCACTGGCCACTGGTCACTGGTCACTGGTCAATGGTCACTTTCGCTGGTCAATGGTCACTGTCGCTCGTAAACGGTCACTGTCTCTGGTCACTGGTCACTGGTCACTGGTCACTGGTCACTGGTCACTGGTCAATGGTCACTGGTCACTGGACACTGGTCACTGGTCACTGGTCACTGGTCACTGGTCACTGGTCAATGGTAACTTGTCACCGGTCACTGGTCACTGGTCACTGGTCAATGGTCACTGGCCACTGGTCACTGGTCACTGGTCAATGGTCACTTTCGCTGGTCAATGGTCACTGTCGCTGGTCACTGGTCACTGGTCACTGGTCACTGGTAACTGGTCAATGGTCACTGTCGCTGGTCACTGGTCACTGGTCACTGGTCACTGGTCAATGGTAACTTGTCACTGGGCAGTGGTCAATGGTCACTGGTCACTGGTCACTGGTCACTGGTCACTGGTCACAGGTCAATGGTCACTGGTCACTGGACACAGGTCACTGGTCACAGGTCACTCGTCACTGGTCACTGTTCACTGGTCACTGAATACTGGTCAATGGTCACCGTCGCTGGTCACTGTTCACTGGTCACTGATCACTGGTCACTAGTCACTGGTCACTGGTCACTGGTCACTGGTCAATGGTCACTATCGCTGGTCAATGGTCATTGTCGCTGGTCACTGGTCATTGGTCACTTGTCACTGGTCACTGGTCACTGGTCACTGGTCACTGGTCACTGGTCACTGGTCACTGGTCACTGGTCAATGGTCACTTTCGCTGCTCAATGGTCACTGTCGCTGGTAAACGGTCACTGTCGCTGGTCACTGGTCACTGGTCACTGGTCACTGGTCACTGGTCACTGGTCACTGGTCACTGGTCACTGGTCAATGGTCACTGGTCACTGGTCACTGGTCAATGGTCACTGTCGCTGGTCACTGGTCACTGGTCAATGGTCACTTGTCCCTGGGCAGTGGTCACTGGTCACTGGTCACTGGTCACTGGTCACTGGTCAATGGTCACTTTCGCTGGTCAATGGTCACTGTCGCTGGTAAACGGTCACTGTCGCTGGTCACTGGTCACTGGTCACTGGTCACTGGTCACTGGTCACTGGTCACTGTTCACTGGTCACTGATCACTGGTCAATGGTCACCGTCGCTGGTCACCGTTCACTGGTCACTGATCACTGGTCACTAGTCACTGGTCACTGGTCACTGGTCAATGGTCACTATCGCTGGTCAATGGTCATTGTCGCTGGTCACTGGTCATTGGTCACTTGTCACTGGTCACTGGTCACTGGTCACTGGTCACTGGTCACTGGTCACAGGTCAATGGTCACTGGTCACTGGTCACTGGTCAATGGTCACTGTCGCTGGTCACTGGTCACTGGTCAATGGTCACTTGTCCCTGGGCAGTGGTCACTGGTCACTTGTCAATGGTCACTATCGCTGGTCAATAGTCACTGTCGCTGGTCACTGGTCACTGGTCACTTGTCACTGGTCACTGGTCACTGGTCACTGGTCACTGGTCACTGGTCACAAGTCACTGGTCACTTGTCACTGGTCAGTGGCCACTCGTCAATGGTCACTGGTCACTGGTCACTGGTCAATGGTCTCTGTCGCTGGTCACTGGTCACGATTCGCTGGTCCCTGGTCACTGGTACTGGTCAATGGTCACTGTCGCTGATCACTGGTCACTGGTCACTGGTCACAGGTCACTGGTCAATGGTCACTGTCGCTGGTCACTGGTCACTGGTCACTGATCACTGGTCACTGGTCACTGGTCACTGGTCACTGGTCACTGGTCAATGGTCACTGTCGCTGGTCACTGTTCACTGGTCACTGATCACTGGTCACTGGTCACTGGTCACTGGTCACTGGTCACTGATCACTGGTCACTGGTCACTGGTCACTGGTCACTGGTCACAGGTCAATGGTCACTGGTCACTGGTCACTGGTCAATGGTCACTGTCGCTGGTCACTGGTCACTGGTCAATGGTCACTTGTCCCTGGGCAGTGGTCACTGGTCACTGGTCAATGGTCACTGTCGCTGGTCACTGGTCACTGGTCACTTGTCACTGGTCACTGGTCACTGGTCACTGGTCACTGGTCACTGGTCACAAGTCACTGGTCACTTGTCACTGGTCAGTGGCCACTCGTCAATGGTCACTGGTCACTGGTCACTGGTCAATGGTCTCTGTCGCTGGTCACTGGTCACGATTCGCTGGTCCCTGGTCACTGGTACTGGTCAATGGTCACTGTCGCTGATCACTGGTCACTGGTCACTGGTCACTGGTCACTGGTCAATGGTCACTGTCGCTGGTCACTGGTCACTGGTCACTGATCACTGGTCACTGGTCACTGGTCACTGGTCAATGGTCACTGTCGCTGGTCACTGTTCACTGGTCACTGATCACTGGTCACTGGTCACTGGTCACTGGTCACTGGTCACTGGTCACTGATCACTGGTCACTGGTCACTGGTCACTGGTCACTGGTCACTGGTCACTGGTCAATGGTCACTATCGCTGGTCAATGGTCACTGTCGCTGGGCACTGGTCATTGGTCACTTGTCACTGGTCACTGGTCACTGGTCACTGGTCACTGGTCACTGGTCACAGGTCAATGGTCACTGGTCACTGGACACAGGTCACTTGTCACTGGTCACTGGTCACTGGTCACAAGTCACTGGTCACTTGTCACTGGTCACTGGTCAATGGTCACTGTCGCTGGTCACTGGTCACTAGTCACTGGTCACTGGTCACTGGTCACTGGTCACAAGTCACTGGTCACTGGTCACTGGTCAATGGTCACTATCGCTGGTCACTTGTCACTGGTCACTGGTCACTGGTCACTGGTCACTGGTCACAAGTCACTGGTCGCTTGTCACTGGTCACTGGTCAATTGTCACTGTCGCTGGTCACTGGTCACTAGTCACTGGTCACTGGTCACTGGTCACTGGTCACTGGTCACTGGTCACTGGTCACAGGTCAATGGTCACTGGTCACTGGACACAGGTCACTGGTCACTAGTCACTGGTCACTGGTCACTGGTCACTGGTCACTGGTCACTGGTCACTAGTCACAGGTCAATGGTCACTGGTCACTGGACACAGGTCACTGGTCACTGGTCACTGGTCACTGGTCACTGGTCACTGGTCACTGGTCACTGGTCAATGGTCACTGGCCACTGGTCACTGGTCACTGGTCAATGGTCACTTTCGCTGGTCAATGGTCACTGTCGCTCGTAAACGGTCACTGTCGCTGGTCACTGGTCACTGGTCACTGGTCACTGGTCACTGGTCACTGGTCAATGGTCACTGGTCACTGGACACTGGTCACTGGTCACTGGTCACTGGTCACTGGTCACTGGTCAATGGTAACTTGTCACCGGTCACTGGTCACTGGTCACTGGTCAATGGTCACTGGCCACTGGTCACTGGTCACTGGTCAATGGTCACTTTCGCTGGTCAATGGTCACTGTCGCTGGTCACTGGTCACTGGTCACTGGTCACTGTCGCTGGTCACTGGTCACTGGTCACTGGTCACTGGTAACTGGTCAATGGTCACTGTCGCTGGTCACTGGTCACTGGTCACTGGTCACTGGTCAATGGTAACTTGTCACTGGGCAGTGGTCAATGGTCACTGGTCACTGGTCACTGGTCACTGGTCACTGGTCACAGGTCAATGGTCACTGGTCACTGGACACAGGTCACTGGTCACTGGTCACTGGTCACTGGTCACTGTTCACTGGTCACTGATCACTGGTCAATGGTCACCGTCGCTGGTCACTGTTCACTGGTCACTGATCACTGGTCACTAGTCACTGGTCACTGGTCACTGGTCACTGGTCAATGGTCACTATCGCTGGTCAATGGTCATTGTCGCTGGTCACTGGTCATTGGTCACTTGTCACTGGTCACTGGTCACTGGTCACTGGTCACTGGTCACTGGTCACTGGTCACTGGTCACTGGTCAATGGTCACTTTCGCTGGTCAATGGTCACTGTCGCTGGTAAACGGTCACTGTCGCTGGTCACTGGTCACTGGTCACTGGTCACTGGTCACTGGTCACTGGTCACTGGTCACTGGTCACTGGTCAATGGTCACTGGTCACTGGTCACTGGTCAATGGTCACTGTCGCTGGTCACTGGTCACTGGTCATTGGTCACTTGTCCCTGGGCAGTGGTCACTGGTCACTGGTCAATGGTCACTGTCGCTGGTCACTGGTCACTGGTCACTGGTCACTGGTCACTGGTCACTGGTCACTGGTCACTGGTCACTGGTCACTGGTCACTGGTCACTGGTCACAAGTCAGTGGTCACTTGTCACTGGTCAGTGGCCACTCGTCAATGGTCACTGGTCACTGGTCACTGGTCAATGGTCTCTGTCGCTGGTCACTGGTCACGATTCGCTGGTCCCTGGTCACTGGTACTGGTCAATGGTCACTGTCGCTGATCACTGGTCACTGGTCACTGGTCACAGGTCACTGGTCAATGGTCACTGTCGCTGGTCACTGGTCACTGGTCACTGATCACTGGTCACTGGTCACTGGTCACTGGTCACTGGTCACTGGTCAATGGTCACTGTCGCTGGTCACTGTTCACTGGTCACTGATCACTGGTCACTGGTAACTGGTCACTGGTCACTGGTCACTGATCACTGGTCACTGGTCACTGGTCACTGGTCACTGGTCACAGGTCAATGGTCACTGGTCACTGGTCACTGGTCAATGGTCACTGTCGCTGGTCACTGGTCACTGGTCAATGGTCACTTGTCCCTGGGCAGTGGTCACTGGTCACTGGTCAATGGTCACTGTCGCTGGTCACTGGTCACTGGTCACTTGTCACTGGTCACTGGTCACTGGTCACTGGTCACTGGTCACTGGTCACAAGTCACTGGTCACTTGTCACTGGTCAGTGGCCACTCGTAAATGGTCACTGGTCACTGGTCACTGGTCAATGGTCTCTGTCGCTGGTCACTGGTCACGATTCGCTGGTCCCTGGTCACTGGTACTGGTCAATGGTCACTGTCGCTGATCACTGGTCACTGGTCACTGGTCACTGGTCACTGGTCAATGGTCACTGTCGCTGGTCACTGGTCACTGGTCACTGATCACTGGTCACTGGTCACTGGTCACTGGTCACTGGTCACTGGTCAATGGTCACTGTCGCTGGTCACTGTTCACTGGTCACTGATCACTGGTCACTGGTCACTGGTCACTGGTCACTGGTCACTGGTCACTGGTCACTGGTCACTGATCACTGGTCACTGGTCACTGGTCACTGGTCACTGGTCACTGGTCACTGGTCAATGGTCACTATCGCTGGTCAATGGTCACTGTCGCTGGGCACTGGTCATTGGTCACTTGTCACTGGTCACTGGTCACTGGTCACTGGTCACTGGTCACTGGTCACAGGTCAATGGTCACTGGTCACTGGACACAGGTCACTTGTCACTGGTCACTGGTCACTGGTCACAAGTCACTGGTCACTTGTCACTGGTCACTGGTCAATGGTCACTGTCGCTGGTCACTGGTCACTAGTCACTGGTCACTGGTCACTGGTCACTGGTCACAAGTCACTGGTCACTGGTCACTGGTCAATGGTCACTATCGCTGGTCACTTGTCACTGGTCACTGGTCACTGGTCACTGGTCACAGGTCACAAGTCACTGGTCACTTGTCACTGGTCACTGGTCAATGGTCACTGTCGCTGGTCACTGGTCACTAGTCACTGGTCACTGGTCACTGGTCACTGGTCACTGGTCACTGGTCACTGGTCACAGGTCAATGGTCACTGGTCACTGGACACAGGTCACTGGTCACTAGTCACTGGTCACTGGTCACTGGTCACTGGTCACTGGTCACTGGTCACTGGTCACAGGTCAATGGTCACTGGTCACTGGACACAGGTCACTGGTCACTGGTCACTGGTCACTGGTCACTGGTCACTGGTCACTGGTCAATGGTCACTGGCCACTGGTCACTGGTCACTGGTCAATGGTCACTTTCGCTGGTCAATGGTCACTGTCGCTCGTAAACGGTCACTGTCTCTGGTCACTGGTCACTGGTCACTGGTCACTGGTCACTGGTCACTGGTCAATGGTCACTGGTCACTGGACACTGGTCACTGGTCACTGGTCACTGGTCACTGGTCACTGGTCAATGGTAACTTGTCACCGGTCACTGGTCACTGGTCACTGGTCAATGGTCACTGGCCACTGGTCACTGGTCACTGGTCAATGGTCACTTTCGCTGGTCAATGGTCACTGTCGCTGGTCACTGGTCACTGGTCACTGGTCACTGTCGCTGGTCACTGGTCACTGGTCACTGGTCACTGGTAACTGGTCAATGGTCACTGTCGCTGGTCACTGGTCACTGGTCACTGGTCACTGGTCAATGGTAACTTGTCACTGGGCAGTGGTCAATGGTCACTGGTCACTGGTCACTGGTCACTGGTCACTGGTCACAGGTCAATGGTCACTGGTCACTGGACACAGGTCACTGGTCACTGGTCACTGGTCACTGGTCACTGTTCACTGGTCACTGATCACTGGTCAATGGTCACCGTCGCTGGTCACTGTTCACTGGTCACTGATCACTGGTCACTAGTCACTGGTCACTGGTCACTGGTCACTGGTCAATGGTCACTATCGCTGGTCAATGGTCATTGTCGCTGGTCACTGGTCATTGGTCACTTGTCACTGGTCACTGGTCACTGGTCACTGGTCACTGGTCACTGGTCACTGGTCACTGGTCACTGGTCAATGGTCACTTTCGCTGGTCAATGGTCACTGTCGCTGGTAAACGGTCACTGTCGCTGGTCACTGGTCACTGGTCACTGGTCACTGGTCACTGGTCACTGGTCACTGGTCACTGGTCACTGGTCAATGGTCACTGGTCACTGGTCACTGGTCAATGGTCACTGTCGCTGGTCACTGGTCACTGGTCAATGGTCACTTGTCCCTGGGCAGTGGTCACTGGTCACTGGTCAATGGTCACTGTCGCTGGTCACTGGTCACTGGTCACTTGTCACTGGTCACTGGTCACTGGTCACTGGTCACTGGTCACTTGTCACTGGTCAGTGGCCACTCGTCAATGGTCACTGGTCACTGGTCACTGGTCAATGGTCTCTGTTGCTGGTCACTGGTCACTGGTCAATGGTCACTTGTCCCTGGGCAGTGGTCACTGGTCACTGGTCAATGGTCACTATCGCTGGTCAATAGTCACTGTCGCTGGTCACTGGTCACTGGTCACTTGTCACTGGTCACTGGTCACTGGTCACTGGTCACTGGTCACTGGTCACTGGTCACAAGTCACTGGTCACTTGTCACTGGTCAGTGGCCACTCGTCAATGGTCACTGGTCACTGGTCACTGGTCAATGGTCTCTGTCGCTGGTCACTGGTCACGATTCGCTGGTCCCTGGTCACTGGTACTGGTCAATGGTCACTGTCGCTGATCACTGGTCACTGGTCACTGGTCACTGGTCACTGGTCACTGGACACTGGTCACTGGTCACTGGTCACTGGTCACTGGTCACTGGTCAATGGTAACTTGTCACCGGTCACTGGTCACTGGTCACTGGTCAATGGTCACTGGCCACTGGTCACTGGTCACTGGTCAATGGTCACTTTCGCTGGTCAATGGTCACTGTCGCTGGTCACTGGTCACTGGTCACTGGTCACTGTCGCTGGTCACTGGTCACTGGTCACTGGTCACTGGTAACTGGTCAATGGTCACTGTCGCTGGTCACTGGTCACTGGTCACTGGTCACTGGTCAATGGTAACTTGTCACTGGGCAGTGGTCAATGGTCACTGGTCACTGGTCACTGGTCACTGGTCACTGGTCACAGGTCAATGGTCACTGGTCACTGGACACAGGTCACTGGTCACAGGTCACTGGTCACTGGTCACTGTTCACTGGTCACTGAATACTGGTCAATGGTCACCGTCGCTGGTCACTGTTCACTGGTCACTGATCACTGGTCACTAGTCACTGGTCACTGGTCACTGGTCACTGGTCAATGGTCACTATCGCTGGTCAATGGTCATTGTCGCTGGTCACTGGTCATTGGTCACTTGTCACTGGTCACTGGTCACTGGTCACTGGTCACTGGTCACTGGTCACTGGTCACTGGTCACTGGTCAATGGTCACTTTCGCTGCTCAATGGTCACTGTCGCTGGTAAACGGTCACTGTCGCTGGTCACTGGTCACTGGTCACTGGTCACTGGTCACTGGTCACTGGTCACTGGTCACTGGTCACTGGTCAATGGTCACTGGTCACTGGTCACTGGTCAATGGTCACTGTCGCTGGTCACTGGTCACTGGTCAATGGTCACTTGTCCCTGGGCAGTGGTCACTGGTCACTGGTCACTGGTCACTGGTCACTGGTCAATGGTCACTTTCGCTGGTCAATGGTCACTGTCGCTGGTAAACGGTCACTGTCGCTGGTCACTGGTCACTGGTCACTGGTCACTGGTCACTGGTCACTGGTCACTGTTCACTGGTCACTGATCACTGGTCAATGGTCACCGTCGCTGGTCACCGTTCACTGGTCACTGATCACTGGTCACTAGTCACTGGTCACTGGTCACTGGTCAATGGTCACTATCGCTGGTCAATGGTCATTGTCGCTGGTCACTGGTCATTGGTCACTTGTCACTGGTCACTGGTCACTGGTCACTGGTCACTGGTCACTGGTCACAGGTCAATGGTCACTGGTCACTGGTCACTGGTCAATGGTCACTGTCGCTGGTCACTGGTCACTGGTCAATGGTCACTTGTCCCTGGGCAGTGGTCACTGGTCACTTGTCAATGGTCACTATCGCTGGTCAATAGTCACTGTCGCTGGTCACTGGTCACTGGTCACTTGTCACTGGTCACTGGTCACTGGTCACAAGTCACTGGTCACTTGTCACTGGTCAGTGGCCACTCGTCAATGGTCACTGGTCACTGGTCACTGGTCAATGGTCTCTGTCGCTGGTCACTGGTCACGATTCGCTGGTCCCTGGTCACTGGTACTGGTCAATGGTCACTGTCGCTGATCACTGGTCACTGGTCACTGGTCACAGGTCACTGGTCAATGGTCACTGTCGCTGGTCACTGGTCACTGGTCACTGATCACTGGTCACTGGTCACTGGTCACTGGTCACTGGTCACTGGTCAATGGTCACTGTCGCTGGTCACTGTTCACTGGTCACTGATCACTGGTCACTGGTCACTGGTCACTGGTCACTGGTCACTGATCACTGGTCACTGGTCACTGGTCACTGGTCACTGGTCACAGGTCAATGGTCACTGGTCACTGGTCACTGGTCAATGGTCACTGTCGCTGGTCACTGGTCACTGGTCAATGGTCACTTGTCCCTGGGCAGTGGTCACTGGTCACTGGTCAATGGTCACTGTCGCTGGTCACTGGTCACTGGTCACTTGTCACTGGTCACTGGTCACTGGTCACTGGTCACTGGTCACTGGTCACAAGTCACTGGTCACTTGTCACTGGTCAGTGGCCACTCGTCAATGGTCACTGGTCACTGGTCACTGGTCAATGGTCTCTGTCGCTGGTCACTGGTCACGATTCGCTGGTCCCTGGTCACTGGTACTGGTCAATGGTCACTGTCGCTGATCACTGGTCACTGGTCACTGGTCACTGGTCACTGGTCAATGGTCACTGTCGCTGGTCACTGGTCACTGGTCACTGATCACTGGTCACTGGTCACTGGTCACTGGTCAATGGTCACTGTCGCTGGTCACTGTTCACTGGTCACTGATCACTGGTCACTGGTCACTGGTCACTGGTCACTGGTCACTGGTCACTGATCACTGGTCACTGGTCACTGGTCACTGGTCACTGGTCACTGGTCACTGGTCAATGGTCACTATCGCTGGTCAATGGTCACTGTCGCTGGGCACTGGTCATTGGTCACTTGTCACTGGTCACTGGTCACTGGTCACTGGTCACTGGTCACTGGTCACAGGTCAATGGTCACTGGTCACTGGACACAGGTCACTTGTCACTGGTCACTGGTCACTGGTCACAAGTCACTGGTCACTTGTCACTGGTCACTGGTCAATGGTCACTGTCGCTGGTCACTGGTCACTAGTCACTGGTCACTGGTCACTGGTCACTGGTCACAAGTCACTGGTCACTGGTCACTGGTCAATGGTCACTATCGCTGGTCACTTGTCACTGGTCACTGGTCACTGGTCACTGGTCACTGGTCACAAGTCACTGGTCGCTTGTCACTGGTCACTGGTCAATGGTCACTGTCGCTGGTCACTGGTCACTAGTCACTGGTCACTGGTCACTGGTCACTGGTCACTGGTCACTGGTCACTGGTCACAGGTCAATGGTCACTGGTCACTGGACACAGGTCACTGGTCACTAGTCACTGGTCACTGGTCACTGGTCACTGGTCACTGGTCACTGGTCACTAGTCACAGGTCAATGGTCACTGGTCACTGGACACAGGTCACTGGTCACTGGTCACTGGTCACTGGTCACTGGTCACTGGTCACTGGTCAATGGTCACTGGCCACTGGTCACTGGTCACTGGTCAATGGTCACTTTCGCTGGTCAATGGTCACTGTCGCTCGTAAACGGTCACTGTCGCTGGTCACTGGTCACTGGTCACTGGTCACTGGTCACTGGTCACTGGTCAATGGTCACTGGTCACTGGACACTGGTCACTGGTCACTGGTCACTGGTCACTGGTCACTGGTCAATGGTAACTTGTCACCGGTCACTGGTCACTGGTCACTGGTCAATGGTCACTGGCCACTGGTCACTGGTCACTGGTCAATGGTCACTTTCGCTGGTCAATGGTCACTGTCGCTGGTCACTGGTCACTGGTCACTGGTCACTGTCGCTGGTCACTGGTCACTGGTCACTGGTCACTGGTAACTGGTCAATGGTCACTGTCGCTGGTCACTGGTCACTGGTCACTGGTCACTGGTCAATGGTAACTTGTCACTGGGCAGTGGTCAATGGTCACTGGTCACTGGTCACTGGTCACTGGTCACTGGTCACAGGTCAATGGTCACTGGTCACTGGACACAGGTCACTGGTCACTGGTCACTGGTCACTGGTCACTGTTCACTGGTCACTGATCACTGGTCAATGGTCACCGTCGCTGGTCACTGTTCACTGGTCACTGATCACTGGTCACTAGTCACTGGTCACTGGTCACTGGTCACTGGTCAATGGTCACTATCGCTGGTCAATGGTCATTGTCGCTGGTCACTGGTCATTGGTCACTTGTCACTGGTCACTGGTCACTGGTCACTGGTCACTGGTCACTGGTCACTGGTCACTGGTCACTGGTCAATGGTCACTTTCGCTGGTCAATGGTCACTGTCGCTGGTAAACGGTCACTGTCGCTGGTCACTGGTCACTGGTCACTGGTCACTGGTCACTGGTCACTGGTCACTGGTCACTGGTCACTGGTCAATGGTCACTGGTCACTGGTCACTGGTCAATGGTCACTGTCGCTGGTCACTGGTCACTGGTCATTGGTCACTTGTCCCTGGGCAGTGGTCACTGGTCACTGGTCAATGGTCACTGTCGCTGGTCACTGGTCACTGGTCACTGGTCACTGGTCACTGGTCACTGGTCACTGGTCACTGGTCACTGGTCACTGGTCACTGGTCACTGGTCACAAGTCAGTGGTCACTTGTCACTGGTCAGTGGCCACTCGTCAATGGTCACTGGTCACTGGTCACTGGTCAATGGTCTCTGTCGCTGGTCACTGGTCACGATTCGCTGGTCCCTGGTCACTGGTACTGGTCAATGGTCACTGTCGCTGATCACTGGTCACTGGTCACTGGTCACAGGTCACTGGTCAATGGTCACTGTCGCTGGTCACTGGTCACTGGTCACTGATCACTGGTCACTGGTCACTGGTCACTGGTCACTGGTCACTGGTCAATGGTCACTGTCGCTGGTCACTGTTCACTGGTCACTGATCACTGGTCACTGGTCACTGGTCACTGGTCACTGGTCACTGATCACTGGTCACTGGTCACTGGTCACTGGTCACTGGTCACAGGTCAATGGTCACTGGTCACTGGTCACTGGTCAATGGTCACTGTCGCTGGTCACTGGTCACTGGTCAATGGTCACTTGTCCCTGGGCAGTGGTCACTGGTCACTGGTCAATGGTCACTGTCGCTGGTCACTGGTCACTGGTCACTTGTCACTGGTCACTGGTCACTGGTCACTGGTCACTGGTCACTGGTCACAAGTCACTGGTCACTTGTCACTGGTCAGTGGCCACTCGTAAATGGTCACTGGTCACTGGTCACTGGTCAATGGTCTCTGTCGCTGGTCACTGGTCACGATTCGCTGGTCCCTGGTCACTGGTACTGGTCAATGGTCACTGTCGCTGATCACTGGTCACTGGTCACTGGTCACTGGTCACTGGTCAATGGTCACTGTCGCTGGTCACTGGTCACTGGTCACTGATCACTGGTCACTGGTCACTGGTCACTGGTCACTGGTCACTGGTCAATGGTCACTGTCGCTGGTCACTGTTCACTGGTCACTGATCACTGGTCACTGGTCACTGGTCACTGGTCACTGGTCACTGGTCACTGGTCACTGGTCACTGATCACTGGTCACTGGTCACTGGTCACTGGTCACTGGTCACTGGTCACTGGTCAATGGTCACTATCGCTGGTCAATGGTCACTGTCGCTGGGCACTGGTCATTGGTCACTTGTCACTGGTCACTGGTCACTGGTCACTGGTCTCTGGTCACTGGTCACAGGTCAATGGTCACTGGTCACTGGACACAGGTCACTTGTCACTGGTCACTGGTCACTGGTCACAAGTCACTGGTCACTTGTCACTGGTCACTGGTCAATGGTCACTGTCGCTGGTCACTGGTCACTAGTCACTGGTCACTGGTCACTGGTCACTGGTCACAAGTCACTGGTCACTGGTCACTGGTCAATGGTCACTATCGCTGGTCACTTGTCACTGGTCACTGGTCACTGGTCACTGGTCACAGGTCACAAGTCACTGGTCACTTGTCACTGGTCACTGGTCAATGGTCACTGTCGCTGGTCACTGGTCACTAGTCACTGGTCACTGGTCACTGGTCACTGGTCACTGGTCACTGGTCACTGGTCACAGGTCAATGGTCACTGGTCACTGGACACAGGTCACTGGTCACTAGTCACTGGTCACTGGTCACTGGTCACTGGTCACTGGTCACTGGTCACTGGTCACAGGTCAATGGTCACTGGTCACTGGACACAGGTCACTGGTCACTGGTCACTGGTCACTGGTCACTGGTCACTGGTCACTGGTCAATGGTCACTGGCCACTGGTCACTGGTCACTGGTCAATGGTCACTTTCGCTGGTCAATGGTCACTGTCGCTCGTAAACGGTCACTGTCTCTGGTCACTGGTCACTGGTCACTGGTCACTGGTCACTGGTCACTGGTCAATGGTCACTGGTCACTGGACACTGGTCACTGGTCACTGGTCACTGGTCACTGGTCACTGGTCAATGGTAACTTGTCACCGGTCACTGGTCACTGGTCACTGGTCAATGGTCACTGGCCACTGGTCACTGGTCACTGGTCAATGGTCACTTTCGCTGGTCAATGGTCACTGTCGCTGGTCACTGGTCACTGGTCACTGGTCACTGTCGCTGGTCACTGGTCACTGGTCACTGGTCACTGGTAACTGGTCAATGGTCACTGTCGCTGGTCACTGGTCACTGGTCACTGGTCACTGGTCAATGGTAACTTGTCACTGGGCAGTGGTCAATGGTCACTGGTCACTGGTCACTGGTCACTGGTCACTGGTCACAGGTCAATGGTCACTGGTCACTGGACACAGGTCACTGGTCACTGGTCACTGGTCACTGGTCACTGTTCACTGGTCACTGATCACTGGTCAATGGTCACCGTCGCTGGTCACTGTTCACTGGTCACTGATCACTGGTCACTAGTCACTGGTCACTGGTCACTGGTCACTGGTCAATGGTCACTATCGCTGGTCAATGGTCATTGTCGCTGGTCACTGGTCATTGGTCACTTGTCACTGGTCACTGGTCACTGGTCACTGGTCACTGGTCACTGGTCACTGGTCACTGGTCACTGGTCAATGGTCACTTTCGCTGGTCAATGGTCACTGTCGCTGGTAAACGGTCACTGTCGCTGGTCACTGGTCACTGGTCACTGGTCACTGGTCACTGGTCACTGGTCACTGGTCACTGGTCACTGGTCAATGGTCACTGGTCACTGGTCACTGGTCAATGGTCACTGTCGCTGGTCACTGGTCACTGGTCAATGGTCACTTGTCCCTGGGCAGTGGTCACTGGTCACTGGTCAATGGTCACTGTCGCTGGTCACTGGTCACTGGTCACTTGTCACTGGTCACTGGTCACTGGTCACTGGTCACTGGTCACTTGTCACTGGTCAGTGGCCACTCGTCAATTGTCACTGGTCACTGGTCACTGGTCAATGGTCTCTGTTGCTGGTCACTGGTCACTGGTCAATGGTCACTTGTCCCTGGGCAGTGGTCACTGGTCACTGGTCAATGGTCACTATCGCTGGTCAATAGTCACTGTCGCTGGTCACTGGTCACTGGTCACTTGTCACTGGTCACTGGTCACTGGTCACTGGTCACTGGTCACTGGTCACTGGTCACAAGTCACTGGTCACTTGTCACTGGTCAGTGGCCACTCGTCAATGGTCACTGGTCACTGGTCACTGGTCAATGGTCTCTGTCGCTGGTCACTGGTCACGATTCGCTGGTCCCTGGTCACTGGTACTGGTCAATGGTCACTGTCGCTGATCACTGGTCACTGGTCACTGGTCACTGGTCACTGGTCACTGGACACTGGTCACTGGTCACTGGTCACTGGTCACTGGTCACTGGTCAATGGTAACTTGTCACCGGTCACTGGTCACTGGTCACTGGTCAATGGTCACTGGCCACTGGTCACTGGTCACTGGTCAATGGTCACTTTCGCTGGTCAATGGTCACTGTCGCTGGTCACTGGTCACTGGTCACTGGTCACTGTCGCTGGTCACTGGTCACTGGTCACTGGTCACTGGTAACTGGTCAATGGTCACTGTCGCTGGTCACTGGTCACTGGTCACTGGTCACTGGTCAATGGTAACTTGTCACTGGGCAGTGGTCAATGGTCACTGGTCACTGGTCACTGGTCACTGGTCACTGGTCACAGGTCAATGGTCACTGGTCACTGGACACAGGTCACTGGTCACAGGTCACTGGTCACTGGTCACTGTTCACTGGTCACTGAATACTGGTCAATGGTCACCGTCGCTGGTCACTGTTCACTGGTCACTGATCACTGGTCACTAGTCACTGGTCACTGGTCACTGGTCACTGGTCAATGGTCACTATCGCTGGTCAATGGTCATTGTCGCTGGTCACTGGTCATTGGTCACTTGTCACTGGTCACTGGTCACTGGTCACTGGTCACTGGTCACTGGTCACTGGTCACTGGTCACTGGTCAATGGTCACTTTCGCTGCTCAATGGTCACTGTCGCTGGTAAACGGTCACTGTCGCTGGTCACTGGTCACTGGTCACTGGTCACTGGTCACTGGTCACTGGTCACTGGTCACTGGTCACTGGTCAATGGTCACTGGTCACTGGTCACTGGTCAATGGTCACTGTCGCTGGTCACTGGTCACTGGTCAATGGTCACTTGTCCCTGGGCAGTGGTCACTGGTCACTGGTCACTGGTCACTGGTCACTGGTCAATGGTCACTTTCGCTGGTCAATGGTCACTGTCGCTGGTAAACGGTCACTGTCGCTGGTCACTGGTCACTGGTCACTGGTCACTGGTCACTGGTCACTGGTCACTGTTCACTGGTCACTGATCACTGGTCAATGGTCACCGTCGCTGGTCACCGTTCACTGGTCACTGATCACTGGTCACTAGTCACTGGTCACTGGTCACTGGTCAATGGTCACTATCGCTGGTCAATGGTCATTGTCGCTGGTCACTGGTCATTGGTCACTTGTCACTGGTCACTGGTCACTGGTCACTGGTCACTGGTCACTGGTCACAGGTCAATGGTCACTGGTCACTGGTCACTGGTCAATGGTCACTGTCGCTGGTCACTGGTCACTGGTCAATGGTCACTTGTCCCTGGGCAGTGGTCACTGGTCACTTGTCAATGGTCACTATCGCTGGTCAATAGTCACTGTCGCTGGTCACTGGTCACTGGTCACTTGTCACTGGTCACTGGTCACTGGTCACTGGTCACTGGTCACTGGTCACAAGTCACTGGTCACTTGTCACTGGTCAGTGGCCACTCGTCAATGGTCACTGGTCACTGGTCACTGGTCAATGGTCTCTGTCGCTGGTCACTGGTCACGATTCGCTGGTCCCTGGTCACTGGTACTGGTCAATGGTCACTGTCGCTGATCACTGGTCACTGGTCACTGGTCACAGGTCACTGGTCAATGGTCACTGTCGCTGGTCACTGGTCACTGGTCACTGATCACTGGTCACTGGTCACTGGTCACTGGTCACTGGTCACTGGTCAATGGTCACTGTCGCTGGTCACTGTTCACTGGTCACTGATCACTGGTCACTGGTCACTGGTCACTGGTCACTGGTCACTGATCACTGGTCACTGGTCACTGGTCACTGGTCACTGGTCACAGGTCAATGGTCACTGGTCACTGGTCACTGGTCAATGGTCACTGTCGCTGGTCACTGGTCACTGGTCAATGGTCACTTGTCCCTGGGCAGTGGTCACTGGTCACTGGTCAATGGTCACTGTCGCTGGTCACTGGTCACTGGTCACTTGTCACTGGTCACTGGTCACTGGTCACTGGTCACTGGTCACTGGTCACTGGTCACAAGTCACTGGTCACTTGTCACTGGTCAGTGGCCACTCGTCAATGGTCACTGGTCACTGGTCACTGGTCAATGGTCTCTGTCGCTGGTCACTGGTCACGATTCGCTGGTCCCTGGTCACTGGTACTGGTCAATGGTCACTGTCGCTGATCACTGGTCACTGGTCACTGGTCACTGGTCACTGGTCAATGGTCACTGTCGCTGGTCACTGGTCACTGGTCACTGATCACTGGTCACTGGTCACTGGTCACTGGTCAATGGTCACTGTCGCTGGTCACTGTTCACTGGTCACTGATCACTGGTCACTGGTCACTGGTCACTGGTCACTGGTCACTGGTCACTGATCACTGGTCACTGGTCACTGGTCACTGGTCACTGGTCACTGGTCACTGGTCAATGGTCACTATCGCTGGTCAATGGTCACTGTCGCTGGGCACTGGTCATTGGTCACTTGTCACTGGTCACTGGTCACTGGTCACTGGTCACTGGTCACTGGTCACAGGTCAATGGTCACTGGTCACTGGACACAGGTCACTTGTCACTGGTCACTGGTCACTGGTCACAAGTCACTGGTCACTTGTCACTGGTCACTGGTCAATGGTCACTGTCGCTGGTCACTGGTCACTAGTCACTGGTCACTGGTCACTGGTCACTGGTCACAAGTCACTGGTCACTGGTCACTGGTCAATGGTCACTATCGCTGGTCACTTGTCACTGGTCACTGGTCACTGGTCACTGGTCACTGGTCACAAGTCACTGGTCGCTTGTCACTGGTCACTGGTCAATGGTCACTGTCGCTGGTCACTGGTCACTAGTCACTGGTCACTGGTCACTGGTCACTGGTCACTGGTCACTGGTCACTGGTCACAGGTCAATGGTCACTGGTCACTGGACACAGGTCACTGGTCACTAGTCACTGGTCACTGGTCACTGGTCACTGGTCACTGGTCACTGGTCACTAGTCACAGGTCAATGGTCACTGGTCACTGGACACAGGTCACTGGTCACTGGTCACTGGTCACTGGTCACTGGTCACTGGTCACTGGTCAATGGTCACTGGCCACTGGTCACTGGTCACTGGTCAATGGTCACTTTCGCTGGTCAATGGTCACTGTCGCTCGTAAACGGTCACTGTCGCTGGTCACTGGTCACTGGTCACTGGTCACTGGTCACTGGTCACTGGTCAATGGTCACTGGTCACTGGACACTGGTCACTGGTCACTGGTCACTGGTCACTGGTCACTGGTCAATGGTAACTTGTCACCGGTCACTGGTCACTGGTCACTGGTCAATGGTCACTGGCCACTGGTCACTGGTCACTGGTCAATGGTCACTTTCGCTGGTCAATGGTCACTGTCGCTGGTCACTGGTCACTGGTCACTGGTCACTGTCGCTGGTCACTGGTCACTGGTCACTGGTCACTGGTAACTGGTCAATGGTCACTGTCGCTGGTCACTGGTCACTGGTCACTGGTCACTGGTCAATGGTAACTTGTCACTGGGCAGTGGTCAATGGTCACTGGTCACTGGTCACTGGTCACTGGTCACTGGTCACAGGTCAATGGTCACTGGTCACTGGACACAGGTCACTGGTCACTGGTCACTGGTCACTGGTCACTGTTCACTGGTCACTGATCACTGGTCAATGGTCACCGTCGCTGGTCACTGTTCACTGGTCACTGATCACTGGTCACTAGTCACTGGTCACTGGTCACTGGTCACTGGTCAATGGTCACTATCGCTGGTCAATGGTCATTGTCGCTGGTCACTGGTCATTGGTCACTTGTCACTGGTCACTGGTCACTGGTCACTGGTCACTGGTCACTGGTCACTGGTCACTGGTCACTGGTCAATGGTCACTTTCGCTGGTCAATGGTCACTGTCGCTGGTAAACGGTCACTGTCGCTGGTCACTGGTCACTGGTCACTGGTCACTGGTCACTGGTCACTGGTCACTGGTCACTGGTCACTGGTCAATGGTCACTGGTCACTGGTCACTGGTCAATGGTCACTGTCGCTGGTCACTGGTCACTGGTCATTGGTCAATTGTCCCTGGGCAGTGGTCACTGGTCACTGGTCAATGGTCACTGTCGCTGGTCACTGGTCACTGGTCACTTGTCACTGGTCACTGGTCACTGGTCACTGGTCACTGGTCACTGGTCACAAGTCACTGGTCACTTGTCACTGGTCAGTGGCCACTCGTCAATGGTCACTGGTCACTGGTCACTGGTCAATGGTCTCTGTCGCTGGTCACTGGTCACTGGTCAATGGTCACTTGTCCCTGGGCAGTGGTCACTGGTCACTGGTCAATGGTCACTATCGCTGGTCAATAGTCACTGTCGCTGGTCACTGGTCACTGGTCACTTGTCACTGGTCACTGGTCACTGGTCACTGGTCACTTGTCCCTGGGCAGTGGTCACTGGTCACTGGTCAATGGTCACTGTCGCTGGTCACTGGTCACTGGTCACTTGTCACTGGTCACTGGTCACTGGTCACTGGTCACTGGTCACTGGTCACAAGTCACTGGTCACTTGTCACTGGTCAGAGGCCACTCGTCAATGGTCACTGGTCACTGGTCACTGGTCAATGGTCTCTGTCGCTGGTCACTGGTCACTGGTCAATGGTCACTTGTCCCTGGGCAGTGGTCACTGGTCACTGGTCAATGGTCACTATCGCTGGTCAATAGTCACTGTCGCTGGTCACTGGTCACTGGTCACTTGTCACTGGTCACTGGTCACTGGTCAGTGGCCACTCGTCAATGGTCACTGGTCACTGGTCACTGGTCAATGGTCTCTGTCGCTGGTCACTGGTCACGATTCGCTGGTCCCTGGTCACTGGTACTGGTCAATGGTCACTGTCGCTGATCACTGGTCACTGGTCACTGGTCACTGGTCACTGGTCAATGGTCACTGTCGCTGGTCACTGGTCACTGGTTTACTGATCACTGGTCACTGGTCACTGGTCACTGGTCACTGGTCACTGGTCAATGGTCACTGTCGCTGGTCACTGTTCACTGGTCACTGATCACTGGTCACTGGTCACTGGTCACTGGTCACTGATCACTGGTCACTGGTCACTGGTCACTGGTCACTGGTCACAGGTCAATGGTCACTGGTCACTGGTCACTGGTCAATGGTCACTGTCGCTGGTCACTGGTCACTGGTCAATGGTCACTTGTCCCTGGGCAGTGGTCACTGGTCACTGGTCAATGGTCACTGTCGCTGGTCACTGGTCACTGGTCACTTGTCACTGGTCACTGGTCACTGGTCACTGGTCACTGGTCACTGGTCACAAGTCACTGGTCAGTGGCCACTCGTCAATGGTCACTGGTCACTGGTCACTGGTCAATGGTCTCTGTCGCTGGTCACTGGTCACGATTCGCTGGTCCCTGGTCACTGGTACTGGTCAATGGTCACTGTCGCTGATCACTGGTCACTGGTCACTGGTCACTGGTCACTGGTCAATGGTCACTGTCGCTGGTCACTGGTCACTGGTCACTGATCACTGGTCACTGTTCACTGGTCACTGATCACTGGTCACTGGTCACTTGTCACTGGTCACTGGTCACTGGTCACTGGTCACTGATCACTGGTCACTGGTCACTGGTCACTGGTCACTGGTCACAGGTCAATGGTCACTGGTCACTGGTCACTGGTCAATGGTCACTGGTCACTGGTCACTGATCACTGGTCACTGGTCACTGGTCACTGGTCACTGGTCACAGGTCAATGGTCACTGGTCACTGGTCACTGGTCAATGGTCACTGTCGCTGGTCACTGGTCACTGGACAATGGTCACTTGTCCCTGGGCAGTGGTCACTGGTCACTGGTCAATGGTCACTGTCGCTGGTCACTGGTCACTGGTCACTTGTCACTGGTCACTGGTCACTGGTCACTGGTCACTGGTCACTGGTCACAAGTCACTGGTCAGTGGCCACTCGTCAATGGTCACTGGTCACTGGTCACTGGTCAATGGTCTCTGTCGCTGGTCACTGGTCACTGGTCACTGGTCACTGGTCACTGGTCACTGATCACTGGTCACTGGTCACTGGTCACTGGTCACTGGTCACAGGTCAATGGTCACTGGTCACTGGTCACTGGTCAATGGTCACTGTCGCTGGTCACTGGTCACTGGTCAATGGTCACTTGTCCCTGGGCAGTGGTCACTGGTCACTGGTCACTTGTCACTGGTCACTGGTCACTGGTCACTGGTCACTGGTCACTGGTCACAAGTCACTGGTCACTTGTCACTGGTCAGTGGCCACTCGTCAATGGTCACTGGTCACTGGTCACTGGTCAATGGTCTCTGTCGCTGGTCACTGGTCACGATTCGCTGGTCCCTGGTCACTGGTACTGGTCAATGGTCACTGTCGCTGATCACTGGTCACTGGTCACTGGTCACTGGTCACTGGTCAATGGTCACTGTCGCTGGTCACTGGTCACTGGTCACTGATCACTGGTCACTGGTCACTGGTCACTGGTCACTGGTCACTGGTCAATGGTCACTGTCGCTGGTCACTGTTCACTGGTCACTGATCACTGGTCACTGGTCACTGGTCACTGGTCACTGGTCACTGGTCACTGGTCACTGATCACTGGTCACTGGTCACTGGTCACTGGTCACTGGTCACTGGTCAATGGTCACTATCGCTGGTCAATGGTCACTGTCGCTGGTCACTGGTCATTGGTCACTTGTCACTGGTCACTGGTCACTGGTCACTGGTCACTGGTCACTGGTCACTGGTCACAGGTCAATAGTCACTGGTCACTGGACACAGGTCACTTGTCACTGGTCACTGGTCACTGGTCACAAGTCACTCGTCACTTGTCACTGGTCACTGGTCAATGGTCACTGTCGCTGGTCACTGGTCACTAGTCACTGGTCACTGGTCACTGGTCACTGGTCACAAGTCACTGGTCACTGGTCACTGGTCAATGGTCACTATCGCTGGTCACTTGTCACTGGTCACTGGTCACTGGTCACTGGTCACTGGTCACAAGTCACTGGTCACTTGTCACTGGTCACTGGTCAATGGTCACTGTCGCTGGTCACTGGTCACTAGTCACTGGTCACTGGTCACTGGTCACTGGTCACTGGTCACTGGTCACTGGTCACTGGTCACAGGTCAATGGTCACTGGTCACTGGACACAGGTCACTGGTCACTAGTCACTGGTCACTGGTCACTGGTCACTGGTCACTGGTCACTGGTCACAGGTCAATGGTCACTGGTCACTGGACACAGGTCACTGGTCACTGGTCACTGGTCACTGGTCACTGGTCACTGGTCACTGGTCACTGGTCACTGGTCACTGGTCAATGGTCACTGGTCACTGGACACTGGTCACTGGTCACTGGTCTCTGGTCACGGGTCAATGGTCACTGGTCACTGGACACTGGTCACTGGTCACTGGTCAATGGTAACTTGTCACCGGTCACTGGTCACTGGTCACTGGTCAATGGTCACTGGCCACTGGTCACTGGTCACTGGTCAATGGTCACTTTCGCTGGTCAATGGTCACTGTCGCTAGTCACTGGTCACTGGTCACTGGTCACTGTCGCTGGTCACTGGTCACTGGTCACTGGTCACTGGTAACTGGTCAATGGTCACTGTCGCTGGTCACTGGTCACTGGTCACTGGTCACTGGTCAATGGTAACTTGTCACTGGGCAGTGGTCAATGGTCACTGGTCACTGGTCACTGGTCACTGGTCACTGGTCACAGGTCAATGGTCACTGGTCACTGGACACAGGTCACTGGTCACTGGTCACTGGTCACTGGTCACTGTTCACTGGTCACTGAATACTGGTCAATGGTCACCGTCGCTGGTCACTGTTCACTGGTCACTGATCACTGGTCACTAGTCACTGGTCACTGGTCACTGGTCACTGGTCAATGGTCACTATCGCTGGTCAATGGTCATTGTCGCTGGTCACTGGTCATTGGTCACTTGTCACTGGTCACTGGTCACTGGTCACTGGTCACTGGTCACTGGTCACTGGTCACTGGTCACTGGTCACTGGTCAATGGTCACTTTCGCTGGTCAATGGTCACTGTCGCTGGTAAACGGTCACTGTCGCTGGTCACTGGTCACTGGTCACTGGTCACTGGTCACTGGTCACAGGTCACTGGTCACTGGTCACTGGCCAATGGTCACTGGTCACTGGTCACTGGTCAATGGTCACTGTCGCTGGTCACTGGTCACTGGTCAATGGTCACTTGTCCCTGGGCAGTGGTCACTGGTCACTGGTCACTGGTCACTGGTCACTGGTCAATGGTCACTTTCGCTGGTCAATGGTCACTGTCGCTGGTAAACGGTCACTGTCGCTGGTCACTGGTCACTGGTCACTGGTCACTGGTCACTGGTCACTGGTCACTGTTCACTGGTCACTGATCACTGGTCAATGGTCACCGTCGCTGGTCACCGTTCACTGGTCACTGATCACTGGTCACTAGTCACTGGTCACTGGTCACTGGTCAATGGTCACTATCGCTGGTCAATGGTCATTGTCGCTGGTCACTGGTCATTGGTCACTTGTCACTGGTCACTGGTCACTGGTCACTGGTCACTGGTCACTGGTCACAGGTCAATGGTCACTGGTCACTGGTCACTGGTCAATGGTCACTGTCGCTGGTCACTGGTCACTGGTCAATGGTCACTTGTCCCTGGGCAGTGGTCACTGGTCACTGGTCAATGGTCACTATCGCTGGTCAATAGTCACTGTCGCTGGTCACTGGTCACTGGTCACTTGTCACTGGTCACTGGTCACTGGTCACTGGTCACTGGTCACTGGTCACAAGTCACTGCTCACTTGTCACTGGTCAGTGGCCACTCGTCAATGGTCACTGGTCACTGGTCACTGGTCAATGGTCTCTGTCGCTGGTCACTGGTCACGATTCGCTGGTCCCTGGTCACTGGTACTGGTCAATGGTCACTGTCGCTGATCACTGGTCACTGGTCACTGGTCACAGGTCACTGGTCAATGGTCACTGTCGCTGGTCACTGGTCACTGGTCACTGATCACTGGTCACTGGTCACTGGTCACTGGTCACTGGTCACTGGTCAATGGTCACTGTCGCTGGTCACTGTTCACTGGTCACTGATCACTGGTCACTGGTCACTGGTCACTGGTCACTGGTCACTGATCACTGGTCACTGGTCACTGGTCACTGGTCACTGGTCACAGGTCAATGGTCACTGGTCACTGGTCACTGGTCAATGGTCACTGTCGCTGGTCACTGGTCACTGGTCACTGGTCACTGGTCACTTGTCACTGGTCACTGGTCACTGGTCACTGGTCACTGGTCACTGGTCACAAGTCACTGGTCACTTGTCACTGGTCAGTGGCCACTCGTCAATGGTCACTGGTCACTGGTCACTGGTCAATGGTCTCTGTCGCTGGTCACTGGTCACGATTCGCTGGTCCCTGGTCACTGGTACTGGTCAATGGTCACTGTCGCTGATCACTGGTCACTGGTCACTGGTCACTGGTCACTGGTCAATGGTCACTGTCGCTGGTCACTGGTCACTGGTCACTGATCACTGGTCACTGGTCACTGGTCACTGGTCACTGGTCACTGGTCAATGGTCACTGTCGCTGGTCACTGTTCACTGGTCACTGATCACTGGTCACTGGTCACTGGTCACTGGTCACTGGTCACTGATCACTGGTCACTGGTCACTGGTCACTGGTCACTGGTCACTGGTCACTGGTCAATGGTCACTATCGCTGGTCAATGGTCACTGTCGCTGGGCACTGGTCATTGGTCACTTGTCACTGGTCACTGGTCACTGGTCACTGGTCACTGGTCACTGGTCACAGGTCAATGGTCACTGGTCACTGGACACAGGTCACTTGTCACTGGTCACTGGTCACTGGTCACAAGTCACTGGTCACTTGTCACTGGTCACTGGTCAATGGTCACTGTCGCTGGTCACTGGTCACTAGTCACTGGTCACTGGTCACTGGTCACTGGTCACAAGTCACTGGTCACTGGTCACTGGTCAATGGTCACTATCGCTGGTCACTTGTCACTGGTCACTGGTCAATGGTCACTGTCGCTGGTCACTGGTCACTAGTCACTGGTCACTGGTCACTGGTCACTGGTCACTGGTCACTGGTCACTGGTCACAGGTCAATGGTCACTGGTCACTGGACACAGGTCACTGGTCACTAGTCACTGGTCACTGGTCACTGGTCACTGGTCACTGGTCACTGGTCACTGGTCACAGGTCAATGGTCACTGGTCACTGGACACAGGTCACTGGTCACTGGTCACTGGTCACTGGTCACTGGTCACTGGTCACTGGTCACTGGTCAATGGTCACTGGCCACTGGTCACTGGTCACTGGTCAATGGTCACTTTCGCTGGTCAATGGTCACTGTCGCTCGTAAACGGTCACTGTCGCTGGTCACTGGTCACTGGTCACTGGTCACTGGTCACTGGTCACTGGTCAATGGTCACTGGTCACTGGACACTGGTCACTGGTCACTGGTCACTGGTCACTGGTCACTGGTCAATGGTAACTTGTCACCGGTCACTGGTCACTGGTCACTGGTCAATGGTCACTGGCCACTGGTCACTGGTCACTGGTCAATGGTCACTTTCGCTGGTCAATGGTCACTGTCGCTGGTCACTGGTCACTGTCGCTGGTCACTGGTCACTGGTCACTGGTCACTGGTAACTGGTCAATGGTCACTGTCGCTGGTCACTGGTCACTGGTCACTGGTCACTGGTCAATGGTAACTTGTCACTGGGCAGTGGTCAATGGTCACTGGTCACTGGTCACTGGTCACTGGTCACTGGTCACAGGTCAATGGTCACTGGTCGCTGGTCACTGTTCACTGGTCACTGATCACTGGTCACTAGTCACTGGTCACTGGTCAATGGTCACTGTCGCTGGTCACTGGTCACTGGTCACTTGTCACTGGTCACTGGTCACTGGTCACTGGTCACTGGTCACCGGTCACTGGTCAATGGTCACTGGCCACTGGTCACTGGTCACTGGTCAATGGTCACTTTCGCTGGTCAATGGTCACTGTCGCTGGTAAACGGTCACTGTCGCTGGTCACTGGTCACTGGTCACTGGTCACTGGTCACTGGTCACTGGTCACTGGTCACTGGACACTGGTCACAGGTCAATGGTCACTGGTCACTGGACACAGGTCACTGGTCACTGGTCACCGGTCACTGGTCACTGGTCACTGGTCAATGGTCACTGGCCACTGGTCACTGGTCACTGTCGCTGGTCACTGGTCACTGGTCACTGGTCACTGGTCACTGGTAACTGGTCAATGGTCACTGTCGCTGGTCACTGGTCACTGGTCACTGGTCACTGGTCAATGGTAACTTGTCACTGGGCAGTGGTCAATGGTCACTGGTCACTGGTCACTGGTCACTGGTCACTGGTCACAGGTCAATGGTCACTAGTCACTGGACACAGGTCACTGGTCACGGGTCACTGGTCACTGGTCACTGTTCACTGGTCACTGATCACTGGTCAATGGTCACCGTCGCTGGTCACCGTTCACTGGTCACTGATCACTGGTCACTAGTCACTGGTCACTGGTCACTGGTCAATGGTCACTATCGCTGGTCAATGGTCATTGTCGCTGGTCACTGGTCATTGGTCACTTGTCACTGGTCACTGGTCACTGGTCACTGGTCACTGGTCACTGGTCACAGGTCAATGGTCACTGGTCACTGGTCACTGGTCAATGGTCACTGTCGCTGGTCACTGGTCACTGGTCAATGGTCACTTGTCCCTGGGCAGTGGTCACTGGTCACTGGTCAATGGTCTCTGTCGCTGGTCACTGGTCACGATTCGCTGGTCCCTGGTCACTGGTACTGGTCAATGGTCACTGTCGCTGATCACTGGTCACTGGTCACTGGTCACAGGTCACTGGTCAATGGTCACTGTCGCTGGTCACTGGTCACTGGTCACTGATCACTGGTCACTGGTCACTGGTCACTGGTCACTGGTCACTGGTCAATGGTCACTGTCGCTGGTCACTGTTCACTGGTCACTGATCACTGGTCACTGGTCACTGGTCACTGGTCACTGGTCACTGGTCACTGGTCACTGATCACTGGTCACTGGTCACTGGTCACTGGTCACTGGTCACAGGTCAATGGTCACTGGTCACTGGTCACTGGTCAATGGTCACTGTCGCTGGTCACTGGTCACTGGTCAATGGTCACTTGTCCCTGGGCAGTGGTCACTGGTCACTGGTCAATGGTCACTGTCGCTGGTCACTGGTCACTGGTCACTTGTCACTGGTCACTGGTCACTGGTCACTGGTCACTGGTCACTGGTCACAAGTCACTGGTCACTTGTCACTGGTCAGTGGCCACTCGTCAATGGTCACTGGTCACTGGTCACTGGTCAATGGTCTCTGTCGCTGGTCACTGGTCACGATTCGCTGGTCCCTGGTCACTGGTACTGGTCAATGGTCACTGTCGCTGATCACTGGTCACTGGTCACTGGTCACTGGTCACTGGTCAATGGTCACTGTCGCTGGTCACTGGTCACTGGTCACTGATCACTGGTCACTGGTCACTGGTCACTGGTCACTGGTCACTGGTCAATGGTCACTGTCGCTGGTCACTGTTCACTGGTCACTGATCACTGGTCACTGGTCACTGGTCACTGGTCACTGGTCACTGGTCACTGGTCACTGATCACTGGTCACTGGTCACTGGTCACTGGTCACAGGTCAATGGTCACTGGTCACTGGTCACTGGTCAATGGTCACTGTCGCTGGTCACTGGTCACTGGTCAATGGTCACTTGTCCCTGGGCAGTGGTCACTGGTCACTGGTCAATGGTCACTGTCGCTGGTCACTGGTCACTGGTCACTTGTCACTGGTCACTGGTCACTGGTCACTGGTCACTGGTCACTGGTCACAAGTCACTGGTCAGTGGCCACTCGTCAATGGTCACTGGTCACTGGTCACTGGTCAATGGTCTCTGTCGCTGGTCACTGGTCACGGTTCGCTGGTCCCTGGTCACTGGTACTGGTCAATGGTCACTGTCGCTGATCACTGGTCACTGGTCACTGGTCACTGGTCACTGGTCAATGGTCACTGTCGCTGGTCACTGGTCACTGGTCACTGATCACTGGTCACTGGTCACTGGTCACTGGTCACTGGTCACTGGTCAATGGTCACTGTCGCTGGTCACTGTTCACTGGTCACTGATCACTGGTCACTGGTCACTGGTCACTGGTCACTGGTCACTGGTCACTGGTCACTGATCACTGGTCACTGGTCACTGGTCACTGGTCAATGGTCACTATCGCTGGTCAATGGTCACTGTCGCTGGTCACTGGTCAATGGTCACTGTCGCTGGTCACTGTTCACTGGTCACTGATCACTGGTCACTGGTCACTGGTCACTGGTCACTGGTCACTGGTCACTGGTCACTGATCACTGGTCACTGGTCACTGGTCACTGGTCACTGGTCACAGGTCAATGGTCACTGGTCACTGGTCACTGGTCAATGGTCACTGTCGCTGGTCACTGGTCACTGGTCAATGGTCACTTGTCCCTGGGCAGTGGTCACTGGTCACTGGTGAATGGTCACTGTCGCTGGTCACTGGTCACTGGTCACTTGTCACTTGTCACTGGTCACTGGTCACTGGTCACTGGTCACAAGTCACTGGTCACTTGTCACTGGTCAGTGGCCACTCGTCAATGGTCACTGGTCACTGGTCACTGGTCAATGGTCTCTGTCGCTGGTCACTGGTCACGATTCGCTGGTCCCTGGTCACTGGTACTGGTCAATGGTCACTGTCGCTGATCACTGGTCACTGGTCACTGGTCACAGGTCACTGGTCAATGGTCACTGTCGCTGGTCACTGGTCACTGGTCACTGATCACTGGTCACTGGTCACTGGTCACTGGTCACTGGTCACTGGTCAATGGTCACTGTCGCTGGTCACTGTTCACTGGTCACTGATCACTGGTCACTGGTCACTGGTCACTGGTCACTGGTCACTGGTCACTGGTCACTGATCACTGGTCACTGGTCACTGGTCACTGGTCACTGGTCACAGGTCAATGGTCACTGGTCACTGGTCACTGGTCAATGGTCACTGTCGCTGGTCACTGGTCACTGGTCAATGGTCACTTGTCCCTGGGCAGTGGTCACTGGTCACTGGTCAATGGTCACTGTCGCTGGTCACTGGTCACTGGTCACTTGTCACTGGTCACTGGTCACTGGTCACTGGTCACTGGTCACTGGTCACAAGTCACTGGTCACTTGTCACTGGTCAGTGGCCACTCGTCAATGGTCACTGGTCACTGGTCACTGGTCAATGGTCTCTGTCGCTGGTCACTGGTCACGATTCGCTGGTCCCTGGTCACTGGTACTGGTCAATGGTCACTGTCGCTGATCACTGGTCACTGGTCACTGGTCACTGGTCACTGGTCAATGGTCACTGTCGCTGGTCACTGGTCACTGGTCACTGATCACTGGTCACTGGTCACTGGTCACTGGTCACTGGTCACTGGTCAATGGTCACTGTCGCTGGTCACTGTTCACTGGTCACTGATCACTGGTCACTGGTCACTGGTCACTGGTCACTGGTCACTGGTCACTGGTCACTGATCACTGGTCACTGGTCACTGGTCACTGGTCACTGGTCACTGGTCAATGGTCACTATCGCTGGTCAATGGTCACTGTCGCTGGTCACTGGTCATTGGTCACTTGTCACTGGTCACTGGTCACTGGTCACTGGTCACTGGTCACTGGTCACTGGTCACTGGTCACAGGTCAATGGTCACTGGTCACTGGACACAGGTCACTTGTCACTGGTCACTGGTCACTGGTCACAAGTCACTGGTCACTTGTCACTGGTCACTGGTCAATGGTCACTGTCGCTGGTCACTGGTCACTAGTCACTGGTCACTGGTCACTGGTCACTGGTCACAAGTCACTGGTCACTGGTCACTGGTCAATGGTCACTATCGCTGGTCACTTGTCACTGGTCACTGGTCACTGGTCACTGGTCACTGGTCACAAGTCACTGGTCACTTGTCACTGGTCACTGGTCAGTGGTCACTGTCGCTGGTCACTGGTCACTAGTCACTGGTCACTGGTCACTGGTCACTGGTCACTGGTCACCGGTCACTGGTCACAGGTCAATGGTCACTGGTCACTGGACACAGGTCACTGGTCACTAGTCACTGGTCACTGGTCACTGGTCACTGGTCACTGGTCACTGGTCACTGGTCACAGGTCAATGGTCACTGGTCACTGGACACAGGTCACTGGTCACTGCTCACTGGTCACTGGTCACTGGTCACTGGTCACTGGTCAATGGTCACTGGCCACTGGTCACTGGTCACTGGTCAATGGTCACTTTCGCTGGTCAATGGTCACTGTCGCTCGTAAACGGTCACTGTCGCTGGTCACTGGTCACTGGTCACTGGTCACTGGTCACTGGTCACTGGTCACTGGTCACTGGTCAATGGTCACTATCGCTGGTCACTGGTCACTAGTCACTGGTCACTGGTCACTGGTCACTGGTCACAAGTCACTGGTCACTGGTCACTGGTCAATGGTCACTATCGCTGGTCACTTGTCACTGGTCACTGGTCACTGGTCACTGGTCACTGGTCACAAGTCACTGGTCACTTGTCACTGGTCACTGGTCAGTGGTCACTGTCGCTGGTCACTGGTCACTAGTCACTGGTCACTGGTCACTGGTCACTGGTCACTGGTCACCGGTCACTGGTCACAGGTCAATGGTCACTGGTCACTGGACACAGGTCACTGGTCACTAGTCACTGGTCACTGGTCACTGGTCACTGGTCACTGGTCACTGGTCACTGGTCACTGGTCACTGGTCAATGGTCACTGTCGCTGGTCACTGGTCACTGGTTCACTGATCACTGGTCACTGGTCACTGGTCACTGGTCACTGGTCACTGGTCAATGGTCACTGTCGCTGGTCACTGTTCACTGGTCACTGATCACTGGTGACTGGTCACTGGTCACTGGTCACTGGTCACTGGTCACTGGTCACTGATCACTGGTCACTGGTCACTGGTCACTGGTCACTGGTCACAGGTCAATGGTCACTGGTCACTGGTCACTGGTCAATGGTCACTGTCGCTGGTCACTGGTCACTGGTCAATGGTCACTTGTCCCTGGGCAGTGGTCACTGGTCACTGGTCAATGGTCACTGTCGCTGGTCACTGGTCACTGGTCACTTGTCACTGGTCACTGGTCACTGGTCACTGGTCACTGGTCACTGGTCACAAGTCACTGGTCAGTGGCCACTCGTCAATGGTCACTGGTCACTGGTCACTGGTCAATGGTCTCTGTCGCTGGTCACTGGTCACGATTCGCTGGTCCCTGGTCACTGGTACTGGTCAATGGTCACTGTCGCTGATCACTGGTCACTGGTCACTGGTCACTGGTCACTGGTCAATGGTCACTGTCGCTGGTCACTGGTCACTGGTCACTGATCACTGGTCACTGGTCACTGGTCACTGGTCACTGGTCACTGGTCAATGGTCACAGTCGCTGGTCACTGTTCACTGGTCACTGATCACTGGTCACTGGTCACTTGTCACTGGTCACTGGTCACTGGTCACTGGTCACTGATCACTGGTCACTGGTCACTGGTCACTGGTCACTGGTCACAGGTCAATGGTCACTGGTCACTGGTCACTGGTCAATGGTCACTGGTCACTGGTCACTGATCACTGGTCACTGGTCACTGGTCACTGGTCACTGGTCACAGGTCAATGGTCACTGGTCACTGGTCACTGGTCAATGGTCACTGTCGCTGGTCACTGGTCACTGGACAATGGTCACTTGTCCCTGGGCAGTGGTCACTGGTCACTGGTCAATGGTCACTGTCGCTGGTCACTGGTCACTGGTCACTTGTCACTGGTCACTGGTCACTGGTCACTGGTCACTGGTCACTGGTCACAAGTCACTGGTCAGTGGCCACTCGTCAATGGTCACTGGTCACTGGTCACTGGTCAATGGTCTCTGTCGCTGGTCACTGGTCACGATTCGCTGGTCCCTGGTCACTGGTACTGGTCAATGGTCACTGTCGCTGATCACTGGTCACTGGTCACTGGTCACTGGTCACTGGTCAATGGTCACTGTCGCTGGTCATTGGTCACTGGTCACTGATCACTGGTCACTGGTCACTGGTCACTGGTCACTGGTCACTGGTCAATGGTCACTGTCGCTGGTCACTGTTCACTGGTCACTGATCACTGGTCACTGGTCACTGGTCACTGGTCACTGGTCACTGGTCACTGGTCACTGATCACTGGTCACTGGTCACTGGTCACTGGTCACTGGTCACTGGTCAATGGTCACTATCGCTGATCAATGGTCACTGTCGCTGGTCACTGGTCAATGGTCACTGTCGCTGGTCACTGTTCACTGGTCACTGATCACTGGTCACTGGTCACTGGTCACTGGTCACTGGTCACTGGTCACTGATCACTGGTCACTGGTCACTGGTCACTGGTCACTGGTCACAGGTCAATGGTCACTGGTCAATGGTCACTGTCGCTGATCACTGGTCACTGGTCACTGGTCACTGGTCACTGGTCAATGGTCACTGTCGCTGGTCACTGGTCACTGGTCACTGATCACTGGTCACTGGTCACTGGTCACTGGTCACTGGTCACTGGTCAATGGTCACTGTCGCTGGTCACTGTTCACTGGTCACTGATCACTGGTCACTGGTCACTGGTCACTGGTCACTGGTCACTGGTCACTGGTCACTGGTCACAGGTCAATAGTCACTGGTCACTGGTCACTGGTCACTGGTCAATGGTCACTGTCGCTGGTCACTGGTCATTGGTCACTTGTCACTGGTCACTGGTCACTGGTCACTGGTCACTGGTCACTGGTCACTGGTCACAGGTCAATAGTCACTGGTCACTGGACACAGGTCACTTGTCACTGGTCACTGGTCACTGGTCAAAAGTCACTCGTCACTTGTCACTGGTCACTGGTCAATGGTCACTGTCGCTGGTCACTGGTCACTAGTCACTGGTCACTGGTCACTGGTCACTGGTCACAAGTCACTGGTCACTGGTCACTGGTCAATGGTCACTATCGCTGGTCACTTGTCACTGGTCACTGGTCACTGGTCACTGGTCACTGGTCACAAGTCACTGGTCACTTGTCACTGGTCACTGGTCAATGGTCACTGTCGCTGGTCACTGGTCACTAGTCACTGGTCACTGGTCACTGGTCACTGGTCACTGGTCACTGGTCACTGGTCACAGGTCAATGGTCACTGGTCACTGGACACAGGTCACTGGTCACTAGTCACTGGTCACTGGTCACTGGTCACTGGTCACTGGTCACTGGTCACTGGTCACAGGTCAATGGTCACTGGTCACTGGACACAGGTCACTGGTCACTGGTCACTGGTCACTGGTCACTGGTCACTGGTCACTGGTCACTGGTCACTGGTCACTGGTCAATGGTCACTGGTCACTGGACACTGGTCACTGGTCACTGGTCTCTGGTCACTGGTCAATGGTCACTGGTCACTGGACACTGGTCACTGGTCACTGGTCACTGGTCACTGGTCACTGGTCAATGGTAACTTGTCACCGGTCACTGGTCACTGGTCACTGGTCAATGGTCACTGGCCACTGGTCACTGGTCACTGGTCAATGGTCACTTTCGCTGGTCAATGGTCACTGTCGCTGGTCACTGGTCACTGGTCACTGGTCACTGTCGCTGGTCACTGGTCACTGGTCACTGGTCACTGGTAACTGGTCAATGGTCACTGTCGCTGGTCACTGGTCACTGGTCACTGGTCACTGGTCAATGGTAACTTGTCACTGGGCAGTGGTCAATGGTCACTGGTCACTGGTCACTGGTCACTGGTCACTGGTCACAGGTCAATGGTCACTGGTCACTGGACACAGGTCACTGGTCACTGGTCACTGGTCACTGGTCACTGTTCACTGGTCACTGATCACTGGTCAATGGTCACCGTCGCTGGTCACTGTTCACTGGTCACTGATCACTGGTCACTAGTCACTGGTCACTGGTCACTGGTCACTGGTCAATGGTCACTATCGCTGGTCAATGGTCATTGTCGCTGGTCACTGGTCATTGGTCACTTGTCACTGGTCACTGGTCACTGGTCACTGGTCACTGGTCACTGGTCACTGGTCACTGGTCACTGGTCAATGGTCACTTTCGCTGGTCAATGGTCACTGTCGCTGGTAAACGGTCACTGTCGCTGGTCACTGGTCACTGGTCACTGGTCACTGGTCACTGGTCACTGGTCACTGGTCAATGGTCACTGGTCACTGGTCACTGGTCAATGGTCACTGTCGCTGGTCACTGGTCACTGGTCATTGGTCACTTGTCCCTGGGCAGTGGTCACTGGTCACTGGTCAATGGTCACTGTCGCTGGTCACTGGTCACTGGTCACTTGTCACTGGTCACTGGTCACTGGTCACTGGTCACTGGTCACAAGTCACTGGTCACTTGTCACTGGTCAGTGGCCACTCGTCAATGGTCACTGGTCACTGGTCACTGGTCAATGGTCTCTGTCGCTGGTCACTGGTCACTGGTCAATGGTCACTTGTCCCTGGGCAGTGGTCACTGGTCACTGGTCAATGGTCACTATCGCTGGTCAATAGTCACTGTCGCTGGTCACTGGTCACTGGTCACTTGTCACTGGTCACTGGTCACTGGTCACTGGTCACTGGTCACTGGTCACTGGTCACAAGTCACTGGTCACTTGTCACTGGTCAGTGGCCACTCGTCAATGGTCACTGGTCACTGGTCACTGGTCAATGGTCTCTGTCGCTGGTCACTGGTCACGATTCGCTGGTCCCTGGTCACTGGTACTGGTCAATGGTCACTGTCGCTGATCACTGGTCACTGGTCACTGGTCACTGGTCACTGGTCAATGGTCACTGTCGCTGGTCACTGGTCACTGGTTTACTGATCACTGGTCACTGGTCACTGGTCACTGGTCACTGGTCACTGGTCAATGGTCACTGTCGCTGGTCACTGTTCACTGGTCACTGATCACTGGTCACTGGTCACTGGTCACTGGTCACTGGTCACTGGTCACTGGTCACTGATCACTGGTCACTGGTCACTGGTCACTGGTCACTGGTCACAGGTCAATGGTCACTGGTCACTGGTCACTGGTCAATGGTCACTGTCGCTGGTCACTGGTCACTGGTCAATGGTCACTTGTCCCTGGGCAGTGGTCACTGGTCACTGGTCAATGGTCACTGTCGCTGGTCACTGGTCACTGGTCACTTGTCACTGGTCACTGGTCACTGGTCACTGGTCACTGGTCACTGGTCACAAGTCACTGGTCAGTGGCCACTCGTCAATGGTCACTGGTCACTGGTCACTGGTCAATGGTCTCTGTCGCTGGTCACTGGTCACGATTCGCTGGTCCCTGGTCACTGGTACTGGTCAATGGTCACTGTCGCTGATCACTGGTCACTGGTCACTGGTCACTGGTCACTGGTCAATGGTCACTGTCGCTGGTCACTGGTCACTGGTCACTGATCACTGGTCACTGGTCACTGGTCACTGGTCACTGGTCACTGGTCAATGGTCACTGTCACTGGTCACTGGTCACTGGTCACAGGTCAATGGTCACTGGTCACTGGTCACTGGTCAATGGTCACTGGTCACTGGTCACTGATCACTGGTCACTGGTCACTGGTCACTGGTCACTGGTCACAGGTCAATGGTCACTGGTCACTGGTCACTGGTCAATGGTCACTGTCGCTGGTCACTGGTCACTGGACAATGGTCACTTGTCCCTGGGCAGTGGTCACTGGTCACTGGTCAATGGTCACTGTCGCTGGTCACTGGTCACTGGTCACTTGTCACTGGTCACTGGTCACTGGTCACTGGTCACTGGTCACTGGTCACAAGTCACTGGTCAGTGGCCACTCGTCAATGGTCACTGGTCACTGGTCACTGGTCAATGGTCTCTGTCGCTGGTCACTGGTCACGATTCGCTGGTCCCTGGTCACTGGTACTGGTCAATGGTCACTGTCGCTGATCACTGGTCACTGGTCACTGGTCAATGGTCACTGTCGCTGGTCACTGGTCACTGGTCACTGATCACTGGTCACTGGTCACTGGTCACTGGTCACTGGTCACTGGTCAATGGTCACTGTCGCTGTTCACTGGTCACTGATCACTGGTCACTGGTCACTGGTCACTGGTCACTGGTCACTGGTCACTGGTCACTGATCACTGGTCACTGGTCACTGGTCACTGGTCACTGGTCACTGGTCAATGGTCACTATCGCTGGTCAATGGTCACTGTCGCTGGTCACTGGTCATTGGTCACTTGTCACTGGTCACTGGTCACTGGTCACTGGTCACTGGTCACTGGTCACTGGTCACAGGTCAATAGTCACTGGTCACTGGACACAGGTCACTTGTCACTGGTCACTGGTCACTGGTTACAAGTCACTCGTCACTTGTCACTGGTCACTGGTCAATGGTCACTGTCGCTGGTCACTGGTCACTAGTCACTGGTCACTGGTCACTGGTCACTGGTCACAAGTCACTGGTCACTGGTCACTGGTCAATGGTCACTATCGCTGGTCACTTGTCACTGGTCACTGGTCACTGGTCACTGGTCACTGGTCACAAGTCACTGGTCACTTGTCACTGGTCACTGGTCAATGGTCACTGTCGCTGGTCACTGGTCACTAGTCACTGGTCACTGGTCACTGGTCACTGGTCACTGGTCACTGGTCACTGGTCACAGGTCAATGGTCACTGGTCACTGGACACAGGTCACTGGTCACTAGTCACTGGTCACTGGTCACTGGTCACTGGTCACTGGTCACTGGTCACTGGTCACAGGTCAATGGTCACTGGTCACTGGACACAGGTCACTGGTCACTGGTCACTGGTCACTGGTCACTGGTCACTGGTCACTGGTCACTGGTCAATGGTCACTGGTCACTGGACACTGGTCACTGGTCACTGGTCTCTGGTCACTGGTCAATGGTCACTGGTCACTGGACACTGGTCACTGGTCACTGGTCACTGGTCACTGGTCACTGGTCAATGGTAACTTGTCACCGGTCACTGGTCACTGGTCACTGGTCAATGGTCACTGGCCACTGGTCACTGGTCACTGGTCAATGGTCACTTTCGCTGGTCAATGGTCACTGTCGCTGGTCACTGGTCACTGGTCACTGGTCACTGTCGCTGGTCACTGGTCACTGGTCACTGGTCACTGGTAACTGGTCAATGGTCACTGTCGCTGGTCACTGGTCACTTGTCACTGGTCACTGGTCAATGGTAACTTGTCACTGGGCAGTGGTCAATGGTCACTGGTCACTGGTCACTGGTCACTGGTCACTGGTCACAGGTCAATGGTCACTGGTCACTGGACACAGGTCACTGGTCACTGGTCACTGGTCACTGGTCACTGTTCACTGGTCACTGAATACTGGTCAATGGTCACCGTCGCTGGTCACTGTTCACTGGTCACTGATCACTGGTCACTAGTCACTGGTCACTGGTCACTGGTCACTGGTCAATGGTCACTATCGCTGGTCAATGGTCATTGTCGCTGGTCACTGGTCATTGGTCACTTGTCACTGGTCACTGGTCACTGGTCACTGGTCACTGGTCACTGGTCACTGGTCACTGGTCACTGGTCACTGGTCAATGGTCACTTTCGCTGGTCAATGGTCACTGTCGCTGGTAAACGGTCACTGTCGCTGGTCACTGGTCACTGGTCACTGGTCACTGGTCACTGGTCACAGGTCACTGGTCACTGGTCACTGGTCAATGGTCACTGGTCACTGGTCACTGGTCAATGGTCACTGTCGCTGGTCACTGGTCACTGGTCAATGGTCACTTGTCCCTGGGCAGTGGTCACTGGTCACTGGTCACTGGTCACTGGTCACTGGTCAATGGTCACTTTCGCTGGTCAATGGTCACTGTCGCTGGTAAACGGTCACTGTCGCTGGTCACTGGTCACTGGTCACTGGTCACTGGTCACTGGTCACTGGTCACTGTTCACTGGTCACTGATCACTGGTCAATGGTCACCGTCGCTGGTCACCGTTCACTGGTCACTGATCACTGGTCACTAGTCACTGGTCACTGGTCACTGGTCAATGGTCACTATCGCTGGTCAATGGTCATTGTCGCTGGTCACTGGTCATTGGTCACTTGTCACTGGTCACTGGTCACTGGTCACTGGTCACTGGTCACTGGTCACAGGTCAATGGTCACTGGTCACTGGTCACTGGTCAATGGTCACTGTCGCTGGTCACTGGTCACTGGTCAATGGTCACTTGTCCCTGGGCAGTGGTCACTGGTCACTGGTCAATGGTCACTATCGCTGGTCAATAGTCACTGTCGCTGGACACTGGTCACTGGTCACTTGTCACTGGTCACTGGTCACTGGTCACTGGTCACTGGTCACTGGTCACAAGTCACTGGTCACTTGTCACTGGTCAGTGGCCACTCGTCAATGGTCACTGGTCACTGGTCACTGGTCAATGGTCTCTGTCGCTGGTCACTGGTCACGATTCGCTGGTCCCTGGTCACTGGTACTGGTCAATGGTCACTGTCGCTGATCACTGGTCACTGGTCACTGGTCACAGGTCACTGGTCAATGGTCACTGTCGCTGGTCACTGGTCACTGGTCACTGATCACTGGTCACTGGTCACTGGTCACTGGTCACTGGTCACTGGTCAATGGTCACTGTCGCTGGTCACTGTTCACTGGTCACTGATCACTGGTCACTGGTCACTGGTCACTGGTCACTGGTCACTGATCACTGGTCACTGGTCACTGGTCACTGGTCACTGGTCACAGGTCAATGGTCACTGGTCACTGGTCACTGGTCAATGGTCACTGTCGCTGGTCACTGGTCACTGGTCAATGGTCACTTGTCCCTGGGCAGTGGTCACTGGTCACTGGTCAATGGTCACTGTCGCTGGTCACTGGTCACTGGTCACTTGTCACTGGTCACTGGTCACTGGTCACTGGTCACTGGTCACTGGTCACAAGTCACTGGTCACTTGTCACTGGTCAGTGGCCACTCGTCAATGGTCACTGGTCACTGGTCACTGGTCAATGGTCTCTGTCGCTGGTCACTGGTCACGATTCGCTGGTCCCTGGTCACTGGTACTGGTCAATGGTCACTGTCGCTGATCACTGGTCACTGGTCACTGGTCACTGGTCACTGGTCAATGGTCACTGTCGCTGGTCACTGGTCACTGGTCACTGATCACTGGTCACTGGTCACTGGTCACTGGTCACTGGTCACTGGTCAATGGTCACTGTCGCTGGTCACTGTTCACTGGTCACTGATCACTGGTCACTGGTCACTGGTCACTGGTCACTGGTCACTGGTCACTGGTCACTGGTCACTGATCACTGGTCACTGGTCACTGGTCACTGGTCACTGGTCACTGGTCACTGGTCAATGGTCACTATCGCTGGTCAATGGTCACTGTCGCTGGGCACTGGTCATTGGTCACTTGTCACTGGTCACTGGTCACTGGTCACTTGTCACTGGTCACTGGTCAATGGTCACTGTCGCTGGTCACTGGTCACTAGTCACTGGTCACTGGTCACTGGTCACTGGTCACAAGTCACTGGTCACTGGTCACTGGTCAATGGTCACTATCGCTGGTCACTTGTCACTGGTCACTGGTCACTGGTCACTGGTCACAAGTCACTGGTCACTTGTCACTGGTCACTGGTCAATGGTCACTGTCGCTGGTCACTGGTCACTAGTCACTGGTCACTGGTCACTGGTCACTGGTCACTGGTCACTGGTCACTGGTCACAGGTCAATGGTCACTGGTCACTGGACACAGGTCACTGGTCACTAGTCACTGGTCACTGGTCACTGGTCACTGGTCACTGGTCACTGGTCACTGGTCACAGGTCAATGGTCACTGGTCACTGGACACAGGTCACTGGTCACTGGTCACTGGTCACTGGTCACTGGTCACTGGTCACTGGTCAATGGTCACTGGCCACTGGTCACTGGTCACTGGTCAATGGTCACTTTCGCTGGTCAATGGTCACTGTCGCTCGTAAACGGTCACTGTCGCTGGTCACTGGTCACTGGTCACTGGTCACTGGTCACTGGTCACTGGTCAATGGTCACTGGTCACTGGACACTGGTCACTGGTCACTGGTCACTGGTCACTGGTCACTGGTCAATGGTAACTTGTCACCGGTCACTGGTCACTGGTCACTGGTCAATGGTCACTGGCCACTGGTCACTGGTCACTGGTCAATGGTCACTTTCGCTGGTCAATGGTCACTGTCGCTGGTCACTGGTCACTGGTCACTGGTCACTGTCGCTGGTCACTGGTCACTGGTCACTGGTCACTGGTAACTGGTCAATGGTCACTGTCGCTGGTCACTGGTCACTGGTCACTGGTCACTGGTCAATGGTAACTTGTCACTGGGCAGTGGTCAATGGTCACTGGTCACTGGTCACTGGTCACTGGTCACTGGTCACAGGTCAATGGTCACTGGTCACTGGACACAGGTCACTGGTCACTGGTCACTGGTCACTGGTCACTGTTCACTGGTCACTGATCACTGGTCAATGGTCACCGTCGCTGGTCACTGTTCACTGGTCACTGATCACTGGTCACTAGTCACTGGTCACTGGTCAATGGTCACTGTCGCTGGTCACTGGTCACTGGTCACTTGTCACTGGTCACTGGTCACTGGTCACTGGTCACTGGTCACCGGTCACTGGTCAATGGTCACTGGCCACTGGTCACTGGTCACTGGTCAATGGTCACTTTCGCTGGTCAATGGTCACTGTCGCTGGTAAACGGTCACTGTCGCTGGTCACTGGTCACTGGTCACTGGTCACTGGTCACTGGTCACTGGTCACTGGTCACTGGACACTGGTCACAGGTCAATGGTCACTGGTCACTGGACACAGGTCACTGGTCACTGGTCACCGGTCACTGGTCACTGGTCACTGGTCAATGGTCACTGGCCACTGGTCACTGGTCACTGTCGCTGGTCACTGGTCACTGGTCACTGGTCACTGGTCACTGGTAACTGGTCAATGGTCACTGTCGCTGGTCACTGGTCACTGGTCACTGGTCACTGGTCAATGGTAACTTGTCACTGGGCAGTGGTCAATGGTCACTGGTCACTGGTCACTGGTCACTGGTCACTGGTCACAGGTCAATGGTCACTAGTCACTGGACACAGGTCACTTGTCACGGGTCACTGGTCACTGGTCACTGTTCACTGGTCACTGATCACTGGTCAATGGTCACCGTCGCTGGTCACCGTTCACTGGTCACTGATCACTGGTCACTAGTCACTGGTCACTGGTCACTGGTCAATGGTCACTATCGCTGGTCAATGGTCATTGTCGCTGGTCACTGGTCATTGGTCACTTGTCACTGGTCACTGGTCACTGGTCACTGGTCACTGGTCACTGGTCACAGGTCAATGGTCACTGGTCACTGGTCACTGGTCAATGGTCACTGTCGCTGGTCACTGGTCACTGGTCAATGGTCACTTGTCCCTGGGCAGTGGTCACTGGTCACTGGTCAATGGTCTCTGTCGCTGGTCAGTGGTCACGATTCGCTGGTCCCTGGTCACTGGTACTGGTCAATGGTCACTGTCGCTGATCACTGGTCACTGGTCACTGGTCACAGGTCACTGGTCAATGGTCACTGTCGCTGGTCACTGGTCACTGGTCACTGATCACTGGTCACTGGTCACTGGTCACTGGTCACTGGTCACTGGTCAATGGTCACTGTCGCTGGTCACTGTTCACTGGTCACTGATCACTGGTCACTGGTCACTGGTCACTGGTCACTGGTCACTGGTCACTGGTCACTGATCACTGGTCACTGGTCACTGGTCACTGGTCACTGGTCACAGGTCAATGGTCACTGGTCACTGGTCACTGGTCAATGGTCACTGTCGCTGGTCACTGGTCACTGGTCAATGGTCACTTGTCCCTGGGCAGTGGTCACTGGTCACTGGTCAATGGTCACTGTCGCTGGTCACTGGTCACTGGTCACTTGTCACTGGTCACTGGTCACTGGTCACTGGTCACTGGTCACAAGTCACTGGTCACTTGTCACTGGTCAGTGGCCACTCGTCAATGGTCACTGGTCACTGGTCACTGGTCAATGGTCTCTGTCGCTGGTCACTGGTCACGATTCGCTGGTCCCTGGTCACTGGTACTGGTCAATGGTCACTGTCGCTGATCACTGGTCACTGGTCACTGGTCACTGGTCACTGGTCAATGGTCACTGTCGCTGGTCACTGGTCACTGGTCACTGATCACTGGTCACTGGTCACTGGTCACTGGTCACTGGTCACTGGTCAATGGTCACTGTCGCTGGTCACTGTTCACTGGTCACTGATCACTGGTCACTGGTCACTGGTCACTGGTCACTGGTCACTGGTCACTGGTCACTGATCACTGGTCACTGGTCACTGGTCACTGGTCACTGGTCACTGGTCACAGGTCAATGGTCACTGGTCACTGGTCACTGGTCAATGGTCACTGTCGCTGGTCACTGGTCACTGGTCAATGGTCACTTGTCCCTGGGCAGTGGTCACTGGTCACTGGTCAATGGTCACTGTCGCTGGTCACTGGTCACTGGTCACTTGTCACTGGTCACTGGTCACTGGTCACTGGTCACTGGTCACTGGTCACAAGTCACTGGTCAGTGGCCACTCGTCAATGGTCACTGGTCACTGGTCACTGGTCAATGGTCTCTGTCGCTGGTCACTGGTCACGATTCGCTGGTCCCTGGTCACTGGTACTGGTCAATGGTCACTGTCGCTGATCACTGGTCACTGGTCACTGGTCACTGGTCACTGGTCAATGGTCACTGTCGCTGGTCACTGGTCACTGGTCACTGATCACTGGTCACTGGTCACTGGTCACTGGTCACTGGTCACTGGTCAATGGTCACTGTCGCTGGTCACTGTTCACTGGTCACTGATCACTGGTCACTGGTCACTGGTCACTGGTCACTGGTCACTGGTCACTGGTCACTGGTCACTGGTCACTGGTCACTGGTCACTGGTCAATGGTCACTATCGCTGGTCAATGGTCACTGTCGCTGGTCACTGGTCAATGGTCACTGTCGCTGGTCACTGTTCACTGGTCACTGATCACTGGTCACTGGTCACTGGTCACTGGTCACTGGTCACTGGTCACTGGTCACTGATCACTGGTCACTGGTCACTGGTCACTGGTCACTGGTCACAGGTCAATGGTCACTGGTCACTGGTCACTGGTCAATGGTCACTGTCGCTGGTCACTGGTCACTGGTCAATGGTCACTTGTCCCTGGGCAGTGGTCACTGGTCACTGGTCAATGGTCACTGTCGCTGGTCACTGGTCACTGGTCACTTGTCACTGGTCACTGGTCACTGGTCACTGGTCACAAGTCACTGGTCACTTGTCACTGGTCAGTGGCCACTCGTCAATGGTCACTGGTCACTGGTCACTGGTCAATGGTCTCTGTCGCTGGTCACTGGTCACGATTCGCTGGTCCCTGGTCACTGGTACTGGTCAATGGTCACTGTCGCTGATCACTGGTCACTGGTCACTGGTCACAGGTCACTGGTCAATGGTCACTGTCGCTGGTCACTGGTCACTGGTCACTGATCACTGGTCACTGGTCACTGGTCACTGGTCACTGGTCACTGGTCAATGGTCACTGTCGCTGGTCACTGTTCACTGGTCACTGATCACTGGTCACTGGTCACTGGTCACTGGTCACTGGTCACTGGTCACTGGTCACTGATCACTGGTCACTGGTCACTGGTCACTGGTCACTGGTCACAGGTCAATGGTCACTGGTCACTGGTCACTGGTCAATGGTCACTGTCGCTGGTCACTGGTCACTGGTCAATGGTCACTTGTCCCTGGGCAGTGGTCACTGGTCACTGGTCAATGGTCACTGTCGCTGGTCACTGGTCACTGGTCACTTGTCACTGGTCACTGGTCACTGGTCACTGGTCACTGGTCACTGGTCACAAGTCACTTGTCACTTGTCACTGGTCAGTGGCCACTCGTCAATGGTCACTGGTCACTGGTCACTGGTCAATGGTCTCTGTCGCTGGTCACTGGTCACGATTCGCTGGTCCCTGGTCACTGGTACTGGTCAATGGTCACTGTCGCTGATCACTGGTCACTGGTCACTGGTCACTGGTCACTGGTCAATGGTCACTGTCGCTGGTCACTGGTCACTGGTCACTGATCACTGGTCACTGGTCACTGGTCACTGGTCACTGGTCACTGGTCAATGGTCACTGTCGCTGGTCACTGTCGCTGGTCACTGTTCACTGGTCACTGATCACTGGTCACTGGTCACTGGTCACTGGTCACTGGTCACTGGTCACTGGTCACTGATCACTGGTCACTGGTCACTGGTCACTGGTCACTGGTCACTGGTCAATGGTCACTATCGCTGGTCAATGGTCACTGTCGCTGGTCACTGGTCATTGGTCACTTGTCACTGGTCACTGGTCACTGGTCACTGGTCACTGGTCACTGGTCACTGGTCACTGGTCACAGGTCAATGGTCACTGGTCACTGGACACAGGTCACTTGTCACTGGTCACTGGTCACTGGTCACAAGTCACTGGTCACTTGTCACTGGTCACTGGTCAATGGTCACTGTCGCTGGTCACTGGTCACTAGTCACTGGTCACTGGTCACTGGTCACTGGTCACAAGTCACTGGTCACTGGTCACTGGTCAATTGTCACTATCGCTGGTCACTTGTCACTGGTCACTGGTCACTGGTCACTGGTCACTGGTCACAAGTCACTGGTCACTTGTCACTGGTCACTGGTCAATGGTCACTGTCGCTGGTCACTGGTCACTAGTCACTGGTCACTGGTCACTGGTCACTGGTCACTGGTCACCGGTCACTGGTCACAGGTCAATGGTCACTGGTCACTGGACACAGGTCACTGGTCACTAGTCACTGGTCACTGGTCACTGGTCACTGGTCACTGGTCACTGGTCACTGGTCACAGGTCAATGGTCACTGGTCACTGGACACAGGTCACTGGTCACTGGTCACTGGTCACTGGTCACTGGTCACTGGTCACTGGTCACTGGTCAATGGTCACTGGCCACTGGTCACTGGTCACTGGTCAATGGTCACTTTCGCTGGTCAATGGTCACTGTCGCTCGTAAACGGTCACTGTCGCTGGTCACTGGTCACTGGTCACTGGTCACTGGTCACTGGTCACTGGTCAATGGTCACTGGTCACTGGACACTGGTCACTGGTCACTGGTCACTGGTCACTGGTCACTGGTCAATGGTAACTTGTCACCGGTCACTGGTCACTGGTCACTGGTCAATGGTCACTGGCCACTGGTCACTGGTCACTGGTCAATGGTCACTTTCGCTGGTCAATGGTCACTGTCGCTGGTCACTGGTCACTGGTCACTGGTCACTGTCGCTGGTCACTGGTCACTGGTCACTGGTCACTGGTAACTGGTCAATGGTCACTGTCGCTGGTCACTGGTCACTGGTCACTGGTCACTGGTCAATGGTAACTTGTCACTGGGCAGTGGTCAATGGTCACTGGTCACTGGTCACTGGTCACTGGTCACTGGTCACAGGTCAATGGTCACTGGTCACTGGACACAGGTCACTGGTCACAGGTCACTGGTCACTGGTCACTGTTCACTGGTCACTGAATACTGGTCAATGGTCACCGTCGCTGGTCACTGTTCACTGGTCACTGATCACTGGTCACTAGTCACTGGTCACTGGTCACTGGTCACTGGTCAATGGTCACTATCGCTGGTCAATGGTCATTGTCGCTGGTCACTGGTCATTGGTCACTTGTCACTGGTCACTGGTCACTGGTCACTGGTCACTGGTCACTGGTCACTGGTCACTGGTCACTGGTCAATGGTCACTTTCGCTGCTCAATGGTCACTGTCGCTGGTAAACGGTCACTGTCGCTGGTCACTGGTCACTGGTCACTGGTCACTGGTCACTGGTCACTGGTCACTGGTCACTGGTCACTGGTCAATGGTCACTGGTCACTGGTCACTGGTCAATGGTCACTGTCGCTGGTCACTGGTCACTGGTCAATGGTCACTTGTCCCTGGGCAGTGGTCACTGGTCACTGGTCACTGGTCACTGGTCACTGGTCAATGGTCACTTTCGCTGGTCAATGGTCACTGTCGCTGGTAAACGGTCACTGTCGCTGGTCACTGGTCACTGGTCACTGGTCACTGGTCACTGGTCACTGGTCACTGTTCACTGGTCACTGATCACTGGTCAATGGTCACCGACGCTGGTCACCGTTCACTGGTCACTGATCACTGGTCACTAGTCACTGGTCACTGGTCACTGGTCAATGGTCACTATCGCTGGTCAATGGTCATTGTCGCTGGTCACTGGTCATTGGTCACTTGTCACTGGTCACTGGTCACTGGTCACTGGTCACTGGTCACTGGTCACAGGTCAATGGTCACTGGTCACTGGTCACTGGTCAATGGTCACTGTCGCTGGTCACTGGTCACTGGTCAATGGTCACTTGTCCCTGGGCAGTGGTCACTGGTCACTTGTCAATGGTCACTATCGCTGGTCAATAGTCACTGTCGCTGGTCACTGGTCACTGGTCACTAGTCACAGGTCACTGGTCACTAGTCACTGGTCACTGGTCACTGGTCACTGGTCACTGGTCACTGGTCACTAGTCACAGGTCAATGGTCACTGGTCACTGGACACAGGTCACTGGTCACTGGTCACTGGTCACTGGTCACTGGTCACTGGTCACTGGTCAATGGTCACTGGCCACTGGTCACTGGTCACTGGTCAATGGTCACTTTCGCTGGTCAATGGTCACTGTCGCTCGTAAACGGTCACTGTCGCTGGTCACTGGTCACTGGTCACTGGTCACTGGTCACTGGTCACTGGTCAATGGTCACTGGTCACTGGACACTGGTCACTGGTCACTGGTCACTGGTCACTGGTCACTGGTCAATGGTAACTTGTCACCGGTCACTGGTCACTGGTCACTGGTCAATGGTCACTGGCCACTGGTCACTGGTCACTGGTCAATGGTCACTTTCGCTGGTCAATGGTCACTGTCGCTGGTCACTGGTCACTGGTCACTGGTCACTGTCGCTGGTCACTGGTCACTGGTCACTGGTCACTGGTAACTGGTCAATGGTCACTGTCGCTGGTCACTGGTCACTGGTCACTGGTCACTGGTCAATGGTAACTTGTCACTGGGCAGTGGTCAATGGTCACTGGTCACTGGTCACTGGTCACTGGTCACTGGTCACAGGTCAATGGTCACTGGTCACTGGACACAGGTCACTGGTCACTGGTCACTGGTCACTGGTCACTGTTCACTGGTCACTGATCACTGGTCAATGGTCACCGTCGCTGGTCACTGTTCACTGGTCACTGATCACTGGTCACTAGTCACTGGTCACTGGTCACTGGTCACTGGTCAATGGTCACTATCGCTGGTCAATGGTCATTGTCGCTGGTCACTGGTCATTGGTCACTTGTCACTGGTCACTGGTCACTGGTCACTGGTCACTGGTCACTGGTCACTGGTCACTGGTCACTGGTCAATGGTCACTTTCGCTGGTCAATGGTCACTGTCGCTGGTAAACGGTCACTGTCGCTGGTCACTGGTCACTGGTCACTGGTCACTGGTCACTGGTCACTGGTCACTGGTCACTGGTCACTGGTCAATGGTCACTGGTCACTGGTCACTGGTCAATGGTCACTGTCGCTGGTCACTGGTCACTGGTCATTGGTCAATTGTCCCTGGGCAGTGGTCACTGGTCACTGGTCAATGGTCACTGTCGCTGGTCACTGGTCACTGGTCACTTGTCACTGGTCACTGGTCACTGGTCACTGGTCACTGGTCACTGGTCACAAGTCACTGGTCACTTGTCACTGGTCAGTGGCCACTCGTCAATGGTCACTGGTCACTGGTCACTGGTCAATGGTCTCTGTCGCTGGTCACTGGTCACTGGTCAATGGTCACTTGTCCCTGGGCAGTGGTCACTGGTCACTGGTCAATGGTCACTATCGCTGGTCAATAGTCACTGTCGCTGGTCACTGGTCACTGGTCACTTGTCACTGGTCACTGGTCACTGGTCACTGGTCACTTGTCCCTGGGCAGTGGTCACTGGTCACTGGTCAATGGTCACTGTCGCTGGTCACTGGTCACTGGTCACTTGTCACTGGTCACTGGTCACTGGTCACTGGTCACTGGTCACTGGTCACAAGTCACTGGTCACTTGTCACTGGTCAGAGGCCACTCGTCAATGGTCACTGGTCACTGGTCACTGGTCAATGGTCTCTGTCGCTGGTCACTGGTCACTGGTCAATGGTCACTTGTCCCTGGGCAGTGGTCACTGGTCACTGGTCAATGGTCACTATCGCTGGTCAATAGTCACTGTCGCTGGTCACTGGTCACTGGTCACTTGTCACTGGTCACTGGTCACTGGTCAGTGGCCACTCGTCAATGGTCACTGGTCACTGGTCACTGGTCAATGGTCTCTGTCGCTGGTCACTGGTCACGATTCGCTGGTCCCTGGTCACTGGTACTGGTCAATGGTCACTGTCGCTGATCACTGGTCACTGGTCACTGGTCACTGGTCACTGGTCAATGGTCACTGTCGCTGGTCACTGGTCACTGGTTTACTGATCACTGGTCACTGGTCACTGGTCACTGGTCACTGGTCACTGGTCAATGGTCACTGTCGCTGGTCACTGTTCACTGGTCACTGATCACTGGTCACTGGTCACTGGTCACTGGTCACTGATCACTGGTCACTGGTCACTGGTCACTGGTCACTGGTCACAGGTCAATGGTCACTGGTCACTGGTCACTGGTCAATGGTCACTGTCGCTGGTCACTGGTCACTGGTCAATGGTCACTTGTCCCTGGGCAGTGGTCACTGGTCACTGGTCAATGGTCACTGTCGCTGGTCACTGGTCACTGGTCACTTGTCACTGGTCACTGGTCACTGGTCACTGGTCACTGGTCACTGGTCACAAGTCACTGGTCAGTGGCCACTCGTCAATGGTCACTGGTCACTGGTCACTGGTCAATGGTCTCTGTCGCTGGTCACTGGTCACGATTCGCTGGTCCCTGGTCACTGGTACTGGTCAATGGTCACTGTCGCTGATCACTGGTCACTGGTCACTGGTCACTGGTCACTGGTCAATGGTCACTGTCGCTGGTCACTGGTCACTGGTCACTGATCACTGGTCACTGTTCACTGGTCACTGATCACTGGTCACTGGTCACTTGTCACTGGTCACTGGTCACTGGTCACTGGTCACTGATCACTGGTCACTGGTCACTGGTCACTGGTCACTGGTCACAGGTCAATGGTCACTGGTCACTGGTCACTGGTCAATGGTCACTGGTCACTGGTCACTGATCACTGGTCACTGGTCACTGGTCACTGGTCACTGGTCACAGGTCAATGGTCACTGGTCACTGGTCACTGGTCAATGGTCACTGTCGCTGGTCACTGGTCACTGGACAATGGTCACTTGTCCCTGGGCAGTGGTCACTGGTCACTGGTCAATGGTCACTGTCGCTGGTCACTGGTCACTGGTCACTTGTCACTGGTCACTGGTCACTGGTCACTGGTCACTGGTCACTGGTCACAAGTCACTGGTCAGTGGCCACTCGTCAATGGTCACTGGTCACTGGTCACTGGTCAATGGTCTCTGTCGCTGGTCACTGGTCACTGGTCACTGGTCACTGGTCACTGGTCACTGATCACTGGTCACTGGTCACTGGTCACTGGTCACTGGTCACAGGTCAATGGTCACTGGTCACTGGTCACTGGTCAATGGTCACTGTCGCTGGTCACTGGTCACTGGTCAATGGTCACTTGTCCCTGGGCAGTGGTCACTGGTCACTGGTCACTTGTCACTGGTCACTGGTCACTGGTCACTGGTCACTGGTCACTGGTCACAAGTCACTGGTCACTTGTCACTGGTCAGTGGCCACTCGTCAATGGTCACTGGTCACTGGTCACTGGTCAATGGTCTCTGTCGCTGGTCACTGGTCACGATTCGCTGGTCCCTGGTCACTGGTACTGGTCAATGGTCACTGTCGCTGATCACTGGTCACTGGTCACTGGTCACTGGTCACTGGTCAATGGTCACTGTCGCTGGTCACTGGTCACTGGTCACTGATCACTGGTCACTGGTCACTGGTCACTGGTCACTGGTCACTGGTCAATGGTCACTGTCGCTGGTCACTGTTCACTGGTCACTGATCACTGGTCACTGGTCACTGGTCACTGGTCACTGGTCACTGGTCACTGGTCACTGATCACTGGTCACTGGTCACTGGTCACTGGTCACTGGTCACTGGTCAATGGTCACTATCGCTGGTCAATGGTCACTGTCGCTGGTCACTGGTCATTGGTCACTTGTCACTGGTCACTGGTCACTGGTCACTGGTCACTGGTCACTGGTCACTGGTCACAGGTCAATAGTCACTGGTCACTGGACACAGGTCACTTGTCACTGGTCACTGGTCACTGGTCACAAGTCACTCGTCACTTGTCACTGGTCACTGGTCAATGGTCACTGTCGCTGGTCACTGGTCACTAGTCACTGGTCACTGGTCACTGGTCACTGGTCACAAGTCACTGGTCACTGGTCACTGGTCAATGGTCACTATCGCTGGTCACTTGTCACTGGTCACTGGTCACTGGTCACTGGTCACTGGTCACAAGTCACTGGTCACTTGTCACTGGTCACTGGTCAATGGTCACTGTCGCTGGTCACTGGTCACTAGTCACTGGTCACTGGTCACTGGTCACTGGTCACTGGTCACTGGTCACTGGTCACTGGTCACAGGTCAATGGTCACTGGTCACTGGACACAGGTCACTGGTCACTAGTCACTGGTCACTGGTCACTGGTCACTGGTCACTGGTCACTGGTCACAGGTCAATGGTCACTGGTCACTGGACACAGGTCACTGGTCACTGGTCACTGGTCACTGGTCACTGGTCACTGGTCACTGGTCACTGGTCACTGGTCACTGGTCAATGGTCACTGGTCACTGGACACTGGTCACTGGTCACTGGTCTCTGGTCACGGGTCAATGGTCACTGGTCACTGGACACTGGTCACTGGTCACTGGTCAATGGTAACTTGTCACCGGTCACTGGTCACTGGTCACTGGTCAATGGTCACTGGCCACTGGTCACTGGTCACTGGTCAATGGTCACTTTCGCTGGTCAATGGTCACTGTCGCTAGTCACTGGTCACTGGTCACTGGTCACTGTCGCTGGTCACTGGTCACTGGTCACTGGTCACTGGTAACTGGTCAATGGTCACTGTCGCTGGTCACTGGTCACTGGTCACTGGTCACTGGTCAATGGTAACTTGTCACTGGGCAGTGGTCAATGGTCACTGGTCACTGGTCACTGGTCACTGGTCACTGGTCACAGGTCAATGGTCACTGGTCACTGGACACAGGTCACTGGTCACTGGTCACTGGTCACTGGTCACTGTTCACTGGTCACTGAATACTGGTCAATGGTCACCGTCGCTGGTCACTGTTCACTGGTCACTGATCACTGGTCACTAGTCACTGGTCACTGGTCACTGGTCACTGGTCAATGGTCACTATCGCTGGTCAATGGTCATTGTCGCTGGTCACTGGTCATTGGTCACTTGTCACTGGTCACTGGTCACTGGTCACTGGTCACTGGTCACTGGTCACTGGTCACTGGTCACTGGTCACTGGTCAATGGTCACTTTCGCTGGTCAATGGTCACTGTCGCTGGTAAACGGTCACTGTCGCTGGTCACTGGTCACTGGTCACTGGTCACTGGTCACTGGTCACAGGTCACTGGTCACTGGTCACTGGCCAATGGTCACTGGTCACTGGTCACTGGTCAATGGTCACTGTCGCTGGTCACTGGTCACTGGTCAATGGTCACTTGTCCCTGGGCAGTGGTCACTGGTCACTGGTCACTGGTCACTGGTCACTGGTCAATGGTCACTTTCGCTGGTCAATGGTCACTGTCGCTGGTAAACGGTCACTGTCGCTGGTCACTGGTCACTGGTCACTGGTCACTGGTCACTGGTCACTGGTCACTGTTCACTGGTCACTGATCACTGGTCAATGGTCACCGTCGCTGGTCACCGTTCACTGGTCACTGATCACTGGTCACTAGTCACTGGTCACTGGTCACTGGTCAATGGTCACTATCGCTGGTCAATGGTCATTGTCGCTGGTCACTGGTCATTGGTCACTTGTCACTGGTCACTGGTCACTGGTCACTGGTCACTGGTCACTGGTCACAGGTCAATGGTCACTGGTCACTGGTCACTGGTCAATGGTCACTGTCGCTGGTCACTGGTCACTGGTCAATGGTCACTTGTCCCTGGGCAGTGGTCACTGGTCACTGGTCAATGGTCACTATCGCTGGTCAATAGTCACTGTCGCTGGTCACTGGTCACTGGTCACTTGTCACTGGTCACTGGTCACTGGTCACTGGTCACTGGTCACTGGTCACAAGTCACTGCTCACTTGTCACTGGTCAGTGGCCACTCGTCAATGGTCACTGGTCACTGGTCACTGGTCAATGGTCTCTGTCGCTGGTCACTGGTCACGATTCGCTGGTCCCTGGTCACTGGTACTGGTCAATGGTCACTGTCGCTGATCACTGGTCACTGGTCACTGGTCACAGGTCACTGGTCAATGGTCACTGTCGCTGGTCACTGGTCACTGGTCACTGATCACTGGTCACTGGTCACTGGTCACTGGTCACTGGTCACTGGTCAATGGTCACTGTCGCTGGTCACTGTTCACTGGTCACTGATCACTGGTCACTGGTCACTGGTCACTGGTCACTGGTCACTGATCACTGGTCACTGGTCACTGGTCACTGGTCACTGGTCACAGGTCAATGGTCACTGGTCACTGGTCACTGGTCAATGGTCACTGTCGCTGGTCACTGGTCACTGGTCACTGGTCACTGGTCACTTGTCACTGGTCACTGGTCACTGGTCACTGGTCACTGGTCACTGGTCACAAGTCACTGGTCACTTGTCACTGGTCAGTGGCCACTCGTCAATGGTCACTGGTCACTGGTCACTGGTCAATGGTCTCTGTCGCTGGTCACTGGTCACGATTCGCTGGTCCCTGGTCACTGGTACTGGTCAATGGTCACTGTCGCTGATCACTGGTCACTGGTCACTGGTCACTGGTCACTGGTCAATGGTCACTGTCGCTGGTCACTGGTCACTGGTCACTGATCACTGGTCACTGGTCACTGGTCACTGGTCACTGGTCACTGGTCAATGGTCACTGTCGCTGGTCACTGTTCACTGGTCACTGATCACTGGTCACTGGTCACTGGTCACTGGTCACTGGTCACTGATCACTGGTCACTGGTCACTGGTCACTGGTCACTGGTCACTGGTCACTGGTCAATGGTCACTATCGCTGGTCAATGGTCACTGTCGCTGGGCACTGGTCATTGGTCACTTGTCACTGGTCACTGGTCACTGGTCACTGGTCACTGGTCACTGGTCACAGGTCAATGGTCACTGGTCACTGGACACAGGTCACTTGTCACTGGTCACTGGTCACTGGTCACAAGTCACTGGTCACTTGTCACTGGTCACTGGTCAATGGTCACTGTCGCTGGTCACTGGTCACTAGTCACTGGTCACTGGTCACTGGTCACTGGTCACAAGTCACTGGTCACTGGTCACTGGTCAATGGTCACTATCGCTGGTCACTTGTCACTGGTCACTGGTCAATGGTCACTGTCGCTGGTCACTGGTCACTAGTCACTGGTCACTGGTCACTGGTCACTGGTCACTGGTCACTGGTCACTGGTCACAGGTCAATGGTCACTGGTCACTGGACACAGGTCACTGGTCACTAGTCACTGGTCACTGGTCACTGGTCACTGGTCACTGGTCACTGGTCACTGGTCACAGGTCAATGGTCACTGGTCACTGGACACAGGTCACTGGTCACTGGTCACTGGTCACTGGTCACTGGTCACTGGTCACTGGTCACTGGTCAATGGTCACTGGCCACTGGTCACTGGTCACTGGTCAATGGTCACTTTCGCTGGTCAATGGTCACTGTCGCTCGTAAACGGTCACTGTCGCTGGTCACTGGTCACTGGTCACTGGTCACTGGTCACTGGTCACTGGTCAATGGTCACTGGTCACTGGACACTGGTCACTGGTCACTGGTCACTGGTCACTGGTCACTGGTCAATGGTAACTTGTCACCGGTCACTGGTCACTGGTCACTGGTCAATGGTCACTGGCCACTGGTCACTGGTCACTGGTCAATGGTCACTTTCGCTGGTCAATGGTCACTGTCGCTGGTCACTGGTCACTGTCGCTGGTCACTGGTCACTGGTCACTGGTCACTGGTAACTGGTCAATGGTCACTGTCGCTGGTCACTGGTCACTGGTCACTGGTCACTGGTCAATGGTAACTTGTCACTGGGCAGTGGTCAATGGTCACTGGTCACTGGTCACTGGTCACTGGTCACTGGTCACAGGTCAATGGTCACTGGTCGCTGGTCACTGTTCACTGGTCACTGATCACTGGTCACTAGTCACTGGTCACTGGTCAATGGTCACTGTCGCTGGTCACTGGTCACTGGTCACTTGTCACTGGTCACTGGTCACTGGTCACTGGTCACTGGTCACCGGTCACTGGTCAATGGTCACTGGCCACTGGTCACTGGTCACTGGTCAATGGTCACTTTCGCTGGTCAATGGTCACTGTCGCTGGTAAACGGTCACTGTCGCTGGTCACTGGTCACTGGTCACTGGTCACTGGTCACTGGTCACTGGTCACTGGTCACTGGACACTGGTCACAGGTCAATGGTCACTGGTCACTGGACACAGGTCACTGGTCACTGGTCACCGGTCACTGGTCACTGGTCACTGGTCAATGGTCACTGGCCACTGGTCACTGGTCACTGTCGCTGGTCACTGGTCACTGGTCACTGGTCACTGGTCACTGGTAACTGGTCAATGGTCACTGTCGCTGGTCACTGGTCACTGGTCACTGGTCACTGGTCAATGGTAACTTGTCACTGGGCAGTGGTCAATGGTCACTGGTCACTGGTCACTGGTCACTGGTCACTGGTCACAGGTCAATGGTCACTAGTCACTGGACACAGGTCACTGGTCACGGGTCACTGGTCACTGGTCACTGTTCACTGGTCACTGATCACTGGTCAATGGTCACCGTCGCTGGTCACCGTTCACTGGTCACTGATCACTGGTCACTAGTCACTGGTCACTGGTCACTGGTCAATGGTCACTATCGCTGGTCAATGGTCATTGTCGCTGGTCACTGGTCATTGGTCACTTGTCACTGGTCACTGGTCACTGGTCACTGGTCACTGGTCACTGGTCACAGGTCAATGGTCACTGGTCACTGGTCACTGGTCAATGGTCACTGTCGCTGGTCACTGGTCACTGGTCAATGGTCACTTGTCCCTGGGCAGTGGTCACTGGTCACTGGTCAATGGTCTCTGTCGCTGGTCACTGGTCACGATTCGCTGGTCCCTGGTCACTGGTACTGGTCAATGGTCACTGTCGCTGATCACTGGTCACTGGTCACTGGTCACAGGTCACTGGTCAATGGTCACTGTCGCTGGTCACTGGTCACTGGTCACTGATCACTGGTCACTGGTCACTGGTCACTGGTCACTGGTCACTGGTCAATGGTCACTGTCGCTGGTCACTGTTCACTGGTCACTGATCACTGGTCACTGGTCACTGGTCACTGGTCACTGGTCACTGGTCACTGGTCACTGATCACTGGTCACTGGTCACTGGTCACTGGTCACTGGTCACAGGTCAATGGTCACTGGTCACTGGTCACTGGTCAATGGTCACTGTCGCTGGTCACTGGTCACTGGTCAATGGTCACTTGTCCCTGGGCAGTGGTCACTGGTCACTGGTCAATGGTCACTGTCGCTGGTCACTGGTCACTGGTCACTTGTCACTGGTCACTGGTCACTGGTCACTGGTCACTGGTCACTGGTCACAAGTCACTGGTCACTTGTCACTGGTCAGTGGCCACTCGTCAATGGTCACTGGTCACTGGTCACTGGTCAATGGTCTCTGTCGCTGGTCACTGGTCACGATTCGCTGGTCCCTGGTCACTGGTACTGGTCAATGGTCACTGTCGCTGATCACTGGTCACTGGTCACTGGTCACTGGTCACTGGTCAATGGTCACTGTCGCTGGTCACTGGTCACTGGTCACTGATCACTGGTCACTGGTCACTGGTCACTGGTCACTGGTCACTGGTCAATGGTCACTGTCGCTGGTCACTGTTCACTGGTCACTGATCACTGGTCACTGGTCACTGGTCACTGGTCACTGGTCACTGGTCACTGGTCACTGATCACTGGTCACTGGTCACTGGTCACTGGTCACAGGTCAATGGTCACTGGTCACTGGTCACTGGTCAATGGTCACTGTCGCTGGTCACTGGTCACTGGTCAATGGTCACTTGTCCCTGGGCAGTGGTCACTGGTCACTGGTCAATGGTCACTGTCGCTGGTCACTGGTCACTGGTCACTTGTCACTGGTCACTGGTCACTGGTCACTGGTCACTGGTCACTGGTCACAAGTCACTGGTCAGTGGCCACTCGTCAATGGTCACTGGTCACTGGTCACTGGTCAATGGTCTCTGTCGCTGGTCACTGGTCACGGTTCGCTGGTCCCTGGTCACTGGTACTGGTCAATGGTCACTGTCGCTGATCACTGGTCACTGGTCACTGGTCACTGGTCACTGGTCAATGGTCACTGTCGCTGGTCACTGGTCACTGGTCACTGATCACTGGTCACTGGTCACTGGTCACTGGTCACTGGTCACTGGTCAATGGTCACTGTCGCTGGTCACTGTTCACTGGTCACTGATCACTGGTCACTGGTCACTGGTCACTGGTCACTGGTCACTGGTCACTGGTCACTGATCACTGGTCACTGGTCACTGGTCACTGGTCAATGGTCACTATCGCTGGTCAATGGTCACTGTCGCTGGTCACTGGTCAATGGTCACTGTCGCTGGTCACTGTTCACTGGTCACTGATCACTGGTCACTGGTCACTGGTCACTGGTCACTGGTCACTGGTCACTGGTCACTGATCACTGGTCACTGGTCACTGGTCACTGGTCACTGGTCACAGGTCAATGGTCACTGGTCACTGGTCACTGGTCAATGGTCACTGTCGCTGGTCACTGGTCACTGGTCAATGGTCACTTGTCCCTGGGCAGTGGTCACTGGTCACTGGTGAATGGTCACTGTCGCTGGTCACTGGTCACTGGTCACTTGTCACTTGTCACTGGTCACTGGTCACTGGTCACTGGTCACAAGTCACTGGTCACTTGTCACTGGTCAGTGGCCACTCGTCAATGGTCACTGGTCACTGGTCACTGGTCAATGGTCTCTGTCGCTGGTCACTGGTCACGATTCGCTGGTCCCTGGTCACTGGTACTGGTCAATGGTCACTGTCGCTGATCACTGGTCACTGGTCACTGGTCACAGGTCACTGGTCAATGGTCACTGTCGCTGGTCACTGGTCACTGGTCACTGATCACTGGTCACTGGTCACTGGTCACTGGTCACTGGTCACTGGTCAATGGTCACTGTCGCTGGTCACTGTTCACTGGTCACTGATCACTGGTCACTGGTCACTGGTCACTGGTCACTGGTCACTGGTCACTGGTCACTGATCACTGGTCACTGGTCACTGGTCACTGGTCACTGGTCACAGGTCAATGGTCACTGGTCACTGGTCACTGGTCAATGGTCACTGTCGCTGGTCACTGGTCACTGGTCAATGGTCACTTGTCCCTGGGCAGTGGTCACTGGTCACTGGTCAATGGTCACTGTCGCTGGTCACTGGTCACTGGTCACTTGTCACTGGTCACTGGTCACTGGTCACTGGTCACTGGTCACTGGTCACAAGTCACTGGTCACTTGTCACTGGTCAGTGGCCACTCGTCAATGGTCACTGGTCACTGGTCACTGGTCAATGGTCTCTGTCGCTGGTCACTGGTCACGATTCGCTGGTCCCTGGTCACTGGTACTGGTCAATGGTCACTGTCGCTGATCACTGGTCACTGGTCACTGGTCACTGGTCACTGGTCAATGGTCACTGTCGCTGGTCACTGGTCACTGGTCACTGATCACTGGTCACTGGTCACTGGTCACTGGTCACTGGTCACTGGTCAATGGTCACTGTCGCTGGTCACTGTTCACTGGTCACTGATCACTGGTCACTGGTCACTGGTCACTGGTCACTGGTCACTGGTCACTGGTCACTGATCACTGGTCACTGGTCACTGGTCACTGGTCACTGGTCACTGGTCAATGGTCACTATCGCTGGTCAATGGTCACTGTCGCTGGTCACTGGTCATTGGTCACTTGTCACTGGTCACTGGTCACTGGTCACTGGTCACTGGTCACTGGTCACTGGTCACTGGTCACAGGTCAATGGTCACTGGTCACTGGACACAGGTCACTTGTCACTGGTCACTGGTCACTGGTCACAAGTCACTGGTCACTTGTCACTGGTCACTGGTCAATGGTCACTGTCGCTGGTCACTGGTCACTAGTCACTGGTCACTGGTCACTGGTCACTGGTCACAAGTCACTGGTCACTGGTCACTGGTCAATGGTCACTATCGCTGGTCACTTGTCACTGGTCACTGGTCACTGGTCACTGGTCACTGGTCACAAGTCACTGGTCACTTGTCACTGGTCACTGGTCAGTGGTCACTGTCGCTGGTCACTGGTCACTAGTCACTGGTCACTGGTCACTGGTCACTGGTCACTGGTCACCGGTCACTGGTCACAGGTCAATGGTCACTGGTCACTGGACACAGGTCACTGGTCACTAGTCACTGGTCACTGGTCACTGGTCACTGGTCACTGGTCACTGGTCACTGGTCACAGGTCAATGGTCACTGGTCACTGGACACAGGTCACTGGTCACTGCTCACTGGTCACTGGTCACTGGTCACTGGTCACTGGTCAATGGTCACTGGCCACTGGTCACTGGTCACTGGTCAATGGTCACTTTCGCTGGTCAATGGTCACTGTCGCTCGTAAACGGTCACTGTCGCTGGTCACTGGTCACTGGTCACTGGTCACTGGTCACTGGTCACTGGTCACTGGTCACTGGTCAATGGTCACTATCGCTGGTCACTGGTCACTAGTCACTGGTCACTGGTCACTGGTCACTGGTCACAAGTCACTGGTCACTGGTCACTGGTCAATGGTCACTATCGCTGGTCACTTGTCACTGGTCACTGGTCACTGGTCACTGGTCACTGGTCACAAGTCACTGGTCACTTGTCACTGGTCACTGGTCAGTGGTCACTGTCGCTGGTCACTGGTCACTAGTCACTGGTCACTGGTCACTGGTCACTGGTCACTGGTCACCGGTCACTGGTCACAGGTCAATGGTCACTGGTCACTGGACACAGGTCACTGGTCACTAGTCACTGGTCACTGGTCACTGGTCACTGGTCACTGGTCACTGGTCACTGGTCACTGGTCACTGGTCAATGGTCACTGTCGCTGGTCACTGGTCACTGGTTCACTGATCACTGGTCACTGGTCACTGGTCACTGGTCACTGGTCACTGGTCAATGGTCACTGTCGCTGGTCACTGTTCACTGGTCACTGATCACTGGTGACTGGTCACTGGTCACTGGTCACTGGTCACTGGTCACTGGTCACTGATCACTGGTCACTGGTCACTGGTCACTGGTCACTGGTCACAGGTCAATGGTCACTGGTCACTGGTCACTGGTCAATGGTCACTGTCGCTGGTCACTGGTCACTGGTCAATGGTCACTTGTCCCTGGGCAGTGGTCACTGGTCACTGGTCAATGGTCACTGTCGCTGGTCACTGGTCACTGGTCACTTGTCACTGGTCACTGGTCACTGGTCACTGGTCACTGGTCACTGGTCACAAGTCACTGGTCAGTGGCCACTCGTCAATGGTCACTGGTCACTGGTCACTGGTCAATGGTCTCTGTCGCTGGTCACTGGTCACGATTCGCTGGTCCCTGGTCACTGGTACTGGTCAATGGTCACTGTCGCTGATCACTGGTCACTGGTCACTGGTCACTGGTCACTGGTCAATGGTCACTGTCGCTGGTCACTGGTCACTGGTCACTGATCACTGGTCACTGGTCACTGGTCACTGGTCACTGGTCACTGGTCAATGGTCACAGTCGCTGGTCACTGTTCACTGGTCACTGATCACTGGTCACTGGTCACTTGTCACTGGTCACTGGTCACTGGTCACTGGTCACTGATCACTGGTCACTGGTCACTGGTCACTGGTCACTGGTCACAGGTCAATGGTCACTGGTCACTGGTCACTGGTCAATGGTCACTGGTCACTGGTCACTGATCACTGGTCACTGGTCACTGGTCACTGGTCACTGGTCACAGGTCAATGGTCACTGGTCACTGGTCACTGGTCAATGGTCACTGTCGCTGGTCACTGGTCACTGGACAATGGTCACTTGTCCCTGGGCAGTGGTCACTGGTCACTGGTCAATGGTCACTGTCGCTGGTCACTGGTCACTGGTCACTTGTCACTGGTCACTGGTCACTGGTCACTGGTCACTGGTCACTGGTCACAAGTCACTGGTCAGTGGCCACTCGTCAATGGTCACTGGTCACTGGTCACTGGTCAATGGTCTCTGTCGCTGGTCACTGGTCACGATTCGCTGGTCCCTGGTCACTGGTACTGGTCAATGGTCACTGTCGCTGATCACTGGTCACTGGTCACTGGTCACTGGTCACTGGTCAATGGTCACTGTCGCTGGTCATTGGTCACTGGTCACTGATCACTGGTCACTGGTCACTGGTCACTGGTCACTGGTCACTGGTCAATGGTCACTGTCGCTGGTCACTGTTCACTGGTCACTGATCACTGGTCACTGGTCACTGGTCACTGGTCACTGGTCACTGGTCACTGGTCACTGATCACTGGTCACTGGTCACTGGTCACTGGTCACTGGTCACTGGTCAATGGTCACTATCGCTGATCAATGGTCACTGTCGCTGGTCACTGGTCAATGGTCACTGTCGCTGGTCACTGTTCACTGGTCACTGATCACTGGTCACTGGTCACTGGTCACTGGTCACTGGTCACTGGTCACTGATCACTGGTCACTGGTCACTGGTCACTGGTCACTGGTCACAGGTCAATGGTCACTGGTCAATGGTCACTGTCGCTGATCACTGGTCACTGGTCACTGGTCACTGGTCACTGGTCAATGGTCACTGTCGCTGGTCACTGGTCACTGGTCACTGATCACTGGTCACTGGTCACTGGTCACTGGTCACTGGTCACTGGTCAATGGTCACTGTCGCTGGTCACTGTTCACTGGTCACTGATCACTGGTCACTGGTCACTGGTCACTGGTCACTGGTCACTGGTCACTGGTCACTGGTCACAGGTCAATAGTCACTGGTCACTGGTCACTGGTCACTGGTCAATGGTCACTGTCGCTGGTCACTGGTCATTGGTCACTTGTCACTGGTCACTGGTCACTGGTCACTGGTCACTGGTCACTGGTCACTGGTCACAGGTCAATAGTCACTGGTCACTGGACACAGGTCACTTGTCACTGGTCACTGGTCACTGGTCAAAAGTCACTCGTCACTTGTCACTGGTCACTGGTCAATGGTCACTGTCGCTGGTCACTGGTCACTAGTCACTGGTCACTGGTCACTGGTCACTGGTCACAAGTCACTGGTCACTGGTCACTGGTCAATGGTCACTATCGCTGGTCACTTGTCACTGGTCACTGGTCACTGGTCACTGGTCACTGGTCACAAGTCACTGGTCACTTGTCACTGGTCACTGGTCAATGGTCACTGTCGCTGGTCACTGGTCACTAGTCACTGGTCACTGGTCACTGGTCACTGGTCACTGGTCACTGGTCACTGGTCACAGGTCAATGGTCACTGGTCACTGGACACAGGTCACTGGTCACTAGTCACTGGTCACTGGTCACTGGTCACTGGTCACTGGTCACTGGTCACTGGTCACAGGTCAATGGTCACTGGTCACTGGACACAGGTCACTGGTCACTGGTCACTGGTCACTGGTCACTGGTCACTGGTCACTGGTCACTGGTCACTGGTCACTGGTCAATGGTCACTGGTCACTGGACACTGGTCACTGGTCACTGGTCTCTGGTCACTGGTCAATGGTCACTGGTCACTGGACACTGGTCACTGGTCACTGGTCACTGGTCACTGGTCACTGGTCAATGGTAACTTGTCACCGGTCACTGGTCACTGGTCACTGGTCAATGGTCACTGGCCACTGGTCACTGGTCACTGGTCAATGGTCACTTTCGCTGGTCAATGGTCACTGTCGCTGGTCACTGGTCACTGGTCACTGGTCACTGTCGCTGGTCACTGGTCACTGGTCACTGGTCACTGGTAACTGGTCAATGGTCACTGTCGCTGGTCACTGGTCACTGGTCACTGGTCACTGGTCAATGGTAACTTGTCACTGGGCAGTGGTCAATGGTCACTGGTCACTGGTCACTGGTCACTGGTCACTGGTCACAGGTCAATGGTCACTGGTCACTGGACACAGGTCACTGGTCACTGGTCACTGGTCACTGGTCACTGTTCACTGGTCACTGATCACTGGTCAATGGTCACCGTCGCTGGTCACTGTTCACTGGTCACTGATCACTGGTCACTAGTCACTGGTCACTGGTCACTGGTCACTGGTCAATGGTCACTATCGCTGGTCAATGGTCATTGTCGCTGGTCACTGGTCATTGGTCACTTGTCACTGGTCACTGGTCACTGGTCACTGGTCACTGGTCACTGGTCACTGGTCACTGGTCACTGGTCAATGGTCACTTTCGCTGGTCAATGGTCACTGTCGCTGGTAAACGGTCACTGTCGCTGGTCACTGGTCACTGGTCACTGGTCACTGGTCACTGGTCACTGGTCACTGGTCAATGGTCACTGGTCACTGGTCACTGGTCAATGGTCACTGTCGCTGGTCACTGGTCACTGGTCATTGGTCACTTGTCCCTGGGCAGTGGTCACTGGTCACTGGTCAATGGTCACTGTCGCTGGTCACTGGTCACTGGTCACTTGTCACTGGTCACTGGTCACTGGTCACTGGTCACTGGTCACAAGTCACTGGTCACTTGTCACTGGTCAGTGGCCACTCGTCAATGGTCACTGGTCACTGGTCACTGGTCAATGGTCTCTGTCGCTGGTCACTGGTCACTGGTCAATGGTCACTTGTCCCTGGGCAGTGGTCACTGGTCACTGGTCAATGGTCACTATCGCTGGTCAATAGTCACTGTCGCTGGTCACTGGTCACTGGTCACTTGTCACTGGTCACTGGTCACTGGTCACTGGTCACTGGTCACTGGTCACTGGTCACAAGTCACTGGTCACTTGTCACTGGTCAGTGGCCACTCGTCAATGGTCACTGGTCACTGGTCACTGGTCAATGGTCTCTGTCGCTGGTCACTGGTCACGATTCGCTGGTCCCTGGTCACTGGTACTGGTCAATGGTCACTGTCGCTGATCACTGGTCACTGGTCACTGGTCACTGGTCACTGGTCAATGGTCACTGTCGCTGGTCACTGGTCACTGGTTTACTGATCACTGGTCACTGGTCACTGGTCACTGGTCACTGGTCACTGGTCAATGGTCACTGTCGCTGGTCACTGTTCACTGGTCACTGATCACTGGTCACTGGTCACTGGTCACTGGTCACTGGTCACTGGTCACTGGTCACTGATCACTGGTCACTGGTCACTGGTCACTGGTCACTGGTCACAGGTCAATGGTCACTGGTCACTGGTCACTGGTCAATGGTCACTGTCGCTGGTCACTGGTCACTGGTCAATGGTCACTTGTCCCTGGGCAGTGGTCACTGGTCACTGGTCAATGGTCACTGTCGCTGGTCACTGGTCACTGGTCACTTGTCACTGGTCACTGGTCACTGGTCACTGGTCACTGGTCACTGGTCACAAGTCACTGGTCAGTGGCCACTCGTCAATGGTCACTGGTCACTGGTCACTGGTCAATGGTCTCTGTCGCTGGTCACTGGTCACGATTCGCTGGTCCCTGGTCACTGGTACTGGTCAATGGTCACTGTCGCTGATCACTGGTCACTGGTCACTGGTCACTGGTCACTGGTCAATGGTCACTGTCGCTGGTCACTGGTCACTGGTCACTGATCACTGGTCACTGGTCACTGGTCACTGGTCACTGGTCACTGGTCAATGGTCACTGTCACTGGTCACTGGTCACTGGTCACAGGTCAATGGTCACTGGTCACTGGTCACTGGTCAATGGTCACTGGTCACTGGTCACTGATCACTGGTCACTGGTCACTGGTCACTGGTCACTGGTCACAGGTCAATGGTCACTGGTCACTGGTCACTGGTCAATGGTCACTGTCGCTGGTCACTGGTCACTGGACAATGGTCACTTGTCCCTGGGCAGTGGTCACTGGTCACTGGTCAATGGTCACTGTCGCTGGTCACTGGTCACTGGTCACTTGTCACTGGTCACTGGTCACTGGTCACTGGTCACTGGTCACTGGTCACAAGTCACTGGTCAGTGGCCACTCGTCAATGGTCACTGGTCACTGGTCACTGGTCAATGGTCTCTGTCGCTGGTCACTGGTCACGATTCGCTGGTCCCTGGTCACTGGTACTGGTCAATGGTCACTGTCGCTGATCACTGGTCACTGGTCACTGGTCAATGGTCACTGTCGCTGGTCACTGGTCACTGGTCACTGATCACTGGTCACTGGTCACTGGTCACTGGTCACTGGTCACTGGTCAATGGTCACTGTCGCTGTTCACTGGTCACTGATCACTGGTCACTGGTCACTGGTCACTGGTCACTGGTCACTGGTCACTGGTCACTGATCACTGGTCACTGGTCACTGGTCACTGGTCACTGGTCACTGGTCAATGGTCACTATCGCTGGTCAATGGTCACTGTCGCTGGTCACTGGTCATTGGTCACTTGTCACTGGTCACTGGTCACTGGTCACTGGTCACTGGTCACTGGTCACTGGTCACAGGTCAATAGTCACTGGTCACTGGACACAGGTCACTTGTCACTGGTCACTGGTCACTGGTTACAAGTCACTCGTCACTTGTCACTGGTCACTGGTCAATGGTCACTGTCGCTGGTCACTGGTCACTAGTCACTGGTCACTGGTCACTGGTCACTGGTCACAAGTCACTGGTCACTGGTCACTGGTCAATGGTCACTATCGCTGGTCACTTGTCACTGGTCACTGGTCACTGGTCACTGGTCACTGGTCACAAGTCACTGGTCACTTGTCACTGGTCACTGGTCAATGGTCACTGTCGCTGGTCACTGGTCACTAGTCACTGGTCACTGGTCACTGGTCACTGGTCACTGGTCACTGGTCACTGGTCACAGGTCAATGGTCACTGGTCACTGGACACAGGTCACTGGTCACTAGTCACTGGTCACTGGTCACTGGTCACTGGTCACTGGTCACTGGTCACTGGTCACAGGTCAATGGTCACTGGTCACTGGACACAGGTCACTGGTCACTGGTCACTGGTCACTGGTCACTGGTCACTGGTCACTGGTCACTGGTCAATGGTCACTGGTCACTGGACACTGGTCACTGGTCACTGGTCTCTGGTCACTGGTCAATGGTCACTGGTCACTGGACACTGGTCACTGGTCACTGGTCACTGGTCACTGGTCACTGGTCAATGGTAACTTGTCACCGGTCACTGGTCACTGGTCACTGGTCAATGGTCACTGGCCACTGGTCACTGGTCACTGGTCAATGGTCACTTTCGCTGGTCAATGGTCACTGTCGCTGGTCACTGGTCACTGGTCACTGGTCACTGTCGCTGGTCACTGGTCACTGGTCACTGGTCACTGGTAACTGGTCAATGGTCACTGTCGCTGGTCACTGGTCACTTGTCACTGGTCACTGGTCAATGGTAACTTGTCACTGGGCAGTGGTCAATGGTCACTGGTCACTGGTCACTGGTCACTGGTCACTGGTCACAGGTCAATGGTCACTGGTCACTGGACACAGGTCACTGGTCACTGGTCACTGGTCACTGGTCACTGTTCACTGGTCACTGAATACTGGTCAATGGTCACCGTCGCTGGTCACTGTTCACTGGTCACTGATCACTGGTCACTAGTCACTGGTCACTGGTCACTGGTCACTGGTCAATGGTCACTATCGCTGGTCAATGGTCATTGTCGCTGGTCACTGGTCATTGGTCACTTGTCACTGGTCACTGGTCACTGGTCACTGGTCACTGGTCACTGGTCACTGGTCACTGGTCACTGGTCACTGGTCAATGGTCACTTTCGCTGGTCAATGGTCACTGTCGCTGGTAAACGGTCACTGTCGCTGGTCACTGGTCACTGGTCACTGGTCACTGGTCACTGGTCACAGGTCACTGGTCACTGGTCACTGGTCAATGGTCACTGGTCACTGGTCACTGGTCAATGGTCACTGTCGCTGGTCACTGGTCACTGGTCAATGGTCACTTGTCCCTGGGCAGTGGTCACTGGTCACTGGTCACTGGTCACTGGTCACTGGTCAATGGTCACTTTCGCTGGTCAATGGTCACTGTCGCTGGTAAACGGTCACTGTCGCTGGTCACTGGTCACTGGTCACTGGTCACTGGTCACTGGTCACTGGTCACTGTTCACTGGTCACTGATCACTGGTCAATGGTCACCGTCGCTGGTCACCGTTCACTGGTCACTGATCACTGGTCACTAGTCACTGGTCACTGGTCACTGGTCAATGGTCACTATCGCTGGTCAATGGTCATTGTCGCTGGTCACTGGTCATTGGTCACTTGTCACTGGTCACTGGTCACTGGTCACTGGTCACTGGTCACTGGTCACAGGTCAATGGTCACTGGTCACTGGTCACTGGTCAATGGTCACTGTCGCTGGTCACTGGTCACTGGTCAATGGTCACTTGTCCCTGGGCAGTGGTCACTGGTCACTGGTCAATGGTCACTATCGCTGGTCAATAGTCACTGTCGCTGGACACTGGTCACTGGTCACTTGTCACTGGTCACTGGTCACTGGTCACTGGTCACTGGTCACTGGTCACAAGTCACTGGTCACTTGTCACTGGTCAGTGGCCACTCGTCAATGGTCACTGGTCACTGGTCACTGGTCAATGGTCTCTGTCGCTGGTCACTGGTCACGATTCGCTGGTCCCTGGTCACTGGTACTGGTCAATGGTCACTGTCGCTGATCACTGGTCACTGGTCACTGGTCACAGGTCACTGGTCAATGGTCACTGTCGCTGGTCACTGGTCACTGGTCACTGATCACTGGTCACTGGTCACTGGTCACTGGTCACTGGTCACTGGTCAATGGTCACTGTCGCTGGTCACTGTTCACTGGTCACTGATCACTGGTCACTGGTCACTGGTCACTGGTCACTGGTCACTGATCACTGGTCACTGGTCACTGGTCACTGGTCACTGGTCACAGGTCAATGGTCACTGGTCACTGGTCACTGGTCAATGGTCACTGTCGCTGGTCACTGGTCACTGGTCAATGGTCACTTGTCCCTGGGCAGTGGTCACTGGTCACTGGTCAATGGTCACTGTCGCTGGTCACTGGTCACTGGTCACTTGTCACTGGTCACTGGTCACTGGTCACTGGTCACTGGTCACTGGTCACAAGTCACTGGTCACTTGTCACTGGTCAGTGGCCACTCGTCAATGGTCACTGGTCACTGGTCACTGGTCAATGGTCTCTGTCGCTGGTCACTGGTCACGATTCGCTGGTCCCTGGTCACTGGTACTGGTCAATGGTCACTGTCGCTGATCACTGGTCACTGGTCACTGGTCACTGGTCACTGGTCAATGGTCACTGTCGCTGGTCACTGGTCACTGGTCACTGATCACTGGTCACTGGTCACTGGTCACTGGTCACTGGTCACTGGTCAATGGTCACTGTCGCTGGTCACTGTTCACTGGTCACTGATCACTGGTCACTGGTCACTGGTCACTGGTCACTGGTCACTGGTCACTGGTCACTGGTCACTGATCACTGGTCACTGGTCACTGGTCACTGGTCACTGGTCACTGGTCACTGGTCAATGGTCACTATCGCTGGTCAATGGTCACTGTCGCTGGGCACTGGTCATTGGTCACTTGTCACTGGTCACTGGTCACTGGTCACTTGTCACTGGTCACTGGTCAATGGTCACTGTCGCTGGTCACTGGTCACTAGTCACTGGTCACTGGTCACTGGTCACTGGTCACAAGTCACTGGTCACTGGTCACTGGTCAATGGTCACTATCGCTGGTCACTTGTCACTGGTCACTGGTCACTGGTCACTGGTCACAAGTCACTGGTCACTTGTCACTGGTCACTGGTCAATGGTCACTGTCGCTGGTCACTGGTCACTAGTCACTGGTCACTGGTCACTGGTCACTGGTCACTGGTCACTGGTCACTGGTCACAGGTCAATGGTCACTGGTCACTGGACACAGGTCACTGGTCACTAGTCACTGGTCACTGGTCACTGGTCACTGGTCACTGGTCACTGGTCACTGGTCACAGGTCAATGGTCACTGGTCACTGGACACAGGTCACTGGTCACTGGTCACTGGTCACTGGTCACTGGTCACTGGTCACTGGTCAATGGTCACTGGCCACTGGTCACTGGTCACTGGTCAATGGTCACTTTCGCTGGTCAATGGTCACTGTCGCTCGTAAACGGTCACTGTCGCTGGTCACTGGTCACTGGTCACTGGTCACTGGTCACTGGTCACTGGTCAATGGTCACTGGTCACTGGACACTGGTCACTGGTCACTGGTCACTGGTCACTGGTCACTGGTCAATGGTAACTTGTCACCGGTCACTGGTCACTGGTCACTGGTCAATGGTCACTGGCCACTGGTCACTGGTCACTGGTCAATGGTCACTTTCGCTGGTCAATGGTCACTGTCGCTGGTCACTGGTCACTGGTCACTGGTCACTGTCGCTGGTCACTGGTCACTGGTCACTGGTCACTGGTAACTGGTCAATGGTCACTGTCGCTGGTCACTGGTCACTGGTCACTGGTCACTGGTCAATGGTAACTTGTCACTGGGCAGTGGTCAATGGTCACTGGTCACTGGTCACTGGTCACTGGTCACTGGTCACAGGTCAATGGTCACTGGTCACTGGACACAGGTCACTGGTCACTGGTCACTGGTCACTGGTCACTGTTCACTGGTCACTGATCACTGGTCAATGGTCACCGTCGCTGGTCACTGTTCACTGGTCACTGATCACTGGTCACTAGTCACTGGTCACTGGTCAATGGTCACTGTCGCTGGTCACTGGTCACTGGTCACTTGTCACTGGTCACTGGTCACTGGTCACTGGTCACTGGTCACCGGTCACTGGTCAATGGTCACTGGCCACTGGTCACTGGTCACTGGTCAATGGTCACTTTCGCTGGTCAATGGTCACTGTCGCTGGTAAACGGTCACTGTCGCTGGTCACTGGTCACTGGTCACTGGTCACTGGTCACTGGTCACTGGTCACTGGTCACTGGACACTGGTCACAGGTCAATGGTCACTGGTCACTGGACACAGGTCACTGGTCACTGGTCACCGGTCACTGGTCACTGGTCACTGGTCAATGGTCACTGGCCACTGGTCACTGGTCACTGTCGCTGGTCACTGGTCACTGGTCACTGGTCACTGGTCACTGGTAACTGGTCAATGGTCACTGTCGCTGGTCACTGGTCACTGGTCACTGGTCACTGGTCAATGGTAACTTGTCACTGGGCAGTGGTCAATGGTCACTGGTCACTGGTCACTGGTCACTGGTCACTGGTCACAGGTCAATGGTCACTAGTCACTGGACACAGGTCACTTGTCACGGGTCACTGGTCACTGGTCACTGTTCACTGGTCACTGATCACTGGTCAATGGTCACCGTCGCTGGTCACCGTTCACTGGTCACTGATCACTGGTCACTAGTCACTGGTCACTGGTCACTGGTCAATGGTCACTATCGCTGGTCAATGGTCATTGTCGCTGGTCACTGGTCATTGGTCACTTGTCACTGGTCACTGGTCACTGGTCACTGGTCACTGGTCACTGGTCACAGGTCAATGGTCACTGGTCACTGGTCACTGGTCAATGGTCACTGTCGCTGGTCACTGGTCACTGGTCAATGGTCACTTGTCCCTGGGCAGTGGTCACTGGTCACTGGTCAATGGTCTCTGTCGCTGGTCAGTGGTCACGATTCGCTGGTCCCTGGTCACTGGTACTGGTCAATGGTCACTGTCGCTGATCACTGGTCACTGGTCACTGGTCACAGGTCACTGGTCAATGGTCACTGTCGCTGGTCACTGGTCACTGGTCACTGATCACTGGTCACTGGTCACTGGTCACTGGTCACTGGTCACTGGTCAATGGTCACTGTCGCTGGTCACTGTTCACTGGTCACTGATCACTGGTCACTGGTCACTGGTCACTGGTCACTGGTCACTGGTCACTGGTCACTGATCACTGGTCACTGGTCACTGGTCACTGGTCACTGGTCACAGGTCAATGGTCACTGGTCACTGGTCACTGGTCAATGGTCACTGTCGCTGGTCACTGGTCACTGGTCAATGGTCACTTGTCCCTGGGCAGTGGTCACTGGTCACTGGTCAATGGTCACTGTCGCTGGTCACTGGTCACTGGTCACTTGTCACTGGTCACTGGTCACTGGTCACTGGTCACTGGTCACAAGTCACTGGTCACTTGTCACTGGTCAGTGGCCACTCGTCAATGGTCACTGGTCACTGGTCACTGGTCAATGGTCTCTGTCGCTGGTCACTGGTCACGATTCGCTGGTCCCTGGTCACTGGTACTGGTCAATGGTCACTGTCGCTGATCACTGGTCACTGGTCACTGGTCACTGGTCACTGGTCAATGGTCACTGTCGCTGGTCACTGGTCACTGGTCACTGATCACTGGTCACTGGTCACTGGTCACTGGTCACTGGTCACTGGTCAATGGTCACTGTCGCTGGTCACTGTTCACTGGTCACTGATCACTGGTCACTGGTCACTGGTCACTGGTCACTGGTCACTGGTCACTGGTCACTGATCACTGGTCACTGGTCACTGGTCACTGGTCACTGGTCACTGGTCACAGGTCAATGGTCACTGGTCACTGGTCACTGGTCAATGGTCACTGTCGCTGGTCACTGGTCACTGGTCAATGGTCACTTGTCCCTGGGCAGTGGTCACTGGTCACTGGTCAATGGTCACTGTCGCTGGTCACTGGTCACTGGTCACTTGTCACTGGTCACTGGTCACTGGTCACTGGTCACTGGTCACTGGTCACAAGTCACTGGTCAGTGGCCACTCGTCAATGGTCACTGGTCACTGGTCACTGGTCAATGGTCTCTGTCGCTGGTCACTGGTCACGATTCGCTGGTCCCTGGTCACTGGTACTGGTCAATGGTCACTGTCGCTGATCACTGGTCACTGGTCACTGGTCACTGGTCACTGGTCAATGGTCACTGTCGCTGGTCACTGGTCACTGGTCACTGATCACTGGTCACTGGTCACTGGTCACTGGTCACTGGTCACTGGTCAATGGTCACTGTCGCTGGTCACTGTTCACTGGTCACTGATCACTGGTCACTGGTCACTGGTCACTGGTCACTGGTCACTGGTCACTGGTCACTGGTCACTGGTCACTGGTCACTGGTCACTGGTCAATGGTCACTATCGCTGGTCAATGGTCACTGTCGCTGGTCACTGGTCAATGGTCACTGTCGCTGGTCACTGTTCACTGGTCACTGATCACTGGTCACTGGTCACTGGTCACTGGTCACTGGTCACTGGTCACTGGTCACTGATCACTGGTCACTGGTCACTGGTCACTGGTCACTGGTCACAGGTCAATGGTCACTGGTCACTGGTCACTGGTCAATGGTCACTGTCGCTGGTCACTGGTCACTGGTCAATGGTCACTTGTCCCTGGGCAGTGGTCACTGGTCACTGGTCAATGGTCACTGTCGCTGGTCACTGGTCACTGGTCACTTGTCACTGGTCACTGGTCACTGGTCACTGGTCACAAGTCACTGGTCACTTGTCACTGGTCAGTGGCCACTCGTCAATGGTCACTGGTCACTGGTCACTGGTCAATGGTCTCTGTCGCTGGTCACTGGTCACGATTCGCTGGTCCCTGGTCACTGGTACTGGTCAATGGTCACTGTCGCTGATCACTGGTCACTGGTCACTGGTCACAGGTCACTGGTCAATGGTCACTGTCGCTGGTCACTGGTCACTGGTCACTGATCACTGGTCACTGGTCACTGGTCACTGGTCACTGGTCACTGGTCAATGGTCACTGTCGCTGGTCACTGTTCACTGGTCACTGATCACTGGTCACTGGTCACTGGTCACTGGTCACTGGTCACTGGTCACTGGTCACTGATCACTGGTCACTGGTCACTGGTCACTGGTCACTGGTCACAGGTCAATGGTCACTGGTCACTGGTCACTGGTCAATGGTCACTGTCGCTGGTCACTGGTCACTGGTCAATGGTCACTTGTCCCTGGGCAGTGGTCACTGGTCACTGGTCAATGGTCACTGTCGCTGGTCACTGGTCACTGGTCACTTGTCACTGGTCACTGGTCACTGGTCACTGGTCACTGGTCACTGGTCACAAGTCACTTGTCACTTGTCACTGGTCAGTGGCCACTCGTCAATGGTCACTGGTCACTGGTCACTGGTCAATGGTCTCTGTCGCTGGTCACTGGTCACGATTCGCTGGTCCCTGGTCACTGGTACTGGTCAATGGTCACTGTCGCTGATCACTGGTCACTGGTCACTGGTCACTGGTCACTGGTCAATGGTCACTGTCGCTGGTCACTGGTCACTGGTCACTGATCACTGGTCACTGGTCACTGGTCACTGGTCACTGGTCACTGGTCAATGGTCACTGTCGCTGGTCACTGTCGCTGGTCACTGTTCACTGGTCACTGATCACTGGTCACTGGTCACTGGTCACTGGTCACTGGTCACTGGTCACTGGTCACTGATCACTGGTCACTGGTCACTGGTCACTGGTCACTGGTCACTGGTCAATGGTCACTATCGCTGGTCAATGGTCACTGTCGCTGGTCACTGGTCATTGGTCACTTGTCACTGGTCACTGGTCACTGGTCACTGGTCACTGGTCACTGGTCACTGGTCACTGGTCACAGGTCAATGGTCACTGGTCACTGGACACAGGTCACTTGTCACTGGTCACTGGTCACTGGTCACAAGTCACTGGTCACTTGTCACTGGTCACTGGTCAATGGTCACTGTCGCTGGTCACTGGTCACTAGTCACTGGTCACTGGTCACTGGTCACTGGTCACAAGTCACTGGTCACTGGTCACTGGTCAATTGTCACTATCGCTGGTCACTTGTCACTGGTCACTGGTCACTGGTCACTGGTCACTGGTCACAAGTCACTGGTCACTTGTCACTGGTCACTGGTCAATGGTCACTGTCGCTGGTCACTGGTCACTAGTCACTGGTCACTGGTCACTGGTCACTGGTCACTGGTCACCGGTCACTGGTCACAGGTCAATGGTCACTGGTCACTGGACACAGGTCACTGGTCACTAGTCACTGGTCACTGGTCACTGGTCACTGGTCACTGGTCACTGGTCACTGGTCACAGGTCAATGGTCACTGGTCACTGGACACAGGTCACTGGTCACTGGTCACTGGTCACTGGTCACTGGTCACTGGTCACTGGTCACTGGTCAATGGTCACTGGCCACTGGTCACTGGTCACTGGTCAATGGTCACTTTCGCTGGTCAATGGTCACTGTCGCTCGTAAACGGTCACTGTCGCTGGTCACTGGTCACTGGTCACTGGTCACTGGTCACTGGTCACTGGTCAATGGTCACTGGTCACTGGACACTGGTCACTGGTCACTGGTCACTGGTCACTGGTCACTGGTCAATGGTAACTTGTCACCGGTCACTGGTCACTGGTCACTGGTCAATGGTCACTGGCCACTGGTCACTGGTCACTGGTCAATGGTCACTTTCGCTGGTCAATGGTCACTGTCGCTGGTCACTGGTCACTGGTCACTGGTCACTGTCGCTGGTCACTGGTCACTGGTCACTGGTCACTGGTAACTGGTCAATGGTCACTGTCGCTGGTCACTGGTCACTGGTCACTGGTCACTGGTCAATGGTAACTTGTCACTGGGCAGTGGTCAATGGTCACTGGTCACTGGTCACTGGTCACTGGTCACTGGTCACAGGTCAATGGTCACTGGTCACTGGACACAGGTCACTGGTCACAGGTCACTGGTCACTGGTCACTGTTCACTGGTCACTGAATACTGGTCAATGGTCACCGTCGCTGGTCACTGTTCACTGGTCACTGATCACTGGTCACTAGTCACTGGTCACTGGTCACTGGTCACTGGTCAATGGTCACTATCGCTGGTCAATGGTCATTGTCGCTGGTCACTGGTCATTGGTCACTTGTCACTGGTCACTGGTCACTGGTCACTGGTCACTGGTCACTGGTCACTGGTCACTGGTCACTGGTCAATGGTCACTTTCGCTGCTCAATGGTCACTGTCGCTGGTAAACGGTCACTGTCGCTGGTCACTGGTCACTGGTCACTGGTCACTGGTCACTGGTCACTGGTCACTGGTCACTGGTCACTGGTCAATGGTCACTGGTCACTGGTCACTGGTCAATGGTCACTGTCGCTGGTCACTGGTCACTGGTCAATGGTCACTTGTCCCTGGGCAGTGGTCACTGGTCACTGGTCACTGGTCACTGGTCACTGGTCAATGGTCACTTTCGCTGGTCAATGGTCACTGTCGCTGGTAAACGGTCACTGTCGCTGGTCACTGGTCACTGGTCACTGGTCACTGGTCACTGGTCACTGGTCACTGTTCACTGGTCACTGATCACTGGTCAATGGTCACCGACGCTGGTCACCGTTCACTGGTCACTGATCACTGGTCACTAGTCACTGGTCACTGGTCACTGGTCAATGGTCACTATCGCTGGTCAATGGTCATTGTCGCTGGTCACTGGTCATTGGTCACTTGTCACTGGTCACTGGTCACTGGTCACTGGTCACTGGTCACTGGTCACAGGTCAATGGTCACTGGTCACTGGTCACTGGTCAATGGTCACTGTCGCTGGTCACTGGTCACTGGTCAATGGTCACTTGTCCCTGGGCAGTGGTCACTGGTCACTTGTCAATGGTCACTATCGCTGGTCAATAGTCACTGTCGCTGGTCACTGGTCACTGGTCACTTGTCACTGGTCACTGGTCACTGGTCACTGGTCACTGGTCACTGGTCACAAGTCACTGGTCACTTGTCACTGGTCAGTGGCCACTCGTCAATGGTCACTGGTCACTGGTCACTGGTCAATGGTCTCTGTCGCTGGTCACTGGTCACGATTCGCTGGTCCCTGGTCACTGGTACTGGTCAATGGTCACTGTCGCTGATCACTGGTCACTGGTCACTGGTCACAGGTCACTGGTCAATGGTCACTGTCGCTGGTCACTGGTCACTGGTCACTGATCACTGGTCACTGGTCACTGGTCACTGGTCACTGGTCACTGGTCAATGGTCACTGTCGCTGGTCACTGTTCACTGGTCACTGATCACTGGTCACTGGTCACTGGTCACTGGTCACTGGTCACTGATCACTGGTCACTGGTCACTGGTCACTGGTCACTGGTCACAGGTCAATGGTCACTGGTCACTGGTCACTGGTCAATGGTCACTGTCGCTGGTCACTGGTCACTGGTCAATGGTCACTTGTCCCTGGGCAGTGGTCACTGGTCACTGGTCAATGGTCACTGTCGCTGGTCACTGGTCACTGGTCACTTGTCACTGGTCACTGGTCACTGGTCACTGGTCACTGGTCACTGGTCACAAGTCACTGGTCACTTGTCACTGGTCAGTGGCCACTCGTCAATGGTCACTGGTCACTGGTCACTGGTCAATGGTCTCTGTCGCTGGTCACTGGTCACGATTCGCTGGTCCCTGGTCACTGGTACTGGTCAATGGTCACTGTCGCTGATCACTGGTCACTGGTCACTGGTCACTGGTCACTGGTCAATGGTCACTGTCGCTGGTCACTGGTCACTGGTCACTGATCACTGGTCACTGGTCACTGGTCACTGGTCACTGGTCACTGGTCAATGGTCACTGTCGCTGGTCACTGTTCACTGGTCACTGATCACTGGTCGCTGGTCACCGTTCACTGGTCACTGATCACTGGTCACTAGTCACTGGTCACTGGTCACTGGTCAATGGTCACTATCGCTGGTCAATGGTCATTGTCGCTGGTCACTGGTCATTGGTCACTTGTCACTGGTCACTGGTCACTGGTCACTGGTCACTGGTCACTGGTCACTGGTCACTGGTCACTGGTCAATGGTCACTTTCGCTGCTCAATGGTCACTGTCGCTGGTAAACGGTCACTGTCGCTGGTCACTGGTCACTGGTCACTGGTCACTGGTCACTGGTCACTGGTCACTGGTCACTGGTCACTGGTCAATGGTCACTGGTCACTGGTCACTGGTCAATGGTCACTGTCGCTGGTCACTGGTCACTGGTCAATGGTCACTTGTCCCTGGGCAGTGGTCACTGGTCACTGGTCACTGGTCACTGGTCACTGGTCAATGGTCACTTTCGCTGGTCAATGGTCACTGTCGCTGGTAAACGGTCACTGTCGCTGGTCACTGGTCACTGGTCACTGGTCACTGGTCACTGGTCACTGGTCACTGTTCACTGGTCACTGATCACTGGTCAATGGTCACCGTCGCTGGTCACCGTTCACTGGTCACTGATCACTGGTCACTAGTCACTGGTCACTGGTCACTGGTCAATGGTCACTATCGCTGGTCAATGGTCATTGTCGCTGGTCACTGGTCATTGGTCACTTGTCACTGGTCACTGGTCACTGGTCACTGGTCACTGGTCACTGGTCACAGGTCAATGGTCACTGGTCACTGGTCACTGGTCAATGGTCACTGTCGCTGGTCACTGGTCACTGGTCAATGGTCACTTGTCCCTGGGCAGTGGTCACTGGTCACTTGTCAATGGTCACTATCGCTGGTCAATAGTCACTGTCGCTGGTCACTGGTCACTGGTCACTTGTCACTGGTCACTGGTCACTGGTCACTGGTCACTGGTCACTGGTCACAAGTCACTGGTCACTTGTCACTGGTCAGTGGCCACTCGTCAATGGTCACTGGTCACTGGTCACTGGTCAATGCTCTCTGTCGCTGGTCACTGGTCACGATTCGCTGGTCCCTGGTCACTGGTACTGGTCAATGGTCACTGTCGCTGATCACTGGTCACTGGTCACTGGTCACAGGTCACTGGTCAATGGTCACTGTCGCTGGTCACTGGTCACTGGTCACTGATCACTGGTCACTGGTCACTGGTCACTGGTCACTGGTCACTGGTCAATGGTCACTGTCGCTGGTCACTGTTCACTGGTCACTGATCACTGGTCACTGGTCACTGGTCACTGGTCACTGGTCACTGATCACTGGTCACTGGTCACTGGTCACTGGTCACTGGTCACAGGTCAATGGTCACTGGTCACTGGTCACTGGTCAATGGTCACTGTCGCTGGTCACTGGTCACTGGTCAATGGTCACTTGTCCCTGGGCAGTGGTCACTGGTCACTGGTCAATGGTCACTGTCGCTGGTCACTGGTCACTGGTCACTTGTCACTGGTCACTGGTCACTGGTCACTGGTCACTGGTCACTGGTCACAAGTCACTGGTCACTTGTCACTGGTCAGTGGCCACTCGTCAATGGTCACTGGTCACTGGTCACTGGTCAATGGTCTCTGTCGCTGGTCACTGGTCACGATTCGCTGGTCCCTGGTCACTGGTACTGGTCAATGGTCACTGTCGCTGATCACTGGTCACTGGTCACTGGTCACTGGTCACTGGTCAATGGTCACTGTCGCTGGTCACTGGTCACTGGTCACTGATCACTGGTCACTGGTCACTGGTCACTGGTCACTGGTCAATGGTCACTGTCGCTGGTCACTGTTCACTGGTCACTGATCACTGGTCACTGGTCACTGGTCACTGGTCACTGGTCACTGGTCACTGGTCACTGGTCACTGATCACTGGTCACTGGTCACTGGTCACTGGTCACTGGTCACTGGTCACTGGTCAATGGTCACTATCGCTGGTCAATGGTCACTGTCGCTGGGCACTGGTCATTGGTCACTTGTCACTGGTCACTGGTCACTGGTCACTGGTCACTGGTCACTGGTCACTGGTCACAGGTCAATGGTCACTGGTCACTGGACACAGGTCACTTGTCACTGGTCACTGGTCACTGGTCACAAGTCACTGGTCACTTGTCACTGGTCACTGGTCAATGGTCACTGTCGCTGGTCACTGGTCACTAGTCACTGGTCACTGGTCACTGGTCACTGGTCACAAGTCACTGGTCACTGGTCACTGGTCAATGGTCACTATCGCTGGTCACTTGTCACTGGTCACTGGTCACTGGTCACTGGTCACAGGTCACAAGTCACTGGTCACTTGTCACTGGTCACTGGTCAATGGTCACTGTCGCTGGTCACTGGTCACTAGTCACTGGTCACTGGTCACTGGTCACTGGTCACTGGTCACTGGTCACTGGTCACAGGTCAATGGTCACTGGTCACTGGACACAGGTCACTGGTCACTAGTCACTGGTCACTGGTCACTGGTCACTGGTCACTGGTCACTGGTCACTGGTCACAGGTCAATGGTCACTGGTCACTGGACACAGGTCACTGGTCACTGGTCACTGGTCACTGGTCACTGGTCACTGGTCACTGGTCAATGGTCACTGGCCACTGGTCACTGGTCACTGGTCAATGGTCACTTTCGCTGGTCAATGGTCACTGTCGCTCGTAAACGGTCACTGTCGCTGGTCACTGGTCACTGGTCACTGGTCACTGGTCACTGGTCAATGGTCACTGGTCACTGGACACTGGTCACTGGTCACTGGTCACTGGTCACTGGTCACTGGTCAATGGTAACTTGTCACCGGTCACTGGTCACTGGTCACTGGTCAATGGTCACTGGCCACTGGTCACTGGTCACTGGTCAATGGTCACTTTCGCTGGTCAATGGTCACTGTCGCTGGTCACTGGTCACTGGTCACTGGTCACTGTCGCTGGTCACTGGTCACTGGTCACTGGTCACTGGTAACTGGTCAATGGTCACTGTCGCTGGTCACTGGTCACTGGTCACTGGTCACTGGTCAATGGTAACTTGTCACTGGGCAGTGGTCAATGGTCACTGGTCACTGGTCACTGGTCACTGGTCACTGGTCACAGGTCAATGGTCACTGGTCACTGGACACAGGTCACTGGTCACTGGTCACTGGTCACTGGTCACTGTTCACTGGTCACTGATCACTGGTCAATGGTCACCGTCGCTGGTCACTGTTCACTGGTCACTGATCACTGGTCACTAGTCACTGGTCACTGGTCACTGGTCACTGGTCAATGGTCACTATCGCTGGTCAATGGTCATTGTCGCTGGTCACTGGTCATTGGTCACTTGTCACTGGTCACTGGTCACTGGTCACTGGTCACTGGTCACTGGTCACTGGTCACTGGTCACTGGTCAATGGTCACTTTCGCTGGTCAATGGTCACTGTCGCTGGTAAACGGTCACTGTCGCTGGTCACTGGTCACTGGTCACTGGTCACTGGTCACTGGTCACTGGTCACTGGTCACTGGTCACTGGTCAATGGTCACTGGTCACTGGTCACTGGTCAATGGTCACTGTCGCTGGTCACTGGTCACTGGTCAATGGTCACTTGTCCCTGGGCAGTGGTCACTGGTCACTGGTCAATGGTCACTGTCGCTGGTCACTGGTCACTGGTCACTTGTCACTGGTCACTGGTCACTGGTCACTGGTCACTGGTCACTGGTCACAAGTCACTGGTCACTTGTCACTGGTCAGTGGCCACTCGTCAATGGTCACTGGTCACTGGTCACTGGTCAATGGTCTCTGTCGCTGGTCACTGGTCACTGGTCAATGGTCACTTGTCCCTGGGCAGTGGTCACTGGTCACTGGTCAATGGTCACTATCGCTGGTCAATAGTCACTGTCGCTGGTCACTGGTCACTGGTCACTTGTCACTGGTCACTGGTCACTGGTCACTGGTCACTGGTCACTGGTCACTGGTCACAAGTCACTGGTCACTTGTCACTGGTCAGTGGCCACTCGTCAATGGTCACTGGTCACTGGTCACTGGTCAATGGTCTCTGTCGCTGGTCACTGGTCACAATTCGCTGGTCCCTGGTCACTGGTACTGGTCAATGGTCACTGTCGCTGATCACTGGTCACTGGTCACTGGTCACTGGTCACTGGTCACTGGACACTGGTCACTGGTCACTGGTCACTGGTCACTGGTCACTGGTCAATGGTAACTTGTCACCGGTCACTGGTCACTGGTCACTGGTCAATGGTCACTGGCCACTGGTCACTGGTCACTGGTCAATGGTCACTTTCGCTGGTCAATGGTCACTGTCGCTGGTCACTGGTCACTGGTCACTGGTCACTGTCGCTGGTCACTGGTCACTGGTCACTGGTCACTGGTAACTGGTCAATGGTCACTGTCGCTGGTCACTGGTCACTGGTCACTGGTCACTGGTCAATGGTAACTTGTCACTGGGCAGTGGTCAATGGTCACTGGTCACTGGTCACTGGTCACTGGTCACTGGTCACAGGTCAATGGTCACTGGTCACTGGACACAGGTCACTGGTCACAGGTCACTGGTCACTGGTCACTGTTCACTGGTCACTGAATACTGGTCAATGGTCACCGTCGCTGGTCACTGTTCACTGGTCACTGATCACTGGTCACTAGTCACTGGTCACTGGTCACTGGTCACTGGTCAATGGTCACTATCGCTGGTCAATGGTCATTGTCGCTGGTCACTGGTCATTGGTCACTTGTCACTGGTCACTGGTCACTGGTCACTGGTCACTGGTCACTGGTCACTGGTCACTGGTCACTGGTCAATGGTCACTTTCGCTGCTCAATGGTCACTGTCGCTGGTAAACGGTCACTGTCGCTGGTCACTGGTCACTCTGTCACTGGTCACTGGTCACTGGTCACTGGTCACTGGTCACTGGTCACTGGTCAATGGTCACTGGTCACTGGTCACTGGTCAATGGTCACTGTCGCTGGTCACTGGTCACTGGTCAATGGTCACTTGTCCCTGGGCAGTGGTCACTGGTCACTGGTCACTGGTCACTGGTCACTGGTCAATGGTCACTTTCGCTGGTCAATGGTCACTGTCGCTGGTCACTGGTCACTAGTCACTGGTCACTGGTCACTGGTCACTGGTCACAAGTCACTGGTCACTGGTCACTGGTCAATGGTCACTATCGCTGGTCACTTGTCACTGGTCACTGGTCACTGGTCACTGGTCACTGGTCACAAGTCACTGGTCACTTGTCACTGGTCACTGGTCAATGGTCACTGTCGCTGGTCACTGGTCACTAGTCACTGGTCACTGGGCACTGGTCACTGGTCACTGGTCACCGGTCACTGGTCACAGGTCAATGGTCACTGGTCACTGGACACAGGTCACTGGTCACTAGTCACTGGTCACTGGTCACTGGTCACTGGTCACTGGTCACTGGTCACTGGTCACAGGTCAATGGTCACTGGTCACTGGACACAGGTCACTGGTCACTGGTCACTGGTCACTGGTCACTGGTCACTGGTCACTGGTCACTGGTCAATGGTCACTGGCCACTGGTCACTGGTCACTGGTCAATGGTCACTTTCGCTGGTCAATGGTCACTGTCGCTCGTAAACGGTCACTGTCGCTGGTCACTGGTCACTGGTCACTGGTCACTGGTCACTGGTCACTGGTCAATGGTCACTGGTCACTGGACACTGGTCACTGGTCACTGGTCACTGGTCAATGGTAACTTGTCACCGGTCACTGGTCACTGGTCACTGGTCAATGGTCACTGGCCACTGGTCACTGGTCACTGGTCAATGGTCACTTTCGCTGGTCAATGGTCACTGTCGCTGGTCACTGGTCACTGGTCACTGGTCACTGTCGCTGGTCACTGGTCACTGGTCACTGGTCACTGGTAACTGGTCAATGGTCACTGTCGCTGGTCACTGGTCACTGGTCACTGGTCACTGGTCAATGGTAACTTGTCACTGGGCAGTGGTCAATGGTCACTGGTCACTGGTCACTGGTCACTGGTCACTGGTCACAGGTCAATGGTCACTGGTCACTGGACACAGGTCACTGGTCACAGGTCACTGGTCACTGGTGACTGTTCACTGGTCACTGAATACTGGTCAATGGTCACCGTCGCTGGTCACTGTTCACTGGTCACTGATCACTGGTCACTAGTCACTGGTCACTGGTCACTGGTCACTGGTCAATGGTCACTATCGCTGGTCAATGGTCATTGTCGCTGGTCACTGGTCATTGGTCACTTGTCACTGGTCACTGGTCACTGGTCACTGGTCACTGGTCACTGGTCACTGGTCACTGGTCACTGGTCACTGGTCAATGGTCACTTTCGCTGGTCAATGGTCACTGTCGCTCGTAAACGGTCACTGTCGCTGGTCACTGGTCACTGGTCACTGGTCACTGGTCAATGGTCACTGGTCACTGGACACTGGTCACTGGTCACTGGTCACTGGTCACTGGTCACTGGTCAATGGTAACTTGTCACCGGTCACTGGTCACTGGTCACTGGTCAATGGTCACTGGCCACTGGTCACTGGTCACTGGTCAATGGTCACTTTCGCTGGTCAATGGTCACTGTCGCTGGTCACTGGTCACTGGTCACTGGTCACTGTCGCTGGTCACTGGTCACTGGTCACTGGTCACTGGTAACTGGTCAATGGTCACTGTCGCTGGTCACTGGTCACTGGTCACTGGTCACTGGTCAATGGTAACTTGTCACTGGGCAGTGGTCAATGGTCACTGGTCACTGGTCACTGGTCACTGGTCACTGGTCACAGGTCAATGGTCACTGGTCACTGGACACAGGTCACTGGTCACTGGTCACTGGTCACTGGTCACTGTTCACTGGTCACTGATCACTGGTCAATGGTCACCGTCGCTGGTCACTGTTCACTGGTCACTGATCACTGGTCACTAGTCACTGGTCACTGGTCACTGGTCACTGGTCAATGGTCACTATCGCTGGTCAATGGTCATTGTCGCTGGTCACTGGTCATTGGTCACTTGTCACTGGTCACTGGTCACTGGTCACTGGTCACTGGTCACTGGTCACTGGTCACTGGTCACTGGTCAATGGTCACTTTCGCTGGTCAATGGTCACTGTCGCTGGTAAACGGTCACTGTCGCTGGTCACTGGTCACTGGTCACTGGTCACTGGTCACTGGTCACTGGTCACTGGTCACTGGTCACTGGTCAATGGTCACTGGTCACTGGTCACTAGTCAATGGTCACTGTCGCTGGTCACTGGTCACTGGTCAATGGTCACTTGTCCCTGGGCAGTGGTCACTGGTCACTGGTCAATGGTCACTGTCGCTGGTCACTGGTCACTGGTCACTTGTCACTGGTCACTGGTCACTGGTCACTGGTCACTGGTCACAAGTCACTGGTCACTTGTCACTGGTCAGTGGCCACTCGTCAATGGTCACTGGTCACTGGTCACTGGTCAATGGTCTCTGTCGCTGGTCACTGGTCACTGGTCAATGGTCACTTGTCCCTGGGCAGTGGTCACTGGTCACTGGTCAATGGTCACTATCGCTGGTCAATAGTCACTGTCGCTGGTCACTGGTCACTGGTCACTTGTCACTGGTCACTGGTCACTGGTCACTGGTCACTGGTCACTGGTCACTGGTCACAAGTCACTGGTCACTTGTCACTGGTCAGTGGCCACTCGTCAATGGTCACTGGTCACTGGTCACTGGTCAATGGTCTCTGTCGCTGGTCACTGGTCACAATTCGCTGGTCCCTGGTCACTGGTAACTGGTCAATGGTCACTGTCGCTGGTCACTGGTCACTTGTCACTGGTCACTGGTCACTGGTCACTGGTCACTGGTCACTGGTCACAAGTCACTGGTCACTTGTCACTGGTCAGTGGCCACTCGTCAATGGTCACTGGTCACTGGTCACTGGTCAATGGTCTCTGTCGCTGGTCACTGGTCACTGGTCAATGGTCACTTGTCCCTGGGCAGTGGTCACTGGTCACTGGTCAATGGTCACTATCGCTGGTCACTGGTCACTGGTCACTGGTCACTGGTCACTGGTCACAAGTCACTGGTCACTTGTCACTGGTCAGTGGCCACTCGTCAATGGTCACTGGTCACTGGTCACTGGTCAATGGTCTCTGTCGCTGGTCACTGGTCACAATTCGCTGGTCCCTGGTCACTGGTACTGGTCAATGGTCACTGTCGCTGATCACTGGTCACTGGTCACTGGTCACTGGTCACTGGTCACTGGACACTGGTCACTGGTCACTGGTCACTGGTCACTGGTCACTGGTCAATGGTAACTTGTCACCGGTCACTGGTCACTGGTCACTGGTCAATGGTCACTGGCCACTGGTCACTGGTCACTGGTCAATGGTCACTTTCGCTGGTCAATGGTCACTGTCGCTGGTCACTGGTCACTGGTCACTGGTCACTGTCGCTGGTCACTGGTCACTGGTCACTGGTCACTGGTAACTGGTCAATGGTCACTGTCGCTGGTCACTGGTCACTGGTCACTGGTCACTGGTCAATGGTAACTTGTCACTGGGCAGTGGTCAATGGTCACTGGTCACTGGTCACTGGTCACTGGTCACTGGTCACAGGTCAATGGTCACTGGTCACTGGACACAGGTCACTGGTCACAGGTCACTGGTCACTGGTCACTGTTCACTGGTCACTGAATACTGGTCAATGGTCACCGTCGCTGGTCACTGTTCACTGGTCACTGATCACTGGTCACTAGTCACTGGTCACTGGTCACTGGTCACTGGTCAATGGTCACTATCGCTGGTCAATGGTCATTGTCGCTGGTCACTGGTCATTGGTCACTTGTCACTGGTCACTGGTCACTGGTCACTGGTCACTGGTCACTGGTCACTGGTCACTGGTCACTGGTCAATGGTCACTTTCGCTGCTCAATGGTCACTGTCGCTGGTAAACGGTCACTGTCGCTGGTCACTGGTCACTGGTCACTGGTCACTGGTCACTGGTCACTGGTCACTGGTCACTGGTCACTGGTCAATGGTCACTGGTCACTGGTCACTGGTCAATGGTCACTGTCGCTGGTCACTGGTCACTGGTCAATGGTCACTTGTCCCTGGGCAGTGGTCACTGGTCACTGGTCACTGGTCACTGGTCACTGGTCAATGGTCACTTTCGCTGGTCAATGGTCACTGTCGCTGGTCACTGGTCACTAGTCACTGGTCACTGGTCACTGGTCACTGGTCACAAGTCACTGGTCACTGGTCACTGGTCAATGGTCACTATCGCTGGTCACTTGTCACTGGTCACTGGTCACTGGTCACTGGTCACTGGTCACAAGTCACTGGTCACTTGTCACTGGTCACTGGTCAATGGTCACTGTCGCTGGTCACTGGTCACTAGTCACTGGTCACTGGTCACTGGTCACTGGTCACTGGTCACCGGTCACTGGTCACAGGTCAATGGTCACTGGTCACTGGACACAGGTCACTGGTCACTAGTCACTGGTCACTGGTCACTGGTCACTGGTCACTGGTCACTGGTCACTGGTCACAGGTCAATGGTCACTGGTCACTGGACACAGGTCACTGGTCACTGGTCACTGGTCACTGGTCACTGGTCACTGGTCACTGGTCACTGGTCAATGGTCACTGGCCACTGGTCACTGGTCACTGGTCAATGGTCACTTTCGCTGGTCAATGGTCACTGTCGCTCGTAAACGGTCACTGTCGCTGGTCACTGGTCACTGGTCACTGGTCACTGGTCACTGGTCACTGGTCAATGGTCACTGGTCACTGGACACTGGTCACTGGTCACTGGTCACTGGTCACTGGTCACTGGTCAATGGTAACTTGTCACCGGTCACTGGTCACTGGTCACTGGTCAATGGTCACTGGCCACTGGTCACTGGTCACTGGTCAATGGTCACTTTCGCTGGTCAATGGTCACTGTCGCTGGTCACTGGTCACTGGTCACTGGTCACTGTCGCTGGTCACTGGTCACTGGTCACTGGTCACTGGTAACTGGTCAATGGTCACTGTCGCTGGTCACTGGTCACTGGTCACTGGTCACTGGTCAATGGTAACTTGTCACTGGGCAGTGGTCAATGGTCACTGGTCACTGGTCACTGGTCACTGGTCACTGGTCACAGGTCAATGGTCACTGGTCACTGGACACAGGTCACTGGTCACAGGTCACTGGTCACTGGTCACTGTTCACTGGTCACTGAATACTGGTCAATGGTCACCGTCGCTGGTCACTGTTCACTGGTCACTGATCACTGGTCACTAGTCACTGGTCACTGGTCACTGGTCACTGGTCAATGGTCACTATCGCTGGTCAATGGTCATTGTCGCTGGTCACTGGTCATTGGTCACTTGTCACTGGTCACTGGTCACTGGTCACTGGTCACTGGTCACTGGTCACTGGTCACTGGTCACTGGTCACTGGTCAATGGCCACTTTCGCTGGTCAATGGTCACTGTCGCTCGTAAACGGTCACTGTCGCTGGTCACTGGTCACTGGTCACTGGTCACTGGTCACTGGTCACTGGTCAATGGTCACTGGTCACTGGACACTGGTCACTGGTCACTGGTCACTGGTCACTGGTCACTGGTCAATGGTAACTTGTCACCGGTCACTGGTCACTGGTCACTGGTCAATGGTCACTGGCCACTGGTCACTGGTCACTGGTCAATGGTCACTTTCGCTGGTCAATGGTCACTGTCGCTGGTCACTGGTCACTGGTCACTGGTCACTGTCGCTGGTCACTGGTCACTGGTCACTGGTCACTGGTAACTGGTCAATGGTCACTGTCGCTGGTCACTGGTCACTGGTCACTGGTCACTGGTCAATGGTAACTTGTCACTGGGCAGTGGTCAATGGTCACTGGTCACTGGTCACTGGTCACTGGTCACTGGTCACAGGTCAATGGTCACTGGTCACTGGACACAGGTCACTGGTCACTGGTCACTGGTCACTGGTCACTGTTCACTGGTCACTGATCACTGGTCAATGGTCACCGTCGCTGGTCACTGTTCACTGGTCACTGATCACTGGTCACTAGTCACTGGTCACTGGTCACTGGTCACTGGTCAATGGTCACTATCGCTGGTCAATGGTCATTGTCGCTGGTCACTGGTCATTGGTCACTTGTCACTGGTCACTGGTCACTGGTCACTGGTCACTGGTCACTGGTCACTGGTCACTGGTCACTGGTCAATGGTCACTTTCGCTGGTCAATGGTCACTGTCGCTGGTAAACGGTCACTGTCGCTGGTCACTGGTCACTGGTCACTGGTCACTGGTCACTGGTCACTGGTCACTGGTCAATGGTCACTGGTCACTGGTCACTGGTCAATGGTCACTGTCGCTGGTCACTGGTCACTGGTCAATGGTCACTTGTCCCTGGGCAGTGGTCACTGGTCACTGGTCAATGGTCACTGTCGCTGGTCACTGGTCACTGGTCACTTGTCACTGGTCACTGGTCACTGGTCACTGGTCACTGGTCACTGGTCACAAGTCACTGGTCACTTGTCACTGGTCAGTGGCCACTCGTCAATGGTCACTGGTCACTGGTCACTGGTCAATGGTCTCTGTCGCTGGTCACTGGTCACTGGTCAATGGTCACTTGTCCCTGGGCAGTGGTCACTGGTCACTGGTCAATGGTCACTATCGCTGGTCAATAGTCACTGTCGCTGGTCACTGGTCACTGGTCACTTGTCACTGGTCACTGGTCACTGGTCACTGGTCACTGGTCACTGGTCACTGGTCACAAGTCACTGGTCACTTGTCACTGGTCAGTGGCCACTCGTCAATGGTCACTGGTCACTGGTCACTGGTCAATGGTCTCTGTCGCTGGTCACTGGTCACAATTCGCTGGTCCCTGGTCACTGGTAACTGGTCAATGGTCACTGTCGCTGGTCACTGGTCACTTGTCACTGGTCACTGGTCACTGGTCACTGGTCACTGGTCACTGGTCACAAGTCACTGGTCACTTGTCACTGGTCAGTGGCCACTCGTCAATGGTCACTGGTCACTGGTCACTGGTCAATGGTCTCTGTCGCTGGTCACTGGTCACTGGTCAATGGTCACTTGTCCCTGGGCAGTGGTCACTGGTCACTGGTCAATGGTCACTATCGCTGGTCACTGGTCACTGGTCACTGGTCACTGGTCACTGGTCACAAGTCACTGGTCACTTGTCACTGGTCAGTGGCCACTCGTCAATGGTCACTGGTCACTGGTCACTGGTCAATGGTCTCTGTCGCTGGTCACTGGTCACAATTCGCTGGTCCCTGGTCACTGGTACTGGTCAATGGTCACTGTCGCTGATCACTGGTCACTGGTCACTGGTCACTGGTCACTGGTCACTGGACACTGGTCACTGGTCACTGGTCACTGGTCACTGGTCACTGGTCAATGGTAACTTGTCACCGGTCACTGGTCACTGGTCACTGGTCAATGGTCACTGGCCACTGGTCACTGGTCACTGGTCAATGGTCACTTTCGCTGGTCAATGGTCACTGTCGCTGGTCACTGGTCACTGGTCACTGGTCACTGTCGCTGGTCACTGGTCACTGGTCACTGGTCACTGGTAACTGGTCAATGGTCACTGTCGCTGGTCACTGGTCACTGGTCACTGGTCACTGGTCAATGGTAACTTGTCACTGGGCAGTGGTCAATGGTCACTGGTCACTGGTCACTGGTCACTGGTCACTGGTCACAGGTCAATGGTCACTGGTCACTGGACACAGGTCACTGGTCACAGGTCACTGGTCACTGGTCACTGTTCACTGGTCACTGAATACTGGTCAATGGTCACCGTCGCTGGTCACTGTTCACTGGTCACTGATCACTGGTCACTAGTCACTGTTCACTGGTCACTGGTCACTGGTCAATGGTCACTATCGCTGGTCAATGGTCATTGTCGCTGGTCACTGGTCATTGGTCACTTGTCACTGGTCACTGGTCACTGGTCACTGGTCACTGGTCACTGGTCACTGGTCACTGGTCACTGGTCAATGGTCACTTTCGCTGCTCAATGGTCACTGTCGCTGGTAAACGGTCACTGTCGCTGGTCACTGGTCACTGGTCACTGGTCACTGGTCACTGGTCACTGGTCACTGGTCACTGGTCACTGGTCAATGGTCACTGGTCACTGGTCACTGGTCAATGGTCACTGTCGCTGGTCACTGGTCACTGGTCAATGGTCACTTGTCCCTGGGCAGTGGTCACTGGTCACTGGTCACTGGTCACTGGTCACTGGTCAATGGTCACTTTCGCTGGTCAATGGTCACTGTCGCTGGTCACTGGTCACTAGTCACTGGTCACTGGTCACTGGTCACTGGTCACAAGTCACTGGTCACTGGTCACTGGTCAATGGTCACTATCGCTGGTCACTTGTCACTGGTCACTGGTCACTGGTCACTGGTCACTGGTCACAAGTCACTGGTCACTTGTCACTGGTCACTGGTCAATGGTCACTGTCGCTGGTCACTGGTCACTAGTCACTGGTCACTGGTCACTGGTCACTGGTCACTGGTCACCGGTCACTGGTCACAGGTCAATGGTCACTGGTCACTGGACACAGGTCACTGGTCACTAGTCACTGGTCACTGGTCACTGGTCACTGGTCACTGGTCACTGGTCACTGGTCACAGGTCAATGGTCACTGGTCACTGGACACAGGTCACTGGTCACTGGTCACTGGTCACTGGTCACTGGTCACTGGTCACTGGTCACTGGTCAATGGTCACTGGCCACTGGTCACTGGTCACTGGTCAATGGTCACTTTCGCTGGTCAATGGTCACTGTCGCTCGTAAACGGTCACTGTCGCTGGTCACTGGTCACTGGTCACTGGTCACTGGTCACTGGTCACTGGTCAATGGTCACTGGTCACTGGACACTGGTCACTGGTCACTGGTCACTGGTCACTGGTCACTGGTCAATGGTAACTTGTCACCGGTCACTGGTCACTGGTCACTGGTCAATGGTCACTGGCCACTGGTCACTGGTCACTGGTCAATGGTCACTTTCGCTGGTCAATGGTCACTGTCGCTGGTCACTGGTCACTGGTCACTGGTCACTGTCGCTGGTCACTGGTCACTGGTCACTGGTCACTGGTAACTGGTCAATGGTCACTGTCGCTGGTCACTGGTCACTGGTCACTGGTCACTGGTCAATGGTAACTTGTCACTGGGCAGTGGTCAATGGTCACTGGTCACTGGTCACTGGTCACTGGTCACTGGTCACAGGTCAATGGTCACTGGTCACTGGACACAGGTCACTGGTCACAGGTCACTGGTCACTGGTCACTGTTCACTGGTCACTGAATACTGGTCAATGGTCACCGTCGCTGGTCACTGTTCACTGGTCACTGATCACTGGTCACTAGTCACTGGTCACTGGTCACTGGTCACTGGTCAATGGTCACTATCGCTGGTCAATGGTCATTGTCGCTGGTCACTGGTCATTGGTCACTTGTCACTGGTCACTGGTCACTGGTCACTGGTCACTGGTCACTGGTCACTGGTCACTGGTCAATGGTCACTTTCGCTGCTCAATGGTCACTGTCGCTGGTAAACGGTCACTGTCGCTGGTCACTGGTCACTGGTCACTGGTCACTGGTCACTGGTCACTGGTCACTGGTCAATGGTCACTGGTCACTGGTCACTGGTCAATGGTCACTGTCGCTGGTCACTGGTCACTGGTCAATGGTCACTTGTCCCTGGGCAGTGGTCACTGGTCACTGGTCACTGGTCACTGGTCACTGGTCAATGGTCACTTTCGCTGGTCAATGGTCACTGTCGCTGGTAAACGGTCACTGTCGCTGGTCACTGGTCACTGGTCACTGGTCACTGGTCACTGGTCACTGGTCACTGTTCACTGGTCACTGATCACTGGTCAATGGTCACCGTCGCTGGTCACCGTTCACTGGTCACTGATCACTGGTCACTAGTCACTGGTCACTGGTCACTGGTCAATGGTCACTATCGCTGGTCAATGGTCATTGTCGCTGGTCACTGGTCATTGGTCACTTGTCACTGGTCACTGGTCACTGGTCACTGGTCACTGGTCACTGGTCACAGGTCAATGGTCACTGGTCACTGGTCACTGGTCAATGGTCACTGGTCAATGGTCACTGTCGCTGGTCACTGGTCACTGGTCAATGGTCACTTGTCCCTGGGCAGTGGTCACTGGTCACTGGTCAATGGTCACTGTCGCTGGTCACTGGTCACTGGTCACTTGTCACTGGTCACTGGTCACTGGTCACTGGTCACTGGTCACTGGTCACAAGTCACTGGTCACTTGTCACTGGTCAGTGGCCACTCGTCAATGGTCACTGGTCACTGGTCACTGGTCAATGGTCTCTGTCGCTGGTCACTGGTCACGATTCGCTGGTCCCTGGTCACTGGTACTGGTCAATGGTCACTGTCGCTGATCACTGGTCACTGGTCACTGGTCACAGGTCACTGGTCAATGGTCACTGTCGCTGGTCACTGGTCACTGGTCACTGATCACTGGTCACTGGTCACTGGTCACTGGTCACTGGTCACTGGTCAATGGTCACTGTCGCTGGTCACTGTTCACTGGTCACTGATCACTGGTCACTGGTCACTGGTCACTGGTCACTGGTCACTGATCACTGGTCACTGGTCACTGGTCACTGGTCACTGGTCACTGGTCACAGGTCAATGGTCACTGGTCACTGGTCACTGGTCAATGGTCACTGTCGCTGGTCACTGGTCACTGGTCAATGGTCACTTGTCCCTGGGCAGTGGTCACTGGTCACTGGTCAATGGTCACTGTCGCTGGTCACTGGTCACTGGTCACTTGTCACTGGTCACTGGTCACTGGTCACTGGTCACTGGTCACTGGTCACAAGTCACTGGTCACTTGTCACTGGTCAGTGGCCACTCGTCAATGGTCACTGGTCACTGGTCACTGGTCAATGGTCTCTGTCGCTGGTCACTGGTCACGATTCGCTGGTCCCTGGTCACTGGTACTGGTCAATGGTCACTGTCGCTGATCACTGGTCACTGGTCACTGGTCACTGGTCACTGGTCAATGGTCACTGTCGCTGGTCACTGGTCACTGGTCACTGATCACTGGTCACTGGTCACTGGTCACTGGTCACTGGTCACTGGTCAATGGTCACTGTCGCTGGTCACTGTTCACTGGTCACTGATCACTGGTCACTGGTCACTGGTCACTGGTCACTGGTCACTGGTCACTGGTCACTGGTCACTGATCACTGGTCACTGGTCACTGGTCACTGGTCACTGGTCACTGGTCACTGGTCAATGGTCACTATCGCTGGTCAATGGTCACTGTCGCTGGGCACTGGTCATTGGTCACTTGTCACTGGTCACTGGTCACTGGTCACTGGTCACTGGTCACTGGTCACAGGTCAATGGTCACTGGTCACTGGACACAGGTCACTTGTCACTGGTCACTGGTCACTGGTCACAAGTCACTGGTCACTTGTCACTGGTCACTGGTCAATGGTCACTGTCGCTGGTCACTGGTCACTAGTCACTGGTCACTGGTCACTGGTCACTGGTCACAAGTCACTGGTCACTGGTCACTGGTCAATGGTCACTATCGCTGGTCACTTGTCACTGGTCACTGGTCACTGATCACTGGTCACTGGTCACTGGTCACTGGTCACTGGTCACAGGTCAATGGTCACTGGTCACTGGTCACTGGTCAATGGTCACTGTCGCTGGTCACTGGTCACTGGTCAATGGTCACTTGTCCCTGGGCAGTGGTCACTGGTCACTGGTCAATGGTCACTGTCGCTGGTCACTGGTCACTGGTCACTTGTCACTGGTCACTGGTCACTGGTCACTGGTCACTGGTCACTGGTCACAAGTCACTGGTCACTTGTCACTGGTCAGTGGCCACTCGTCAATGGTCACTGGTCACTGGTCACTGGTCAATGGTCTCTGTCGCTGGTCACTGGTCACGATTCGCTGGTCCCTGGTCACTGGTACTGGTCAATGGTCACTGTCGCTGATCACTGGTCACTGGTCACTGGTCACTGGTCACTGGTCAATGGTCACTGTCGCTGGTCACTGGTCACTGGTCACTGATCACTGGTCACTGGTCACTGGTCACTGGTCACTGGTCACTGGTCAATGGTCACTGTCGCTGGTCACTGTTCACTGGTCACTGATCACTGGTCACTGGTCACTGGTCACTGGTCACTGGTCACTGGTCACTGGTCACTGATCACTGGTCACTGGTCACTGGTCACTGGTCACTGGTCACTGGTCAATGGTCACTATCGCTGGTCAATGGTCACTGTCGCTGGTCACTGGTCATTGGTCACTTGTCACTGGTCACTGGTCACTGGTCACTGGTCACTGGTCACTGGTCACTGGTCACAAGTCACTGGTCACTTGTCACTGGTCACTGGTCAATGGTCACTGTCGCTGGTCACTGGTCACTAGTCACTGGTCACTGGTCACTGGTCACTGGTCACTGGTCACCGGTCACTGGTCACAGGTCAATGGTCACTGGTCACTGGACACAGGTCACTGGTCACTAGTCACTGGTCACTGGTCACTGGTCACTGGTCACTGGTCACTGGTCACTGGTCACAGGTCAATGGTCACTGGTCACTGGACACAGGTCACTGGTCACTGGTCACTGGTCACTGGTCACTGGTCACTGGTCACTGGTCACTGGTCAATGGTCACTGGCCACTGGTCACTGGTCACTGGTCAATGGTCACTTTCGCTGGTCAATGGTCACTGTCGCTCGTAAACGGTCACTGTCGCTGGTCACTGGTCACTGGTCACTGGTCACTGGTCACCGGTCACTGGTCACAGGTCAATGGTCACTGGTCACTGGACACAGGTCACTGGTCACTAGTCACTGGTCACTGGTCACTGGTCACTGGTCACTGGTCACTGGTCACTGGTCACAGGTCAATGGTCACTGGTCACTGGACACAGGTCACTGGTCACTGGTCACTGGTCACTGGTCACTGGTCACTGGTCACTGGTCACTGGTCAATGGTCACTGGCCACTGGTCACTGGTCACTGGTCAATGGTCACTTTCGCTGGTCAATGGTCACTGTCGCTCGTAAACGGTCACTGTCGCTGGTCACTGGTCACTGGTCACTGGTCACTGGTCACTGGTCAATGGTAACTTGTCACCGGTCACTGGTCACTGGTCACTGGTCAATGGTCACTGGCCACTGGTCACTGGTCACTGGTCAATGGTCACTTTCGCTGGTCAATGGTCACTGTCGCTGGTCACTGGTCACTGGTCACTGGTCACTGTCGCTGGTCACTGGTCACTGGTCACTGGTCACTGGTAACTGGTCAATGGTCACTGTCGCTGGTCACTGGTCACTGGTCACTGGTCACTGGTCAATGGTAACTTGTCACTGGGCAGTGGTCAATGGTCACTGGTCACTGGTCACTGGTCACTGGTCACTGGTCACAGGTCAATGGTCACTGGTCACTGGACACAGGTCACTGGTCACAGGTCACTGGTCACTGGTCACTGTTCACTGGTCACTGAATACTGGTCAATGGTCACCGTCGCTGGTCACTGTTCACTGGTCACTGATCACTGGTCACTAGTCACTGGTCACTGGTCACTGGTCACTGGTCAATGGTCACTATCGCTGGTCAATGGTCATTGTCGCTGGTCACTGGTCATTGGTCACTTGTCACTGGTCACTGGTCACTGGTCACTGGTCACTGGTCACTGGTCACTGGTCACTGGTCACTGGTCAATGGTCACTTTCGCTGCTCAATGGTCACTGTCGCTGGTAAACGGTCACTGTCGCTGGTCACTGGTCACTGGTCACTGGTCACTGGTCACTGGTCACTGGTCACTGGTCACTGGTCACTGGTCAATGGTCACTGGTCACTGGTCACTGGTCAATGGTCACTGTCGCTGGTCACTGGTCACTGGTCAATGGTCACTTGTCCCTGGGCAGTGGTCACTGGTCACTGGTCACTGGTCACTGGTCACTGGTCAATGGTCACTTTCGCTGGTCAATGGTCACTGTCGCTGGTAAACGGTCACTGTCGCTGGTCACTGGTCACTGGTCACTGGTCACTGGTCACTGGTCACTGGTCACTGGTCACTGGTCACTGTTCACTGGTCACTGATCACTGGTCAATGGTCACCGTCGCTGGTCACCGTTCACTGGTCACTGATCACTGGTCACTAGTCACTGGTCACTGGTCACTGGTCAATGGTCACTATCGCTGGTCAATGGTCATTGTCGCTGGTCACTGGTCATTGGTCACTTGTCACTGGTCACTGGTCACTGGTCACTGGTCACTGGTCACTGGTCACAGGTCAATGGTCACTGGTCACTGGTCACTGGTCAATGGTCACTGTCGCTGGTCACTGGTCACTGGTCAATGGTCACTTGTCCCTGGGCAGTGGTCACTGGTCACTTGTCAATGGTCACTATCGCTGGTCAATAGTCACTGTCGCTGGTCACTGGTCACTGGTCACTTGTCACTGGTCACTGGTCACTGGTCACTGGTCACTGGTCACAAGTCACTGGTCACTTGTCACTGGTCAGTGGCCACTCGTCAATGGTCACTGGTCACTGGTCACTGGTCAATGGTCTCTGTCGCTGGTCACTGGTCACGATTCGCTGGTCCCTGGTCACTGGTACTGGTCAATGGTCACTGTCGCTGATCACTGGTCACTGGTCACTGGTCACAGGTCACTGGTCAATGGTCACTGTCGCTGGTCACTGGTCACTGGTCACTGATCACTGGTCACTGGTCACTGGTCACTGGTCACTGGTCACTGGTCAATGGTCACTGTCGCTGGTCACTGTTCACTGGTCACTGATCACTGGTCACTGGTCACTGGTCACTGGTCACTGGTCACTGATCACTGGTCACTGGTCACTGGTCACTGGTCACTGGTCACAGGTCAATGGTCACTGGTCACTGGTCACTGGTCAATGGTCACTGTCGCTGGTCACTGGTCACTGGTCAATGGTCACTTGTCCCTGGGCAGTGGTCACTGGTCACTGGTCAATGGTCACTGTCGCTGGTCACTGGTCACTGGTCACTTGTCACTGGTCACTGGTCACTGGTCACTGGTCACTGGTCACTGGTCACAAGTCACTGGTCACTTGTCACTGGTCAGTGGCCACTCGTCAATGGTCACTGGTCACTGGTCACTGGTCAATGGTCTCTGTCGCTGGTCACTTGTCACTGGTCACTGGTCACTGGTCACTGGTCACAGGTCACAAGTCACTGGTCACTTGTCACTGGTCACTGGTCAATGGTCACTGTCGCTGGTCACTGGTCACTAGTCACTGGTCACTGGTCACTGGTCACTGGTCACTGGTCACTGGTCACTGGTCACAGGTCAATGGTCACTGGTCACTGGACACAGGTCACTGGTCACTAGTCACTGGTCACTGGTCACTGGTCACTGGTCACTGGTCACTGGTCACTGGTCAATGGTCACTTTCGCTGGTCAATGGTCACTGTCGCTCGTAAACGGTCACTGTCGCTGGTCACTGGTCACTGGTCACTGGTCACTGGTCACTGGTCACTGGTCAATGGTCACTGGTCACTGGTCAATGGTCACTTTCGCTGTTCAATGGTCACTGTCGCTCGTAAACGGTCACTGTCGCTGGTCACTGGTCACTGGTCACTGGTCACTGGTCACTGGTCACTGGTCAATGGTCACTGGTCACTGGACACTGGTCACTGGTCACTGGTCACTGGTCACTGGTCACTGGTCAATGGTAACTTGTCACCGGTCACTGGTCACTGGTCACTGGTCAATGGTCACTGGCCACTGGTCACTGGTCACTGGTCAATGGTCACTTTCGCTGGTCAATGGTCACTGTCGCTGGTCACTGGTCACTGGTCACTGGTCACTGTCGCTGGTCACTGGTCACTGGTCACTGGTCACTGGTAACTGGTCAATGGTCACTGTCGCTGGTCACTGGTCACTGGTCACTGGTCACTGGTCAATGGTAACTTGTCACTGGGCAGTGGTCAATGGTCACTGGTCACTGGTCACTGGTCACTGGTCACTGGTCACAGGTCAATGGTCACTGGTCACTGGACACAGGTCACTGGTCACTGGTCACTGGTCACTGGTCACTGTTCACTGGTCACTGATCACTGGTCAATGGTCACCGTCGCTGGTCACTGTTCACTGGTCACTGATCACTGGTCACTAGTCACTGGTCACTGGTCACTGGTCACTGGTCAATGGTCAATATCGCTGGTCAATGGTCATTGTCGCTGGTCACTGGTCATTGGTCACTTGTCACTGGTCACTGGTCACTGGTCACTGGTCACTGGTCACTGGTCACTGGTCACTGGTCACTGGTCAATGGTCACTTTCGCTGGTCAATGGTCACTGTCGCTGGTAAACGGTCACTGTCGCTGGTCACTGGTCACTGGTCACTGGTCACTGGTCACTGGTCACTGGTCACTGGTCACTGGTCACTGGTCAATGGTCACTGGTCACTGGTCACTGGTCAATGGTCACTGTCGCTGGTCACTGGTCACTGGTCAATGGTCACTTGTCCCTGGGCAGTGGTCACTGGTCACTGGTCAATGGTCACTGTCGCTGGTCACTGGTCACTGGTCACTTGTCACTGGTCACTGGTCACTGGTCACTGGTCACTGGTCACTGGTCACAAGTCACTGGTCACTTGTCACTGGTCAGTGGCCACTCGTCAATGGTCACTGGTCACTGGTCACTGGTCAATGGTCTCTGTCGCTGGTCACTGGTCACTGGTCAATGGTCACTTGTCCCTGGGCAGTGGTCACTGGTCACTGGTCAATGGTCACTATCGCTGGTCAATAGTCACTGTCGCTGGTCACTGGTCACTGGTCACTTGTCACTGGTCACTGGTCACTGGTCACTGGTCACTGGTCACTGGTCACTGGTCACAAGTCACTGGTCACTTGTCACTGGTCAGTGGCCACTCGTCAATGGTCACTGGTCACTGGTCACTGGTCAATGGTCTCTGTCGCTGGTCACTGGTCACGATTCGCTGGTCCCTGGTCACTGGTACTGGTCAATGGTCACTGTCGCTGATCACTGGTCACTGGTCACTGGTCACTGGTCACTGGTCACTGGACACTGGTCACTGGTCACTGGTCACTGGTCACTGGTCACTGGTCAATGGTAACTTGTCACCGGTCACTGGTCACTGGTCACTGGTCAATGGTCACTGGCCACTGGTCACTGGTCACTGGTCAATGGTCACTTTCGCTGGTCAATGGTCACTGGTCACTGGTCACTGTCGCTGGTCACTGGTCACTGGTCACTGGTCACTGGTAACTGGTCAATGGTCACTGTCGCTGGTCACTGGTCACTGGTCACTGGTCACTGGTCAATGGTAACTTGTCACTGGGCAGTGGTCAATGGTCACTGGTCACTGGTCACTGGTCACTGGTCACTGGTCACAGGTCAATGGTCACTGGTCACTGGACACAGGTCACTGGTCACAGGTCACTGGTCACTGGTCACTGTTCACTGGTCACTGAATACTGGTCAATGGTCACCGTCGCTGGTCACTGTTCACTGGTCACTGATCACTGGTCACTAGTCACTGGTCACTGGTCACTGGTCACTGGTCAATGGTCACTATCGCTGGTCAATGGTCATTGTCGCTGGTCACTGGTCATTGGTCACTTGTCACTGGTCACTGGTCACTGGTCACTGGTCACTGGTCACTGGTCACTGGTCACTGGTCACTGGTCAATGGTCACTTTCGCTGCTCAATGGTCACTGTCGCTGGTAAACGGTCACTGTCGCTGGTCACTGGTCACTGGTCACTGGTCACTGGTCACTGGTCACTGGTCACTGGTCACTGGTCACTGGTCAATGGTCACTGGTCACTGGTCACTGGTCAATGGTCACTGTCGCTGGTCACTGGTCACTGGTCAATGGTCACTTGTCCCTGGGCAGTGGTCACTGGTCACTGGTCACTGGTCACTGGTCACTGGTCAATGGTCACTTTCGCTGGTCAATGGTCACTGTCGCTGGTAAACGGTCACTGTCGCTGGTCACTGGTCACTGGTCACTGGTCACTGGTCACTGGTCACTGGTCACTGTTCACTGGTCACTGATCACTGGTCAATGGTCACCGTCGCTGGTCACCGTTCACTGGTCACTGATCACTGGTCACTAGTCACTGGTCACTGGTCACTGGTCAATGGTCACTATCGCTGGTCAATGGTCATTGTCGCTGGTCACTGGTCATTGGTCACTTGTCACTGGTCACTGGTCACTGGTCACTGGTCACTGGTCACTGGTCACTGGTCACAAGTCGCTGGTCACTGGTCACTGGTCAATGGTCACTTGTCCCTGGGCAGTGGTCACTGGTCACTTGTCAATGGTCACTATCGCTGGTCAATAGTCACTGTCGCTGGTCACTGGTCACTGGTCACTTGTCACTGGTCACTGGTCACTGGTCACTGGTCACTGGTCACTGGTCACAAGTCACTGGTCACTTGTCACTGGTCAGTGGCCACTCGTCAATGGTCACTGGTCACTGGTCACTGGTCAATGGTCTCTGTCGCTGGTCACTGGTCACGATTCGCTGGTTCCTGGTCACTGGTACTGGTCAATGGTCACTGTCGCTGATCACTGGTCACTGGTCACTGGTCACTGTCGCTGGTCACTGGTCACTGGTCACTGATCACTGGTCACTGGTCACTGGTCACTGGTCACTGGTCACTGGTCAATGGTCACTGTCGCTGGTCACTGTTCACTGGTCACTGATCACTGGTCACTGGTCACTGGTCACTGGTCACTGGTCACTGATCACTGGTCACTGGTCACTGGTCACTGGTCACTGGTCACAGGTCAATGGTCACTGGTCACTGGTCACTGGTCAATGGTCACTGTCGCTGGTCACTGGTCACTGGTCAATGGTCACTTGTCCCTGGGCAGTGGTCACTGGTCACTGGTCAATGGTCACTGTCGCTGGTCACTGGTCACTGGTCACTTGTCACTGGTCACTGGTCACTGGTCACTGGTCACTGGTCACTGGTCACAAGTCACTGGTCACTTGTCACTGGTCAGTGGCCACTCGTCAATGGTCACTGGTCACTGGTCACTGGTCAATGGTCTCTGTCGCTGGTCACTGGTCACGATTCGCTGGTCCCTGGTCACTGGTACTGGTCAATGGTCACTGTCGCTGATCACTGGTCACTGGTCACTGGTCACTGGTCACTGGTCAATGGTCACTGTCGCTGGTCACTGGTCACTGGTCACTGATCACTGGTCACTGGTCACTGGTCACTGGTCAATGGTCACTGTCGCTGGTCACTGTTCACTGGTCACTGATCACTGGTCACTGGTCACTGGTCACTGGTCACTGGTCACTGGTCACTGGTCACTGGTCACTGATCACTGGTCACTGGTCACTGGTCACTGGTCACTGGTCACTGGTCACTGGTCAATGGTCACTATCGCTGGTCAATGGTCACTGTCGCTGGGCACTGGTCATTGGTCACTTGTCACTGGTCACTGGTCACTGGTCACTGGTCACTGGTCACTGGTCACAGGTCAATGGTCACTGGTCACTGGACACAGGTCACTTGTCACTGGTCACTGGTCACTGGTCACAAGTCACTGGTCACTTGTCACTGGTCACTTGTCACTGGTCAATGGTCACTGTCGCTGGTCACTAGTCACTGGTCACTGGTCACTGGTCACTGGTCACTGGTCACTGGTCACTGGTCACAGGTCAATGGTCACTGGTCACTGGACACAGGTCACTGGTCACTAGTCACTGGTCACTGGTCACTGGTCACTGGTCACTGGTCACTGGTCACTGGTCACAGGTCAATGGTCACTGGTCACTGGACACAGGTCACTGGTCACTGGTCACTGGTCACTGGTCACTGGTCACTGGTCACTGGTCAATGGTCACTGGCCACTGGTCACTGGTCACTGGTCAATGGTCACTTTCGCTGGTCAATGGTCACTGTCGCTCGTAAACGGTCACTGTCGCTGGTCACTGGTCACTGGTCACTGGTCACTGGTCACTGGTCACTGGTCAATGGTCACTGGTCACTGGACACTGGTCACTGGTCACTGGTCACTGGTCACTGGTCACTGGTCAATGGTAACTTGTCACCGGTCACTGGTCACTGGTCACTGGTCAATGGTCACTGGCCACTGGTCACTGGTCACTGGTCAATGGTCACTTTCGCTGGTCAATGGTCACTGTCGCTGGTCACTGGTCACTGGTCACTGGTCACTGTCGCTGGTCACTGGTCACTGGTCACTGGTCACTGGTAACTGGTCAATGGTCACTGTCGCTGGTCACTGGTCACTGGTCACTGGTCACTGGTCAATGGTAACTTGTCACTGGGCAGTGGTCAATGGTCACTGGTCACTGGTCACTGGTCACTGGTCACTGGTCACTGTTCACTGGTCACTGATCACTGGTCAATGGTCACCGTCGCTGGTCACTGTTCACTGGTCACTGATCACTGGTCACTAGTCACTGGTCACTGGTCACTGGTCACTGGTCAATGGTCACTATCGCTGGTCAATGGTCATTGTCGCTGGTCACTGGTCATTGGTCACTTGTCACTGGTCACTGGTCACTGGTCACTGGTCACTGGTCACTGGTCACTGGTCACTGGTCACTGGTCAATGGTCACTTTCGCTGGTCAATGGTCACTGTCGCTGGTAAACGGTCACTGTCGCTGGTCACTGGTCACTGGTCACTGGTCACTGGTCACTGGTCACTGGTCACAGGTCACTGGTCACTGGTCAATGGTCACTGGTCACTGGTCACTCCTCAATGGTCACTGTCGCTGGTCACTGGTCACTGGTCATTGGTCACTTGTCCCTGGGCAGTGGTCACTGGTCACTGGTCAATGGTCACTGTCGCTGGTCACTGGTCACTGGTCACTTGTCACTGGTCACTGGTCACTGGTCACTGGTCACTGGTCACTGGTCACAAGTCACTGGTCACTTGTCACTGGTCAGTGGCCACTCGTCAATGGTCACTGGTCAATGGTCACTGGTCAATGGTCTCTGTCGCTGGTCACTGGTCACTGGTCAATGGTCACTTGTCCCTGGGCAGTGGTCACTGGTCACTGGTCAATGGTCACTATCGCTGGTCAATAGTCACTGTCGCTGGTCACTGGTCACTGGTCACTTGTCACTGGTCACTGGTCACTGGTCACTGGTCACTGGTCACTGGTCACTGGTCACAAGTCACTGGTCACTTGTCACTGGTCAGTGGCCACTCGTCAATGGTCACTGGTCACTGGTCACTGGTCAATGGTCTCTGTCGCTGGTCACTGGTCACGATTCGCTGGTCCCTGGTCACTGGTACTGGTCAATGGTCACTGTCGCTGATCACTGGTCACTGGTCACTGGTCACTGGTCACTGGTCAATGGTCACTGTCGCTGGTCACTGGTCACTGGTTTACTGATCACTGGTCACTGGTCACTGGTCACTGGTCACTGGTCACTGGTCAATGGTCACTGTCGCTGGTCACTGTTCACTGGTCACTGATCACTGGTCACTGGTCACTGGTCACTGGTCACTGGTCACTGGTCACTGGTCACTGATCACTGGTCACTGGTCACTGGTCACTGGTCACTGGTCACAGGTCAATGGTCACTGGTCACTGGTCACTGGTCAATGGTCACTGTCGCTGGTCACTGGTCACTGGTCAATGGTCACTTGTCCCTGGGCAGTGGTCACTGGTCACTGGTCAATGGTCACTGTCGCTGGTCACTGGTCACTGGTCACTTGTCACTGGTCACTGGTCACTGGTCACTGGTCACTGGTCACTGGTCACAAGTCACTGGTCAGTGGCCACTCGTCAATGGTCACTGGTCACTGGTCACTGGTCAATGGTCTCTGTCGCTGGTCACTGGTCACGATTCGCTGGTCCCTGGTCACTGGTACTGGTCAATGGTCACTGTCGCTGATCACTGGTCACTGGTCACTGGTCACTGGTCACTGGTCAATGGTCACTGTCGCTGGTCACTGGTCACTGGTCACTGATCACTGGTCACTGGTCACTGGTCACTGGTCACTGGTCACTGGTTAATGGTCACTGTCGCTGGTCACTGTTCACTGGTCACTGATCACTGGTCACTGGTCACTGGTCACTGGTCACTGGTCACTGGTCACTGGTCACTGATCACTGGTCACTGGTCACTGGTCACTGGTCACTGGTCACTGGTCAATGGTCACTATCGCTGGTCAATGGTCACTGTCGCTGGTCACTGGTCATTGGTCACTTGTCACTGGTCACTGGTCACTGGTCACTGGTCACTGGTCACTGGTCACTGGTCACAGGTCAATGGTCACTGGTCACTGGACACAGGTCACTTGTCACTGGTCACTGGTCACTGGTCACAAGTCACTGGTCACTTGTCACTGGTCACTGGTCAATGGTCACTGTCGCTGGTCACTGGTCACTAGTCACTGGTCACTGGTCACTGGTCACTGGTCACAATTCACTGGTCACTGGTCACTGGTCACTGGTCAATGGTCACTATCGCTGGTCACTTGTCACTGGTCACTGGTCACTGGTCACTGGTCACTGGTCACAAGTCACTGGTCACTTGTCACTGGTCACTGGTCAATGGTCACTGTCGCTGGTCACTGGTCACTAGCCACTGGTCACTGGTCACTGGTCACTGGTCCCTGGTCACTGGTCACTGGTCACAGGTCAATGGTCACTGGTCACTGGACACAGGTCACTGGTCACTAGTCACTGGTCACTGGTCACTGGTCACTGGTCACTGGTCACTGGTCACTGGTCACAGGTCAATGGTCACTGGTCACTGGACACAGGTCACTGGTCACTGGTCACTGGTCACTGGTCACTGGTCACTGGTCACTGGTCACTGGTCAATGGTCACTGGCCACTGGTCACTGGTCACTGGTCAATGGTCACTTTCGCTGGTCAATGGTCACTGTCGCTCGTAAACGGTCACTGTCGCTGGTCACTGGTCACTGGTCACTGGTCACTGGTCACTGGTCACTGGTCAATGGTCACTGGTCACTGGACACTGGTCACTGGTCACTGGTCACTGGTCACTGGTCACTGGTCAATGGTAACTTGTCACCGGTCACTGGTCACTGGTCACTGGTCAATGGTCACTGGCCACTGGTCACTGGTCACTGGTCAATGGTCACTTTCGCTGGTCAATGGTCACTGTCGCTGGTCACTGGTCACTGGTCACTGGTCACTGTCGCTGGTCACTGGTCACTGGTCACTGGTCACTGGTAACTGGTCAATGGTCACTGTCGCTGGTCACTGGTCACTGGTCACTGGTCACTGGTCAATGGTAACTTGTCACTGGGCAGTGGTCAATGGTCACTGGTCACTGGTCACTGGTCACTGGTCACTGGTCACAGGTCAATGGTCACTGGTCACTGGACACAGGTCACTGGTCACTGGTCACTGGTCACTGGTCACTGTTCACTGGTCACTGAATACTGGTCAATGGTCACCGTCGCTGGTCACTGTTCACTGGTCACTGATCACTGGTCACTAGTCACTGGTCACTGGTCACTGGTCACTGGTCAATGGTCACTATCGCTGATCAATGGTCATTGTCGCTGGTCACTGGTCATTGGTCACTTGTCACTGGTCACTGGTCACTGGTCACTGGTCACTGGTCACTGGTCACTGGTCACTGGTCACTGGTCAATGGTCACTTTCGCTGGTCAATGGTCACTGTCGCTGGTAAACGGTCACTGTCGCTGGTCACTGGTCACTGGTCACTGGTCACTGGTCACTGGTCACTGGTCACTGGTCACTGGTCAATGGTCACTGGTCACTGGTCACTGGTCAATGGTCACTGTCGCTGGTCACTGGTCACTGGTCAATGGTCACTTGTCCCTGGGCAGTGGTCACTGGTCACTGGTCAATGGTCACTGTCGCTGGTCACTGGTCACTGGTCACTTGTCACTGGTCACTGGTCACTGGTCACTGGTCACTGGTCACTGGTCACTGGTCACAAGTCACTGGTCACATGTCACTGGTCAGTGGCCACTCGTCAATGGTCACTGGTCACTGGTCACTGGTCAATGGTCTCTGTCGCTGGTCACTGGTCACTGGTCAATGGTCACTTGTCCCTGGGCAGTGGTCACTGGTCACTGGTCAATGGTCACTATCGCTGGTCAATAGTCACTGTCGCTGGTCACTGGTCACTGGTCACTTGTCACTGGTCACTGGTCACTGGTCACTGGTCACTGGTCACTGGTCACAAGTCACTGGTCACTTGTCACTGGTCAGTGGCCACTCGTCAATGGTCACTGGTCACTGGTCACTGGTCAATGGTCTCTGTCGCTGGTCACTGGTCACGATTCGCTGGTCCCTGGTCACTGGTACTGGTCAATGGTCACTGTCGCTGATCACTGGTCACTGGTCACTGGTCACTGGTCACTGGTCAATGGTCACTGTCGCTGGTCACTGGTCACTGGTCACTGATCACTGGTCACTGGTCACTGGTCACTGGTCACTGGTCACTGGTCAATGGTCACTGTCGCTGGTCACTGTTCACTGGTCACTGATCACTGGTCACTGGTCACTGGTCACTGGTCACTGGTCACTGGTCACTGGTCACTGATCACTGGTCACTGGTCACTGGTCACTGGTCACTGGTCACTGGTCAATGGTCACTATCGCTGGTCAATGGTCACTGTCGCTGGTCACTGGTCATTGGTCACTTGTCACTGGTCACTGGTCACTGGTCACTGGTCACTGGTCACTGGTCACTGGTCACAAGTCACTGGTCACTTGTCACTGGTCACTGGTCAATGGTCACTGTCGCTGGTCACTGGTCACTAGTCACTGGTCACTGGTCACTGGTCACTGGTCACTGGTCACCGGTCACTGGTCACAGGTCAATGGTCACTGGTCACTGGACACAGGTCACTGGTCACTAGTCACTGGTCACTGGTCACTGGTCACTGGTCACTGGTCACTGGTCACTGGTCACAGGTCAATGGTCACTGGTCACTGGACACAGGTCACTGGTCACTGGTCACTGGTCACTGGTCACTGGTCACTGGTCACTGGTCACTGGTCAATGGTCACTGGCCACTGGTCACTGGTCACTGGTCAATGGTCACTTTCGCTGGTCAATGGTCACTGTCGCTCGTAAACGGTCACTGTCGCTGGTCACTGGTCACTGGTCACTGGTCACTGGTCACCGGTCACTGGTCACAGGTCAATGGTCACTGGTCACTGGACACAGGTCACTGGTCACTAGTCACTGGTCACTGGTCACTGGTCACTGGTCACTGGTCACTGGTCACTGGTCACAGGTCAATGGTCACTGGTCACTGGACACAGGTCACTGGTCACTGGTCACTGGTCACTGGTCACTGGTCACTGGTCACTGGTCACTGGTCAATGGTCACTGGCCACTGGTCACTGGTCACTGGTCAATGGTCACTTTCGCTGGTCAATGGTCACTGTCGCTCGTAAACGGTCACTGTCGCTGGTCACTGGTCACTGGTCACTGGTCACTGGTCACTGGTCAATGGTAACTTGTCACCGGTCACTGGTCACTGGTCACTGGTCAATGGTCACTGGCCACTGGTCACTGGTCACTGGTCAATGGTCACTTTCGCTGGTCAATGGTCACTGTCGCTGGTCACTGGTCACTGGTCACTGGTCACTGTCGCTGGTCACTGGTCACTGGTCACTGGTCACTGGTAACTGGTCAATGGTCACTGTCGCTGGTCACTGGTCACTGGTCACTGGTCACTGGTCAATGGTAACTTGTCACTGGGCAGTGGTCAATGGTCACTGGTCACTGGTCACTGGTCACTGGTCACTGGTCACAGGTCAATGGTCACTGGTCACTGGACACAGGTCACTGGTCACAGGTCACTGGTCACTGGTCACTGTTCACTGGTCACTGAATACTGGTCAATGGTCACCGTCGCTGGTCACTGTTCACTGGTCACTGATCACTGGTCACTAGTCACTGGTCACTGGTCACTGGTCACTGGTCAATGGTCACTATCGCTGGTCAATGGTCATTGTCGCTGGTCACTGGTCATTGGTCACTTGTCACTGGTCACTGGTCACTGGTCACTGGTCACTGGTCACTGGTCACTGGTCACTGGTCACTGGTCAATGGTCACTTTCGCTGCTCAATGGTCACTGTCGCTGGTAAACGGTCACTGTCGCTGGTCACTGGTCACTGGTCACTGGTCACTGGTCACTGGTCACTGGTCACTGGTCACTGGTCACTGGTCAATGGTCACTGGTCACTGGTCACTGGTCAATGGTCACTGTCGCTGGTCACTGGTCACTGGTCAATGGTCACTTGTCCCTGGGCAGTGGTCACTGGTCACTGGTCACTGGTCACTGGTCACTGGTCAATGGTCACTTTCGCTGGTCAATGGTCACTGTCGCTGGTAAACGGTCACTGTCGCTGGTCACTGGTCACTGGTCACTGGTCACTGGTCACTGGTCACTGGTCACTGGTCACTGGTCACTGTTCACTGGTCACTGATCACTGGTCAATGGTCACCGTCGCTGGTCACCGTTCACTGGTCACTGATCACTGGTCACTAGTCACTGGTCACTGGTCACTGGTCAATGGTCACTATCGCTGGTCAATGGTCATTGTCGCTGGTCACTGGTCATTGGTCACTTGTCACTGGTCACTGGTCACTGGTCACTGGTCACTGGTCACTGGTCACAGGTCAATGGTCACTGGTCACTGGTCACTGGTCAATGGTCACTGTCGCTGGTCACTGGTCACTGGTCAATGGTCACTTGTCCCTGGGCAGTGGTCACTGGTCACTTGTCAATGGTCACTATCGCTGGTCAATAGTCACTGTCGCTGGTCACTGGTCACTGGTCACTTGTCACTGGTCACTGGTCACTGGTCACTGGTCACTGGTCACAAGTCACTGGTCACTTGTCACTGGTCAGTGGCCACTCGTCAATGGTCACTGGTCACTGGTCACTGGTCAATGGTCTCTGTCGCTGGTCACTGGTCACGATTCGCTGGTCCCTGGTCACTGGTACTGGTCAATGGTCACTGTCGCTGATCACTGGTCACTGGTCACTGGTCACAGGTCACTGGTCAATGGTCACTGTCGCTGGTCACTGGTCACTGGTCACTGATCACTGGTCACTGGTCACTGGTCACTGGTCACTGGTCACTGGTCAATGGTCACTGTCGCTGGTCACTGTTCACTGGTCACTGATCACTGGTCACTGGTCACTGGTCACTGGTCACTGGTCACTGATCACTGGTCACTGGTCACTGGTCACTGGTCACTGGTCACAGGTCAATGGTCACTGGTCACTGGTCACTGGTCAATGGTCACTGTCGCTGGTCACTGGTCACTGGTCAATGGTCACTTGTCCCTGGGCAGTGGTCACTGGTCACTGGTCAATGGTCACTGTCGCTGGTCACTGGTCACTGGTCACTTGTCACTGGTCACTGGTCACTGGTCACTGGTCACTGGTCACTGGTCACAAGTCACTGGTCACTTGTCACTGGTCAGTGGCCACTCGTCAATGGTCACTGGTCACTGGTCACTGGTCAATGGTCTCTGTCGCTGGTCACTTGTCACTGGTCACTGGTCACTGGTCACTGGTCACAGGTCACAAGTCACTGGTCACTTGTCACTGGTCACTGGTCAATGGTCACTGTCGCTGGTCACTGGTCACTAGTCACTGGTCACTGGTCACTGGTCACTGGTCACTGGTCACTGGTCACTGGTCACAGGTCAATGGTCACTGGTCACTGGACACAGGTCACTGGTCACTAGTCACTGGTCACTGGTCACTGGTCACTGGTCACTGGTCACTGGTCACTGGTCAATGGTCACTTTCGCTGGTCAATGGTCACTGTCGCTCGTAAACGGTCACTGTCGCTGGTCACTGGTCACTGGTCACTGGTCACTGGTCACTGGTCACTGGTCAATGGTCACTGGTCACTGGTCAATGGTCACTTTCGCTGTTCAATGGTCACTGTCGCTCGTAAACGGTCACTGTCGCTGGTCACTGGTCACTGGTCACTGGTCACTGGTCACTGGTCACTGGTCAATGGTCACTGGTCACTGGACACTGGTCACTGGTCACTGGTCACTGGTCACTGGTCACTGGTCAATGGTAACTTGTCACCGGTCACTGGTCACTGGTCACTGGTCAATGGTCACTGGCCACTGGTCACTGGTCACTGGTCAATGGTCACTTTCGCTGGTCAATGGTCACTGTCGCTGGTCACTGGTCACTGGTCACTGGTCACTGTCGCTGGTCACTGGTCACTGGTCACTGGTCACTGGTAACTGGTCAATGGTCACTGTCGCTGGTCACTGGTCACTGGTCACTGGTCACTGGTCAATGGTAACTTGTCACTGGGCAGTGGTCAATGGTCACTGGTCACTGGTCACTGGTCACTGGTCACTGGTCACAGGTCAATGGTCACTGGTCACTGGACACAGGTCACTGGTCACTGGTCACTGGTCACTGGTCACTGTTCACTGGTCACTGATCACTGGTCAATGGTCACCGTCGCTGGTCACTGTTCACTGGTCACTGATCACTGGTCACTAGTCACTGGTCACTGGTCACTGGTCACTGGTCAATGGTCAATATCGCTGGTCAATGGTCATTGTCGCTGGTCACTGGTCATTGGTCACTTGTCACTGGTCACTGGTCACTGGTCACTGGTCACTGGTCACTGGTCACTGGTCACTGGTCACTGGTCAATGGTCACTTTCGCTGGTCAATGGTCACTGTCGCTGGTAAACGGTCACTGTCGCTGGTCACTGGTCACTGGTCACTGGTCACTGGTCACTGGTCACTGGTCACTGGTCACTGGTCACTGGTCAATGGTCACTGGTCACTGGTCACTGGTCAATGGTCACTGTCGCTGGTCACTGGTCACTGGTCAATGGTCACTTGTCCCTGGGCAGTGGTCACTGGTCACTGGTCAATGGTCACTGTCGCTGGTCACTGGTCACTGGTCACTTGTCACTGGTCACTGGTCACTGGTCACTGGTCACTGGTCACTGGTCACAAGTCACTGGTCACTTGTCACTGGTCAGTGGCCACTCGTCAATGGTCACTGGTCACTGGTCACTGGTCAATGGTCTCTGTCGCTGGTCACTGGTCACTGGTCAATGGTCACTTGTCCCTGGGCAGTGGTCACTGGTCACTGGTCAATGGTCACTATCGCTGGTCAATAGTCACTGTCGCTGGTCACTGGTCACTGGTCACTTGTCACTGGTCACTGGTCACTGGTCACTGGTCACTGGTCACTGGTCACTGGTCACAAGTCACTGGTCACTTGTCACTGGTCAGTGGCCACTCGTCAATGGTCACTGGTCACTGGTCACTGGTCAATGGTCTCTGTCGCTGGTCACTGGTCACGATTCGCTGGTCCCTGGTCACTGGTACTGGTCAATGGTCACTGTCGCTGATCACTGGTCACTGGTCACTGGTCACTGGTCACTGGTCACTGGACACTGGTCACTGGTCACTGGTCACTGGTCACTGGTCACTGGTCAATGGTAACTTGTCACCGGTCACTGGTCACTGGTCACTGGTCAATGGTCACTGGCCACTGGTCACTGGTCACTGGTCAATGGTCACTTTCGCTGGTCAATGGTCACTGGTCACTGGTCACTGTCGCTGGTCACTGGTCACTGGTCACTGGTCACTGGTAACTGGTCAATGGTCACTGTCGCTGGTCACTGGTCACTGGTCACTGGTCACTGGTCAATGGTAACTTGTCACTGGGCAGTGGTCAATGGTCACTGGTCACTGGTCACTGGTCACTGGTCACTGGTCACAGGTCAATGGTCACTGGTCACTGGACACAGGTCACTGGTCACAGGTCACTGGTCACTGGTCACTGTTCACTGGTCACTGAATACTGGTCAATGGTCACCGTCGCTGGTCACTGTTCACTGGTCACTGATCACTGGTCACTAGTCACTGGTCACTGGTCACTGGTCACTGGTCAATGGTCACTATCGCTGGTCAATGGTCATTGTCGCTGGTCACTGGTCATTGGTCACTTGTCACTGGTCACTGGTCACTGGTCACTGGTCACTGGTCACTGGTCACTGGTCACTGGTCACTGGTCAATGGTCACTTTCGCTGCTCAATGGTCACTGTCGCTGGTAAACGGTCACTGTCGCTGGTCACTGGTCACTGGTCACTGGTCACTGGTCACTGGTCACTGGTCACTGGTCACTGGTCACTGGTCAATGGTCACTGGTCACTGGTCACTGGTCAATGGTCACTGTCGCTGGTCACTGGTCACTGGTCAATGGTCACTTGTCCCTGGGCAGTGGTCACTGGTCACTGGTCACTGGTCACTGGTCACTGGTCAATGGTCACTTTCGCTGGTCAATGGTCACTGTCGCTGGTAAACGGTCACTGTCGCTGGTCACTGGTCACTGGTCACTGGTCACTGGTCACTGGTCACTGGTCACTGTTCACTGGTCACTGATCACTGGTCAATGGTCACCGTCGCTGGTCACCGTTCACTGGTCACTGATCACTGGTCACTAGTCACTGGTCACTGGTCACTGGTCAATGGTCACTATCGCTGGTCAATGGTCATTGTCGCTGGTCACTGGTCATTGGTCACTTGTCACTGGTCACTGGTCACTGGTCACTGGTCACTGGTCACTGGTCACAGGTCAATGGTCACTGGTCACTGGTCACTGGTCAATGGTCACTGTCGCTGGTCACTGGTCACTGGTCAATGGTCACTTGTCCCTGGGCAGTGGTCACTGGTCACTTGTCAATGGTCACTATCGCTGGTCAATAGTCACTGTCGCTGGTCACTGGTCACTGGTCACTTGTCACTGGTCACTGGTCACTGGTCACTGGTCACTGGTCACTGGTCACAAGTCACTGGTCACTTGTCACTGGTCAGTGGCCACTCGTCAATGGTCACTGGTCACTGGTCACTGGTCAATGGTCTCTGTCGCTGGTCACTGGTCACGATTCGCTGGTTCCTGGTCACTGGTACTGGTCAATGGTCACTGTCGCTGATCACTGGTCACTGGTCACTGGTCACTGTCGCTGGTCACTGGTCACTGGTCACTGATCACTGGTCACTGGTCACTGGTCACTGGTCACTGGTCACTGGTCAATGGTCACTGTCGCTGGTCACTGTTCACTGGTCACTGATCACTGGTCACTGGTCACTGGTCACTGGTCACTGGTCACTGATCACTGGTCACTGGTCACTGGTCACTGGTCACTGGTCACAGGTCAATGGTCACTGGTCACTGGTCACTGGTCAATGGTCACTGTCGCTGGTCACTGGTCACTGGTCAATGGTCACTTGTCCCTGGGCAGTGGTCACTGGTCACTGGTCAATGGTCACTGTCGCTGGTCACTGGTCACTGGTCACTTGTCACTGGTCACTGGTCACTGGTCACTGGTCACTGGTCACTGGTCACAAGTCACTGGTCACTTGTCACTGGTCAGTGGCCACTCGTCAATGGTCACTGGTCACTGGTCACTGGTCAATGGTCTCTGTCGCTGGTCACTGGTCACGATTCGCTGGTCCCTGGTCACTGGTACTGGTCAATGGTCACTGTCGCTGATCACTGGTCACTGGTCACTGGTCACTGGTCACTGGTCAATGGTCACTGTCGCTGGTCACTGGTCACTGGTCACTGATCACTGGTCACTGGTCACTGGTCACTGGTCAATGGTCACTGTCGCTGGTCACTGTTCACTGGTCACTGATCACTGGTCACTGGTCACTGGTCACTGGTCACTGGTCACTGGTCACTGGTCACTGGTCACTGATCACTGGTCACTGGTCACTGGTCACTGGTCACTGGTCACTGGTCACTGGTCAATGGTCACTATCGCTGGTCAATGGTCACTGTCGCTGGGCACTGGTCATTGGTCACTTGTCACTGGTCACTGGTCACTGGTCACTGGTCACTGGTCACTGGTCACAGGTCAATGGTCACTGGTCACTGGACACAGGTCACTTGTCACTGGTCACTGGTCACTGGTCACAAGTCACTGGTCACTTGTCACTGGTCACTTGTCACTGGTCAATGGTCACTGTCGCTGGTCACTAGTCACTGGTCACTGGTCACTGGTCACTGGTCACTGGTCACTGGTCACTGGTCACAGGTCAATGGTCACTGGTCACTGGACACAGGTCACTGGTCACTAGTCACTGGTCACTGGTCACTGGTCACTGGTCACTGGTCACTGGTCACTGGTCACAGGTCAATGGTCACTGGTCACTGGACACAGGTCACTGGTCACTGGTCACTGGTCACTGGTCACTGGTCACTGGTCACTGGTCAATGGTCACTGGCCACTGGTCACTGGTCACTGGTCAATGGTCACTTTCGCTGGTCAATGGTCACTGTCGCTCGTAAACGGTCACTGTCGCTGGTCACTGGTCACTGGTCACTGGTCACTGGTCACTGGTCACTGGTCAATGGTCACTGGTCACTGGACACTGGTCACTGGTCACTGGTCACTGGTCACTGGTCACTGGTCAATGGTAACTTGTCACCGGTCACTGGTCACTGGTCACTGGTCAATGGTCACTGGCCACTGGTCACTGGTCACTGGTCAATGGTCACTTTCGCTGGTCAATGGTCACTGTCGCTGGTCACTGGTCACTGGTCACTGGTCACTGTCGCTGGTCACTGGTCACTGGTCACTGGTCACTGGTAACTGGTCAATGGTCACTGTCGCTGGTCACTGGTCACTGGTCACTGGTCACTGGTCAATGGTAACTTGTCACTGGGCAGTGGTCAATGGTCACTGGTCACTGGTCACTGGTCACTGGTCACTGGTCACTGTTCACTGGTCACTGATCACTGGTCAATGGTCACCGTCGCTGGTCACTGTTCACTGGTCACTGATCACTGGTCACTAGTCACTGGTCACTGGTCACTGGTCACTGGTCAATGGTCACTATCGCTGGTCAATGGTCATTGTCGCTGGTCACTGGTCATTGGTCACTTGTCACTGGTCACTGGTCACTGGTCACTGGTCACTGGTCACTGGTCACTGGTCACTGGTCACTGGTCAATGGTCACTTTCGCTGGTCAATGGTCACTGTCGCTGGTAAACGGTCACTGTCGCTGGTCACTGGTCACTGGTCACTGGTCACTGGTCACTGGTCACTGGTCACAGGTCACTGGTCACTGGTCAATGGTCACTGGTCACTGGTCACTCCTCAATGGTCACTGTCGCTGGTCACTGGTCACTGGTCATTGGTCACTTGTCCCTGGGCAGTGGTCACTGGTCACTGGTCAATGGTCACTGTCGCTGGTCACTGGTCACTGGTCACTTGTCACTGGTCACTGGTCACTGGTCACTGGTCACTGGTCACTGGTCACAAGTCACTGGTCACTTGTCACTGGTCAGTGGCCACTCGTCAATGGTCACTGGTCAATGGTCACTGGTCAATGGTCTCTGTCGCTGGTCACTGGTCACTGGTCAATGGTCACTTGTCCCTGGGCAGTGGTCACTGGTCACTGGTCAATGGTCACTATCGCTGGTCAATAGTCACTGTCGCTGGTCACTGGTCACTGGTCACTTGTCACTGGTCACTGGTCACTGGTCACTGGTCACTGGTCACTGGTCACTGGTCACAAGTCACTGGTCACTTGTCACTGGTCAGTGGCCACTCGTCAATGGTCACTGGTCACTGGTCACTGGTCAATGGTCTCTGTCGCTGGTCACTGGTCACGATTCGCTGGTCCCTGGTCACTGGTACTGGTCAATGGTCACTGTCGCTGATCACTGGTCACTGGTCACTGGTCACTGGTCACTGGTCAATGGTCACTGTCGCTGGTCACTGGTCACTGGTTTACTGATCACTGGTCACTGGTCACTGGTCACTGGTCACTGGTCACTGGTCAATGGTCACTGTCGCTGGTCACTGTTCACTGGTCACTGATCACTGGTCACTGGTCACTGGTCACTGGTCACTGGTCACTGGTCACTGGTCACTGATCACTGGTCACTGGTCACTGGTCACTGGTCACTGGTCACAGGTCAATGGTCACTGGTCACTGGTCACTGGTCAATGGTCACTGTCGCTGGTCACTGGTCACTGGTCAATGGTCACTTGTCCCTGGGCAGTGGTCACTGGTCACTGGTCAATGGTCACTGTCGCTGGTCACTGGTCACTGGTCACTTGTCACTGGTCACTGGTCACTGGTCACTGGTCACTGGTCACTGGTCACAAGTCACTGGTCAGTGGCCACTCGTCAATGGTCACTGGTCACTGGTCACTGGTCAATGGTCTCTGTCGCTGGTCACTGGTCACGATTCGCTGGTCCCTGGTCACTGGTACTGGTCAATGGTCACTGTCGCTGATCACTGGTCACTGGTCACTGGTCACTGGTCACTGGTCAATGGTCACTGTCGCTGGTCACTGGTCACTGGTCACTGATCACTGGTCACTGGTCACTGGTCACTGGTCACTGGTCACTGGTTAATGGTCACTGTCGCTGGTCACTGTTCACTGGTCACTGATCACTGGTCACTGGTCACTGGTCACTGGTCACTGGTCACTGGTCACTGGTCACTGATCACTGGTCACTGGTCACTGGTCACTGGTCACTGGTCACTGGTCAATGGTCACTATCGCTGGTCAATGGTCACTGTCGCTGGTCACTGGTCATTGGTCACTTGTCACTGGTCACTGGTCACTGGTCACTGGTCACTGGTCACTGGTCACTGGTCACAGGTCAATGGTCACTGGTCACTGGACACAGGTCACTTGTCACTGGTCACTGGTCACTGGTCACAAGTCACTGGTCACTTGTCACTGGTCACTGGTCAATGGTCACTGTCGCTGGTCACTGGTCACTAGTCACTGGTCACTGGTCACTGGTCACTGGTCACAATTCACTGGTCACTGGTCACTGGTCACTGGTCAATGGTCACTATCGCTGGTCACTTGTCACTGGTCACTGGTCACTGGTCACTGGTCACTGGTCACAAGTCACTGGTCACTTGTCACTGGTCACTGGTCAATGGTCACTGTCGCTGGTCACTGGTCACTAGCCACTGGTCACTGGTCACTGGTCACTGGTCCCTGGTCACTGGTCACTGGTCACAGGTCAATGGTCACTGGTCACTGGACACAGGTCACTGGTCACTAGTCACTGGTCACTGGTCACTGGTCACTGGTCACTGGTCACTGGTCACTGGTCACAGGTCAATGGTCACTGGTCACTGGACACAGGTCACTGGTCACTGGTCACTGGTCACTGGTCACTGGTCACTGGTCACTGGTCACTGGTCAATGGTCACTGGCCACTGGTCACTGGTCACTGGTCAATGGTCACTTTCGCTGGTCAATGGTCACTGTCGCTCGTAAACGGTCACTGTCGCTGGTCACTGGTCACTGGTCACTGGTCACTGGTCACTGGTCACTGGTCAATGGTCACTGGTCACTGGACACTGGTCACTGGTCACTGGTCACTGGTCACTGGTCACTGGTCAATGGTAACTTGTCACCGGTCACTGGTCACTGGTCACTGGTCAATGGTCACTGGCCACTGGTCACTGGTCACTGGTCAATGGTCACTTTCGCTGGTCAATGGTCACTGTCGCTGGTCACTGGTCACTGGTCACTGGTCACTGTCGCTGGTCACTGGTCACTGGTCACTGGTCACTGGTAACTGGTCAATGGTCACTGTCGCTGGTCACTGGTCACTGGTCACTGGTCACTGGTCAATGGTAACTTGTCACTGGGCAGTGGTCAATGGTCACTGGTCACTGGTCACTGGTCACTGGTCACTGGTCACAGGTCAATGGTCACTGGTCACTGGACACAGGTCACTGGTCACTGGTCACTGGTCACTGGTCACTGTTCACTGGTCACTGAATACTGGTCAATGGTCACCGTCGCTGGTCACTGTTCACTGGTCACTGATCACTGGTCACTAGTCACTGGTCACTGGTCACTGGTCACTGGTCAATGGTCACTATCGCTGATCAATGGTCATTGTCGCTGGTCACTGGTCATTGGTCACTTGTCACTGGTCACTGGTCACTGGTCACTGGTCACTGGTCACTGGTCACTGGTCACTGGTCACTGGTCAATGGTCACTTTCGCTGGTCAATGGTCACTGTCGCTGGTAAACGGTCACTGTCGCTGGTCACTGGTCACTGGTCACTGGTCACTGGTCACTGGTCACTGGTCACTGGTCACTGGTCACTGGTCAATGGTCACTGGTCACTGGTCACTGGTCAATGGTCACTGTCGCTGGTCACTGGTCACTGGTCAATGGTCACTTGTCCCTGGGCAGTGGTCACTGGTCACTGGTCAATGGTCACTGTCGCTGGTCACTGGTCACTGGTCACTTGTCACTGGTCACTGGTCACTGGTCACTGGTCACTGGTCACTGGTCACTGGTCACAAGTCACTGGTCACATGTCACTGGTCAGTGGCCACTCGTCAATGGTCACTGGTCACTGGTCACTGGTCAATGGTCTCTGTCGCTGGTCACTGGTCACTGGTCAATGGTCACTTGTCCCTGGGCAGTGGTCACTGGTCACTGGTCAATGGTCACTATCGCTGGTCAATAGTCACTGTCGCTGGTCACTGGTCACTGGTCACTTGTCACTGGTCACTGGTCACTGGTCACTGGTCACTGGTCACTGGTCACAAGTCACTGGTCACTTGTCACTGGTCAGTGGCCACTCGTCAATGGTCACTGGTCACTGGTCACTGGTCAATGGTCTCTGTCGCTGGTCACTGGTCACGATTCGCTGGTCCCTGGTCACTGGTACTGGTCAATGGTCACTGTCGCTGATCACTGGTCACTGGTCACTGGTCACTGGTCACTGGTCAATGGTCACTGTCGCTGGTCACTGGTCACTGGTCACTGATCACTGGTCACTGGTCACTGGTCACTGGTCACTGGTCACTGGTCAATGGTCACTGTCGCTGGTCACTGTTCACTGGTCACTGATCACTGGTCACTGGTCACTGGTCACTGGTCACTGGTCACTGGTCACTGGTCACTGATCACTGGTCACTGGTCACTGGTCACTGGTCACTGGTCACAGGTCAATGGTCACTGGTCACTGGTCACTGGTCAATGGTCACTGTCGCTGGTCACTGGTCACTGGTCAATGGTCACTTGTCCCTGGGCAGTGGTCACTGGTCACTGGTCAATGGTCACTGTCGCTGGTCACTGGTCACTGGTCACTTGTCACTGGTCACTGGTCACTGGTCACTGGTCACTGGTCACTGGTCACAAGTCACTGGTCAGTGGCCACTCGTCAATGGTCACTGGTCACTGGTCACTGGTCAATCGTCTCTGTCGCTGGTCACTGGTCACGATTCGCTGGTCCCTGGTCACTGGTACTGGTCAATGGTCACTGTCGCTGATCACTGGTCACTGGTCACTGGTCACTGGTCACTGATCAATGGTCACTGTCGCTGGTCACTGGTCACTGGTCACTGATCACTGATCACTGGTCACTGGTCACTGGTCACTGGTCACTGGTCACTGGTCAATGGTCACTGTCGCTGGTCACTGTTCACTGGTCACTGATCACTGGTCACTGGTCACTGGTCACTGGTCACTGGTCACTGGTCACTGGTCACTGATCACTGGTCACTGGTCACTGGTCACTGGTCACTGGTCACTGGTCAATGGTCACTATCGCTGGTCAATGGTCACTGTCGCTGGTCACTGGTCATTGGTCACTTGTCACTGGTCACTGGTCACTGGTCACTGGTCACTGGTCACTGGTCACAGGTCAATGGTCACTTGTCACTGGACACAGGTCACTTGTCACTGGTCACTGGTCACTGGTCACTGGTCACTGGTCACAAGTCACTGGTCACTTGTCACTGGTCACTGGTCAATGGTCACTGTCGCTGGTCACTGGTCACTAGTCACTGGTCACTGGTCACTGGTCACAAGTCACTGGTCACTGGTCACTGGTCAATGGTCACTATCGCTGGTCACTTGTCACTGGTCACTGGTCACTGGTCACTGGTCACTGGTCACAAGTCACTGGTCACTTGTCACTGGTCACTGGTCACTGATCACAGGTCACTGGTCACTGGTCACTGGTCACTGGTCACTGGTCAATGGTCACTGTCGCTGGTAAATGGTCACTGTCGCTGGTCACTGGTCACTGGTCACTGGTCACTGGTCACTGGTCACTGGTCACTGGTCACTGGTCACTGGTCACTGGGAACTGGTCAATGGTCACTATCGCTGGTCACTTGTCACTGGTCACTGGTCACTGGTCACTGGTCACTGGTCACAAGTCACTGGTCACTTGTCACTGGTCACTGGTCACAAGTCACTGGTCACTTGTCACTGGTCACTGGTCACTGATCACAGGTCACTGGTCACTGGTCACTGGGAACTGGGATCTGGTCAATGGTCACTGTCGCTGGTCACTGGTCACTGGTCACTGATCACTGGTCACTGGTCACTGGTCACTGGTCACTGGTCAATGGTCACTATCGCTGGTCAATGGTCACTGTCACTGGTCACTGGTCACTGGTCACTGGTCACTGGTCACTGGTCACTGGTCACTGGTCACTGGTCAATGGTCACTGTCGCTGGTCACTGGTCACTGGTCACTGGTCAATGGTCACTTTCGCTGGTCAATGGTCACTGTCGCTGGTAAACGGTCACTGTCGCTGGTCACTGGTCACTGGTCACTGGTCACTGGTCACTGGTCACTGGTCACAGGTCACTGGTCACTGGTCAATGGTCACTGGTCACTGGTCACTCCTCAATGGTCACTGTCGCTGGTCACTGGTCACTGGTCATTGGTCACTTGTCCCTGGGCAGTGGTCACTGGTCACTGGTCAATGGTCACTGTCGCTGGTCACTGGTCACTGGTCACTTGTCACTGGTCACTGGTCACTGGTCACTGGTCACTGGTCACTGGTCACAAGTCACTGGTCACTTGTCACTGGTCAGTGGCCACTCGTCAATGGTCACTGGTCAATGGTCACTGGTCAATGGTCTCTGTCGCTGGTCACTGGTCACTGGTCAATGGTCACTTGTCCCTGGGCAGTGGTCACTGGTCACTGGTCAATGGTCACTATCGCTGGTCAATAGTCACTGTCGCTGGTCACTGGTCACTGGTCACTTGTCACTGGTCACTGGTCACTGGTCACTGGTCACTGGTCACTGGTCACTGGTCACAAGTCACTGGTCACTTGTCACTGGTCAGTGGCCACTCGTCAATGGTCACTGGTCACTGGTCACTGGTCAATGGTCTCTGTCGCTGGTCACTGGTCACGATTCGCTGGTCCCTGGTCACTGGTACTGGTCAATGGTCACTGTCGCTGATCACTGGTCACTGGTCACTGGTCACTGGTCACTGGTCAATGGTCACTGTCGCTGGTCACTGGTCACTGGTTTACTGATCACTGGTCACTGGTCACTGGTCACTGGTCACTGGTCACTGGTCAATGGTCACTGTCGCTGGTCACTGTTCACTGGTCACTGATCACTGGTCACTGGTCACTGGTCACTGGTCACTGGTCACTGGTCACTGGTCACTGATCACTGGTCACTGGTCACTGGTCACTGGTCACTGGTCACAGGTCAATGGTCACTGGTCACTGGTCACTGGTCAATGGTCACTGTCGCTGGTCACTGGTCACTGGTCAATGGTCACTTGTCCCTGGGCAGTGGTCACTGGTCACTGGTCAATGGTCACTGTCGCTGGTCACTGGTCACTGGTCACTTGTCACTGGTCACTGGTCACTGGTCACTGGTCACTGGTCACTGGTCACAAGTCACTGGTCAGTGGCCACTCGTCAATGGTCACTGGTCACTGGTCACTGGTCAATGGTCTCTGTCGCTGGTCACTGGTCACGATTCGCTGGTCCCTGGTCACTGGTACTGGTCAATGGTCACTGTCGCTGATCACTGGTCACTGGTCACTGGTCACTGGTCACTGGTCAATGGTCACTGTCGCTGGTCACTGGTCACTGGTCACTGATCACTGGTCACTGGTCACTGGTCACTGGTCACTGGTCACTGGTTAATGGTCACTGTCGCTGGTCACTGTTCACTGGTCACTGATCACTGGTCACTGGTCACTGGTCACTGGTCACTGGTCACTGGTCACTGGTCACTGATCACTGGTCACTGGTCACTGGTCACTGGTCACTGGTCACTGGTCAATGGTCACTATCGCTGGTCAATGGTCACTGTCGCTGGTCACTGGTCATTGGTCACTTGTCACTGGTCACTGGTCACTGGTCACTGGTCACTGGTCACTGGTCACTGGTCACAGGTCAATGGTCACTGGTCACTGGACACAGGTCACTTGTCACTGGTCACTGGTCACTGGTCACAAGTCACTGGTCACTTGTCACTGGTCACTGGTCAATGGTCACTGTCGCTGGTCACTGGTCACTAGTCACTGGTCACTGGTCACTGGTCACTGGTCACAATTCACTGGTCACTGGTCACTGGTCACTGGTCAATGGTCACTATCGCTGGTCACTTGTCACTGGTCACTGGTCACTGGTCACTGGTCACTGGTCACAAGTCACTGGTCACTTGTCACTGGTCACTGGTCAATGGTCACTGTCGCTGGTCACTGGTCACTAGCCACTGGTCACTGGTCACTGGTCACTGGTCCCTGGTCACTGGTCACTGGTCACAGGTCAATGGTCACTGGTCACTGGACACAGGTCACTGGTCACTAGTCACTGGTCACTGGTCACTGGTCACTGGTCACTGGTCACTGGTCACTGGTCACAGGTCAATGGTCACTGGTCACTGGACACAGGTCACTGGTCACTGGTCACTGGTCACTGGTCACTGGTCACTGGTCACTGGTCACTGGTCAATGGTCACTGGCCACTGGTCACTGGTCACTGGTCAATGGTCACTTTCGCTGGTCAATGGTCACTGTCGCTCGTAAACGGTCACTGTCGCTGGTCACTGGTCACTGGTCACTGGTCACTGGTCACTGGTCACTGGTCAATGGTCACTGGTCACTGGACACTGGTCACTGGTCACTGGTCACTGGTCACTGGTCACTGGTCAATGGTAACTTGTCACCGGTCACTGGTCACTGGTCACTGGTCAATGGTCACTGGCCACTGGTCACTGGTCACTGGTCAATGGTCACTTTCGCTGGTCAATGGTCACTGTCGCTGGTCACTGGTCACTGGTCACTGGTCACTGTCGCTGGTCACTGGTCACTGGTCACTGGTCACTGGTAACTGGTCAATGGTCACTGTCGCTGGTCACTGGTCACTGGTCACTGGTCACTGGTCAATGGTAACTTGTCACTGGGCAGTGGTCAATGGTCACTGGTCACTGGTCACTGGTCACTGGTCACTGGTCACAGGTCAATGGTCACTGGTCACTGGACACAGGTCACTGGTCACTGGTCACTGGTCACTGGTCACTGTTCACTGGTCACTGAATACTGGTCAATGGTCACCGTCGCTGGTCACTGTTCACTGGTCACTGATCACTGGTCACTAGTCACTGGTCACTGGTCACTGGTCACTGGTCAATGGTCACTATCGCTGATCAATGGTCATTGTCGCTGGTCACTGGTCATTGGTCACTTGTCACTGGTCACTGGTCACTGGTCACTGGTCACTGGTCACTGGTCACTGGTCACTGGTCACTGGTCAATGGTCACTTTCGCTGGTCAATGGTCACTGTCGCTGGTAAACGGTCACTGTCGCTGGTCACTGGTCACTGGTCACTGGTCACTGGTCACTGGTCACTGGTCACTGGTCACTGGTCACTGGTCAATGGTCACTGGTCACTGGTCACTGGTCAATGGTCACTGTCGCTGGTCACTGGTCACTGGTCAATGGTCACTTGTCCCTGGGCAGTGGTCACTGGTCACTGGTCAATGGTCACTGTCGCTGGTCACTGGTCACTGGTCACTTGTCACTGGTCACTGGTCACTGGTCACTGGTCACTGGTCACTGGTCACTGGTCACAAGTCACTGGTCACATGTCACTGGTCAGTGGCCACTCGTCAATGGTCACTGGTCACTGGTCACTGGTCAATGGTCTCTGTCGCTGGTCACTGGTCACTGGTCAATGGTCACTTGTCCCTGGGCAGTGGTCACTGGTCACTGGTCAATGGTCACTATCGCTGGTCAATAGTCACTGTCGCTGGTCACTGGTCACTGGTCACTTGTCACTGGTCACTGGTCACTGGTCACTGGTCACTGGTCACTGGTCACAAGTCACTGGTCACTTGTCACTGGTCAGTGGCCACTCGTCAATGGTCACTGGTCACTGGTCACTGGTCAATGGTCTCTGTCGCTGGTCACTGGTCACGATTCGCTGGTCCCTGGTCACTGGTACTGGTCAATGGTCACTGTCGCTGATCACTGGTCACTGGTCACTGGTCACTGGTCACTGGTCAATGGTCACTGTCGCTGGTCACTGGTCACTGGTCACTGATCACTGGTCACTGGTCACTGGTCACTGGTCACTGGTCACTGGTCAATGGTCACTGTCGCTGGTCACTGTTCACTGGTCACTGATCACTGGTCACTGGTCACTGGTCACTGGTCACTGGTCACTGGTCACTGGTCACTGATCACTGGTCACTGGTCACTGGTCACTGGTCACTGGTCACAGGTCAATGGTCACTGGTCACTGGTCACTGGTCAATGGTCACTGTCGCTGGTCACTGGTCACTGGTCAATGGTCACTTGTCCCTGGGCAGTGGTCACTGGTCACTGGTCAATGGTCACTGTCGCTGGTCACTGGTCACTGGTCACTTGTCACTGGTCACTGGTCACTGGTCACTGGTCACTGGTCACTGGTCACAAGTCACTGGTCAGTGGCCACTCGTCAATGGTCACTGGTCACTGGTCACTGGTCAATCGTCTCTGTCGCTGGTCACTGGTCACGATTCGCTGGTCCCTGGTCACTGGTACTGGTCAATGGTCACTGTCGCTGATCACTGGTCACTGGTCACTGGTCACTGGTCACTGATCAATGGTCACTGTCGCTGGTCACTGGTCACTGGTCACTGATCACTGATCACTGGTCACTGGTCACTGGTCACTGGTCACTGGTCACTGGTCAATGGTCACTGTCGCTGGTCACTGTTCACTGGTCACTGATCACTGGTCACTGGTCACTGGTCACTGGTCACTGGTCACTGGTCACTGGTCACTGATCACTGGTCACTGGTCACTGGTCACTGGTCACTGGTCACTGGTCAATGGTCACTATCGCTGGTCAATGGTCACTGTCGCTGGTCACTGGTCATTGGTCACTTGTCACTGGTCACTGGTCACTGGTCACTGGTCACTGGTCACTGGTCACAGGTCAATGGTCACTTGTCACTGGACACAGGTCACTTGTCACTGGTCACTGGTCACTGGTCACTGGTCACTGGTCACAAGTCACTGGTCACTTGTCACTGGTCACTGGTCAATGGTCACTGTCGCTGGTCACTGGTCACTAGTCACTGGTCACTGGTCACTGGTCACAAGTCACTGGTCACTGGTCACTGGTCAATGGTCACTATCGCTGGTCACTTGTCACTGGTCACTGGTCACTGGTCACTGGTCACTGGTCACAAGTCACTGGTCACTTGTCACTGGTCACTGGTCACTGATCACAGGTCACTGGTCACTGGTCACTGGTCACTGGTCACTGGTCAATGGTCACTGTCGCTGGTAAATGGTCACTGTCGCTGGTCACTGGTCACTGGTCACTGGTCACTGGTCACTGGTCACTGGTCACTGGTCACTGGTCACTGGTCACTGGGAACTGGTCAATGGTCACTATCGCTGGTCACTTGTCACTGGTCACTGGTCACTGGTCACTGGTCACTGGTCACAAGTCACTGGTCACTTGTCACTGGTCACTGGTCACAAGTCACTGGTCACTTGTCACTGGTCACTGGTCACTGATCACAGGTCACTGGTCACTGGTCACTGGGAACTGGGATCTGGTCAATGGTCACTGTCGCTGGTCACTGGTCACTGGTCACTGATCACTGGTCACTGGTCACTGGTCACTGGTCACTGGTCAATGGTCACTATCGCTGGTCAATGGTCACTGTCACTGGTCACTGGTCACTGGTCACTGGTCACTGGTCACTGGTCACTGGTCACTGGTCACTGGTCAATGGTCACTGTCGCTGGTCACTGGTCACTGGTCACTGGTCACTGGTCACTGGTCAATGGTCACTTGTCCCTGGGCAGTGGTCACTGGTCACTGGTCAATGGTCACTATCGCTGGTCAATGGTCACTGTCGCTGGTCACTGGTCACTGGTCACTTGTCACTGGTCACTGGTCACTGGTCACTTGTCACTGGTCAGTGGCCACTCGTCAATGGTCACTGGTCACTGGTCACTGGTCAATGGTCTCTGTCGCTGGTCACTGGTCACGATTCGCTGGTCCCTGGTCACTGGTCACTGGTCAATGGTCACTGTCGCTGATCACTGGTCACTGGTCACTGGTCAATGGTCACTGTCGCTGGTCACTGGTCGCTGGTCACTGATCACTGGTCACTGGTCACTGGTCACTGGTCACTGGTCACTGGTCAATGGTCACTATCGCTGGTCAATGGTCCCTGTCGCTGGTCACTGGTCATTGGTCACTTGTCACTGGTCACTGGTCACTGGTCACTGGTCAATGGTCACTGTCGCTGGTCACTGGTCACTGGTCACTGATCACTGGTCACTGTTCACTGGTCACTGATCACTGGTCACTGGTCACTGGTCACTGGTCACTGGTCACTGGTCACTGGTCACTGATCACTGGTCACTGGTCACTGGTCACTGGTCACTGGTCACTGGTCAATGGTCACTATCGCTGGTCAATGGTCACTGTCGCTGGTCACTGGTCATTGGTCACTTGTCACTGGTCACTGGTCACTGGTCACTGGTCACTGGTCACTGGTCACAGGTCAATGGTCACTTGTCACTGGACACAGGTCACTTGTCACTGGTCACTGGTCACTGGTCACTGGTCACTGGTCACAAGTCACTGGTCACTTGTCACTGGTCACTGGTCAATGGTCACTGTCGCTGGTCACTGGTCACTAGTCACTGGTCACTGGTCACTGGTCACAAGTCACTGGTCACTGGTCACTGGTCAATGGTCACTATCGCTGGTCACTTGTCACTGGTCACTGGTCACTGGTCACTGGTCACTGGTCACAAGTCACTGGTCACTTGTCACTGGTCACTGGTCACTGATCACAGGTCACTGGTCACTGGTCACTGGTCACTGGTCACTGGTCAATGGTCACTGTCGCTGGTAAATGGTCACTGTCGCTGGTCACTGGTCACTGGTCACTGGTCACTGGTCACTGGTCACTGGTCACTGGTCACTGGTCACTGGTCACTGGGAACTGGTCAATGGTCACTATCGCTGGTCAATGGTCACTGTCACTGGTCACTGGTCACTGGTCACTGGTCACAGGTCAATGGTCACTGGTCACTGGACACTGGTCACTGGTCACTGGTCACTTGTCACAGGTCACTGACCACTGGTCACTGGTCACTGGTCACTGGTCACTGGGAACTGGGATCTGATCAATGGTCACTGTCGCTGGTCACTGGTCACTGGTCACTGATCACTGGTCACTGGTCACTGGTCACTGGTCACTGGTCAATGGTCACTATCGCTGGTCAATGGTCACTGTCACTGGTCACTGGTCACTGGTCACTGGTCACTGGTCACTGGTCACTGGTCACTGGTCACTGGTCAATGGTCACTGTCGCTGGTCACTGGTCACTGGTCACTGGTCACTGGTCACTGGTCAATGGTCACTTGTCCCTGGGCAGTGGTCACTGGTCACTGGTCAATGGTCACTATCGCTGGTCAATGGTCACTGTCGCTGGTCACTGGTCACTGGTCACTTGTCACTGGTCACTGGTCACTGGTCACTTGTCACTGGTCAGTGGCCACTCGTCAATGGTCACTGGTCACTGGTCACTGGTCAATGGTCTCTGTCGCTGGTCACTGGTCACGATTCGCTGGTCCCTGGTCACTGGTCACTGGTCAATGGTCACTGTCGCTGATCACTGGTCACTGGTCACTGGTCAATGGTCACTGTCGCTGGTCACTGGTCGCTGGTCACTGATCACTGGTCACTGGTCACTGGTCACTGGTCACTGGTCACTGGTCAATGGTCACTATCGCTGGTCAATGGTCCCTGTCGCTGGTCACTGGTCATTGGTCACTTGTCACTGGTCACTGGTCACTGGTCACTGGTCAATGGTCACTGTCGCTGGTCACTGGTCACTGGTCACTGATCACTGGTCACTGGTCACTGGTCACTGGTCACTGGTCACTGATCACTGGTCACTGGTCACTGGTCACTGGTCACTGGTCACTGGTCACTGGTCACTGGTCACTGGTCACTGGTCAATGGTCACTATCGCTGGTCAATAGTCACTGTCGCTGGTCACTGGTCACTGGTCACTTGTCACTGGTCACTGGTCACTGGTCACTGGTCACTGGTCACTGGTCACAAGTCACTGGTCACTTGTCACTGGTCAGTGGCCACTCGTCAATGGTCACTGGTCACTGGTCACTGGTCAATGGTCTCTGTCGCTGGTCACTGGTCACGATTCGCTGGTCCCTGGTCACTGGTACTGGTCAATGGTCACTGTCGCTGATCACTGGTCACTGGTCACTGGTCACTGGTCACTGGTCAATGGTCACTGTCGCTGGTCACTGGTCACTGGTCACTGATCACTGGTCACTGGTCACTGGTCACTGGTCACTGGTCACTGGTCAATGGTCACTGTCGCTGGTCACTGGTCACTGGTCAATGGTCACTTGTCCCTGGGCAGTGGTCACTGGTCACTGGTCAATGGTCACTGTCGCTGGTCACTGGTCACTGGTCACTTGTCACTGGTCACTGGTCACTGGTCACTGGTCACTGTTCACTGGTCACAAGTCACTGGTCAGTGGCCACTCGTCAATGGTCACTGGTCACTGGTCACTGGTCAATCGTCTCTGTCGCTGGTCACTGGTCACGATTCGCTGGTCCCTGGTCACTGGTACTGGTCAATGGTCACTGTCGCTGATCACTGGTCACTGGTCACTGGTCACTGGTCAATGGTCACTGTCGCTGGTCACTGGTCACTGGTCACTGATCACTGGTCACTGGTCACTGGTCACTGGTCACTGGTCACTGGTCACTGGTCAATGGTCACTGTCGCTGGTCACTGTTCACTGGTCACTGATCACTGGTCACTGGTCACTGGTCACTGGTCACTGGTCACTGGTCACTGGTCACTGATCACTGGTCACTGGTCACTGGTCACTGGTCACTGGTCACTGGTCAATGGTCACTATCGCTGGTCAATGGTCACTGTCGCTGGTCACTGGTCATTGGTCACTTGTCACTGGTCACTGGTCACTGGTCACTGGTCACTGGTCACTGGTCACAGGTCAATGGTCACTTGTCACTGGACACAGGTCACTTGTCACTGGTCACTGGTCACTGGTCACTGGTCACTGGTCACAAGTCACTGGTCACTTGTCACTGGTCACTGGTCAATGGTCACTGTCGCTGGTCACTGGTCACTAGTCACTGGTCACTGGTCACTGGTCACAAGTCACTGGTCACTGGTCACTGGTCAATGGTCACTATCGCTGGTCACTTGTCACTGGTCACTGGTCACTGGTCACTGGTCACAAGTCACTGGTCACTTGTCACTGGTCACTGGTCACTGATCACAGGTCACTGGTCACTGGTCACTGGTCACTGGTCAATGGTCACTGTCGCTGGTAAATGGTCACTGTCGCTGGTCACTGGTCACTGGTCACTGGTCACTGGTCAATGGTCACTGTCGCTGGTCACTGGTCACTGGTCAATGGTCACTTGTCCCTGGGCAGTGGTCACTGGTCACTGGTCAATGGTCACTATCGCTGGTCAATGGTCACTGTCGCTGGTCACTGGTCACTGGTCACTTGTCACTGGTCACTGGTCACTGGTCACTTGTCACTGGTCAGTGGCCACTCGTCAATGGTCACTGGTCACTGGTCACTGGTCAATGGTCTGGGTCGCTGGTCACTGGTCACGATTCGCTGGTCCCTGGTCACTGGTCACTGGTCAATGGTCACTGTCGCTGATCACTGGTCACTGGTCACTGGTCAATGGTCACTGTCGCTGGTCACTGGTCGCTGGTCACTGATCACTGGTCACTGGTCACTGGTCACTGGTCACTGGTCACTGGTCAATGGTCACTATCGCTGGTCAATGGTCCCTGTCGCTGGTCACTGGTCATTGGTCACTTGTCACTGGTCACTGGTCACTGGTCACTGGTCAATGGTCACTGTCGCTGGTCACTGGTCACTGGTCACTGATCACTGGTCACTGGTCACTGGTCACTGGTCACTGGTCACTTGTCACTGGTCACTGGTCAATGGTCACTGTCGCTGGTCACTGGTCACTAGTCACTGGTCACTGGTCACTGGTCGCTGGTCACTGGTTACTTGTCACTGGTCAGTGGCCACTGGTCGCTGGTCACTTGTCACTGGTCACTGGTCACAAGTCACTGGTCACTGGTCACTGGTCACTGGTCAGTGGTCACTGGTCACTGGTCACTGGTCACTGGTCACTGGTCAATGGTCACTCTCGCTGGTCACTGGTCACTGGTCACTGATCACTGGTCACTGGTCACTGGTCACTGGTCACTGGTCAATGGTCACTATCGCTGGTCAATGGTCACTGTCGCTGGTTACTGGTCACTGGTCACTTGTCACTGGTCACTGGTCACTGGTCACTAGTCACTGGTCAATGGTCACTGTCGCTGGTCACTGGTCACTGGTCACTGGTCAATGGTCACTGGTCACTGGTCACTGGTCAATGGTCACTATCGCTGGTCAATGGTCATTGTCGCTGGTCACTGGTCATTGGTCACTTGTCACTGGTCACTGGTCACTGGTCACTGGTCGTCACTGGTCACAGGACAATGGTCACTGGTCACTGGTCACTGGTCAATGGTCACTATCGCTGGTCAATGGTAACTTGTCACTGGGCAGTGGTCAATGGTCACTGGTCACTGGTCACTGGTCACTGGTCACTGGTCACAGGTCAATGGTCACTGGTCACTGGACACAGGTCACTGGTCACTGGTCACTGGTCACTGGTCACTGGTCACTTGTCACTGGTCACTGGTCAATGGTCACTGGCCACTGGTCACTGGTCACTGGTCAATGGTCACTTTCGCTGGTCAATGGTCACTGTCAGTGGTAAACGGTCACTGTCGCTGGTCACTGGTCACTGGTCACTGGTCACTTGTCACTGGTCACTGGTCAATGGTCACTGTCGCTGGTCACTGGTCACTAGTCACTGGTCACTGGTCACTGGTCGCTGGTCACTGGTTACTTGTCACTGGTCAGTGGCCACTGGTCGCTGGTCACTTGTCACTGGTCACTGGTCGCTGGTCACTGGTCACTGGTCACAAGTCACTGGTCACTGGTCACTGGTCACTGGTCAGTGGTCACTGGTCACTGGTCACTGGTCAATGGTCACTGTCGCTGGTCACTGGTCACTGGTCACTGATCACTGGTCACTGGTCACTGGTCAATGGTCACTATCGCTGGTCAATGGTCACTGTCGCAGGTTACTGGTCACTGGTCACTTGTCACTGGTCACTGGTCACTGGTCACTGGTCACAGGTCAATGGTCACTGTCGCTGGTCACTGGTCACTGGTCACTGGTCAATGGTCACTGGTCACTGGTCACTGGTCAATGGTCACTATCGCTGGTCAATGGTCATTGTCGCTGGTCACTGGTCATTGGTCACTTGTCACTGGTCACTGGTCACTGGTCACTGGTCGTCACTGGTCACAGGTCAATGGTCACTGGTCACTGGTCACTGGTCAATGGTCACTATCGCTGGTCAATGGTAACTTGTCACTGGGCAGTGGTCAATGGTCACTGGTCACTGGTCACTGGTCACTGGTCACTGGTCACAGGTCAATGGTCACTGGTCACTGGACACAGGTCACTGGTCACTGGTCACTGGTCACTGGTCAATGGTCACTGTCGCTGATCACTGGTCACTGGTCACTGGTCAATGGTCACTGTCGCTGGTCACTGGTCGCTGGTCACTGATCACTGGTCACTGGTCACTGGTCACTGGTCACTGGTCACTGGTCACTGGTCAATGGTCACTATCGCTGGTCAATGGTCCCTGTCGCTGGTCACTGGTCATTGGTCACTTGTCACTGGTCACTGGTCACTGGTCACTGGTCAATGGTCACTGTCGCTGGTCACTGGTCACTGGTCACTGATCACTGGTCACTGGTCACTGGTCACTGGTCACTGGTCACTGATCACTGGTCACTGGTCACTGGTCACTGGTCACTGGTCACTGGTCACTGGTCACTGGTCACTGGTCAATGGTCACTATCGCTGGTCAATGGTCACTGTCGCTGGTCACTGGTCATTGGTCACTTGTCACTGGTCACTGGTCACTGGTCACTGGTCACTGGTCACTGGTCACAGGTCAATGGTCACTGGTCACTGGACACAGGTCACTTGTCACTGGTCACTGGTCACTGGTCACTGGTCACTGGTCACTGGTCACAAGTCACTGGTCACTTGTCACTGGTCACTGGTCAATGGTCACTGTCGCTGGTCACTGGTCACTAGTCACTGGTCACTGGTCACTGGTCGCTGGTCACTGGTTACTTGTCACTGGTCAGTGGCCACTGGTCGCTGGTCACTTGTCACTGGTCACTGGTCACAAGTCACTGGTCACTGGTCACTGGTCACTGGTCACTGGTCACTGGTCAATGGTCACTGGCCACTGGTCACTGGTCACTGGTCAATGGTCACTTTCGCTGGTCAATGGTCACTGTCGCTCGTAAACGGTCACTGTCGCTGGTCACTGGTGACTGGTCACTGGTCACTGGTCACTGGTCACTGGTCAATGGTCACTGGTCACTGGACACTGGTCACTGGTCACTGGTCACTGGTCACTGGTCACTGGTCAATGGTAACTTGTCACCGGTCACTGGTCACTGGTCACTGGTCAATGGTCACTGGCCACTGGTCACTGGTCACTGGTCAATGGTCACTTTCGCTGGTCAATGGTCACTGTCGCTGGTCACTGGTCACTGGTCACTGGTCACTGTCGCTGGTCACTGGTCACTGGTCACTGGTCACTGGTAACTGGTCAATGGTCACTGTCGCTGGTCACTGGTCACTGGTCACTGGTCACTGGTCAATGGTAACTTGTCACTGGGCAGTGGTCAATGGTCACTGGTCACTGGTCACTGGTCACTGGTCACTGGTCACAGGTCAATGGTCACTGGTCACTGGACACAGGTCACTGGTCACTGGTCACTGGTCACTGGTCACTGTTCACTGGTCACTGAATACTGGTCAATGGTCACCGTCGCTGGTCACTGGTCACTGGTCACTGGTCACTGGTCACTGGTCACTGGTCACTGGTCACTGGTCACTGGTCAATGGTCACTGGTCACTGGTCACTGGTCAATGGTCACTGTCGCTGGTCACTGGTCACTGGTCAATGGTCACTTGTCCCTGGGCAGTGGTCACTGGTCACTGGTCAATGGTCACTGTCGCTGGTCACTGGTCACTGGTCACTTGTCACTGGTCACTGGTCACTGGTCACTGGTCACTGGTCACTGGTCACTGGTCACAAGTCACTGGTCACATGTCACTGGTCAGTGGCCACTCGTCAATGGTCACTGGTCACTGGTCACTGGTCAATGGTCTCTGTCGCTGGTCACTGGTCACTGGTCAATGGTCACTTGTCCCTGGGCAGTGGTCACTGGTCACTGGTCAATGGTCACTATCGCTGGTCAATAGTCACTGTCGCTGGTCACTGGTCACTGGTCACTTGTCACTGGTCACTGGTCACTGGTCACTGGTCACTGGTCACTGGTCACAAGTCACTGGTCACTTGTCACTGGTCAGTGGCCACTCGTCAATGGTCACTGGTCACTGGTCACTGGTCAATGGTCTCTGTCGCTGGTCACTGGTCACGATTCGCTGGTCCCTGGTCACTGGTACTGGTCAATGGTCACTGTCGCTGATCACTGGTCACTGGTCACTGGTCACTGGTCACTGGTCAATGGTCACTGTCGCTGGTCACTGGTCACTGGTCACTGATCACTGGTCACTGGTCACTGGTCACTGGTCACTGGTCACTGGTCAATGGTCACTGTCGCTGGTCACTGTTCACTGGTCACTGATCACAGGTCACTGGTCACTGGTCACTGGTCACTGGTCAATGGTCACTGTCGCTGGTAAATGGTCACTGTCGCTGGTCACTGGTCACTGGTCACTGGTCACTGGTCACTGGTCACTGGTCACTGGTCACTGGTCACTGGTCACTGGTCACTGGTCACTGGGAACTGGTCAATGGTCACTATCGCTGGTCAATGGTCACTGTCACTGGTCACTGGTCACTGGTCACAGGTCAATGGTCACTGGTCACTGGACACTGGTCACTGGTCACTGGTCACTTGTCACAGGTCACTGACCACTGGTCACTGGTCACTGGTCACTGGTCACTGGGAACTGGGAACTGGTCAATGGTCACTGTCGCTGGTCACTGGTCACTGGTCACTGATCACTGGTCACTGGTCACTGGTCACTGGTCACTGGTCAATGGTCACTATCGCTGGTCAATGGTCACTGTCACTGGTCACTGGTCACTGGTCACTGGTCACTGGTCACTGGTCACTGGTCACTGGTCACTGGTCACTGGTCAATGGTCACTGTCGCTGGTCACTGGTCACTGGTCAATGGTCACTTGTCCCTGGGCAGTGGTCACTGGTCACTGGTCAATGGTCACTATCGCTGGTCAATGGTCACTGTCGCTGGTCACTGGTCACTGGTCACTTGTCACTGGTCACTGGTCACTGGTCACTTGTCACTGGTCAGTGGCCACTCGTCAATGGTCACTGGTCACTGGTCACTGGTCAATGGTCTGGGTCGCTGGTCACTGGTCACGATTCGCTGGTCCCTGGTCACTGGTCACTGGTCAATGGTCACTGTCGCTGATCACTGGTCACTGGTCACTGGTCAATGGTCACTGTCGCTGGTCACTGGTCGCTGGTCACTGATCACTGGTCACTGGTCACTGGTCACTGGTCACTGGTCACTGGTCAATGGTCACTATCGCTGGTCAATGGTCCCTGTCGCTGGTCACTGGTCATTGGTCACTTGTCACTGGTCACTGGTCACTGGTCACTGGTCAATGGTCACTGTCGCTGGTCACTGGTCACTGGTCACTGATCACTGGTCACTGGTCACTGGTCACTGGTCACTGGTCACTGGTCACTGGTCACTAGTCACTGGTCAATGGTCACTGTCGCTGGTCACTGGTCACTGGTCACTGGTCAATGGTCACTGGTCACTGGTCACTGGTCAATGGTCACTATCGCTGGTCAATGGTCATTGTCGCTGGTCACTGGTCATTGGTCACTTGTCACTGGTCACTGGTCACTGGTCACTGGTCGTCACTGGTCACAGGACAATGGTCACTGGTCACTGGTCACTGGTCAATGGTCACTATCGCTGGTCAATGGTAACTTGTCACTGGGCAGTGGTCAATGGTCACTGGTCACTGGTCACTGGTCACTGGTCACTGGTCACAGGTCAATGGTCACTGGTCACTGGACACAGGTCACTGGTCACTGGTCACTGGTCACTGGTCACTTGTCACTGGTCACTGGTCAATGGTCACTGGCCACTGGTCACTGGTCACTGGTCAATGGTCACTTTCGCTGGTCAATGGTCACTGTCGCTGGTAAACGGTCACTGTCGCTGGTCACTGGTCACTGGTCACTGGTCACTTGTCACTGGTCACTGGTCAATGGTCACTGTCGCTGGTCACTGGTCACTAGTCACTGGTCACTGGTCACTGGTCGCTGGTCACTGGTTACTTGTCACTGGTCAGTGGCCACTGGTCGCTGGTCACTTGTCACTGGTCACTGGTCGCTGGTCACTGGTCACTGGTCACAAGTCACTGGTCACTGGTCACTGGTCACTGGTCAGTGGTCACTGGTCACTGGTCACTGGTCAATGGTCACTGTCGCTGGTCACTGGTCACTGGTCACTGATCACTGGTCACTGGTCACTGGTCAATGGTCACTATCGCTGGTCAATGGTCACTGTCGCAGGTTACTGGTCACTGGTCACTTGTCACTGGTCACTGGTCACTGGTCACTGGTCACAGGTCAATGGTCACTGTCGCTGGTCACTGGTCACTGGTCACTGGTCAATGGTCACTGGTCACTGGTCACTGGTCAATGGTCACTATCGCTGGTCAATGGTCATTGTCGCTGGTCACTGGTCATTGGTCACTTGTCACTGGTCACTGGTCACTGGTCACTGGTCGTCACTGGTCACAGGTCAATGGTCACTGGTCACTGGTCACTGGTCAATGGTCACTATCGCTGGTCAATGGTAACTTGTCACTGGGCAGTGGTCAATGGTCACTGGTCACTGGTCACTGGTCACTGGTCACTGGTCACAGGTCAATGGTCACTGGTCACTGGACACAGGTCACTGGTCACTGGTCACTGGTCACTGGTCAATGGTCACTGTCGCTGATCACTGGTCACTGGTCACTGGTCAATGGTCACTGTCGCTGGTCACTGGTCGCTGGTCACTGATCACTGGTCACTGGTCACTGGTCACTGGTCACTGGTCACTGGTCACTGGTCAATGGTCACTATCGCTGGTCAATGGTCCCTGTCGCTGGTCACTGGTCATTGGTCACTTGTCACTGGTCACTGGTCACTGGTCACTGGTCAATGGTCACTGTCGCTGGTCACTGGTCACTGGTCACTGATCACTGGTCACTGGTCACTGGTCACTGGTCACTGGTCACTGATCACTGGTCACAGGTCAATGGTCACTGGTCACTGGTCACTGGTCACTGGTCACAGGTCAATGGTCACTGGTCACTGGTCACTGGTCAATGGTCACTATCGCTGGTCAATGGTAACTTGTCACTGGGCAGTGGTCAATGGTCACTGGTCACTGGTCACTGGTCACTGGTCACTGGTCACAGGTCAATGGTCACTGGTCACTGGACACAGGTCACTGGTCACTGGTCACTGGTCACAGGTCAATGGTCACTGGTCACTGGTCACTGGTCAATGGTCACTGTCGCTGGTCAATGGTAACTTGTCACTGGGCAGTGGTCAATGGTCACTGGTCACTGGTCGCTGGTCACTGGTCAATGGTCACTTGTCACTGGTCACTGGTCACTGGTCACTGGTCACTGGTCACTGGTCACAGGTCAATGGTCACTGGTCACTGGACACAGGTCACTTGTCACTGGTCACTGGTCACTGGTCACTGGTCACTGGTCACTGGTCACAAGTCACTGGTCACTTGTCACTGGTCACTGGTCAATGGTCACTGTCGCTGGTCACTGGTCACTAGTCACTGGTCACTGGTCACTGGTCGCTGGTCACTGGTTACTTGTCACTGGTCAGTGGCCACTGGTCGCTGGTCACTTGTCACTGGTCACTGGTCACAAGTCACTGGTCACTGGTCACTGGTCACTGGTCACTGGTCACTGGTCAATGGTCACTGGCCACTGGTCACTGGTCACTGGTCAATGGTCACTTTCGCTGGTCAATGGTCACTGTCGCTCGTAAACGGTCACTGTCGCTGGTCACTGGTGACTGGTCACTGGTCACTGGTCACTGGTCACTGGTCAATGGTCACTGGTCACTGGACACTGGTCACTGGTCACTGGTCACTGGTCACTGGTCACTGGTCAATGGTAACTTGTCACCGGTCACTGGTCACTGGTCACTGGTCAATGGTCACTGGCCACTGGTCACTGGTCACTGGTCAATGGTCACTTTCGCTGGTCAATGGTCACTGTCGCTGGTCACTGGTCACTGGTCACTGGTCACTGTCGCTGGTCACTGGTCACTGGTCACTGGTCACTGGTAACTGGTCAATGGTCACTGTCGCTGGTCACTGGTCACTGGTCACTGGTCACTGGTCAATGGTAACTTGTCACTGGGCAGTGGTCAATGGTCACTGGTCACTGGTCACTGGTCACTGGTCACTGGTCACAGGTCAATGGTCACTGGTCACTGGACACAGGTCACTGGTCACTGGTCACTGGTCACTGGTCACTGTTCACTGGTCACTGAATACTGGTCAATGGTCACCGTCGCTGGTCACTGGTCACTGGTCACTGGTCACTGGTCACTGGTCACTGGTCACTGGTCACTGGTCACTGGTCAATGGTCACTGGTCACTGGTCACTGGTCAATGGTCACTGTCGCTGGTCACTGGTCACTTGTCCCTGGGCAGTGGTCACTGGTCACTGGTCAATGGTCACTGTCGCTGGTCACTGGTCACTGGTCACTTGTCACTGGTCACTGGTCACTGGTCACTGGTCACTGGTCACTGGTCACTGGTCACAAGTCACTGGTCACATGTCACTGGTCAGTGGCCACTCGTCAATGGTCACTGGTCACTGGTCACTGGTCAATGGTCTCTGTCGCTGGTCACTGGTCACTGGTCAATGGTCACTTGTCCCTGGGCAGTGGTCACTGGTCACTGGTCAATGGTCACTATCGCTGGTCAATAGTCACTGTCGCTGGTCACTGGTCACTGGTCACTTGTCACTGGTCACTGGTCACTGGTCACTGGTCACTGGTCACTGGTCACAAGTCACTGGTCACTTGTCACTGGTCAGTGGCCACTCGTCAATGGTCACTGGTCACTGGTCACTGGTCAATGGTCTCTGTCGCTGGTCACTGGTCACGATTCGCTGGTCCCTGGTCACTGGTACTGGTCAATGGTCACTTGTCCCTGGGCAGTGGTCACTGGTCACTGGTCAATGGTCACTATCGCTGGTCAATAGTCACTGTCGCTGGTCACTGGTCACTGGTCACTGGTCACTGGTCACTGGTCAATGGTCACTGTCGCTGGTCACTGGTCACTGGTCACTGATCACTGGTCACTGGTCACTGGTCACTGGTCACTGGTCACTGGTCAATGGTCACTGTCGCTGGTCACTGTTCACTGGTCACTGATCACTGGTCACTGGTCACTGGTCACTGGTCACTGGTCACTGGTCACTGGTCACTGATCACTGGTCACTGGTCACTGGTCACTGGTCACTGGTCACAGGTCAATGGTCACTGGTCACTGGTCACTGGTCAATGGTCACTGTCGCTGGTCACTGGTCACTGGTCAATGGTCACTTGTCCCTGGGCAGTGGTCACTGGTCACTGGTCAATGGTCACTGTCGCTGGTCACTGGTCACTGGTCACTTGTCACTGGTCACTGGTCACTGGTCACTGGTCACTGGTCACTGGTCACAAGTCACTGGTCAGTGGCCACTCGTCAATGGTCACTGGTCACTGGTCACTGGTCAATCGTCTCTGTCGCTGGTCACTGGTCACGATTCGCTGGTCCCTGGTCACTGGTACTGGTCAATGGTCACTGTCGCTGATCACTGGTCACTGGTCACTGGTCACTGGTCACTGGTCAATGGTCACTGTCGCTGGTCACTGGTCACTGGTCACTGATCACTGGTCACTGGTCACTGGTCACTGGTCACTGGTCACTGGTCAATGGTCACTGTCGCTGGTCACTGTTCACTGGTCACTGATCACTGGTCACTGGTCACTGGTCACTGGTCACTGGTCACTGATCACTGGTCACTGGTCACTGGTCACTGGTCACTGGTCGCTGGTCAATGGTCACTATCGCTGGTCAATGGTCACTGTCGCTGGTCACTGGTCATTGGTCACTTGTCACTGGTCACTGGTCACTGGTCACTGGTCACTGGTCACTGGTCACAGGTCAATGGTCACTTGTCACTGGACACAGGTCACTTGTCACTGGTCACTGGTCACTGGTCACTGGTCACTGGTCACAAGTCACTGGTCACTTGTCACTGGTCACTGGTCAATGGTCACTGTCGCTGGTCACTGGTCACTAGTCACTGGTCACTGGTCACTGGTCACAAGTCACTGGTCACTGGTCACTGGTCAATGGTCACTATCGCTGGTCACTTGTCACTGGTCACTGGTCACTGGTCACTGGTCACAAGTCAGTGGTCACTTGTCACTGGTCACTGGTCACTGATCACAGGTCACTGGTCACTGGTCACTGGTCACTGGTCACTGGTCAATGGTCACTGTCGCTGGTAAATGGTCACTGTCGCTGGTCACTGGTCACTGGTCACTGGTCACTGGTCACTGGTCACTGGTCACTGGTCACTGGTCACTGGTCACTGGTCACTGGTCACTGGGAACTGGTCAATGGTCACTATCGCTGGTCAATGGTCACTGTCACTGGTCACTGGTCACTGGTCACTGGTCACAGGTCAATGGTCACTGGTCACTGGACACTGGTCACTGGTCACTGGTCACTTGTCACAGGTCACTGACCACTGGTCACTGGTCACTGGTCACTGGTCACTGGTCACTGGGAACTGGGAACTGGTCAATGGTCACTGTCGCTGGTCACTGGTCACTGGTCACTGATCACTGGTCACTGGTCACTGGTCACTGGTCACTGGTCAATGGTCACTATCGCTGGTCAATGGTCACTGTCACTGGTCACTGGTCACTGGTCACTGGTCACTGGTCACTGGTCACTGGTCACTGGTCACTGGTCACTGGTCAATGGTCACTGTCGCTGGTCACTGGTCACTGGTCACTGGTCACTGGTCAATGGTCACTTGTCCCTGGGCAGTGGTCACTGGTCACTGGTCAATGGTCACTATCGCTGGTCAATGGTCACTGTCGCTGGTCACTGGTCACTGGTCACTTGTCACTGGTCACTGGTCACTGGTCACTTGTCACTGGTCAGTGGCCACTCGTCAATGGTCACTGGTCACTGGTCACTGGTCAATGGTCTCTGTCGCTGGTCACTGGTCACGATTCGCTGGTCCCTGGTCACTGGTCACTGGTCAATGGTCACTGTCGCTGATCACTGGTCACTGGTCACTGGTCAATGGTCACTGTCGCTGGTCACTGGTCGCTGGTCACTGATCACTGGTCACTGGTCACTGGTCACTGGTCACTGGTCACTGGTCACTGGTCACTGGTCACTGGTCACTGATCACTGGTCACTGGTCACAGGTCAATGGTCACTGGTCACTGGTCACTGGTCAATGGTCACTGTCGCTGGTCACTGGTCACTGGTCAATGGTCACTTGTCCCTGGGCAGTGGTCACTGGTCACTGGTCAATGGTCACTGTCGCTGGTCACTGGTCACTGGTCACTTGTCACTGGTCACTGGTCACTGGTCACTGGTCACTGGTCACTGGTCACAAGTCACTGGTCAGTGGCCACTCGTCAATGGTCACTGGTCACTGGTCACTGGTCAATCGTCTCTGTCGCTGGTCACTGGTCACGATTCGCTGGTCCCTGGTCACTGGTACTGGTCAATGGTCACTGTCGCTGATCACTGGTCACTGGTCACTGGTCACTGGTCACTGGTCAATGGTCACTGTCGCTGGTCACTGGTCACTGGTCACTGGTCACTGGTCAATGGTCACTGGCCACTGGTCACTGGTCACTGGTCAATGGTCACTTTCGCTGGTCAATGGTCACTGTCGCTCGTAAACGGTCACTGTCGCTGGTCACTGGTGACTGGTCACTGGTCACTGGTCACTGGTCACTGGTCAATGGTCACTGGTCACTGGACACTGGTCACTGGTCACTGGTCACTGGTCACTGGTCACTGGTCAATGGTAACTTGTCACCGGTCACTGGTCACTGGTCACTGGTCAATGGTCACTGGCCACTGGTCACTGGTCACTGGTCAATGGTCACTTTCGCTGGTCAATGGTCACTGTCGCTGGTCACTGGTCACTGGTCACTGGTCACTGTCGCTGGTCACTGGTCACTGGTCACTGGTCACTGGTAACTGGTCAATGGTCACTGTCGCTGGTCACTGGTCACTGGTCACTGGTCACTGGTCAATGGTAACTTGTCACTGGGCAGTGGTCAATGGTCACTGGTCACTGGTCACTGGTCACTGGTCACTGGTCACAGGTCAATGGTCACTGGTCACTGGACACAGGTCACTGGTCACTGGTCACTGGTCACTGGTCACTGTTCACTGGTCACTGAATACTGGTCAATGGTCACCGTCGCTGGTCACTGGTCACTGGTCACTGGTCACTGGTCACTGGTCACTGGTCACTGGTCACTGGTCACTGGTCAATGGTCACTGGTCACTGGTCACTGGTCAATGGTCACTGTCGCTGGTCACTGGTCACTTGTCCCTGGGCAGTGGTCACTGGTCACTGGTCAATGGTCACTGTCGCTGGTCACTGGTCACTGGTCACTTGTCACTGGTCACTGGTCACTGGTCACTGGTCACTGGTCACTGGTCACTGGTCACAAGTCACTGGTCACATGTCACTGGTCAGTGGCCACTCGTCAATGGTCACTGGTCACTGGTCACTGGTCAATGGTCTCTGTCGCTGGTCACTGGTCACTGGTCAATGGTCACTTGTCCCTGGGCAGTGGTCACTGGTCACTGGTCAATGGTCACTGTCGCTGGTCACTGGTCACTGGTCACTTGTCACTGGTCACTGGTCACTGGTCACTGGTCACTGGTCACTGGTCACTGGTCACAAGTCACTGGTCACATGTCACTGGTCAGTGGCCACTCGTCAATGGTCACTGGTCACTGGTCACTGGTCAATGGTCTCTGTCGCTGGTCACTGGTCACTGGTCAATGGTCACTTGTCCCTGGGCAGTGGTCACTGGTCACTGGTCAATGGTCACTGTCGCTGGTCACTGGTCACTGGTCACTTGTCACTGGTCACTGGTCACAAGTCACTGGTCACTTGTCACTGGTCAGTGGCCACTCGTCAATGGTCACTGGTCACTGGTCACTGGTCAATGGTCTCTGTCGCTGGTCACTGGTCACGATTCGCTGGTCCCTGGTCACTGGTACTGGTCAATGGTCACTTGTCCCTGGGCAGTGGTCACTGGTCACTGGTCAATGGTCACTATCGCTGGTCAATAGTCACTGTCGCTGGTCACTGGTCACTGGTCACTGGTCACTGGTCACTGGTCAATGGTCACTGTCGCTGGTCACTGGTCACTGGTCACTGATCACTGGTCACTGGTCACTGGTCACTGGTCACTGGTCACTGGTCAATGGTCACTGTCGCTGGTCACTGTTCACTGGTCACTGATCACTGGTCACTGGTCACTGGTCACTGGTCACTGGTCACTGGTCACTGGTCACTGATCACTGGTCACTGGTCACTGGTCACTGGTCACTGGTCACAGGTCAATGGTCACTGGTCACTGGTCACTGGTCAATGGTCACTGTCGCTGGTCACTGGTCACTGGTCAATGGTCACTTGTCCCTGGGCAGTGGTCACTGGTCACTGGTCAATGGTCACTGTCGCTGGTCACTGGTCACTGGTCACTTGTCACTGGTCACTGGTCACTGGTCACTGGTCACTGGTCACTGGTCACAAGTCACTGGTCAGTGGCCACTCGTCAATGGTCACTGGTCACTGGTCACTGGTCAATCGTCTCTGTCGCTGGTCACTGGTCACGATTCGCTGGTCCCTGGTCACTGGTACTGGTCAATGGTCACTGTCGCTGATCACTGGTCACTGGTCACTGGTCACTGGTCACTGGTCAATGGTCACTGTCGCTGGTCACTGGTCACTGGTCACTGATCACTGGTCACTGGTCACTGGTCACTGGTCACTGGTCACTGGTCAATGGTCACTGTCGCTGGTCACTGTTCACTGGTCACTGATCACTGGTCACTGGTCACTGGTCACTGGTCACTGGTCACTGATCACTGGTCACTGGTCACTGGTCACTGGTCACTGGTCGCTGGTCAATGGTCACTATCGCTGGTCAATGGTCACTGTCGCTGGTCACTGGTCATTGGTCACTTGTCACTGGTCACTGGTCACTGGTCACTGGTCACTGGTCACTGGTCACAGGTCAATGGTCACTTGTCACTGGACACAGGTCACTTGTCACTGGTCACTGGTCACTGGTCACTGGTCACTGGTCACAAGTCACTGGTCACTTGTCACTGGTCACTGGTCAATGGTCACTGTCGCTGGTCACTGGTCACTAGTCACTGGTCACTGGTCACTGGTCACAAGTCACTGGTCACTGGTCACTGGTCAATGGTCACTATCGCTGGTCACTTGTCACTGGTCACTGGTCACTGGTCACTGGTCACAAGTCAGTGGTCACTTGTCACTGGTCACTGGTCACTGATCACAGGTCACTGGTCACTGGTCACTGGTCACTGGTCACTGGTCAATGGTCACTGTCGCTGGTAAATGGTCACTGTCGCTGGTCACTGGTCACTGGTCACTGGTCACTGGTCACTGGTCACTGGTCACTGGTCACTGGTCACTGGTCACTGGTCACTGGTCACTGGGAACTGGTCAATGGTCACTATCGCTGGTCAATGGTCACTGTCACTGGTCACTGGTCACTGGTCACTGGTCACAGGTCAATGGTCACTGGTCACTGGACACTGGTCACTGGTCACTGGTCACTTGTCACAGGTCACTGACCACTGGTCACTGGTCACTGGTCACTGGTCACTGGTCACTGGGAACTGGGAACTGGTCAATGGTCACTGTCGCTGGTCACTGGTCACTGGTCACTGATCACTGGTCACTGGTCACTGGTCACTGGTCACTGGTCAATGGTCACTATCGCTGGTCAATGGTCACTGTCACTGGTCACTGGTCACTGGTCACTGGTCACTGGTCACTGGTCACTGGTCACTGGTCACTGGTCACTGGTCAATGGTCACTGTCGCTGGTCACTGGTCACTGGTCACTGGTCACTGGTCAATGGTCACTTGTCCCTGGGCAGTGGTCACTGGTCACTGGTCAATGGTCACTATCGCTGGTCAATGGTCACTGTCGCTGGTCACTGGTCACTGGTCACTTGTCACTGGTCACTGGTCACTGGTCACTTGTCACTGGTCAGTGGCCACTCGTCAATGGTCACTGGTCACTGGTCACTGGTCAATGGTCTCTGTCGCTGGTCACTGGTCACGATTCGCTGGTCCCTGGTCACTGGTCACTGGTCAATGGTCACTGTCGCTGATCACTGGTCACTGGTCACTGGTCAATGGTCACTGTCGCTGGTCACTGGTCGCTGGTCACTGATCACTGGTCACTGGTCACTGGTCACTGGTCACTGGTCACTGGTCACTGGTCACTGGTCACTGGTCACTGATCACTGGTCACTGGTCACAGGTCAATGGTCACTGGTCACTGGTCACTGGTCAATGGTCACTGTCGCTGGTCACTGGTCACTGGTCAATGGTCACTTGTCCCTGGGCAGTGGTCACTGGTCACTGGTCAATGGTCACTGTCGCTGGTCACTGGTCACTGGTCACTTGTCACTGGTCACTGGTCACTGGTCACTGGTCACTGGTCACTGGTCACAAGTCACTGGTCAGTGGCCACTCGTCAATGGTCACTGGTCACTGGTCACTGGTCAATCGTCTCTGTCGCTGGTCACTGGTCACGATTCGCTGGTCCCTGGTCACTGGTACTGGTCAATGGTCACTGTCGCTGATCACTGGTCACTGGTCACTGGTCACTGGTCACTGGTCAATGGTCACTGTCGCTGGTCACTGGTCACTGGTCACTGATCACTGGTCACTGGTCACTGGTCACTGGTCACTGGTCACTGGTCAATGGTCACTGTCGCTGGTCACTGTTCACTGGTCACTGATCACTGGTCACTGGTCACTGGTCACTGGTCACTGGTCACTGGTCACTGGTCACTGATCACTGGTCACTGGTCACTGGTCACTGGTCACTGGTCACTGGTCAATGGTCACTATCGCTGGTCAATGGTCACTGTCGCTGGTCACTGGTCATTGGTCACTTGTCACTGGTCACTGGTCACTGGTCACTGGTCACTGGTCACTGGTCACTGGTCACAGGTCAATGGTCACTTGTCACTGGACACAGGTCACTTGTCACTGGTCACTGGTCACTGGTCACTGGTCACTGGTCACAAGTCACTGGTCACTTGTCACTGGTCACTGGTCAATGGTCACTGTCGCTGGTCACTGGTCACTAGTCACTGGTCACTGGTCACTGGTCACAAGTCACTGGTCACTGGTCACTGGTCAATGGTCACTATCGCTGGTCACTTGTCACTGGTCACTGGTCACTGGTCACTGGTCACAAGTCAGTGGTCACTTGTCACTGGTCACTGGTCACTGATCACAGGTCACTGGTCACTGGTCACTGGTCACTGGTCACTGGTCAATGGTCACTGTCGCTGGTAAATGGTCACTGTCGCAGGTCACTGGTCACTGGTCACTGGTCACTGGTCACTGGTCACTGGTCACTGGTCACTGGTCACTGGTCACTGGTCACTGGTCACTGGGAACTGGTCAATGGTCACTATCGCTGGTCAATGGTCACTGTCACTGGTCACTGGTCACTGGTCACTGGTCACAGGTCAATGGTCACTGGTCACTGGACACTGGTCACTGGTCACTGGTCACTTGTCACAGGTCACTGACCACTGGTCACTGGTCACTGGTCACTGGTCACTGGGAACTGGGAACTGGTCAATGGTCACTGTCGCTGGTCACTGGTCACTGGTCACTGATCACTGGTCACTGGTCACTGGTCACTGGTCACTGGTCAATGGTCACTATCGCTGGTCAATGGTCACTGTCACTGGTCACTGGTCACTGGTCACTGGTCACTGGTCAATGGTCACTGTCGCTGGTAAATGGTCACTAGTCACTGGTCACTGGTCACTGGTCACAAGTCACTGGTCACTGGTCACTGGTCAATGGTCACTATCGCTGGTCACTTGTCACTGGTCACTGGTCACTGGTCACTGGTCACAAGTCAGTGGTCACTTGTCACTGGTCACTGGTCACTGATCACAGGTCACTGGTCACTGGTCACTGGTCACTGGTCACTGGTCAATGGTCACTGTCGCTGGTAAATGGTCACTGTCGCTGGTCACTGGTCACTGGTCACTGGTCACTGGTCACTGGTCACTGGTCACTGGTCACTGGTCACTGGTCACTGGTCACTGGTCACTGGGAACTGGTCAATGGTCACTATCGCTGGTCAATGGTCACTGTCACTGGTCACTGGTCACTGGTCACTGGTCACAGGTCAATGGTCACTGGTCACTGGACACTGGTCACTGGTCACTGGTCACTTGTCACAGGTCACTGACCACTGGTCACTGGTCACTGGTCACTGGTCACTGGGAACTGGGAACTGGTCAATGGTCACTGTCGCTGGTCACTGGTCACTGGTCACTGATCACTGGTCACTGGTCACTGGTCACTGGTCACTGGTCAATGGTCACTATCGCTGGTCAATGGTCACTGTCACTGGTCACTGGTCACTGGTCACTGGTCACTGGTCACTGGTCACTGGTCACTGGTCACTGGTCACTGGTCAATGGTCACTGTCGCTGGTCACTGGTCACTGATCACTGGTCACTGGTCAATGGTCACTTGTCCCTGGGCAGTGGTCACTGGTCACTGGTCAATGGTCACTATCGCTGGTCAATGGTCACTGTCGCTGGTCACTGGTCACTGGTCACTTGTCACTGGTCACTGGTCACTGGTCACTTGTCACTGGTCAGTGGCCACTCGTCAATGGTCACTGGTCACTGGTCACTGGTCAATGGTCTCTGTCGCTGGTCACTGGTCACGATTCGCTGGTCCCTGGTCACTGGTCACTGGTCAATGGTCACTGTCGCTGATCACTGGTCACTGGTCACTGGTCAATGGTCACTGTCGCTGGTCACTGGTCGCTGGTCACTGATCACTGGTCACTGGTCACTGGTCACTGGTCACTGGTCACTGGTCTATGGTCACTATCGCTGGTCAATGGTCCCTGTCGCTGGTCACTGGTCATTGGTCACTTGTCACTGGTCACTGGTCACTGGTCACTGGTCAATGGTCACTGTCGCTGGTCACTGGTCACTGGTCACTGATCACTGGTCACTGGTCACTGGTCACTGGTCACTGGTCACTGATCACTGGTCACTGGTCACTGGTCACTGGTCACTGGTCACTGGTCACTGGTCACTGGTCACTGGTCAATGGTCACTATCGCTGGTCAATGGTCACTGTCGCTGGTCACTGGTCATTGGTCACTTGTCACTGGTCACTGGTCACTGGTCACTGGTCACTGGTCACTGGTCACAGGTCAATGGTCACTGGTCACTGGACACAGGTCACTTGTCACTGGTCACTGGTCACTGGTCACTGGTCACTGGTCACTGGTCACAAGTCACTGGTCACTTGTCACTGGTCACTGGTCAATGGTCACTGTCGCTGGTCACTGGTCACTAGTCACTGGTCACTGGTCACTGGTCGCTGGTCACTGGTTACTTGTCACTGGTCAGTGGCCACTGGTCGCTGGTCACTTGTCACTGGTCACTGGTCACAAGTCACTGGTCACTGGTCACTGGTCACTGGTCAGTGGTCACTGGTCACTGGTCACTGGTCACTGGTCACTGGTCAATGGTCACTCTCGCTGGTCACTGGTCACTGGTCACTGATCACTGGTCACTGGTCACTGGTCACTGGTCACTGGTCAATGGTCACTATCGCTGGTCAATGGTCACTGTCGCTGGTTACTGGTCACTGGTCACTTGTCACTGGTCACTGGTCACTGGTCACTAGTCACTGGTCAATGGTCACTGTCGCTGGTCACTGGTCACTGGTCACTGGTCAATGGTCACTGGTCACTGGTCACTGGTCAATGGTCACTATCGCTGGTCAATGGTCATTGTCGCTGGTCACTGGTCATTGGTCACTGGTCACTTGTCACTGGTCACTGGTCACTGGTCACTTGTCACTGGTCAGTGGCCACTCGTCAATGGTCACTGGTCACTGGTCACTGGTCAATGGTCTGGGTCGCTGGTCACTGGTCACGATTCGCTGGTCCCTGGTCACTGGTCACTGGTCAATGGTCACTGTCGCTGATCACTGGTCACTGGTCACTGGTCAATGGTCACTGTCGCTGGTCACTGGTCGCTGGTCACTGATCACTGGTCACTGGTCACTGGTCACTGGTCACTGGTCACTGGTCAATGGTCACTATCGCTGGTCAATGGTCCCTGTCGCTGGTCACTGGTCATTGGTCACTTGTCACTGGTCACTGGTCACTGGTCACTGGTCAATGGTCACTGTCGCTGGTCACTGGTCACTGGTCACTGATCACTGGTCACTGGTCACTGGTCACTGGTCACTGGTCACTTGTCACTGGTCACTGGTCAATGGTCACTGTCGCTGGTCACTGGTCACTAGTCACTGGTCACTGGTCACTGGTCGCTGGTCACTGGTTACTTGTCACTGGTCAGTGGCCACTGGTCGCTGGTCACTTGTCACTGGTCACTGGTCACAAGTCACTGGTCACTGGTCACTGGTCACTGGTCAGTGGTCACTGGTCACTGGTCACTGGTCACTGGTCACTGGTCAATGGTCACTCTCGCTGGTCACTGGTCACTGGTCACTGATCACTGGTCACTGGTCACTGGTCACTGGTCACTGGTCAATGGTCACTATCGCTGGTCAATGGTCACTGTCGCTGGTTACTGGTCACTGGTCACTTGTCACTGGTCACTGGTCACTGGTCACTAGTCACTGGTCAATGGTCACTGTCGCTGGTCACTGGTCACTGGTCACTGGTCAATGGTCACTGGTCACTGGTCACTGGTCAATGGTCACTATCGCTGGTCAATGGTCATTGTCGCTGGTCACTGGTCATTGGTCACTTGTCACTGGTCACTGGTCACTGGTCACTGGTCGTCACTGGTCACAGGACAATGGTCACTGGTCACTGGTCACTGGTCAATGGTCACTATCGCTGGTCAATGGTAACTTGTCACTGGGCAGTGGTCAATGGTCACTGGTCACTGGTCACTGGTCACTGGTCACTGGTCACAGGTCAATGGTCACTGGTCACTGGACACAGGTCACTGGTCACTGGTCACTGGTCACTGGTCACTGGTCACTTGTCACTGGTCACTGGTCAATGGTCACTGGCCACTGGTCACTGGTCACTGGTCAATGGTCACTTTCGCTGGTCAATGGTCACTGTCGCTGGTAAACGGTCACTGTCGCTGGTCACTGGTCACTGGTCACTGGTCACTTGTCACTGGTCACTGGTCAATGGTCACTGTCGCTGGTCACTGGTCACTAGTCACTGGTCACTGGTCACTGGTCGCTGGTCACTGGTTACTTGTCACTGGTCAGTGGCCACTGGTCGCTGGTCACTTGTCACTGGTCACTGGTCGCTGGTCACTGGTCACTGGTCACAAGTCACTGGTCACTGGTCACTGGTCACTGGTCAGTGGTCACTGGTCACTGGTCACTGGTCAATGGTCACTGTCGCTGGTCACTGGTCACTGGTCACTGATCACTGGTCACTGGTCACTGGTCAATGGTCACTATCGCTGGTCAATGGTCACTGTCGCAGGTTACTGGTCACTGGTCACTTGTCACTGGTCACTGGTCACTGGTCACTGGTCACAGGTCAATGGTCACTGTCGCTGGTCACTGGTCACTGGTCACTGGTCAATGGTCACTGGTCACTGGTCACTGGTCAATGGTCACTATCGCTGGTCAATGGTCATTGTCGCTGGTCACTGGTCATTGGTCACTTGTCACTGGTCACTGGTCACTGGTCACTGGTCGTCACTGGTCACAGGTCAATGGTCACTGGTCACTGGTCACTGGTCAATGGTCACTATCGCTGGTCAATGGTAACTTGTCACTGGGCAGTGGTCAATGGTCACTGGTCACTGGTCACTGGTCACTGGTCACTGGTCACAGGTCAATGGTCACTGGTCACTGGACACAGGTCACTGGTCACTGGTCACTGGTCACTGGTCAATGGTCACTGTCGCTGATCACTGGTCACTGGTCACTGGTCAATGGTCACTGTCGCTGGTCACTGGTCGCTGGTCACTGATCACTGGTCACTGGTCACTGGTCACTGGTCACTGGTCACTGGTCACTGGTCAATGGTCACTATCGCTGGTCAATGGTCCCTGTCGCTGGTCACTGGTCATTGGTCACTTGTCACTGGTCACTGGTCACTGGTCACTGGTCAATGGTCACTGTCGCTGGTCACTGGTCACTGGTCACTGATCACTGGTCACTGGTCACTGGTCACTGGTCACTGGTCACTGATCACTGGTCACTGGTCACTGGTCACTGGTCACTGGTCACTGGTCACTGGTCACTGGTCACTGGTCAATGGTCACTATCGCTGGTCAATGGTCACTGTCGCTGGTCACTGGTCATTGGTCACTTGTCACTGGTCACTGGTCACTGGTCACTGGTCACTGGTCACTGGTCACAGGTCAATGGTCACTGGTCACTGGACACAGGTCACTTGTCACTGGTCACTGGTCACTGGTCACTGGTCACTGGTCACTGGTCACAAGTCACTGGTCACTTGTCACTGGTCACTGGTCAATGGTCACTGTCGCTGGTCACTGGTCACTAGTCACTGGTCACTGGTCACTGGTCGCTGGTCACTGGTTACTTGTCACTGGTCAGTGGCCACTGGTCGCTGGTCACTTGTCACTGGTCACTGGTCACAAGTCACTGGTCACTGGTCACTGGTCACTGGTCACTGGTCACTGGTCAATGGTCACTGGCCACTGGTCACTGGTCACTGGTCAATGGTCACTTTCGCTGGTCAATGGTCACTGTCGCTCGTAAACGGTCACTGTCGCTGGTCACTGGTGACTGGTCACTGGTCACTGGTCACTGGTCACTGGTCAATGGTCACTGGTCACTGGACACTGGTCACTGGTCACTGGTCACTGGTCACTGGTCACTGGTCAATGGTAACTTGTCACCGGTCACTGGTCACTGGTCACTGGTCAATGGTCACTGGCCACTGGTCACTGGTCACTGGTCAATGGTCACTTTCGCTGGTCAATGGTCACTGTCGCTGGTCACTGGTCACTGGTCACTGGTCACTGTCGCTGGTCACTGGTCACTGGTCACTGGTCACTGGTAACTGGTCAATGGTCACTGTCGCTGGTCACTGGTCACTGGTCACTGGTCACTGGTCACAGGTCAATGGTCACTGGTCACTGGACACAGGTCACTGGTCACTGGTCACTGGTCACTGGTCACTGTTCACTGGTCACTGAATACTGGTCAATGGTCACCGTCGCTGGTCACTGGTCACTGGTCACTGGTCACTGGTCACTGGTCACTGGTCACTGGTCACTGGTCACTGGTCAATGGTCACTGGTCACTGGTCACTGGTCAATGGTCACTGTCGCTGGTCACTGGTCACTGGTCAATGGTCACTTGTCCCTGGGCAGTGGTCACTGGTCACTGGTCAATGGTCACTGTCGCTGGTCACTGGTCACTGGTCACTTGTCACTGGTCACTGGTCACTGGTCACTGGTCACTGGTCACTGGTCACTGGTCACAAGTCACTGGTCACATGTCACTGGTCAGTGGCCACTCGTCAATGGTCACTGGTCACTGGTCACTGGTCAATGGTCTCTGTCGCTGGTCACTGGTCACTGGTCAATGGTCACTTGTCCCTGGGCAGTGGTCACTGGTCACTGGTCAATGGTCACTATCGCTGGTCAATAGTCACTGTCGCTGGTCACTGGTCACTGGTCACTTGTCACTGGTCACTGGTCACTGGTCACTGGTCACTGGTCACTGGTCACAAGTCACTGGTCACTTGTCACTGGTCAGTGGCCACTCGTCAATGGTCACTGGTCACTGGTCACTGGTCAATGGTCTCTGTCGCTGGTCACTGGTCACGATTCGCTGGTCCCTGGTCACTGGTACTGGTCAATGGTCACTGTCGCTGATCACTGGTCACTGGTCACTGGTCACTGGTCACTGGTCAATGGTCACTGTCGCTGGTCACTGGTCACTGGTCACTGATCACTGGTCACTGGTCACTGGTCACTGGTCACTGGTCACTGGTCAATGGTCACTGTCGCTGGTCACTGTTCACTGGTCACTGATCACAGGTCACTGGTCACTGGTCACTGGTCACTGGTCAATGGTCACTGTCGCTGGTAAATGGTCACTGTCGCTGGTCACTGGTCACTGGTCACTGGTCACTGGTCACTGGTCACTGGTCACTGGTCACTGGTCACTGGTCACTGGTCACTGGTCACTGGGAACTGGTCAATGGTCACTATCGCTGGTCAATGGTCACTGTCACTGGTCACTGGTCACTGGTCACAGGTCAATGGTCACTGGTCACTGGACACTGGTCACTGGTCACTGGTCACTTGTCACAGGTCACTGACCACTGGTCACTGGTCACTGGTCACTGGTCACTGGGAACTGGGAACTGGTCAATGGTCACTGTCGCTGGTCACTGGTCACTGGTCACTGATCACTGGTCACTGGTCACTGGTCACTGGTCACTGGTCAATGGTCACTATCGCTGGTCAATGGTCACTGTCACTGGTCACTGGTCACTGGTCACTGGTCACTGGTCACTGGTCACTGGTCACTGGTCACTGGTCACTGGTCAATGGTCACTGTCGCTGGTCACTGGTCACTGGTCAATGGTCACTTGTCCCTGGGCAGTGGTCACTGGTCACTGGTCAATGGTCACTATCGCTGGTCAATGGTCACTGTCGCTGGTCACTGGTCACTGGTCACTTGTCACTGGTCACTGGTCACTGGTCACTTGTCACTGGTCAGTGGCCACTCGTCAATGGTCACTGGTCACTGGTCACTGGTCAATGGTCTGGGTCGCTGGTCACTGGTCACGATTCGCTGGTCCCTGGTCACTGGTCACTGGTCAATGGTCACTGTCGCTGATCACTGGTCACTGGTCACTGGTCAATGGTCACTGTCGCTGGTCACTGGTCGCTGGTCACTGATCACTGGTCACTGGTCACTGGTCACTGGTCACTGGTCACTGGTCAATGGTCACTATCGCTGGTCAATGGTCCCTGTCGCTGGTCACTGGTCATTGGTCACTTGTCACTGGTCACTGGTCACTGGTCACTGGTCAATGGTCACTGTCGCTGGTCACTGGTCACTGGTCACTGATCACTGGTCACTGGTCACTGGTCACTGGTCACTGGTCACTGATCACTGGTCACTGGTCACTGGTCACTGGTCACTGGTCACTGGTCACTGGTCACTGGTCACTGGTCACTGGTCAATGGTCACTATCGCTGGTCAATAGTCACTGTCGCTGGTCACTGGTCACTGGTCACTTGTCACTGGTCACTGGTCACTGGTCACTGGTCACTGGTCACTGGTCACAAGTCACTGGTCACTTGTCACTGGTCAGTGGCCACTCGTCAATGGTCACTGGTCACTGGTCACTGGTCAATGGTCTCTGTCGCTGGTCACTGGTCACGATTCGCTGGTCCCTGGTCACTGGTACTGGTCAATGGTCACTGTCGCTGATCACTGGTCACTGGTCACTGGTCACTGGTCACTGGTCAATGGTCACTGTCGCTGGTCACTGGTCACTGGTCACTGATCACTGGTCACTGGTCACTGGTCACTGGTCACTGGTCACTGGTCAATGGTCACTGTCGCTGGTCACTGGTCACTGGTCAATGGTCACTTGTCCCTGGGCAGTGGTCACTGGTCACTGGTCAATGGTCACTGTCGCTGGTCACTGGTCACTGGTCACTTGTCACTGGTCACTGGTCACTGGTCACTGGTCACTGTTCACTGGTCACAAGTCACTGGTCAGTGGCCACTCGTCAATGGTCACTGGTCACTGGTCACTGGTCAATCGTCTCTGTCGCTGGTCACTGGTCACGATTCGCTGGTCCCTGGTCACTGGTACTGGTCAATGGTCACTGTCGCTGATCACTGGTCACTGGTCACTGGTCACTGGTCAATGGTCACTGTCGCTGGTCACTGGTCACTGGTCACTGATCACTGGTCACTGGTCACTGGTCACTGGTCACTGGTCACTGGTCACTGGTCAATGGTCACTGTCGCTGGTCACTGTTCACTGGTCACTGATCACTGGTCACTGGTCACTGGTCACTGGTCACTGGTCACTGGTCACTGGTCACTGATCACTGGTCACTGGTCACTGGTCACTGGTCACTGGTCACTGGTCAATGGTCACTATCGCTGGTCAATGGTCACTGTCGCTGGTCACTGGTCATTGGTCACTTGTCACTGGTCACTGGTCACTGGTCACTGGTCACTGGTCACTGGTCACAGGTCAATGGTCACTTGTCACTGGACACAGGTCACTTGTCACTGGTCACTGGTCACTGGTCACTGGTCACTGGTCACAAGTCACTGGTCACTTGTCACTGGTCACTGGTCAATGGTCACTGTCGCTGGTCACTGGTCACTAGTCACTGGTCACTGGTCACTGGTCACAAGTCACTGGTCACTGGTCACTGGTCAATGGTCAATATCGCTGGTCACTTGTCACTGGTCACTGGTCACTGGTCACTGGTCACAAGTCACTGGTCACTTGTCACTGGTCACTGGTCACTGATCACAGGTCACTGGTCACTGGTCACTGGTCACTGGTCAATGGTCACTGTCGCTGGTAAATGGTCACTGTCGCTGGTCACTGGTCACTGGTCACTGGTCACTGGTCAATGGTCACTGTCGCTGGTCACTGGTCACTGGTCAATGGTCACTTGTCCCTGGGCAGTGGTCACTGGTCACTGGTCAATGGTCACTATCGCTGGTCAATGGTCACTGTCGCTGGTCACTGGTCACTGGTCACTTGTCACTGGTCACTGGTCACTGGTCACTTGTCACTGGTCAGTGGCCACTCGTCAATGGTCACTGGTCACTGGTCACTGGTCAATGGTCTGGGTCGCTGGTCACTGGTCACGATTCGCTGGTCCCTGGTCACTGGTCACTGGTCAATGGTCACTGTCGCTGATCACTGGTCACTGGTCACTGGTCAATGGTCACTGTCGCTGGTCACTGGTCGCTGGTCACTGATCACTGGTCACTGGTCACTGGTCACTGGTCACTGGTCACTGGTCAATGGTCACTATCGCTGGTCAATGGTCCCTGTCGCTGGTCACTGGTCATTGGTCACTTGTCACTGGTCACTGGTCACTGGTCACTGGTCAATGGTCACTGTCGCTGGTCACTGGTCACTGGTCACTGATCACTGGTCACTGGTCACTGGTCACTGGTCACTGGTCACTTGTCACTGGTCACTGGTCAATGGTCACTGTCGCTGGTCACTGGTCACTAGTCACTGGTCACTGGTCACTGGTCGCTGGTCACTGGTTACTTGTCACTGGTCAGTGGCCACTGGTCGCTGGTCACTTGTCACTGGTCACTGGTCACAAGTCACTGGTCACTGGTCACTGGTCACTGGTCAGTGGTCACTGGTCACTGGTCACTGGTCACTGGTCACTGGTCAATGGTCACTCTCGCTGGTCACTGGTCACTGGTCACTGATCACTGGTCACTGGTCACTGGTCACTGGTCACTGGTCAATGGTCACTATCGCTGGTCAATGGTCACTGTCGCTGGTTACTGGTCACTGGTCACTTGTCACTGGTCACTGGTCACTGGTCACTAGTCACTGGTCAATGGTCACTGTCGCTGGTCACTGGTCACTGGTCACTGGTCAATGGTCACTGGTCACTGGTCACTGGTCAATGGTCACTATCGCTGGTCAATGGTCATTGTCGCTGGTCACTGGTCATTGGTCACTTGTCACTGGTCACTGGTCACTGGTCACTGGTCGTCACTGGTCACAGGACAATGGTCACTGGTCACTGGTCACTGGTCAATGGTCACTATCGCTGGTCAATGGTAACTTGTCACTGGGCAGTGGTCAATGGTCACTGGTCACTGGTCACTGGTCACTGGTCACTGGTCACAGGTCAATGGTCACTGGTCACTGGACACAGGTCACTGGTCACTGGTCACTGGTCACTGGTCACTGGTCACTTGTCACTGGTCACTGGTCAATGGTCACTGGCCACTGGTCACTGGTCACTGGTCAATGGTCACTTTCGCTGGTCAATGGTCACTGTCGCTGGTAAACGGTCACTGTCGCTGGTCACTGGTCACTGGTCACTGGTCACTTGTCACTGGTCACTGGTCAATGGTCACTGTCGCTGGTCACTGGTCACTAGTCACTGGTCACTGGTCACTGGTCGCTGGTCACTGGTTACTTGTCACTGGTCAGTGGCCACTGGTCGCTGGTCACTTGTCACTGGTCACTGGTCGCTGGTCACTGGTCACTGGTCACAAGTCACTGGTCACTGGTCACTGGTCACTGGTCAGTGGTCACTGGTCACTGGTCACTGGTCAATGGTCACTGTCGCTGGTCACTGGTCACTGGTCACTGATCACTGGTCACTGGTCACTGGTCAATGGTCACTATCGCTGGTCAATGGTCACTGTCGCAGGTTACTGGTCACTGGTCACTTGTCACTGGTCACTGGTCACTGGTCACTGGTCACAGGTCAATGGTCACTGTCGCTGGTCACTGGTCACTGGTCACTGGTCAATGGTCACTGGTCACTGGTCACTGGTCAATGGTCACTATCGCTGGTCAATGGTCATTGTCGCTGGTCACTGGTCATTGGTCACTTGTCACTGGTCACTGGTCACTGGTCACTGGTCGTCACTGGTCACAGGTCAATGGTCACTGGTCACTGGTCACTGGTCAATGGTCACTATCGCTGGTCAATGGTAACTTGTCACTGGGCAGTGGTCAATGGTCACTGGTCACTGGTCACTGGTCACTGGTCACTGGTCACAGGTCAATGGTCACTGGTCACTGGACACAGGTCACTGGTCACTGGTCACTGGTCACTGGTCAATGGTCACTGTCGCTGATCACTGGTCACTGGTCACTGGTCAATGGTCACTGTCGCTGGTCACTGGTCGCTGGTCACTGATCACTGGTCACTGGTCACTGGTCACTGGTCACTGGTCACTGGTCACTGGTCAATGGTCACTATCGCTGGTCAATGGTCCCTGTCGCTGGTCACTGGTCATTGGTCACTTGTCACTGGTCACTGGTCACTGGTCACTGGTCAATGGTCACTGTCGCTGGTCACTGGTCACTGGTCACTGATCACTGGTCACTGGTCACTGGTCACTGGTCACTGGTCACTGATCACTGGTCACTGGTCACTGGTCACTGGTCACTGGTCACTGGTCACTGGTCACTGGTCACTGGTCAATGGTCACTATCGCTGGTCAATGGTCACTGTCGCTGGTCACTGGTCATTGGTCACTTGTCACTGGTCACTGGTCACTGGTCACTGGTCACTGGTCACTGGTCACAGGTCAATGGTCACTGGTCACTGGACACAGGTCACTTGTCACTGGTCACTGGTCACTGGTCACTGGTCACTGGTCACTGGTCACAAGTCACTGGTCACTTGTCACTGGTCACTGGTCAATGGTCACTGTCGCTGGTCACTGGTCACTAGTCACTGGTCACTGGTCACTGGTCGCTGGTCACTGGTTACTTGTCACTGGTCAGTGGCCACTGGTCGCTGGTCACTTGTCACTGGTCACTGGTCACAAGTCACTGGTCACTGGTCACTGGTCACTGGTCACTGGTCACTGGTCAATGGTCACTGGCCACTGGTCACTGGTCACTGGTCAATGGTCACTTTCGCTGGTCAATGGTCACTGTCGCTCGTAAACGGTCACTGTCGCTGGTCACTGGTGACTGGTCACTGGTCACTGGTCACTGGTCACTGGTCAATGGTCACTGGTCACTGGACACTGGTCACTGGTCACTGGTCACTGGTCACTGGTCACTGGTCAATGGTAACTTGTCACCGGTCACTGGTCACTGGTCACTGGTCAATGGTCACTGGCCACTGGTCACTGGTCACTGGTCAATGGTCACTTTCGCTGGTCAATGGTCACTGTCGCTGGTCACTGGTCACTGGTCACTGGTCACTGTCGCTGGTCACTGGTCACTGGTCACTGGTCACTGGTAACTGGTCAATGGTCACTGTCGCTGGTCACTGGTCACTGGTCACTGGTCACTGGTCAATGGTAACTTGTCACTGGGCAGTGGTCAATGGTCACTGGTCACTGGTCACTGGTCACTGGTCACTGGTCACAGGTCAATGGTCACTGGTCACTGGACACAGGTCACTGGTCACTGGTCACTGGTCACTGGTCACTGTTCACTGGTCACTGAATACTGGTCAATGGTCACCGTCGCTGGTCACTGGTCACTGGTCACTGGTCACTGGTCACTGGTCACTGGTCACTGGTCACTGGTCACTGGTCAATGGTCACTGGTCACTGGTCACTGGTCAATGGTCACTGTCGCTGGTCACTGGTCACTGGTCAATGGTCACTTGTCCCTGGGCAGTGGTCACTGGTCACTGGTCAATGGTCACTGTCGCTGGTCACTGGTCACTGGTCACTTGTCACTGGTCACTGGTCACTGGTCACTGGTCACTGGTCACTGGTCACTGGTCACAAGTCACTGGTCACATGTCACTGGTCAGTGGCCACTCGTCAATGGTCACTGGTCACTGGTCACTGGTCAATGGTCTCTGTCGCTGGTCACTGGTCACTGGTCAATGGTCACTTGTCCCTGGGCAGTGGTCACTGGTCACTGGTCAATGGTCACTATCGCTGGTCAATAGTCACTGTCGCTGGTCACTGGTCACTGGTCACTTGTCACTGGTCACTGGTCACTGGTCACTGGTCACTGGTCACTGGTCACAAGTCACTGGTCACTTGTCACTGGTCAGTGGCCACTCGTCAATGGTCACTGGTCACTGGTCACTGGTCAATGGTCTCTGTCGCTGGTCACTGGTCACGATTCGCTGGTCCCTGGTCACTGGTACTGGTCAATGGTCACTGTCGCTGATCACTGGTCACTGGTCACTGGTCACTGGTCACTGGTCAATGGTCACTGTCGCTGGTCACTGGTCACTGGTCACTGATCACTGGTCACTGGTCACTGGTCACTGGTCACTGGTCACTGGTCAATGGTCACTGTCGCTGGTCACTGTTCACTGGTCACTGATCACAGGTCACTGGTCACTGGTCACTGGTCACTGGTCAATGGTCACTGTCGCTGGTAAATGGTCACTGTCGCTGGTCACTGGTCACTGGTCACTGGTCACTGGTCACTGGTCACTGGTCACTGGTCACTGGTCACTGGTCACTGGTCACTGGTCACTGGGAACTGGTCAATGGTCACTATCGCTGGTCAATGGTCACTGTCACTGGTCACTGGTCACTGGTCACAGGTCAATGGTCACTGGTCACTGGACACTGGTCACTGGTCACTGGTCACTTGTCACAGGTCACTGACCACTGGTCACTGGTCACTGGTCACTGGTCACTGGGAACTGGGAACTGGTCAATGGTCACTGTCGCTGGTCACTGGTCACTGGTCACTGATCACTGGTCACTGGTCACTGGTCACTGGTCACTGGTCAATGGTCACTATCGCTGGTCAATGGTCACTGTCACTGGTCACTGGTCACTGGTCACTGGTCACTGGTCACTGGTCACTGGTCACTGGTCACTGGTCACTGGTCAATGGTCACTGTCGCTGGTCACTGGTCACTGGTCAATGGTCACTTGTCCCTGGGCAGTGGTCACTGGTCACTGGTCAATGGTCACTATCGCTGGTCAATGGTCACTGTCGCTGGTCACTGGTCACTGGTCACTTGTCACTGGTCACTGGTCACTGGTCACTTGTCACTGGTCAGTGGCCACTCGTCAATGGTCACTGGTCACTGGTCACTGGTCAATGGTCTGGGTCGCTGGTCACTGGTCACGATTCGCTGGTCCCTGGTCACTGGTCACTGGTCAATGGTCACTGTCGCTGATCACTGGTCACTGGTCACTGGTCAATGGTCACTGTCGCTGGTCACTGGTCGCTGGTCACTGATCACTGGTCACTGGTCACTGGTCACTGGTCACTGGTCACTGGTCAATGGTCACTATCGCTGGTCAATGGTCCCTGTCGCTGGTCACTGGTCATTGGTCACTTGTCACTGGTCACTGGTCACTGGTCACTGGTCAATGGTCACTGTCGCTGGTCACTGGTCACTGGTCACTGATCACTGGTCACTGGTCACTGGTCACTGGTCACTGGTCACTGGTCACTGGTCACTAGTCACTGGTCAATGGTCACTGTCGCTGGTCACTGGTCACTGGTCACTGGTCAATGGTCACTGGTCACTGGTCACTGGTCAATGGTCACTATCGCTGGTCAATGGTCATTGTCGCTGGTCACTGGTCATTGGTCACTTGTCACTGGTCACTGGTCACTGGTCACTGGTCGTCACTGGTCACAGGACAATGGTCACTGGTCACTGGTCACTGGTCAATGGTCACTATCGCTGGTCAATGGTAACTTGTCACTGGGCAGTGGTCAATGGTCACTGGTCACTGGTCACTGGTCACTGGTCACTGGTCACAGGTCAATGGTCACTGGTCACTGGACACAGGTCACTGGTCACTGGTCACTGGTCACTGGTCACTTGTCACTGGTCACTGGTCAATGGTCACTGGCCACTGGTCACTGGTCACTGGTCAATGGTCACTTTCGCTGGTCAATGGTCACTGTCGCTGGTAAACGGTCACTGTCGCTGGTCACTGGTCACTGGTCACTGGTCACTTGTCACTGGTCACTGGTCAATGGTCACTGTCGCTGGTCACTGGTCACTAGTCACTGGTCACTGGTCACTGGTCGCTGGTCACTGGTTACTTGTCACTGGTCAGTGGCCACTGGTCGCTGGTCACTTGTCACTGGTCACTGGTCGCTGGTCACTGGTCACTGGTCACAAGTCACTGGTCACTGGTCACTGGTCACTGGTCAGTGGTCACTGGTCACTGGTCACTGGTCAATGGTCACTGTCGCTGGTCACTGGTCACTGGTCACTGATCACTGGTCACTGGTCACTGGTCAATGGTCACTATCGCTGGTCAATGGTCACTGTCGCAGGTTACTGGTCACTGGTCACTTGTCACTGGTCACTGGTCACTGGTCACTGGTCACAGGTCAATGGTCACTGTCGCTGGTCACTGGTCACTGGTCACTGGTCAATGGTCACTGGTCACTGGTCACTGGTCAATGGTCACTATCGCTGGTCAATGGTCATTGTCGCTGGTCACTGGTCATTGGTCACTTGTCACTGGTCACTGGTCACTGGTCACTGGTCGTCACTGGTCACAGGTCAATGGTCACTGGTCACTGGTCACTGGTCAATGGTCACTATCGCTGGTCAATGGTAACTTGTCACTGGGCAGTGGTCAATGGTCACTGGTCACTGGTCACTGGTCACTGGTCACTGGTCACAGGTCAATGGTCACTGGTCACTGGACACAGGTCACTGGTCACTGGTCACTGGTCACTGGTCAATGGTCACTGTCGCTGATCACTGGTCACTGGTCACTGGTCAATGGTCACTGTCGCTGGTCACTGGTCGCTGGTCACTGATCACTGGTCACTGGTCACTGGTCACTGGTCACTGGTCACTGGTCACTGGTCAATGGTCACTATCGCTGGTCAATGGTCCCTGTCGCTGGTCACTGGTCATTGGTCACTTGTCACTGGTCACTGGTCACTGGTCACTGGTCAATGGTCACTGTCGCTGGTCACTGGTCACTGGTCACTGATCACTGGTCACTGGTCACTGGTCACTGGTCACTGGTCACTGATCACTGGTCACAGGTCAATGGTCACTGGTCACTGGTCACTGGTCACTGGTCACAGGTCAATGGTCACTGGTCACTGGTCACTGGTCAATGGTCACTATCGCTGGTCAATGGTAACTTGTCACTGGGCAGTGGTCAATGGTCACTGGTCACTGGTCACTGGTCACTGGTCACTGGTCACAGGTCAATGGTCACTGGTCACTGGACACAGGTCACTGGTCACTGGTCACTGGTCACAGGTCAATGGTCACTGGTCACTGGTCACTGGTCAATGGTCACTGTCGCTGGTCAATGGTAACTTGTCACTGGGCAGTGGTCAATGGTCACTGGTCACTGGTCGCTGGTCACTGGTCAATGGTCACTTGTCACTGGTCACTGGTCACTGGTCACTGGTCACTGGTCACTGGTCACAGGTCAATGGTCACTGGTCACTGGACACAGGTCACTTGTCACTGGTCACTGGTCACTGGTCACTGGTCACTGGTCACTGGTCACAAGTCACTGGTCACTTGTCACTGGTCACTGGTCAATGGTCACTGTCGCTGGTCACTGGTCACTAGTCACTGGTCACTGGTCACTGGTCGCTGGTCACTGGTTACTTGTCACTGGTCAGTGGCCACTGGTCGCTGGTCACTTGTCACTGGTCACTGGTCACAAGTCACTGGTCACTGGTCACTGGTCACTGGTCACTGGTCACTGGTCAATGGTCACTGGCCACTGGTCACTGGTCACTGGTCAATGGTCACTTTCGCTGGTCAATGGTCACTGTCGCTCGTAAACGGTCACTGTCGCTGGTCACTGGTGACTGGTCACTGGTCACTGGTCACTGGTCACTGGTCAATGGTCACTGGTCACTGGACACTGGTCACTGGTCACTGGTCACTGGTCACTGGTCACTGGTCAATGGTAACTTGTCACCGGTCACTGGTCACTGGTCACTGGTCAATGGTCACTGGCCACTGGTCACTGGTCACTGGTCAATGGTCACTTTCGCTGGTCAATGGTCACTGTCGCTGGTCACTGGTCACTGGTCACTGGTCACTGTCGCTGGTCACTGGTCACTGGTCACTGGTCACTGGTAACTGGTCAATGGTCACTGTCGCTGGTCACTGGTCACTGGTCACTGGTCACTGGTCAATGGTAACTTGTCACTGGGCAGTGGTCAATGGTCACTGGTCACTGGTCACTGGTCACTGGTCACTGGTCACAGGTCAATGGTCACTGGTCACTGGACACAGGTCACTGGTCACTGGTCACTGGTCACTGGTCACTGTTCACTGGTCACTGAATACTGGTCAATGGTCACCGTCGCTGGTCACTGGTCACTGGTCACTGGTCACTGGTCACTGGTCACTGGTCACTGGTCACTGGTCACTGGTCAATGGTCACTGGTCACTGGTCACTGGTCAATGGTCACTGTCGCTGGTCACTGGTCACTTGTCCCTGGGCAGTGGTCACTGGTCACTGGTCAATGGTCACTGTCGCTGGTCACTGGTCACTGGTCACTTGTCACTGGTCACTGGTCACTGGTCACTGGTCACTGGTCACTGGTCACTGGTCACAAGTCACTGGTCACATGTCACTGGTCAGTGGCCACTCGTCAATGGTCACTGGTCACTGGTCACTGGTCAATGGTCTCTGTCGCTGGTCACTGGTCACTGGTCAATGGTCACTTGTCCCTGGGCAGTGGTCACTGGTCACTGGTCAATGGTCACTATCGCTGGTCAATAGTCACTGTCGCTGGTCACTGGTCACTGGTCACTTGTCACTGGTCACTGGTCACTGGTCACTGGTCACTGGTCACTGGTCACAAGTCACTGGTCACTTGTCACTGGTCAGTGGCCACTCGTCAATGGTCACTGGTCACTGGTCACTGGTCAATGGTCTCTGTCGCTGGTCACTGGTCACGATTCGCTGGTCCCTGGTCACTGGTACTGGTCAATGGTCACTTGTCCCTGGGCAGTGGTCACTGGTCACTGGTCAATGGTCACTATCGCTGGTCAATAGTCACTGTCGCTGGTCACTGGTCACTGGTCACTGGTCACTGGTCACTGGTCAATGGTCACTGTCGCTGGTCACTGGTCACTGGTCACTGATCACTGGTCACTGGTCACTGGTCACTGGTCACTGGTCACTGGTCAATGGTCACTGTCGCTGGTCACTGTTCACTGGTCACTGATCACTGGTCACTGGTCACTGGTCACTGGTCACTGGTCACTGGTCACTGGTCACTGATCACTGGTCACTGGTCACTGGTCACTGGTCACTGGTCACAGGTCAATGGTCACTGGTCACTGGTCACTGGTCAATGGTCACTGTCGCTGGTCACTGGTCACTGGTCAATGGTCACTTGTCCCTGGGCAGTGGTCACTGGTCACTGGTCAATGGTCACTGTCGCTGGTCACTGGTCACTGGTCACTTGTCACTGGTCACTGGTCACTGGTCACTGGTCACTGGTCACTGGTCACAAGTCACTGGTCAGTGGCCACTCGTCAATGGTCACTGGTCACTGGTCACTGGTCAATCGTCTCTGTCGCTGGTCACTGGTCACGATTCGCTGGTCCCTGGTCACTGGTACTGGTCAATGGTCACTGTCGCTGATCACTGGTCACTGGTCACTGGTCACTGGTCACTGGTCAATGGTCACTGTCGCTGGTCACTGGTCACTGGTCACTGATCACTGGTCACTGGTCACTGGTCACTGGTCACTGGTCACTGGTCAATGGTCACTGTCGCTGGTCACTGTTCACTGGTCACTGATCACTGGTCACTGGTCACTGGTCACTGGTCACTGGTCACTGATCACTGGTCACTGGTCACTGGTCACTGGTCACTGGTCGCTGGTCAATGGTCACTATCGCTGGTCAATGGTCACTGTCGCTGGTCACTGGTCATTGGTCACTTGTCACTGGTCACTGGTCACTGGTCACTGGTCACTGGTCACTGGTCACAGGTCAATGGTCACTTGTCACTGGACACAGGTCACTTGTCACTGGTCACTGGTCACTGGTCACTGGTCACTGGTCACAAGTCACTGGTCACTTGTCACTGGTCACTGGTCAATGGTCACTGTCGCTGGTCACTGGTCACTAGTCACTGGTCACTGGTCACTGGTCACAAGTCACTGGTCACTGGTCACTGGTCAATGGTCACTATCGCTGGTCACTTGTCACTGGTCACTGGTCACTGGTCACTGGTCACAAGTCAGTGGTCACTTGTCACTGGTCACTGGTCACTGATCACAGGTCACTGGTCACTGGTCACTGGTCACTGGTCACTGGTCAATGGTCACTGTCGCTGGTAAATGGTCACTGTCGCTGGTCACTGGTCACTGGTCACTGGTCACTGGTCACTGGTCACTGGTCACTGGTCACTGGTCACTGGTCACTGGTCACTGGTCACTGGGAACTGGTCAATGGTCACTATCGCTGGTCAATGGTCACTGTCACTGGTCACTGGTCACTGGTCACTGGTCACAGGTCAATGGTCACTGGTCACTGGACACTGGTCACTGGTCACTGGTCACTTGTCACAGGTCACTGACCACTGGTCACTGGTCACTGGTCACTGGTCACTGGGAACTGGGAACTGGTCAATGGTCACTGTCGCTGGTCACTGGTCACTGGTCACTGATCACTGGTCACTGGTCACTGGTCACTGGTCACTGGTCAATGGTCACTATCGCTGGTCAATGGTCACTGTCACTGGTCACTGGTCACTGGTCACTGGTCACTGGTCACTGGTCACTGGTCACTGGTCACTGGTCACTGGTCAATGGTCACTGTCGCTGGTCACTGGTCACTGGTCACTGGTCACTGGTCAATGGTCACTTGTCCCTGGGCAGTGGTCACTGGTCACTGGTCAATGGTCACTATCGCTGGTCAATGGTCACTGTCGCTGGTCACTGGTCACTGGTCACTTGTCACTGGTCACTGGTCACTGGTCACTTGTCACTGGTCAGTGGCCACTCGTCAATGGTCACTGGTCACTGGTCACTGGTCAATGGTCTCTGTCGCTGGTCACTGGTCACGATTCGCTGGTCCCTGGTCACTGGTCACTGGTCAATGGTCACTGTCGCTGATCACTGGTCACTGGTCACTGGTCAATGGTCACTGTCGCTGGTCACTGGTCGCTGGTCACTGATCACTGGTCACTGGTCACTGGTCACTGGTCACTGGTCACTGGTCACTGGTCACTGGTCACTGGTCACTGATCACTGGTCACTGGTCACAGGTCAATGGTCACTGGTCACTGGTCACTGGTCAATGGTCACTGTCGCTGGTCACTGGTCACTGGTCAATGGTCACTTGTCCCTGGGCAGTGGTCACTGGTCACTGGTCAATGGTCACTGTCGCTGGTCACTGGTCACTGGTCACTTGTCACTGGTCACTGGTCACTGGTCACTGGTCACTGGTCACTGGTCACAAGTCACTGGTCAGTGGCCACTCGTCAATGGTCACTGGTCACTGGTCACTGGTCAATCGTCTCTGTCGCTGGTCACTGGTCACGATTCGCTGGTCCCTGGTCACTGGTACTGGTCAATGGTCACTGTCGCTGATCACTGGTCACTGGTCACTGGTCACTGGTCACTGGTCAATGGTCACTGTCGCTGGTCACTGGTCACTGGTCACTGATCACTGGTCACTGGTCACTGGTCACTGGTCACTGGTCACTGGTCAATGGTCACTGTCGCTGGTCACTGTTCACTGGTCACTGATCACTGGTCACTGGTCACTGGTCACTGGTCACTGGTCACTGGTCACTGGTCACTGATCACTGGTCACTGGTCACTGGTCACTGGTCACTGGTCACTGGTCAATGGTCACTATCGCTGGTCAATGGTCACTGTCGCTGGTCACTGGTCATTGGTCACTTGTCACTGGTCACTGGTCACTGGTCACTGGTCACTGGTCACTGGTCACAGGTCAATGGTCACTTGTCACTGGACACAGGTCACTTGTCACTGGTCACTGGTCACTGGTCACTGGTCACTGGTCACAAGTCACTGGTCACTTGTCACTGGTCACTGGTCAATGGTCACTGTCGCTGGTCACTGGTCACTAGTCACTGGTCACTGGTCACTGGTCACAAGTCACTGGTCACTGGTCACTGGTCAATGGTCACTATCGCTGGTCACTTGTCACTGGTCACTGGTCACTGGTCACTGGTCACAAGTCAGTGGTCACTTGTCACTGGTCACTGGTCACTGATCACAGGTCACTGGTCACTGGTCACTGGTCACTGGTCACTGGTCAATGGTCACTGTCGCTGGTAAATGGTCACTGTCGCTGGTCACTGGTCACTGGTCACTGGTCACTGGTCACTGGTCACTGGTCACTGGTCACTGGTCACTGGTCACTGGTCACTGGTCACTGGGAACTGGTCAATGGTCACTATCGCTGGTCAATGGTCACTGTCACTGGTCACTGGTCACTGGTCACTGGTCACAGGTCAATGGTCACTGGTCACTGGACACTGGTCACTGGTCACTGGTCACTTGTCACAGGTCACTGACCACTGGTCACTGGTCACTGGTCACTGGTCACTGGGAACTGGGAACTGGTCAATGGTCACTGTCGCTGGTCACTGGTCACTGGTCACTGATCACTGGTCACTGGTCACTGGTCACTGGTCACTGGTCAATGGTCACTATCGCTGGTCAATGGTCACTGTCACTGGTCACTGGTCACTGGTCACTGGTCACTGGTCAATGGTCACTGTCGCTGGTAAATGGTCACTAGTCACTGGTCACTGGTCACTGGTCACAAGTCACTGGTCACTGGTCACTGGTCAATGGTCACTATCGCTGGTCACTTGTCACTGGTCACTGGTCACTGGTCACTGGTCACAAGTCAGTGGTCACTTGTCACTGGTCACTGGTCACTGATCACAGGTCACTGGTCACTGGTCACTGGTCACTGGTCACTGGTCAATGGTCACTGTCGCTGGTAAATGGTCACTGTCGCTGGTCACTGGTCACTGGTCACTGGTCACTGGTCACTGGTCACTGGTCACTGGTCACTGGTCACTGGTCACTGGTCACTGGTCACTGGGAACTGGTCAATGGTCACTATCGCTGGTCAATGGTCACTGTCACTGGTCACTGGTCACTGGTCACTGGTCACAGGTCAATGGTCACTGGTCACTGGACACTGGTCACTGGTCACTGGTCACTTGTCACAGGTCACTGACCACTGGTCACTGGTCACTGGTCACTGGTCACTGGGAACTGGGAACTGGTCAATGGTCACTGTCGCTGGTCACTGGTCACTGGTCACTGATCACTGGTCACTGGTCACTGGTCACTGGTCACTGGTCAATGGTCACTATCGCTGGTCAATGGTCACTGTCACTGGTCACTGGTCACTGGTCACTGGTCACTGGTCACTGGTCACTGGTCACTGGTCACTGGTCACTGGTCAATGGTCACTGTCGCTGGTCACTGGTCACTGATCACTGGTCACTGGTCAATGGTCACTTGTCCCTGGGCAGTGGTCACTGGTCACTGGTCAATGGTCACTATCGCTGGTCAATGGTCACTGTCGCTGGTCACTGGTCACTGGTCACTTGTCACTGGTCACTGGTCACTGGTCAGTTGTCACTGGTCAGTGGCCACTCGTCAATGGTCACTGGTCACTGGTCACTGGTCAATGGTCTCTGTCGCTGGTCACTGGTCACGATTCGCTGGTCCCTGGTCACTGGTCACTGGTCAATGGTCACTGTCGCTGATCACTGGTCACTGGTCACTGGTCAATGGTCACTGTCGCTGGTCACTGGTCGCTGGTCACTGATCACTGGTCACTGGTCACTGGTCACTGGTCACTGGTCACTGGTCTATGGTCACTATCGCTGGTCAATGGTCCCTGTCGCTGGTCACTGGTCATTGGTCACTTGTCACTGGTCACTGGTCACTGGTCACTGGTCAATGGTCACTGTCGCTGGTCACTGGTCACTGGTCACTGATCACTGGTCACTGGTCACTGGTCACTGGTCACTGGTCACTGATCACTGGTCACTGGTCACTGGTCACTGGTCACTGGTCACTGGTCACTGGTCACTGGTCACTGGTCAATGGTCACTATCGCTGGTCAATGGTCACTGTCGCTGGTCACTGGTCATTGGTCACTTGTCACTGGTCACTGGTCACTGGTCACTGGTCACTGGTCACTGGTCACAGGTCAATGGTCACTGGTCACTGGACACAGGTCACTTGTCACTGGTCACTGGTCACTGGTCACTGGTCACTGGTCACTGGTCACAAGTCACTGGTCACTTGTCACTGGTCACTGGTCAATGGTCACTGTCGCTGGTCACTGGTCACTAGTCACTGGTCACTGGTCACTGGTCGCTGGTCACTGGTTACTTGTCACTGGTCAGTGGCCACTGGTCGCTGGTCACTTGTCACTGGTCACTGGTCACAAGTCACTGGTCACTGGTCACTGGTCACTGGTCAGTGGTCACTGGTCACTGGTCACTGGTCACTGGTCACTGGTCAATGGTCACTCTCGCTGGTCACTGGTCACTGGTCACTGATCACTGGTCACTGGTCACTGGTCACTGGTCACTGGTCAATGGTCACTATCGCTGGTCAATGGTCACTGTCGCTGGTTACTGGTCACTGGTCACTTGTCACTGGTCACTGGTCACTGGTCACTAGTCACTGGTCAATGGTCACTGTCGCTGGTCACTGGTCACTGGTCACTGGTCAATGGTCACTGGTCACTGGTCACTGGTCAATGGTCACTATCGCTGGTCAATGGTCATTGTCGCTGGTCACTGGTCATTGGTCACTTGTCACTGGTCACTGGTCACTGGTCACTGGTCGTCACTGGTCACAGGACAATGGTCACTGGTCACTGGTCACTGGTCAATGGTCACTATCGCTGGTCAATGGTAACTTGTCACTGGGCAGTGGTCAATGGTCACTGGTCACTGGTCACTGGTCACTGGTCACTGGTCACAGGTCAATGGTCACTGGTCACTGGACACAGGTCACTGGTCACTGGTCACTGGTCAATGGTCACTTTCGCTGGTCAATGGTCACTGTCGCTGGTAAACGGTCACTGTCGCTGGTCACTGGTCACTGGTCACTTGTCACTGGTCACTGGTCAATGGTCACTGTCGCTGGTCACTGGTCACTAGTCACTGGTCACTGGTCACTGGTCGCTGGTCACTGGTTACTTGTCACTGGTCAGTGGCCACTGGTCGCTGGTCACTTGTCACTGGTCACTGGTCGCTGGTCACTGGTCACTGGTCACAAGTCACTGGTCACTGGTCACTGGTCACTGGTCAGTGGTCACTGGTCACTGGTCACTGGTCACTGGTCACTGGTCAATGGTCACTGTCGCTGGTCACTGGTCACTGGTCACTGGTCACTGATCACTGGTCACTGGTCACTGGTCAATGGTCACTATCGCTGGTCAATGGTCACTGTCGCAGGTTACTGGTCACTGGTCACTTGTCACTGGTCACTGGTCACTGGTCACTGGTCACAGGTCAATGGTCACTGTCGCTGGTCACTGGTCACTGGTCACTGGTCAATGGTCACTGGTCACTGGTCACTGGTCAATGGTCACTATCGCTGGTCAATGGTCATTGTCGCTGGTCACTGGTCATTGGTCACTTGTCACTGGTCACTGGTCACTGGTCACTGGTCGTCACTGGTCACAGGTCAATGGTCACTGGTCACTGGTCACTGGTCAATGGTCACTATCGCTGGTCAATGGTAACTTGTCACTGGGCAGTGGTCAATGGTCACTGGTCACTGGTCACTGGTCACTGGTCACTGGTCACAGGTCAATGGTCACTGGTCACTGGACACAGGTCACTGGTCACTGGTCACTGGTCACTGGTCAATGGTCACTGTCGCTGAACACTGGTCACTGTCGCTGGTCACTGGTCGCTGGTCACTGATCACTGGTCACTGGTCACTGGTCACTGGTCACTGGTCACTGGTCACTGGTCAATGGTCACTATCGCTGGTCAATGGTCCCTGTCGCTGGTCACTGGTCATTGGTCACTTGTCACTGGTCACTGGTCACTATCGCTGGTCAATGGTCACTGTCGCTGGTCACTGGTCATTGGTCACTTGTCACTGGTCACTGGTCACTGGTCACTGGTCACTGGTCACTGGTCACAGGTCAATGGTCACTGGTCACTGGACACAGGTCACTTGTCACTGGTCACTGGTCACTGGTCACTGGTCACTGGTCAATGGTCACTATCGCTGGTCAATGGTCACTGTCGCTGGTTACTGGTCACTGGTCACTTGTCACTGGTCACTGGTCACTGGTCACTAGTCACTGGTCAATGGTCACTGTCGCTGGTCACTGGTCACTGGTCACTGGTCAATGGTCACTGGTCACTGGTCACTGGTCAATGGTCACTATCGCTGGTCAATGGTCATTGTCGCTGGTCACTGGTCATTGGTCACTTGTCACTGGTCACTGGTCACTGGTCACTGGTCGTCACTGGTCACAGGACAATGGTCACTGGTCACTGGTCACTGGTCAATGGTCACTATCGCTGGTCAATGGTAACTTGTCACTGGGCAGTGGTCAATGGTCACTGGTCACTGGTCACTGGTCACTGGTCACTGGTCACAGGTCAATGGTCACTGGTCACTGGACACAGGTCACTGGTCACTGGTCACTGGTCACTGGTCACTTGTCACTGGTCACTGGTCAATGGTCACTGGCCACTGGTCACTGGTCACTGGTCAATGGTCACTTTCGCTGGTCAATGGTCACTGTCGCTGGTAAACGGTCACTGTCGCTGGTCACTGGTCACTGGTCACTGGTCACTTGTCACTGGTCACTGGTCAATGGTCACTGTCGCTGGTCACTGGTCACTAGTCACTGGTCACTGGTCACTGGTCGCTGGTCACTGGTTACTTGTCACTGGTCAGTGGCCACTGGTCGCTGGTCACTTGTCACTGGTCACTGGTCGCTGGTCACTGGTCACTGGTCACAAGTCACTGGTCACTGGTCACTGGTCACTGGTCAGTGGTCACTGGTCACTGGTCACTGGTCACTGGTCACTGGTCAATGGTCACTGTCGCTGGTCACTGGTCACTGGTCACTGGTCACTGATCACTGGTCACTGGTCACTGGTCAATGGTCACTATCGCTGGTCAATGGTCACTGTCGCAGGTTACTGGTCACTGGTCACTTGTCACTGGTCACTGGTCACTGGTCACTGGTCACAGGTCAATGGTCACTGTCGCTGGTCACTGGTCACTGGTCACTGGTCAATGGTCACTGGTCACTGGTCACTGGTCAATGGTCACTATCGCTGGTCAATGGTCATTGTCGCTGGTCACTGGTCATTGGTCACTTGTCACTGGTCACTGGTCACTGGTCACTGGTCGTCACTGGTCACAGGTCAATGGTCACTGGTCACTGGTCACTGGTCAATGGTCACTATCGCTGGTCAATGGTAACTTGTCACTGGGCAGTGGTCAATGGTCACTGGTCACTGGTCACTGGTCACTGGTCACTGGTCACAGGTCAATGGTCACTGGTCACTGGACACAGGTCACTGGTCACTGGTCACTGGTCACTGGTCAATGGTCACTGTCGCTGATCACTGGTCACTGGTCACTGGTCAATGGTCACTGTCGCTGGTCACTGGTCGCTGGTCACTGATCACTGGTCACTGGTCACTGGTCACTGGTCAATGGTCACTATCGCTGGTCAATGGTCCCTGCCGCTGGTCACTGGTCATTGGTCACTTGTCACTGGTCACTGGTCACTGGTCACTGGTCACTGGTCACTGGTCACTGGTCACAGGTCAATGGTCACTGGTCACTGGACACAGGTCACTGGTCACTAGTCACTGGTCACTGGTCACTGGTTACTGGTCACTGGTCACAGGTCAATGGTCACTGGTCACTGGACACAGGTCACTGGTCACTGGTCACTGGTCTCTGGTCACTGGTCACTGGTCACTGGTCAATGGTCACTGGCCACTGGTCACTGGTCACTGGTCACTTGTCACTGGTCACTGGTCACTGGTCACTGGTCACTGGTCACTGGTCACTGGTCACAAGTCACTGGTCACATGTCACTGGTCAGTGGCCACTCGTCAATGGTCACTGGTCACTGGTCACTGGTCAATGGTCTCTGTCGCTGGTCACTGGTCACTGGTCAATGGTCACTTGTCCCTGGGCAGTGGTCACTGGTCACTGGTCAATGGTCACTATCGCTGGTCAATAGTCACTGTCGCTGGTCACTGGTCACTGGTCACTTGTCACTGGTCACTGGTCACTGGTCACTGGTCACTGGTCACTGGTCACAAGTCACTGGTCACTTGTCACTGGTCAGTGGCCACTCGTCAATGGTCACTGGTCACTGGTCACTGGTCAATGGTCTCTGTCGCTGGTCACTGGTCACTGGTCACTGGTCACTGGTCACTGGTCACTGGTCACAGGTCAATGGTCACTGGTCACTGGACACAGGTCACTGGTCACTGGTCACTGGTCACTGGTCAATGGTCACTGTCGCTGATCACTGGTCACTGTCGCTGGTCACTGGTCGCTGGTCACTGATCACTGGTCACTGGTCACTGGTCACTGGTCACTGGTCACTGGTCACTGGTCAATGGTCACTATCGCTGGTCAATGGTCCCTGTCGCTGGTCACTGGTCATTGGTCACTTGTCACTGGTCACTGGTCACTATCGCTGGTCAATGGTCACTGTCGCTGGTCACTGGTCATTGGTCACTTGTCACTGGTCACTGGTCACTGGTCACTGGTCACTGGTCACTGGTCACAGGTCAATGGTCACTGGTCACTGGACACAGGTCACTTGTCACTGGTCACTGGTCACTGGTCACTGGTCACTGGTCAATGGTCACTGTCGCTGGTTACTGGTCACTGGTCACTTGTCACTGGTCACTGGTCACTGGTCACTAGTCACTGGTCAATGGTCACTGTCGCTGGTCACTGGTCACTGGTCACTGGTCAATGGTCACTGGTCACTGGTCACTGGTCAATGGTCACTATCGCTGGTCAATGGTCATTGTCGCTGGTCACTGGTCATTGGTCACTTGTCACTGGTCACTGGTCACTGGTCACTGGTCGTCACTGGTCACAGGACAATCGTCACTGGTCACTGGTCACTGGTCAATGGTCACTATCGCTGGTCAATGGTAACTTGTCACTGGGCAGTGGTCAATGGTCACTGGTCACTGGTCACTGGTCACTGGTCACTGGTCACAGGTCAATGGTCACTGGTCACTGGACACAGGTCACTGGTCACTGGTCACTGGTCACTGGTCACTTGTCACTGGTCACTGGTCAATGGTCACTGGCCACTGGTCACTGGTCACTGGTCAATGGTCACTTTCGCTGGTCAATGGTCACTGTCGCTGGTAAACGGTCACTGTCGCTGGTCACTGGTCACTGGTCACTGGTCACTTGTCACTGGTCACTGGTCAATGGTCACTGTCGCTGGTCACTGGTCACTAGTCACTGGTCACTGGTCACTGGTCGCTGGTCACTGGTTACTTGTCACTGGTCAGTGGCCACTGGTCGCTGGTCACTTGTCACTGGTCACTGGTCGCTGGTCACTGGTCACTGGTCACAAGTCACTGGTCACTGGTCACTGGTCACTGGTCAGTGGTCACTGGTCACTGGTCACTGGTCACTGGTCACTGGTCAATGGTCACTGTCGCTGGTCACTGGTCACTGGTCACTGGTCACTGATCACTGGTCACTGGTCACTGGTCAATGGTCACTATCGCTGGTCAATGGTCACTGTCGCAGGTTACTGGTCACTGGTCACTTGTCACTGGTCACTGGTCACTGGTCACTGGTCACAGGTCAATGGTCACTGTCGCTGGTCACTGGTCACTGGTCACTGGTCAATGGTCACTGGTCACTGGTCACTGGTCAATGGTCACTATCGCTGGTCAATGGTCATTGTCGCTGGTCACTGGTCATTGGTCACTTGTCACTGGTCACTGGTCACTGGTCACTGGTCGTCACTGGTCACAGGTCAATGGTCACTGGTCACTGGTCACTGGTCAATGGTCACTATCGCTGGTCAATGGTAACTTGTCACTGGGCAGTGGTCAATGGTCACTGGTCACTGGTCACTGGTCACTGGTCACTGGTCACAGGTCAATGGTCACTGGTCACTGGACACAGGTCACTGGTCACTGGTCACTGGTCACTGGTCAATGGTCACTGTCGCTGATCACTGGTCACTGGTCACTGGTCAATGGTCACTGTCGGTGGTCACTGGTCGCTGGTCACTGATCACTGGTCACTGGTCACTGGTCACTGGTCACTGGTCACTGGTCAATGGTCACTATCGCTGGTCAATGGTCCCTGCCGCTGGTCACTGGTCATTGGTCACTTGTCACTGGTCACTGGTCACTGGTCACTGGTCACTGGTCACTGGTCACTGGTCACAGGTCAATGGTCACTGGTCACTGGACACAGGTCACTGGTCACTAGTCACTGGTCACTGGTCACTGGTTACTGGTCACTGGTCACAGGTCAATGGTCACTGGTCACTGGACACAGGTCACTGGTCACTGGTCACTGGTCTCTGGTCACTGGTCACTGGTCACTGGTCAATGGTCACTGGCCACTGGTCACTGGTCACTGGTCACTTGTCACTGGTCACTGGTCACTGGTCACTGGTCACTGGTCACTGGTCACTGGTCACAAGTCACTGGTCACATGTCACTGGTCAGTGGCCACTCGTCAATGGTCACTGGTCACTGGTCACTGGTCAATGGTCTCTGTCGCTGGTCACTGGTCACTGGTCAATGGTCACTTGTCCCTGGGCAGTGGTCACTGGTCACTGGTCAATGGTCACTATCGCTGGTCAATAGTCACTGTCGCTGGTCACTGGTCACTGGTCACTTGTCACTGGTCACTGGTCACTGGTCACTGGTCACTGGTCACTGGTCACAAGTCACTGGTCACTTGTCACTGGTCAGTGGCCACTCGTCAATGGTCACTGGTCACTGGTCACTGGTCAATGGTCTCTGTCGCTGGTCACTGGTCACGATTCGCTGGTCCCTGGTCACTGGTACTGGTCAATGGTCACTGTCGCTGATCACTGGTCACTGGTCACTGGTCACTGGTCACTGGTCACTGGTCAATGGTCACTGTCGCTGGTCACTGGTCACTGGTCACTGATCACTGGTCACTGGTCACTGGTCACTGGTCACTGGTCACTGGTCAATGGTCACTGTCGCTGGTCACTGTTCACTGGTCACTGATCACTGGTCACTGGTCACTGGTCACTGGTCACTGGTCACTGGTCACTGGTCACTGATCACTGGTCACTGGTCACTGGTCACTGGTCACTGGTCACAGGTCAATGGTCACTGGTCACTGGTCACTGGTCAATGGTCACTGTCGCTGGTCACTGGTCACTGGTCAATGGTCACTTGTCCCTGGGCAGTGGTCACTGGTCACTGGTCAATGGTCACTGTCGCTGGTCACTGGTCACTGGTCACTTGTCACTGGTCACTGGTCACTGGTCACTGGTCACTGGTCACTGGTCACAAGTCACTGGTCAGTGGCCACTCGTCAATGGTCACTGGTCACTGGTCACTGGTCAATCGTCTCTGTCGCAGGTCACTGGTCACGATTCGCTGGTCCCTGGTCACTGGTACTGGTCAATGGTCACTGTCGCTGATCACTGGTCACTGGTCACTGGTCACTGGTCACTGGTCAATGGTCACTGTCGCTGGTCACTGGTCACTGGTCACTGATCACTGGTCACTGGTCACTGGTCACTGGTCACTGGTCACTGGTCAATGGTCACTGTCGCTGGTCACTGTTCACTGGTCACTGATCACTGGTCACTGGTCACTGGTCAGTGGTCACTGGTCACTGGTCACTGGTCACTGATCACTGGTCACTGGTCACTGGTCACTGGTCACTGGTCACTGGTCAATGGTCACTATCGCTGGTCAATGGTCACTGTCGCTGGTCACTGGTCATTGGTCACTTGTCACTGGTCACTGGTCACTGGTCACTGGTCACTGGTCACTGGTCACAGGTCAATGGTCACTTGTCACTGGACACAGGTCACTTGTCACTGGTCACTGGTCACTGGTCACTGGTCACTGGTCACAAGTCACTGGTCACTTGTCACTGGTCACTGGTCAATGGTCACTGTCGCTGGTCACTGGTCACTAGTCACTGGTCACTGGTCACTGGTCACAAGTCACTGGTCACTGGTCACTGGTCAATGGTCACTATCGCTGGTCACTTGTCACTGGTCACTGGTCACTGGTCACTGGTCACAAGTCAGTGGTCACTTGTCACTGGTCACTGGTCACTGATCACAGGTCACTGGTCACTGGTCACTGGTCACTGGTCACTGGTCACTGGTCAATGGTCACTGTCGCTGGTAAATGGTCACTGTCGCTGGTCACTGGTCACTGGTCACTGGTCACTGGTCACTGGTCACTGGTCACTGGTCACTGGTCACTGGTCACTGGTCACTGGTCACTGGGAACTGGTCAATGGTCACTATCGCTGGTCAATGGTCACTGTCACTGGTCACTGGTCACTGGTCACTGGTCACAGGTCAATGGTCACTGGTCACTGGACACTGGTCACTGGTCACTGGTCACTTGTCACAGGTCACTGACCACTGGTCACTGGTCACTGGTCACTGGTCACTGGGAACTGGGAACTGGTCAATGGTCACTGTCGCTGGTCACTGGTCACTGGTCACTGATCACTGGTCACTGGTCACTGGTCACTGGTCACTGGTCAATGGTCACTATCGCTGGTCAATGGTCACTGTCACTGGTCACTGGTCACTGGTCACTGGTCACTGGTCACTGGTCACTGGTCACTGGTCACTGGTCACTGGTCAATGGTCACTGTCGCTGGTCACTGGTCACTGGTCACTGGTCACTGGTCAATGGTCACTTGTCCCTGGGCAGTGGTCACTGGTCACTGGTCAATGGTCACTATCGCTGGTCAATGGTCACTGTCGCTGGTCACTGGTCACTGGTCACTTGTCACTGGTCACTGGTCACTGGTCACTTGTCACTGGTCAGTGGCCACTCGTCAATGGTCACTGGTCACTGGTCACTGGTCAATGGTCTCTGTCGCTGGTCACTGGTCACGATTCGCTGGTCCCTGGTCACTGGTCACTGGTCAATGGTCACTGTCGCTGATCACTGGTCACTGGTCACTGGTCAATGGTCACTGTCGCTGGTCACTGGTCGCTGGTCACTGATCACTGGTCACTGGTCACTGGTCACTGGTCACTGGTCACTGGTCAATGGTCACTATCGCTGGTCAATGGTCCCTGTCGCTGGTCACTGGTCATTGGTCACTTGTCACTGGTCACTGGTCACTGGTCACTGGTCAATGGTCACTGTCGCTGGTCACTGGTCACTGGTCACTGATCACTGGTCACTGGTCACTGGTCACTGGTCACTGGTCACTGATCACTGGTCACTGGTCACTGGTCACTGGTCACTGGTCACTGGTCACTGGTCACTGGTCACTGGTCAATGGTCACTATCGCTGGTCAATGGTCACTGTCGCTGGTCACTGGTCATTGGTCACTTGTCACTGGTCACTGGTCACAGGTCAATGGTCACTGGTCACTGGACACAGGTCACTGGTCACTGGTCACTGGTCACTGGTCAATGGTCACTGTCGCTGATCACTGGTCACTGTCGCTGGTCACTGGTCGCTGGTCACTGATCACTGGTCACTGGTCACTGGTCACTGGTCACTGGTCACTGGTCACTGGTCAATGGTCACTATCGCTGGTCAATGGTCCCTGTCGCTGGTCACTGGTCATTGGTCACTTGTCACTGGTCACTGGTCACTATCGCTGGTCAATGGTCACTGTCGCTGGTCACTGGTCATTGGTCACTTGTCACTGGTCACTGGTCACTGGTCACTGGTCACTGGTCACTGGTCACAGGTCAATGGTCACTGGTCACTGGACACAGGTCACTTGTCACTGGTCACTGGTCACTGGTCACTGGTCACTGGTCAATGGTCACTATCGCTGGTCAATGGTCACTGTCGCTGGTTACTGGTCACTGGTCACTTGTCACTGGTCACTGGTCACTGGTCACTAGTCACTGGTCAATGGTCACTGTCGCTGGTCACTGGTCACTGGTCACTGGTCAATGGTCACTGGTCACTGGTCACTGGTCAATGGTCACTATCGCTGGTCAATGGTCATTGTCGCTGGTCACTGGTCATTGGTCACTTGTCACTGGTCACTGGTCACTGGTCACTGGTCGTCACTGGTCACAGGACAATGGTCACTGGTCACTGGTCACTGGTCAATGGTCACTATCGCTGGTCAATGGTAACTTGTCACTGGGCAGTGGTCAATGGTCACTGGTCACTGGTCACTGGTCACTGGTCACTGGTCACAGGTCAATGGTCACTGGTCACTGGACACAAGTCACTGGTCACTGGTCACTGGTCACTGGTCACTTGTCACTGGTCACTGGTCAATGGTCACTGGCCACTGGTCACTGGTCACTGGTCAATGGTCACTTTCGCTGGTCAATGGTCACTGTCGCTGGTAAACGGTCACTGTCGCTGGTCACTGGTCACTGGTCACTGGTCACTTGTCACTGGTCACTGGTCAATGGTCACTGTCGCTGGTCACTGGTCACTAGTCACTGGTCACTGGTCACTGGTCGCTGGTCACTGGTTACTTGTCACTGGTCAGTGGCCACTGGTCGCTGGTCACTTGTCACTGGTCACTGGTCGCTGGTCACTGGTCACTGGTCACAAGTCACTGGTCACTGGTCACTGGTCACTGGTCAGTGGTCACTGGTCACTGGTCACTGGTCACTGGTCACTGGTCAATGGTCACTGTCGCTGGTCACTGGTCACTGGTCACTGGTCACTGATCACTGGTCACTGGTCACTGGTCAATGGTCACTATCGCTGGTCAATGGTCACTGTCGCAGGTTACTGGTCACTGGTCACTTGTCACTGGTCACTGGTCACTGGTCACTGGTCACAGGTCAATGGTCACTGTCGCTGGTCACTGGTCACTGGTCACTGGTCAATGGTCACTGGTCACTGGTCACTGGTCAATGGTCACTATCGCTGGTCAATGGTCATTGTCGCTGGTCACTGGTCATTGGTCACTTGTCACTGGTCACTGGTCACTGGTCACTGGTCGTCACTGGTCACAGGTCAATGGTCACTGGTCACTGGTCACTGGTCAATGGTCACTATCGCTGGTCAATGGTAACTTGTCACTGGGCAGTGGTCAATGGTCACTGGTCACTGGTCACTGGTCACTGGTCACTGGTCACAGGTCAATGGTCACTGGTCACTGGACACAGGTCACTGGTCACTGGTCACTGGTCACTGGTCAATGGTCACTGTCGCTGATCACTGGTCACTGGTCACTGGTCAATGGTCACTGTCGCTGGTCACTGGTCGCTGGTCACTGATCACTGGTCACTGGTCACTGGTCACTGGTCACTGGTCACTGGTCAATGGTCACTATCGCTGGTCAATGGTCCCTGCCGCTGGTCACTGGTCATTGGTCACTTGTCACTGGTCACTGGTCACTGGTCACTGGTCACTGGTCACTGGTCACTGGTCACAGGTCAATGGTCACTGGTCACTGGACACAGGTCACTGGTCACTAGTCACTGGTCACTGGTCACTGGTTACTGGTCACTGGTCACAGGTCAATGGTCACTGGTCACTGGACACAGGTCACTGGTCACTGGTCACTGGTCTCTGGTCACTGGTCACTGGTCACTGGTCAATGGTCACTGGCCACTGGTCACTGGTCACTGGTCAATGGTCACTTTCGCTGGTCAATGGTCACTGTCGCTCGTAAACGGTCACTGTCGCTGGTCACTGGTCACTGGTCACTGGTCACTGGTCACTGGTCACTGGTCACTGGTCACTGGTCAATGGTCACTGGTCACTGGACACTGGACACTGGTCACTGGTCACTGGTCACTGGTCACTGGTCACTGGTCAATGGTAACTTGTCACCGGTCACTGGTCACTGGTCACTGGTCAATGGTCACTGGCCACTGGTCACTGGTCACTGGTCAATGGTCACTTTCGCTGGTCAATGGTCACTGTCGCTGGTCACTGGTCACTGGTCACTGGTCACTGTCGCTGGTCACTGGTCACTGGTCACTGGTCACAGGTAACTGGTCAATGGTCACTGTCGCTGGTCACTGGTCACTGGTCACTGGTCACTGGTCAATGGTAACTTGTCACTGGGCAGTGGTCAATGGTCACTGGTCACTGGTCACTGGTCACTGGTCACTGGTCACTGGTCACAGGTCAATGGTCACTGGTCACTGGACACAGGTCACTGGTCACTGGTCACTGGTCACTGGTCACTGTTCACTGGTCACTGATCACTGGTCAATGGTCACCGTCGCTGGTCACTGTTCACTGGTCACTGATCACTGGTCACTAGTCACAGGTCACTGGTCACTGGTCACTGGTCAATGGTCACTATCGCTGGTCAATGGTCATTGTCGCTGGTCACTGGTCACTGGTCACTTGTCACTGGTCACTGGTCACTGGTCACTGGTCACAAGTCACTGGTCACTTGTCACTGGTCAGTGGCCACTCGTCAATGGTCACTGGTCACTGGTCACTGGTCAATGGTCTCTGTCGCTGGTCACTGGTCACGATTCGCTGGTCCCTGGTCACTGGTACTGGTCAATGGTCACTGTCGCTGATCACTGGTCACTGGTCACTGGTCACTGGTCACTGGTCAATGGTCACTGTCGCTGGTCACTGGTCACTGGTCACTGATCACTGGTCACTGGTCACTGGTCACTGGTCACTGGTCACTGGTCAATGGTCACTGTCGCTGGTCACTGTTCACTGGTCACTGATCACTGATCACTGGTCACTGGTCACTGGTCACTGGTCACTGGTCACTGGTCAATGGTCACTGTCGCTGGTCACTGTTCACTGGTCACTGATCACTGGTCACTGGTCACTGGTCACTGGTCACTGGTCACTGGTCACTGGTCACTGATCACTGGTCACTGGTCACTGGTCACTGGTCACTGGTCACAGGTCAATGGTCACTGGTCACTGGTCACTGGTCAATGGTCACTGTCGCTGGTCACTGGTCACTGGTCAATGGTCACTTGTCCCTGGGCAGTGGTCACTGGTCACTGGTCAATGGTCACTGTCGCTCGTCACTGGTCACTGGTCACTTGTCACTGGTCACTGGTCACTGGTCACTGGTCACTGGTCACTGGTCACAAGTCACTGGTCAGTGGCCACTCGTCAATGGTCACTGGTCACTGGTCACTGGTCAATCGTCTCTGTCGCTGGTCACTGGTCACGATTCGCTGGTCCCTGGTCACTGGTACTGGTCAATGGTCACTGTCGCTGATCACTGGTCACTGGTCACTGGTCAATGGTCACTGTCGCTGGTCACTGGTCACTGGTCACTGATCACTGGTCACTGGTCACTGGTCACTGGTCACTGGTCACTGGTCAATGGTCACTGTCGCTGGTCACTGTTCACTGGTCACTGATCACTGGTCACTGGTCACTGGTCACTGGTCACTGGTCACTGGTCACTGGTCACTGATCACTGGTCACTGGTCACTGGTCACTGGTCACTGGTCACTGGTCAATGGTCACTATCGCTGGTCAATGGTCACTGTCGCTGGTCACTGGTCATTGGTCACTTGTCACTGGTCACTGGTCACTGGTCACTGGTCACTGGTCACTGGTCACAGGTCAATGGTCACTTGTCACTGGACACAGGTCACTTGTCACTGGTCACTGGTCACTGGTCACTGGTCACTGGTCACAAGTCACTGGTCACTTGTCACTGGTCACTGGTCAATGGTCACTGTCGCTGGTCACTGGTCACTAGTCACTGGTCACTGGTCACTGGTCACAAGTCACTGGTCACTGGTCACTGGTCAATGGTCACTATCGCTGGTCACTTGTCACTGGTCACTGGTCACTGGTCACTGGTCACAAGTCACTGGTCACTTGTCACTGGTCACTGGTCACTGATCACAGGTCACTGGTCACTGGTCACTGGTCACTGGTCACTGGTCAATGGTCACTGTCGCTGGTAAATGGTCACTGTCGCTGGTCACTGGTCACTGGTCACTGGTCACTGGTCACTGGTCACTGGTCACTGGTCACTGGGAACTGGTCAATGGTCACTATCGCTGGTCAATGGTCACTGTCACTGGTCACTGGTCACTGGTCACTGGTCACAGGTCAATGGTCACTGGTCACTGGACACTGGTCACTGGTCACTGGTCACTTGTCACAGGTCACTGACCACTGGTCACTGGTCACTGGTCACTGGTCACTGGGAACTGGGAACTGGTCAATGGTCACTGTCGCTGGTCACTGGTCACTGGTCACTGATCACTGGTCACTGGTCACTGGTCACTGGTCACTGGTCAATGGTCACTATCGCTGGTCAATGGTCACTGTCACTGGTCACTGGTCACTGGTCACTGGTCACTGGTCACTGGTCACTGGTCACTGGTCACTGGTCAATGGTCACTGTCGCTGGTCACTGGTCACTGGTCACTGGTCACTGGTCAATGGTCACTTGTCCCTGGGCAGTGGTCACTGGTCACTGGTCAATGGTCACTATCGCTGGTCAATGGTCACTGTCGCTGGTCACTGGTCACTGGTCACTTGTCACTGGTCACTGGTCACTGGTCACTTGTCACTGGTCAGTGGCCACTCGTCAATGGTCACTGGTCACTGGTCACTGGTCAATGGTCTCTGTCGCTGGTCACTGGTCACGATTCGCTGGTCCCTGGTCACTGGTCACTGGTCAATGGTCACTGTCGCTGATCACTGGTCACTGGTCACTGGTCAATGGTCACTGTCGCTGGTCACTGGTCGCTGGTCACTGATCACTGGTCACTGGTCACTGGTCACTGGTCACTGGTCACTGGTCAATGGTCACTATCGCTGGTCAATGGTCCCTGTCGCTGGTCACTGGTCATTGGTCACTTGTCACTGGTCACTGGTCACTGGTCACTGGTCAATGGTCACTGTCGCTGGTCACTGGTCACTGGTCACTGATCACTGGTCACTGGTCACTGGTCACTGGTCACTGATCACTGGTCACTGGTCACTGGTCACTGGTCACTGGTCACTGGTCACTGGTCACTTGTCACTGGTCACTGGTCACTGGTCACTGGTCACTGGTCACTGGTCACAAGTCACTGGTCACTTGTCACTGGTCACTGGTCAATGGTCACTGTCGCTGGTCACTGGTCACTAGTCACTGGTCACTGGTCACTGGTCGCTGGTCACTGGTTACTTGTCACTGGTCAGTGGCCACTGGTCGCTGGTCACTTGTCACTGGTCACTGGTCACAAGTCACTGGTCACTGGTCACTGGTCAGTGGTCACTGGTCACTGGTCACTGGTCACTGGTCACTGGTCAATGATCACTCTCGCTGGTCACTGGTCACTGGTCACTGATCACTGGTCACTGGTCACTGGTCACTGGTCACTGGTCAATGGTCACTATCGCTGGTCAATGGTCACTGTCGCTGGTTACTGGTCACTGGTCACTTGTCACTGGTCACTGGTCACTGGTCACTAGTCACTGGTCAATGGTCACTGTCGCTGGTCACTGGTCACTGGTCACTGGTCACTGGTCACTGGTCACTGGTCACTGGTCAATGGTCACTATCGCAGGTCAATGGTCACTGTCGCTGGTCACTGGTCATTGGTCACTTGTCACTGGTCACTGGTCACTGGTCACTGGTCACTGGTCACTGGTCACAGGTCAATGGTCACTGGTCACTGGACACAGGTCACTTGTCACTGGTCACTGGTCACTGGTCACTGGTCACTGGTCACTGGTCACAAGTCACTGGTCACTTGTCGCTGGTCACTGGTTACTTGTCACTGGTCAGTGGCCACTGGTCGCTGGTCACTTGTCACTGGTCACTGGTCACAAGTCACTGGTCACTGGTCACTGGTCACTGGTCAGTGGTCACTGGTCACTTGTCACTGGTCACTGGTCAATGGTCACTGGCCACTGGTCACTGGTCACTGGTCAATGGTCACTTTCGCTGGTCAATGGTCACTGTCGCTGGTAAACGGTCACTGTCGCTGGTCACTGGTCACTGGTCACTGGTCACTTGTCACTGGTCACTGGTCAATTGTCACTGTCGCTGGTCACTGGTCACTAGTCACTGGTCACTGGTCACTGGTCGCTGGTCACTGGTTACTTGTCACTGGTCAGTGGCCACTGGTCGCTGGTCACTTGTCACTGGTCACTGGTCGCTGGTCACTGGTCACTGGTCACAAGTCACTGGTCACTGGTCACTGGTCACTGGTCAGTGGTCACTGGTCACTGGTCACTGGTCACTGGTCACTGGTCAATGGTCACTGTCGCTGGTCACTGGTCACTGGTCACTGATCACTGGTCACTGGTCACTGGTCAATGGTCACTATCGCTGGTCAATGGTCACTGTCGCTGGTTACTGGTCACTGGTCACTTGTCACTGGTCACTGGTCACTGGTCACAGGTCAATGGTCACTGTCGCTGGTCACTGGTCACTGGTCACTGGTCAATGGTCACTGGTCACTGGTCACTGGTCAATGGTCACTATCGCTGGTCAATGGTCATTGTCGCTGGTCACTGGTCATTGGTCACTTGTCACTGGTCACTGGTCACTGGTCACTGGTCGTCACTGGTCACAGGTCAATGGTCACTGGTCACTGGTCACTGGTCAATGGTCACTATCGCTGGTCAATGGTAACTTGTCACTGGGCAGTGGTCAATGGTCACTGGTCACTGGTCACTGGTCACTGGTCACTGGTCACAGGTCAATGGTCACTGGTCACTGGACACAGGTCACTGGTCACTGGTCACTGGTCACTGGTCAATGGTCACTGTCGCTGATCACTGGTCACTGGTCACTGGTCAATGGTCACTGTCGCTGGTCACTGGTCGCTGGTCACTGATCACTGGTCACTGGTGACTGGTCACTGGTCACTGGTCACTGGTCAATGGTCACTATCGCTGGTCAATGGTCCCTGCCGCTGGTCACTGGTCATTGGTCACTTGTCACTGGTCACTGGTCACTGGTCACTGGTCAATGGTCACTGTCGCTGGTCACTGGTCACTGGTCACTGATCACTGGTCACTGGTCACTGGTCACTGGTCACTGATCACTGGTCACTGGTCACTGGTCACTGGTCACTGGTCACTGGTCACTGGTCACTGGTCAATGGTCACTATCGCTGGTCAATGGTCACTGTCGCTGGTCACTGGTCATTGGTCACTTGTCACTGGTCACTGGTCACTTGTCACTGGTCACTGGTCACGGTCACTGGTCACTGTCGCTGGTCACTGGTCACTGGTCACTGGTCATTGGTCACTTGTCACTGGTCACTGGTCACTGGTCAATGGTCACTGTCGCTGGTCACTGGTCACTGGTCACTGGTCACTGGTCACTGGTCAATGGTCACTATCGCTGGTCAATGGTCACTGTCGCTGGTCACTGGTCATTGGTCACTTGTCACTGGTCACTGGTCACTGGTCACTGGTCAATGGTCACTGTCGCTGGTCACTGGTCACTGGTCACTGATCACTGGTCAGTGGTCACTTGTCACTGGTCAATGGTCACTGTCGCTGGTCAATGGTCACTGTCGCTGGTCACTGGTCACTGGTCACTGGTCACTGGTCACTTGTCACTGGTCAGTGGCCACTGGTCGCTGGTCACTTGTCACTGGTCACTTGTCACTGGTCAATGGTCACTATCGCTGGTCAATGGTCGCTGTCGCTGGTCACTGGTCATTGGTCACTTGTCACTGGTCACTGGTCACTGGTCAATGGTCACTGTCGCTGGTCACTGGTCACTGGTCACTGATCACTGGTCCCTGGTCACTGGTCACTGGTCACTGGTCACTGGTCACTGGTCACTTTTCCCTGGGCAGTGGTCACTGGTCACTGGTCAATGGTCACTATCGCTGGTCAATGGTCACTGTCGCTGGTCACTGGTCACTGGTCACTGGTCAATGGTCACTGTCGCTGGTCACTGGTCACTGGTCTCTGGTCACTGGTCACTGGTCACTGGTCAATTGTCACTGTCGCTGGTCACTGGTCACTGGTCACTGGTCACTGGTCACTGGTCAGAAGTCACTGGTCACTGGTCACTGGTCACTGGTCACTGGTCACTGGTCACTGGTCACTGGTCACTGGTCAATGGTCACTGTCGCTGGTCACTGGTCACTGGTCACTGATCACTGGTCACTGGTCACTTGTCACTGGTCACTGGTCACTGGTCAATGGTCACTATCGCTGGTCAATGGTCACTGTCGCGGGTCACTGGTCATTGGTTACTTGTCACTGGTCACTGGTCACTGGTCAATGGTCACTATCGCTGGTCAATGGTCACTGTCGCTGGTCACTGGTCATTGGTCACTTGTCACTGGTCACTGGTCACTGGTCACTGGTCACTTTTCCCTGGGCAGTGGTCACTGGTCACTGGTCAATGGTCACTATCGCTGGTCAATGGTCACTGTCGCTGGTCACTGGTCACTGTCGCTGGTCACTGGTCACTGGTCTCTGGTCACTGGTCACTGGTCACTGGTCAATTGTCACTGTCGCTGGTCACTGGTCACTGGTCACTGGTCACTGGTCACTGGTCAGAAGTCACTGGTCACTGGTCACTGGTCACTGGTCACTGGTCACTGGTCACTGGTCACTGGTCACTGGTCAATTGTCACTGTCGCTGGTCACTGGTCACTGGTCAGTGGTCACTGGTCACTGGTCACTGGTCACTGGTCACTGGTCACTGGTCACTGGTCACTGGTCAATGGTCACTATCGCTGGTCAATGGTCACTGTCACTGGTCACTGGTCACTGGTCACTGGTCACTGGTCACTGGTCACTGGTCACTGGTCACAGGTCAATGGTCACTGGTCACTGGACACTGGTCACTGGTCACTGGTCACTTGTCACAGGTCACTGACCACTGGTCACTGGTCACTGGTCACTGGTCACTGGTCAATGGTCACTATCGCTGGTCAATGGTAACTTGTCACTGGGCAGTGGTCAATGGTCACTGGTCACTGGTCACTGGTCAATGGTCACTATCGCTGGTCAATGGTCATTGTCGCTGGTCACTGGTCATTGGTCACTTGTCACTGGTCACTGGTCACTGGTCACTGGTCGTCACTGGTCACAGGTCAATGGTCACTGGTCACTGGTCACTGGTCAATGGTCACTATCGCTGGTCAATGGTAACTTGTCACTGGGCAGTGGTCAATGGTCACTGGTCACTGGTCACTGGTCACTGGTCACTGGTCACAGGTCAATGGTCACTGGTCACTGGACACAGGTCACTGGTCACTGGTCACTGGTCACTGGTCAATGGTCACTGTCGCTGGTAACTGGTCGCTGGTCACTGATCACTGGTCACTGGTCACTGGTCACTGGTCACTGGTCACTGGTCAATGGTCACTATCGCTGGTCAATGGTCCCTGCCGCTGGTCACTGGTCATTGGTCACTTGTCACTGGTCACTGGTCACTGGTCACTGGTCACTGGTCACTGGTCACAGGTCAATGGTCACTGGTCACTGGACACAGGTCACTGGTCACTAGTCACTGGTCACTGGTCACTGGTCACTGGTCACTGGTCACTGGTCACTGGTCACAGGTCAATGGTCACTGGTCACTGGACACAGGTCACTGGTCACTGGTCACTGGTCTCTGGTCACTGGTCACTGGTCACTGGTCAATGGTCACTGGCCACTGGTCACTGGTCACTGGTCAATGGTCACTTTGGCTGGTCAATGGTCACTGTCGCTCGTAAACGGTCACTGTCGCTGGCCACTGGTCACTGGTCACTGGTCACTGGTCACTGGTCACTGGTCAATGGTCACTGGTCACTGGACACTGGACACTGGTCACTGGTCACTGGTCACTGGTCACTGGTCACTGGTCAATGGTAACTTGTCACCGGTCACTGGTCACTGGTCACTGGTCAATGGTCACTGGCCACTGGTCACTGGTCACTGGTCAATGGTCACTTTCGCTGGTCAATGGTCACTGTCGCTGGTCACTGGTCACTGGTCACTGGTCACTGTCGCTGGTCACTGGTCACTGGTCACTGGTCACTGGTAACTGGTCAATGGTCACTGTCGCTGGTCACTGGTCACTGGTCACTGGTCACTGGTCAATGGTAACTTGTCACTGGGCAGTGGTCAATGGTCACTGGTCACTGGTCACTGGTCACTGGTCACTGGTCACAGGTCAATGGTCACTGGTCACTGGACACAGGTCACTGGTCACTGGTCACTGGTCACTGGTCACTGTTCACTGGTCACTGATCACTGGTCAATGGTCACCGTCGCTGGTCACTGTTCACTGGTCACTGATCACTGGTCACTAGTCACTGGTCACTGGTCACTGGTCACTGGTCAATGGTCACTATCGCTGGTCAATGGTCATGGTCGCTGGTCACTGGTCACTGGTCACTTGTCACTGGTCACTGGTCACTGGTCACTGGTCACAAGTCACTGGTCACTTGTCACTGGTCAGTGGCCACTCGTCAATGGTCACTGGTCACTGGTCACTGGTCAATGGTCTCTGTCGCTGGTCACTGGTCACGATTCGCTGGTCCCTGGTCACTGGTACTGGTCAATGGTCACTGTTGCTGATCACTGGTCACTGGTCACTGGTCACTGGTCACTGGTCAATGGTCACTGTCGCTGGTCACTGGTCACTGGTCACTGATCACTGGTCACTGGTCACTGGTCACTGGTCACTGGTCACTGGTCAATGGTCACTGTCGCTGGTCACTGTTCACTGGTCACTGATCACTGGTCACTGGTCACTGGTCACTGGTCACTGGTCACTGGTCACTGGTCACTGATCACTGGTCACTGGTCACTGGTCACTGGTCACTGGTCACAGGTCAATGGTCACTGGTCACTGGTCACTGGTCAATGGTCACTGTCGCTGGTCACTGGTCACTGGTCAATGGTCACTTGTCCCTGGGCAGTGGTCACTGGTCACTGGTCAATGGTCACTGTCGCTGGTCACTGGTCACTGGTCACTTGTCACTGGTCACTGGTCACTGGTCACTGGTCACTGGTCACTGGTCACAAGTCACTGGTCAGTGGCCACTCGTCAATGGTCACTGGTCACTGGTCACTGGTCAATGGTCTCTGTCGCTGGTCACTGGTCACGATTCGCTGGTCCCTGGTCACTGGTACTGGTCAATGGTCACTGTCGCTGATCACTGGTCACTGGTCACTGGTCACTGGTCACTGGTCAATGGTCACTGTCGCTGGTCACTGGTCACTGGTCACTGATCACTGGTCACTGGTCACTGGTCACTGGTCACTGGTCACTGGTCAATGGTCACTGTCGCTGGTCACTGTTCACTGGTCACTGATCACTGGTCACTGGTCACTGGTCACTGGTCACTGGTCACTGGTCACTGGTCACTGATCACTGGTCACTGGTCACTGGTCACTGGTCACTGGTCACTGGTCAATGGTCACTATCGCTGGTCAATGGTCACTGTCGCTGGTCACTGGTCATTGGTCACTTGTCACTGGTCACTGGTCACTGGTCACTGGTCACTGGTCACTGGTCACAGGTCAATGGTCACTTGTCACTGGACACAGGTCACTTGTCACTGGTCACTGGTCACTGGTCACTGGTCACTGGTCACAAGTCACTGGTCACTTGTCACTGGTCACTGGTCAATGGTCACTGTCGCTGGTCACTGGTCACTAGTCACTGGTCACTGGTCACTGGTCACAAGTCACTGGTCACTGGTCACTGGTCAATGGTCACTATCGCTGGTCACTAGTCACTGGTCACTGGTCACTGGTCACTGGTCACAAGTCACTGGTCACTTGTCACTGGTCACTGGTCACTGATCACAGGTCACTGGTCACTGGTCACTGGTCACTGGTCACTGGTCAATGGTCACTGTCGCTGGTAAATGGTCACTGTCGCTGGTCACTGGTCACTAGTCACTGGTCACTGGTCACTGGTCACTGGTCACTGGTCACTGGTCACTGGTCACTGGTCACTGGGAACTGGTCAATGGTCACTATCGCTGGTCAATGGTCACTGTCACTGGTCACTGGTCACTGGTCACTGGTCACTGGTCACTGGTCACAGGTCAATGGTCACTGGTCACTGGACACTGGTCACTGGTCACTGGTCACTTGTCACAGGTCACTGACCACTGGTCACTGGTCACTGGTCACTGGTCACTGGGAACTGGGAACTGGTCAATGGTCACTGTCGCTGGTCACTGGTCACTGGTCACTGATCACTTGTCACTGGTCACTGGTCACTGGTCACTGGTCAATGGTCACTATCGCTGGTCAATGGTCACTGTCACTGGTCACTGGTCACTGGTCACTGGTCACTGGTCACTGGTCACTGGTCACTGGTCACTGGTCACTGGTCAATGGTCACTGTCGCTGGTCACTGGTCACTGGTCACTGGTCACTGGTCAATGGTCACTTGTCCCTGGGCAGTGGTCACTGGTCACTGGTCAATGGTCACTACCGCTGGTCAATGGTCACTGTCGCTGGTCACTGGTCACTGGTCACTTGTCACTGGTCACTGGTCACTGGTCACTTGTCACTGGTCAGTGGCCACTCGTCAATGGTCACTGGTCACTGGTCACTGGTCAATGGTCTCTGTCGCTGATCACTGGTCACTGGTCACTGGTCAATGGTCACTGTCGCTGGTCACTGGTCGCTGGTCACTGATCACTGGTCACTGGTCACTCGTCACTGGTCACTGGTCACTGGTCAATGGTCACTATCGCTGGTCAATGGTCCCTGTCGCTGGTCACTGGTCATTGGTCACTTGTCACGTCACTGGTCACTGGTCACTGGTCAATGGTCACTGTCGCTGGTCACTGGTCACTGGTCACTGATCACTGGTCACTGGTCACTGGTCACTGGTCACTGATCACTGGTCACTGGTCACTGGTCACTGGTCACTGGTCACTGGTCACTGGTCACTGGTCACTGGTCAATGGTCACTATCGCTGGTCAATGGTCACTGTCGCTGGTCACTGGTCATTGGTCACTTGTCACTGGTCACTGGTCACTGGTCACTGGTCACTGGTCACTGGTCACAGGTCAATGGTCACTGGTCACTGGACACAGGTCACTTGTCACTGGTCACTGGTCACTGGTCACTGGTCACTGGTCACTGGTCACAAGTCACTGGTCACTTGTCACTGGTCACTGGTCAATGGTCACTGTCGCTGGTCACTGGTCACTAGTCACTGGTCACTGGTCACTGGTCGCTGGTCACTGGTTACTTGTCACTGGTCAGTGGCCACTGGTCGCTGGTCACTTCTCACTGGTCACTGGTCACAAGTCACTGGTCACTGGTCACTGGTCACTGGTCAGTGGTCACTGGTCACTGGTCACTGGTCACTGGTCACTGGTCAATGGTCACTCTCGCTGGTCACTGGTCACTGGTCACTGATCACTGGTCACTGGTCACTGGTCACTGGTCACTGGTCACTGGTCAATGGTCACTATCGCTGGTCAATGGTCACTGTCGCTGGTTACTGGTCACTGTTCACTGGTCACTGATCACTGGTCACTGGTCACTGGTCACTGGTCACTGGTCACTGGTCACTGGTCACTGATCACTGGTCACTGGTCACTGGTCACTGGTCACTGGTCACTGGTCAATGGTCACTATCGCTGGACAATGGTCACTGTCGCTGGTCACTGGTCATTGGTCACTTGTCACTGGTCACTGGTCACTGGTCACTGGTCACTGGTCACTGGTCACAGGTCAATGGTCACTTGTCACTGGACACAGGTCACTTGTCACTGGTCACTGGTCACTGGTCACTGGTCACTGGTCACAAGTCACTGGTCACTTGTCACTGGTCACTGGTCAATGGTCACTGTCGCTGGTCACTGGTCACTAGTCACTGGTCACTGGTCACTGGTCACAAGTCACTGGTCACTGGTCACTGGTCAATGGTCACTATCGCTGGTCACTTGTCACTGGTCACTGGTCACTGGTCACTGGTCACAAGTCACTGGTCACTTGTCACTGGTCACTGGTCACTGATCACAGGTCACTGGTCACTGGTCACTGGTCACTGGTCACTGGTCAATGGTCACTGTCGCTGGTAAATGGTCACTGTCGCTGGTCACTGGTCACTGGTCACTGGTCACTGGTCACTGGTCACTGGTCACTGGTCACTGGTCACTGGTCACTGGTCACTGGTCAATGGTCACTATCGCTGGTCAATGGTCATTGTCGCTGGTCACTGGTCATTGGTCACTTGTCACTGGTCACTGGTCACTGGTCACTGGTCGTCACTGGTCACAGGACAATGGTCACTGGTCACTGGTCACTGGTCAATGGTCACTATCGCTGGTCAATGGTAACTTGTTACTGGGCAGTGGTCAATGGTCACTGGTCACTGGTCACTGGTCACTGGTCAATGGTCACTGGCCACTGGTCACTGGTCACTGGTCAATGGTCACTTTCGCTGGTCAATGGTCACTGTCGCTGGTAAACGGTCACTGTCGCTGGTCACTGGTCACTGGTCACTGGTCACTTGTCACTGGTCACTGGTCAATGGTCACTGTCGCTGGTCACTGGTCACTAGTCACTGGTCACTGGTCACTGGTCGCTGGTCACTGGTTACTTGTCACTGGTCGCTGGTCACTTGTCACTGGTCACTGGTCGCTGGTCACTGGTCACTGGTCACAAGTCACTGGTCACTGGTCACTGGTCACTGGTCAGTGGTCACTGGTCACTGGTCACTGGTCACTGGTCACTGGCCAATGGTCACTGTCGCTGGTCACTGGTCACTGGTCACTGATCACTGGTCACTGGTCACTGGTCAATGGTCACTATCGCTGGTCAATGGTCACTGTCGCAGGTTACTGGTCACTGGTCACTTGTCACTGGTCACTGGTCACTGGTCACTGGTCACAGGTCAATGGTCACTGTCGCTGGTCACTGGTCACTGGTCACTGGTCAATGGTCACTGGTCACTGGTCACTGGTCAATGGTCACTATCGCTGGTCAATGGTCATTGTCGCTGGTCACTGGTCATTGGTCACTTGTCACTGGTCACTGGTCACTGGTCACTGGTCGTCACTGGTCACAGGTCAATGGTCACTGGTCACTGGTCACTGGTCAATGGTCACTATCGCTGGTCAATGGTATCTTGTCACTGGGCAGTGGTCAATGGTCACTGGTCACTGGTCACTGGTCACTGGTCACAGGTCAATGGTCACTGGTCACTGGACACAGGTCACTGGTCACTGGTCACTGGTCACTGGTCAATGGTCACTGTCGCTGATCACTGGTCAATGGTCACTGTCGCTGGTAACTGGTCGCTGGTCACTGATCACTGGTCACTGGTCACTGGTCACTGGTCACTGGTCACTGGTCAATGGTCACTATCGCTGGTCAATGGTCCCTGCCGCTGGTCACTGGTCATTGGTCACTTGTCACTGGTCACTGGTCACTGGTCACTGGTCACTGGTCACTGGTCACAGGTCAATGGTCACTGGTCACTGGACACAGGTCACTGGTCACTAGTCACTGGTCACTGGTCACTGGTCACTGGTCACTGGTCACTGGTCACTGGTCACAGGTCAATGGTCACTGGTCACTGGACACAGGTCACTGGTCACTGGTCACTGGTCTCTGGTCACTGGTCACTGGTCACTGGTCAATGGTCACTGGCCACTGGTCACTGGTCACTGGTCAATGGTCACTTTGGCTGGTCAATGGTCACTGTCGCTCGTAAACGGTCACTGTCGCTGGTCACTGGTCACTGGTCACTGGTCACTGGTCACTGGTCACTGGTCAATGGTCACTGGTCACTGGACACTGGACACTGGTCACTGGTCACTGGTCACTGGTCACTGGTCACTGGTCAATGGTAACTTGTCACCGGTCACTGGTCACTGGTCACTGGTCAATGGTCACTGGCCACTGGTCACTGGTCACTGGTCAATGGTCACTTTCGCTGGTCAATGGTCACTGTCGCTGGTCACTGGTCACTGGTCACTGGTCACTGTCGCTGGTCACTGGTCACTGGTCACTGGTCACTGGTAACTGGTCAATGGTCACTGTCGCTGGTCACTGGTCACTGGTCACTGGTCACTGGTCAATGGTAACTTGTCACTGGGCAGTGGTCAATGGTCACTGGTCACTGGTCACTGGTCACTGGTCACTGGTCACAGGTCAATGGTCACTGGTCACTGGACACAGGTCACTGGTCACTGGTCACTGGTCACTGGTCACTGTTCACTGGTCACTGATCACTGGTCAATGGTCACCGTCGCTGGTCACTGTTCACTGGTCACTGATCACTGGTCACTAGTCACTGGTCACTGGTCACTGGTCACTGGTCAATGGTCACTATCGCTGGTCAATGGTCATTGTCGCTGGTCACTGGTCACTGGTCACTTGTCACTGGTCACTGGTCACTGGTCACTGGTCACAAGTCACTGGTCACTTGTCACTGGTCAGTGGCCACTCGTCAATGGTCACTGGTCACTGGTCACTGGTCAATGGTCTCTGTCGCTGGTCACTGGTCACGATTCACTGGTCCCTGGTCACTGGTACTGGTCAATGGTCACTGTCGCTGATCACTGGTCACTGGTCACTGGTCACTGGTCACTGGTCAATGGTCACTGTCGCTGGTCACTGGTCACTGGTCACTGATCACTGGTCACTGGTCACTGGTCACTGGTCACTGGTCACTGGTCAATGGTCACTGTCGCTGGTCACTGTTCACTGGTCACTGATCACTGGTCACTGGTCACTGGTCACTGGTCACTGGTCACTGGTCACTGATCACTGGTCACTGGTCACTGGTCACTGGTCACTGGTCACAGGTCAATGGTCACTGGTCACTGGTCACTGGTCAATGGTCACTGTCGCTGGTCACTGGTCACTGGTCAATGGTCACTTGTCCCTGGGCAGTGGTCACTGGTCACTGGTCAATGGTCACTGTCGCTGGTCACTGGTCACTGGTCACTTGTCACTGGTCACTGGTCACTGGTCACTGGTCACTGGTCACTGGTCACAAGTCACTGGTCAGTGGCCTCTCGTCAATGGTCACTGGTCACTGGTCACTGGTCAATGGTCTCTGTCGCTGGTCACTGGTCACGATTCGCTGGTCCCTGGTCACTGGTACTGGTCAATGGTCACTGTCGCTGATCACTGGTCACTGGTCACTGGTCACTGGTCACTGGTCAATGGTCACTGTCGCTGGTCACTGGTCACTGGTCACTGATCACTGGTCACTGGTCACTGGTCACTGGTCACTGGTCACTGGTCAATGGTCACTGTCGCTGGTCACTGTTCACTGGTCACTGATCACTGGTCACTGGTCACTGGTCACTGGTCACTGGTCACTGGTCACTGGTCACTGATCACTGGTCACTGGTCACTGGTCACTGGTCACTGGTCACTGGTCAATGGTCACTATCGCTGGTCAATGGTCACTGTCGCTGGTCACTGGTCATTGGTCACTTGTCACTGGTCACTGGTCACTGGTCACTGGTCACTGGTCACTGGTCACACGTCAATGGTCACTTGTCACTGGACACAGGTCACTTGTCACTGGTCACTGGTCACTGGTCACTGGTCACTGGTCACAAGTCACTGGTCACTTGTCACTGGTCACTGGTCAATGGTCACTGTCGCTGGTCACTGGTCACTAGTCACTGGTCACTGGTCACTGGTCACAAGTCACTGGTCACTGGTCACTGGTCAATGGTCACTATCGCTGGTCACTTGTCACTGGTCACTGGTCACTGGTCACTGGTCACAAGTCACTGGTCACTTGTCACTGGTCACTGGTCACTGATCACAGGTCACTGGTCACTGGTCACTGGTCACTGGTCACTGGTCAATGGTCACTGTCGCTGGTAAATGGTCACTGTCGATGGTCACTGGTCACTGGTCACTGGTCACTGGTCACTGGTCACTGGTCACTGGTCACTGGTCACTGGTCACTGGTCACTGGGAACTGGTCAATGGTCACTATCGCTGGTCAATGGTCACTGTCACTGGTCACTGGTCACTGGTCACTGGTCACTGGTCAATGGTCACTGGTCACTGGACACTGGTCACTGGTCACTGGTCACTTGTCACAGGTCACTGACCACTGGTCACTGGTCACTGGTCACTGGTCACTGGGAACTGGGAACTGGTCAATGGTCACTGTCGCTGGTCACTGGTCACTGGTCACTGGTCACTGATCACTTGTCACTGGTCACTGGTCACTGGTCACTGGTCAATGGTCACTATCGCTGGTCAATGGTCACTGTCACTGGTCACTGGTCACTGGTCACTGGTCACTGGTCACTGGTCACTGGTCACTGGTCAATGGTCACTGTCGCTGGTCACTGGTCACTGGTCACTGGTCACTGGTCAATGGTCACTTGTCCCTGGGCAGTGGTCACTGGTCACTGGTCAATGGTCACTATCGCTGGTCAATGGTCACTGTCGCTGGTCACTGGTCACTGGTCACTTGTCACTGGTCACTGGTCACTGGTCACTTGTCACTGGTCAGTGGCCACTCGTCAATGGTCACTGGTCACTGGTCACTGGTCAATGGTCTCTGTCGCTGGTCACTGGTCAATGGTCTCTGTCGCTGGTCACTGGTCACGATTCGCTGGTCCCTGGTCACTGGTCACTGGTCAATGGTCACTGTCGCTGATCACTGGTCACTGGTCACTGGTCAATGGTCACTGTCGCTGGTCACTGGTCGCTGGTCACTGATCACTGGTCACTGGTCACTCGTCACTGGTCACTGGTCACTGGTCAATGGTCACTATCGCTGGTCAATGGTCCCTGTCGCTGGTCACTGGTCATTGGTCACTTGTCACGTCACTGGTCACTGGTCACTGGTCAATGGTCACTGTCGCTGGTCACTGGTCACTGGTCACTGATCACTGGTCACTGGTCACTGGTCACTGGTCACTGATCACTGGTCACTGGTCACTGGTCACTGGTCACTGGTCACTGGTCACTGGTCACTGGTCACTGGTCAATGGTCACTATCGCTTGTCAATGGTCACTGTCGCTGGTCACTGGTCATTGGTCACTTGTCACTGGTCACTGGTCACTGGTCACTGGTCACTGGTCACTGGTCACAGGTCAATGGTCACTGGTCACTGGACACAGGTCACTTGTCACTGGTCACTGGTCACTGGTCACTGGTCACTGGTCACTGGTCACAAGTCACTGGTCACTTGTCACTGGTCACTGGTCAATGGTCACTGTCGCTGGTCACTGGTCACTAGTCACTGGTCACTGGTCACTGGTCGCTGGTCACTGGTTACTTGTCACTGGTCAGTGGCCACTGGTCGCTGGTCACTTGTCACTGGTCACTGGTCACAAGTCACTGGTCACTGGTCACTGGTCACTGGTCAGTGGTCACTGGTCACTGGTCACTGGTCACTGGTCACTGGTCAATGGTCACTCTCGCTGGTCACTGGTCACTGGTCACTGATCACTGGTCACTGGTCACTGGTCACTGGTCACTGGTCAATGGTCACTATCGCTGGTCAATGGTCACTGTCGCTGGTTACTGGTCACTGTTCACTGGTCACTGATCACTGGTCACTGGTCACTGGTCACTGGTCACTGGTCACTGGTCACTGGTCACTGATCACTGGTCACTGGTCACTGGTCACTGGTCACTGGTCACTGGTCAATGGTCACTATCGCTGGTCAATGGTCACTGTCGCTGGTCACTGGTCATTGGTCACTTGTCACTGGTCACTGGTCACTGGTCACTGGTCACTGGTCACTGGTCACAGGTCAATGGTCACTTGTCACTGGACACAGGTCACTTGTCACTGGTCACTGGTCACTGGTCACTGGTCACTGGTCACAAGTCACTGGTCACTTGTCACTGGTCACTGGTCAATGGTCACTGTCGCTGGTCACTGGTCACTAGTCACTGGTCACTGGTCACTGGTCACAAGTCACTGGTCACTGGTCACTGGTCAATGGTCACTATCGCTGGTCACTTGTCACTGGTCACTGGTCACTGGTCAATGGTCACTGTCGCTGGTCACTGGTCACTAGTCACTGGTCACTGGTCACTGGTCACAAGTCACTGGTCACTGGTCACTGGTCAATGGTCACTATCGCTGGTCACTTGTCACTGGTCACTGGTCACTGGTCACTGGTCACAAGTCACTGGTCACTTGTCACTGGTCACTGGTCACTGATCACAGGTCACTGGTCACTGGTCACTGGTCACTGGTCACTGGTCAATGGTCACTGTCGCTGGTAAATGGTCACTGTCGCTGGTCACTGGTCACTGGTCACTGGTCACTGGTCACTGGTCACTGGTCACTGGTCACTGGTCACTGGTCACTGGTCACTGGTCACTGGGAACTGGTCAATGGTCACTATCGCTGGTCAATGGTCACTGTCACTGGTCACTGGTCACTGGTCACTGGTCACTGGTCAATGGTCACTGGTCACTGGACACTGGTCACTGGTCACTGGTCACTTGTCACAGGTCACTGACCACTGGTCACTGGTCACTGGTCACTGGTCACTGGGAACTGGGAACTGGTCAATGGTCACTGTCGCTGGTCACTGGTCACTGGTCACTGGTCACTGATCACTTGTCACTGGTCACTGGTCACTGGTCACTGGTCAATGGTCACTATCGCTGGTCAATGGTCACTGTCACTGGTCACTGGTCACTGGTCACTGGTCACTGGTCACTGGTCACTGGTCACTGGTCAATGGTCACTGTCGCTGGTCACTGGTCACTGGTCACTGGTCACTGGTCAATGGTCACTTGTCCCTGGGCAGTGGTCACTGGTCACTGGTCAATGGTCACTATCGCTGGTCAATGGTCACTGTCGCTGGTCACTGGTCACTGGTCACTTGTCACTGGTCACTGGTCACTGGTCACTTGTCACTGGTCAGTGGCCACTCGTCAATGGTCACTGGTCACTGGTCACTGGTCAATGGTCTCTGTCGCTGGTCACTGGTCAATGGTCTCTGTCGCTGGTCACTGGTCACGATTCGCTGGTCCCTGGTCACTGGTCACTGGTCAATGGTCACTGTCGCTGATCACTGGTCACTGGTCACTGGTCAATGGTCACTGTCGCTGGTCACTGGTCGCTGGTCACTGATCACTGGTCACTGGTCACTCGTCACTGGTCACTGGTCACTGGTCAATGGTCACTATCGCTGGTCAATGGTCCCTGTCGCTGGTCACTGGTCATTGGTCACTTGTCACGTCACTGGTCACTGGTCACTGGTCAATGGTCACTGTCGCTGGTCACTGGTCACTGGTCACTGATCACTGGTCACTGGTCACTGGTCACTGGTCACTGATCACTGGTCACTGGTCACTGGTCACTGGTCACTGGTCACTGGTCACTGGTCACTGGTCAATGGTCACTATCGCTTGTCAATGGTCACTGTCGCTGGTCACTGGTCATTGGTCACTTGTCACTGGTCACTGGTCACTGGTCACTGGTCACTGGTCACTGGTCACAGGTCAATGGTCACTGGTCACTGGACACAGGTCACTTGTCACTGGTCACTGGTCACTGGTCACTGGTCACTGGTCACTGGTCACAAGTCACTGGTCACTTGTCACTGGTCACTGGTCAATGGTCACTGTCGCTGGTCACTGGTCACTAGTCACTGGTCACTGGTCACTGGTCGCTGGTCACTGGTTACTTGTCACTGGTCAGTGGCCACTGGTCGCTGGTCACTTGTCACTGGTCACTGGTCACAAGTCACTGGTCACTGGTCACTGGTCACTGGTCAGTGGTCACTGGTCACTGGTCACTGGTCACTGGTCACTGGTCAATGGTCACTCTCGCTGGTCACTGGTCACTGGTCACTGATCACTGGTCACTGGTCACTGGTCACTGGTCACTGGTCAATGGTCACTATCGCTGGTCAATGGTCACTGTCGCTGGTTACTGGTCACTGTTCACTGGTCACTGATCACTGGTCACTGGTCACTGGTCACTGGTCACTGGTCACTGGTCACTGGTCACTGATCACTGGTCACTGGTCACTGGTCACTGGTCACTGGTCACTGGTCAATGGTCACTATCGCTGGTCAATGGTCACTGTCGCTGGTCACTGGTCATTGGTCACTTGTCACTGGTCACTGGTCACTGGTCACTGGTCACTGGTCACTGGTCACAGGTCAATGGTCACTTGCCACTGGACACAGGTCACTTGTCACTGGTCACTGGTCACTGGTCACTGGTCAATGGTCACTGGTCACTGGACACTGGTCACTGGTCACTGGTCACTTGTCACAGGTCACTGACCACTGGTCACTGGTCACTGGTCACTGGTCACTGGGAACTGGGAACTGGTCAATGGTCACTGTCGCTGGTCACTGGTCACTGGTCACTGGTCACTGATCACTTGTCACTGGTCACTGGTCACTGGTCACTGGTCAATGGTCACTATCGCTGGTCAATGGTCACTGTCACTGGTCACTGGTCACTGGTCACTGGTCACTGGTCACTGGTCACTGGTCACTGGTCAATGGTCACTGTCGCTGGTCACTGGTCACTGGTCACTGGTCACTGGTCAATGGTCACTTGTCCCTGGGCAGTGGTCACTGGTCACTGGTCAATGGTCACTATCGCTGGTCAATGGTCACTGTCGCTGGTCACTGGTCACTGGTCACTTGTCACTGGTCACTGGTCACTGGTCACTTGTCACTGGTCAGTGGCCACTCGTCAATGGTCACTGGTCACTGGTCACTGGTCAATGGTCTCTGTCGCTGGTCACTGGTCAATGGTCTCTGTCGCTGGTCACTGGTCACGATTCGCTGGTCCCTGGTCACTGGTCACTGGTCAATGGTCACTGTCGCTGATCACTGGTCACTGGTCACTGGTCAATGGTCACTGTCGCTGGTCACTGGTCGCTGGTCACTGATCACTGGTCACTGGTCACTCGTCACTGGTCACTGGTCACTGGTCAATGGTCACTATCGCTGGTCAATGGTCCCTGTCGCTGGTCACTGGTCATTGGTCACTTGTCACGTCACTGGTCACTGGTCACTGGTCAATGGTCACTGTCGCTGGTCACTGGTCACTGGTCACTGATCACTGGTCACTGGTCACTGGTCACTGGTCACTGATCACTGGTCACTGGTCACTGGTCACTGGTCACTGGTCACTGGTCACTGGTCACTGGTCACTGGTCAATGGTCACTATCGCTTGTCAATGGTCACTGTCGCTGGTCACTGGTCATTGGTCACTTGTCACTGGTCACTGGTCACTGGTCACTGGTCACTGGTCACTGGTCACTGGTCACAGGTCAATGGTCACTGGTCACTGGACACAGGTCACTTGTCACTGGTCACTGGTCACTGGTCACTGGTCACTGGTCACTGGTCACAAGTCACTGGTCACTTGTCACTGGTCACTGGTCAATGGTCACTGTCGCTGGTCACTGGTCACTAGTCACTGGTCACTGGTCACTGGTCGCTGGTCACTGGTTACTTGTCACTGGTCAGTGGCCACTGGTCGCTGGTCACTTGTCACTGGTCACTGGTCACAAGTCACTGGTCACTGGTCACTGGTCACTGGTCAGTGGTCACTGGTCACTGGTCACTGGTCACTGGTCACTGGTCAATGGTCACTCTCGCTGGTCACTGGTCACTGGTCACTGATCACTGGTCACTGGTCACTGGTCACTGGTCACTGGTCAATGGTCACTATCGCTGGTCAATGGTCACTGTCGCTGGTTACTGGTCACTGTTCACTGGTCACTGATCACTGGTCACTGGTCACTGGTCACTGGTCACTGGTCACTGGTCACTGGTCACTGATCACTGGTCACTGGTCACTGGTCACTGGTCACTGGTCACTGGTCAATGGTCACTATCGCTGGTCAATGGTCACTGTCGCTGGTCACTGGTCATTGGTCACTTGTCACTGGTCACTGGTCACTGGTCACTGGTCACTGGTCACTGGTCACAGGTCAATGGTCACTTGTCACTGGACACAGGTCACTTGTCACTGGTCACTGGTCACTGGTCACTGGTCACTGGTCACAAGTCACTGGTCACTTGTCACTGGTCACTGGTCAATGGTCACTGTCGCTGGTCACTGGTCACTAGTCACTGGTCACTGGTCACTGGTCACAAGTCACTGGTCACTGGTCACTGGTCAATGGTCACTATCGCTGGTCACTTGTCACTGGTCACTGGTCACTGGTCAATGGTCACTGTCGCTGGTCACTGGTCACTAGTCACTGGTCACTGGTCACTGGTCACAAGTCACTGGTCACTGGTCACTGGTCAATGGTCACTATCGCTGGTCACTTGTCACTGGTCACTGGTCACTGGTCACTGGTCACAAGTCACTGGTCACTTGTCACTGGTCACTGGTCACTGATCACAGGTCACTGGTCACTGGTCACTGGTCACTGGTCACTGGTCAATGGTCACTGTCGCTGGTAAATGGTCACTGTCGCTGGTCACTGGTCACTGGTCACTGGTCACTGGTCACTGGTCACTGGTCACTGGTCACTGGTCACTGGTCACTGGTCACTGGTCACTGGGAACTGGTCAATGGTCACTATCGCTGGTCAATGGTCACTGTCACTGGTCACTGGTCACTGGTCACTGGTCACTGGTCAATGGTCACTGGTCACTGGACACTGGTCACTGGTCACTGGTCACTTGTCACAGGTCACTGACCACTGGTCACTGGTCACTGGTCACTGGTCACTGGGAACTGGGAACTGGTCAATGGTCACTGTCGCTGGTCACTGGTCACTGGTCACTGGTCACTGATCACTTGTCACTGGTCACTGGTCACTGGTCACTGGTCAATGGTCACTATCGCTGGTCAATGGTCACTGTCACTGGTCACTGGTCACTGGTCACTGGTCACTGGTCACTGGTCACTGGTCACTGGTCAATGGTCACTGTCGCTGGTCACTGGTCACTTGTCACTGGTCACTGGTCAATGGTCACTTGTCCCTGGGCAGTGGTCACTGGTCACTGGTCAATGGTCACTATCGCTGGTCAATGGTCACTGTCGCTGGTCACTGGTCACTGGTCACTTGTCACTGGTCACTGGTCACTGGTCACTTGTCACTGGTCAGTGGCCACTCGTCAATGGTCACTGGTCACTGGTCACTGGTCAATGGTCTCTGTCGCTGGTCACTGGTCAATGGTCTCTGTCGCTGGTCACTGGTCACGATTCGCTGGTCCCTGGTCACTGGTCACTGGTCAATGGTCACTGTCGCTGATCACTGGTCACTGGTCACTGGTCACTGGTCACTGGTCAATGGTCACTGTCGCTGGTCACTGGTCACTGGTCACTGATCACTGGTCACTGGTCACTGGTCACTGGTCACTGGTCACTGGTCAATGGTCACTGTCGCTGGTCACTGTTCACTGGTCACTGATCACTGGTCACTGGTCACTGGTCACTGGTCACTGGTCACTGGTCACTGGTCACTGATCACTGGTCACTGGTCACTGGTCACTGGTCACTGGTCACTGGTCAATGGTCACTATCGCTGGTCAATGGTCACTGTCGCTGGTCACTGGTCATTGGTCACTTGTCACTGGTCACTGGTCACTGGTCACTGGTCACTGGTCACTGGTCACACGTCAATGGTCACTTGTCACTGGACACAGGTCACTTGTCACTGGTCACTGGTCACTGGTCACTGGTCACTGGTCACAAGTCACTGGTCACTTGTCACTGGTCACTGGTCAATGGTCACTGTCGCTGGTCACTGGTCACTAGTCACTGGTCACTGGTCACTGGTCACAAGTCACTGGTCACTGGTCACTGGTCAATGGTCACTATCGCTGGTCACTTGTCACTGGTCACTGGTCACTGGTCACTGGTCACAAGTCACTGGTCACTTGTCACTGGTCACTGGTCACTGATCACAGGTCACTGGTCACTGGTCACTGGTCACTGGTCACTGGTCAATGGTCACTGTCGCTGGTAAATGGTCACTGTCGATGGTCACTGGTCACTGGTCACTGGTCACTGGTCACTGGTCACTGGTCACTGGTCACTGGTCACTGGTCACTGGTCACTGGGAACTGGTCAATGGTCACTATCGCTGGTCAATGGTCACTGTCACTGGTCACTGGTCACTGGTCACTGGTCACTGGTCAATGGTCACTGGTCACTGGACACTGGTCACTGGTCACTGGTCACTTGTCACAGGTCACTGACCACTGGTCACTGGTCACTGGTCACTGGTCACTGGGAACTGGGAACTGGTCAATGGTCACTGTCGCTGGTCACTGGTCACTGGTCACTGGTCACTGATCACTTGTCACTGGTCACTGGTCACTGGTCACTGGTCAATGGTCACTATCGCTGGTCAATGGTCACTGTCACTGGTCACTGGTCACTGGTCACTGGTCACTGGTCACTGGTCACTGGTCACTGGTCAATGGTCACTGTCGCTGGTCACTGGTCACTGGTCACTGGTCACTGGTCAATGGTCACTTGTCCCTGGGCAGTGGTCACTGGTCACTGGTCAATGGTCACTATCGCTGGTCAATGGTCACTGTCGCTGGTCACTGGTCACTGGTCACTTGTCACTGGTCACTGGTCACTGGTCACTTGTCACTGGTCAGTGGCCACTCGTCAATGGTCACTGGTCACTGGTCACTGGTCAATGGTCTCTGTCGCTGGTCACTGGTCAATGGTCTCTGTCGCTGGTCACTGGTCACGATTCGCTGGTCCCTGGTCACTGGTCACTGGTCAATGGTCACTGTCGCTGATCACTGGTCACTGGTCACTGGTCAATGGTCACTGTCGCTGGTCACTGGTCGCTGGTCACTGATCACTGGTCACTGGTCACTCGTCACTGGTCACTGGTCACTGGTCAATGGTCACTATCGCTGGTCAATGGTCCCTGTCGCTGGTCACTGGTCATTGGTCACTTGTCACGTCACTGGTCACTGGTCACTGGTCAATGGTCACTGTCGCTGGTCACTGGTCACTGGTCACTGATCACTGGTCACTGGTCACTGGTCACTGGTCACTTGTCACTGGTCACTGGTCAATGGTCACTGTCGCTGGTCACTGGTCACTAGTCACTGGTCACTGGTCACTGGTCGCTGGTCACTGGTTACTTGTCACTGGTCAGTGGCCACTGGTCGCTGGTCACTTGTCACTGGTCACTGGTCACAAGTCACTGGTCACTGGTCACTGGTCACTGGTCAGTGGTCACTGGTCACTGGTCACTGGTCACTGGTCACTGGTCAATGGTCACTCTCGCTGGTCACTGGTCACTGGTCACTGATCACTGGTCACTGGTCACTGGTCACTGGTCACTGGTCAATGGTCACTATCGCTGGTCAATGGTCACTGTCGCTGGTTACTGGTCACTGTTCACTGGTCACTGATCACTGGTCACTGGTCACTGGTCACTGGTCACTGGTCACTGGTCACTGGTCACTGATCACTGGTCACTGGTCACTGGTCACTGGTCACTGGTCACTGGTCAATGGTCACTATCGCTGGTCAATGGTCACTGTCGCTGGTCACTGGTCATTGGTCACTTGTCACTGGTCACTGGTCACTGGTCACTGGTCACTGGTCACTGGTCACAGGTCAATGGTCACTTGTCACTGGACACAGGTCACTTGTCACTGGTCACTGGTCACTGGTCACTGGTCACTGGTCACAAGTCACTGGTCACTTGTCACTGGTCACTGGTCAATGGTCACTGTCGCTGGTCACTGGTCACTAGTCACTGGTCACTGGTCACTGGTCACAAGTCACTGGTCACTGGTCACTGGTCAATGGTCACTATCGCTGGTCACTTGTCACTGGTCACTGGTCACTGGTCAATGGTCACTGTCGCTGGTCACTGGTCACTAGTCACTGGTCACTGGTCACTGGTCACAAGTCACTGGTCACTGGTCACTGGTCAATGGTCACTATCGCTGGTCACTTGTCACTGGTCACTGGTCACTGGTCACTGGTCACAAGTCACTGGTCACTTGTCACTGGTCACTGGTCACTGATCACAGGTCACTGGTCACTGGTCACTGGTCACTGGTCACTGGTCAATGGTCACTGTCGCTGGTAAATGGTCACTGTCGCTGGTCACTGGTCACTGGTCACTGGTCACTGGTCACTGGTCACTGGTCACTGGTCACTGGTCACTGGTCACTGGTCACTGGTCACTGGGAACTGGTCAATGGTCACTATCGCTGGTCAATGGTCACTGTCACTGGTCACTGGTCACTGGTCACTGGTCACTGGTCAATGGTCACTGGTCACTGGACACTGGTCACTGGTCACTGGTCACTTGTCACAGGTCACTGACCACTGGTCACTGGTCACTGGTCACTGGTCACTGGGAACTGGGAACTGGTCAATGGTCACTGTCGCTGGTCACTGGTCACTGGTCACTGGTCACTGATCACTTGTCACTGGTCACTGGTCACTGGTCACTGGTCAATGGTCACTATCGCTGGTCAATGGTCACTGTCACTGGTCACTGGTCACTGGTCACTGGTCACTGGTCACTGGTCACTGGTCACTGGTCAATGGTCACTGTCGCTGGTCACTGGTCACTGGTCACTGGTCACTGGTCAATGGTCACTTGTCCCTGGGCAGTGGTCACTGGTCACTGGTCAATGGTCACTATCGCTGGTCAATGGTCACTGTCGCTGGTCACTGGTCACTGGTCACTTGTCACTGGTCACTGGTCACTGGTCACTTGTCACTGGTCAGTGGCCACTCGTCAATGGTCACTGGTCACTGGTCACTGGTCAATGGTCTCTGTCGCTGGTCACTGGTCAATGGTCTCTGTCGCTGGTCACTGGTCACGATTCGCTGGTCCCTGGTCACTGGTCACTGGTCAATGGTCACTGTCGCTGATCACTGGTCACTGGTCACTGGTCAATGGTCACTGTCGCTGGTCACTGGTCGCTGGTCACTGATCACTGGTCACTGGTCACTCGTCACTGGTCACTGGTCACTGGTCAATGGTCACTATCGCTGGTCAATGGTCCCTGTCGCTGGTCACTGGTCATTGGTCACTTGTCACGTCACTGGTCACTGGTCACTGGTCAATGGTCACTGTCGCTGGTCACTGGTCACTGGTCACTGATCACTGGTCACTGGTCACTGGTCACTGGTCACTGATCACTGGTCACTGGTCACTGGTCACTGGTCACTGGTCACTGGTCACTGGTCACTGGTCAATGGTCACTATCGCTTGTCAATGGTCACTGTCGCTGGTCACTGGTCATTGGTCACTTGTCACTGGTCACTGGTCACTGGTCACTGGTCACTGGTCACTGGTCACAGGTCAATGGTCACTGGTCACTGGACACAGGTCACTTGTCACTGGTCACTGGTCACTGGTCACTGGTCACTGGTCACTGGTCACAAGTCACTGGTCACTTGTCACTGGTCACTGGTCAATGGTCACTGTCGCTGGTCACTGGTCACTAGTCACTGGTCACTGGTCACTGGTCGCTGGTCACTGGTTACTTGTCACTGGTCAGTGGCCACTGGTCGCTGGTCACTTGTCACTGGTCACTGGTCACAAGTCACTGGTCACTGGTCACTGGTCACTGGTCAGTGGTCACTGGTCACTGGTCACTGGTCACTGGTCACTGGTCAATGGTCACTCTCGCTGGTCACTGGTCACTGGTCACTGATCACTGGTCACTGGTCACTGGTCACTGGTCACTGGTCAATGGTCACTATCGCTGGTCAATGGTCACTGTCGCTGGTTACTGGTCACTGTTCACTGGTCACTGATCACTGGTCACTGGTCACTGGTCACTGGTCACTGGTCACTGGTCACTGGTCACTGATCACTGGTCACTGGTCACTGGTCACTGGTCACTGGTCACTGGTCAATGGTCACTATCGCTGGTCAATGGTCACTGTCGCTGGTCACTGGTCATTGGTCACTTGTCACTGGTCACTGGTCACTGGTCACTGGTCACTGGTCACTGGTCACAGGTCAATGGTCACTTGCCACTGGACACAGGTCACTTGTCACTGGTCACTGGTCACTGGTCACTGGTCAATGGTCACTGGTCACTGGACACTGGTCACTGGTCACTGGTCACTTGTCACAGGTCACTGACCACTGGTCACTGGTCACTGGTCACTGGTCACTGGGAACTGGGAACTGGTCAATGGTCACTGTCGCTGGTCACTGGTCACTGGTCACTGGTCACTGATCACTTGTCACTGGTCACTGGTCACTGGTCACTGGTCAATGGTCACTATCGCTGGTCAATGGTCACTGTCACTGGTCACTGGTCACTGGTCACTGGTCACTGGTCACTGGTCACTGGTCACTGGTCAATGGTCACTGTCGCTGGTCACTGGTCACTGGTCACTGGTCACTGGTCAATGGTCACTTGTCCCTGGGCAGTGGTCACTGGTCACTGGTCAATGGTCACTATCGCTGGTCAATGGTCACTGTCGCTGGTCACTGGTCACTGGTCACTTGTCACTGGTCACTGGTCACTGGTCACTTGTCACTGGTCAGTGGCCACTCGTCAATGGTCACTGGTCACTGGTCACTGGTCAATGGTCTCTGTCGCTGGTCACTGGTCAATGGTCTCTGTCGCTGGTCACTGGTCACGATTCGCTGGTCCCTGGTCACTGGTCACTGGTCAATGGTCACTGTCGCTGATCACTGGTCACTGGTCACTGGTCAATGGTCACTGTCGCTGGTCACTGGTCGCTGGTCACTGATCACTGGTCACTGGTCACTCGTCACTGGTCACTGGTCACTGGTCAATGGTCACTATCGCTGGTCAATGGTCCCTGTCGCTGGTCACTGGTCATTGGTCACTTGTCACGTCACTGGTCACTGGTCACTGGTCAATGGTCACTGTCGCTGGTCACTGGTCACTGGTCACTGATCACTGGTCACTGGTCACTGGTCACTGGTCACTGATCACTGGTCACTGGTCACTGGTCACTGGTCACTGGTCACTGGTCACTGGTCACTGGTCACTGGTCAATGGTCACTATCGCTTGTCAATGGTCACTGTCGCTGGTCACTGGTCATTGGTCACTTGTCACTGGTCACTGGTCACTGGTCACTGGTCACTGGTCACTGGTCACTGGTCACAGGTCAATGGTCACTGGTCACTGGACACAGGTCACTTGTCACTGGTCACTGGTCACTGGTCACTGGTCACTGGTCACTGGTCACAAGTCACTGGTCACTTGTCACTGGTCACTGGTCAATGGTCACTGTCGCTGGTCACTGGTCACTAGTCACTGGTCACTGGTCACTGGTCGCTGGTCACTGGTTACTTGTCACTGGTCAGTGGCCACTGGTCGCTGGTCACTTGTCACTGGTCACTGGTCACAAGTCACTGGTCACTGGTCACTGGTCACTGGTCAGTGGTCACTGGTCACTGGTCACTGGTCACTGGTCACTGGTCAATGGTCACTCTCGCTGGTCACTGGTCACTGGTCACTGATCACTGGTCACTGGTCACTGGTCACTGGTCACTGGTCAATGGTCACTATCGCTGGTCAATGGTCACTGTCGCTGGTTACTGGTCACTGTTCACTGGTCACTGATCACTGGTCACTGGTCACTGGTCACTGGTCACTGGTCACTGGTCACTGGTCACTGATCACTGGTCACTGGTCACTGGTCACTGGTCACTGGTCACTGGTCAATGGTCACTATCGCTGGTCAATGGTCACTGTCGCTGGTCACTGGTCATTGGTCACTTGTCACTGGTCACTGGTCACTGGTCACTGGTCACTGGTCACTGGTCACAGGTCAATGGTCACTTGTCACTGGACACAGGTCACTTGTCACTGGTCACTGGTCACTGGTCACTGGTCACTGGTCACAAGTCACTGGTCACTTGTCACTGGTCACTGGTCAATGGTCACTGTCGCTGGTCACTGGTCACTAGTCACTGGTCACTGGTCACTGGTCACAAGTCACTGGTCACTGGTCACTGGTCAATGGTCACTATCGCTGGTCACTTGTCACTGGTCACTGGTCACTGGTCAATGGTCACTGTCGCTGGTCACTGGTCACTAGTCACTGGTCACTGGTCACTGGTCACAAGTCACTGGTCACTGGTCACTGGTCAATGGTCACTATCGCTGGTCACTTGTCACTGGTCACTGGTCACTGGTCACTGGTCACAAGTCACTGGTCACTTGTCACTGGTCACTGGTCACTGATCACAGGTCACTGGTCACTGGTCACTGGTCACTGGTCACTGGTCAATGGTCACTGTCGCTGGTAAATGGTCACTGTCGCTGGTCACTGGTCACTGGTCACTGGTCACTGGTCACTGGTCACTGGTCACTGGTCACTGGTCACTGGTCACTGGTCACTGGTCACTGGGAACTGGTCAATGGTCACTATCGCTGGTCAATGGTCACTGTCACTGGTCACTGGTCACTGGTCACTGGTCACTGGTCAATGGTCACTGGTCACTGGACACTGGTCACTGGTCACTGGTCACTTGTCACAGGTCACTGACCACTGGTCACTGGTCACTGGTCACTGGTCACTGGGAACTGGGAACTGGTCAATGGTCACTGTCGCTGGTCACTGGTCACTGGTCACTGGTCACTGATCACTTGTCACTGGTCACTGGTCACTGGTCACTGGTCAATGGTCACTATCGCTGGTCAATGGTCACTGTCACTGGTCACTGGTCACTGGTCACTGGTCACTGGTCACTGGTCACTGGTCACTGGTCAATGGTCACTGTCGCTGGTCACTGGTCACTTGTCACTGGTCACTGGTCAATGGTCACTTGTCCCTGGGCAGTGGTCACTGGTCACTGGTCAATGGTCACTATCGCTGGTCAATGGTCACTGTCGCTGGTCACTGGTCACTGGTCACTTGTCACTGGTCACTGGTCACTGGTCACTTGTCACTGGTCAGTGGCCACTCGTCAATGGTCACTGGTCACTGGTCACTGGTCAATGGTCTCTGTCGCTGGTCACTGGTCAATGGTCTCTGTCGCTGGTCACTGGTCACGATTCGCTGGTCCCTGGTCACTGGTCACTGGTCAATGGTCACTGTCGCTGATCACTGGTCACTGGTCACTGGTCAATGGTCACTGTCGCTGGTCACTGGTCGCTGGTCACTGATCACTGGTCACTGGTCACTCGTCACTGGTCACTGGTCACTGGTCAATGGTCACTATCGCTGGTCAATGGTCCCTGTCGCTGGTCACTGGTCATTGGTCACTTGTCACGTCACTGGTCACTGGTCACTGGTCAATGGTCACTGTCGCTGGTCACTGGTCACTGGTCACTGATCACTGGTCACTGGTCACTGGTCACTGGTCACTGATCACTGGTCACTGGTCACTGGTCACTGGTCACTGGTCACTGGTCACTGGTCACTGGTCACTGGTCAATGGTCACTATCGCTTGTCAATGGTCACTGTCGCTGGTCACTGGTCATTGGTCACTTGTCACTGGTCACTGGTCACTGGTCACTGGTCACTGGTCACTGGTCACAGGTCAATGGTCACTGGTCACTGGACACAGGTCACTTGTCACTGGTCACTGGTCACTGGTCACTGGTCACTGGTCACTGGTCACAAGTCACTGGTCACTTGTCACTGGTCACTGGTTAATGGTCACTGTCGCTGGTCACTGGTCACTAGTCACTGGTCACTGGTCACTGGTCGCTGGTCACTGGTTACTTGTCACTGGTCAGTGGCCACTGGTCGCTGGTCACTTGTCACTGGTCACTGGTCACAAGTCACTGGTCACTGGTCACTGGTCACTGGTCAGTGGTCACTGGTCACTGGTCACTGGTCACTGGTCACTGGTCAATGGTCACTCTCGCTGGTCACTGGTCACTGGTCACTGATCACTGGTCACTGGTCACTGGTCACTGGTCACTGGTCAATGGTCACTATCGCTGGTCAATGGTCACTGTCGCTGGTTACTGGTCACTGTTCACTGGTCACTGATCACTGGTCACTGGTCACTGGTCACTGGTCACTGGTCACTGGTCACTGGTCACTGATCACTGGTCACTGGTCACTGGTCACTGGTCACTGGTCACTGGTCAATGGTCACTATCGCTGGTCAATGGTCACTGTCGCTGGTCACTGGTCATTGGTCACTTGTCACTGGTCACTGGTCACTGGTCACTGGTCACTGGTCACTGGTCACAGGTCAATGGTCACTTGCCACTGGACACAGGTCACTTGTCACTGGTCACTGGTCACTGGTCACTGGTCACTGGTCACAAGTCACTGGTCACTTGTCACTGGTCACTGGTCAATGGTCACTGTCGCTGGTCACTGGTCACTAGTCACTGGTCACTGGTCACTGGTCACAAGTCACTGGTCACTGGTCACTGGTCAATGGTCACTATCGCTGGTCACTTGTCACTGGTCACTGGTCACTGGTCACTGGTCACAAGTCACTGGTCACTTGTCACTGGTCACTGGTCACTGATCACAGGTCACTGGTCACTGGTCACTGGTCACTGGTCACTGTTCAATGGTCACTGTCGCTGGTAAATGGTCACTGTCGCTGGTCACTGGTCACTGGTCACTGGTCACTGGTCACTGGTCACTGGTCACTGGTCACTGGTCACTGGTCACTGGTCACTGGGAACTGGTCAATGGTCACTATCGCTGGTCAATGGTCACTGTCACTGGTCACTGGTCACTGGTCACTGGTCACTGGTCACTGGTCAATGGTCACTTGTCCCTGGGCAGTGGTCACTGGTCACTGGTCAATGGTCACTATCGCTGGTCAATGGTCACTGTCGCTGGTCACTGGTCACTGGTCACTTGTCACTGGTCACTGGTCACTGGTCACTTGTCACTGGTCAGTGGCCACTCGTCAATGGTCACTGGTCACTGGTCACTGGTCAATGGTCTCTGTCGCTGGTCACTGGTCAATGGTCTCTGTCGCTGGTCACTGGTCACGATTCGCTGGTCCCTGGTCACTGGTCACTGGTCAATGGTCACTGTCGCTGATCACTGGTCACTGGTCACTGGTCAATGGTCACTGTCGCTGGTCACTGGTCGCTGGTCACTGATCACTGGTCACTGGTCACTCGTCACTGGTCACTGGTCACTGGTCAATGGTCACTATCGCTGGTCAATGGTCCCTGTCGCTGGTCACTGGTCATTGGTCACTTGTCACGTCACTGGTCACTGGTCACTGGTCAATGGTCACTGTCGCTGGTCACTGGTCACTGGTCACTGATCACTGGTCACTGGTCACTGGTCACTGGTCACTGATCACTGGTCACTGGTCACTGGTCACTGGTCACTGGTCACTGGTCACTGGTCACTGGTCACTGGTCAATGGTCACTATCGCTTGTCAATGGTCACTGTCGCTGGTCACTGGTCATTGGTCACTTGTCACTGGTCACTGGTCACTGGTCACTGGTCACTGGTCACTGGTCACAGGTCAATGGTCACTGGTCACTGGACACAGGTCACTTGTCACTGGTCACTGGTCACTGGTCACTGGTCACTGGTCACTGGTCACAAGTCACTGGTCACTTGTCACTGGTCACTGGTCAATGGTCACTGTCGCTGGTCACTGGTCACTAGTCACTGGTCACTGGTCACTGGTCGCTGGTCACTGGTTACTTGTCACTGGTCAGTGGCCACTGGTCGCTGGTCACTTGTCACTGGTCACTGGTCACAAGTCACTGGTCACTGGTCACTGGTCACTGGTCAGTGGTCACTGGTCACTGGTCACTGGTCACTGGTCACTGGTCAATGGTCACTCTCGCTGGTCACTGGTCACTGGTCACTGATCACTGGTCACTGGTCACTGGTCACTGGTCACTGGTCAATGGTCACTATCGCTGGTCAATGGTCACTGTCGCTGGTTACTGGTCACTGTTCACTGGTCACTGATCACTGGTCACTGGTCACTGGTCACTGGTCACTGGTCACTGGTCACTGGTCACTGATCACTGGTCACTGGTCACTGGTCACTGGTCACTGGTCACTGGTCAATGGTCACTATCGCTGGTCAATGGTCACTGTCGCTGGTCACTGGTCATTGGTCACTTGTCACTGGTCACTGGTCACTGGTCACTGGTCACTGGTCACTGGTCACAGGTCAATGGTCACTTGTCACTGGACACAGGTCACTTGTCACTGGTCACTGGTCACTGGTCACTGGTCACTGGTCACAAGTCACTGGTCACTTGTCACTGGTCACTGGTCAATGGTCACTGTCGCTGGTCACTGGTCACTAGTCACTGGTCACTGGTCACTGGTCACAAGTCACTGGTCACTGGTCACTGGTCAATGGTCACTATCGCTGGTCACTTGTCACTGGTCACTGGTCACTGGTCACTGGTCACAAGTCACTGGTCACTTGTCACTGGTCACTGGTCACTGATCACAGGTCACTGGTCACTGGTCACTGGTCACTGGTCACTGGTCACTGGTCACTGGTCACTGGTCACTGGTCACTGGTCACTGGTCACTGGTCACTGGTCACTGGGAACTGGTCAATGGTCACTATCGCTGGTCAATGGTCACTGTCACTGGTCACTGGTCACTGGTCACTGGTCACTGGTCAATGGTCACAGGTCAATGGTCACTGGTCACTGGACACTGGTCAATGGTCACTGTCGCTGGTCACTGGTCACTGGTCACTGGTCACTGGTCAATGGTCACTTGTCCCTGGGCAGTGGTCACTGGTCACTGGTCAATGGTCACTATCGCTGGTCAATGGTCACTGTCGCTGGTCACTGGTCACTGGTCACTTGTCACTGGTCACTGGTCACTGGTCACTTGTCACTGGTCAGTGGCCACTCGTCAATGGTCACTGGTCACTGGTCACTGGTCAATGGTCTCTGTCGCTGGTCACTGGTCAATGGTCTCTGTCGCTGGTCACTGGTCACGATTCGCTGGTCCCTGGTCACTGGTCACTGGTCAATGGTCACTGTCGCTGATCACTGGTCACTGGTCACTGGTCAATGGTCACTGTCGCTGGTCACTGGTCGCTGGTCACTGATCACTGGTCACTGGTCACTCGTCACTGGTCACTGGTCACTGGTCAATGGTCACTATCGCTGGTCAATGGTCCCTGTCGCTGGTCACTGGTCATTGGTCACTTGTCACGTCACTGGTCACTGGTCACTGGTCAATGGTCACTGTCGCTGGTCACTGGTCACTGGTCACTGATCACTGGTCACTGGTCACTGGTCACTGGTCACTGATCACTGGTCACTGGTCACTGGTCACTGGTCACTGGTCACTGGTCACTGGTCACTGGTCACTGGTCAATGGTCACTATCGCTTGTCAATGGTCACTGTCGCTGGTCACTGGTCATTGGTCACTTGTCACTGGTCACTGGTCACTGGTCACTGGTCACTGGTCACTGGTCACAGGTCAATGGTCACTGGTCACTGGACACAGGTCACTTGTCACTGGTCACTGGTCACTGGTCACTGGTCACTGGTCACAAGTCACTGGTCACTTGTCACTGGTCACTGGTCAATGGTCACTGTCGCTGGTCACTGGTCACTAGTCACTGGTCACTGGTCACTGGTCGCTGGTCACTGGTTACTTGTCACTGGTCAGTGGCCACTGGTCGCTGGTCACTTGTCACTGGTCACTGGTCACAAGTCACTGGTCACTGGTCACTGGTCACTGGTCAGTGGTCACTGGTCACTGGTCACTGGTCACTGGTCACTGGTCAATGGTCACTCTCGCTGGTCACTGGTCACTGGTCACTGATCACTGGTCACTGGTCACTGGTCACTGGTCACTGGTCAATGGTCACTATCGCTGATCAATGGTCACTGTCGCTGGTTACTGGTCACTGTTCACTGGTCACTGATCACTGGTCACTGGTCACTGGTCACTGGTCACTGGTCACTGGTCACTGGTCACTGATCACTGGTCACTGGTCACTGGTCACTGGTCACTGGTCACTGGTCAATGGTCACTATCGCTGGTCAATGGTCACTGTCGCTGGTCACTGGTCATTGGTCACTTGTCACTGGTCACTGGTCACTGGTCACTGGTCACTGGTCACTGGTCACAGGTCAATGGTCACTTGTCACTGGACACAGGTCACTTGTCACTGGTCACTGGTCACTGGTCACTGGTCACTGGTCACAAGTCACTGGTCACTTGTCACTGGTCACTGGTCAATGGTCACTGTCGCTGGTCACTGGTCACTAGTCACTGGTCACTGGTCACTGGTCACAAGTCACTGGTCACTGGTCACTGGTCAATGGTCACTATCGCTGGTCACTTGTCACTGGTCACTGGTCACTGGTCACTGGTCACAAGTCACTGGTCACTTGTCACTGGTCACTGGTCACTGATCACAGGTCACTGGTCACTGGTCACTGGTCACTGGTCACTGGTCAATGGTCACTGTCGCTGGTAAATGGTCACTGTCGCTGGTCACTGGTCACTGGTCACTGGTCACTGGTCACTGGTCACTGGTCACTGGTCACTGGTCACTGGTCACTGGTCACTGGGAACTGGTCAATGGTCACTATCGCTGGTCAATGGTCACTGTCACTGGTCACTGGTCACTGGTCACTGGTCACTGGTCACTGGTCACTGGTCACTGGTCACAGGTCAATGGTCACTGGTCACTGGACACTGGTCACTGGTCACTGGTCACTTGTCACAGGTCACTGACCACTGGTCACTGGTCACTGGTCACTGGTCACTGGGAACTGGGAACTGGTCAATGGTCACTGTCGCTGGTCACTGGTCACTGGTCACTGATCACTTGTCACTGGTCACTGGTCACTGGTCACTGGTCAATGGTCACTATCGCTGGTCAATGGTCACTGTCACTGGTCACTGGTCACTGGTCACTGGTCACTGGTCACTGGTCAATGGTCACTGTCGCTGGTCACTGGTCACTGGTCACTGGTCACTGGTCAATGGTCACTTGTCCCTGGGCAGTGGTCACTGGTCACTAGTCAATGGTCACTATCGCTGGTCAATGGTCACTGTCGCTGGTCACTGGTCACTGGTCACTTGTCACTGGTCACTGGTCACTGGTCACTTGTCACTGGTCAGTGGCCACTCGTCAATGGTCACTGGTCACTGGTCACTGGTCAATGGTCTCTGTCGCTGGTCACTGGTCAATGGTCTCTGTCGCTGGTCACTGGTCACGATTCGCTGGTCCCTGGTCACTGGTCACTGGTCAATGGTCACTGTCGCTGATCACTGGTCACTGGTCACTGGTCAATGGTCACTGTCGCTGGTCACTGGTCGCTGGTCACTGATCACTGGTCACTGGTCACTCGTCACTGGTCACTGGTCACTGGTCAATGGTCACTATCGCTGGTCAATGGTCCCTGTCGCTGGTTACTGGTCACTGGTCACTTGTCACTGGTCACTGGTCACTGGTGACTGGTCACTGGTCAATGGTCACTGTCGCTGGTCACTGGTCACTGGTCACTGGTCAATGGTCACTGGTCACTGGTCACTGGTCAATGGTCACTATCGCTGGTCAATGGTCATTGTCGCTGGTCACTGGTCATTGGTCACTTGTCACTGGTCACTGGTCACTGGTCACTGGTCGTCACTGGTCACAGGACAATGGTCACTGGTCACTGGTCACTGGTCAATGGTCACTATCGCTGGTCAATGGTAACTTGTCACTGGGCAGTGGTCAATGGTCACTGGTCACTGGTCACTGGTCACTGGTCACTGGTCACAGGTCAATGGTCACTGGTCACTGGACACAGGTCACTGGTCACTGGTCACTGGTCACTGGTCACTTGTCACTGGTCACTGGTCAATGGTCACTGGCCACTGGTCACTGGTCACTGGTCAATGGTCACTTTCGCTGGTCAATGGTCACTGTCGCTGGTAAACGGTCACTGTCGCTGGTCACTGGTCACTGGTCACTGGTCACTTGTCACTGGTCACTGGTCAATTGTCACTGTCGCTGGTCACTGGTCACTAGTCACTGGTCACTGGTCACTGGTCGCTGGTCACTGGTTACTTGTCACTGGTCAGTGGCCACTGGTCGCTGGTCACTTGTCACTGGTCACTGGTCACTGGTCACAAGTCACTGGTCACTGGTCACTGGTCACTGGTCAGTGGTCACTGGTCACTGGTCACTGGTCACTGGTCACTGGTCAATGGTCACTGTCGCTGGTCACTGGTCACTGGTCACTGATCACTGGTCACTGGTCACTGGTCAATGGTCACTATCGCTGGTCAATGGTCACTGTCGCTGGTTACTGGTCACTGGTCACTTGTCACTGGTCACTGGTCACTGGTCACTGGTCACAGGTCAATGGTCACTGTCGCTGGTCACTGGTCACTGGTCACTGGTCAATGGTCACTGGTCACTGGTCACTGGTCAATGGTCACTATCGCTGGTCAATGGTCATTGTCGCTGGTCACTGGTCATTGGTCACTTGTCACTGGTCACTGGTCACTGGTCACTGGTCGTCACTGGTCACAGGTCAATGGTCACTGGTCACTGGTCACTGGTCAATGGTCACTATCGCTGGTCAATGGTAACTTGTCACTGGGCAGTGGTCAATGGTCACTGGTCACTGGTCACTGGTCACTGGTCACTGGTCACAGGTCAATGGTCACTGGTCACTGGACACAGGTCACTGGTCACTGGTCACTGGTCACTGGTCAATGGTCACTGTCGCTGATCACTGGTCACTGGTCACTGGTCAATGGTCACTGTCGCTGGTCACTGGTCGCTGGTCACTGATCACTGGTCACTGGTGACTGGTCACTGGTCACTGGTCACTGGTCAATGGTCACTATCGCTGGTCAATGGTCCCTGCCGCTGGTCACTGGTCAATGGTCACTTGTCACTGGTCACTGGTCACTGGTCACTGGTCAATGGTCACTGTCGCTGGTCACTGGTCACTGGTCACTGATCACTGGTCACTGGTCACTGGTCACTGGTCACTGATCACTGGTCACTGGTCACTGGTCACTGGTCACTGGTCACTGGTCACTGGTCACTGGTCAATGGTCACTATCGCTGGTCAATGGTCACTGTCGCTGGTCACTGGTCATTGGTCACTTGTCACTGGTCACTGGTCACTTGTCACTGGTCACTGGTCACGGTCACTGGTCACTGGTCAATGGTCACTGTCGCTGGTCACTGGTCACTGGTCATTGGTCACTTGTCACTGGTCACTGGTCACTGGTCAATGGTCACTGTCGCTGGTCACTGGTCACTGGTCACTGGTCACTGGTCACTGGTCAATGGTCACTATCGCTGGTCAATGGTCACTGTCGCTGGTCACTGGTCATTGGTCACTTGTCACTGGTCACTGGTCACTGGTCACTGGTCAATGGTCACTGTCGCTGGTCACTGGTCACTGGTCACTGATCACTGGTCACTGGTCACTTGTCACTGGTCAATGGTCACTGTCGCTGGTCAATGGTCACTGTCGCTGGTCACTGGTCACTGGTCACTGGTCACTGGTCACTTGTCACTGGTCAGTGGCCACTGGTCGCTGGTCACTTGTCACTGGTCACTTGTCACTGGTCAATGGTCACTATCGCTGGTCAATGGTCGCTGTCGCTGGTCACTGGTCATTGGTCACTTGTCACTGGTCACTGGTCACTGGTCAATGGTCACTGTCGCTGGTCACTGGTCACTGGTCACTGATCACTGGTCCCTGGTCACTGGTCACTGGTCACTGGTCACTGGTCACTGGTCACTTTTCCCTGGGCAGTGGTCACTGGTCACTGGTCAATGGTCACTATCGCTGGTCAATGGTCACTGTCGCTGGTCACTGGTCACTGGTCACTGGTCAATGGTCACTGTCGCTGGTCACTGGTCACTGGTCTCTGGTCACTGGTCACTGGTCACTGGTCAATTGTCACTGTCGCTGGTCACTGGTCACTGGTCACTGGTCACTGGTCACTGGTCAGAAGTCACTGGTCACTGGTCACTGGTCACTGGTCACTGATCACTGGTCACTGGTCACTGGTCACTGGTCACTGGTCACTGGTCACTGGTCACTGATCACTGGTCACTGGTCACTGGTCACTGGTCACTGGTCACTGGTCAATTGTCACTATCGCTGGTCAATGGTCACTGTCGCTGGTCACTGGTCATTGGTCACTTGTCACTGGTCACTGGTCACTGGTCACTGGTCACTGGTCACTGGTCACAGGTCAATGGTCACTTGTCACTGGACACAGGTCACTTGTCACTGGTCACTGGTCACTGGTCACTGGTCACTGGTCACAAGTCACTGGTCACTTGTCACTGGTCACTGGTCAATGGTCACTGTCGCTGGTCACTGGTCACTAGTCACTGGTCACTGGTCACTGGTCACAAGTCACTGGTCACTGGTCACTGGTCAATGGTCACTATCGCTGGTCACTTGTCACTGGTCACTGGTCACTGGTCACTGGTCACAAGTCACTGGTCACTTGTCACTGGTCACTGGTCACTGATCACAGGTCACTGGTCACTGGTCACTGGTCACTGGTCACTGGTCAATGGTCACTGTCGCTGGTAAATGGTCACTGGTCACTGGTCACTGGTCACTGGTCACTGGTCACTGGTCACTGGTCACTGGTCACTGGTCACTGGGAACTGGTCAATGGTCACTATCGCTGGTCAATGGTCACTGTCACTGGTCACTGGTCACTGGTCACTGGTCACTGGTCACTGGTCACAGGTCAATGGTCACTGGTCACTGGACACTGGTCACTGGTCACTGGTCACTGGTCACTGGTCACTGGTCACTGGTCAATGGTCACTATCGCTGGTCAATGGTCACTGTCGCTGGTCACTGGTCATTGGTCACTTGTCACTGGTCACTGGTCACTTGTCACTGGTCACTGGTCACGGTCACTGGTCACTGGTCAATGGTCACTGTCGCTGGTCACTGGTCACTGGTCACTGGTCATTGGTCACTTGTCACTGGTCACTGGTCACTGGTCAATGGTCACTGTCGCTGGTCACTTGTCACTGGTCACTGGTCACTGGTCACTGGTCAATGGTCACTATCGCTGGTCAATGGTCACTGTCGCTGGTCACTGGTCATTGGTCACTTGTCACTGGTCACTGGTCACTGGTCACTGGTCAATGGTCACTGTCGCTGGTCACTGGTCACTGGTCACTGATCACTGGTCACTGGTCACTTGTCACTGGTCAATGGTCACTGTCGCTGGTCAATGGTCACTGTCGCTGGTCACTGGTCACTGGTCACTGGTCACTGGTCACTTGTCACTGGTCAGTGGCCACTGGTCGCTGGTCACTTGTCACTGGTCACTTGTCACTGGTCAATGGTCACTATCGCTGGTCAATGGTCGCTGTCGCTGGTCACTGGTCATTGGTCACTTGTCACTGGTCACTGGTCACTTGTCACTGGTCACTGGTCACGGTCACTGGTCACTGGTCAATGGTCACTGTCGCTGGTCACTGGTCACTGGTCACTGGTCATTGGTCACTTGTCACTGGTCACTGGTCACTGGTCAATGGTCACTGTCGCTGGTCACTGGTCACTGGTCACTGGTCACTGGTCACTGGTCAATGGTCACTATCGCTGGTCAATGGTCACTGTCGCTGGTCACTGGTCATTGGTCACTTGTCACTGGTCACTGGTCACTGGTCACTGGTCAATGGTCACTGTCGCTGGTCACTGGTCACTGGTCACTGATCACTGGTCACTGGTCACTTGTCACTGGTCAATGGTCACTGTCGCTGGTCAATGGTCACTGTCGCTGGTCACTGGTCACTGGTCACTGGTCACTGGTCACTTGTCACTGGTCAGTGGCCACTGGTCGCTGGTCACTTGTCACTGGTCACTTGTCACTGGTCAATGGTCACTATCGCTGGTCAATGGTCGCTGTCGCTGGTCACTGGTCATTGGTCACTTGTCACTGGTCACTGGTCACTGGTCAATGGTCACTGTCGCTGGTCACTGGTCACTGGTCACTGATCACTGGTCCCTGGTCACTGGTCACTGGTCACTGGTCACTGGTCACTGGTCACTTTTCCCTGGGCAGTGGTCACTGGTCACTGGTCAATGGTCACTATCGCTGGTCAATGGTCACTGTCGCTGGTCACTGGTCACTGGTCACTGGTCAATGGTCACTGTCGCTGGTCACTGGTCACTGGTCTCTGGTCACTGGTCACTGGTCACTGGTCAATTGTCACTGTCGCTGGTCACTGGTCACTGGTCACTGGTCACTGGTCACTGGTCAGAAGTCACTGGTCACTGGTCACTGGTCACTGGTCACTGATCACTGGTCACTGGTCACTGGTCACTGGTCACTGGTCACTGGTCACTGGTCACTGATCACTGGTCACTGGTCACTGGTCACTGGTCACTGGTCACTGGTCAATTGTCACTATCGCTGGTCAATGGTCACTGTCGCTGGTCACTGGTCATTGGTCACTTGTCACTGGTCACTGGTCACTGGTCACTGGTCACTGGTCACTGGTCACAGGTCAATGGTCACTTGTCACTGGACACAGGTCACTTGTCACTGGTCACTGGTCACTGGTCACTGGTCACTGGTCACAAGTCACTGGTCACTTGTCACTGGTCACTGGTCAATGGTCACTGTCGCTGGTCACTGGTCACTAGTCACTGGTCACTGGTCACTGGTCACAAGTCACTGGTCACTGGTCACTGGTCAATGGTCACTATCGCTGGTCACTTGTCACTGGTCACTGGTCACTGGTCACTGGTCACAAGTCACTGGTCACTTGTCACTGGTCACTGGTCACTGATCACAGGTCACTGGTCACTGGTCACTGGTCACTGGTCACTGGTCAATGGTCACTGTCGCTGGTAAATGGTCACTGGTCACTGGTCACTGGTCACTGGTCACTGGTCACTGGTCACTGGTCACTGGTCACTGGTCACTGGGAACTGGTCAATGGTCACTATCGCTGGTCAATGGTCACTGTCACTGGTCACTGGTCACTGGTCACTGGTCACTGGTCACTGGTCACAGGTCAATGGTCACTGGTCACTGGACACTGGTCACTGGTCACTGGTCACTGGTCACTGGTCACTGGTCACTGGTCAATGGTCACTATCGCTGGTCAATGGTCACTGTCGCTGGTCACTGGTCATTGGTCACTTGTCACTGGTCACTGGTCACTTGTCACTGGTCACTGGTCACGGTCACTGGTCACTGGTCAATGGTCACTGTCGCTGGTCACTGGTCACTGGTCACTGGTCATTGGTCACTTGTCACTGGTCACTGGTCACTGGTCAATGGTCACTGTCGCTGGTCACTTGTCACTGGTCACTGGTCACTGGTCACTGGTCAATGGTCACTATCGCTGGTCAATGGTCACTGTCGCTGGTCACTGGTCATTGGTCACTTGTCACTGGTCACTGGTCACTGGTCACTGGTCAATGGTCACTGTCGCTGGTCACTGGTCACTGGTCAAAGATCACTGGTCACTGGTCACTTGTCACTGGTCAATGGTCACTGTCGCTGGTCAATGGTCACTGTCGCTGGTCACTGGTCACTGGTCACTGGTCACTGGTCACTTGTCACTGGTCAGTGGCCACTGGTCGCTGGTCACTTGTCACTGGTCACTTGTCACTGGTCAATGGTCACTATCGCTGGTCAATGGTCGCTGTCGCTGGTCACTGGTCATTGGTCACTTGTCACTGGTCACTGGTCACTGGTCAATGGTCACTGTCGCTGGTCACTGGTCACTGGTCACTGATCACTGGTCCCTGGTCACTGGTCACTGGTCACTGGTCACTGGTCACTGGTCACTTTTCCCTGGGCAGTGGTCACTGGTCACTGGTCAATGGTCACTATCGCTGGTCAATGGTCACTGTCGCTGGTCACTGGTCACTGGTCACTGGTCAATGGTCACTGTCGCTGGTCACTGGTCACTGGTCTCTGGTCACTGGTCACTGGTCACTGGTCAATTGTCACTGTCGCTGGTCACTGGTCACTGGTCACTGGTCACTGGTCACTGGTCAGAAGTCACTGGTCACTGGTCACTGGTCACTGGTCACTGATCACTGGTCACTGGTCACTGGTCACTGGTCACTGGTCACTGGTCACTGGTCACTGATCACTGGTCACTGGTCACTGGTCACTGGTCACTGGTCACTGGTCAATTGTCACTATCGCTGGTCAATGGTCACTGTCGCTGGTCACTGGTCATTGGTCACTTGTCACTGGTCACTGGTCACTGGTCACTGGTCACTGGTCACTGGTCACAGGTCAATGGTCACTTGTCACTGGACACAGGTCACTTGTCACTGGTCACTGGTCACTGGTCACTGGTCACTGGTCACAAGTCACTGGTCACTTGTCACTGGTCACTGGTCAATGGTCACTGTCGCTGGTCACTGGTCACTAGTCACTGGTCACTGGTCACTGGTCACAAGTCACTGGTCACTGGTCACTGGTGAATGGTCACTATCGCTGGTCACTTGTCACTGGTCACTGGTCACTGGTCACTGGTCACTGGTCACTGATCACAGGTCACTGGTCACTGGTCACTGGTCACTGGTCACTGGTCAATGGTCACTGTCGCTGGTAAATGGTCACTGTCGCTGGTCACTGGTCACTGGTCACTGGTCACTGGTCACTGGTCACTGGTCACTGGTCACTGGTCACTGGTCACTGGTCACTGGGAACTGGTCAATGGTCACTATCGCTGGTCAATGGTCACTGTCACTGGTCACTGGTCACTGGTCACTGGTCACTGGTCACTGGTCACAGGTCAATGGTCACTGGTCACTGGACACTGGTCACTGGTCACTGGTCACTTGTCACAGGTCACTGACCACTGGTCACTGGTCACTGGTCACTGGTCACTGGGAACTGGGAACTGGTCAATGGTCACTGTCGCTGGTCACTGGACACTGGTCACTGATCACTTGTCACTGGTCACTGGTCACTGGTCACTGGTCAATGGTCACTATCGCTGGTCAATGGTCACTGTCACTGGTCACTGGTCACTGGTCACTGGTCACTGGTCACTGGTCACTGGTCACTGGTCAATGGTCACTGTCGCTGGTCACTGGTCACTGGTCACTGGTCACTGGTCAATGGTCACTTGTCCCTGGGCAGTGGTCACTGGTCACTGGTCAATGGTCACTATCGCTGGTCAATGGTCACTGTCGCTGGTCACTGGTCACTGGTCACTTGTCACTGGTCACTGGTCACTGGTCACTTGTCACTGGTCAGTGGCCACTCGTCAATGGTCACTGGTCACTGGTCACTGGTCAATGGTCTCTGTCGCTGCCCACTGGTCAATGGTCTCTGTCGCTGGTCACTGGTCACGATTCGCTGGTCCCTGGTCACTGGTCACTGGTCAATGGTCACTGTCGCTGATCACTGGTCACTGGTCACTGGTCAATGGTCACTGTCGCTGGTCACTGGTCGCTGGTCACTGATCACTGGTCACTGGTCACTCGTCACTGGTCACTATCGCTGGTCAATGGTCCCTGTCGCTGGTCACTGGTCATTGGTCTCTTGTCACGTCACTGGTCACTGGTCACTGGTCAATGGTCACTGTCGCTGGTCACTGGTCACTGGTCACTGATCACTGGTCACTGGTCACTGGTCACTGGTCACTGATCACTGGTCACTGGTCACTGGTCACTGGTCACTGGTCACTGGTCACTGGTCACTGGTCACTGGTCAATGGTCACTATCGCTGGTCAATGGTCACTGTCGCTGGTCACTGGTCATTGGTCACTTGTCACTGGTCACTGGTCACTGGTCACTGGTCACTGGTCACTGGTCACAGGTCAATGGTCACTGGTCACTGGACACAGGTCACTTGTCACTGGTCACTGGTCACTGGTCACTGGTCACTGGTCACTGGTCACAAGTCACTGGTCACTTGTCGCTGGTCACTGGTTACTTGTCACTGGTCAGTGGCCACTGGTCGCTGGTCACTTGTCACTGGTCACTGGTCACAAGTCACTGGTCACTGGTCACTGGTCACTGGTCAGTGGTCACTGGTCACTTGTCACTGGTCACTGGTCAATGGTCACTGGCCACTGGTCACTGGTCACTGGTCAATGGTCACTTTCGCTGGTCAATGGTCACTGTCGCTGGTAAACGGTCACTGTCGCTGGTCACTGGTCACTGGTCACTGGTCAATTGTCACTGGTCACTGGTCAATTGTCACTGTCGCTGGTCACTGGTCACTAGTCACTGGTCACTGGTCACTGGTCGCTGGTCACTGGTTACTTGTCACTGGTCAGTGGCCACTGGTCGCTGGTCACTTGTCACTGGTCACTGGTCGCTGGTCACTGGTCACTGGTCACAAGTCACTGGTCACTGGTCACTGGTCACTGGTCAGTGGTCACTGGTCACTGGTCACTGGTCACTGGTCACTGGTCAATGGTCACTGTCGCTGGTCACTGGTCACTGGTCACTGATCACTGGTCACTGGTCACTGGTCAATGGTCACTATCGCTGGTCAATGGTCACTGTCGCTGGTTACTGGTCACTGGTCACTTGTCACTGGTCACTGGTCACTGGTCACTGGTCACAGGTCAATGGTCACTGTCGCTGGTCACTGGTCACTGGTCACTGGTCAATGGTCACTGGTCACTGGTCACTGGTCAATGGTCACTATCGCTGGTCAATGGTCATTGTCGCTGGTCACTGGTCATTGGTCACTTGTCACTGGTCACTGGTCACTGGTCACTGGTCGTCACTGGTCACAGGTCAATGGTCACTGGTCACTGGTCACTGGTCACTGGTCAATGGTCACTATCGCTGGTCAATGGTAACTTGTCACTGGGCAGTGGTCAATGGTCACTGGTCACTGGTCACTGGTCACTGGTCACTGGTCACTGGTCACAGGTCAATGGTCACTGGTCACTGGACACAGGTCACTGGTCACTGGTCACTGGTCACTGGTCAATGGTCACTGTCGCTGATCACTGGTCACTGGTCACTGGTCAATGGTCACTGTCGCTGGTCACTGGTCGCTGGTCACTGATCACTGGTCACTGGTGACTGGTCACTGGTCACTGGTCACTGGTCAATGGTCACTATCGCTGGTCAATGGTCCCTGCCGCTGGTCACTGGTCATTGGTCACTTGTCACTGGTCACTGGTCACTGGTCACTGGTCAATGGTCACTGTCGCTGGTCACTGGTCACTGGTCACTGATCACTGGTCACTGGTCACTGGTCACTGGTCACTGATCACTGGTCACTGGTCACTGGTCACTGGTCACTGGTCACTGGTCACTGGTCACTGGTCAATGGTCACTATCGCTGGTCAATGGTCACTGTCGCTGGTCACTGGTCATTGGTCACTTGTCACTGGTCACTGGTCACTTGTCACTGGTCACTGGTCACGGTCACTGGTCACTGGTCAATGGTCACTGTCGCTGGTCACTGGTCACTGGTCACTGGTCATTGGTCACTTGTCACTGGTCACTGGTCACTGGTCAATGGTCACTGTCGCTGGTCACTGGTCACTGGTCACTGGTCACTGGTCACTGGTCAATGGTCACTATCGCTGGTCAATGGTCACTGTCGCTGGTCACTGGTCATTGGTCACTTGTCACTGGTCACTGGTCACTGGTCACTGGTCAATGGTCACTGTCGCTGGTCACTGGTCACTGGTCACTGATCACTGGTCACTGGTCACTTGTCACTGGTCAATGGTCACTGTCGCTGGTCAATGGTCACTGTCGCTGGTCACTGGTCACTGGTCACTGGTCACTGGTCACTTGTCACTGGTCAGTGGCCACTGGTCGCTGGTCACTTGTCACTGGTCACTTGTCACTGGTCAATGGTCACTATCGCTGGTCAATGGTCGCTGTCGCTGGTCACTGGTCATTGGTCACTTGTCACTGGTCACTGGTCACTGGTCAATGGTCACTGTCGCTGGTCACTGGTCACTGGTCACTGATCACTGGTCCCTGGTCACTGGTCACTGGTCACTGGTCACTGGTCACTGGTCACTTTTCCCTGGGCAGTGGTCACTGGTCACTGGTCAATGGTCACTATCGCTGGTCAATGGTCACTGTCGCTGGTCACTGGTCACTGGTCACTGGTCAATGGTCACTGTCGCTGGTCACTGGTCACTGGTCTCTGGTCACTGGTCACTGGTCACTGGTCAATTGTCACTGTCGCTGGTCACTGGTCACTGGTCACTGGTCACTGGTCACTGGTCAGAAGTCACTGGTCACTGGTCACTGGTCACTGGTCACTGGTCACTGGTCACTGGTCACTGGTCACTGGTCAATGGTCACTGTCGCTGGTCACTGGTCACTGGTCACTGATCACTGGTCACTGGTCACTTGTCACTGGTCACTGGTCACTGGTCAATGGTCACTATCGCTGGTCAATGGTCACTGTCGCGGGTCACTGGTAATTGGTTACTTGTCACTGGTCACTGGTCACTGGTCAATGGTCACTATCGCTGGTCAATGGTCACTGTCGCTGGTCACTGGTCATTGGTCACTTGTCACTGGTCACTGGTCACTGGTCACTGGTCACTTTTCCCTGGGCAGTGGTCACTGGTCACTGGTCAATGGTCACTATCGCTGGTCAATGGTCACTGTCGCTGGTCACTGGTCACTGGTCACTGGTCAATGGTCACTGTCGCTGGTCACTGGTCACTGGTCTCTGGTCACTGGTCACTGGTCACTGGTCAATTGTCACTGTCGCTGGTCACTGGTCACTGGTCACTGGTTACTGGTCACTGGTCAGAAGTCACTGGTCACTGGTCACTGGTCACTGGTCACTGGTCACTGGTCACTGGTCACTGGTCACTGGTCACTGGTCACTGGTCACTGGTCACTGGTCACTGGTCAATGGTCACTGTCGCTGGTAAATGGTCACTGTCGCTGGTCACTGGTCACTGGTCACTGGTCACTGGTCAGTGGTCACTGGTCACTGGTCACTGGTCACTGGTCACTGGTCACTGGTCACTGGTCACTGGTCAATGGTCACTATCGCTGGTCAATGGTCACTGTCACTGGTCACTGGTCACTGGTCACTGGTCACTGGTCACTGGTCACTGGTCACTGGTCACAGGTCAATGGTCACTGGTCACTGGACACTGGTCACTGGTCACTGGTCACTTGTCACAGGTCACTGACCACTGGTCACTGGTCACTGGTCACTGGTCACTGGGAACTGGGAACTGGTCAATGGTCACTGTCGCTGGTCACTGGTCACTGGTCACTGATCACTTGTCACTGGTCACTGGTCACTGGTCACTGGTCAATGGTCACTATCGCTGGTCAATGGTCACTGTCACTGGTCACTGGTCACTGGTCACTGGTCACTGGTCACTGGTCACTGGTCACTGGTCAATGGTCACTGTCGCTGGTCACTGGTCACTGGTCACTGGTCACTGGTCAATGGTCACTTGTCCCTGGGCAGTGGTCACTGGTCACTGGTCAATGGTCACTATCGCTGGTCAATGGTCACTGTCGCTGGTCACTGGTCACTGGTCACTTGTCACTGGTCACTGGTCACTGGTCACTTGTCACTGGTCAGTGGCCACTCGTCAATGGTCACTGGTCACTGGTCACTGGTCAATGGTCTCTGTCGCTGGTCACTGGTCAATGGTCTCTGTCGCTGGTCACTGGTCACGATTCGCTGGTCCCTGGTCACTGGTCACTGGTCAATGGTCACTGTCGCTGATCACTGGTCACTGGTCACTGGTCAATGGTCACTGTCGCTGGTCACTGGTCGCTGGTCACTGATCACTGGTCACTGGTCACTCGTCACTGGTCACTGGTCACTGGTCAATGGTCACTATCGCTGGTCAATGGTCCCTGTCGCTGGTCACTGGTCATTGGTCACTTGTCACTGGTCACTGGTCACTGGTCACTGGTCAATGGTCACTGTCGCTGGTCACTGGTCACTGGTCACTGATCACTGGTCACTGGTCACTGGTCACTGGTCACTGATCACTGGTCACTGGTCACTGGTCACTGGTCACTGGTCACTGGTCACTGGTCACTGGTCACTGGTCAATGGTCACTATCGCTGGTCAATGGTCACTGTCGCTGGTCACTGGTCATTGGTCACTTGTCACTGGTCACTGGTCACTGGTCACTGGTCACTGGTCACTGGTCACAGGTCAATGGTCACTGGTCACTGGACACAGGTCACTTGTCACTGGTCACTGGTCACTGGTCACTGGTCACTGGTCACTGGTCACAAGTCACTGGTCACTTGTCACTGGTCACTGGTCAATGGTCACTGTCGCTGGTCACTGGTCACTAGTCACTGGTCACTGGTCACTGGTCGCTGGTCACTGGTTACTTGTCACTGGTCAGTGGCCACTGGTCGCTGGTCACTTGTCACTGGTCACTGGTCACAAGTCACTGGTCACTGGTCACTGGTCACTGGTCAGTGGTCACTGGTCACTGGTCACTGGTCACTGGTCACTGGTCAATGGTCACTCTCGCTGGTCACTGGTCACTGGTCACTGATCACTGGTCACTGGTCACTGGTCACTGGTCACTGGTCAATGGTCACTATCGCTGGTCAATGGTCACTGTCGCTGGTTACTGGTCACTGGTCACTTGTCACTGGTCACTGGTCACTGGTCACTGGTCACTGGTCAATGGTCACTGTCGCTGGTCACTGGTCACTGGTCACTGGTCAATGGTCACTGGTCACTGGTCACTGGTCAATGGTCACTATCGCTGGTCAATGGTCATTGTCGCTGGTCACTGGTCATTGGTCACTTGTCACTGGTCACTGGTCACTGGTCACTGGTCGTCACTGGTCACAGGACAATGGTCACTGGTCACTGGTCAATGGTCAATGGTCACTATCGCTGGTCAATGGTAACTTGTCACTGGGCAGTGGTCAATGGTCACTGGTCACTGGTCACTGGTCACTGGTCACTGGTCACAGGTCAATGGTCACTGGTCACTGGACACAGGTCACTGGTCACTGGTCACTGGTCACTGGTCACTTGTCACTGGTCACTGGTCAATGGTCACTGGCCACTGGTCACTGGTCACTGGTCAATGGTCACTTTCGCTGGTCAATGGTCACTGTCGCTGGTAAACGGTCACTGTCGCTGGTCACTGGTCACTGGTCACTGGTCACTTGTCACTGGTCACTGGTCAATGGTCACTGTCGCTGGTCACTGGTCACTAGTCACTGGTCACTGGTCACTGGTCGCTGGTCACTGGTTACTTGTCACTGGTCAGTGGCCACTGGTCGCTGGTCACTTGTCACTGGTCCCTGGTCGCTGGTCACTGGTCACTGGTCACAAGTCACTGGTCACTGGTCACTGGTCACTGGTCAGTGGTCACTGGTCACTGGTCACTGGTCACTGGTCACTGGTCAATGGTCACTGTCGCTGGTCACTGGTCACTGGTCACTGATCACTGGTCACTGGTCACTGGTCAATGGTCACTATCGCTGGTCAATGGTCACTGTCGCTGGTTACTGGTCACTGGTCACTTGTCACTGGTCACTGGTCACTGGTCACTGGTCACAGGTCAATGGTCACTGTCGCTGGTCACTGGTCACTGGTCACTGGTCAATGGTCACTGGTCACTGGTCACTGGTCAATGGTCACTATCGCTGGTCAATGGTCATTGTCGCTGTCACTGGTCATTGGTCACTTGTCACTGGTCACTGGTCACTGGTCACTGGTCGTCACTGGTCACAGGTCAATGGTCACTGGTCACTGGTCACTGGTCAATGGTCACTATCGCTGGTCAATGGTAACTTGTCACTGGGCAGTGGTCAATGGTCACTGGTCACTGGTCACTGGTCACTGGTCACTGGTCACTGGTCACAGGTCAATGGTCACTGGTCACTGGACACAAGTCACTGGTCACTGGTCACTGGTCACTGGTCAATGGTCACTGTCGCTGATCACTGGTCACTGGTCACTGGTCAATGGTCACTGTCGCTGGTCACTGGTCGCTGGTCACTGATCACTGGTCACTGGTGACTGGTCACTGGTCACTGGTCACTGGTCAATGGTCACTATCGCTGGTCAATGGTCCCTGCCGCTGGTCACTGGTCATTGGTCACTTGTCACTGGTCACTGGTCACTGGTCACTGGTCAATGGTCACTGTCGCTGGTCACTGGTCACTGGTCACTGATCACTGGTCACTGGTCACTGGTCACTGGTCACTGATCACTGGTCACTGGTCACTGGTCACTGGTCACTGGTCACTGGTCACTGGTCAATGGTCACTATCGCTGGTCAATGGTCACTGTCGCTGGTCACTGGTCATTGGTCACTTGTCACTGGTCACTGGTCACTTGTCACTGGTCACTGGTCACGGTCACTGGTCACTGGTCAATGGTCACTGTCGCTGGTCACTGGTCACTGGTCACTGGTCATTGGTCACTTGTCACTGGTCACTGGTCACTGGTCAATGGTCACTGTCGCTGGTCACTGGTCACTGGTCACTGGTCACTGGTCACTGGTCAATGGTCACTATCGCTGGTCAATGGTCACTGTCGCTGGTCACTGGTCATTGGTCACTTGTCACTGGTCACTGGTCACTGGTCACTGGTCAATGGTCACTGTCGCTGGTCACTGGTCACTGGTCACTGATCACTGGTCACTGGTCACTTGTCACTGGTCAATGGTCACTGTCGCTGGTCAATGGTCACTGTCGCTGGTCACTGGTCACTGGTCACTGGTCACTGGTCACTTGTCACTGGTCAGTGGCCACTGGTCGCTGGTCACTTGTCACTGGTCACTTGTCACTGGTCAATGGTCACTATCGCTGGTCAATGGTCGCTGTCGCTGGTCACTGGTCATTGGTCACTTGTCACTGGTCACTGGTCACTGGTCAATGGTCACTGTCGCTGGTCACTGGTCACTGGTCACTGATCACTGGTCCCTGGTCACTGGTCACTGGTCACTGGTCACTGGTCACTGGTCACTTTTCCCTGGGCAGTGGTCACTTGTCACTGGTCAATGGTCACTATCGCTGGTCAATGGTCACTGTCGCTGGTCACTGGTCACTGGTCACTGGTCAATGGTCACTGTCGCTGGTCACTGGTCTCTGGTCACTGGTCACTGGTCACTGGTCAATTGTCACTGTCGCTGGTCACTGGTCACTGGTCACTGGTCACTGGTCACTGGTCAGAAGTCACTGGTCACTGGTCACTGGTCACTGGTCACTGGTCACTGGTCACTGGTCACTGGTCACTGTTCAATGGTCACTGTCGCTGGTCACTGGTCACTGGTCACTGATCACTGGTCACTGGTCACTTGTCACTGGTCACTGGTCACTGGTCAATGGTCACTATCGCTGGTCAATGGTCACTGTCGCGGGTCACTGGTCATTGGTTACTTGTCACTGGTCACTGGTCACTGGTCAATGGTCACTATCGCTGGTCAATGGTCACTGTCGCTGGTCACTGGTCATTGGTCACTTGTCACTGGTCACTGGTCACTGGTCACTGGTCACTTTTCCCTGGGCAGTGGTCACTGGTCACTGGTCAATGGTCACTATCGCTGGTCAATGGTCACTGTCGCTGGTCACTGGTCACTGGTCACTGGTCAATGGTCACTGTCGCTGGTCACTGGTCACTGGTCTCTGGTCACTGGTCACTGGTCACTGGTCAATTGTCACTGTCGCTGGTCACTGGTCACTGGTCACTGGTCACTGGTCACTGGTCAGAAGTCACTGGTCACTGGTCACTGGTCACTGGTCACTGGTCACTGGTCACTGGTCACAGGTCACTGGTCAATGGTCACTGTCGCTGGTCACTGCTCACTGGTCACTGATCACTGGTCACTGGTCACTTGTCACTGGTCACTGGTCACTGGTCAATGGTCACTATCGCTGGTCAATGGTCACTGTCGCGGGTCACTGGTCATTGGTTACTTGTCACTGGTCACTGGTCACTGGTCAATGGTCACTATCGCTGGTCAATGGTCACTGTCGCTGGTCACTGGTCCTTGGTCACTTGTCACTGGTCACTGGTCACTGGTCACTGGTCAATGGTCACTGCCGCTGGTCACTGGTCACTGATCACTGGTCACTGGTCACTGGTCACTGGTCACTGGTCACTGGTCACTGGTCACTGATCACTGGTCACTGGTCACTGGTCACTGGTCACTGGTCACTGGTCAATGGTCACTATCGCTGGTCAATGGTCACTGTCGCTGGTCACTGGTCATTGGTCTCTTGTCACTGGTCACTGGTCACTGGTCACTGGTCAATGGTCACTGTCGCTGGTCAATGGCCACTGTCGCTGGTCACTGGTCACTGGTCACTGGTCACTGGTCACTGGTCACAAAGCACTGGTCACTTGTCACTGGTCAGTGGCCACTGGTCGCTGGTCACTTGTCACTGGTCACTGGTCACTGGTCACTAGTCACAAGTCACTGGTCACTGGTCACTTGTCACTGGTCACTGGTCACTGGTCACTGGTCACTGCTCACTGGTCACTGGACACTGGTCACTGGTCAATGGTCCCTGTCGCTGGAAAATGGTCACTGTCGCTGGTCACTGGTCACTGGTCACAGTCGCTGATCACTGGTCACTGGGCACTAGTCACTGGTCACTGATCACTGGTCACTGGTCACTGGTCACTGGTCACTGATCACTGGTCACTGGTCACTGGTCACTGGTCACTGGTCACTGGTCACTGGTCACTGGTCACTGGTCAATGGTCACTATCGCTGGTCAATGGTCACTGTCGCTGGTCACAAGTCACTGGTCACTTGTCACTGGTCACTGGTCAATGGTCACTGTCGCTGGTCACTGGTCACTAGTCACTGGTCACTGGTCACTGGTCGCTGGTCACTGGTTACTTGTCACTGGTCAGTGGCCACTGGTCGCTGGTCACTTGTCACTGGTCACTGGTCACAAGTCACTGGTCACTGGTCACTGGTCACTGGTCAGTGGTCACTTGTCCCTGGGCAGTGGTCACTGGTCACTGGTCAATGGTCACTATCGCTGGTCAATGGTCACTGTCGCTGGTCACTGGTCACTGGTCACTTGTCACTGGTCACTGGTCACTGGTCACTTGTCACTGGTCAGTGGCCACTCGTCAATGGTCACTGGTCACTGGTCACTGGTCAATGGTCTCTGTCGCTGGTCACTGGTCAATGGTCTCTGTCGCTGGTCACTGGTCACGATTCGCTGGTCCCTGGTCACTGGTCACTGGTCAATGGTCACTGTCGCTGATCACTGGTCACTGGTCACTGGTCAATGGTCACTGTCGCTGGTCACTGGTCGCTGGTCACTGATCACTGGTCACTGGTCACTCGTCACTGGTCACTGGTCACTGGTCAATGGTCACTATCGCTGGTCAATGGTCCCTGTCGCTGGTCACTGGTCATTGGTCACTTGTCACTGGTCACTGGTCACTGGTCACTGGTCAATGGTCACTGTCGCTGGTCACTGGTCACTGGTCACTGATCACTGGTCACTGGTCACTGGTCACTGGTCACTGATCACTGGTCACTGGTCACTGGTCACTGGTCACTGGTCACTGGTCACTGGTCACTGGTCACTGGTCAATGGTCACTATCGCTGGTCAATGGTCACTGTCGCTGGTCACTGGTCATTGGTCACTTGTCACTGGTCACTGGTCACTGGTCACTGGTCACTGGTCACTGGTCACAGGTCAATGGTCACTGGTCACTGGACACAGGTCACTTGTCACTGGTCACTGGTCACTGGTCACTGGTCACTGGTCACTGGTCACAAGTCACTGGTCACTTGTCACTGGTCACTGGTCAATGGTCACTGTCGCTGGTCACTGGTCACTAGTCACTGGTCACTGGTCACTGGTCGCTGGTCACTGGTTACTTGTCACTGGTCAGTGGCCACTGGTCGCTGGTCACTTGTCACTGGTCACTGGTCACAAGTCACTGGTCACTGGTCACTGGTCACTGGTCAGTGGTCACTGGTCACTGGTCACTGGTCACTGGTCACTGGTCAATGGTCACTCTCGCTGGTCACTGGTCACTGGTCACTGATCACTGGTCACTGGTCACTGGTCACTGGTCACTGGTCAATGGTCACTATCGCTGGTCAATGGTCACTGTCGCTGGTTACTGGTCACTGGTCACTTGTCACTGGTCACTGGTCACTGGTCACTGGTCACTGGTCAATGGTCACTGTCGCTGGTCACTGGTCACTGGTCACTGGTCAATGGTCACTGGTCACTGGTCACTGGTCAATGGTCACTATCGCTGGTCAATGGTCATTGTCGCTGGTCACTGGTCATTGGTCACTTGTCACTGGTCACTGGTCACTGGTCACTGGTCGTCACTGGTCACAGGACAATGGTCACTGGTCACTGGTCAATGGTCAATGGTCACTATCGCTGGTCAATGGTAACTTGTCACTGGGCAGTGGTCAATGGTCACTGGTCACTGGTCACTGGTCACTGGTCACTGGTCACAGGTCAATGGTCACTGGTCACTGGACACAGGTCACTGGTCACTGGTCACTGGTCACTGGTCACTTGTCACTGGTCACTGGTCAATGGTCACTGGCCACTGGTCACTGGTCACTGGTCAATGGTCACTTTCGCTGGTCAATGGTCACTGTCGCTGGTAAACGGTCACTGTCGCTGGTCACTGGTCACTGGTCACTGGTCACTTGTCACTGGTCACTGGTCAATGGTCACTGTCGCTGGTCACTGGTCACTAGTCACTGGTCACTGGTCACTGGTCGCTGGTCACTGGTTACTTGTCACTGGTCAGTGGCCACTGGTCGCTGGTCACTTGTCACTGGTCCCTGGTCGCTGGTCACTGGTCACTGGTCACAAGTCACTGGTCACTGGTCACTGGTCACTGGTCAGTGGTCACTGGTCACTGGTCACTGGTCACTGGTCACTGGTCAATGGTCACTGTCGCTGGTCACTGGTCACTGGTCACTGATCACTGGTCACTGGTCACTGGTCAATGGTCACTATCGCTGGTCAATGGTCACTGTCGCTGGTTACTGGTCACTGGTCACTTGTCACTGGTCACTGGTCACTGGTCACTGGTCACAGGTCAATGGTCACTGTCGCTGGTCACTGGTCACTGGTCACTGGTCAATGGTCACTGGTCACTGGTCACTGGTCAATGGTCACTATCGCTGGTCAATGGTCATTGTCGCTGTCACTGGTCATTGGTCACTTGTCACTGGTCACTGGTCACTGGTCACTGGTCGTCACTGGTCACAGGTCAATGGTCACTGGTCACTGGTCACTGGTCAATGGTCACTATCGCTGGTCAATGGTAACTTGTCACTGGGCAGTGGTCAATGGTCACTGGTCACTGGTCACTGGTCACTGGTCACTGGTCACTGGTCACAGGTCAATGGTCACTGGTCACTGGACACAAGTCACTGGTCACTGGTCACTGGTCACTGGTCAATGGTCACTGTCGCTGATCACTGGTCACTGGTCACTGGTCAATGGTCACTGTCGCTGGTCACTGGTCGCTGGTCACTGATCACTGGTCACTGGTGACTGGTCACTGGTCACTGGTCACTGGTCAATGGTCACTATCGCTGGTCAATGGTCCCTGCCGCTGGTCACTGGTCATTGGTCACTTGTCACTGGTCACTGGTCACTGGTCACTGGTCAATGGTCACTGTCGCTGGTCACTGGTCACTGGTCACTGATCACTGGTCACTGGTCACTGGTCACTGGTCACTGATCACTGGTCACTGGTCACTGGTCACTGGTCACTGGTCACTGGTCACTGGTCAATGGTCACTATCGCTGGTCAATGGTCACTGTCGCTGGTCACTGGTCATTGGTCACTTGTCACTGGTCACTGGTCACTTGTCACTGGTCACTGGTCACGGTCACTGGTCACTGGTCAATGGTCACTGTCGCTGGTCACTGGTCACTGGTCACTGGTCATTGGTCACTTGTCACTGGTCACTGGTCACTGGTCAATGGTCACTGTCGCTGGTCACTGGTCACTGGTCACTGGTCACTGGTCACTGGTCAATGGTCACTATCGCTGGTCAATGGTCACTGTCGCTGGTCACTGGTCATTGGTCACTTGTCACTGGTCACTGGTCACTGGTCACTGGTCAATGGTCACTGTCGCTGGTCACTGGTCACTGGTCACTGATCACTGGTCACTGGTCACTTGTCACTGGTCAATGGTCACTGTCGCTGGTCAATGGTCACTGTCGCTGGTCACTGGTCACTGGTCACTGGTCACTGGTCACTTGTCACTGGTCAGTGGCCACTGGTCGCTGGTCACTTGTCACTGGTCACTTGTCACTGGTCAATGGTCACTATCGCTGGTCAATGGTCGCTGTCGCTGGTCACTGGTCATTGGTCACTTGTCACTGGTCACTGGTCACTGGTCAATGGTCACTGTCGCTGGTCACTGGTCACTGGTCACTGATCACTGGTCCCTGGTCACTGGTCACTGGTCACTGGTCACTGGTCACTGGTCACTTTTCCCTGGGCAGTGGTCACTTGTCACTGGTCAATGGTCACTATCGCTGGTCAATGGTCACTGTCGCTGGTCACTGGTCACTGGTCACTGGTCAATGGTCACTGTCGCTGGTCACTGGTCTCTGGTCACTGGTCACTGGTCACTGGTCAATTGTCACTGTCGCTGGTCACTGGTCACTGGTCACTGGTCACTGGTCACTGGTCAGAAGTCACTGGTCACTGGTCACTGGTCACTGGTCACTGGTCACTGGTCACTGGTCACTGGTCACTGTTCAATGGTCACTGTCGCTGGTCACTGGTCACTGGTCACTGATCACTGGTCACTGGTCACTTGTCACTGGTCACTGGTCACTGGTCAATGGTCACTATCGCTGGTCAATGGTCACTGTCGCGGGTCACTGGTCATTGGTTACTTGTCACTGGTCACTGGTCACTGGTCAATGGTCACTATCGCTGGTCAATGGTCACTGTCGCTGGTCACTGGTCATTGGTCACTTGTCACTGGTCACTGGTCACTGGTCACTGGTCACTTTTCCCTGGGCAGTGGTCACTGGTCACTGGTCAATGGTCACTATCGCTGGTCAATGGTCACTGTCGCTGGTCACTGGTCACTGGTCACTGGTCAATGGTCACTGTCGCTGGTCACTGGTCACTGGTCTCTGGTCACTGGTCACTGGTCACTGGTCAATTGTCACTGTCGCTGGTCACTGGTCACTGGTCACTGGTCACTGGTCACTGGTCAGAAGTCACTGGTCACTGGTCACTGGTCACTGGTCACTGGTCACTGGTCACTGGTCACAGGTCACTGGTCAATGGTCACTGTCGCTGGTCACTGCTCACTGGTCACTGATCACTGGTCACTGGTCACTTGTCACTGGTCACTGGTCACTGGTCAATGGTCACTATCGCTGGTCAATGGTCACTGTCGCGGGTCACTGGTCATTGGTTACTTGTCACTGGTCACTGGTCACTGGTCAATGGTCACTATCGCTGGTCAATGGTCACTGTCGCTGGTCACTGGTCCTTGGTCACTTGTCACTGGTCACTGGTCACTGGTCACTGGTCAATGGTCACTGCCGCTGGTCACTGGTCACTGATCACTGGTCACTGGTCACTGGTCACTGGTCACTGGTCACTGGTCACTGGTCACTGATCACTGGTCACTGGTCACTGGTCACTGGTCACTGGTCACTGGTCAATGGTCACTATCGCTGGTCAATGGTCACTGTCGCTGGTCACTGGTCATTGGTCTCTTGTCACTGGTCACTGGTCACTGGTCACTGGTCAATGGTCACTGTCGCTGGTCAATGGCCACTGTCGCTGGTCACTGGTCACTGGTCACTGGTCACTGGTCACTGGTCACAAAGCACTGGTCACTTGTCACTGGTCAGTGGCCACTGGTCGCTGGTCACTTGTCACTGGTCACTGGTCACTGGTCACTAGTCACAAGTCACTGGTCACTGGTCACTTGTCACTGGTCACTGGTCACTGGTCACTGGTCACTGCTCACTGGTCACTGGACACTGGTCACTGGTCAATGGTCCCTGTCGCTGGAAAATGGTCACTGTCGCTGGTCACTGGTCACTGGTCACAGTCGCTGATCACTGGTCACTGGGCACTAGTCACTGGTCACTGATCACTGGTCACTGGTCACTGGTCACTGGTCACTGATCACTGGTCACTGGTCACTGGTCACTGGTCACTGGTCACTGGTCACTGGTCACTGGTCACTGGTCAATGGTCACTATCGCTGGTCAATGGTCACTGTCGCTGGTCACAAGTCACTGGTCACTTGTCACTGGTCACTGGTCAATGGTCACTGTCGCTGGTCACTGGTCACTAGTCACTGGTCACTGGTCACTGGTCGCTGGTCACTGGTTACTTGTCACTGGTCAGTGGCCACTGGTCGCTGGTCACTTGTCACTGGTCACTGGTCACAAGTCACTGGTCACTGGTCACTGGTCACTGGTCAGTGGTCACTGGTCACTGGTCACTGGTCACTGGTCACTGGTCAATGGTCACTCTCGCTGGTCGCTGGTCACTGGTCACTGGTCAATGGTCACTGGTCACTGGTCACTGGTCACTGGTCAATGGTCACTATCGCTGGTCAATGGTCACTGTCGCTGGTCACTGGTCATTGGTCACTTGTCACTGGTCACTGGTCACTTGTCACTGGTCACTGGTCACGGTCACTGGTCACTGGTCAATGGTCACTGTCGCTGGTCACTGGTCACTGGTCACTGGTCATTGGTCACTTGTCACTGGTCACTGGTCACTGGTCAATGGTCACTGTCGCTGGTCACTGGTCACTGGTCACTGGTCACTGGTCACTGGTCAATGGTCACTATCGCTGGTCAATGGTCACTGTCGCTGGTCACTGGTCATTGGTCACTTGTCACTGGTCACTGGTCACTGGTCACTGGTCAATGGTCACTGTCGCTGGTCACTGGTCACTGGTCACTGATCACTGGTCACTGGTCACTTGTCACTGGTCAATGGTCACTGTCGCTGGTCACTGGTCGCTGGTCACTGATCACTGGTCACTGGTGACTGGTCACTGGTCACTGGTCACTGGTCAATGGTCACTATCGCTGGTCAATGGTCCCTGCCGCTGGTCACTGGTCATTGGTCACTTGTCACTGGTCACTGGTCACTGGTCACTGGTCAATGGTCACTGTCGCTGGTCACTGGTCACTGGTCACTGATCACTGGTCACTGGTCACTGGTCACTGGTCACTGATCACTGGTCACTGGTCACTGGTCACTGGTCACTGGTCACTGGTCACTGGTCAATGGTCACTATCGCTGGTCAATGGTCACTGTCGCTGGTCACTGGTCATTGGTCACTTGTCACTGGTCACTGGTCACTTGTCACTGGTCACTGGTCACGGTCACTGGTCACTGGTCAATGGTCACTGTCGCTGGTCTCTGGTCACTGGTCACTGGTCATTGGTCACTTGTCACTGGTCACTGGTCACTGGTCAATGGTCACTGTCGCTGGTCACTGGTCACTGGTCACTGGTCACTGGTCACTGGTCAATGGTCACTATCGCTGGTCAATGGTCACTGTCGCTGGTCACTGGTCATTGGTCACTTGTCACTGGTCACTGGTCACTGGTCACTGGTCAATGGTCACTGTCGCTGGTCACTGGTCACTGGTCACTGATCACTGGTCACTGGTCACTTGTCACTGGTCAATGGTCACTGTCGCTGGTCAATGGTCACTGTCGCTGGTCACTGGTCACTGGTCACTGGTCACTGGTCACTTGTCACTGGTCAGTGGCCACTGGTCGCTGGTCACTTGTCACTGGTCACTTGTCACTGGTCAATGGTCACTATCGCTGGTCAATGGTCGCTGTCGCTGGTCACTGGTCATTGGTCACTTGTCACTGGTCACTGGTCACTGGTCAATGGTCACTGTCGCTGGTCACTGGTCACTGGTCACTGATCACTGGTCCCTGGTCACTGGTCACTGGTCACTGGTCACTGGTCACTGGTCACTTTTCCCTGGGCAGTGGTCACTTGTCACTGGTCAATGGTCACTATCGCTGGTCAATGGTCACTGTCGCTGGTCACTGGTCACTGGTCACTGGTCAATGGTCACTGTCGCTGGTCACTGGTCTCTGGTCACTGGTCACTGGTCACTGGTCAATTGTCACTGTCGCTGGTCACTGGTCACTGGTCACTGGTCACTGGTCACTGGTCAGAAGTCACTGGTCACTGGTCACTGGTCACTGGTCACTGGTCACTGGTCACTGGTCACTGGTCACTGGTCAATGGTCACTGTCGCTGGTCACTGGTCACTGGTCACTGATCACTGGTCACTGGTCACTTGTCACTGGTCACTGGTCACTGGTCAATGGTCACTATCGCTGGTCAATGGTCACTGTCGCGGGTCACTGGTCATTGGTTACTTGTCACTGGTCACTGGTCACTGGTCAATGGTCACTATCGCTGGTCAATGGTCACTGTCGCTGGTCACTGGTCATTGGTCACTTGTCACTGGTCACTGGTCACTGGTCACTGGTCACTTTTCCCTGGGCAGTGGTCACTGGTCACTGGTCAATGGTCACTATCGCTGGTCAATGGTCACTGTCGCTGGTCACTGGTCACTGGTCACTGGTCAATGGTCACTGTCGCTGGTCACTGGTCACTGGTCTCTGGTCACTGGTCACTGGTCACTGGTCAATTGTCACTGTCGCTGGTCACTGGTCACTGGTCACTGGTCACTGGTCACTGGTCAGAAGTCACTGGTCACTGGTCACTGGTCACTGGTCACTGGTCACTGGTCACTGGTCACAGGTCACTGGTCAATGGTCACTGTCGCTGGTCACTGCTCACTGGTCACTGATCACTGGTCACTGGTCACTTGTCACTGGTCACTGGTCACTGGTCAATGGTCACTATCGCTGGTCAATGGTCACTGTCGCGGGTCACTGGTCATTGGTTACTTGTCACTGGTCACTGGTCACTGGTCAATGGTCACTATCGCTGGTCAATGGTCACTGTCGCTGGTCACTGGTCCTTGGTCACTTGTCACTGGTCACTGGTCACTGGTCACTGGTCAATGGTCACTGCCGCTGGTCACTGGTCACTGATCACTGGTCACTGGTCACTGGTCACTGGTCACTGGTCACTGGTCACTGGTCACTGATCACTGGTCACTGGTCACTGGTCACTGGTCACTGGTCACTGGTCAATGGTCACTATCGCTGGTCAATGGTCACTGTCGCTGGTCACTGGTCATTGGTCTCTTGTCACTGGTCACTGGTCACTGGTCACTGGTCAATGGTCACTGTCGCTGGTCAATGGCCACTGTCGCTGGTCACTGGTCACTGGTCACTGGTCACAAAGCACTGGTCACTTGTCACTGGTCAGTGGCCACTGGTCGCTGGTCACTTGTCACTGGTCACTGGTCACTGGTCACTAGTCACAAGTCACTGGTCACTGGTCACTTGTCACTGGTCACTGGTCACTGGTCACTGGTCACTGCTCACTGGTCACTGGACACTGGTCACTGGTCAATGGTCCCTGTCGCTGGAAAATGGTCACTGTCGCTGGTCACTGGTCACTGGTCACAGTCGCTGATCACTGGTCACTGGGCACTAGTCACTGGTCACTGATCACTGGTCACTGGTCACTGGTCACTGGTCACTGATCACTGGTCACTGGTCACTGGTCACTGGTCACTGGTCACTGGTCACTGGTCACTGGTCACTGGTCACTGGTCAATGGTCACTATCGCTGGTCAATGGTCACTGTCGCTGGTCACTGGTCATTGGTCACTTGTCACTGGTCACTGGTCACTGGTCACTGGTCACTGGTCACAGGTCAATGGTCACTGGTCACTGGACACAGGTCACTTGTCACTGGTCACTGGTCACTGGTCACTGGTCACTGGTCACTGGTCACAAGTCACTGGTCACTTGTCACTGGTCACTGGTCAATGGTCACTGTCGCTGGTCACTGGTCACTAGTCACTGGTCACTGGTCACTGGTCGCTGGTCACTGGTTACTTGTCACTGGTCAGTGGCCACTGGTCGCTGGTCACTTGTCACTGGTCACTGGTCACAAGTCACTGGTCACTGGTCACTGGTCACTGGTCAGTGGTCACTGGTCACTGGTCACTGGTCACTGGTCACTGGTCAATGGTCACTCTCGCTGGTCACTGGTCACTGGTCACTGATCACTGGTCACTGGTCACTGGTCACTGGTCACTGGTCAATGGTCACTATCGCTGGTCAATGGTCACTGTCGCTGGTTACTGGTCACTGGTCACTTGTCACTGGTCACTGGTCACTGGTCACTGGTCACTGGTCAATGGTCACTGTCGCTGGTCACTGGTCACTGGTCAATGGTCACTGGTCACTGGTCACTGGTCAATGGTCACTATCGCTGGTCAATGTTCATTGTCGCTGGTCACTGGTCATTGGTCACTTGTCACTGGTCACTGGTCACTGGTCACTGGTCGTCACTGGTCACAGGACAATGGTCACTGGTCACTGGTCACTGGTCAATGGTCACTATCGCTGGTCAATGGTAACTTGTCACTGGGCAGTGGTCAATGGTCACTGGTCACTGGTCACTGGTCACTGGTCACTGGTCACTGGTCACTGGTCACTGGTCAGAAGTCACTGGTCACTGGTCACTGGTCACTGGTCACTGGTCACTGGTCACTGGTCACAGGTCACTGGTCAATGGTCACTGTCGCTGGTCACTGCTCACTGGTCACTGATCACTGGTCACTGGTCACTTGTCACTGGTCACTGGTCACTGGTCAATGGTCACTATCGCTGGTCAATGGTCACTGTCGCGGGTCACTGGTCATTGGTTACTTGTCACTGGTCACTGGTCACTGGTCAATGGTCACTATCGCTGGTCAATGGTCACTGTCGCTGGTCACTGGTCCTTGGTCACTTGTCACTGGTCACTGGTCACTGGTCACTGGTCAATGGTCACTGCCGCTGGTCACTGGTCACTGATCACTGGTCACTGGTCACTGGTCACTGGTCACTGGTCACTGGTCACTGGTCACTGATCACTGGTCACTGGTCACTGGTCACTGGTCACTGGTCACTGGTCAATGGTCACTATCGCTGGTCAATGGTCACTGTCGCTGGTCACTGGTCATTGGTCTCTTGTCACTGGTCACTGGTCACTGGTCACTGGTCAATGGTCACTGTCGCTGGTCAATGGCCACTGTCGCTGGTCACTGGTCACTGGTCACTGGTCACTGGTCACAAAGCACTGGTCACTTGTCACTGGTCAGTGGCCACTGGTCGCTGGTCACTTGTCACTGGTCACTGGTCACTGGTCACTAGTCACAAGTCACTGGTCACTGGTCACTTGTCACTGGTCACTGGTCACTGGTCACTGGTCACTGCTCACTGGTCACTGGACACTGGTCACTGGTCAATGGTCCCTGTCGCTGGAAAATGGTCACTGTCGCTGGTCACTGGTCACTGGTCACAATCGCTGATCACTGGTCACTGGGCACTAGTCACTGGTCACTGATCACTGGTCACTGGTCACTGGTCACTGGTCACTGATCACTGGTCACTGGTCACTGGTCACTGGTCACTGGTCACTGGTCACTGGTCACTGGTCACTGGTCAATGGTCACTATCGCTGGTCAATGGTCACTGTCGCTGGTCACTGGTCATTGGTCACTTGTCACTGGTCACTGGTCACTGGTCACTGGTCACTGGTCACTGGTCACAGGTCAATGGTCACTGGTCACTGGACACAGGTCACTTGTCACTGGTCACTGGTCACTGGTCACTGGTCACTGGTCACTGGTCACAAGTCACTGGTCACTTGTCACTGGTCACTGGTCAATGGTCACTGTCGCTGGTCACTGGTCACTAGTCACTGGTCACTGGTCACTGGTCGCTGGTCACTGGTTACTTGTCACTGGTCAGTGGCCACTGGTCGCTGGTCACTTGTCACTGGTCACTGGTCACAAGTCACTGGTCACTGGTCACTGGTCACTGGTCAGTGGTCACTGGTCACTGGTCACTGGTCACTGGTCACTGGTCAATGGTCACTCTCGCTGGTCACTGGTCACTGGTCACTGATCACTGGTCACTGGTCACTGGTCACTGGTCACTGGTCAATGGTCACTATCGCTGGTCAATGGTCACTGTCGCTGGTTACTGGTCACTGGTCACTTGTCACTGGTCACTGGTCACTGGTCACTGGTCACTGGTCAATGGTCACTGTCGCTGGTCACTGGTCACTGGTCACTGGTCAATGGTCACTGGTCACTGGTCACTGGTCAATGGTCACTATCGCTGGTCAATGGTCATTGTCGCTGGTCACTGGTCATTGGTCACTTGTCACTGGTCACTGGTCACTGGTCACTGGTCGTCACTGGTCACAGGACAATGGTCACTGGTCACTGGTCACTGGTCAATGGTCACTATCGCTGGTCAATGGTAACTTGTCACTGGGCAGTGGTCAATGGTCACTGGTCACTGGTCACTGGTCACTGGTCACTGGTCACAGGTCAATGGTCACTGGTCACTGGACACAGGTCACTGGTCACTGGTCACTGGTCACTGGTCACTTGTCACTGGTCACTGGTCAATGGTCACTGGCCACTGGTCACTGGTCACTGGTCAATGGTCACTTTCGCTGGTCAATGGTCACTGTCGCTGGTAAACGGTCACTGTCGCTGGTCACTGGTCACTGGTCACTGGTCACTTGTCACTGGTCACTGGTCAATGGTCACTGTCGCTGGTCACTGGTCACTAGTCACTGGTCACTGGTCACTGGTCGCTGGTCACTGGTTACTTGTCACTGGTCAGTGGCCACTGGTCGCTGGTCACTTGTCACTGGTCACTGGTCGCTGGTCACTGGTCACTGGTCACAAGTCACTGGTCACTGGTCACTGGTCACTGGTCAGTGGTCACTGGTCACTGGTCACTGGTCACTGGTCACTGGTCAATGGTCACTGTCGCTGGTCACTGGTCACTGGTCACTGATCACTGGTCACTGGTCACTGGTCAATGGTCACTATCGCTGGTCAATGGTCACTGTCGCTGGTTACTGGTCACTGGTCACTTGTCACTGGTCACTGGTCACTGGTCACTGGTCACAGGTCAATGGTCACTGTCGCTGGTCACTGGTCACTGGTCACTGGTCAATGGTCACTGGTCACTGGCCACTGGTCAATGGTCACTATCGCTGGTCAATGGTCATTGTCGCTGGTCACTGGTCATTGGTCACTTGTCACTGGTCACTGGTCACTGGTCACTGGTCGTCACTGGTCACAGGTCAATGGTCACTGGTCACTGGTCACTGGTCAATGGTCACTATCGCTGGTCAATGGTAACTTGTCACTGGGCAGTGGTCAATGGTCACTGGTCACTGGTCACTGGTCACTGGTCAGTGGTCACTGGTCACAGGTCAATGGTCACTGGTCACTGGACACAGGTCACTGGTCACTGGTCACTGGTCACTGGTCAATGGTCACTGTCGCTGATCACTGGTCACTGGTCACTGGTCAATGGTCACTGTCGCTGGTCACTGGTCGCTGGTCACTGATCACTGGTCACTGGTGACTGGTCACTGGTCACTGGTCACTGGTCAATGGTCACTATCGCTGGTCAATGGTCCCTGCCGCTGGTCACTGGTCATTGGTCACATGTCACTGGTCACTGGTCACTGGTCACTGGTCAATGGTCACTGTCGCTGGTCACTGGTCACTGGTCACTGATCACTGGTCACTGGTCACTGGTCACTGGTCACTGATCACTGGTCACTGGTCACTGGTCACTGGTCACTGGTCACTGGTCACTGGTCAATGGTCACTATCGCTGGTCAATGGTCACTGTCGCTGGTCACTGGTCATTGGTCACTTGTCACTGGTCACTGGTCACTTGTCACTGGTCACTGGTCACGGTCACTGGTCACTGGTCAATGGTCACTGTCGCTGGTCACTGGTCACTGGTCACTGGTCATTGGTCACTTGTCACTGGTCACTGGTCACTGGTCAATGGTCACTGTCGCTGGTCACTGGTCACTGGTCACTGGTCACTGGTCACTGGTCAATGGTCACTATCGCTGGTCAATGGTCACTGTCGCTGGTCACTGGTCATTGGTCACTTGTCACTGGTCACTGGTCACTGGTCACTGGTCAATGGTCACTGTCGCTGGTCACTGGTCACTGGTCACTGATCACTGGTCACTGGTCACTTGTCACTGGTCAATGGTCACTGTCGCTGGTCAATGGTCACTGTCGCTGGTCACTGGTCACTGGTCACTGGTCACTGGTCACTTGTCACTGGTCAGTGGCCACTGGTCGCTGGTCACTTGTCACTGGTCACTATCGCTGGTCAATGGTCGCTGTCGCTGGTCACTGGTCATTGGTCACTTGTCACTGGTCACTGGTCACTGGTCAATGGTCACTGTCGCTGGTCACTGGTCACTGGTGACTGATCACTGGTCCCTGGTCACTGGTCACTGGTCACTGGTCACTGGTCAATGGTCACTATCGCTGGTCAATGGTCACTGTCGCTGGTCACTGGTCATTGGTCACTTGTCACTGGTCACTTGTCACTGGTCAATGGTCACTATCGCTGGTCAATGGTCGCTGTCGCTGGTCACTGGTCATTGGTCACTTGTCACTGGTCACTGGTCACTGGTCAATGGTCACTGTCGCTGGTCACTGGTCACTGGTCACTGATCACTGGTCCCTGGTCACTGGTCACTGGTCACTGGTCACTGGTCAATGGTCACTATCGCTGGTCAATGGTCACTGTCGCTGGTCACTGGTCATTGGTCACTTGTCACTGGTCACTGGTCACTGGTCACTGGTCACTGGTCACTGGTCACAGGTCAATGGTCACTGGTCACTGGACACAGGTCACTTGTCACTGGTCACTGGTCACTGGTCACTGGTCACTGGTCACTGGTCACAAGTCACTGGTCACTTGTCACTGGTCACTGGTCAATGGTCACTGTCGCTGGTCACTGGTCACTAGTCACTGGTCACTGGTCACTGGTCGCTGGTCACTGGTTACTTGTCACTGGTCAGTGGCCACTGGTCGCTGGTCACTTGTCACTGGTCACTGGTCACAAGTCACTGGTCACTGGTCACTGGTCACTGGTCAGTGGTCACTGGTCACTGGTCACTGGTCACTGGTCACTGGTCAATGGTCACTCTCGCTGGTCACTGGTCACTGGTCACTGATCACTGGTCACTGGTCACTGGTCACTGGTCACTGGTCAATGGTCACTATCGCTGGTCAATGGTCACTGTCGCTGGTTACTGGTCACTGGTCACTTGTCACTGGTCACTGGTCACTGGTCACTGGTCACTGGTCAATGGTCACTGTCGCTGGTCACTGGTCACTGGTCACTGGTCAATGGTCACTGGTCACTGGTCACTGGTCAATGGTCACTATCGCTGGTCAATGGTCATTGTCGCTGGTCACTGGTCATTGGTCACTTGTCACTGGTCACTGGTCACTGGTCACTGGTCGTCACTGGTCACAGGGCAATGGTCACTGGTCACTGGTCACTGGTCAATGGTCACTATCGCTGGTCAATGGTAACTTGTCACTGGGCAGTGGTCAATGGTCACTGGTCACTGGTCACTGGTCACTGGTCACTGGTCACAGGTCAATGGTCACTGGTCACTGGACACAGGTCACTGGTCACTGGTCACTGGTCACTGGTCACTTGTCACTGGTCACTGGTCACTGGTCACTGGTCACTGGTCACTGGTCAATGGTCACTCTCGCTGGTCACTGGTCACTGGTCACTGATCACTGGTCACTGGTCACTGGTCACTGGTCACTGGTCAATGGTCACTATCGCTGGTCAATGGTCACTGTCGCTGGTTACTGGTCACTGGTCACTTGTCACTGGTCACTGGTCACTGGTCACTGGTCACTGGTCAATGGTCACTGTCGCTGGTCACTGGTCACTGGTCACTGGTCAATGGTCACTGGTCACTGGTCACTGGTCAATGGTCACTATCGCTGGTCAATGGTCATTGTCGCTGGTCACTGGTCATTGGTCACTTGTCACTGGTCACTGGTCACTGGTCACTGGTCGCAGGTCAATGGTCACTGGTCACTGGACACAGGTCACTTGTCACTGGTCACTGGTCACTGGTCACTGGTCACTGGTCACTGGTCACAAGTCACTGGTCACTTGTCACTGGTCACTGGTCAATGGTCACTGTCGCTGGTCACTGGTCACTAGTCACTGGTCACTGGTCACTGGTCGCTGGTCACTGGTTACTTGTCACTGGTCAGTGGCCACTGGTCGCTGGTCACTTGTCACTGGTCACTGGTCACAAGTCACTGGTCACTGGTCACTGGTCACTGGTCAGTGGTCACTGGTCACTGGTCACTGGTCACTGGTCACTGGTCAATGGTCACTCTCGCTGGTCACTGGTCACTGGTCACTGATCACTGGTCACTGGTCACTGGTCACTGGTCACTGGTCAATGGTCACTATCGCTGGTCAATGGTCACTGTCGCTGGTTACTGGTCACTGGTCACTTGTCACTGGTCACTGGTCACTGGTCACTGGTCACTGGTCAATGGTCACTGTCGCTGGTCACTGGTCACTGGTCACTGGTCAATGGTCACTGGTCACTGGTCACTGGTCAATGGTCACTATCGCTGGTCAATGGTCATTGTCGCTGGTCACTGGTCATTGGTCACTTGTCACTGGTCACTGGTCACTGGTCACTGGTCGTCACTGGTCACAGGACAATGGTCACTGGTCACTGGTCACTGGTCAATGGTCACTATCGCTGGTCAATGGTAACTTGTCACTGGGCAGTGGTCAATGGTCACTGGTCACTGGTCACTGGTCACTGGTCACTGGTCACAGGTCAATGGTCACTGGTCACTGGACACAGGTCACTGGTCACTGGTCACTGGTCACTGGTCACTTGTCACTGGTCACTGGTCAATGGTCACTGGCCACTGGTCACTGGTCACTGGTCAATGGTCACTTTCGCTGGTCAATGGTCACTGTCGCTGGTAAACGGTCACTGTCGCTGGTCACTGGTCACTGGTCACTGGTCACTTGTCACTGGTCACTGGTCAATGGTCACTGTCGCTGGTCACTGGTCACTAGTCACTGGTCACTGGTCACTGGTCGCTGGTCACTGGTTACTTGTCACTGGTCAGTGGCCACTGGTCGCTGGTCACTTGTCACTGGTCACTGGTCGCTGGTCACTGGTCACTGGTCACAAGTCACTGGTCACTGGTCACTGGTCACTGGTCAGTGGTCACTGGTCACTGGTCACTGGTCACTGGTCACTGGTCAATGGTCACTGTCGCTGGTCACTGGTCACTGGTCACTGATCACTGGTCACTGGTCACTGGTCAATGGTCACTATCGCTGGTCAATGGTCACTGTCGCTGGTTACTGGTCACTGGTCACTTGTCACTGGTCACTGGTCACTGGTCACTGGTCACAGGTCAATGGTCACTGTCGCTGGTCACTGGTCACTGGTCACTGGTCAATGGTCACTGGTCACTGGCCACTGGTCAATGGTCACTATCGCTGGTCAATGGTCATTGTCGCTGGTCACTGGTCATTGGTCACTTGTCACTGGTCACTGGTCACTGGTCACTGGTCGTCACTGGTCACAGGTCAATGGTCACTGGTCACTGGTCACTGGTCAATGGTCACTATCGCTGGTCAATGGTAACTTGTCACTGGGCAGTGGTCAATGGTCACTGGTCACTGGTCACTGGTCACTGGTCAGTGGTCACTGGTCACAGGTCAATGGTCACTGGTCACTGGACACAGGTCACTGGTCACTGGTCACTGGTCACTGGTCAATGGTCACTGTCGCTGATCACTGGTCACTGGTCACTGGTCAATGGTCACTGTCGCTGGTCACTGGTCGCTGGTCACTGATCACTGGTCACTGGTGACTGGTCACTGGTCACTGGTCACTGGTCAATGGTCACTATCGCTGGTCAATGGTCCCTGCCGCTGGTCACTGGTCATTGGTCACATGTCACTGGTCACTGGTCACTGGTCACTGGTCAATGGTCACTGTCGCTGGTCACTGGTCACTGGTCACTGATCACTGGTCACTGGTCACTGGTCACTGGTCACTGATCACTGGTCACTGGTCACTGGTCACTGGTCACTGGTCACTGGTCACTGGTCAATGGTCACTATCGCTGGTCAATGGTCACTGTCGCTGGTCACTGGTCATTGGTCACTTGTCACTGGTCACTGGTCACTTGTCACTGGTCACTGGTCACGGTCACTGGTCACTGGTCAATGGTCACTGTCGCTGGTCACTGGTCACTGGTCACTGGTCATTGGTCACTTGTCACTGGTCACTGGTCACTGGTCAATGGTCACTGTCGCTGGTCACTGGTCACTGGTCACTGGTCACTGGTCACTGGTCAATGGTCACTATCGCTGGTCAATGGTCACTGTCGCTGGTCACTGGTCATTGGTCACTTGTCACTGGTCACTGGTCACTGGTCACTGGTCAATGGTCACTGTCGCTGGTCACTGGTCACTGGTCACTGATCACTGGTCACTGGTCACTTGTCACTGGTCAATGGTCACTGTCGCTGGTCAATGGTCACTGTCGCTGGTCACTGGTCACTGGTCACTGGTCACTGGTCACTTGTCACTGGTCAGTGGCCACTGGTCGCTGGTCACTTGTCACTGGTCACTATCGCTGGTCAATGGTCGCTGTCGCTGGTCACTGGTCATTGGTCACTTGTCACTGGTCACTGGTCACTGGTCAATGGTCACTGTCGCTGGTCACTGGTCACTGGTGACTGATCACTGGTCCCTGGTCACTGGTCACTGGTCACTGGTCACTGGTCAATGGTCACTATCGCTGGTCAATGGTCACTGTCGCTGGTCACTGGTCATTGGTCACTTGTCACTGGTCACTTGTCACTGGTCAATGGTCACTATCGCTGGTCAATGGTCGCTGTCGCTGGTCACTGGTCATTGGTCACTTGTCACTGGTCACTGGTCACTGGTCAATGGTCACTGTCGCTGGTCACTGGTCACTGGTCACTGATCACTGGTCCCTGGTCACTGGTCACTGGTCACTGGTCACTGGTCAATGGTCACTATCGCTGGTCAATGGTCACTGTCGCTGGTCACTGGTCATTGGTCACTTGTCACTGGTCACTGGTCACTGGTCACTGGTCACTGGTCACTGGTCACAGGTCAATGGTCACTGGTCACTGGACACAGGTCACTTGTCACTGGTCACTGGTCACTGGTCACTGGTCACTGGTCACTGGTCACAAGTCACTGGTCACTTGTCACTGGTCACTGGTCAATGGTCACTGTCGCTGGTCACTGGTCACTAGTCACTGGTCACTGGTCACTGGTCGCTGGTCACTGGTTACTTGTCACTGGTCAGTGGCCACTGGTCGCTGGTCACTTGTCACTGGTCACTGGTCACAAGTCACTGGTCACTGGTCACTGGTCACTGGTCAGTGGTCACTGGTCACTGGTCACTGGTCACTGGTCACTGGTCAATGGTCACTCTCGCTGGTCACTGGTCACTGGTCACTGATCACTGGTCACTGGTCACTGGTCACTGGTCACTGGTCAATGGTCACTATCGCTGGTCAATGGTCACTGTCGCTGGTTACTGGTCACTGGTCACTTGTCACTGGTCACTGGTCACTGGTCACTGGTCACTGGTCAATGGTCACTGTCGCTGGTCACTGGTCACTGGTCACTGGTCAATGGTCACTGGTCACTGGTCACTGGTCAATGGTCACTATCGCTGGTCAATGGTCATTGTCGCTGGTCACTGGTCATTGGTCACTTGTCACTGGTCACTGGTCACTGGTCACTGGTCGTCACTGGTCACAGGGCAATGGTCACTGGTCACTGGTCACTGGTCAATGGTCACTATCGCTGGTCAATGGTAACTTGTCACTGGGCAGTGGTCAATGGTCACTGGTCACTGGTCACTGGTCACTGGTCACTGGTCACAGGTCAATGGTCACTGGTCACTGGACACAGGTCACTGGTCACTGGTCACTGGTCACTGGTCACTTGTCACTGGTCACTGGTCAATGGTCACTGGCCACTGGTCACTGGTCACTGGTCAATGGTCACTTTCGCTGGTCAATGGTCACTGTCGCTGGTAAACGGTCACTGTCGCTGGTCACTGGTCACTGGTCACTGGTCACTTGTCACTGGTCACTGGTCAATGGTCACTGTCGCTGGTCACTGGTCACTAGTCACTGGTCACTGGTCACTGGTCGCTGGTCACTGGTTACTTGTCACTGGTCAGTGGCCACTGGTCGCTGGTCACTTGTCACTGGTCACTGGTCGCTGGTCACTGGTCACTGGTCACAAGTCACTGGTCACTGGTCACTGGTCACTGGTCAGTGGTCACTGGTCACTGGTCACTGGTCACTGGTCACTGGTCAATGGTCACTGTCGCTGGTCACTGGTCACTGGTCACTGATCACTGGTCACTGGTCACTGGTCAATGGTCACTATCGCTGGTCAATGGTCACTGTCGCTGGTTACTGGTCACTGGTCACTTGTCACTGGTCACTGGTCACTGGTCACTGGTCACAGGTCAATGGTCACTGTCGCTGGTCACTGGTCACTGGTCACTGGTCAATGGTCACTGGTCACTGGTCACTGGTCAATGGTCACTATCGCTGGTCAATGGTCATTGTCGCTGGTCACTGGTCATTGGTCACTTGTCACTGGTCACTGGTCACTGGTCACTGGTCGTCACTGGTCACAGGTCAATGGTCACTGGTCACTGGTCACTGGTCAATGGTCACTATCGCTGGTCAATGGTAACTTGTCACTGGGCAGTGGTCAATGGTCACTGGTCACTGGTCACTGGTCACTGGTCAGTGGTCACTGGTCACAGGTCAATGGTCACTGGTCACTGGACACAGGTCACTGGTCACTGGTCACTGGTCACTGGTCAATGGTCACTGTCGCTGATCACTGGTCACTGGTCACTGGTCAATGGTCACTGTCGCTGGTCACTGGTCGCTGGTCACTGATCACTGGTCACTGGTGACTGGTCACTGGTCACTGGTCACTGGTCAATGGTCACTATCGCTGGTCAATGGTCCCTGCCGCTGGTCACTGGTCATTGGTCACATGTCACTGGTCACTGGTCACTGGTCACTGGTCAATGGTCACTGTCGCTGGTCACTGGTCACTGGTCACTGATCACTGGTCACTGGTCACTGGTCACTGGTCACTGATCACTGGTCACTGGTCACTGGTCACTGGTCACTGGTCACTGGTCACTGGTCAATGGTCACTATCGCTGGTCAATGGTCACTGTCGCTGGTCACTGGTCATTGGTCACTTGTCACTGGTCACTGGTCACTTGTCACTGGTCACTGGTCACGGTCACTGGTCACTGGTCAATGGTCACTGTCGCTGGTCACTGGTCACTGGTCACTGGTCATTGGTCACTTGTCACTGGTCACTGGTCACTGGTCAATGGTCACTGTCGCTGGTCACTGGTCACTGGTCACTGGTCACTGGTCACTGGTCAATGGTCACTATCGCTGGTCAATGGTCACTGTCGCTGGTCACTGGTCATTGGTCACTTGTCACTGGTCACTGGTCACTGGTCACTGGTCAATGGTCACTGTCGCTGGTCACTGGTCACTGGTCACTGATCACTGGTCACTGGTCACTTGTCACTGGTCAATGGTCACTGTCGCTGGTCAATGGTCACTGTCGCTGGTCACTGGTCACTGGTCACTGGTCACTTGTCACTGGTCAGTGGCCACTGGTCGCTGGTCACTTGTCACTGGTCACTTGTCACTGGTCAATGGTCACTATCGCTGGTCAATGGTCGCTGTCGCTGGTCACTGGTCATTGGTCACTTGTCACTGGTCACTGGTCACTGGTCAATGGTCACTGTCGCTGGTCACTGGTCACTGGTCACTGATCACTGGTCCCTGGTCACTGGTCACTGGTCACTGGTCACTGGTCACTGGTCACTTTTCCCTGGGCAGTGGTCACTGGTCACTGGTCAATGGTCACTATCGCTGGTCAATGGTCACTGTCGCTGGTCACTGGTCACTGGTCACTGGTCAATGGTCACTGTCGCTGGTCACTGGTCTCTGGTCACTGGTCACTGGTCACTGGTCAATTGTCACTGTCGCTGGTCACTGGTCACTGGTCACTGGTCACTGGTCACTGGTCAGAAGTCACTGGTCACTGGTCACTGGTCACTGGTCACTGGTCACTGGTCACTGGTCACTGGTCACTGGTCAATGGTCACTGTCGCTGGTCACTGGTCACTGGTCACTGATCACTGGTCACTGGTCACTTGTCACTGGTCACTGGTCACTGGTCAATGGTCACTATCGCTGGTCAATGGTCACTGTCGCGGGTCACTGGTCATTGGTTACTTGTCACTGGTCACTGGTCACTGGTCAATGGTCACTATCGCTGGTCAATGGTCACTGTCGCTGGTCACTGGTCATTGGTCACTTGTCACTGGTCACTGGTCACTGGTCACTGGTCACTTTTCCCTGGGCAGTGGTCACTGGTCACTGGTCAATGGTCACTATCGCTGGTCAATGGTCACTGTCGCTGGTCACTGGTCACTGGTCACTGGTCAATGGTCACTGTCGCTGGTCACTGGTCACTGGTCTCTGGTCACTGGTCACTGGTCACTGGTCAATTGTCACTGTCGCTGGTCACTGGTCACTGGTCACTGGTCACTGGTCACTGGTCAGAAGTCACTGGTCACTGGTCACTGGTCACTGGTCACTGGTCACTGGTCACAGGTCACTGGTCAATGGTCACTGTCGCTGGTCACTGCTCACTGGTCACTGATCACTGGTCACTGGTCACTTGTCACTGGTCACTGGTCACTGGTCAATGGTCACTATCGCTGGTCAATGGTCACTGTCGCGGGTCACTGGTCATTGGTTACTTGTCACTGGTCACTGGTCACTGGTCAATGGTCACTATCGCTGGTCAATGGTCACTGTCGCTGGTCACTGGTCCTTGGTCACTTGTCACTGGTCACTGGTCACTGGTCACTGGTCAATGGTCACTGCCGCTGGTCACTGGTCACTGATCACTGGTCACTGGTCACTGGTCACTGGTCACTGGTCACTGGTCACTGGTCACTGATCACTGGTCACTGGTCACTGGTCACTGGTCACTGGTCACTGGTCAATGGTCACTATCGCTGGTCAATGGTCACTGGTCACTGATCACTGGTCACTGGTCACTGGTCACTGGTCACTGATCACTGGTCACTGGTCACTGGTCACTGGTCACTGGTCACTGGTCACTGGTCAATGGTCACTATCGCTGGTCAATGGTCACTGTCGCTGGTCACTGGTCATTGGTCACTTGTCACTGGTCACTGGTCACTTGTCACTGGTCACTGGTCACGGTCACTGGTCACTGGTCAATGGTCACTGTCGCTGGTCACTGGTCACTGTCGCTGGTCACTGGTCATTGGTCACTTGTCACTGGTCACTGGTCACTGGTCACTGGTCAATGGTCACTGTCGCTGGTCACTGGTCACTGGTCACTGATCACTGGTCACTGGTCACTTGTCACTGGTCAATGGTCACTGTCGCTGGTCAATGGTCACTGTCGCTGGTCACTGGTCACTGGTCACTGGTCACTTGTCACTGGTCAGTGGCCACTGGTCGCTGGTCACTTGTCACTGGTCACTTGTCACTGGTCAATGGTCACTATCGCTGGTCAATGGTCGCTGTCGCTGGTCACTGGTCATTGGTCACTTGTCACTGGTCACTGGTCACTGGTCAATGGTCACTGTCGCTGGTCACTGGTCACTGGTCACTGATCACTGGTCCCTGGTCACTGGTCACTGGTCACTGGTCACTGGTCACTGGTCACTTTTCCCTGGGCAGTGGTCACTGGTCACTGGTCAATGGTCACTATCGCTGGTCAATGGTCACTGTCGCTGGTCACTGGTCACTGGTCACTGGTCAATGGTCACTGTCGCTGGTCACTGGTCTCTGGTCACTGGTCACTGGTCACTGGTCAATTGTCACTGTCGCTGGTCACTGGTCACTGGTCACTGGTCACTGGTCACTGGTCAGAAGTCACTGGTCACTGGTCACTGGTCACTGGTCACTGGTCACTGGTCACTGGTCACTGGTCACTGGTCAATGGTCACTGTCGCTGGTCACTGGTCACTGGTCACTGATCACTGGTCACTGGTCACTTGTCACTGGTCACTGGTCACTGGTCAATGGTCACTATCGCTGGTCAATGGTCACTGTCGCGGGTCACTGGTCATTGGTTACTTGTCACTGGTCACTGGTCACTGGTCAATGGTCACTATCGCTGGTCAATGGTCACTGTCGCTGGTCACTGGTCATTGGTCACTTGTCACTGGTCACTGGTCACTGGTCACTGGTCACTTTTCCCTGGGCAGTGGTCACTGGTCACTGGTCAATGGTCACTATCGCTGGTCAATGGTCACTGTCGCTGGTCACTGGTCACTGGTCACTGGTCAATGGTCACTGTCGCTGGTCACTGGTCACTGGTCTCTGGTCACTGGTCACTGGTCACTGGTCAATTGTCACTGTCGCTGGTCACTGGTCACTGGTCACTGGTCACTGGTCACTGGTCAGAAGTCACTGGTCACTGGTCACTGGTCACTGGTCACTGGTCACTGGTCACAGGTCACTGGTCAATGGTCACTGTCGCTGGTCACTGCTCACTGGTCACTGCTCACTGGTCACTGGTCACTTGTCACTGGTCACTGGTCACTGGTCAATGGTCACTATCGCTGGTCAATGGTCACTGTCGCGGGTCACTGGTCATTGGTTACTTGTCACTGGTCACTGGTCACTGGTCAATGGTCACTATCGCTGGTCAATGGTCACTGTCGCTGGTCACTGGTCCTTGGTCACTTGTCACTGGTCACTGGTCACTGGTCACTGGTCAATGGTCACTGCCGCTGGTCACTGGTCACTGATCACTGGTCACTGGTCACTGGTCACTGGTCACTGGTCACTGGTCACTGGTCACTGATCACTGGTCACTGGTCACTGGTCACTGGTCACTGGTCACTGGTCAATGGTCACTATCGCTGGTCAATGGTCACTGTCGCTGGTCACTGGTCATTGGTCTCTTGTCACTGGTCACTGGTCACTGGTCACTGGTCAATGGTCACTGTCGCTGGTCAATGGCCACTGTCGCTGGTCACTGGTCACTGGTCACTGGTCACTGGTCACTGGTCACAAAGCACTGGTCACTTGTCACTGGTCAGTGGCCACTGGTCGCTGGTCACTTGTCACTGGTCACTGGTCACTGGTCACTAGTCACAAGTCACTGGTCACTGGTCACTTGTCACTGGTCACTGGTCACTGGTCATTGGTCACTGCTCACTGGTCACTGGACACTGGTCACTGGTCAATGGTCCCTGTCGCTGGAAAATGGTCACTGTCGCTGGTCACTGGTCACTGGTCACAGTCGCTGATCACTGGTCACTGGGCACTAGTCACTGGTCACTGGTCACTGGTCACTGGTCACTGGTCACTTGTCACTGGTCAGTGGCCACTGGTCGCTGGTCACTTGTCACTGGTCACTGGTCACTGGTCACTAGTCACAATTCACTGGTCACTGGTCACTTGTCACTGGCCACTGGTCGCTGGTCACTTGTCACTGGTCACTGGTCACTGGTGACTAGTCACAATTCACTGGCCACTGGTCACTTGTCATTGGTCACTGGTCACTGGTCACTGGTCACTGGTCACTGGTCAATGGTCACTGTCGCTGGTCACTGGTCACTGGTCACTGATCACTGGTCACTGGTCGCTGGTCACTTGTCACAGGTCACTGGTCACTGGTCACTGGTCACAAGTCACTGGTCACTGGTCACTGGTCACTGGTCACTGGTCACTGGTCAATGGTCACTGTCGCTGATCACTGGTCACTGGACACTGGTCACTGGTCACTGGTCACAAGTCACTGGTCACTTGTAACTGGTCAGTGGCCACTCGTCGCTGGTCACTTGTCACTGGTCACTGGTCACAGGTCAATGGTCACTGTCGCTGGTCACTGGTCACTGGTCACTGGTCAATGGTCACTGGTCACTCGTCACTGGTCAATGGTCACTATCGCTGGTCAATGGTCATTGTCGCTGGTCACTGGTCATTGGTCACTTGTCACTGGTCACTGGTCACTGGTCACTGGTCGTCACTGGTCACAGGTCAATGGTCACTGGTCACTGGTCACTGGTCAATGGTCACTATCGCTGGTCAATGGTAACTTGTCACTGGGCAGTGGTCAATGGTCACTGGTCACTGGTCACTGGTCACTGGTCACTGGTCACAGGTCAATGGTCACTGGTCACTGGACACAGGTCACTGGTCACTGGTCACTGGTCACTGGTCAATGGTCACTGTCGCTGATCACTGGTCACTGGTCACTGGTCAATGGTCACTGTCGCTGGTCACTGGTCGCTGGTCACTGATCACTGGTCACTGGTGACTGGTCACTGGTCACTGGTCACTGGTCAATGGTCACTATCGCTGGTCAATGGTCTCTGTCGCTGGTCACTGGTCACGATTCGCTGGTCCCTGGTCACTGGTACTGGTCAATGGTCACTGTCGCTGATCACTGGTCACTGGTCACTGGTCACTGGTCACTGGTCAATGGTCACTGTCACTGGTCACTGGTCACTGGTCAATGGTCACTATCGCTGGTCAATGGTCACTGTCGCGGGTCACTGGTCATTGGTTACTTGTCACTGGTCACTGGTCACTGGTCAATGGTCACTATCGCTGGTCAATGGTCACTGTCGCTGGTCACTGGTCATTGGTCACTTGTCACTGGTCACTGGTCACTGGTCACTGGTCACTTTTCCCTGGGCAGTGGTCACTGGTCACTGGTCAATGGTCACTATCGCTGGTCAATGGTCACTGTCGCTGGTCACTGGTCACTGGTCACTGGTCAATGGTCACTGTCGCTGGTCACTGGTCACTGGTCTCTGGTCACTGGTCACTGGTCACTGGTCAATTGTCACTGTCGCTGGTCACTGGTCACTGGTCACTGGTCACTGGTCACTGGTCAGAAGTCACTGGTCACTGGTCACTGGTCACTGGTCACTGGTCACTGGTCACAGGTCACTGGTCAATGGTCACTGTCGCTGGTCACTGCTCACTGGTCACTGATCACTGGTCACTGGTCACTTGTCACTGGTCACTGGTCACTGGTCAATGGTCACTATCGCTGGTCAATGGTCACTGTCGCGGGTCACTGGTCATTGGTTACTTGTCACTGGTCACTGGTCACTGGTCAATGGTCACTATCGCTGGTCAATGGTCACTGTCGCTGGTCACTGGTCCTTGGTCACTTGTCACTGGTCACTGGTCACTGGTCACTTGTCAATGGTCACTGCCGCTGGTCACTGGTCACTGATCACTGGTCACTGGTCACTGGTCACTGGTCACTGGTCACTGGTCACTGGTCACTGGTCACTGATCACTGGTCACTGGTCACTGGTCACTGGTCACTGGTCACTGGTCACTGGTCACTGGTCAATGGTCACTGTCGCTGGTCACTGGTCATTGGTCTCTTGTCACTGGTCACTGGTCACTGGTCACTGGTCAATGGTCACTGTCGCTGGTCAATGGCCACTGTCGCTGGTCACTGGTCACTGGTCACTGGTCACTGGTCACTGGTCACAAAGCACTGGTCACTTGTCACTGGTCAGTGGCCACTGGTCGCTGGTCACTTGTCACTGGTCACTGGTCACTGGTCACTAGTCACAAGTCACTGGTCACTGGTCACTTGTCACTGGTCACTGGTCACTGGTCACTGGTCACTGCTCACTGGTCACTGGACACTGGTCACTGGTCAATGGTCCCTGTCGCTGGAAAATGGTCACTGTCGCTGGTCACTGGTCACTGGTCACAGTCGCTGATCACTGGTCACTGGGCACTAGTCACTGGTCACTGGTCACTGGTCACTGGTCACTGGTCACTTGTCACTGGTCAGTGGCCACTGGTCGCTGGTCACTTGTCACTGGTCACTGGTCACTGGTCACTTGTCACTGGTCACTGGTGACTAGTCACAATTCACTGGTCACTTGTCACTGGTCAGTGGCCACTGGTCGCTGGTCACTTGTCACTGGTCACTGGTCACTGGTCACTAGTCACAATTCACTGGTCACTGGTCACTTGTCACTGGCCACTGGTCGCTGGTCACTTGTCATTGGTCACTGGTCACTGGTCACTGGTCGCTGGTCACTTGTCACAGGTCACTGGTCACTGGTCACTGGTCACAAGTCACTGGTCACTGGTCACTGGTCACTGGTCACTGGTCACTGGTCAATGGTCACTGTCGCTGATCACTGGTCACTGGACACTGGTCACTGGTCACTGGTCACAAGTCACTGGTCACTTGTCACTGGTCAGTGGCCACTCGTCGCTGGTCACTTGTCACTGGTCACTGGTCACAGGTCAATGGTCACTGTCGCTGGTCACTGGTCACTGGTCACTGGTCAATGGTCACTGGTCACTCGTCACTGGTCAATGGTCACTATCGCTGGTCAATGGTCATTGTCGCTGGTCACTGGTCATTGGTCACTTGTCACTGGTCACTGGTCACTGGTCACTGGTCGTCACTGGTCACAGGTCAATGGTCACTGGTCACTGGTCACTGGTCAATGGTCACTATCGCTGGTCAATGGTAACTTGTCACTGGGCAGTGGTCAATGGTCACTGGTCACTGGTCACTGGTCACTGGTCACTGGTCACAGGTCAATGGTCACTGGTCACTGGACACAGGTCACTGGTCACTGGTCACTGGTCACTGGTCAATGGTCACTGTCGCTGATCACTGGTCACTGGTCACTGGTCAATGGTCACTGTCGCTGGTCACTGGTCGCTGGTCACTGATCACTGGTCACTGGTGACTGGTCACTGGTCACTGGTCACTGGTCAATGGTCACTATCGCTGGTCAATGGTCTCTGTCGCTGGTCACTGGTCACGATTCGCTGGTCCCTGGTCACTGGTACTGGTCAATGGTCACTGTCGCTGATCACTGGTCACTGGTCACTGGTCACTGGTCACTGGTCAATGGTCACTGTCGCTGGTCACTGGTCACTGGTCACTGATCACTGGTCACTGGTCACTGGTCACTGGTCACTGGTCACTGGTCAATGGTCACTGTCGCTGGTCACTGTTCACTGGTCACTGATCACTGGTCACTGGTCACTGGTCACTGGTCACTGGTCACTGGTCACTGGTCACTGATCACTGGTCACTGGTCACTGGTCACTGGTCACTGGTCACAGGTCAATGGTCACTGGTCACTGGTCACTGGTCAATGGTCACTGTCGCTGGTCACTGGTCACTGGTCAATGGTCACTTGTCCCTGGGCAGTGGTCACTGGTCACTGGTCAATGGTCACTGTCGCTGGTCACTGGTCACTGGTCACTTGTCACTGGTCACTGGTCACTGGTCACTGGTCACTGGTCACTGGTCACAAGTCACTGGTCAGTGGCCACTCGTCAATGGTCACTGGTCACTGGTCACTGGTCAATGGTCTCTGTCGCTGGTCACTGGTCACGATTCGCTGGTCCCTGGTCACTGGTACTGGTCAATGGTCACTGTCGCTGATCACTGGTCACTGGTCACTGGTCACTGGTCACTGGTCAATGGTCACTGTCGCTGGTCACTGGTCACTGGTCACTGATCACTGGTCACTGGTCACTGGTCACTGGTCACTGTTCACTGGTCAATGGTCACTGTCGCTGGTCACTGTTCACTGGTCACTGATCACTGGTCACTGGTCACTGGTCACTGGTCACTGGTCACTGGTCACTGGTCACTGATCACTGGTCACTGGTCACTGGTCACTGGTCACTGGTCACTGGTCAATGGTCACTATCGCTGGTCAATGGTCACTGTCGCTGGTCACTGGTCATTGGTCACTTGTCACTGGTCACTGGTCACTGGTCACTGGTCACTGGTCACTGGTCACAGGTCAATGGTCACTTGTCACTGGACACAGGTCACTTGTCACTGGTCACTGGTCACTGGTCACTGGTCACTGGTCACAAGTCACTGGTCACTTGTCACTGGTCACTGGTCAATGGTCACTGTCGCTGGTCACTGGTCACTAGTCACTGGTCACTGGTCACTGGTCACAAGTCACTGGTCACTGGTCACTGGTCAATGGTCACTATCGCTGGTCACTTGTCACTGGTCACTGGTCACTGGTCACTGGTCACAAGTCACTGGTCACTTGTCACTGGTCACTGGTCACTGATCACAGGTCACTGGTCACTGGTCACTGGTCACTGGTCACTGGTCAATGGTCACTGTCGCTGGTAAATGGTCACTGTCGCTGGTCACTGGTCACTGGTCACTGGTCACTGGTCACTGGTCACTGGTCACTGGTCACTGGTCACTGGTCACTGGTCACAGGTCAATGGTCACTGGTCACTGGACACTGGTCACTGGTCACTGGTCACTTGTCACAGGTCACTGACCACTGGTCACTGGTCACTGGTCACTGGTCACTGGGAACTGGGAACTGGTCACTGGTCACTGGTCAATGGTCACTATCGCTGGTCAATGGTCACTGTCACTGGTCACTGGTCACTGGTCACTGGTCACAGGTCAATGGTCACTGGTCACTGGACACTGGTCACTGGTCACTGGTCACTTGTCACAGGTCACTGACCACTGGTCACTGGTCACTGGTCACTGGTCACTGGGAACTGGGAACTGGTCACTGGTCACTGGTCAATGGTCACTATCGCTGGTCAATGGTCACTGTCACTGGTCACTGGTCACTGGTCACTGGTCACTGGTCACTGGTCACTGGTCACTGGTCAATGGTCACTGTCGCTGGTCACTGGTCACTGGTCACTGGTCACTGGTCAATGGTCACTTGTCCCTGGGCAGTGGTCACTGGTCACTGGTCAATGGTCACTATCGCTGGTCAATGGTCACTGTCGCTGGTCACTGGTCACTGGTCACTTGTCACTGGTCACTGGTCACTGGTCACTTGTCACTGGTCAGTGGCCACTCGTCAATGGTCACTGCTCACTGGTCACTGGTCAATGGTCTCTGTCGCTGGTCACTGGTCAATGGTCTCTGTCGCTGGTCACTGGTCACGATTCGCTGGTCCCTGGTCACTGGTCACTGGTCAATGGTCACTGTCGCTGATCACTGGTCACTGGTCACTGGTCAATGGTCACTGTCGCTGGTCACTGGTCGCTGGTCACTGATCACTGGTCACTGGTCACTCGTCACTGGTCACTGGTCACTGGTCAATGGTCACTATCGCTGGTCAATGGTCCCTGTCGCTGGTCACTGGTCATTGGTCACTTGTCACTGGTCACTGGTCACTGGTCACTGGTCAATGGTCACTGTCGCTGGTCACTGGTCACTGGTCACTGATCACTGGTCACTGGTCACTGGTCACTGGTCACTGATCACTGGTCACTGGTCACTGGTCACTGGTCACTGGTCACTGGTCACTGGTCACTGGTCACTGGTCAATGGTCACTATCGCTGGTCAATGGTCACTGTCGCTGGTCACTGGTCATTGGTCACTTGTCACTGGTCACTGGTCACTGGTCACTGGTCACTGGTCACTGGTCACAGGTCAATGGTCACTGGTCACTGGACACAGGTCACTTGTCACTGGTCACTGGTCACTGGTCACTGGTCACTGGTCACTGGTCACAAGTCACTGGTCACTTGTCACTGGTCACTGGTCAATGGTCACTGTCGCTGGTCACTGGTCACTAGTCACTGGTCACTGGTCACTGGTCGCTGGTCACTGGTTACTTGTCACTGGTCAGTGGCCACTGGTCGCTGGTCACTTGTCACTGGTCACTGGTCACAAGTCACTGGTCACTGGTCACTGGTCACTGGTCAGTGGTCACTGGTCACTGGTCACTGGTCACTGGTCACTGGTCAATGGTCACTCTCGCTGGTCACTGGTCACTGGTCACTGATCACTGGTCACTGGTCACTGGTCACTGGTCACTGGTCAATGGTCACTATCGCTGGTCAATGGTCACTGTCGCTGGTTACTGGTCACTGGTCACTTGTCACTGGTCACTGGTCACTGGTCACTGGTCACTGGTCAATGGTCACTGTCGCTGGTCACTGGTCACTGGTCACTGGTCAATGGTCACTGGTCACTGGTCACTGGTCAATGGTCACTATCGCTGGTCAATGGTCATTGTCGCTGGTCACTGGTCATTGGTCACTTGTCACTGGTCACTGGTCACTGGTCACTGGTCGTCACTGGTCACAGGACAATGGTCACTGGTCACTGGTCACTGGTCAATGGTCACTATCGCTGGTCAATGGTCACTGTCGCTGGTCACTGGTCACTGGTCACTGGTCAATGGTCACTGTCGCTGGTCACTGGTCACTGGTCTCTGGTCACTGGTCACTGGTCACTGGTCAATTGTCACTGTCGCTGGTCACTGGTCACTGGTCACTGGTCACTGGTCACTGGTCAGAAGTCACTGGTCACTGGTCACTGGTCACTGGTCACTGGTCACTGGTCACTGGTCACAGGTCACTGGTCAATGGTCACTGTCGCTGGTCACTGGTCACTGGTCACTGATCACTGGTCACTGGTCACTTGTCACTGGTCACTGGTCACTGGTCAATGGTCACTATCGCTGGTCAATGGTCACTGTCGCGGGTCACTGGTCATTGGTTACTTGTCACTGGTCACTGGTCACTGGTCAATTGTCACTGTCGCTGGTCACTGGTCACTGGTCACTGGTCACTGGTCACTGGTCAGAAGTCACTGGTCACTGGTCACTGGTCACTGGTCACTGGTCACTGGTCACTGGTCACTGGTCACTGGTCACTGGTCACTGGTCACTGGTCACTGGTCACTGGTCAATGGTCACTGTCGCTGGTAAATGGTCACTGTCGCTGGTCACTGGTCACTGGTCACTGGTCACTGGTCAGTGGTCACTGGTCACTGGTCACTGGTCACTGGTCACTGGTCACTGGTCACTGGTCACTGGTCAATGGTCACTATCGCTGGTCAATGGTCACTGTCACTGGTCACTGGTCACTGGTCACTGGTCACTGGTCACTGGTCACTGGTCACTGGTCACAGGTCAATGGTCACTGGTCACTGGACACTGGTCACTGGTCACTGGTCACTTGTCACAGGTCACTGACCACTGGTCACTGGTCACTGGTCACTGGTCACTGGGAACTGGGAACTGGTCAATGGTCACTGTCGCTGGTCACTGGTCACTGGTCACTGATCACTTGTCACTGGTCACTGGTCACTGGTCACTGGTCAATGGTCACTATCGCTGGTCAATGGTCACTGTCACTGGTCACTGGTCACTGGTCACTGGTCACTGGTCACTGGTCACTGGTCACTGGTCAATGGTCACTGTCGCTGGTCACTGGTCACTGGTCACTGGTCACTGGTCAATGGTCACTTGTCCCTGGGCAGTGGTCACTGGTCACTGGTCAATGGTCACTATCGCTGGTCAATGGTCACTGTCGCTGGTCACTGGTCACTGGTCACTTGTCACTGGTCACTGGTCACTGGTCACTTGTCACTGGTCAGTGGCCACTCGTCAATGGTCACTGGTCACTGGTCACTGGTCAATGGTCTCTGTCGCTGGTCACTGGTCAATGGTCTCTGTCGCTGGTCACTGGTCACGATTCGCTGGTCCCTGGTCACTGGTCACTGGTCAATGGTCACTGTCGCTGATCACTGGTCACTGGTCACTGGTCAATGGTCACTGTCGCTGGTCACTGGTCGCTGGTCACTGATCACTGGTCACTGGTCACTCGTCACTGGTCACTGGTCACTGGTCAATGGTCACTATCGCTGGTCAATGGTCCCTGTCGCTGGTCACTGGTCATTGGTCACTTGTCACTGGTCACTGGTCACTGGTCACTGGTCAATGGTCACTGTCGCTGGTCACTGGTCACTGGTCACTGATCACTGGTCACTGGTCACTGGTCACTGGTCACTGATCACTGGTCACTGGTCACTGGTCACTGGTCACTGGTCACTGGTCACTGGTCACTGGTCACTGGTCAATGGTCACTATCGCTGGTCAATGGTCACTGTCGCTGGTCACTGGTCATTGGTCACTTGTCACTGGTCACTGGTCACTGGTCACTGGTCACTGGTCACTGGTCACAGGTCAATGGTCACTGGTCACTGGACACAGGTCACTTGTCACTGGTCACTGGTCACTGGTCACTGGTCACTGGTCACTGGTCACAAGTCACTGGTCACTTGTCACTGGTCACTGGTCAATGGTCACTGTCGCTGGTCACTGGTCACTAGTCACTGGTCACTGGTCACTGGTCGCTGGTCACTGGTTACTTGTCACTGGTCAGTGGCCACTGGTCGCTGGTCACTTGTCACTGGTCACTGGTCACAAGTCACTGGTCACTGGTCACTGGTCACTGGTCAGTGGTCACTGGTCACTGGTCACTGGTCACTGGTCACTGGTCAATGGTCACTCTCGCTGGTCACTGGTCACTGGTCACTGATCACTGGTCACTGGTCACTGGTCACTGGTCACTGGTCAATGGTCACTATCGCTGGTCAATGGTCACTGTCGCTGGTTACTGGTCACTGGTCACTTGTCACTGGTCACTGGTCACTGGTCACTGGTCACTGGTCAATGGTCACTGTCGCTGGTCACTGGTCACTGGTCACTGGTCAATGGTCACTGGTCACTGGTCACTGGTCAATGGTCACTATCGCTGGTCAATGGTCATTGTCGCTGGTCACTGGTCATTGGTCACTTGTCACTGGTCACTGGTCACTGGTCACTGGTCGTCACTGGTCACAGGACAATGGTCACTGGTCACTGGTCAATGGTCAATGGTCACTATCGCTGGTCAATGGTAACTTGTCACTGGGCAGTGGTCAATGGTCACTGGTCACTGGTCACTGGTCACTGGTCACTGGTCACAGGTCAATGGTCACTGGCCACTGGACACAGGTCACTGGTCACTGGTCACTGGTCACTGGTCACTTGTCACTGGTCACTGGTCAATGGTCACTGGCCACTGGTCACTGGTCACTGGTCAATGGTCACTTTCGCTGGTCAATGGTCACTGTCGCTGGTAAACGGTCACTGTCGCTGGTCACTGGTCACTGGTCACTGGTCACTTGTCACTGGTCACTGGTCAATGGTCACTGTCGCTGGTCACTGGTCACTAGTCACTGGTCACTGGTCACTGGTCGCTGGTCACTGGTTACTTGTCACTGGTCAGTGGCCACTGGTCGCTGGTCACTTGTCACTGGTCACTGGTCGCTGGTCACTGGTCACTGGTCACAAGTCACTGGTCACTGGTCACTGGTCACTGGTCAGTGGTCACTGGTCACTGGTCACTGGTCACTGGTCACTGGTCAATGGTCACTGTCGCTGGTCACTGGTCACTGGTCACTGATCACTGGTCACTGGTCACTGGTCAATGGTCACTATCGCTGGTCAATGGTCACTGTCGCTGGTTACTGGTCACTGGTCACTTGTCACTGGTCACTGGTCACTGGTCACTGGTCACAGGTCAATGGTCACTGTCGCTGGTCACTGGTCACTGGTCACTGGTCAATGGTCACTGGTCACTGGTCACTGGTCAATGGTCACTATCGCTGTTCAATGGTCATTGTCGCTGTCACTGGTCATTGGTCACTTGTCACTGGTCACTGGTCACTGGTCACTGGTCGTCACTGGTCACAGGTCAATGGTCACTGGTCACTGGTCACTGGTCAATGGTCACTATCGCTGGTCAATGGTAACTTGTCACTGGGCAGTGGTCAATGGTCACTGGTCACTGGACACAGGTCACTTGTCACTGGTCACTGGTCACTGGTCACTGGTCACTGGTCACTGGTCACAAGTCACTGGTCACTTGTCACTGGTCACTGGTCAATGGTCACTGTCGCTGGTCACTGGTCACTAGTCACTGGTCACTGGTCACTGGTCGCTGGTCACTGGTTACTTGTCACTGGTCAGTGGCCACTGGTCGCTGGTCACTTGTCACTGGTCACTGGTCACAAGTCACTGGTCACTGGTCACTGGTCACTGGTCAGTGGTCACTGGTCACTGGTCACTGGTCACTGGTCACTGGTCAATGGTCACTCTCGCTGGTCACTGGTCACTGGTCACTGATCACTGGTCACTGGTCACTGGTCACTGGTCACTGGTCAATGGTCACTATCGCTGGTCAATGGTCACTGTCGCTGGTTACTGGTCACTGGTCACTTGTCACTGGTCACTGGTCACTGGTCACTGGTCACTGGTCAATGGTCACTGTCGCTGGTCACTGGTCACTGGTCACTGGTCAATGGTCACTGGTCACTGGTCACTGGTCAATGGTCACTATCGCTGGTCAATGGTCATTGTCGCTGGTCACTGGTCATTGGTCACTTGTCACTGGTCACTGGTCACTGGTCACTGGTCGTCACTGGTCACAGGACAATGGTCACTGGTCACTGGTCACTGGTCAATGGTCACTATCGCTGGTCAATGGTCACTGTCGCTGGTCACTGGTCACTGGTCACTGGTCAATGGTCACTGTCGCTGGTCACTGGTCACTGGTCTCTGGTCACTGGTCACTGGTCACTGGTCAATTGTCACTGTCGCTGGTCACTGGTCACTGGTCACTGGTCACTGGTCACTGGTCAGAAGTCACTGGTCACTGGTCACTGGTCACTGGTCACTGGTCACTGGTCACTGGTCACAGGTCACTGGTCAATGGTCACTGTCGCTGGTCACTGGTCACTGGTCACTGATCACTGGTCACTGGTCACTTGTCACTGGTCACTGGTCACTGGTCAATGGTCACTATCGCTGGTCAATGGTCACTGTCGCGGGTCACTGGTCATTGGTTACTTGTCACTGGTCACTGGTCACTGGTCAATTGTCACTGTCGCTGGTCACTGGTCACTGGTCACTGGTCACTGGTCACTGGTCAGAAGTCACTGGTCACTGGTCACTGGTCACTGGTCACTGGTCACTGGTCACTGGTCACTGGTCACTGGTCACTGGTCACTGGTCACTGGTCACTGGTCACTGGTCAATGGTCACTGTCGCTGGTAAATGGTCACTGTCGCTGGTCACTGGTCACTGGTCACTGGTCACTGGTCAGTGGTCACTGGTCACTGGTCACTGGTCACTGGTCACTGGTCACTGGTCACTGGTCACTGGTCAATGGTCACTATCGCTGGTCAATGGTCACTGTCACTGGTCACTGGTCACTGGTCACTGGTCACTGGTCACTGGTCACTGGTCACTGGTCACAGGTCAATGGTCACTGGTCACTGGACACTGGTCACTGGTCACTGGTCACTTGTCACAGGTCACTGACCACTGGTCACTGGTCACTGGTCACTGGTCACTGGGAACTGGGAACTGGTCAATGGTCACTGTCGCTGGTCACTGGTCACTGGTCACTGATCACTTGTCACTGGTCACTGGTCACTGGTCACTGGTCAATGGTCACTATCGCTGGTCAATGGTCACTGTCACTGGTCACTGGTCACTGGTCACTGGTCACTGGTCACTGGTCACTGGTCACTGGTCAATGGTCACTGTCGCTGGTCACTGGTCACTGGTCACTGGTCACTGGTCAATGGTCACTTGTCCCTGGGCAGTGGTCACTGGTCACTGGTCAATGGTCACTATCGCTGGTCAATGGTCACTGTCGCTGGTCACTGGTCACTGGTCACTTGTCACTGGTCACTGGTCACTGGTCACTTGTCACTGGTCAGTGGCCACTCGTCAATGGTCACTGGTCACTGGTCACTGGTCAATGGTCTCTGTCGCTGGTCACTGGTCAATGGTCTCTGTCGCTGGTCACTGGTCACGATTCGCTGGTCCCTGGTCACTGGTCACTGGTCAATGGTCACTGTCGCTGATCACTGGTCACTGGTCACTGGTCAATGGTCACTGTCGCTGGTCACTGGTCGCTGGTCACTGATCACTGGTCACTGGTCACTCGTCACTGGTCACTGGTCACTGGTCAATGGTCACTATCGCTGGTCAATGGTCCCTGTCGCTGGTCACTGGTCATTGGTCACTTGTCACTGGTCACTGGTCACTGGTCACTGGTCAATGGTCACTGTCGCTGGTCACTGGTCACTGGTCACTGATCACTGGTCACTGGTCACTGGTCGCTGGTCACTGATCACTGGTCACTGGTCACTGGTCACTGGTCACTGGTCACTGGTCACTGGTCACTGGTCACTGGTCAATGGTCACTATCGCTGGTCAATGGTCACTGTCGCTGGTCACTGGTCATTGGTCACTTGTCACTGGTCACTGGTCACTGGTCACTGGTCACTGGTCACTGGTCACAGGTCAATGGTCACTGGTCACTGGACACAGGTCACTTGTCACTGGTCACTGGTCACTGGTCACTGGTCACTGGTCACTGGTCACAAGTCACTGGTCACTTGTCACTGGTCACTGGTCAATGGTCACTGTCGCTGGTCACTGGTCACTAGTCACTGGTCACTGGTCACTGGTCGCTGGTCACTGGTTACTTGTCACTGGTCAGTGGCCACTGGTCGCTGGTCACTTGTCACTGGTCACTGGTCACAAGTCACTGGTCACTGGTCACTGGTCACTGGTCAGTGGTCACTGGTCACTGGTCACTGGTCACTGGTCACTGGTCAATGGTCACTCTCGCTGGTCACTGGTCACTGGTCACTGATCACTGGTCACTGGTCACTGGTCACTGGTCACTGGTCAATGGTCACTATCGCTGGTCAATGGTCACTGTCGCTGGTTACTGGTCACTGGTCACTTGTCACTGGTCACTGGTCACTGGTCACTGGTCACTGGTCAATGGTCACTGTCGCTGGTCACTGGTCACTGGTCACTGGTCAATGGTCACTGGTCACTGGTCACTGGTCAATGGTCACTATCGCTGGTCAATGGTCATTGTCGCTGGTCACTGGTCATTGGTCACTTGTCACTGGTCACTGGTCACTGGTCACTGGTCGTCACTGGTCACAGGACAATGGTCACTGGTCACTGGTCAATGGTCAATGGTCACTATCGCTGGTCAATGGTAACTTGTCACTGGGCAGTGGTCAATGGTCACTGGTCACTGGTCACTGGTCACTGGTCACTGGTCACAGGTCAATGGTCACTGGCCACTGGACACAGGTCACTGGTCACTGGTCACTGGTCACTGGTCACTTGTCACTGGTCACTGGTCAATGGTCACTGGCCACTGGTCACTGGTCACTGGTCAATGGTCACTTTCGCTGGTCAATGGTCACTGTCGCTGGTAAACGGTCACTGTCGCTGGTCACTGGTCACTGGTCACTGGTCACTTGTCACTGGTCACTGGTCAATGGTCACTGTCGCTGGTCACTGGTCACTAGTCACTGGTCACTGGTCACTGGTCGCTGGTCACTGGTTACTTGTCACTGGTCAGTGGCCACTGGTCGCTGGTCACTTGTCACTGGTCACTGGTCGCTGGTCACTGGTCACTGGTCACAAGTCACTGGTCACTGGTCACTGGTCACTGGTCAGTGGTCACTGGTCACTGGTCACTGGTCACTGGTCACTGGTCAATGGTCACTGTCGCTGGTCACTGGTCACTGGTCACTGATCACTGGTCACTGGTCACTGGTCAATGGTCACTATCGCTGGTCAATGGTCACTGTCGCTGGTTACTGGTCACTGGTCACTTGTCACTGGTCACTGGTCACTGGTCACTGGTCACAGGTCAATGGTCACTGTCGCTGGTCACTGGTCACTGGTCACTGGTCAATGGTCACTGGTCACTGGTCACTGGTCAATGGTCACTATCGCTGTTCAATGGTCATTGTCGCTGTCACTGGTCATTGGTCACTTGTCACTGGTCACTGGTCACTGGTCACTGGTCGTCACTGGTCACAGGTCAATGGTCACTGGTCACTGGTCACTGGTCAATGGTCACTATCGCTGGTCAATGGTAACTTGTCACTGGGCAGTGGTCAATGGTCACTGGTCACTGGTCACTGGTCACTGGTCACTGGTCACTGGTCACAGGTCAATGGTCACTGGTCACTGGACACAGGTCACTGGTCACTGGTCACTGGTCACTGGTCAATGGTCACTGTCGCTGATCACTGGTCACTGGTCACTGGTCAATGGTCACTGTCGCTGGTCACTGGTCGCTGGTCACTGATCACTGGTCACTGGTGACTGGTCACTGGTCACTGGTCACTGGTCAATGGTCACTATCGCTGGTCAATGGTCCCTGCCGCTGGTCACTGGTCATTGGTCACTTGTCACTGGTCACTGGTCACTGGTCACTGGTCAATGGTCACTGTCGCTGGTCACTGGTCACTGGTCACTGATCACTGGTCACTGGTCACTGGTCACTGGTCACTGATCACTGGTCACTGGTCACTGGTCACTGGTCACTGGTCACTGGTCACTGGTCAATGGTCACTATCGCTGGTCAATGGTCACTGTCGCTGGTCACTGGTCATTGGTCACTTGTCACTGGTCACTGGTCACTTGTCACTGGTCACTGGTCACGGTCACTGGTCACTGGTCAATGGTCACTGTCGCTGGTCACTGGTCACTGGTCACTGGTCATTGGTCACTTGTCACTGGTCACTGGTCACTGGTCAATGGTCATTGTCGCTGGTCACTGGTCACTGGTCACTGGTCACTGGTCACTGGTCAATGGTCACTATCGCTGGTCAATGGTCACTGTCGCTGGTCACTGGTCATTGGTCACTTGTCACTGGTCACTGGTCAATGGTCACTATCGCTGGTCAATGGTCACTGTCGCTGGTCACTGGTCATTGGTCACTTGTCACTGGTCACTGGTCACTGGTCACTGGTCAATGGTCACTGTCGCTGGTCACTGGTCACTGGTCACTGATCACTGGTCACTGGTCACTTGTCACTGGTCAATGGTCACTGTCGCTGGTCAATGGTCACTGTCGCTGGTCACTGGTCACTGGTCACTGGTCACTGGTCACTTGTCACTGGTCAGTGGCCACTGGTCGCTGGTCACTTGTCACTGGTCACTTGTCACTGGTCAATGGTCACTATCGCTGGTCAATGGTCGCTGTCGCTGGTCACTGGTCATTGGTCACTTGTCACTGGTCACTGGTCACTGGTCAATGGTCACTGTCGCTGGTCACTGGTCACTGGTCACTGATCACTGGTCCCTGGTCACTGGTCACTGGTCACTGGTCACTGGTCACTGGTCACTTTTCCCTGGGCAGTGGTCACTGGTCACTGGTCAATGGTCACTATCGCTGGTCAATGGTCACTGTCGCTGGTCACTGGTCACTGGTCACTGGTCAATGGTCACTGTCGCTGGTCACTGGTCTCTGGTCACTGGTCACTGGTCACTGGTCAATTGTCACTGTCGCTGGTCACTGGTCACTGGTCACTGGTCACTGGTCACTGGTCAGAAGTCACTGGTCACTGGTCACTGGTCACTGGTCACTGGTCACTGGTCACTGGTCACTGGTCACTGGTCAATGGTCACTGTCGCTGGTCACTGGTCACTGGTCACTGATCACTGGTCACTGGTCACTTGTCACTGGTCACTGGTCACTGGTCAATGGTCACTATCGCTGGTCAATGGTCACTGTCGCGGGTCACTGGTCATTGGTTACTTGTCACTGGTCACTGGTCACTGGTCAATGGTCACTATCGCTGGTCAATGGTCACTGTCGCTGGTCACTGGTCATTGGTCACTTGTCACTGGTCACTGGTCACTGGTCACTGGTCACTTTTCCCTGGGCAGTGGTCACTGGTCACTGGTCAATGGTCACTATCGCTGGTCAATGGTCACTGTCGCTGGTCACTGGTCACTGGTCACTGGTCAATGGTCACTGTCGCTGGTCACTGGTCACTGGTCTCTGGTCACTGGTCACTGGTCACTGGTCAATTGTCACTGTCGCTGGTCACTGGTCACTGGTCACTGGTCACTGGTCACTGGTCAGAAGTCACTGGTCACTGGTCACTGGTCACTGGTCACTGGTCACTGGTCACTGGTCACAGGTCACTGGTCAATGGTCACTGTCGCTGGTCACTGCTCACTGGTCACTGATCACTGGTCACTGGTCACTTGTCACTGGTCACTGGTCACTGGTCAATGGTCACTATCGCTGGTCAATGGTCACTGTCGCGGGTCACTGGTCATTGGTTACTTGTCACTGGTCACTGGTCACTGGTCAATGGTCACTATCGCTGGTCAATGGTCACTGTCGCTGGTCACTGGTCCTTGGTCACTTGTCACTGGTCACTGGTCACTGGTCACTGGTCAATGGTCACTGCCGCTGGTCACTGGTCACTGATCACTGGTCACTGGTCACTGGTCACTGGTCACTGGTCACTGGTCACTGGTCACTGGTCACTGGTCACTGGTCACTGGTCAATGGTCACTATCGCTGGTCAATGGTCACTGTCGCTGGTCACTGGTCATTGGTCTCTTGTCACTGGTCACTGGTCACTGGTCACTGGTCAATGGTCACTGTCGCTGGTCAATGGCCACTGTCGCTGGTCACTGGTCACTGGTCACTGGTCACTGGTCACTGGTCACAAAGCACTGGTCACTTGTCACTGGTCAGTGGCCACTGGTCGCTGGTCACTTGTCACTGGTCACTGGTCACTGGTCACTAGTCACAAGTCACTGGTCACTGGTCACTGGTCACTGCTCACTGGTCACTGGACACTGGTCACTGGTCAATGGTCCCTGTCGCTGGAAAATGGTCACTGTCGCTGGTCACTGGTCACTGGTCACAGTCGCTGATCACTGGTCACTGGGCACTAGTCACTGGTCACTGATCACTGGTCACTGGTCACTGGTCACTGGTCACTGATCACTGGTCACTGGTCACTGGTCACTGGTCACTGGTCACTGGTCACTGGTCACTGGTCACTGGTCAATGGTCACTATCGCTGGTCAATGGTCACTGTCGCTGGTCACTGGTCATTGGTCACTTGTCACTGGTCACTGGTCACTGGTCACTGGTCACTGGTCACTGGTCACAGGTCAATGGTCACTGGTCACTGGACACAGGTCACTTGTCACTGGTCACTGGTCACTGGTCACTGGTCACTGGTCACTGGTCACAAGTCACTGGTCACTTGTCACTGGTCACTGGTCAATGGTCACTGTCGCTGGTCACTGGTCACTAGTCACTGGTCACTGGTCACTGGTCGCTGGTCACTGGTTACTTGTCACTGGTCAGTGGCCACTGGTCGCTGGTCACTTGTCACTGGTCACTGGTCACAAGTCACTGGTCACTGGTCACTGGTCACTGGTCACTGGTCACTGGTCACTGGTCAATGGTCACTCTCGCTGGTCACTGGTCACTGGTCACTGATCACTGGTCACTGGTCACTGGTCACTGGTCACTGGTCAATGGTCACTATCGCTGGTCAATGGTCACTGTCGCTGGTTACTGGTCACTGGTCACTTGTCACTGGTCACTGGTCACTGGTCACTGGTCACTGGACAATGGTCACTGTCGCTGGTCACTGGTCACTGGTCACTGGTCAATGGTCACTGGTCACTGGTCACTGGTCAATGGTCACTATCGCTGGTCAATGTTCATTGTCGCTGGTCACTGGTCATTGGTCACTTGTCACTGGTCACTGGTCACTGGTCACTGGTCGTCACTGGTCACAGGACAATGGTCACTGGTCACTGGTCACTGGTCAATGGTCACTATCGCTGGTCAATGGTAACTTGTCACTGGGCAGTGGTCAATGGTCACTGGTCACTGGTCACTGGTCACTGGTCACTGGTCACTGGTCACTGGTCACTGGTCAGAAGTCACTGGTCACTGGTCACTGGTCACTGGTCACTGGTCACTGGTCACTGGTCACAGGTCACTGGTCAATGGTCACTGTCGCTGGTCACTGCTCACTGGTCACTGATCACTGGTCACTGGTCACTTGTCACTGGTCACTGGTCACTGGTCAATGGTCACTATCGCTGGTCAATGGTCACTGTCGCGGGTCACTGGTCATTGGTTACTTGTCACTGGTCACTGGTCACTGGTCAATGGTCACTATCGCTGGTCAATGGTCACTGTCGCTGGTCACTGGTCCTTGGTCACTTGTCACTGGTCACTGGTCACTGGTCACTGGTCAATGGTCACTGCCGCTGGTCACTGGTCACTGATCACTGGTCACTGGTCACTGGTCACTGGTCACTGGTCACTGGTCACTGGTCACTGATCACTGGTCACTGGTCACTGGTCACTGGTCACTGGTCACTGGTCAATGGTCACTATCGCTGGTCAATGGTCACTGTCGCTGGTCACTGGTCATTGGTCTCTTGTCACTGGTCACTGGTCACTGGTCACTGGTCAATGGTCACTGTCGCTGGTCAATGGCCACTGTCGCTGGTCACTGGTCACTGGTCACTGGTCACTGGTCACTGGTCACAAAGCACTGGTCACTTGTCACTGGTCAGTGGCCACTGGTCGCTGGTCACTTGTCACTGGTCACTGGTCACTGGTCACTAGTCACAAGTCACTGGTCACTGGTCACTTGTCACTGGTCACTGGTCACTGGTCACTGGTCACTGCTCACTGGTCACTGGACACTGGTCACTGGTCAATGGTCCCTGTCGCTGGAAAATGGTCACTGTCGCTGGTCACTGGTCACTGGTCACAGTCGCTGATCACTGGTCACTGGGCACTAGTCACTGGTCACTGATCACTGGTCACTGGTCACTGGTCACTGGTCACTGATCACTGGTCACTGGTCACTGGTCACTGGTCACTGGTCACTGGTCACTGGTCACTGGTCACTGGTCACTGGTCAATGGTCACTATCGCTGGTCAATGGTCACTGTCGCTGGTCACTGGTCATTGGTCACTTGTCACTGGTCACTGGTCACTGGTCACTGGTCACTGGTCACTGGTCACAGGTCAATGGTCACTGGTCACTGGACACAGGTCACTTGTCACTGGTCACTGGTCACTGGTCACTGGTCACTGGTCACTGGTCACAAGTCACTGGTCACTTGTCACTGGTCACTGGTCAATGGTCACTGTCGCTGGTCACTGGTCACTAGTCACTGGTCACTGGTCACTGGTCGCTGGTCACTGGTTACTTGTCACTGGTCAGTGGCCACTGGTCGCTGGTCACTTGTCACTGGTCACTGGTCACAAATCACTGGTCACTGGTCACTGGTCACTGGTCAGTGGTCACTGGTCACTGGTCACTGGTCACTGGTCAATGGTCACTCTCGCTGGTCACTGGTCACTGGTCACTGATCACTGGTCACTGGTCACTGGTCACTGGTCACTGGTCAATGGTCACTATCGTTGGTCAATGGTCACTGTCGCTGGTTACTGGTCACTGGTCACTTGTCACTGGTCACTGGTCACTGGTCACTGGTCACTGGTCAATGGTCACTGTCGCTGGTCACTGGTCACTGGTCACTGGTCAATGGTCACTGGTCACTGGTCACTGGTCAATGGTCACTATCGCTGGTCAATGGTCATTGTCGCTGGTCACTGGTCATTGGTCGCTTGTCACTGGTCACTGGTCACTGGTCACTGGTCGTCACTGGTCACAGGACAATGGTCACTGGTCACTGGTCACTGGTCAATGGTCACTATCGCTGGTCAATGGTAACTTGTCACTGGGCAGTGGTCAATGGTCACTGGTCACTGGTCACTGGTCACTGGTCACTGGTCACAGGTCAATGGTCACTGGTCACTGGACACAGGTCACTGGTCACTGGTCACTGGTCACTGGTCACTTGTCACTGGTCACTGGTCAATGGTCACTGGCCACTGGTCACTGGTCACTGGTCAATGGTCACTTTCGCTGGTCAATGGTCACTGTCGCTGGTAAACGGTCACTGTCGCTGGTCACTGGTCACTGGTCACTGGTCACTTGTCACTGGTCACTGGTCAATGGTCACTGTCGCTGGTCACTGGTCACTAGTCACTGGTCACTGGTCACTGGTCGCTGGTCACTGGTTACTTGTCACTGGTCAGTGGCCACTGGTCGCTGGTCACTTGTCACTGGTCACTGGTCGCTGGTCACTGGTCACTGGTCACAAGTCACTGGTCACTGGTCACTGGTCACTGGTCACTGGTCAGTGGTCACTGGTCACTGGTCACTGGTCACTGGTCACTGGTCAATGGTCACTGTCGCTGGTCACTGGTCACTGGTCACTGATCACTGGTCACTGGTCACTGGTCAATGGTCACTATCGCTGGTCAATGGTCACTGTCGCTGGTTACTGGTCACTGGTCACTTGTCACTGGTCACTGGTCACTGGTCACTGGTCACAGGTCAATGGTCACTGTCGCTGGTCACTGGTCACTGGTCACTGGTCAATGGTCACTGGTCACTGGTCACTGGTCAATGGTCACTATCGCTGGTCAATGGTCATTGTCGCTGGTCACTGGTCATTGGTCACTTGTCACTGGTCACTGGTCACTGGTCACTGGTCGTCACTGGTCACAGGTCAATGGTCACTGGTCACTGGTCACTGGTCAATGGTCACTATCGCTGGTCAATGGTAACTTGTCACTGGGCAGTGGTCAATGGTCACTGGTCACTGGTCACTGGTCACTGGTCAGTGGTCACTGGTCACAGGTCAATGGTCACTGGTCACTGGACACAGGTCACTGGTCACTGGTCACTGGTCACTGGTCATTGGTCACTGTCGCTGATCACTGGTCACTGGTCACTGGTCAATGGTCACTGTCGCTGGTCACTGGTCGCTGGTCACTGATCACTGGTCACTGGTGACTGGTCACTGGTCACTGGTCACTGGTCAATGGTCACTATCGCTGGTCAATGGTCCCTGCCGCTGGTCACTGGTCATTGGTCACATGTCACTGGTCACTGGTCACTGGTCACTGGTCAATGGTCACTGTCGCTGGTCACTGGTCACTGGTCACTGATCACTGGTCACTGGTCACTGGTCACTGGTCACTGATCACTGGTCACTGGTCACTGGTCACTGGTCACTGGTCACTGGTCACTGGTCAATGGTCACTATCGCTGGTCAATGGTCACTGTCGCTGGTCACTGGTCATTGGTCACTTGTCACTGGTCACTGGTCACTTGTCACTGGTCACTGGTCACGGTCACTGGTCACTGGTCAATGGTCACTGTCGCTGGTCACTGGTCACTGGTCACTGGTCATTGGTCACTTGTCACTGGTCACTGGTCACTGGTCAATGGTCACTGTCGCTGGTCACTGGTCACTGGTCACTGGTCACTGGTCACTGGTCAATGGTCACTATCGCTGGTCAATGGTCACTGTCGCTGGTCACTGGTCATTGGTCACTTGTCACTGGTCACTGGTCACTGGTCACTGGTCAATGGTCACTGTCGCTGGTCACTGGTCACTGGTCACTGATCACTGGTCACTGGTCACTTGTCACTGGTCAATGGTCACTGTCGCTGGTCAATGGTCACTGTCGCTGGTCACTGGTCACTGGTCACTGGTCACTGGTCACTTGTCACTGGTCAGTGGCCACTGGTCGCTGGTCACTTGTCACTGGTCACTTGTCACTGGTCAATGGTCACTATCGCTGGTCAATGGTCGCTGTCGCTGGTCACTGGTCATTGGTCACTTGTCACTGGTCACTGGTCACTGGTCAATGGTCACTGTCGCTGGTCACTGGTCACTGGTCACTGATCACTGGTCCCTGGTCACTGGTCACTGGTCACTGGTCACTGGTCACTGGTCACTTTTCCCTGGGCAGTGGTCACTGGTCACTGGTCAATGGTCACTATCGCTGGTCAATGGTCACTGTCGCTGGTCACTGGTCACTGGTCACTGGTCAATGGTCACTGTCGCTGGTCACTGGTCTCTGGTCACTGGTCACTGGTCACTGGTCAATTGTCACTGTCGCTGGTCACTGGTCACTGGTCACTGGTCACTGGTCACTGGTCAGAAGTCACTGGTCACTGGTCACTGGTCACTGGTCACTGGTCACTGGTCACTGGTCACTGGTCACTGGTCAATGGTCACTGTCGCTGGTCACTGGTCACTGGTCACTGATCACTGGTCACTGGTCACTTGTCACTGGTCACTGGTCACTGGTCAATGGTCACTATCGCTGGTCAATGGTCACTGTCGCGGGTCACTGGTCATTGGTTACTTGTCACTGGTCACTGGTCACTGGTCAATGGTCACTATCGCTGGTCAATGGTCACTGTCGCTGGTCACTGGTCATTGGTCACTTGTCACTGGTCACTGGTCACTGGTCACTGGTCACTTTTCCCTGGGCAGTGGTCACTGGTCACTGGTCAATGGTCACTATCGCTGGTCAATGGTCACTGTCGCTGGTCACTGGTCACTGGTCACTGGTCAATGGTCACTGTCGCTGGTCACTGGTCACTGGTCTCTGGTCACTGGTCACTGGTCACTGGTCAATTGTCACTGTCGCTGGTCACTGGTCACTGGTCACTGGTCACTGGTCACTGGTCAGAAGTCACTGGTCACTGGTCACTGGTCACTGGTCACTGGTCACTGGTCACAGGTCACTGGTCAATGGTCACTGTCGCTGGTCACTGCTCACTGGTCACTGATCACTGGTCACTGGTCACTTGTCACTGGTCACTGGTCACTGGTCAATGGTCACTATCGCTGGTCAATGGTCACTGTCGCGGGTCACTGGTCATTGGTTACTTGTCACTGGTCACTGGTCACTGGTCAATGGTCACTATCGCTGGTCAATGGTCACTGTCGCTGGTCACTGGTCCTTGGTCACTTGTCACTGGTCACTGGTCACTGGTCACTGGTCAATGGTCACTGCCGCTGGTCACTGGTCACTGATCACTGGTCACTGGTCACTGGTCACTGGTCACTGGTCACTGGTCACTGGTCACTGATCACTGGTCACTGGTCACTGGTCACTGGTCACTGGTCACTGGTCAATGGTCACTATCGCTGGTCAATGGTCACTGTCGCTGGTCACTGGTCATTGGTCTCTTGTCACTGGTCACTGGTCACTGGTCACTGGTCAATGGTCACTGTCGCTGGTCAATGGCCACTGTCGCTGGTCACTGGTCACTGGTCACTGGTCACTGGTCACTGGTCACAAAGCACTGGTCACTTGTCACTGGTCAGTGGCCACTGGTCGCTGGTCACTTGTCACTGGTCACTGGTCACTGGTCACTAGTCACAAGTCACTGGTCACTGGTCACTTGTCACTGGTCACTGGTCACTGGTCATTGGTCACTGCTCACTGGTCACTGGACACTGGTCACTGGTCAATGGTCCCTGTCGCTGGAAAATGGTCACTGTCGCTGGTCACTGGTCACTGGTCACAGTCGCTGATCACTGGTCACTGGGCACTAGTCACTGGTCACTGGTCACTGGTCACTGGTCACTGGTCACTTGTCACTGGTCAGTGGCCACTGGTCGCTGGTCACTTGTCACTGGTCACTGGTCACTGGTCACTTGTCACTGGTCACTGGTGACTAGTCACAATTCACTGGTCACTTGTCACTGGTCAGTGGCCACTGGTCGCTGGTCACTTGTCACTGGTCACTGGTCACTGGTCACTAGTCACAATTCACTGGTCACTGGTCACTTGTCACTGGCCACTGGTCGCTGGTCACTTGTCACTGGTCACTGGTCACTGGTGACTAGTCACAATTCACTGGCCACTGGTCACTTGTCATTGGTCACTGGTCACTGGTCACTGGTCACTGGTCACTGGTCAATGGTCACTGTCGCTGGTCACTGGTCACTGGTCACTGATCACTGGTCACTGGTCGCTGGTCACTTGTCACAGGTCACTGGTCACTGGTCACTGGTCACAAGTCACTGGTCACTGGTCACTGGTCACTGGTCACTGGTCACTGGTCAATGGTCACTGTCGCTGATCACTGGTCACTGGACACTGGTCACTGGTCACTGGTCACAAGTCACTGGTCACTTGTAACTGGTCAGTGGCCACTCGTCGCTGGTCACTTGTCACTGGTCACTGGTCACAGGTCAATGGTCACTGTCGCTGGTCACTGGTCACTGGTCACTGGTCAATGGTCACTGGTCACTCGTCACTGGTCAATGGTCACTATCGCTGGTCAATGGTCATTGTCGCTGGTCACTGGTCATTGGTCACTTGTCACTGGTCACTGGTCACTGGTCACTGGTCGTCACTGGTCACAGGTCAATGGTCACTGGTCACTGGTCACTGGTCAATGGTCACTATCGCTGGTCAATGGTAACTTGTCACTGGGCAGTGGTCAATGGTCACTGGTCACTGGTCACTGGTCACTGGTCACTGGTCACAGGTCAATGGTCACTGGTCACTGGACATAGGTCACTGGTCACTGGTCACTGGTCACTGGTCAATGGTCACTGTCGCTGATCACTGGTCACTGGTCACTGGTCAATGGTCACTGTCGCTGGTCACTGGTCGCTGGTCACTGATCACTGGTCACTGGGGACTGGTCACTGGTCACTGGTCACTGGTCAATGGTCACTATCGCTGGTCAATGGTCTCTGTCGCTGGTCACTGGTCACGATTCGCTGGTCCCTGGTCACTGGTACTGGTCAATGGTCACTGTCGCTGATCACTGGTCACTGGTCACTGGTCACTGGTCACTGGTCAATGGTCACTGTCGCTGGTCACTGGTCACTGGTCAGTGATCACTGGTCACTGGTCACTGGTCACTGGTCACTGGTCACTGGTCAATGGTCACTGTCGCTGGTCACTGTTCACTGGTCACTGATCACTGGTCACTGGTCACTGGTCACTGGTCACTGGTCACTGGTCACTGGTCACTGATCACTGGTCACTGGTCACTGGTCACTGGTCACTGGTCACAGGTCAATGGTCACTGGTCACTGGTCACTGGTCAATGGTCACTGTCGCTGGTCACTGGTCACTGGTCAATGGTCACTTGTCCCTGGGCAGTGGTCACTGGTCACTGGTCAATGGTCACTGTCGCTGGTCACTGGTCACTGGTCACTTGTCACTGGTCACTGGTCACTGGTCACTGGTCACTGGTCACTGGTCACAAGTCACTGGTCAGTGGCCACTCGTCAATGGTCACTGGTCACTGGTCACTGGTCAATGGTCTCTGTCGCTGGTCACTGGTCACGATTCGCTGGTCCCTGGTCACTGGTACTGGTCAATGGTCACTGTCGCTGATCACTGGTCACTGGTCACTGGTCACTGGTCACTGGTCAATGGTCACTGTCGCTGGTCACTGGTCACTGGTCACTGATCACTGGTCACTGGTCACTGGTCACTGGTCACTGGACACTGGTCAATGGTCACTGTCGCTGGTCACTGTTCACTGGTCACTGATCACTGGTCACTGGTCACTGGTCACTGGTCACTGGTCACTGGTCACTGATCACTGGTCACTGGTCACTGGTCACTGGTCACTGGTCACTGGTCAATGGTCACTATCGCTGGTCAATGGTCACTGTCGCTGGTCACTGGTCATTGGTCACTTGTCACTGGTCACTGGTCACTGGTCACTGGTCACTGGTCACTGGTCACAGGTCAATGGTCACTTGTCACTGGACACAGGTCACTTGTCACTGGTCACTGGTCACTGGTCACTGGTCACTGGTCACAAGTCACTGGTCACTTGTCACTGGTCACTGGTCAATGGTCACTGTCGCTGGTCACTGGTCACTAGTCACTGGTCACTGGTCACTGGTCACAAGTCACTGGTCACTGGTCACTGGTCAATGGTCACTATCGCTGGTCACTTGTCACTGGTCACTGGTCACTGGTCACTGGTCACAAGTCACTGGTCACTTGTCACTGGTCACTGGTCACTGATCACAGGTCACTGGTCACTGGTCACGGGTCACTGGTCACTGGTCAATGGTCACTGTCGCTGGTAAATGGTCACTGTCGCTGGTCACTGGTCACTGGTCACTGGTCACTGGTCACTGGTCACTGGTCACTGGTCACTGGTCACTGGTCACTGGTCACTGGTCACTGGGAACTGGTCAATGGTCACTATCGCTGGTCAATGGTCACTGTCACTGGTCACTGGTCACTGGTCACTGGTCACTGGTCACTGGTCACTGGTCACTGGTCACAGGTCAATGGTCACTGGTCACTGGACACTGGTCACTGGTCACTGGTCACTTGTCACAGGTCACTGACCACTGGTCACTGGTCACTGGTCACTGGTCACTGGGAACTGGGAACTGGTCACTGGTCACTGGTCAATGGTCACTATCGCTGGTCAATGGTCACTGTCACTGGTCACTGGTCACTGGTCACTGGTCACTGGTCACTGGTCACTGGTCACTGGTCAATGGTCACTGTCGCTGGTCACTGGTCACTGGTCACTGGTCACTGGTCACTGGTCACTGGTCACTGGTCAATGGTCACTGTCGCTGGTCACTGGTCACTGGTCACTGGTCAATGGTCACTGGTCACTGGTCACTGGTCAATGGTCACTATCGCTGGTCAATGGTCATTGTCGCTGGTCACTGGTCATTGGTCACTTGTCACTGGTCACTGGTCACTGGTCACTGGTCGTCACTGGTCACAGGACAATGGTCACTGGTCACTGGTCACTGGTCAATGGTCACTATCGCTGGTCAATGGTAACTTGTCACTGGGCAGTGGTCAATGGTCACTGGTCACTGGTCACTGGTCACTGGTCACAGGTCAATGGTCACTGTCGCTGGTCACTGGTCACTGGTCACTGGTCAATGGTCACTGGTCACTGGTCACTGGTCAATGGTCACTATCGCTGGTCAATGGTCATTGTCGCTGGTCACTGGTCATTGGTCACTTGTCACTGGTCACTGGTCACTGGTCACTGGTCGTCACTGGTCACAGGTCAATGGTCACTGGTCACTGGTCACTGGTCAATGGTCACTATCGCTGGTCAATGGTAACTTGTCACTGGGCAGTGGTCAATGGTCACTGGTCACTGGTCACTGGTCACTGGTCAGTGGTCACTGGTCACAGGTCAATGGTCACTGGTCACTGGACACAGGTCACTGGTCACTGGTCACTGGTCACTGGTCAATGGTCACTGTCGCTGATCACTGGTCACTGGTCACTGGTCAATGGTCACTGTCGCTGGTCACTGGTCGCTGGTCACTGATCACTGGTCACTGGTGACTGGTCACTGGTCACTGGTCACTGGTCAATGGTCACTATCGCTGGTCAATGGTCCCTGCCGCTGGTCACTGGTCATTGGTCACATGTCACTGGTCACTGGTCACTGGTCACTGGTCAATGGTCACTGTCGCTGGTCACTGGTCACTGGTCACTGATCACTGGTCACTGGTCACTGGTCACTGGTCACTGATCACTGGTCACTGGTCACTGGTCACTGGTCACTGGTCACTGGTCACTGGTCAATGGTCACTATCGCTGGTCAATGGTCACTGTCGCTGGTCACTGGTCATTGGTCACTTGTCACTGGTCACTGGTCACTTGTCACTGGTCACTGGTCACGGTCACTGGTCACTGGTCAATGGTCACTGTCGCTGGTCACTGGTCACTGGTCACTGGTCATTGGTCACTTGTCACTGGTCACTGGTCACTGGTCAATGGTCACTGTCGCTGGTCACTGGTCCCTGGTCACTGGTCACTGGTCACTGGTCAATGGTCACTATCGCTGGTCAATGGTCACTGTCGCTGGTCACTGGTCATTGGTCACTTGTCACTGGTCACTGGTCACTGGTCACTGGTCAATGGTCACTGTCGCTGGTCACTGGTCACTGGTCACTGATCACTGGTCACTGGTCACTTGTCACTGGTCAGTGGCCACTGGTCGCTGGTCACTTGTCACTGGTCACTTGTCACTGGTCAATGGTCACTATCGCTGGTCAATGGTCGCTGTCGCTGGTCACTGGTCATTGGTCACTTGTCACTGGTCACTGGTCACTGGTCAATGGTCACTGTCGCTGGTCACTGGTCACTGGTCACTGATCACTGGTCCCTGGTCACTGGTCACTGGTCACTGGTCACTGGTCACTGGTCACTTTTCCCTGGGCAGTGGTCACTGGTCACTGGTCAATGGTCACTATCGCTGGTCAATGGTCACTGTCGCTGGTCAATGGTCACTGTCGCTGGTCACTGGTCTCTGGTCACTGGTCACTGGTCACTGGTCAATTGTCACTGTCGCTGGTCACTGGTCACTGGTCACTGGTCACTGGTCACTGGTCAGAAGTCACTGGTCACTGGTCACTGGTCACTGGTCACTGGTCACTGGTCACTGGTCACTGGTCACTGGTCAATGGTCACTGTCGCTGGTCACTGGTCACTGGTCACTGATCACTGGTCACTGGTCACTTGTCACTGGTCACTGGTCACTGGTCAATGGTCACTATCGCTGGTCAATGGTCACTGTCGCGGGTCACTGGTCATTGGTTACTTGTCACTGGTCACTGGTCACTGGTCAATGGTCACTATCGCTGGTCAATGGTCACTGTCGCTGGTCACTGGTCATTGGTCACTTGTCACTGGTCACTGGTCACTGGTCACTGGTCACTTTTCCCTGGGCAGTGGTCACTGGTCACTGGTCAATGGTCACTATCGCTGGTCAATGGTCACTGTCGCTGGTCACTGGTCACTGGTCACTGGTCAATGGTCACTGTCGCTGGTCACTGGTCACTGGTCTCTGGTCACTGGTCACTGGTCACTGGTCAATTGTCACTGTCGCTGGTCACTGGTCACTGGTCACTGGTCACTGGTCACTGGTCAGAAGTCACTGGTCACTGGTCACTGGTCACTGGTCACTGGTCACTGGTCACAGGTCACTGGTCAATGGTCACTGTCGCTGGTCACTGCTCACTGGTCACTGATCACTGGTCACTGGTCACTTGTCACTGGTCACTGGTCACTGGTCAATGGTCACTATCGCTGGTCAATGGTCACTGTCGCGGGTCACTGGTCATTGGTTACTTGTCACTGGTCACTGGTCACTGGTCAATGGTCACTATCGCTGGTCAATGGTCACTGTCGCTGGTCACTGGTCCTTGGTCACTTGTCACTGGTCACTGGTCACTGGTCACTGGTCAATGGTCACTGCCGCTGGTCACTGGTCACTGATCACTGGTCACTGGTCACTGGTCACTGGTCACTGGTCACTGGTCACTGGTCACTGATCACTGGTCACTGGTCACTGGTCACTGGTCACTGGTCACTGGTCACTGGTCAATGGTCACTGTCGCTGGTCACTGGTCATTGGTCTCTTGTCACTGGTCACTGGTCACTGGTCACTGGTCAATGGTCACTGTCGCTGGTCAATGGCCACTGTCGCTGGTCACTGGTCACTGGTCACTGGTCACTGGTCACTGGTCACAAAGCACTGGTCACTTGTCACTGGTCAGTGGCCACTGGTCGCTGGTCACTTGTCACTGGTCACTGGTCACTGGTCACTAGTCACAAGTCACTGGTCACTGGTCACTTGTCACTGGTCACTGGTCACTGGTCACTGGTCACTGCTCACTGGTCACTGGACACTGGTCACTGGTCAATGGTCCCTGTCGCTGGAAAATGGTCACTGTCGCTGGTCACTGGTCACTGGTCACAGTCGCTGATCACTGGTCACTGGGCACTAGTCACTGGTCACTGGTCACTGGTCACTGGTCACTGGTCACTTGTCACTGGTCAGTGGCCACTGGTCGCTGGTCACTTGTCACTGGTCACTGGTCACTGGTCACTTGTCACTGGTCACTGGTGACTAGTCACAATTCACTGGTCACTTGTCACTGGTCAGTGGCCACTGGTTGCTGGTCACTTGTCACTGGTCACTGGTCACTGGTCACTAGTCACAATTCACTGGTCACTGGTCACTTGTCACTGGCCACTGGTCGCTGGTCACTTGTCATTGGTCACTGGTCACTGGTGACTAGTCACAATTCACTGGCCACTGGTCACTTGTCATTGGTCACTGGTCACTGGTCACTGGTCACTGGTCACTGGTCAATGGTCACTGTCGCTGGTCACTGGTCACTGGTCACTGATCACTGGTCACTGGTCGCTGGTCACTTGTCACAGGTCACTGGTCACTGGTCACTGGTCACAAGTCACTGGTCACTGGTCACTGGTCACTGGTCACTGGTCACTGGTCAATGGTCACTGTCGCTGATCACTGGTCACTGGACACTGGTCACTGGTCACTGGTCACAAGTCACTGGTCACTTGTCACTGGTCAGTGGCCACTCGTCGCTGGTCACTTGTCACTGGTCACTGGTCACAGGTCAATGGTCACTGTCGCTGGTCACTGGTCACTGGTCACTGGTCAATGGTCACTGGTCACTCGTCACTGGTCAATGGTCACTATCGCTGGTCAATGGTCATTGTCGCTGGTCACTGGTCATTGGTCACTTGTCACTGGTCACTGGTCACTGGTCACTGGTCGTCACTGGTCACAGGTCAATGGTCACTGGTCACTGGTCACTGGTCAATGGTCACTATCGCTGGTCAATGGTAACTTGTCACTGGGCAGTGGTCAATGGTCACTGGTCACTGGTCACTGGTCACTGGTCACTGGTCACAGGTCAATGGTCACTGGTCACTGGACACAGGTCACTGGTCACTGGTCACTGGTCACTGGTCAATGGTCACTGTCGCTGATCACTGGTCACTGGTCACTGGTCAATGGTCACTGTCGCTGGTCACTGGTCGCTGGTCACTGATCACTGGTCACTGGTCACTGGTCAATGGTCACTATCGCTGGTCAATGGTCTCTGTCGCTGGTCACTGGTAACGATTCGCTGGTCCCTGGTCACTGGTACTGGTCAATGGTCACTGTCGCTGATCACTGGTCACTGGTCACTGGTCACTGGTCACTGGTCAATGGTCACTGTCGCTGGTCACTGGTCACTGGTCACTGATCACTGGTCACTGGTCACTGGTCACTGGTCACTGGTCACTGGTCAATGGTCACTGTCGCTGGTCACTGTTCACTGGTCACTGATCACTGGTCACTGGTCACTGGTCACTGGTCACTGGTCACTGGTCACTGGTCACTGATCACTGGTCACTGGTCACTGGTCACTGGTCACTGGTCACAGGTCAATGGTCACTGGTCACTGGTCACTGGTCAATGGTCACTGTCGCTGGTCACTGGTCACTGGTCAATGGTCACTTGTCCCTGGGCAGTGGTCACTGGTCACTGGTCAATGGTCACTGTCGCTGGTCACTGGTCACTGGTCACTTGTCACTGGTCACTGGTCACTGGTCACTGGTCACTGGTCACTGGTCACAAGTCACTGGTCAGTGGCCACTCGTCAATGGTCACTGGTCACTGGTCACTGGTCAATGGTCTCTGTCGCTGGTCACTGGTCACGATTCGCTGGTCCCTGGTCACTGGTACTGGTCAATGGTCACTGTCGCTGATCACTGGTCACTGGTCACTGGTCACTGGTCACAAGTCACTGGTCACTTGTCACTGGTCACAGGTCACTGACCACTGGTCACTGGTCACTGGTCACTGGTCAATGGTCACTGTCGCTGGTCACTGGTCGCTGGTCACTGATCACTGGTCACTGGTCACTCGTCACTGGTCACTGGTCAATGGTCACTGTCGCTGGTCACTGGTCACTGGTCACTGATCACTGGTCACTGGTCACTGGTCACTGGTCACTGATCACTGGTCACTGGTCACTGGTCACTGGTCACTGGTCACTGGTCACTGGTCACTGGTCACTGGTCAATGGTCACTGGTCACTGGTCACTGGTCACTGGTCACTGGTCACTGATCACTGGTCACTGGTCACTGGTCACTGGTCACTGGTCACAGGTCAATGGTCACTGGTCACTGGTCACTGGTCAATGGTCACTGTCGCTGGTCACTGGTCACTGGTCAATGGTCACTTGTCCCTGGGCAGTGGTCACTGGTCACTGGTCAATGGTCACTGTCGCTGGTCACTGGTCACTGGTCACTTGTCACTGGTCACTGGTCACTGGTCACTGGTCACTGGTCACTGGTCACAAGTCACTGGTCAGTGGCCACTCGTCAATGGTCACTGGTCACTGGTCACTGGTCAATGGTCTCTGTCGCTGGTCACTGGTCACGATTCGCTGGTCCCTGGTCACTGGTACTGGTCAATGGTCACTGTCGCTGATCACTGGTCACTGGTCACTGGTCACTGGTCACTGGTCAATGGTCACTGTCGCTGGTCACTGGTCACTGGTCACTGATCACTGGTCACTGGTCACTGGTCACTGGTCACTGGTCACTGGTCAATGGTCACTGTCGCTGGTCACTGTTCACTGGTCACTGATCACTGGTCACTGGTCACTGGTCACTGGTCACTGGTCACTGGTCAATGGTCACTGTCGCTGGTCACTGGTCGCTGGTCACTGATCACTGGTCACTGGTCACTCGTCACTGGTCACTGGTCAATGGTCACTGTCGCTGGTCACTGGTCACTGGTCACTGATCACTGGTCACTGGTCACTGGTCACTGGTCACTGATCACTGGTCACTGGTCACTGGTCACTGGTCACTGGTCACTGGTCACTGGTCACTGGTCACTGGTCAATGGTCACTGGTCACTGGTCAATGGTCACTGGTCACTGGTCACTGGTCAATGGTCACTGTCGCTGGTCACTGGTCACTGGTCAATGGTCACTTGTCCCTGGGCAGTGGTCACTGGTCACTGGTCAATGGTCACTGTCGCTGGTCACTGGTCACTGGTCACTTGTCACTGGTCACTGGTCACTGGTCACTGGTCACTGGTCACTGGTCACAAGTCACTGGTCAGTGGCCACTCGTCAATGGTCACTGGTCACTGGTCACTGGTCAATGGTCTCTGTCGCTGGTCACTGGTCACGATTCGCTGGTCCCTGGTCACTGGTACTGGTCAATGGTCACTGTCGCTGATCACTGGTCACTGGTCACTGGTCACTGGTCACTGGTCACTGGTCACTGGTCACTGGTCACTGGTCAATGGTCACTGGTCACTGGTCACTGGTCACTGGTCACTGGTCACTGATCACTGGTCACTGGTCACTGGTCACTGGTCACTGGTCACAGGTCAATGGTCACTGGTCACTGGTCACTGGTCACTGGTCACTGGTCACTGGTCACTGGTCACAGGTCAATGGTCACTTGTCACTGGACACAGGTCACTTGTCACTGGTCACTGGTCACTGGTCACAAGTCACTGGTCACTTGTCACTGGTCACTGGTCAATGGTCACTGTCGCTGGTCACTGGTCACTAGTCACTGGTCACTGGTCACTGGTCACAAGTCACTGGTCACTGGTCACTGGTCAATGGTCACTATCGCTGGTCACTTGTCACTGGTCACTTGTCACTGGTCACTTGTCACTGGTCACAGGTCACTGACCACTGGTCACTGGTCACTGGTCACTGGTCACTGGGAACTGGGAACTGGTCACTGGTCACTGGTCAATGGTCACTATCGCTGGTCAATGGTCACTGTCACTCGTCACTGGTCACTGGTCACTGGTCACTGGTCACTGGTCACTGGTCACTGGTCAATGGTCACTGTCGCTGGTCACTGGTCACTGGTCACTGGTCACTGGTCAATGGTCACTTGTCCCTGGGCAGTGGTCACTGGTCACCGGTCAATGGTCACTATCGCTGGTCAATGGTCACTGTCGCTGGTCACTGGTCACTGGTCACTTGTCACTGGTCACTGGTCACTGGTCACTTGTCACTGGTCAGTGGCCACTCGTCAATGGTCACTGCTCACTGGTCACTGGTCAATGGTCTCTGTCGCTGGTCACTGGTCAATGGTCTCTGTCGCTGGTCACTGGTCACGATTCGCTGGTCCCTGGTCACTGGTCACTGGTCAATGGTCACTGTCGCTGATCACTGGTCACTGGTCACTGGTCAATGGTCACTGTCGCTGGTCACTGGTCGCTGGTCACTGATCACTGGTCACTGGTCACTCGTCACTGGTCACTGGTCACTGGTCAATGGTCACTATCGCTGGTCAATGGTCCCTGTCGCTGGTCACTGGTCATTGGTCACTTGTCACTGGTCACTGGTCACTGGTCACTGGTCAATGGTCACTGTCGCTGGTCACTGGTCACTGGTCACTGATCACTGGTCACTGGTCACTGGTCACTGGTCACTGATCACTGGTCACTGGTCACTGGTCACTGGTCACTGGTCACTGGTCACTGGTCACTGGTCACTGGTCAATGATCACTATCGCTGGTCAATGGTCACTGTCGCTGGTCACTGGTCATTGGTCACTTGTCACTGGTCACTGGTCACTGGTCACTGGTCACTGGTCACTGGTCACAGGTCAATGGTCACTGGTCACTGGACACAGGTCACTTGTCACTGGTCACTGGTCACTGGTCACTGGTCACTGGTCACTGGTCACAAGTCACTGGTCACTTGTCACTGGTCACTGGTCAATGGTCACTGTCGCTGGTCACTGGTCACTAGTCACTGGTCACTGGTCACTGGTCGCTGGTCACTGGTTACTTGTCACTGGTCAGTGGCCACTGGTCGCAGGTCACTTGTCACTGGTCACTGGTCACAAGTCACTGGTCACTGGTCACTGGTCACTGGTCTGTGGTCACTGGTCACTGGTCACTGGTCACTGGTCACTGGTCAATGGTCACTCTCGCTGGTCACTGGTCACTGGTCACTGATCACTGGTCACTGGTCACTGGTCACTGGTCACTGGTCAATGGTCACTATCGCTGGTCAATGGTCACTGTCGCTGGTTACTGGTCACTGGTCACTTGTCACTGGTCACTGGTCACTGGTCACTGGTCACTGGTCAATGGTCACTGTCGCTGGTCACTGGTCACTGGTCACTGGTCAATGGTCACTGGTCACTGGTCACTGGTCAATGGTCACTATCGCTGGTCAATGGTCATTGTCGCTGGTCACTGGTCATTGGTCACTTGTCACTGGTCACTGGTCACTGGTCACTGGTCGTCACTGGTCACAGGACAATGGTCACTGGTCACTGGTCACTGGTCAATGGTCACTATCGCTGGTCAATGGTAACTTGTCACTGGGCAGTGGTCAATGGTCACTGGTCACTGGTCACTGGTCACTGGTCACTGGTCACAGGTCAATGGTCACTGGTCACTGGACACAGGTCACTGGTCACTGGTCACTGGTCACTGGTCACTTGTCACTGGTCACTGGTCAATGGTCACTGGCCACTGGTCACTGGTCACTGGTCAATGGTCACTTTCGCTGGTCAATGGTCACTGTCGCTGGTAAACGGTCACTGTCGCTGGTCACTGGTCACTGGTCACTGGTCACTTGTCACTGGTCACTGGTCAATGGTCACTGTCGCTGGTCACTGGTCACTAGTCACTGGTCACTGGTCACTGGTCGCTGGTCACTGGTTACTTGTCACTGGTCAGTGGCCACTGGTCGCTGGTCACTTGTCACTGGTCACTGGTCGCTGGTCACTGGTCACTGGTCACAAGTCACTGGTCACTGGTCACTGGTCACTGGTCAGTGGTCACTGGTCACTGGTCACTGGTCACTGGTCACTGGTCAATGGTCACTGTCGCTGGTCACTGGTCACTGGTCACTGATCACTGGTCACTGGTCACTGGTCAATGGTCACTATCGCTGGTCAATGGTCACTGTCGCTGGTTACTGGTCACTGGTCACTTGTCACTGGTCAATGGTCACTGTCGCTGGTCACTGGTCACTGGTCACTGATCACTGGTCACTGGTCACTTGTCACTGGTCACTGGTCACTGGTCAATGGTCACTATCGCTGGTCAATGGTCACTGTCGCGGGTCACTGGTCATTGGTTACTTGTCACTGGTCACTGGTCACTGGTCAATGGTCACTATCGCTGGTCAATGGTCACTGTCGCTGGTCACTGGTCATTGGTCTCTTGTCACTGGTCACTGGTCACTGGTCACTGGTCACTTTTCCCTGGGCAGTGGTCACTGGTCACTGGTCAATGGTCACTATCGCTGGTCAATGGTCACTGTCGCTGGTCACTGGTCACTGGTCACTGGTCAATGGTCACTGTCGCTGGTCACTGGTCACTGGTCTCTGGTCACTGGTCACTGGTCACTGGTCAATTGTCACTGTCGCTGGTCACTGGTCACTGGTCACTGGTCACTGGTCAGAAGTCACTGGTCACTGGTCACTGGTCACTGGTCACTGGTCACTGGTCACTGGTCACAGGTCACTGGTCAATGGTCACTGTCGCTGGTCACTGGTCACTGGTCACTGATCACTGGTCACTGGTCACTTGTCACTGGTCACTGGTCACTGGTCAATGGTCACTATCGCTGGTCAATGGTCACTGTCGCGGGTCACTGGTCATTGGTTACTTGTCACTGGTCACTGGTCACTGGTCAATGGTCACTATCGCTGGTCAATGGTCACTGTCGCTGGTCACTGGTCCTTGGTCACTTTTCCCTGGGCAGTGGTCACTGGTCACTGGTCAATGGTCACTATCGCTGGTCAATGGTCACTGTCGCTGGTCACTGGTCACTGGTCACTGGTCAATGGTCACTGTCGCTGGTCACTGGTCACTGGTCTCTGGTCACTGGTCACTGGTCACTGGTCAATTGTCACTGTCGCTGGTCACTGGTCACTGGTCACTGGTCACTGGTCACTGGTCAGAAGTCACTGGTCACTGGTCACTGGTCACTGGTCACTGGTCACTGGTCACTGGTCACAGGTCACTGGTCAATGGTCACTGTCGCTGGTCACTGGTCACTGGTCACTGATCACTGGTCACTGGTCACTTGTCACTGGTCACTGGTCACTGGTCAATGGTCACTATCGCTGGTCAATGGTCACTGTCGCGGGTCACTGGTCATTGGTTACTTGTCACTGGTCACTGGTCACTGGTCAATGGTCACTATCGCTGGTCAATGGTCACTGTCGCTGGTCACTGGTCATTGGTCTCATGTCACTGGTCACTGGTCACTGGTCACTGGTCAATGGTCATTGTCGCTGGTCAATGGCCACTGTCGCTGGTCACTGGTCACTGGTCACTGGTCACTGGTCACATAGCACTGGTCACTTGTCACTGGTCACTTGTCACTGGTCACTGGTCACTGGTCACTAGTCACAAGTCACTGGTCACTGGTCACTTGTCACTGGTCACTGGTCACTGCTCACTGGTCACTGGACACTGGTCACTGGTCAATGGTCCCTGTCGCTGGAAAATGGTCACTGTCGCTGGTCACTGGTCACTGGTCACAGTCGCTGATCACTGGTCACTGGGCACTAGTCACTGGTCACTGGTCACTGGTCACTGGTCACTGGTCACTTGTCACTGGTCAGTGGCCACTGGTCGCTGGTCACTTGTCACTGGTCACTGGTCACTGGTCACTTGTCACTGGTCACTGGTGACTAGTCACAATTCACTGGTCACTTGTCACTGGTCAGTGGCCACTGGTCGCTGGTCACTTGTCACTGGTCACTGGTCACTGGTCACTAGTCACAATTCACTGGTCACTGGTCACTTGTCACTGGCCACTGGTCGCTGGTCACTTGTCACTGGTCACTGGTCACTGGTGACTAGTCACAATTCACTGGCCACTGGTCACTTGTCATTGGTCACTGGTCACTGGTCACTGGTCACTGGTCACTGGTCACTGGTCACTGGTCAATGGTCACTGTCGCTGGTCACTGGTCACTGGTCACTGATCACTGGTCACTGGTCGCTGGTCACTTGTCACAGGTCACTGGTCACTGGTCACTGGTCACAAGTCACTGGTCACTGGTCACTGGTCACTGGTCACTGGTCACTGGTCAATGGTCACTGTCGCTGATCACTGGTCACTGGACACTGGTCACTGGTCACTGGTCACAAGTCACTGGTCACTTGTCACTGGTCAGTGGCCACTCGTCGCTGGTCACTTGTCACTGGTCACTGGTCACAGGTCAATGGTCACTGTCGCTGGTCACTGGTCACTGGTCACTGGTCAATGGTCACTGGTCACTGGTCACTGGTCAATGGTCACTATCGCTGGTCAATGGTCATTGTCGCTGGTCACTGGTCATTGGTCACTTGTCACTGGTCACTGGTCACTGGTCACTGGTCGTCACTGGTCACAGGTCAATGGTCACTGGTCACTGGTCACTGGTCAATGGTCACTATCGCTGGTCAATGGTAACTTGTCACTGGGCAGTGGTCAATGGTCACTGGTCACTGGTCACTGGTCACTGGTCACTGGTCACAGGTCAATGGTCACTGGTCACTGGACACAGGTCACTGGTCACTGGTCACTGCTCACTGGTCAATGGTCACTGTCGCTGATCACTGGTCACTGGTCACTGGTCAATGGTCACTGTCGCTGGACACTGGTCGCTGGTCACTGATCACTGGTCACTGGTGACTGGTCACTGGTCACTGGTCACTGGTCAATGGTCACTATCGCTGGTCAATGGTCCCTGCCGCTGGTCACTGGTCATTGGTCACTTGTCACTGGTCACTGGTCACTGGTCACTGGTCAATGGTCACTGTCGCTGGTCACTGGTCACTGGTCACTGATCACTGGTCACTGGTCACTGGTCACTGGTCACTGATCACTGGTCACTGGTCACTGGTCACTGGTCACTGGTCACTGGTCACTGGTCACTGGTCAATGGTCACTATCGCTGGTCAATGGTCACTGTCGCTGGTCACTGGTCATTGGTCACTTGTCACTGGTCACTGGTCACTTGTCACTGGTCACTGGTCACGGTCACTGGTCACTGGTCAATGGTCACTGTCGCTGGTCACTGGTCACTGGTCACTGGTCATTGGTCACTTGTCACTGGTCACTGGTCACTGGTCAATGGTCACTGTCGCTGGTCACTGGTCACTGGTCACTGGTCACTGGTCACTGGTCAATGGTCACTATCGCTGGTCAATGGTCACTGTCGCTGGTCACTGGTCATTGGTCACTTGTCACTGGTCACTGGTCACTGGTCACTGGTCAATGGTCACTGTCGCTGGTCACTGGTCACTGGTCACTGATCACTGGTCACTGGTCACTGGTCACTGGTCAATGATCACTATCGCTGGTCAATGGTCACTGTCGCTGGTCACTGGTCATTGGTCACTTGTCACTGGTCACTGGTCACTGGTCACTGGTCACTGGTCACTGGTCACAGGTCAATGGTCACTGGTCACTGGACACAGGTCACTTGTCACTGGTCACTGGTCACTGGTCACTGGTCACTGGTCACTGGTCACAAGTCACTGGTCACTTGTCACTGGTCACTGGTCAATGGTCACTGTCGCTGGTCACTGGTCACTAGTCACTGGTCACTGGTCACTGGTCGCTGGTCACTGGTTACTTGTCACTGGTCAGTGGCCACTGGTCGCAGGTCACTTGTCACTGGTCACTGGTCACAAGTCACTGGTCACTGGTCACTGGTCACTGGTCTGTGGTCACTGGTCACTGGTCACTGGTCACTGGTCACTGGTCAATGGTCACTCTCGCTGGTCACTGGTCACTGGTCACTGATCACTGGTCACTGGTCACTGGTCACTGGTCACTGGTCAATGGTCACTATCGCTGGTCAATGGTCACTGTCGCTGGTTACTGGTCACTGGTCACTTGTCACTGGTCACTGGTCACTGGTCACTGGTCACTGGTCAATGGTCACTGTCGCTGGTCACTGGTCACTGGTCACTGGTCAATGGTCACTGGTCACTGGTCACTGGTCAATGGTCACTATCGCTGGTCAATGGTCATTGTCGCTGGTCACTGGTCATTGGTCACTTGTCACTGGTCACTGGTCACTGGTCACTGGTCGTCACTGGTCACAGGACAATGGTCACTGGTCACTGGTCACTGGTCAATGGTCACTATCGCTGGTCAATGGTAACTTGTCACTGGGCAGTGGTCAATGGTCACTGGTCACTGGTCACTGGTCACTGGTCACTGGTCACAGGTCAATGGTCACTGGTCACTGGACACAGGTCACTGGTCACTGGTCACTGGTCACTGGTCACTTGTCACTGGTCACTGGTCAATGGTCACTGGCCACTGGTCACTGGTCACTGGTCAATGGTCACTTTCGCTGGTCAATGGTCACTGTCGCTGGTAAACGGTCACTGTCGCTGGTCACTGGTCACTGGTCACTGGTCACTTGTCACTGGTCACTGGTCAATGGTCACTGTCGCTGGTCACTGGTCACTAGTCACTGGTCACTGGTCACTGGTCGCTGGTCACTGGTTACTTGTCACTGGTCAGTGGCCACTGGTCGCTGGTCACTTGTCACTGGTCACTGGTCGCTGGTCACTGGTCACTGGTCACAAGTCACTGGTCACTGGTCACTGGTCACTGGTCAGTGGTCACTGGTCACTGGTCACTGGTCACTGGTCACTGGTCAATGGTCACTGTCGCTGGTCACTGGTCACTGGTCACTGATCACTGGTCACTGGTCACTGGTCAATGGTCACTATCGCTGGTCAATGGTCACTGTCGCTGGTTACTGGTCACTGGTCACTTGTCACTGGTCAATGGTCACTGTCGCTGGTCACTGGTCACTGGTCACTGATCACTGGTCACTGGTCACTTGTCACTGGTCACTGGTCACTGGTCAATGGTCACTATCGCTGGTCAATGGTCACTGTCGCGGGTCACTGGTCATTGGTTACTTGTCACTGGTCACTGGTCACTGGTCAATGGTCACTATCGCTGGTCAATGGTCACTGTCGCTGGTCACTGGTCATTGGTCTCTTGTCACTGGTCACTGGTCACTGGTCACTGGTCACTTTTCCCTGGGCAGTGGTCACTGGTCACTGGTCAATGGTCACTATCGCTGGTCAATGGTCACTGTCGCTGGTCACTGGTCACTGGTCACTGGTCAATGGTCACTGTCGCTGGTCACTGGTCACTGGTCTCTGGTCACTGGTCACTGGTCACTGGTCAATTGTCACTGTCGCTGGTCACTGGTCACTGGTCACTGGTCACTGGTCAGAAGTCACTGGTCACTGGTCACTGGTCACTGGTCACTGGTCACTGGTCACTGGTCACAGGTCACTGGTCAATGGTCACTGTCGCTGGTCACTGGTCACTGGTCACTGATCACTGGTCACTGGTCACTTGTCACTGGTCACTGGTCACTGGTCAATGGTCACTATCGCTGGTCAATGGTCACTGTCGCGGGTCACTGGTCATTGGTTACTTGTCACTGGTCACTGGTCACTGGTCAATGGTCACTATCGCTGGTCAATGGTCACTGTCGCTGGTCACTGGTCCTTGGTCACTTTTCCCTGGGCAGTGGTCACTGGTCACTGGTCAATGGTCACTATCGCTGGTCAATGGTCACTGTCGCTGGTCACTGGTCACTGGTCACTGGTCAATGGTCACTGTCGCTGGTCACTGGTCACTGGTCTCTGGTCACTGGTCACTGGTCACTGGTCAATTGTCACTGTCGCTGGTCACTGGTCACTGGTCACTGGTCACTGGTCACTGGTCAGAAGTCACTGGTCACTGGTCACTGGTCACTGGTCACTGGTCACTGGTCACTGGTCACAGGTCACTGGTCAATGGTCACTGTCGCTGGTCACTGGTCACTGGTCACTGATCACTGGTCACTGGTCACTTGTCACTGGTCACTGGTCACTGGTCAATGGTCACTATCGCTGGTCAATGGTCACTGTCGCGGGTCACTGGTCATTGGTTACTTGTCACTGGTCACTGGTCACTGGTCAATGGTCACTATCGCTGGTCAATGGTCACTGTCGCTGGTCACTGGTCATTGGTCTCATGTCACTGGTCACTGGTCACTGGTCACTGGTCAATGGTCATTGTCGCTGGTCAATGGCCACTGTCGCTGGTCACTGGTCACTGGTCACTGGTCACTGGTCACATAGCACTGGTCACTTGTCACTGGTCACTTGTCACTGGTCACTGGTCACTGGTCACTAGTCACAAGTCACTGGTCACTGGTCACTTGTCACTGGTCACTGGTCACTGCTCACTGGTCACTGGACACTGGTCACTGGTCAATGGTCCCTGTCGCTGGAAAATGGTCACTGTCGCTGGTCACTGGTCACTGGTCACAGTCGCTGATCACTGGTCACTGGGCACTAGTCACTGGTCACTGGTCACTGGTCACTGGTCACTGGTCACTTGTCACTGGTCAGTGGCCACTGGTCGCTGGTCACTTGTCACTGGTCACTGGTCACTGGTCACTTGTCACTGGTCACTGGTGACTAGTCACAATTCACTGGTCACTTGTCACTGGTCAGTGGCCACTGGTCGCTGGTCACTTGTCACTGGTCACTGGTCACTGGTCACTAGTCACAATTCACTGGTCACTGGTCACTTGTCACTGGCCACTGGTCGCTGGTCACTTGTCACTGGTCACTGGTCACTGGTGACTAGTCACAATTCACTGGCCACTGGTCACTTGTCATTGGTCACTGGTCACTGGTCACTGGTCACTGGTCACTGGTCACTGGTCACTGGTCAATGGTCACTGTCGCTGGTCACTGGTCACTGGTCACTGATCACTGGTCACTGGTCGCTGGTCACTTGTCACAGGTCACTGGTCACTGGTCACTGGTCACAAGTCACTGGTCACTGGTCACTGGTCACTGGTCACTGGTCACTGGTCAATGGTCACTGTCGCTGATCACTGGTCACTGGACACTGGTCACTGGTCACTGGTCACAAGTCACTGGTCACTTGTCACTGGTCAGTGGCCACTCGTCGCTGGTCACTTGTCACTGGTCACTGGTCACAGGTCAATGGTCACTGTCGCTGGTCACTGGTCACTGGTCACTGGTCAATGGTCACTGGTCACTGGTCACTGGTCAATGGTCACTATCGCTGGTCAATGGTCATTGTCGCTGGTCACTGGTCATTGGTCACTTGTCACTGGTCACTGGTCACTGGTCACTGGTCGTCACTGGTCACAGGTCAATGGTCACTGGTCACTGGTCACTGGTCAATGGTCACTATCGCTGGTCAATGGTAACTTGTCACTGGGCAGTGGTCAATGGTCACTGGTCACTGGTCACTGGTCACTGGTCACTGGTCACAGGTCAATGGTCACTGGTCACTGGACACAGGTCACTGGTCACTGGTCACTGCTCACTGGTCAATGGTCACTGTCGCTGATCACTGGTCACTGGTCACTGGTCAATGGTCACTGTCGCTGGACACTGGTCGCTGGTCACTGATCACTGGTCACTGGTGACTGGTCACTGGTCACTGGTCACTGGTCAATGGTCACTATCGCTGGTCAATGGTCCCTGCCGCTGGTCACTGGTCATTGGTCACTTGTCACTGGTCACTGGTCACTGGTCACTGGTCAATGGTCACTGTCGCTGGTCACTGGTCACTGGTCACTGATCACTGGTCACTGGTCACTGGTCACTGGTCACTGATCACTGGTCACTGGTCACTGGTCACTGGTCACTGGTCACTGGTCACTGGTCACTGGTCAATGGTCACTATCGCTGGTCAATGGTCACTGTCGCTGGTCACTGGTCATTGGTCACTTGTCACTGGTCACTGGTCACTTGTCACTGGTCACTGGTCACGGTCACTGGTCACTGGTCAATGGTCACTGTCGCTGGTCACTGGTCACTGGTCACTGGTCATTGGTCACTTGTCACTGGTCACTGGTCACTGGTCAATGGTCACTGTCGCTGGTCACTGGTCACTGGTCACTGGTCACTGGTCACTGGTCAATGGTCACTATCGCTGGTCAATGGTCACTGTCGCTGGTCACTGGTCATTGGTCACTTGTCACTGGTCACTGGTCACTGGTCACTGGTCAATGGTCACTGTCGCTGGTCACTGGTCACTGGTCACTGATCACTGGTCACTGGTCACTTGTCACTGGTCAATGGTCACTGTCGCTGGTCAATGGTCACTGTCGCTGGTCACTGGTCACTGGTCACTGGTCACTGGTCACTTGTCACTGGTCAGTGGCCACTGGTCGCTGGTCACTTGTCACTGGTCACTTGTCACTGGTCAATGGTCACTATCGCTGGTCAATGGTCGCTGTCGCTGGTCACTGGTCATTGGTCACTTGTCACTGGTCACTGGTCACTGGTCAATGGTCACTGTCGCTGGTCACTGGTCACTGGTCACTGATCACTGGTCCCTGGTCACTGGTCACTGGTCACTGGTCACTGGTCACTGGTCACTTTTCCCTGGGCAGTGGTCACTGGTCACTGGTCAATGGTCACTATCGCTGGTCAATGGTCACTGTCGCTGGTCACTGGTCACTGGTCACTGGTCAATGGTCACTGTCGCTGGTCACTGGTCACTGGTCTCTGGTCACTGGTCACTGGTCACTGGTCAATTGTCACTGTCGCTGGTCACTGGTCACTGGTCACTGGTCAGAAGTCACTGGTCACTGGTCACTGGTCACTGGTCACTGGTCACTGGTCACTGGTCACTGGTCACTGGTCAATGGTCACTGTCGCTGGTCACTGGTCACTGGTCACTGATCACTGGTCACTGGTCACTTGTCACTGGTCACTGGTCACTGGTCAATGGTCACTATCGCTGGTCAATGGTCACTGTCGCGGGTCACTGGTCATTGGTTACTTGTCACTGGTCACTGGTCACTGGTCAATGGTCACTATCGCTGGTCAATGGTCACTGTCGCTGGTCACTGGTCATTGGTCACTTGTCACTGGTCACTGGTCACTGGTCACTGGTCACTTTTCCCTGGGCAGTGGTCACTGGTCACTGGTCAATGGTCACTATCGCTGGTCAATGGTCACTGTCGCTGGTCACTGGTCACTGGTCACTGGTCAATGGTCACTGTCGCTGGTCACTGGTCACTGGCCTCTGGTCACTGGTCACTGGTCACTGGTCAATTGTCACTGTCGCTGGTCACTGGTCACTGGTCACTGGTCACTGGTCACTGGTCAGAAGTCACTGTTCACTGGTCACTGGTCACTGGTCACTGGTCACTGGTCACTGGTCACTGGTCACAGGTCACTGGTCAATGGTCACTGTCGCTGGTCACTGGTCACTGGTCACTGATCACTGGTCACTGGTCACTTGTCACTGGTCACTGGTCACTGGTCAATGGTCACTATCGCTGGTCAATGGTCACTGTCGCGGGTCACTGGTCATTGGTTACTTGTCACTGGTCACTGGTCACTGGTCAATGGTCACTATCGCTGGTCAATGGTCACTGTCGCTGGTCGCTGGTCCTTGGTCACTTGTCACTGGTCACTGGTCACTGGTCACTGGTCAATGGTCACTGCCGCTGGTCACTGGTCACTGATCACTGGTCACTGGTCACTGGTCACTGGTCACTGGTCACTGGTCACTGATCACTGGTCACTGGTCACTGGTCACTGGTCACTGGTCACTGGTCAATGGTCACTATCGCTGGTCAATGGTCACTGGTCACTGCTCACTGGTCACTGGACACTGGTCACTGGTCAATGGTCCCTGTCGCTGGAAAATGGTCACTGTCGCTGGTCACTGGTCACTGGTCACAGTCGCTGATCACTGGTCACTGGGCACTAGTCACTGGTCACTGGTCACTGGTCACTGGTCACTGGTCACTTGTCACTGGTCAGTGGCCACTGGTCGCTGGTCACTTGTCACTGGTCACTGGTCACTGGTCACTTGTCACTGGTCACTGGTGACTAGTCACAATTCACTGGTCACTTGTCACTGGTCAGTGGCCACTGGTCGCTGGTCACTTGTCACTGGTCACTGGTCACTGGTCACTAGTCACAATTCACTGACCACTGGTCACTGGTCACTGGTCACTGGTCACTGGTCACTGGGAACTGGTCAATGGTCACTGTCGCTGGTCACTGGTCACTGGTCACTGATCACTGGTCACTGGTCACTGGTCACTGGTCAATGGTCACTATCGCTGGTCAATGGTCACTGGTCAATGGTCACTGGTCACTGGACACAGGTCACTGGTCACTGGTCACTGGTCACTGGTCACTGGTCACTGGTCACTGGTCAATGGTCACTGGCCACTGGTCACTGGTCACTGGTCAATGGTCACTGTCGCTGGTCACTGGTCACTGGTCACTGATCACTGGTCACTGGTCACTGGTCACTGGTCACTGGTCAATGGTCACTATCGCTGGTCAATGGTCACTGTCGCTGGTTACTGGTCACTGGTCACTTGTCACTGGTCACTGGTCACTGGTCACTGGTCACTGGTCAATGGTCACTGTCGCTGGTCACTGGTCACTGGTCACTGGTCAATGGTCACTGGTCACTGGTCACTGGTCAACGGTCACTATCGCTGGTCAATGGTCACTGTCGCCGGTCACTGGTCACTGGTCACTTGTCACTGGTCACTGGTCACTGGTCAATGGTCACTGTCGCTGGTCACTGGTCACTGGTCACTGGTCACTGGTCAATGGTCACTGGTCACTGGTCACTGGTCAATGGTCACTATCGCTGGTCAATGGTGATTGTCGCTGGTCACTGGTCATTGGTCACTTGTCACTGGTCACTGGTCACTGGTCACTGGTCACTGGTCACTGGTCACAGGTCAATGGTCACTGGTCACTGTTCACTGGTCAATGGTCCCTGTCGCTGGTCACTGGTCACTGGTCACTGGTCACTGGTCACTGGTCACTGGTATCTGGTCAATGGTCACTGTCGCTGGTCACTGGTCACTGGTCACTGGTCAATGGTCAATGGTAACTTGTCACTGGGCAGTGGTCACTGTCGCTGGTCACTGGTCACTGGTCACTGGTCACTGGTCAATGGTCACTGGTCACTGGTCACTGGTCAATGGTCACTATCGCTGGTCAATGGTGATTGTCGCTGGTCACTGGTCATTGGTCACTTGTCACTGGTCACTGGTCACTGGTCACTGGTCACTGGTCACTGGTCACTGGTCAATGGTCACTATCGCTGGTCAATGGTCACTGTCGCTGGTCACTGGTCATTGGTCTCTTGTCACTGGTCACTGGTCACTGGTCACTGGTCAATGGTCACTGTCGCTGGTCAATGGCCACTGTCGCTGGTCACTGGTCACTGGTCACTGGTCACTGGTCACAAAGCACTGGTCACTTGTCACTGGTCAGTGGCCACTGGTCGCTGGTCACTTGTCACTGGTCACTGGTCACTGGTCACTAGTCACAAGTCACTGGTCACTGGTCACTTGTCACTGGTCACTGGTCACTGGTCACTGGTCACTGCTCACTGGTCACTGGACACTGGTCACTGGTCAATGGTCCCTGTCGCTGGAAAATGGTCACTGTCGCTGGTCACTGGTCACTGGTCACAGTCGCTGATCACTGGTCACTGGGCACTAGTCACTGGTCACTGGTCACTGGTCACTGGTCACTGGTCACTTGTCACTGGTCAGTGGCCACTGGTCGCTGGTCACTTGTCACTGGTCACTGGTCACTGGTCACTTGTCACTGGTCACTGGTGACTAGTCACAATTCACTGGTCACTTGTCACTGGTCAGTGGCCACTGGTCGCTGGTCACTTGTCACTGGTCACTGGTCACTGGTCACTAGTCACAATTCACTGACCACTGGTCACTGGTCACTGGTCACTGGTCACTGGTCACTGGGAACTGGTCAATGGTCACTGTCGCTGGTCACTGGTCACTGGTCACTGATCACTGGTCACTGGTCACTGGTCACTGGTCAATGGTCACTATCGCTGGTCAATGGTCACTGTCACTGGTCACAGGTCAATGGTCACTGGTCACTGGACACAGGTCACTGGTCACTGGTCACTGGTCACTGGTCACTGGTCACTGGTCACTGGTCAATGGTCACTGGCCACTGGTCACTGGTCACTGGTCAATGGTCACTGTCGCTGGTCACTGGTCACTGGTCACTGATCACTGGTCACTGGTCACTGGTCACTGGTCACTGGTCAATGGTCACTATCGCTGGTCAATGGTCACTGTCGCTGGTTACTGGTCACTGGTCACTTGTCACTGGTCACTGGTCACTGGTCACTGGTCACTGGTCAATGGTCACTGTCGCTGGTCACTGGTCACTGGTCACTGGTCAATGGTCACTGGTCACTGGTCACTGGTCAACGGTCACTATCGCTGGTCAATGGTCACTGTCGCCGGTCACTGGTCACTGGTCACTTGTCACTGGTCACTGGTCACTGGTCAATGGTCACTGTCGCTGGTCACTGGTCACTGGTCACTGGTCACTGGTCAATGGTCACTGGTCACTGGTCACTGGTCAATGGTCACTATCGCTGGTCAATGGTGATTGTCGCTGGTCACTGGTCATTGGTCACTTGTCACTGGTCACTGGTCACTGGTCACTGGTCACTGGTCACTGGTCACAGGTCAATGGTCACTGGTCACTGTTCACTGGTCAATGGTCCCTGTCGCTGGTCACTGGTCACTGGTCACTGGTCACTGGTCACTGGTCACTGGTATCTGGTCAATGGTCACTGTCGCTGGTCACTGGTCACTGGTCACTGGTCAATGGTCAATGGTAACTTGTCACTGGGCAGTGGTCAATGGTCACTGGTCACTGGTCACTGGTCACTGGTATCTGGTCAATGGTCACTGTCGCTGGTCACTGGTCACTGGTCACTGGTCAATGGTCAATGGTAACTTGTCACTGGGCAGTGGTCACTGGTCACTGGTCACTGGTCACTGGTCACTGGTCAATGGTCACTGGCAACTGGTCACTGGTCACTGGTCAATGGTCACTTTCGTTGGTCAATGGTCACTGTCGCTGGTAAATGGTCACTGTCGCTGGTCACTGGTCACTGGTCACTGGTCACTGGACACAGGTGACTGGTCACTGGCCACTGGTCACTGGTCACTGGTCACTGGACACAGGTCACTGGTCACTGGCCACTGGTCACTGGTCACTGGTCAATGGTCACTTTCGCTGGTCAATGGTCACTGTCGCTGGTAAACGGTCACTGTCGCTGGTCACTGGTCACTGGTCACTGGTCACTGGTCATTGGTCACTGGTCAATGGTCACTGGTCACTGGACACTGGTCACTGGTCACTGGTCACTGGTCAATGGTAACTTGTCACTGGGCAGTGGTCAATGGTCACTGGTCACTGGTCACTGGTCACTGGTCACTGGTCACAGGTCAATGGTCACTGGTCACTGGACACAGGTCACTGGTCACTGGTCACTGGTCACTGGTCACTGGTCACTGGTCAATGGTCACTGGCCACTGGTCACTGGTCACTGGTCATTGGTCACTTTCGCTGGTCAATGGTCACTGTCGCTGGTCACTGGTCACTGGTCACTGGTCACTGTCGCTGGTCACTGGTCACTGGTCACTGGTCACTGGTAACTGGTCAATGGTCACTGTCGCTGGTCACTGGTCACTGGTCACTGGTCACTGGTCAATGGTAACTTGTCACTGGGCAGTGGCCACTCGTCGCTGGTCACTTGTCACTGGTCACTGGTCACAGGTCAATGGTCACTGGTCACTTGTCACTGGTCAATGGTCACTATCGCTGGTCAATGGTCACTGTCGCTGGTCACTGGTCATTGGTCACTTGTCACTGGTCACTGGTCACTGGTCAAAGGTCACTGTCGCTGGTCACTGGTCACTGGTCACTGGTCACTGGTCACTGGTCACTGGTCACTGGTCACTTTTCCCTGGGCAGTGGTCACTTTCGCTGGTCAATGGTCACTGTCGCTGGTAAACGGTCACTGTCGCTGGTCACTGGTCACTGGTCACTGGCCACTGGTCACAGGTCACTGGTCACTGGTCACTGGTCACTGGTCACTGGTCAATGGTCACTGGAAACTGGTCACTGGTCACTGGTCAATGGTCACTTTCGTTGGTCAATGGTCACTGTCGCTGGTAAATGGTCACTGTCGCTGGTCACTGGTCACTGGTCACTGGACAAAGGTCACTGGTCACTGGTCACTGGTCAATGGTCACTTTCGCTGGTCAATGGTCACTGTCGCTGGTAAACGGTCACTGTCGCTGGTCACTGGTCACTGGTCACTGGTCACTGGTCACTGGTCACTGGTCAATGGTCACTGGTCACTGGACACTGGTCACTGGTCACTGGTCACTGGTCACTGGTCACTGGTCAATGGTAACTTGTCACTGGGCAGTGGTCACTGGTCACTGGTCACAGGTCAATGGTCACTGGTCACTGGACACAGGTCACTGGTCACTGGTCACTGGTCACTGGTCACTGGTCACTGGTCAATGGTCACTGGCCACTGGTCACTGGTCACTGGTCAATGGTCACTTTCGCTGGTCAATGGTCACTGTCGCTGGTCACTGGTCACTGGTCACTGGTCACTGTCGCTGGTCACTGTTCACTGGTCACTGGTCAGTGGTAACTGGTCAATGGTCACAGTCGCTGGTCACTGGTCACTGGTCACTGGTCACTGGTCAATGGTAACTTGTCACTGGGCAGTGGTCAATGGTCACTGGTCACTGGTCACTGGTCACTGGTCACTGGTCACAGGTCAATGGTCACTGGTCACTGGACACAGGTCACTGGTCACTGGTCACTGGTCACTGGTCACTGTTCACTGGTCACTGATCACTGGTCAATGGTCACCGTCGCTGGTCACTGTTCACTGGTCACTGATCACTGGTCACTAGTTACTGGTCACTGGTCACTGGTCAATGGTCACTTTCGCTGGTCAATGGTCACTGTCGCTGGTCACTGGTCACTGGTCACTGGTCACTGTCGCTGGTCACTGGTCACTGGTCGCTGGTCACTGGTCACTGGTCACTGGTCACTGGTAACTGGTCAATGGTCACTGTCGCTGGTCACTGGTCACTGGTCACTGGTCACTGGTCAATGGTAACTTGTCACTGGGCAGTGGTCAATGGTCACTGGTCACTGGTCACTGGTCACTGGTCACTGGTCACAGGTCAATGGTCACTGGTCACTGGACACAGGTCACTGGTCACTGGTCACTGGTCACTGGTCACTGTTCACTGGTCACTGATCACTGGTCAATGGTCACCGTCGCTGGTCACTGTTCACTGGTCACTGGTCACTGGTCACTGGTCACAGGTCAATGGTCACTGGTCACTGGTCACTGGTCAATGGTCACTGTCGCTGGTCACTGGTCACTGGTCACTGGTCACTGGTCAATGGTCACTGGTCACTGGTCACGGGTCAATGGTCACTATCGCTGGTCAATGGTCATTGTCGCTGGTCACTGGTCACTGGTCATTGGTTACTTGTCACTGGTCACTGGTCACTGGTCAATGGTCACTATCGCTGGTCAATGGTCACTGTCGCTGGTCACTGGTCATTGGTCACTTGTCACTGGTCACTGGTCACTGGTCACTGGTCACTTTTCCCTGGGCAGTGGTCACTGGTCACTGGTCAATGGTCACTATCGCTGGTCAATGGTCACTGTCGCTGGTCACTGGTCACTGGTCACTGGTCAATGGTCACTGTCGCTGGTCACTGGTCACTGGCCTCTGGTCACTGGTCACTGGTCACTGGTCAATTGTCACTGTCGCTGGTCACTGGTCACTGGTCACTGGTCACTGGTCAGAAGTCACTGTTCACTGGTCACTGGTCACTGGTCACTGGTCACTGGTCACTGGTCACAGGTCACTGGTCAATGGTCACTGTCGCTGGTCACTGGTCACTGGTCACTGATCACTGGTCACTGGTCACTTGTCACTGGTCACTGGTCACTGGTCAATGGTCACTATCGCTGGTCAATGGTCACTGTCGCGGGTCACTGGTCATTGGTTACTTGTCACTGGTCACTGGTCACTGGTCAATGGTCACTATCGCTGGTCAATGGTCACTGTCGCTGGTCACTGGTCATTGGTCTCTTGTCACTGGTCACTGGTCACTGGTCACTGGTCAATGGTCACTGTCGCTGGTCAATGGCCACTGTCGCTGGTCACTGGTCACTGGTCACTGGTCACTGGTCACAAAGCACTGGTCACTTGTCACTGGTCAGTGGCCACTGGTCGCTGGTCACTTGTCACTGGTCACTGGTCACTGGTCACTAGTCACAAGTCACTGGTCACTGGTCACTTGTCACTGGTCACTGGTCACTGGTCACTGGTCACTGCTCACTGGTCACTGGACACTGGTCACTGGTCAATGGTCCCTGTCGCTGGAAAATGGTCACTGTCGCTGGTCACTGGTCACTGGTCACAGTCGCTGATCACTGGTCACTGGGCACTAGTCACTGGTCACTGGTCACTGGTCACTGGTCACTGGTCACTTGTCACTGGTCAGTGGCCACTGGTCGCTGGTCACTTGTCACTGGTCACTGGTCACTGGTCACTTGTCACTGGTCACTGGTGACTAGTCACAATTCACTGGTCACTTGTCACTGGTCAGTGGCCACTGGTCACTGGTCACTGGTCACTGGTCACTGGTCACTGTTCACTGGTCACTGATCACTGGTCAATGGTCACCGTCGCTGGTCACTGTTCACTGGTCACTGATCACTGGTCACTAGTCACTGGTCACTGGTCACTGGTCAATGGTCACTTTCGCTGATCAATGGTCACTGTCGCTGGTCACTGGTCACTGGTCACTGGTCACTGTCGCTGGTCACTGGTCACTGGTCGCTGGTCACTGGTCACTGGTCACTGGTCACTGGTAACTGGTCAATGGTCACTGTCGCTGGTCACTGGTCACTGGTCACTGGTCACTGGTCAATGGTAACTTGTCACTGGGCAGTGGTCAATGGTCACTGGTCACTGGTCACTGGTCACTGGTCACTGGTCACAGGTCAATGGTCACTGGTCACTGGACACAGGTCACTGGTCACTGGTCACTGGTCACTGGTCACTGTTCACTGGTCACTGATCACTGGTCAATGGTCACCGTCGCTGGTCACTGTTCACTGGTCACTGGTCACTGGTCACTGGTCACTGGTCACAGGTCAATGGTCACTGGTCACTGGTCACTGGTCAATGGTCACTGTCGCTGGTCACTGGTCACTGGTCACTGGTCACTGGTCAATGGTCTCTGGTCACTGGTCACGGGTCAATGGTCACTATCGCTGGTCAATGGTCATTGTCGCTGGTCACTGGTCACTGGTCATTGGTTACTTGTCACTGGTCACTGGTCACTGGTCAATGGTCACTATCGCTGGTCAATGGTCACTGTCGCTGGTCACTGGTCATTGGTCACTTGTCACTGGTCACTGGTCACTGGTCAATGGTCACTGGTCACTGGTCAATGGTCACTGCCGCTGGTCACTGGTCACTGATCACTGGTCACTGGTCACTGGTCACTGGTCACTGGTCACTGGTCACTGATCACTTGTCACTGGTCACTGGTCACTGGTCACTGGTCACTGGTCAATGGTCACTATCGCTGGTCAATGGTCACTGTCGCTGGTCACTGGTCATTGGTCTCTTGTCACTGGTCACTGGTCACTGGTCACTGGTCAATGGTCACTGTCGCTGGTCAATGGCCACTGTCGCTGGTCACTGGTCACTGGTCACTGGTCACTGGTCACAAAGCACTGGTCACTTGTCACTGGTCAGTGGCCACTGGTCGCTGGTCACTTGTCACTGGTCACTGGTCACTGGTCACTAGTCACAAGTCACTGGTCACTGGTCACTTGTCACTGGTCACTGGTCACTGGTCACTGGTCACTGCTCACTGGTCACTGGACACTGGTCACTGGTCAATGGTCCCTGTCGCTGGAAAATGGTCACTGTCGCTGGTCACTGGTCACTGGTCACAGTCGCTGATCACTGGTCACTGGGCACTAGTCACTGGTCACTGGTCACTGGTCACTGGTCACTGGTCACTTGTCACTGGTCAGTGGCCACTGGTCGCTGGTCACTTGTCACTGGTCACTGGTCACTGGTCACTTGTCACTGGTCACTGGTGACTAGTCACAATTCACTGGTCACTTGTCACTGGTCAGTGGCCACTGGTCGCTGGTCACTTGTCACTGGTCACTGGTCACTGGTCACTAGTCACAATTCACTGACCACTGGTCACTGGTCACTGGTCACTGGTCACTGGTCACTGGGAACTGGTCAATGGTCACTGTCGCTGGTCACTGGTCACTGGTCACTGATCACTGGTCACTGGTCACTGGTCACTGGTCAATGGTCACTATCGCTGGTCAATGGTCACTGTCACTGGTCACAGGTCAATGGTCACTGGTCACTGGACACAGGTCACTGGTCACTGGTCACTGGTCACTGGTCACTGGTCACTGGTCACTGGTCAATGGTCACTGGCCACTGGTCACTGGTCACTGGTCAATGGTCACTGTCGCTGGTCACTGGTCACTGGTCACTGATCACTGGTCACTGGTCACTGGTCACTGGTCACTGGTCAATGGTCACTATCGCTGGTCAATGGTCACTGTCGCTGGTTACTGGTCACTGGTCACTTGTCACTGGTCACTGGTCACTGGTCACTGGTCACTGGTCAATGGTCACTGTCGCTGGTCACTGGTCACTGGTCACTGGTCAATGGTCACTGGTCACTGGTCACTGGTCAACGGTCACTATCGCTGGTCAATGGTCACTGTCGCCGGTCACTGGTCACTGGTCACTTGTCACTGGTCACTGGTCACTGGTCAATGGTCACTGTCGCTGGTCACTGGTCACTGGTCACTGGTCACTGGTCAATGGTCACTGGTCACTGGTCACTGGTCAATGGTCACTATCGCTGGTCAATGGTGATTGTCGCTGGTCACTGGTCATTGGTCACTTGTCACTGGTCACTGGTCACTGGTCACTGGTCACTGGTCACTGGTCACAGGTCAATGGTCACTGGTCACTGTTCACTGGTCAATGGTCCCTGTCGCTGGTCACTGGTCACTGGTCACTGGTCACTGGTCACTGGTCACTGGTATCTGGTCAATGGTCACTGTCGCTGGTCACTGGTCACTGGTCACTGGTCAATGGTCAATGGTAACTTGTCACTGGGCAGTGGTCAATGGTCACTGGTCACTGGTCACTGGTCACTGGTCACAGGTCACTGGTCACTGGTCACTGGTCACTGGTCACTGGTCAATGGTCACTTTCGCTGGTCAATGGTCACTGGTCACTGGTCACTGGACACAGGTCACTGGTCACTGGTCACTGGTCACTGGTCACTGGTCAATGGTCACTTTCGCTGGTAAACGGTCACTGTCGCTGGTCACTGGTCACTGGTCACTGGCCACTGGTCACAGGTCACTGGTCACTGGTCACTGGTCACTGGTCACTGGTCAATGGTCACTGGCAACTGGTCACTGGTCACTGGTCAATGGTCACTTTCGTTGGTCAATGGTCACTGTCGCTGGTAAATGGTCACTGTCGCTGGTCACTGGTCACTGGTCACTGGTCACTGGACACAGGTGACTGGTCACTGGCCACTGGTCACTGGTCACTGGTCACTGGACACAGGTCACTGGTCACTGGCCACTGGTCACTGGTCACTGGTCAATGGTCACTTTCGCTGGTCAATGGTCACTGTCGCTGGTAAACGGTCACTGTCGCTGGTCACTGGTCACTGGTCACTGGTCACTGGTCATTGGTCACTGGTCAATGGTCACTGGTCACTGGACACTGGTCACTGGTCACTGGTCACTGGTCAATGGTAACTTGTCACTGGGCAGTGGTCAATGGTCACTGGTCACTGGTCACTGGTCACTGGTCACTGGTCACAGGTCAATGGTCACTGGTCACTGGACACAGGTCACTGGTCACTGGTCACTGGTCACTGGTCACTGGTCACTGGTCAATGGTCACTGGCCACTGGTTACTGGTCACTGGTCATTGGTCACTTTCGCTGGTCAATGGTCACTGTCGCTGGTCACTGGTCACTGGTCACTGGTCACTGTCGCTGGTCACTGGTCACTGGTCACTGGTCACTGGTAACTGGTCAATGGTCACTGTCGCTGGTCACTGGTCACTGGTCACTGGTCACTGGTCAATGGTAACTTGTCACTGGGCAGTGGCCACTCGTCGCTGGTCACTTGTCACTGGTCACTGGTCACAGGTCAATGGTCACTGGTCACTTGTCACTGGTCAATGGTCACTATCGCTGGTCAATGGTCACTGTCGCTGGTCACTGGTCATTGGTCACTTGTCACTGGTCACTGGTCACTGGTCAAAGGTCACTGTCGCTGGTCACTGGTCACTGGTCACTGGTCACTGGTCACTGGTCACTGGTCACTGGTCACTTTTCCCTGGGCAGTGGTCACTTTCGCTGGTCAATGGTCACTGTCGCTGGTAAACGGTCACTGTCGCTGGTCACTGGTCACTGGTCACTGGCCACTGGTCACAGGTCACTGGTCACTGGTCACTGGTCACTGGTCACTGGTCAATGGTCACTGGCAACTGGTCACTGGTCACTGGTCAATGGTCACTTTCGTTGGTCAATGGTCACTGTCGCTGGTAAATGGTCACTGTCGCTGGTCACTGGTCACTGGTCACTGGACAAAGGTCACTGGTCACTGGTCACTGGTCAATGGTCACTTTCGCTGGTCAATGGTCACTGTCGCTGGTAAACGGTCACTGTCGCTGGTCACTGGTCACTGGTCACTGGTCACTGGTCACTGGTCACTGGTCAATGGTCACTGGTCACTGGACACTGGTCACTGGTCACTGGTCACTGGTCACTGGTCACTGGTCAATGGTAACTTGTCACTGGGCAGTGGTCACTGGTCACTGGTCACAGGTCAATGGTCACTGGTCACTGGACACAGGTCACTGGTCACTGGTCACTGGTCACTGGTCACTGGTCACTGGTCAATGGTCACTTTCGCTGGTAAACGGTCACTGTCGCTGGTCACTGGTCACTGGTCACTGGCCACTGGTCACAGGTCACTGGTCACTGGTCACTGGTCACTGTCGCTGGTCAATGGTCACTGGCAACTGGTCACTGGTCACTGGTCAATGGTCACTTTCGTTGGTCAATGGTCACTGTCGCTGGTAAATGGTCACTGTCGCTGGTCACTGGTCACTGGTCACTGGTCACTGGACACAGGTGACTGGTCACTGGCCACTGGTCACTGGTCACTGGTCACTGGACACAGGTCACTGGTCACTGGCCACTGGTCACTGGTCACTGGTCAATGGTCACTTTCGCTGGTCAATGGTCACTGTCGCTGGTAAACGGTCACTGTCGCTGGTCACTGGTCACTGGTCACTGGTCACTGGTCATTGGTCACTGGTCAATGGTCACTGGTCACTGGACACTGGTCACTGGTCACTGGTCACTGGTCAATGGTAACTTGTCACTGGGCAGTGGTCAATGGTCACTGGTCACTGGTCACTGGTCACTGGTCACTGGTCACAGGTCAATGGTCACTGGTCACTGGACACAGGTCACTGGTCACTGGTCACTGGTCACTGGTCACTGGTCACTGGTCAATGGTCACTGGCCACTGGTTACTGGTCACTGGTCATTGGTCACTTTCGCTGGTCAATGGTCACTGTCGCTGGTCACTGGTCACTGGTCACTGGTCACTGTCGCTGGTCACTGGTCACTGGTCACTGGTCACTGGTAACTGGTCAATGGTCACTGTCGCTGGTCACTGGTCACTGGTCACTGGTCACTGGTCAATGGTAACTTGTCACTGGGCAGTGGCCACTCGTCGCTGGTCACTTGTCACTGGTCACTGGTCACAGGTCAATGGTCACTGGTCACTTGTCACTGGTCAATGGTCACTATCGCTGGTCAATGGTCACTGTCGCTGGTCACTGGTCATTGGTCACTTGTCACTGGTCACTGGTCACTGGTCAAAGGTCACTGTCGCTGGTCACTGGTCACTGGTCACTGGTCACTGGTCACTGGTCACTGGTCACTGGTCACTTTTCCCTGGGCAGTGGTCACTTTCGCTGGTCAATGGTCACTGTCGCTGGTAAACGGTCACTGTCGCTGGTCACTGGTCACTGGTCACTGGCCACTGGTCACAGGTCACTGGTCACTGGTCACTGGTCACTGGTCACTGGTCAATGGTCACTGGCAACTGGTCACTGGTCACTGGTCAATGGTCACTTTCGTTGGTCAATGGTCACTGTCGCTGGTAAATGGTCACTGTCGCTGGTCACTGGTCACTGGTCACTGGACAAAGGTCACTGGTCACTGGTCACTGGTCAATGGTCACTTTCGCTGGTCAATGGTCACTGTCGCTGGTAAACGGTCACTGTCGCTGGTCACTGGTCACTGGTCACTGGTCACTGGTCACTGGTCACTGGTCAATGGTCACTGGTCACTGGACACTGGTCACTGGTCACTGGTCACTGGTCACTGGTCACTGGTCAATGGTAACTTGTCACTGGGCAGTGGTCACTGGTCACTGGTCACAGGTCAATGGTCACTGGTCACTGGACACAGGTCACTGGTCACTGGTCACTGGTCACTGGTCACTGGTCACTGGTCAATGGTCACTGGCCACTGGTCACTGGTCACTGGTCAATGGTCACTTTCGCTGGTCAATGGTCACTGTCGCTGGTCACTGGTCACTGGTCACTGGTCACTGTCGCTGGTCACTGTTCACTGGTCACTGGTCAGTGGTAACTGGTCAATGGTCACAGTCGCTGGTCACTGGTCACTGGTCACTGGTCACTGGTCAATGGTAACTTGTCACTGGGCAGTGGTCAATGGTCACTGGTCACTGGTCACTGGTCACTGGTCACTGGTCACAGGTCAATGGTCACTGGTCACTGGACACAGGTCACTGGTCACTGGTCACTGGTCACTGGTCACTGTTCACTGGTCACTGATCACTGGTCAATGGTCACCGTCGCTGGTCACTGTTCACTGGTCACTGATCACTGGTCACTAGTTACTGGTCACTGGTCACTGGTCAATGGTCACTTTCGCTGGTCAATGGTCACTGGTCACTGGTCACTGGTCAATGGTAACTTGTCACTGGGCAGTGGTCAATGGTCACTGGTCACTGGTCACTGGTCACTGGTCACTGGTCACAGGTCAATGGTCACTGGTCACTGGACACAGGTCACTGGTCACTGGTCACTGGTCACTGGTCACTGTTCACTGGTCACTGATCACTGGTCAATGGTCACCGTCGCTGGTCACTGTTCACTGGTCACTGGTCACTGGTCACTGGTCACAGGTCAATGGTCACTGGTCACTGGTCACTGGTCAATGGTCACTGTCGCTGGTCACTGGTCACTGGTCACTGGTCACTGGTCAATGGTCACTGGTCACTGGTCACGGGTCAATGGTCACTATCGCTGGTCAATGGTCATTGTCGCTGGTCACTGGTCACTGGTCATTGGTTACTTGTCACTGGTCACTGGTCACTGGTCAATGGTCACTATCGCTGGTCAATGGTCACTGTCGCTGGTCACTGGTCATTGGTCACTTGTCACTGGTCACTGGTCACTGGTCACTGGTCACTTTTCCCTGGGCAGTGGTCACTGGTCACTGGTCAATGGTCACTATCGCTGGTCAATGGTCACTGTCGCTGGTCACTGGTCACTGGTCACTGGTCAATGGTCACTGTCGCTGGTCACTGGTCACTGGCCTCTGGTCACTGGTCACTGGTCACTGGTCAATTGTCACTGTCGCTGGTCACTGGTCACTGGTCACTGGTCACTGGTCAGAAGTCACTGTTCACTGGTCACTGGTCACTGGTCACTGGTCACTGGTCACTGGTCACAGGTCACTGGTCAATGGTCACTGTCGCTGGTCACTGGTCACTGGTCACTGATCACTGGTCACTGGTCACTTGTCACTGGTCACTGGTCACTGGTCAATGGTCACTATCGCTGGTCAATGGTCACTGTCGCGGGTCACTGGTCATTGGTTACTTGTCACTGGTCACTGGTCACTGGTCAATGGTCACTATCGCTGGTCAATGGTCACTGTCGCTGGTCACTGGTCCTTGGTCACTTGTCACTGGTCACTGGTCACTGGTCACTGGTCAATGGTCACTGCCGCTGGTCACTGGTCACTGATCACTGGTCACTGGTCACTGGTCACTGGTCACTGGTCACTGATCACTGGTCACTGGTCACTGGTCACTGGTCACTGGTCACTGGTCACTGGTCAATGGTCACTATCGCTGGTCAATGGTCACTGTCGCTGGTCACTGGTCATTGGTCTCTTGTCACTGGTCACTGGTCACTGGTCACTGGTCAATGGTCACTGTCGCTGGTCAATGGCCACTGTCGCTGGTCACTGGTCACTGGTCACTGGTCACTGGTCACAAAGCACTGGTCACTTGTCACTGGTCAGTGGCCACTGGTCGCTGGTCACTTGTCACTGGTCACTGGTCACTGGTCACTAGTCACAAGTCACTGGTCACTGGTCACTTGTCACTGGTCACTGGTCACTGGTCACTGGTCACTGCTCACTGGTCACTGGACACTGGTCACTGGTCAATGGTCCCTGTCGCTGGAAAATGGTCACTGTCGCTGGTCACTGGTCACTGGTCACAGTCGCTGATCACTGGTCACTGGGCACTAGTCACTGGTCACTGGTCACTGGTCACTGGTCACTGGTCACTTGTCACTGGTCAGTGGCCACTGGTCGCTGGTCACTTGTCACTGGTCACTGGTCACTGGTCACTTGTCACTGGTCACTGGTGACTAGTCACAATTCACTGGTCACTTGTCACTGGTCAGTGGCCACTGGTCACTGGTCACTGGTCACTGGTCACTGGTCACTGTTCACTGGTCACTGATCACTGGTCAATGGTCACCGTCGCTGGTCACTGTTCACTGGTCACTGATCACTGGTCACTAGTCACTGGTCACTGGTCACTGGTCAATGGTCACTTTCGCTGATCAATGGTCACTGTCGCTGGTCACTGGTCACTGGTCACTGGTCACTGTCGCTGGTCACTGGTCACTGGTCGCTGGTCACTGGTCACTGGTCACTGGTCACTGGTAACTGGTCAATGGTCACTGTCGCTGGTCACTGGTCACTGGTCACTGGTCACTGGTCAATGGTAACTTGTCACTGGGCAGTGGTCAATGGTCACTGGTCACTGGTCACTGGTCACTGGTCACTGGTCACAGGTCAATGGTCACTGGTCACTGGACACAGGTCACTGGTCACTGGTCACTGGTCACTGGTCACTGTTCACTGGTCACTGATCACTGGTCAATGGTCACCGTCGCTGGTCACTGTTCACTGGTCACTGGTCACTGGTCACTGGTCACTGGTCACAGGTCAATGGTCACTGGTCACTGGTCACTGGTCAATGGTCACTGTCGCTGGTCACTGGTCACTGGTCACTGGTCACTGGTCAATGGTCACTGGTCACTGGTCACGGGTCAATGGTCACTATCGCTGGTCAATGGTCATTGTCGCTGGTCACTGGTCACTGGTCATTGGTTACTTGTCACTGGTCACTGGTCACTGGTCAATGGTCACTATCGCTGGTCAATGGTCACTGTCGCTGGTCACTGGTCATTGGTCACTTGTCACTGGTCACTGGTCACTGGTCACTGGTCACTTTTCCCTGGGCAGTGGTCACTGGTCACTGGTCAATGGTCACTATCGCTGGTCAATGGTCACTGTCGCTGGTCACTGGTCACTGGTCACTGGTCAATGGTCACTGTCGCTGGTCACTGGTCACTGGCCTCTGGTCACTGGTCACTGGTCACTGGTCAATTGTCACTGTCGCTGGTCACTGGTCACTGGTCACTGGTCACTGGTCACTGGTCAGAAGTCACTGTTCACTGGTCACTGGTCACTGGTCACTGGTCACTGGTCACTGGTCACAGGTCACTGGTCAATGGTCACTGTCGCTGGTCACTGGTCACTGGTCACTGATCACTGGTCACTGGTCACATGTCACTGGTCACTGGTCACTGGTCAATGGTCACTATCGCTGGTCAATGGTCACTGTCGCGGGTCACTGGTCATTGGTTACTTGTCACTGGTCACTGGTCACTGGTCAATGGTCACTATCGCTGGTCAATGGTCACTGTCGCTGGTCACTGGTCCTTGGTCACTTGTCACTGGTCACTGGTCACTGGTCACTGGTCAATGGTCACTGCCGCTGGTCACTGGTCACTGATCACTGGTCACTGGTCACTGGTCACTGGTCACTGGTCACAGGTCAATGGTCACTGGTCACTGGTCACTGGTCAATGGTCACTGTCGCTGGTCACTGGTCACTGGTCAATGGTCACTTGTCCCTGGGCAGTGGTCACTGGTCACTGGTCAATGGTCACTGTCGCTGGTCACTGGTCACTGGTCACTTGTCACTGGTCACTGGTCACTGGTCACTGGTCACTGGTCACTGGTCACAAGTCACTGGTCAGTGGCCACTCGTCAATGGTCACTGGTCACTGGTCACTGGTCAATGGTCTCTGTCGCTGGTCACTGGTCACGATTCGCTGGTCCCTGGTCACTGGTACTGGTCAATGGTCACTGTCGCTGATCACTGGTCACTGGTCACTGGTCACTGGTCACTGGTCAATGGTCACTGTCGCTGGTCACTGGTCACTGGTCACTGATCACTGGTCACTGGTCACTGGTCACTGGTCACTGGTCACTGGTCAATGGTCACTGTCGCTGGTCACTGTTCACTGGTCACTGATCACTGGTCACTGGTCACTGGTCACTGGTCACTGGTCACTGGTCACTGGTCACTGATCACTGGTCACTGGTCACTGGTCACTGGTCACTGGTCACAGGTCAATGGTCACTGGTCACTGGTCACTGGTCAATGGTCACTGTCGCTGGTCACTGGTCACTGGTCAATGGTCACTTGTCCCTGGGCAGTGGTCACTGGTCACTGGTCAATGGTCACTGTCGCTGGTCACTGGTCACTGGTCACTTGTCACTGGTCACTGGTCACTGGTCACTGGTCACTGGTCACTGGTCACAAGTCACTGGTCAGTGGCCACTCGTCAATGGTCACTGGTCACTGGTCACTGGTCAATGGTCTCTGTCGCTGGTCACTGGTCACGATTCGCTGGTCCCTGGTCACTGGTACTGGTCAATGGTCACTGTCGCTGATCACTGGTCACTGGTCACTGGTCACTGGTCACTGGTCAATGGTCACTGTCGCTGGTCACTGGTCACTGGTCACTGATCACTGGTCACTGGTCACTGGTCACTGGTCACTGGTCACTGGTCAATGGTCACTGTCGCTGGTCACTGTTCACTGGTCACTGATCACTGGTCACTGGTCACTGGTCACTGGTCACTGGTCACTGGTCACTGGTCACTGATCACTGGTCACTGGTCACTGGTCACTGGTCACTGGTCACTGGTCAATGGTCACTATCGCTGGTCAATGGTCACTGTCGCTGGTCACTGGTCATTGGTCACTTGTCACTGGTCACTGGTCACTGGTCACTGGTCACTGGTCACTGGTCACAGGTCAATGGTCACTTGTCACTGGACACAGGTCACTTGTCACTGGTCACTGGTCACTGGTCACTGGTCACTGGTCACAAGTCACTGGTCACTTGTCACTGGTCACTGGTCAATGGTCACTGTCGCTGGTCACTGGTCACTAGTCACTGGTCACTGGTCACTGGTCACAAGTCACTGGTCACTGGTCACTGGTCAATGGTCACTATCGCTGGTCACTTGTCACTGGTCACTGGTCACTGGTCACTGGTCACAAGTCACTGGTCACTTGTCACTGGTCACTGGTCACTGATCACAGGTCACTGGTCACTGGTCACTGGTCACTGGTCACTGGTCAATGGTCACTGTCGCTGGTAAATGGTCACTGTCGCTGGTCACTGGTCACTGGTCACTGGTCACTGGTCACTGGTCACTGGTCACTGGTCACTGGTCACTGGTCACTGGTCACTGGTCACTGGGAACTGGTCAATGGTCACTATCGCTGGTCAATGGTCACTGTCACTGGTCACTGGTCACTGGTCACTGGTCACTGGTCACTGGTCACTGGTCACTGGTCACAGGTCAATGGTCACTGGTCACTGGACACTGGTCACTGGTCACTGGTCACTTGTCACAGGTCACTGACCACTGGTCACTGGTCACTGGTCACTGGTCACTGGGAACTGGGAACTGGTCACTGGTCACTGGTCAATGGTCACTATCGCTGGTCAATGGTCACTGTCACTGGTCACTGGTCAGTGGCCACTGGTCACTGGTCACTGGTCACTGGTCACTGGTCACTGTTCACTGGTCACTGATCACTGGTCAATGGTCACCGTCGCTGGTCACTGTTCACTGGTCACTGATCACTGGTCACTAGTCACTGGTCACTGGTCACTGGTCAATGGTCACTTTCGCTGATCAATGGTCACTGTCGCTGGTCACTGGTCACTGGTCACTGGTCACTGTCGCTGGTCACTGGTCACTGGTCGCTGGTCACTGGTCACTGGTCACTGGTCACTGGTAACTGGTCAATGGTCACTGTCGCTGGTCACTGGTCACTGGTCACTGGTCACTGGTCAATGGTAACTTGTCACTGGGCAGTGGTCAATGGTCACTGGTCACTGGTCACTGGTCACTGGTCACTGGTCACAGGTCAATGGTCACTGGTCACTGGACACAGGTCACTGGTCACTGGTCACTGGTCACTGGTCACTGTTCACTGGTCACTGATCACTGGTCAATGGTCACCGTCGCTGGTCACTGTTCACTGGTCACTGGTCACTGGTCACTGGTCACTGGTCACAGGTCAATGGTCACTGGTCACTGGTCACTGGTCAATGGTCACTGTCGCTGGTCACTGGTCACTGGTCACTGGTCACTGGTCAATGGTCACTGGTCACTGGTCACGGGTCAATGGTCACTATCGCTGGTCAATGGTCATTGTCGCTGGTCACTGGTCACTGGTCATTGGTTACTTGTCACTGGTCACTGGTCACTGGTCAATGGTCACTATCGCTGGTCAATGGTCACTGTCGCTGGTCACTGGTCATTGGTCACTTGTCACTGGTCACTGGTCACTGGTCACTGGTCACTTTTCCCTGGGCAGTGGTCACTGGTCACTGGTCAATGGTCACTATCGCTGGTCAATGGTCACTGTCGCTGGTCACTGGTCACTGGTCACTGGTCAATGGTCACTGTCGCTGGTCACTGGTCACTGGCCTCTGGTCACTGGTCACTGGTCACTGGTCAATTGTCACTGTCGCTGGTCACTGGTCACTGGTCACTGGTCACTGGTCACTGGTCAGAAGTCACTGTTCACTGGTCACTGGTCACTGGTCACTGGTCACTGGTCACTGGTCACAGGTCACTGGTCAATGGTCACTGTCGCTGGTCACTGGTCACTGGTCACTGATCACTGGTCACTGGTCACTTGTCACTGGTCACTGGTCACTGGTCAATGGTCACTATCGCTGGTCAATGGTCACTGTCGCGGGTCACTGGTCATTGGTTACTTGTCACTGGTCACTGGTCACTGGTCAATGGTCACTATCGCTGGTCAATGGTCACTGTCGCTGGTCACTGGTCCTTGGTCACTTGTCACTGGTCACTGGTCACTGGTCACTGGTCAATGGTCACTGCCGCTGGTCACTGGTCACTGATCACTGGTCACTGGTCACTGGTCACTGGTCACTGGTCACAGGTCAATGGTCACTGGTCACTGGTCACTGGTCAATGGTCACTGTCGCTGGTCACTGGTCACTGGTCAATGGTCACTTGTCCCTGGGCAGTGGTCACTGGTCACTGGTCAATGGTCACTGTCGCTGGTCACTGGTCACTGGTCACTTGTCACTGGTCACTGGTCACTGGTCACTGGTCACTGGTCACTGGTCACAAGTCACTGGTCAGTGGCCACTCGTCAATGGTCACTGGTCACTGGTCACTGGTCAATGGTCTCTGTCGCTGGTCACTGGTCACGATTCGCTGGTCCCTGGTCACTGGTACTGGTCAATGGTCACTGTCGCTGATCACTGGTCACTGGTCACTGGTCACTGGTCACTGGTCAATGGTCACTGTCGCTGGTCACTGGTCACTGGTCACTGATCACTGGTCACTGGTCACTGGTCACTGGTCACTGGTCACTGGTCAATGGTCACTGTCGCTGGTCACTGTTCACTGGTCACTGATCACTGGTCACTGGTCACTGGTCACTGGTCACTGGTCACTGGTCACTGGTCACTGATCACTGGTCACTGGTCACTGGTCACTGGTCACTGGTCACAGGTCAATGGTCACTGGTCACTGGTCACTGGTCAATGGTCACTGTCGCTGGTCACTGGTCACTGGTCAATGGTCACTTGTCCCTGGGCAGTGGTCACTGGTCACTGGTCAATGGTCACTGTCGCTGGTCACTGGTCACTGGTCACTTGTCACTGGTCACTGGTCACTGGTCACTGGTCACTGGTCACTGGTCACAAGTCACTGGTCAGTGGCCACTCGTCAATGGTCACTGGTCACTGGTCACTGGTCAATGGTCTCTGTCGCTGGTCACTGGTCACGATTCGCTGGTCCCTGGTCACTGGTACTGGTCAATGGTCACTGTCGCTGATCACTGGTCACTGGTCACTGGTCAATGGTCACTGTCGCTGGTCACTGGTCACTGGTCACTGATCACTGGTCACTGGTCACTGGTCACTGGTCACTGGTCACTGGTCAATGGTCACTGTCGCTGGTCACTGTTCACTGGTCACTGATCACTGGTCACTGGTCACTGGTCACTGGTCACTGGTCACTGGTCACTGGTCACTGATCACTGGTCACTGGTCACTGGTCACTGGTCACTGGTCACTGGTCAATGGTCACTATCGCTGGTCAATGGTCACTGTCGCTGGTCACTGGTCATTGGTCACTTGTCACTGGTCACTGGTCACTGGTCACTGGTCACTGGTCACTGGTCACAGGTCAATGGTCACTTGTCACTGGACACAGGTCACTTGTCACTGGTCACTGGTCACTGGTCACTGGTCACTGGTCACAAGTCACTGGTCACTTGTCACTGGTCACTGGTCAATGGTCACTGTCGCTGGTCACTGGTCACTAGTCACTGGTCACTGGTCACTGGTCACAAGTCACTGGTCACTGGTCACTGGTCAATGGTCACTATCGCTGGTCACTTGTCACTGGTCACTGGTCACTGGTCACTGGTCACAAGTCACTGGTCACTTGTCACTGGTCACTGGTCACTGATCACAGGTCACTGGTCACTGGTCACTGGTCACTGGTCACTGGTCAATGGTCACTGTCGCTGGTAAATGGTCACTGTCGCTGGTCACTGGTCACTGGTCACTGGTCACTGGTCACTGGTCACTGGTCACTGGTCACTGGTCACTGGTCACTGGTCACTGGTCACTGGGAACTGGTCAATGGTCACTATCGCTGGTCAATGGTCACTGTCACTGGTCACTGGTCACTGGTCACTGGTCACTGGTCACTGGTCACTGGTCACTGGTCACAGGTCAATGGTCACTGGTCACTGGACACTGGTCACTGGTCACTGGTCACTTGTCACAGGTCACTGACCACTGGTCACTGGTCACTGGTCACTGGTCACTGGGAACTGGGAACTGGTCACTGGTCACTGGTCAATGGTCACTATCGCTGGTCAATGGTCACTGTCACTGGTCACTGGTCACTGGTCACTGGTCACTGGTCACTGGTCACTGGTCACTGGTCAATGGTCACTGTCGCTGGTCACTGGTCACTGGTCACTGGTCACTGGTCAATGGTCACTTGTCCCTGGGCAGTGGTCACTGGTCACTGGTCAATGGTCACTATCGCTGGTCAATGGTCACTGTCGCTGGTCACTGGTCACTGGTCACTTGTCACTGGTCACTGGTCACTGGTCACTTGTCACTGGTCAGTGGCCACTCGTCAATGGTCACTGGTCACTGGTCACTGGTCAATGGTCTCTGTCGCTGGTCACTGGTCAATGGTCTCTGTCGCTGGTCACTGGTCACGATTCGCTGGTCCCTGGTCACTGGTCACTGGTCAATGGTCACTGTCGCTGATCACTGGTCACTGGTCACTGGTCAATGGTCACTGTCGCTGGTCACTGGTCGCTGGTCACTGATCACTGGTCACTGGTCACTCGTCACTGGTCACTGGTCACTGGTCAATGGTCACTATCGCTGGTCAATGGTCCCTGTCGCTGGTCACTGGTCATTGGTCACTTGTCACTGGTCACTGGTCACTGGTCACTGGTCAATGGTCACTGTCGCTGGTCACTGGTCACTGGTCACTGATCACTGGTCACTGGTCACTGGTCACTGGTCACTGATCACTGGTCACTGGTCACTGGTCACTGGTCACTGGTCACTGGTCACTGGTCACTGGTCACTGGTCAATGGTCACTATCGCTGGTCAATCGTCACTGTCGCTGGTCACTGGTCATTGGTCACTTGTCACTGGTCACTGGTCACTGGTCACTGGTCACTGGTCACTGGTCACAGGTCAATGGTCACTGGTCACTGGACACAGGTCACTTGTCACTGGTCACTGGTCACTGGTCACTGGTCACTGGTCACTGGTCACAAGTCACTGGTCACTTGTCACTGGTCACTGGTCAATGGTCACTGTCGCTGGTCACTGGTCACTAGTCACTGGTCACTGGTCACTGGTCGCTGGTCACTGGTTACTTGTCACTGGTCAGTGGCCACTGGTCGCTGGTCACTTGTCACTGGTCACTGGTCACAAGTCACTGGTCACTGGTCACTGGTCACTGGTCAGTGGTCACTGGTCACTGGTCACTGGTCACTGGTCACTGGTCAATGGTCACTCTCGCTGGTCACTGGTCACTGGTCACTGATCACTGGTCACTGGTCACTGGTCACTGGTCACTGGTCAATGGTCACTATCGCTGGTCAATGGTCACTGTCGCTGGTTACTGGTCACTGGTCACTTGTCACTGGTCACTGGTCACTGGTCACTGGTCACTGGTCAATGGTCACTGTCGCTGATCACTGGTCACTGGTCACTGGTCAATGGTCACTGGTCACTGGTCACTGGTCAATGGTCACTATCGCTGGTCAATGGTCATTGTCGCTGGTCACTGGTCATTGGTCACTTGTCACTGGTCACTGGTCACTGGTCACTGGTCGTCACTGGTCACAGGACAATGGTCACTGGTCACTGGTCACTGGTCAATGGTCACTATCGCTGGTCAATGGTAACTTGTCACTGGGCAGTGGTCAATGGTCACTGGTCACTGGTCACTGGTCACTGGTCACTGGTCACAGGTCAATGGTCACTGGTCACTGGACACAGGTCACTGGTCACTGGTCACTGGTCACTGGTCACTTGTCACTGGTCACTGGTCAATGGTCACTGGCCACTGGTCACTGGTCACTGGTCAATGGTCACTTTCGCTGGTCAATGGTCACTGTCGCTGGTAAACGGTCACTGTCGCTGGTCACTGGTCACTGGTCACTGGTCACTTGTCACTGGTCACTGGTCAATGGTCACTGTCGCTGGTCACTGGTCACTAGTCACTGGTCACTGGTCACTGGTCGCTGGTCACTGGTTACTTGTCACTGGTCAGTGGCCACTGGTCGCTGGTCACTTGTCACTGGTCACTGGTCGCTGGTCACTGGTCACTGGTCACAAGTCACTGGTCACTGGTCACTGGTCACTGGTCAGTGGTCACTGGTCACTGGTCACTGGTCACTGGTCACTGGTCAATGGTCACTGTCGCTGGTCACTGGTCACTGGTCACTGATCACTGGTCACTGGTCACTGGTCAATGGTCACTATCGCTGGTCAATGGTCACTGTCGCTGGTTACTGGTCACTGGTCACTTGTCACTGGTCAATGGTCACTGTCGCTGGTCACTGGTCACTGGTCACTGATCACTGGTCACTGGTCACTTGTCACTGGTCACTGGTCAATGGTCACTATCGCTGGTCAATGGTCACTGTCGCGGGTCACTGGTCATTGGTTACTTGTCACTGGTCACTGGTCACTGGTCAATGGTCACTATCGCTGGTCAATGGTCACTGTCGCTGGTCACTGGTCATTGGTCACTTGTCACTGGTCACTGGTCACTGGTCACTGGTCACTTTTCCCTGGGCAGTGGTCACTGGTCACTGGTCAATGGTCACTATCGCTGGTCAATGGTCACTGTCGCTGGTCACTGGTCACTGGTCACTGGTCAATGGTCACTGTCGCTGGTCACTGGTCACTGGTCTCTGGTCACTGGTCACTGGTCACTGGTCAATTGTCACTGTCGCTGGTCACTGGTCACTGGTCACTGGTCACTGGTCACTGGTCAGAAGTCACTGGTCACTGGTCACTGGTCACTGGTCACTGGTCACTGGTCACTGGTCACAGGTCACTGGTCAATGGTCACTGTCGCTGGTCACTGGTCACTGGTCACTGATCACTGGTCACTGGTCACTTGTCACTGGTCACTGGTCACTGGTCAATGGTCACTATCGCTGGTCAATGGTCACTGTCGCGGGTCACTGGTCATTGGTTACTTGTCACTGGTCACTGGTCACTGGTCAATGGTCACTATCGCTGGTCAATGGTCACTGTCGCTGGTCACTGGTCCTTGGTCACTTTTCCCTGGGCAGTGGTCACTGGTCACTGGTCAATGGTCACTATCGCTGGTCAATGGTCACTGTCGCTGGTCACTGGTCACTGGTCACTGGTCAATGGTCACTGTCGCTGGTCACTGGTCACTGGTCTCTGGTCACTGGTCACTGGTCACTGGTCAATTGTCACTGTCGCTGGTCACTGGTCACTGGTCACTGGTCACTGGTCACTGGTCAGAAGTCACTGGTCACTGGTCACTGGTCACTGGTCACTGGTCACTGGTCACAGGTCACTGGTCAATGGTCACTGTCGCTGGTCACTGGTCACTGGTCACTGATCACTGGTCACTGGTCACTTGTCACTGGTCACTGGTCACTGGTCAATGGTCACTATCGCTGGTCAATGGTCACTGTCGCGGGTCACTGGTCATTGGTTACTTGTCACTGGTCACTGGTCACTGGTCAATGGTCACTATCGCTGGTCAATGGTCACTGTCGCTGGTCACTGGTCATTGGTCTCATGTCACTGGTCACTGGTCACTGGTCACTGGTCAATGGTCATTGTCGCTGGTCAATGGCCACTGTCGCTGGTCACTGGTCACTGGTCACTGGTCACTGGTCACAAAGCACTGGTCACTTGTCACTGGTCAGTGGCCACTGGTCGCTGGTCACTTGTCACTGGTCACTGGTCACTGGTCACTAGTCACAAGTCACTGGTCACTGGTCACTTGTCACTGGTCACTGGTCACTGCTCACTGGTCACTGGACACTGGTCACTGGTCAATGGTCCCTGTCGCTGGAAAATGGTCACTGTCGCTGGTCACTGGTCACTGGTCACAGTCGCTGATCACTGGTCACTGGGCACTAGTCACTGGTCACTGGTCACTGGTCACTGGTCACTGGTCACTTGTCACAGGTCAGTGGCCACTGGTCGCTGGTCACTTGTCACTGGTCACTGGTCACTGGTCACTTGTCACTGGTTACTGGTGACTAGTCACAATTCACTGGTCACTTGTCACTGGTCAGTGGCCACTGGTCGCTGGTCACTTGTCACTGGTCACTGGTCACTGGTCACTAGTCACAATTCACTGGTCACTGGTCACTTGTCACTGGCCACTGGTCGCTGGTCACTTGTCACTGGTCACTGGTCACTGGTGACTAGTCACAATTCACTGGCCACTGGTCACTTGTCATTGGTCACTGGTCACTGGTCACTGGTCACTGGTCACTGGTCAATGGTCATTGTCGCTGGTCACTGGTCACTGGTCACTGATCACTGGTCACTGGTCGCTGGTCACTTGTCACAGGTCACTGGTCACTGGTCACTGGTCACAAGTCACTGGTCACTGGTCACTGGTCACTGGTCACTGGTCACTGGTCAATGGTCACTGTCGCTGATCACTGGTCACTGGACACTGGTCACTGGTCACTGGTCACAAGTCACTGGTCACTTGTCACTGGTCAGTGGCCACTCGTCGCTGGTCACTTGTCACTGGTCACTGGTCACAGGTCAATGGTCACTGTCGCTGGTCACTGGTCACTGGTCACTGGTCAATGGTCACTGGTCACTGGTCACTGGTCAATGGTCACTATCGCTGGTCAATGGTCATTGTCGCTGGTCACTGGTCATTGGTCACTTGTCACTGGTCACTGGTCACTGGTCACTGGTCGTCACTGGTCACAGGTCAATGGTCACTGGTCACTGGTCACTGGTCAATGGTCACTATCGCTGGTCAATGGTAACTTGTCACTGGGCAGTGGTCAATGGTCACTGGTCACTGGTCACTGGTCACTGGTCACTGGTCACAGGTCAATGGTCACTGGTCACTGGACACAGGTCACTGGTCACTGGTCACTGCTCACTGGTCAATGGTCACTGTCGCTGATCACTGGTCACTGGTCACTGGTCAATGGTCACTGTCGCTGGTCACTGGTCGCTGGTCACTGATCACTGGTCACTGGTGACTGGTCACTGGTCACTGGTCACTGGTCAATGGTCACTATCGCTGGTCAATGGTCCCTGCCGCTGGTCACTGGTCATTGGTCACTTGTCACTGGTCACTGGTCACTGGTCACTGGTCAATGGTCACTGTCGCTGGTCACTGGTCACTGGTCACTGATCACTGGTCACTGGTCACTGGTCACTGGTCACTGATCACTGGTCACTGGTCACTGGTCACTGGTCACTGGTCACTGGTCACTGGTCACTGGTCAATGGTCACTATCGCTGGTCAATGGTCACTGTCGCTGGTCACTGGTCATTGGTCACTTGTCACTGGTCACTGGTCACTTGTCACTGGTCACTGGTCACGGTCACTGGTCACTGGTCAATGGTCACTGTCGCTGGTCACTGGTCACTGGTCACTGGTCATTGGTCACTTGTCACTGGTCACTGGTCACTGGTCAATGGTCACTGTCGCTGGTCACTGGTCACTGGTCACTGGTCACTGGTCACTGGTCAATGGTCACTATCGCTGGTCAATGGTCACTGTCGCTGGTCACTGGTCATTGGTCACTTGTCACTGGTCACTGGTCACTGGTCACTGGTCAATGGTCACTGTCGCTGGTCACTGGTCACTGGTCACTGATCACTGGTCACTGGTCACTTGTCACTGGTCAATGGTCACTGTCGCTGGTCAATGGTCACTGTCGCTGGTCACTGGTCACTGGTCACTGGTCACTGGTCACTTGTCACTGGTCAGTGGCCACTGGTCGCTGGTCACTTGTCACTGGTCACTTGTCACTGGTCAATGGTCACTATCGCTGGTCAATGGTCGCTGTCGCTGGTAAACGGTCACTGTCGCTGGTCACTGGTCACTGGTCACTGGTCACTTGTCACTGGTCACTGGTCAATGGTCACTGTCGCTGGTCACTGGTCACTAGTCACTGGTCACTGGTCACTGGTCGCTGGTCACTGGTTACTTGTCACTGGTCAGTGGCCACTGGTCGCTGGTCACTTGTCACTGGTCACTGGTCGCTGGTCACTGGTCACTGGTCACAAGTCACTGGTCACTGGTCACTGGTCACTGGTCAGTGGTCACTGGTCACTGGTCACTGGTCACTGGTCACTGGTCAATGGTCACTGTCGCTGGTCACTGGTCACTGGTCACTGATCACTGGTCACTGGTCACTGGTCAATGGTCACTATCGCTGGTCAATGGTCACTGTCGCTGGTTACTGGTCACTGGTCACTTGTCACTGGTCAATGGTCACTGTCGCTGGTCACTGGTCACTGGTCACTGATCACTGGTCACTGGTCACTTGTCACTGGTCACTGGTCAATGGTCACTATCGCTGGTCAATGGTCACTGTCGCGGGTCACTGGTCATTGGTTACTTGTCACTGGTCACTGGTCACTGGTCAATGGTCACTATCGCTGGTCAATGGTCACTGTCGCTGGTCACTGGTCATTGGTCACTTGTCACTGGTCACTGGTCACTGGTCACTGGTCACTTTTCCCTGGGCAGTGGTCACTGGTCACTGGTCAATGGTCACTATCGCTGGTCAATGGTCACTGTCGCTGGTCACTGGTCACTGGTCACTGGTCAATGGTCACTGTCGCTGGTCACTGGTCACTGGTCTCTGGTCACTGGTCACTGGTCACTGGTCAATTGTCACTGTCGCTGGTCACTGGTCACTGGTCACTGGTCACTGGTCACTGGTCAGAAGTCACTGGTCACTGGTCACTGGTCACTGGTCACTGGTCACTGGTCACTGGTCACAGGTCACTGGTCAATGGTCACTGTCGCTGGTCACTGGTCACTGGTCACTGATCACTGGTCACTGGTCACTTGTCACTGGTCACTGGTCACTGGTCAATGGTCACTATCGCTGGTCAATGGTCACTGTCGCGGGTCACTGGTCATTGGTTACTTGTCACTGGTCACTGGTCACTGGTCAATGGTCACTATCGCTGGTCAATGGTCACTGTCGCTGGTCACTGGTCCTTGGTCACTTTTCCCTGGGCAGTGGTCACTGGTCACTGGTCAATGGTCACTATCGCTGGTCAATGGTCACTGTCGCTGGTCACTGGTCACTGGTCACTGGTCAATGGTCACTGTCGCTGGTCACTGGTCACTGGTCTCTGGTCACTGGTCACTGGTCACTGGTCAATTGTCACTGTCGCTGGTCACTGGTCACTGGTCACTGGTCACTGGTCACTGGTCAGAAGTCACTGGTCACTGGTCACTGGTCACTGGTCACTGGTCACTGGTCACAGGTCACTGGTCAATGGTCACTGTCGCTGGTCACTGGTCACTGGTCACTGATCACTGGTCACTGGTCACTTGTCACTGGTCACTGGTCACTGGTCAATGGTCACTATCGCTGGTCAATGGTCACTGTCGCGGGTCACTGGTCATTGGTTACTTGTCACTGGTCACTGGTCACTGGTCAATGGTCACTATCGCTGGTCAATGGTCACTGTCGCTGGTCACTGGTCATTGGTCTCATGTCACTGGTCACTGGTCACTGGTCACTGGTCAATGGTCATTGTCGCTGGTCAATGGCCACTGTCGCTGGTCACTGGTCACTGGTCACTGGTCACTGGTCACAAAGCACTGGTCACTTGTCACTGGTCAGTGGCCACTGGTCGCTGGTCACTTGTCACTGGTCACTGGTCACTGGTCACTAGTCACAAGTCACTGGTCACTGGTCACTTGTCACTGGTCACTGGTCACTGCTCACTGGTCACTGGACACTGGTCACTGGTCAATGGTCCCTGTCGCTGGAAAATGGTCACTGTCGCTGGTCACTGGTCACTGGTCACAGTCGCTGATCACTGGTCACTGGGCACTAGTCACTGGTCACTGGTCACTGGTCACTGGTCACTGGTCACTTGTCACAGGTCAGTGGCCACTGGTCGCTGGTCACTTGTCACTGGTCACTGGTCACTGGTCACTTGTCACTGGTCACTGGTGACTAGTCACAATTCACTGGTCACTTGTCACTGGTCAGTGGCCACTGGTCGCTGGTCACTTGTCACTGGTCACTGGTCACTGGTCACTAGTCACAATTCACTGGTCACTGGTCACTTGTCACTGGCCACTGGTCGCTGGTCACTTGTCACTGGTCACTGGTCACTGGTGACTAGTCACAATTCACTGGCCACTGGTCACTTGTCATTGGTCACTGGTCACTGGTCACTGGTCACTGGTCACTGGTCAATGGTCATTGTCGCTGGTCACTGGTCACTGGTCACTGATCACTGGTCACTGGTCGCTGGTCACTTGTCACAGGTCACTGGTCACTGGTCACTGGTCACAAGTCACTGGTCACTGGTCACTGGTCACTGGTCACTGGTCACTGGTCAATGGTCACTGTCGCTGATCACTGGTCACTGGACACTGGTCACTGGTCACTGGTCACAAGTCACTGGTCACTTGTCACTGGTCAGTGGCCACTCGTCGCTGGTCACTTGTCACTGGTCACTGGTCACAGGTCAATGGTCACTGTCGCTGGTCACTGGTCACTGGTCACTGGTCAATGGTCACTGGTCACTGGTCACTGGTCAATGGTCACTATCGCTGGTCAATGGTCATTGTCGCTGGTCACTGGTCATTGGTCACTTGTCACTGGTCACTGGTCACTGGTCACTGGTCGTCACTGGTCACAGGTCAATGGTCACTGGTCACTGGTCACTGGTCAATGGTCACTATCGCTGGTCAATGGTAACTTGTCACTGGGCAGTGGTCAATGGTCACTGGTCACTGGTCACTGGTCACTGGTCACTGGTCACAGGTCAATGGTCACTGGTCACTGGACACAGGTCACTGGTCACTGGTCACTGCTCACTGGTCAATGGTCACTGTCGCTGATCACTGGTCACTGGTCACTGGTCAATGGTCACTGTCGCTGGTCACTGGTCGCTGGTCACTGATCACTGGTCACTGGTGACTGGTCACTGGTCACTGGTCACTGGTCAATGGTCACTATCGCTGGTCAATGGTCCCTGCCGCTGGTCACTGGTCATTGGTCACTTGTCACTGGTCACTGGTCACTGGTCACTGGTCAATGGTCACTGTCGCTGGTCACTGGTCACTGGTCACTGATCACTGGTCACTGGTCACTGGTCACTGGTCACTGATCACTGGTCACTGGTCACTGGTCACTGGTCACTGGTCACTGGTCACTGGTCACTGGTCAATGGTCACTATCGCTGGTCAATGGTCACTGTCGCTGGTCACTGGTCATTGGTCACTTGTCACTGGTCACTGGTCACTTGTCACTGGTCACTGGTCACGGTCACTGGTCACTGGTCAATGGTCACTGTCGCTGGTCACTGGTCACTGGTCACTGGTCATTGGTCACTTGTCACTGGTCACTGGTCACTGGTCAATGGTCACTGTCGCTGGTCACTGGTCACTGGTCACTGGTCACTGGTCACTGGTCAATGGTCACTATCGCTGGTCAATGGTCACTGTCGCTGGTCACTGGTCATTGGTCACTTGTCACTGGTCACTGGTCACTGGTCACTGGTCAATGGTCACTGTCGCTGGTCACTGGTCACTGGTCACTGATCACTGGTCACTGGTCACTTGTCACTGGTCAATGGTCACTGTCGCTGGTCAATGGTCACTGTCGCTGGTCACTGGTCACTGGTCACTGGTCACTGGTCACTTGTCACTGGTCAGTGGCCACTGGTCGCTGGTCACTTGTCACTGGTCACTTGTCACTGGTCAATGGTCACTATCGCTGGTCAATGGTCGCTGTCGCTGGTCACTGGTCATTGGTCACTTGTCACTGGTCACTGGTCACTGGTCAATGGTCACTATCGCTGGTCAATGGTCACTGTCGCTGGTCACTGGTCATTGGTCACTTGTCACTGGTCACTGGTCACTGGTCACTGGTCACTTTTCCCTGGGCAGTGGTCACTGGTCACTGGTCAATGGTCACTATCGCTGGTCAATGGTCACTGTCGCTGGTCACTGGTCACTGGTCACTGGTCAATGGTCACTGTCGCTGGTCACTGGTCACTGGCCTCTGGTCACTGGTCACTGGTCACTGGTCAATTGTCACTGTCGCTGGTCACTGGTCACTGGTCACTGGTCACTGGTCAGAAGTCACTGTTCACTGGTCACTGGTCACTGGTCACTGGTCACTGGTCACTGGTCACAGGTCACTGGTCAATGGTCACTGTCGCTGGTCACTGGTCACTGGTCACTGATCACTGGTCACTGGTCACTTGTCACTGGTCACTGGTCACTGGTCAATGGTCACTATCGCTGGTCAATGGTCACTGTCGCGGGTCACTGGTCATTGGTTACTTGTCACTGGTCACTGGTCACTGGTCAATGGTCACTATCGCTGGTCAATGGTCACTGTCGCTGGTCACTGGTCCTTGGTCACTTGTCACTGGTCACTGGTCACTGGTCACTGGTCAATGGTCACTGCCGCTGGTCACTGGTCACTGATCACTGGTCACTGGTCACTGGTCACTGGTCACTGGTCACTGGTCACTGGTCACTGATCACTGGTCACTGGTCACTGGTCACTGGTCACTGGTCACTGGTCAATGGTCACTATCGCTGGTCAATGGTCACTGTCGCTGGTCACTGGTCATTGGTCTCTTGTCACTGGTCACTGGTCACTGGTCACTGGTCAATGGTCACTGTCGCTGGTCAATGGCCACTGTCGCTGGTCACTGGTCACTGGTCACTGGTCACTGGTCACAAAGCACTGGTCACTTGTCACTGGTCAGTGGCCACTGGTCGCTGGTCACTTGTCACTGGTCACTGGTCACTGGTCACTAGTCACAAGTCACTGGTCACTGGTCACTTGTCACTGGTCACTGGTCACTGGTCACTGGTCACTGCTCACTGGTCACTGGACACTGGTCACTGGTCAATGGTCCCTGTCGCTGGAAAATGGTCACTGTCGCTGGTCACTGGTCACTGGTCACAGTCGCTGATCACTGGTCACTGGGCACTAGTCACTGGTCACTGGTCACTGGTCACTGGTCACTGGTCACTGGTCACTTGTCACTGGTCAGTGGCCACTGGTCGCTGGTCACTTGTCACTGGTCACTGGTCACTGGTCACTTGTCACTGGTCACTGGTGACTAGTCACAATTCACTGGTCACTTGTCACTGGTCAGTGGCCACTGGTCGCTGGTCACTTGTCACTGGTCACTGGTCACTGGTCACTAGTCACAATTCACTGACCACTGGTCACTGGTCACTGGTCACTGGTCACTGGTCACTGGGAACTGGTCAATGGTCACTGTCGCTGGTCACTGGTCACTGGTCACTGATCACTGGTCACTGGTCACTGGTCACTGGTCAATGGTCACTATCGCTGGTCAATGGTCACTGTCACTGGTCACAGGTCAATGGTCACTGGTCACTGGACACAGGTCACTGGTCACTGGTCACTGGTCACTGGTCACTGGTCACTGGTCACTGGTCAATGGTCACTGGCCACTGGTCACTGGTCACTGGTCAATGGTCACTGTCGCTGGTCACTGGTCACTGGTCACTGATCACTGGTCACTGGTCACTGGTCACTGGTCACTGGTCAATGGTCACTATCGCTGGTCAATGGTCACTGTCGCTGGTTACTGGTCACTGGTCACTTGTCACTGGTCACTGGTCACTGGTCACTGGTCACTGGTCAATGGTCACTGTCGCTGGTCACTGGTCACTGGTCACTGGTCAATGGTCACTGGTCACTGGTCACTGGTCAACGGTCACTATCGCTGGTCAATGGTCACTGTCGCCGGTCACTGGTCACTGGTCACTTGTCAATGGTCACTGTCGCTGGTCACTGGTCACTGGTCACTGGTCACTGGTCAATGGTCACTGGTCACTGGTCACTGGTCAATGGTCACTATCGCTGGTCAATGGTGATTGTCGCTGGTCACTGGTCATTGGTCACTTGTCACTGGTCACTGGTCACTGGTCACTGGTCACTGGTCACTGGTCACAGGTCAATGGTCACTGGTCACTGGTCTCTGGTCAATGGTCCCTGTCGCTGGTCACTGGTCACTGGTCACTGGTCACTGGTCACTGGTCACTGGTATCTGGTCAATGGTCACTGTCGCTGGTCACTGGTCACTGGTCACTGGTCAATGGTCAATGGTAACTTGTCACTGGGCAGTGGTCAATGGTCACTGGTCACTGGTCACTGGTCACTGGTCACAGGTCACTGGTCACTGGTCACTGGTCACTGGTCACTGGTCAATGGTCACTTTCGCTGGTCAATGGTCACTGGTCACTGGTCACTGGACACAGGTCATTGGTCACTGGTCACTGGTCACTGGTCACTGGTCAATGGTCACTTTCGCTGGTCAATGGTCACTGTCGCTGGTAAACGGTCACTGTCGCTGGTCACTGGTCACTGGTCACTGGCCACTGGTCACAGGTCACTGGTCACTGGTCACTGGTCACTGGTCACTGGTCAATGGTCACTGGCAACTGGTCACTGGTCACTGGTCAATGGTCACTTTCGTTGGTCAATGGTCACTGTCGCTGGTAAATGGTCACTGTCGCTGGTCACTGGTCACTGGTCACTGGTCACTGGACACAGGTGACTGGTCACTGGCCACTGGTCACTGGTCACTGGTCACTGGACACAGGTCACTGGTCACTGGCCACTGGTCACTGGTCACTGGTCAATGGTCACTTTCGCTGGTCAATGGTCACTGTCGCTGGTAAACGGTCACTGTCGCTGGTCACTGGTCACTGGTCACTGGTCACTGGTCATTGGTCACTGGTCAATGGTCACTGGTCACTGGACACTGGTCACTGGTCACTGGTCACTGGTCACTGGTCACTGGTCAATGGTAACTTGTCACTGGGCAGTGGTCAATGGTCACTGGTCACTGGTCACTGGTCACTGGTCACTGGTCACAGGTCAATGGTCACTGGTCACTGGAGACAGGTCACTGGTCACTGGTCACTGGTCACTGGTCACTGGTCACTGGTCAATGGTCACTGGCCACTGGTCACTGGTCACTGGTCATTGGTCACTTTCGCTGGTCAATGGTCACTGTCGCTGGTCACTGGTCACTGGTCACTGGTCACTGTCGCTGGTCACTGGTCACTGGTCACTGGTCACTGGTAACTGGTCAATGGTCACTGTCGCTGGTCACTGGTCACTGGTCACTGGTCACTGGTCAATGGTAACTTGTCACTGGGCAGTGGCCACTCGTCGCTGGTCACTTGTCACTGGTCACTGGTCACAGGTCAATGGTCACTGGTCACTTGTCACTGGTCAATGGTCACTATCGCTGGTCAATGGTCACTGTCGCTGGTCACTGGTCATTGGTCACTTGTCACTGGTCACTGGTCACTGGTCAAAGGTCACTGTCGCTGGTCACTGGTCACTGGTCACTGGTCACTGGTCACTGGTCACTGGTCACTGGTCACTTTTCCCTGGGCAGTGGTCACTTTCGCTGGTCAATGGTCACTGTCGCTGGTAAACGGTCACTGTCGCTGGTCACTGGTCACTGGTCACTGGCCACTGGTCACAGGTCACTGGTCACTGGTCACTGGTCACTGGTCACTGGTCAATGGTCACTGGCAACTGGTCACTGGTCACTGGTCAATGGTCACTTTCGTTGGTCAATGGTCACTGTCGCTGGTAAATGGTCACTGTCGCTGGTCTCTGGTCACTGGTCACTGGACAAAGGTCACTGGTCACTGGTCACTGGTCAATGGTCACTTTCGCTGGTCAATGGTCACTGTCGCTGGTAAACGGTCACTGTCGCTGGTCACTGGTCACTGGTCACTGGTCACTGGTCACTGGTCACTGGTCAATGGTCACTGGTCACTGGACACTGGTCACTGGTCACTGGTCACTGGTCACTGGTCACTGGTCAATGGTAACTTGTCACTGGGCAGTGGTCACTGGTCACTGGTCACAGGTCAATGGTCACTGGTCACTGGACACAGGTCACTGGTCACTGGTCACTGGTCACTGGTCACTGGTCACTGGTCAATGGTCACTGGCCACTGGTCACTGGTCACTGGTCAATGGTCACTTTCGCTGGTCAATGGTCACTGTCGCTGGTCACTGGTCACTGGTCACTGGTCACTGTCGCTGGTCACTGTTCACTGGTCACTGGTCAGTGGTAACTGGTCAATGGTCACAGTCGCTGGTCACTGGTCACTGGTCACTGGTCACTGGTCAATGGTAACTTGTCACTGGGCAGTGGTCAATGGTCACTGGTCACTGGTCACTGGTCACTGGTCACTGGTCACAGGTCAATGGTCACTGGTCACTGGACACAGGTCACTGGTCACTGGTCACTGGTCACTGGTCACTGTTCACTGGTCACTGATCACTGGTCAATGGTCACCGTCGCTGGTCACTGTTCACTGGTCACTGATCACTGGTCACTAGTCACTGGTCACTGGTCACTGGTCAATGGTCACTTTCGCTGGTCAATGGTCACTGTCGCTGGTCACTGGTCACTGGTCACTGGTCACTGTCGCTGGTCACTGGTCACTGGTCGCTGGTCACTGGTCACTGGTCACTGGTCACTGGTAACTGGTCAATGGTCACTGTCGCTGGTCACTGGTCACTGGTCACTGGTCACTGGTCAATGGTAACTTGTCACTGGGCAGTGGTCAATGGTCACTGGTCACTGGTCACTGGTCACTGGTCACTGGTCACAGGTCAATGGTCACTGGTCACTGGACACAGGTCACTGGTCACTGGTCACTGGTCACTGGTCACTGTTCACTGGTCACTGATCACTGGTCAATGGTCACCGTCGCTGGTCACTGTTCACTGGTCACTGGTCACTGGTCACTGGTCACTGGTCACAGGTCAATGGTCACTGGTCACTGGTCACTGGTCAATGGTCACTGTCGCTGGTCACTGGTCACTGGTCACTGGTCACTGGTCAATGGTCACTGGTCACTGGTCACGGGTCAATGGTCACTATCGCTGGTCAATGGTCATTGTCGCTGGTCACTGGTCACTGGTCATTGGTTACTTGTCACTGGTCACTGGTCACTGGTCAATGGTCACTATCGCTGGTCAATGGTCACTGTCGCTGGTCACTGGTCATTGGTCACTTGTCACTGGTCACTGGTCACTGGTCACTGGTCACTTTTCCCTGGGCAGTGGTCACTGGTCACTGGTCAATGGTCACTATCGCTGGTCAATGGTCACTGTCGCTGGTCACTGGTCACTGGTCACTGGTCAATGGTCACTGTCACTGGTCAATGGTCACTGGTCACTGGTCACTGGTCAACGGTCACTATCGCTGGTCAATGGTCACTGTCGCCGGTCACTGGTCACTGGTCACTTGTCACTGGTCACTGGTCACTGGTCAATGGTCACTGTCGCTGGTCACTGGTCACTGGTCACTGGTCACTGGTCAATGGTCACTGGTCACTGGTCACTGGTCAATGGTCACTATCGCTGGTCAATGGTGATTGTCGCTGGTCACTGGTCATTGGTCACTTGTCACTGGTCACTGGTCACTGGTCACTGGTCACTGGTCACTGGTCACAGGTCAATGGTCACTGGTCACTGGTCTCTGGTCAATGGTCCCTGTCGCTGGTCACTGGTCACTGGTCACTGGTCACTGGTCACTGGTCACTGGTATCTGGTCAATGGTCACTGTCGCTGGTCACTGGTCACTGGTCACTGGTCAATGGTCAATGGTAACTTGTCACTGGGCAGTGGTCAATGGTCACTGGTCACTGGTCACTGGTCACTGGTCACAGGTCACTGGTCACTGGTCACTGGTCACTGGTCACTGGTCAATGGTCACTTTCGCTGGTCAATGGTCACTGGTCACTGGTCACTGGACACAGGTCATTGGTCACTGGTCACTGGTCACTGGTCACTGGTCAATGGTCACTTTCGCTGGTCAATGGTCACTGTCGCTGGTAAACGGTCACTGTCGCTGGTCACTGGTCACTGGTCACTGGCCACTGGTCACAGGTCACTGGTCACTGGTCACTGGTCACTGGTCACTGGTCAATGGTCACTGGCAACTGGTCACTGGTCACTGGTCAATGGTCACTTTCGTTGGTCAATGGTCACTGTCGCTGGTAAATGGTCACTGTCGCTGGTCACTGGTCACTGGTCACTGGTCACTGGACACAGGTGACTGGTCACTGGCCACTGGTCACTGGTCACTGGTCACTGGACACAGGTCACTGGTCACTGGCCACTGGTCACTGGTCACTGGTCAATGGTCACTTTCGCTGGTCAATGGTCACTGTCGCTGGTAAACGGTCACTGTCGCTGGTCACTGGTCACTGGTCACTGGTCACTGGTCATTGGTCACTGGTCAATGGTCACTGGTCACTGGACACTGGTCACTGGTCACTGGTCACTGGTCACTGGTCACTGGTCAATGGTAACTTGTCACTGGGCAGTGGTCAATGGTCACTGGTCACTGGTCACTGGTCACTGGTCACTGGTCACAGGTCAATGGTCACTGGTCACTGGAGACAGGTCACTGGTCACTGGTCACTGGTCACTGGTCACTGGTCACTGGTCAATGGTCACTGGCCACTGGTCACTGGTCACTGGTCATTGGTCACTTTCGCTGGTCAATGGTCACTGTCGCTGGTCACTGGTCACTGGTCACTGGTCACTGTCGCTGGTCACTGGTCACTGGTAACTGGTCAATGGTCACTGTCGCTGGTCACTGGTCACTGGTCACTGGTCACTGGTCAATGGTAACTTGTCACTGGGCAGTGGCCACTCGTCGCTGGTCACTTGTCACTGGTCACTGGTCACAGGTCAATGGTCACTGGTCACTTGTCACTGGTCAATGGTCACTATCGCTGGTCAATGGTCACTGTCGCTGGTCACTGGTCATTGGTCACTTGTCACTGGTCACTGGTCACTGGTCAAAGGTCACTGTCGCTGGTCACTGGTCACTGGTCACTGGTCACTGGTCACTGGTCACTGGTCACTGGTCACTTTTCCCTGGGCAGTGGTCACTTTCGCTGGTCAATGGTCACTGTCGCTGGTAAACGGTCACTGTCGCTGGTCACTGGTCACTGGTCACTGGCCACTGGTCACAGGTCACTGGTCACTGGTCACTGGTCACTGGTCACTGGTCAATGGTCACTGGCAACTGGGCACTGGTCACTGGTCAATGGTCACTTTCGTTGGTCAATGGTCACTGTCGCTGGTAAATGGTCACTGTCGCTGGTCACTGGTCACTGGTCACTGGACAAAGGTCACTGGTCACTGGTCACTGGTCAATGGTCACTTTCGCTGGTCAATGGTCACTGTCGCTGGTAAACGGTCACTGTCGCTGGTCACTGGTCACTGGTCACTGGTCACTGGTCACTGGTCACTGGTCAATGGTCACTGGTCACTGGACACTGGTCACTGGTCACTGGTCACTGGTCACTGGTCACTGGTCAATGGTAACTTGTCACTGGGCAGTGGTCACTGGTCACTGGTCACAGGTCAATGGTCACTGGTCACTGGACACAGGTCACTGGTCACTGGTCACTGGTCACTGGTCACTGTTCACTGGTCACTGATCACTGGTCAATGGTCACCGTCGCTGGTCACTGTTCACTGGTCACTGGTCACTGGTCACTGGTCACTGGTCACAGGTCAATGGTCACTGGTCACTGGTCACTGGTCAATGGTCACTGTCGCTGGTCACTGGTCACTGGTCACTGGTCACTGGTCAATGGTCACTGGTCACTGGTCACGGGTCAATGGTCACTATCGCTGGTCAATGGTCATTGTCGCTGGTCACTGGTCACTGGTCATTGGTTACTTGTCACTGGTCACTGGTCACTGGTCAATGGTCACTATCGCTGGTCAATGGTCACTGTCGCTGGTCACTGGTCATTGGTCACTTGTCACTGGTCACTGGTCACTGGTCACTGGTCACTATTCCCTGGGCAGTGGTCACTGGTCACTGGTCAATGGTCACTATCGCTGGTCAATGGTCACTGTCGCTGGTCACTGGTCACTGGTCACTGGTCAATGGTCACTGTCGCTGGTCACTGGTCACTGGCCTCTGGTCACTGGTCACTGGTCACTGGTCAATTGTCACTGTCGCTGGTCACTGGTCACTGGTCACTGGTCACTGGTCACTGGTCAGAAGTCACTGTTCACTGGTCACTGGTCACTGGTCACTGGTCACTGGTCACTGGTCACAGGTCACTGGTCAATGGTCACTGTCGCTGGTCACTGGTCACTGGTCACTGATCACTGGTCACTGGTCACTTGTCACTGGTCACTGGTCACTGGTCAATGGTCACTATCGCTGGTCAATGGTCACTGTCGCGGGTCACTGGTCATTGGTTACTTGTCACTGGTCACTGGTCACTGGTCAATGGTCACTATCGCTGGTCAATGGTCACTGTCGCTGGTCACTGGTCCTTGGTCACTTGTCACTGGTCACTGGTCACTGGTCACTGGTCAATGGTCACTGCCGCTGGTCACTGGTCACTGATCACTGGTCACTGGTCACTGGTCACTGGTCACTGGTCACTGGTCACTGGTCACTGATCACTGGTCACTGGTCACTGGTCACTGGTCACTGGTCACTGGTCAATGGTCACTATCGCTGGTCAATGGTCACTGTCGCTGGTCACTGGTCATTGGTCTCTTGTCACTGGTCACTGGTCACTGGTCACTGGTCAATGGTCACTGTCGCTGGTCAATGGCCACTGTCGCTGGTCACTGGTCACTGGTCACTGGTCACTGGTCACAAAGCACTGGTCACTTGTCACTGGTCAGTGGCCACTGGTCGCTGGTCACTTGTCACTGGTCACTGGTCACTGGTCACTAGTCACAAGTCACTGGTCACTGGTCACTTGTCACTGGTCACTGGTCACTGGTCACTGGTCACTGGTCACTGCTCACTGGTCACTGGACACTGGTCACTGGTCAATGGTCCCTGTCGCTGGAAAATGGTCACTGTCGCTGGTCACTGGTCACTGGTCACAGTCGCTGATCACTGGTCACTGGGCACTAGTCACTGGTCACTGGTCACTGGTCACTGGTCACTGGTCACTTGTCACTGGTCAGTGGCCACTGGTCGCTGGTCACTTGTCACTGGTCACTGGTCACTGGTCACTTGTCACTGGTCACTGGTGACTAGTCACAATTCACTGGTCACTTGTCACTGGTCAGTGGCCACTGGTCACTGGTCACTGGTCACTGGTCACTGGTCACTGTTCACTGGTCACTGATCACTGGTCAATGGTCACCGTCGCTGGTCACTGTTCACTGGTCACTGATCACTGGTCACTAGTCACTGGTCACTGGTCACTGGTCAATGGTCACTTTCGCTGGTCAATGGTCACTGTCGCTGGTCACTGGTCACTGGTCACTGGTCACTGTCGCTGGTCACTGGTCACTGGTCGCTGGTCACTGGTCACTGGTCACTGGTCACTGGTAACTGGTCAATGGTCACTGTCGCTGGTCACTGGTCACTGGTCACTGGTCACTGGTCAATGGTAACTTGTCACTGGGCAGTGGTCAATGGTCACTGGTCACTGGTCACTGGTCACTGGTCACTGGTCACAGGTCAATGGTCACTGGTCACTGGACACAGGTCACTGGTCACTGGTCACTGGTCACTGGTCACTGTTCACTGGTCACTGATCACTGGTCAATGGTCACCGTCGCTGGTCACTGTTCACTGGTCACTGGTCACTGGTCACTGGTCACTGGTCACAGGTCAATGGTCACTGGTCACTGGTCACTGGTCAATGGTCACTGTCGCTGGTCACTGGTCACTGGTCACTGGTCACTGGTCAATGGTCACTGGTCACTGGTCACGGGTCAATGGTCACTATCGCTGGTCAATGGTCATTGTCGCTGGTCACTGGTCACTGGTCATTGGTTACTTGTCACTGGTCACTGGTCACTGGTCAATGGTCACTATCGCTGGTCAATGGTCACTGTCGCTGGTCACTGGTCATTGGTCACTTGTCACTGGTCACTGGTCACTGGTCACTGGTCACTTTTCCCTGGGCAGTGGTCACTGGTCACTGGTCAATGGTCACTATCGCTGGTCAATGGTCACTGTCGCTGGTCACTGGTCACTGGTCACTGGTCAATGGTCACTGTCGCTGGTCACTGGTCACTGGCCTCTGGTCACTGGTCAATGGTCACTGGTCAATTGTCACTGTCGCTGGTCACTGGTCACTGGTCACTGGTCACTGGTCACTGGTCAGAAGTCACTGTTCACTGGTCACTGGTCACTGGTCACTGGTCACTGGTCACTGGTCACTGGTCACAGGTCACTGGTCAATGGTCACTGTCGCTGGTCACTGGTCACTGGTCACTGATCACTGGTCACTGGTCACTTGTCACTGGTCACTGGTCACTGGTCAATGGTCACTATCGCTGGTCAATGGTCACTGTCGCGGGTCACTGGTCATTGGTTACTTGTCACTGGTCACTGGTCACTGGTCAATGGTCACTATCGCTGGTCAATGGTCACTGTCGCTGGTCACTGGTCCTTGGTCACTTGTCACTGGTCACTGGTCACTGGTCACTGGTCAATGGTCACTGCCGCTGGTCACTGGTCACTGATCACTGGTCCCTGGTCACTGGTCACTGGTCACTGGTCACTATCGCTGGTCAATGGTCACTGTCGCTGGTCACTGGTCATTGGTCTCTTGTCACTGGTCACTGGTCACTGGTCACTGGTCAATGGTCACTGTCGCTGGTCAATGGCCACTGTCGCTGGTCACTGGTCACTGGTCACTGGTCACTGGTCACAAAGCACTGGTCACTTGTCACTGGTCAGTGGCCACTGGTCGCTGGTCACTTGTCACTGGTCACTGGTCACTGGTCACTAGTCACAAGTCACTGGTCACTGGTCACTTGTCACTGGTCACTGGTCACTGGTCACTGGTCACTGCTCACTGGTCACTGGACACTGGTCACTGGTCAATGGTCCCTGTCGCTGGAAAATGGTCACTGTCGCTGGTCACTGGTCACTGGTCACAGTCGCTGATCACTGGTCACTGGGCACTAGTCACTGGTCACTGGTCACTGGTCACTGGTCACTGGTCACTTGTCACTGGTCAGTGGCCACTGGTCGCTGGTCACTTGTCACTGGTCACTGGTCACTGGTCACTTGTCACTGGTCACTGGTGACTAGTCACAATTCACTGGTCACTTGTCACTGGTCAGTGGCCACTGGTCGCTGGTCACTTGTCACTGGTCACTGGTCACTGGTCACTAGTCACAATTCACTGGTCACTGGTCACTTGTCACTGGCCACTGGTCGCTGGTCACTTGTCACTGGTCACTGGTCACTGGTGACTAGTCACAATTCACTGGCCACTGGTCACTTGTCATTGGTCACTGGTCACTGGTCACTGGTGACTGGTCACTGGTCAATGGTCACTGTCGCTGGTCACTGGTCACTGGTCACTGATCACTGGTCACTGGTCGCTGGTCACTTGTCACAGGTCACTGGTCACTGGTCACTGGTCACAAGTCACTGGTCACTGGTCACTGGTCACTGGTCACTGGTCACTGGTCAATGGTCACTGTCGCTGATCACTGGTCACTGGACACTGGTCACTGGTCACTGGTCACAAGTCACTGGTCACTTGTCACTGGTCAGTGGCCACTCGTCGCTGGTCACTTGTCACTGGTCACTGGTCACAGGTCAATGGTCACTGGTCACTGGACACTGGTCACTGGTCACTGGTCACTTGTCACTGGTCAATGGTCACTATCGCTGGTCAATGGTCACTGTCGCTGGTCACTGGTCATTGGTCACTTGTCACTGGTCACTGGTCACTGGTCAATGGTCACTGTCGCTGGTCACTGGTCACTGGTCACTGATCACTGGTCACTGGTCACTGGTCACTGGTCACTGGTCACTGGTCACTGGTCACTGGTCACTTTTCCCTGGGCAGTGGTCACTGGTCACTGGTCAATGGTCACTATCGCTGGTCAATGGTCACTGTCGCTGGTCACTGGTCACTGGTCACTGGTCAATGGTCACTGTCGCTGGTCACTGGTCACTGGTCAATTGTCACTGTCGCTGGTCACTGGTCACTGGTCACTGGTCACTGGTCACTGGTCAGAAGTCACTGGTCACTGGTCACTGGTCACTGGTCACTGGTCACTGGTCACTGGTCACTGGTCACTGGTCACTGGTCAATGGTCACTGTCGCTGGTCACTGGTCACTGGTCACTGATCACTGGTCACTGGTCACTGGTCACTGGTCACTGGTCACTATCGCTGGTCAATGGTCACTGTCGCTGGTCACTGGTCATTGGTCACTTGTCACTGGTCACTGGTCACTGGTCAATGGTCACTATCACTGGTCACTGGTCACTTGTCACTGGTCAATGGTCACTGTCGCTGGTCAATGGTCACTGTCGCTGGTCACTGGTCACTATTCGCTGGTCACTGGTCACTGGTCACTGTCGCTGGTCACTGGTCACTGCTCACTGGTCACTGGTCACTGGTCACTGGTCACAAGTCACTGGTCACTTGTCACTGGTCACTGGTCACTGGTCACTGGTCACTGGTCAATGGTCACTGTCGCTGGTCAATGGTCACTGTCGCTGGTCACTGGTCACTGGTCACTGGTCGCTGGTCACTGGTCACTTGGCACTGGTCAGTGGCCACTGGTCGCTGGTCACTTGTCACTGGTCACTGGTCACTGGTCACTGGTCACAAGTCACTTGTCACTGGTCACTGGTCACTGGTCACTGGTCACTGGTCACTGGTCACTGGTCACTGGTCACTGGTCAATGGTCACTGTCGCTGGTCACTGGTCACTGGTCACTGGTCGCTGGTCACTGGTCACTTGGCACTGGTCAGTGGCCACTGGTCGCTGGTCACTTGTCACTGGTCACTGGTCACTGGTCACTGCTCACAAGTCACTTGTCACTGGTCACTGGTCACTGGTCACTGGTCACTGGTCACTGGTCACTGGACAAAGGTCACTGGTCACTGGCCACTGGTCACTGGTCACTGGTCAATGGTCACTTTCGCTGGTCAATGGTCACTGTCGCTGGTAAACGGTCACTGTCGCTGGTCACTGGTCACTGGTCACAGGTCAATGGTCACTGGTCACTGGACACAGGGCACTGGTCACTGGTCACTGGTCACTGGTCACTGTTCACTGGTCACTGATCACTGGTCAATGGTCACCGTCGCTGGTCACTGTTCACTGGTCACTGATCACTGGTCACTAGTCACTGGTCACTGGTCACTGGTCAATGGTCACTTTCGCTGGTCAATGGTCACTGTCGCTGGTCACTGGTCACTGGTCACTGGTCACTGTCGCTGGTCACTGGTCACTGGTCGCTGGTCACTGGTCACTGGTCACTGGTCACTGGTAACTGGTCAATGGTCACTGTCGCTGGTCACTGGTCACTGGTCACTGGTCACTGGTCAATGGTAACTTGTCACTGGGCAGTGGTCAATGGTCACTGGTCACTGGTCACTGGTCACTGGTCACTGGTCACAGGTCAATGGTCACTGGTCACTGGACACAGGTCACTGGTCACTGGTCACTGGTCACTGGTCACTGTTCACTGGTCACTGATCACTGGTCAATGGTCACCGTCGCTGGTCACTGTTCACTGGTCACTGGTCACTGGTCACTGGTCACTGGTCACAGGTCAATGGTCACTGGTCACTGGTCACTGGTCAATGGTCACTGTCGCTGGTCACTGGTCACTGGTCACTGGTCACTGGTCAATGGTCACTGGTCACTGGTCACGGGTCAATGGTCACTATCGCTGGTCAATGGTCATTGTCGCTGGTCACTGGTCATTGGTCACTTGTCACTGGTCACTGGTCACTGGTCACTGGTCACTGGTCACTGGTCACAGGTCAATGGTCACTGGTCACTGGTCACTGGTCAATGGTCCCTGTCGCTGGTCACTGGTCACTGGTCACTGGTCACTGGTCACTGGTCACTGTCGCTGGTCACTGGTCACTGGTCACTGGTCACTGGTCACTGGTCACTGGTCACTGGTCACAGGTCAATGGTCACTGGTCACTGGACACAGGTCACTGGTCACTGGTCACTGGTCAATGGTCACTGGTCACTGGTCAATGGTCACTGGCCACTGGTCACTGGTCACTGGTCAATGGTCACTTTCGTTGGTCAATGGTCAATGGTCCCTGTCGCTGGTCACTGGTCACTGGTCACTGGTCACTGGTCACTGGTCACTGGTCACAGGTCAATGGTCACTGGTCACTGGTCACTGGTCAATGGTCACTGGTCACTTTTCCCTGGGCAGTGGTCACTTTCGCTGGTCAATGGTCACTGTCGCTGGTAATCGGTCACTGTCGCTGGTCACTGGTCACTGGTCACTGGCCACTGGTCACAGGTCACTGGTCACTGGTCACTGGTCACTGGTCACTGGTCAATGGTCACTGGCAACTGGTCACTGGTCACTGGTCAATGGTCACATTCGTTGGTCAATGGTCACTGTCGCTGGTAAACGGTCACTGTCGCTGGTCACTGGTCACTGGTCACTGGTCACTGGTCACTGGTCACTGGTCAATGGTCACTGGTCACTGGACACTGGTCACTGGTCACTGGTCACTGATCACTGGTCACTGGTCAATGGTAACTTGTCACTGGGCAGTGGTCAATGGTCACTGGTCACTGGGCACTGGTCACTGGTCACTGGTCACAGGTCAATGGTCACTGGTCACTGGACACAGGTCACTGGTCACTGGTCACTGGTCACTGGTCACTGGTCACTGGTCAATGGTCACTGTCCACTGGTCACTGGTCACTGGTCAATGGTCACTTTCGCTGGTCAATGGTCACTGTCGCTGGTCACTGGTCACTGGTCACTGGTCACTGTCGCTGGTCACTGGTCACTGGTCACTGGTCACTTGTAACTGGTCAATGGTCACTGTCGCTGGTCACTGGTCACTGGTCACTGGTCACTGGTCAATGGTAACTTGTCACTGGGCAGTGGTCAATGGTCACTGGTCACTGGTCACTGGTCACTGGTCACAGGTCTATGGTCACTGGTCACTGGACACAGGTCACTGGTCACTGGTCACTGGTCACTGGTCACTGTTCACTGGTCACTGATCACTGGTCAATGGTCACCGTCGCTGGTCACTGTTCACTGGTCACTGATCACTGGTCACTAGTCACTGGTCACTGGTCACTGGTCAATGGTCACTTTCGCTGGTCAATGGTCACTGTCGCTGGTCACTGGTCACTGGTCACTGGTCACTGTCGCTGGTCACTGGTCACTGGTCACTGGTCACTGGTAACTGGTCAATGGTCACTGTCGCTGGTCACTGGTCACTGGTCACTGGTCACTGGTCAATGGTAACTTGTCACTGGGCTGTGGTCAATGGTCACTGGTCACTGGTCACTGGTCACTGGTCACTGGTCACATGTCAATGGTCACTGGTCATTGGACACAGGTCACTGGTCACTGGTCACTGGTCACTGGTCACTGTTCACTGGTCACTGATCACTGGTCAATGGTCACCGTCGCTGGTCACTGTTCACTGGTCACTGGTCACTGGTCACTGGTCACAGGTCAATGGTCACTGGTCACTGGTCACTGGTCAATGGTCACTGTCGCTGGTCACTGGTCACTGGTCACTGGTCACTGGTCAATGGTCACTGGTCACTGGTCACGGGTCAATGGTCACTATCGCTGGTCAATGGTCATTGTCGCTGGTCACTGGTCATTGGTCACTTGTCACTGGTCACTGGTCACTGGTCACTGGTCACTGGTCACTGGTCACAGGTCAATGGTCACTGGTCACTGGTCACTGGTCAATGGTCCCTGTCGCTGGTCACTGGTCACTGGTCACTGGTCACTGGTCATTGGTCACTGGTATCTGGTCAATGGTCACTGTCGCTGGTCACTGGTCACTGGTCTCTGGTCACTGGTCAATGGTAACTTGTCACTGGGCAGTGGTCAATGGTCACTGGTCACTGGTCACTGGTCACTGGTCACTGGTCACAGGTCAATGGTCACTGGTCACTGGACACAGGTCACTGGTCACTGGTCACTGGTCAATGGTCACTGGTCACTGGTCAATGGTCACTGGCCACTGGTCACTGGTCACTGGTCAATGGTCACTTTCGTTGGTCAATGGTCAATGGTCCCTGTCGCTGGTCACTGGTCACTGGTCACTGGTCACTGGTCACTTGTCACTGGTCACTGGTATCTGGTCAATGGTCACTGTCGCTGGTCACTGGTCACTGGTCACTGGTCACTGGTCAATGGTCACTGTCGCTGGACACTGGTCACTGGTCAATGGTCACTGGTCACTGGTCACTGGTCAATGGTCACTATCGCTGGTCACTGGTCAATGGTCCCTGTCGCTGGTCACTGGTCACTGGTCACAAGTCACTGGTCACTTGTCACTGGTCACTGGTCACTGGTCACTGGTCACTGGTCACTGGTCACTGGTCACTGGTCACTGGTCACTGGTCACAGGTCAATGGTCACTGGTCACTGGTCACTGGTCAATGGTCCCTGTCGCTGGTCACTGGTCACTGGTCACAAGTCACTGGTCACTTGTCACTGGTCACTGGTCAGTGGTCACTGGTCACTGGTCAATGGTCACTGTCGCTGGTCAATGGTCACTGTCGCTGGTCACTGGTCACTGGTCACTGGTCACTGGTCACTGGTCACTGGTCACAGGTCAATGGTCACTGGTCACTGGTCACTGGTCAATGGTCCCTGTCGCTGGTCACTGGTCACTGGTCACTGGTCACTGGTCATTGGTCACTGGTATCTGGTCAATGGTCACTGTCGCTGGTCACTGGTCACTGGTCTCTGGTCACTGGTCAATGGTAACTTGTCACTGGGCAGTGGTCAATGGTCACTGGTCACTGGTCACTGGTCACTGGTCACTGGTCACAGGTCAATGGTCACTGGTCACTGGTCACAGGTCACTGGTCACTGGTCACTGGTCAATGGTCACTGGTCACTGGTCAATGGTCACTGGCCACTGGTCACTGGTCACTGGTCAATTGTCACTTTCGTTGGTCAATGGTCAATGGTCCCTGTCGCTGGTCACTGGTCACTGGTCACTGGTCACTGGTCACTGGTCACTGGTATCTGGTCAATGGTCACTGTCGCTGGTCACTGGTCACTGGTCACTGGTCACTGGTCACTGGTCAATGGTCACTGTCGCTGGTCACTGGTCACTGGTCACTGGTCACTGGTCAATGGTCACTGGTCACTGGTCACTGGTCAATGGTCACTATCGCTGGTCAATGGTCATTGTCGCTGGTCACTGGTCATTGGTCACTTGTCACTGGTCACTGGTCACTGGTCACTGGTCACTGGTCACAGGTCACTGGTCACTGGTCACTGGTCACAGGTCAATGGTCACTGGTCACTGGTCACTGGTCAATGGTCACTGGTCACTTTTCCCTGGGCAGTGGTCACTTTCGCTGGTCAATGGTCACTGTCGCTGGTAAACGGTCACTGTCGCTGGTCACTCGTCACTGGTCACTGGCCACTGGTCACAGGTCACTGGTCACTGGTCACTGGTCACTGGTCACTGGTCACTGGTCAATGGTCACTGGCAACTGGTCACTGGTCACTGGTCAATGGTCACTTTCGTTGATCAATGGTCACTGTCGCTGGTAAACGGTCACTGTCGCTGGTCACTGGTCACTGGTCACTGGTCACTGGTCACTGGTCACTGGTCAATGGTCACTGGTCACTGGACACTGGTCACTGGTCACTGGTCACTGGTCACTGGTCACTGGTCAATCGTAACTTGTCACTGGGCAGTGGTCAATGGTCACTGGTCACTGGGCACTGGTCACTGGTCACTGGTCACAGGTCAATGGTCACTGGTCACTGGACACAGGTCACTGGTCACTGGTCACTGGTCACTGGTCACTGGTCACTGGTCAATGGTCACTGGCCACTGGTCACTGGTCACTGGTCAATGGTCACTTTCGCTGGTCAATGGTCACTGTCGCTGGTCACTGGTCACTGGTCACTGGTCACTGTCGCTGGTCACTGGTCACTGGTCACTGGTCACTGGTAACTGGTCAATGGTCACTGTCGCTGGTCACTGGTCACTGGTCACTGGTCACTGGTCAATGGTAACTTGTCACTGGGCAGTGGTCAATGGTCACTGGTCACTGGTCACTGGTCACTGGTCACAGGTCAATGGTCACTGGTCACTGGACACAGGTCACTGGTCACTGGTCACTGGTCACTGGTCACTGTTCACTGGTCACTGATCACTGGTCAATGGTCACCGTCGCTGGTCACTGTTCACTGGTCACTGATCACTGGTCACTAGTCACTGGTCACTGGTCACTGGTCAATGGTCACTTTCGCTGGTCAATGGTCACTGTCGCTGGTCACTGGTCACTGGTCACTGGTCACTGTCGCTGGTCACTGGTCACTGGTCACTGGTCACTGGTAACTGGTCAATGGTCACTGTCGCTGGTCACTGGTCACTGGTCAATGGTAACTTGTCACTGGGCAGTGGTCAATGGTCACTGGTCACTGGTCACTGGTCACTGGTCACTGGTCACAGGTCAATGGTCACTGGTCACTGGACACAGGTCACTGGTCACTGATCACTGGTCACTGGTCGCTGGTCACTTGTCACAGGTCACTGGTCACTGGTCACTGGTCACAAGTCACTGGTCACTGGTCACTGGTCACTGGTCACTGGTCACTGGTCACTGGTCAATGGTCACTGTCGCTGATCACTGGTCACTGGACACTGGTCACTGGTCACTGGTCACAAGTCACTGGTCACTTGTCACTGGTCAGTGGCCACTCGTCGCTGGTCACTTGTCACTGGTCACTGGTCACAGGTCAATGGTCACTGGTCACTGGACACTGGTCACTGGTCACTGGTCACTTGTCACTGGTCAATGGTCACTATCGCTGGTCAATGGTCACTGTCGCTGGTCACTGGTCATTGGTCACTTGTCACTGGTCACTGGTCACTGGTCAATGGTCACTGTCGCTGGTCACTGGTCACTGGTCACTGATCACTGGTCACTGGTCACTGGTCACTGGTCACTGGTCACTGGTCACTGGTCACTTTTCCCTGGGCAGTGGTCACTGGTCACTGGTCAATGGTCACTATCGCTGGTCAATGGTCACTGTCGCTGGTCACTGGTCACTGGTCACTGGTCAATGGTCACTGTCGCTGGTCACTGGTCACTGGTCAATTGTCACTGTCGCTGGTCACTGGTCACTGGTCACTGGTCACTGGTCACTGGTCAGAAGTCACTGGTCACTGGTCACTGGTCACTGGTCACTGGTCACTGGTCAATGGTCACTGTCGCTGGTCACTGGTCACTGGTCACTGATCACTGGTCACTGGTCACTGGTCACTGGTCACTGGTCACTGGTCAATGGTCACTATCGCTGGTCAATGGTCACTGTCGCTGGTCACTGGTCATTGGTCACTTGTCACTGGTCACAGGTCACTGGTCACTGGCCACTGGTCACTGGTCACTGGTCAATGGTCACTTTCGCTGGTCAATGGTCACTGTCGCTGGTAAACGGTCACTGTCGCTGGTCACTGGTCACTGGTCACTGGTCACTGGTCATTGGTCACTGGTCAATGGTCACTGGTCACTGGACACTGGTCACTGGTCACTGGTCACTGGTCACTGGTCACTGGTCAATGGTAACTTGTCACTGGGCAGTGGTCAATGGTCACTGGTCACTGGTCACTGGTCACTGGTCACTGGTCACAGGTCAATGGTCACTGGTCACTGGACACAGGTCACTGGTCACTGGTCACTGGTCACTGGTCACTGGTCACTGGTCAATGGTCACTGGCCACTGGTCACTGGTCACTGGTCATTGGTCACTTTCGCTGGTCAATGGTCACTGTCGCTGGTCACTGGTCACTGGTCACTGGTCACTGTCGCTGGTCACTGGTCACTGGTCACTGGTCACTGGTAACTGGTCAATGGTCACTGTCGCTGGTCACTGGTCACTGGTCACTGGTCACTGGTCAATGGTAACTTGTCACTGGGCAGTGGCCACTCGTCGCTGGTCACTTGTCACTGGTCACTGGTCACAGGTCAATGGTCACTGGTCACTTGTCACTGGTCAATGGTCACTATCGCTGGTCAATGGTCACTGTCGCTGGTCACTGGTCATTGGTCACTTGTCACTGGTCACTGGTCACTGGTCAATGGTCACTGTCGCTGGTCACTGGTCACTGGTCACTGGTCACTGGTCACTGGTCACTGGTCACTGGTCACTGGTCACTTTTCCCTGGGCAGTGGTCACTTTCGCTGGTCAATGGTCACTGTCGCTGGTAAACGGTCACTGTCGCTGGTCACTGGTCACTGGTCACTGGCCACTGGTCACAGGTCACTGGTCACTGGTCACTGGTCACTGGTCACTGGTCAATGGTCACTGGCAACTGGCCACTGGTCACTGGTCAATGGTCACTTTCGTTGGTCAATGGTCACTGTCGCTGGTAAATGGTCACTGTCGCTGGTCACTGGTCACTGGTCACTGGTCACTGGACAAAGGTCACTGGTCACTGGCCACTGGTCACTGGTCACTGGTCAATGGTCACTTTCGCTGGTCAATGGTCACTGTCGCTGGTAAACGGTCACTGTCGCTGGTCACTGGTCACTGGTCACTGGTCACTGGTCACTGGTCACTGGTCAATGGTCACTGGTCACTGGACACTGGTCACTGGTCACTGGTCACTGGTCACTGGTCACTGGTCAATGGTAACTTGTCACTGGGCAGTGGTCAATGGTCACTGGTCACTGGGCACTGGTCACTGGTCACTGGTCACAGGTCAATGGTCACTGGTCACTGGACACAGGTCACTGGTCACTGGTCACTGGTCACTGGTCACTGGTCACTGGTCAATGGTCACTGGCCACTGGTCACTGGTCACTGGTCAATGGTCACTTTCGCTGGTCAATGGTCACTGTCGCTGGTCACTGGTCACTGTCGCTGGTCACTGTTCACTGGTCACTGGACAGTGGTAACTGGTCAATGGTCACAGTCGCTGGTCACTGGTCACTGGTCACTGGTCACTGGTCAATGGTAACTTGTCACTGGGCAGTGGTCAATGGTCACTGGTCACTGGTCACTGGTCACTGGTCACTGGTCACAGGTCAATGGTCACTGGTCACTGGACACAGGTCACTGGTCACTGGTCACTGGTCACTGGTCACTGTTCACTGGTCACTGATCACTGGTCAATGGTCACCGTCGCTGGTCACTGTTCACTGGTCACTGATCACTGGTCACTAGTCACTGGTCACTGGTCACTGGTCAATGGTCACTTTCGCTGGTCAATGGTCACTGTCGCTGGTCACTGGTCACTGGTCACTGGTCACTGTCGCTGGTCACTGGTCACTGGTCACTGGTCACTGGTAACTGGTCAATGGTCACTGTCGCTGGTCACTGGTCACTGGTCACTGGTCACTGGTCAATGGTAACTTGTCACTGGGCAGTGGTCAATGGTCACTGGTCACTGGTCACTGGTCACTGGTCACTGGTCACAGGTCAATGGTCACTGGTCACTGGACACAGGTCACTGGTCACTGGTCACTGGTCACTGGTCACTGATCACTGGTCACTGATCACTGGTCAATGGTCACCGTCGCTGGTCACTGTTCACTGGTCACTGGTCACTGGTCACTGGTCACTGGTCACAGGTCAATGGTCACTGGTCACTGGTCACTGTCGCTGGTCACTGGTCACTGGTCACTGGTCCCTGTCGCTGGTCACTGGTCACTGGTCACTGGTCACTGGTCATTGGTCACTGGTATCTGGTCAATGGTCACTGTCGCTGGTCACTGGTCACTGGTCTCTGGTCACTGGTCAATGGTAACTTGTCACTGGGCAGTGGTCAATGGTCACTGGTCACTGGTCACTGGTCACTGGTCACTGGTCACTGGTCACAGGTCAATGGTCACTGGTCACTGGACACAGGTCACTGGTCACTGGTCACTGGTCAATGGTCACTGGTCACTGGTCAATGGTCACTGGCCACTGGTCACTGGTCACTGGTCAATGGTCACTTTCGTTGGTCAATGGTCAATGGTCCCTGTCGCTGGTCACTGGTCACTGGTCACTGGTCACTGGTCACTTGTCACTGGTCACTGGTATCTGGTCAATGGTCACTGTCGCTGGTCACTGGTCACTGGTCACTGGTCACTGGTCAATGGTCACTGTCGCTGGTCACTGGTCACTGGTCAATGGTCACTGGTCACTGGTCACTGGTCAATGGTCACTATCGCTGGTCAATGGTCATTGTCGCTGGTCACTGGTCATTGGTCACTTGTCACTGGTCACTGGTCACTGGTCACTGGTCACTGGTCACTGGTCACTGGTCACTGGTCACAGGTCAATGGTCACTGGTCACTGGTCACTGGTCAATGGTCCCTGTCGCTGGTCACTGGTCACTGGTCACAAGTCACTGGTCACTTGTCACTGGTCACTTGTCACTGGTCACTGGTCACTGGTCAATGGTCACTGTCGCTGGTCAATGGTCACTGTCGCTGGTCACTGGTCACTGGTCACTGGTCACTGGTCACTGGTCACTGGTCACAGGTCAATGGTCACTGGTCACTGGTCACTGGTCAATGGTCCCTGTCGCTGGTCACTGGTCACTGGTCACTGGTCACTGGTCATTGGTCACTGGTATCTGGTCAATGGTCACTGTCGCTGGTCACTGGTCACTGGTCTCTGGTCACTGGTCAATGGTAACTTGTCACTGGGCAGTGGTCAATGGTCACTGGTCACTGGTCACTGGTCACTGGTCACTGGTCACAGGTCAATGGTCACTGGTCACTGGTCACAGGTCACTGGTCACTGGTCACTGGTCAATGGTCACTGGTCACTGGTCAATGGTCACTGGCCACTGGTCACTGGTCACTGGTCAATTGTCACTTTCGTTGGTCAATGGTCAATGGTCCCTGTCGCTGGTCACTGGTCACTGGTCACTGGTCACTGGTCACTGGTCACTGGTATCTGGTCAATGGTCACTGTCGCTGGTCACTGGTCACTGGTCACTGGTCACTGGTCACTGGTCAATGGTCACTGTCGCTGGTCACTGGTCACTGGTCACTGGTCACTGGTCAATGGTCACTGGTCACTGGTCACTGGTCAATGGTCACTATCGCTGGTCAATGGTCATTGTCGCTGGTCACTGGTCATTGGTCACTTGTCACTGGTCACTGGTCACTGGTCACTGGTCACTGGTCACAGGTCACTGGTCACTGGTCACTGGTCACAGGTCAATGGTCACTGGTCACTGGTCACTGGTCAATGGTCACTGGTCACTTTTCCCTGGGCAGTGGTCACTTTCGCTGGTCAATGGTCACTGTCGCTGGTAAACGGTCACTGTCGCTGGTCACTGGTCACTGGCCACTGGTCACAGGTCACTGGTCACTGGTCACTGGTCACTGGTCACTGGTCAATGGTCACTGGCAACTGGTCACTGGTCACTGGTCAATGGTCACTTTCGTTGGTCAATGGTCACTGTCGCTGGTAAACGGTCACTGTCGCTGGTCACTGGTCACTGGTCACTGGTCACTGGTCACTGGTCACTGGTCAATGGTCACTGGTCACTGGACACTGGTCACTGGTCACTGGTCACTGGTCACTGGTCACTGGTCAATGGTAACTTGTCACTGGGCAGTGGTCAATGGTCACTGGTCACTGGGCACTGGTCACTGGTCACTGGTCACAGGTCAATGGTCACTGGTCACTGGACACAGGTCACTGGTCACTGGTCACTGGTCACTGGTCACTGGTCAATGGTCACTGGCCACTGGTCACTGGTCACTGGTCAATGGTCACTTTCGCTGGTCAATGGTCACTGTCGCTGGTCACTGGTCACTGGTCACTGGTCACTGTCGCTGGTCACTGGTCACTGGTCACTGGTCACTGGTAACTGGTCAATGGTCACTGTCGCTGGTCACTGGTCACTGGTCACTGGTCACTGGTCAATGGTAACTTGTCACTGGGCAGTGGTCAATGGTCACTGGTCACTGGTCACTGGTCACTGGTCACAGGCCAATGGTCACTGGTCACTGGACACAGGTCACTGGTCACTGGTCACTGGTCACTGGTCACTGTTCACTGGTCACTGATCACTGGTCAATGGTCACCGTCGCTGGTCACTGTTCACTGGTCACTGATCACTGGTCACAAGTCACTGGTCACTTGTCACTGGTCACTGGTCACTGGTCAATGGTCACTGTCGCTGGTCAATGGTCACTGTCGCTGGTCACTGGTCACTGGTCACTGGTCACTGGTCACTGGTCACTGGTCACAGGTCAATGGTCACTGGTCACTGGTCACTGGTCAATGGTCCCTGTCGCTGGTCACTGGTCACTGGTCACTGGTCACTGGTCATTGGTCACTGGTATCTGGTCAATGGTCACTGTCGCTGGTCACTGGTCACTGGTCTCTGGTCACTGGTCAATGGTAACTTGTCACTGGGCAGTGGTCAATGGTCACTGGTCACTGGTCACTGGTCACTGGTCACTGGTCACAGGTCAAAGGTCACTGGTCACTGGTCACAGGTCACTGGTCACTGGTCACTGGTCAATGGTCACTGGTCACTGGTCAATGGTCACTGGCCACTGGTCACTGGTCACTGGTCAATTGTCACTTTCGTTGGTCAATGGTCAATGGTCCCTGTCGCTGGTCACTGGTCACTGGTCACTGGTCACTGGTCACTGGTCACTGGTATCTGGTCAATGGTCACTGTCGCTGGTCACTGGTCACTGGTCACTGGTCACTGGTCACTGGTCAATGGTCACTGTCGCTGGTCACTGGTCACTGGTCACTGGTCACTGGTCAATGGTCACTGGTCACTGGTCACTGGTCAATGGTCACTATCGCTGGTCAATGGTCATTGTCGCTGGTCACTGGTCATTGGTCACTTGTCACTGGTCACTGGTCACTGGTCACTGGTCACTGGTCACAGGTCACTGGTCACTGGTCACTGGTCACAGGTCAATGGTCACTGGTCACTGGTCACTGGTCAATGGTCACTGGTCACTTTTCCCTGGGCAGTGGTCACTTTCGCTGGTCAATGGTCACTGTCGCTGGTAAACGGTCACTGTCGCTGGTCACTGGTCACTGGTCACTGGCCACTGGTCACAGGTCACTGGTCACTGGTCACTGGTCACTGGTCACTGGCCAATGGTCACTGGCAACTGGTCACTGGTCACTGGTCAATGGTCACTTTCGTTGGTCAATGGTCACTGTCGCTGGTAAACGGTCACTGTCGCTGGTCACTGGTCACTGGTCACTGGTCACTGGTCACTGGTCACTGGTCAATGGTCACTGGTCACTGGACACTGGTCACTGGTCACTGGTCACTGGTCACTGGTCACTGGTCAATGGTAACTTGTCACTGGGCAGTGGTCAATGGTCACTGGTCACTGGGCACTGGTCACTGGTCACTGGTCACAGGTCAACGGTCACTGGTCACTGGACACAGGTCACTGGTCACTGGTCACTGGTCACTGGTCACTGGTCACTGGTCAATGGTCACTGGCCACTGGTCACTGGTCACTGGTCAATGGTCACTTTCGCTGGTCAATGGTCACTGTCGCTGGTCACTGGTCACTGGTCACTGGTCACTGTCGCTGGTCACTGGTCACTGGTCACTGGTCACTGGTAACTGGTCAATGGTCACTGTCGCTGGTCACTGGTCACTGGTCACTGGTCACTGGTCACTGGTCAATGGTCACTGGTCACTGGACACTGGTCACTGGTCACTGGTCACTGGTCACTGGTCACTGGTCAATGGTAACTTGTCACTGGGCAGTGGTCAATGGTCACTGGTCACTGGGCACTGGTCACTGGTCACTGGTCACAGGTCAATGGTCACTGGTCACTGGACACAGGTCACTGGTCACTGGTCACTGGTCACTGGTCACTGGTCACTGGTCAATGGTCACTGGCCACTGGTCACTGGTCACTGGTCAATGGTCACTTTCGCTGGTCAATGGTCACTGTCGCTGGTCACTGGTCACTGGTCACTGGCCACTGGTCACAGGTCACTGGTCACTGGTCACTGGTCACTGGTCACTGGTCAATGGTCACTGGCAACTGGCCACTGGTCACTAGTCAATGGTCACTTTCGTTGGTCAATGGTCACTGTCGCTGGTAAATGGTCACTGTCGCTGGTCACTGGTCACTGGTCACTGGTCACTGGACAAAGGTCACTGGTCACTGGCCACTGGTCACTGGTCACTGGTCAATGGTCACTTTCGCTGGTCAATGGTCACTGTCGCTGGTAAACGGTCACTGTCGCTGGTCACTGGTCACTGGTCACTGGTCACTGGTCACTGGTCACTGGTCAATGGTCACTGGTCACTGGACACTGGTCACTGGTCACTGGTCACTGGTCACTGGTCACTGGTCAATGGTAACTTGTCACTGGGCAGTGGTCAATGGTCACTGGTCACTGGGCACTGGTCACTGGTCACTGGTCACAGGTCAATGGTCACTGGTCACTGGACACAGGTCACTGGTCACTGGTCACTGGTCACTGGTCACTGGTCACTGGTCAATGGTCACTGGCCACTGGTCACTGGTCACTGGTCAATGGTCACTTTCGCTGGTCAATGGTCACTGTCGCTGGTCACTGGTCACTGTCGCTGGTCACTGTTCACTGGTCACTGGTCAGTGGTAACTGGTCAATGGTCACAGTCGCTGGTCACTGGTCACTGGTCACTGGTCACTGGTCAATGGTAACTTGTCACTGGGCAGTGGTCAATGGTCACTGGTCACTGGTCACTGGTCACTGGTCACTGGTCACAGGTCAATGGTCACTGGTCACTGGACACAGGTCACTGGTCACTGGTCACTGGTCACTGGTCACTGTTCACTGGTCACTGATCACTGGTCAATGGTCACCGTCGCTGGTCACTGTTCACTGGTCACTGATCACTGGTCACTAGTCACTGGTCACTGGTCACTGGTCAATGGTCACTTTCGCTGGTCAATGGTCACTGTCGCTGGTCACTGGTCACTGGTCACTGGTCACTGTCGCTGGTCACTGGTCACTGGTCACTGGTCACTGGTAACTGGTCAATGGTCACTGTCGCTGGTCACTGGTCACTGGTCACTGGTCACTGGTCAATGGTAACTTGTCACTGGGCAGTGGTCAATGGTCACTGGTCACTGGTCACTGGTCACTGGTCACTGGTCACAGGTCAATGGTCACTGGTCACTGGACACAGGTCACTGGTCACTGGTCACTGGTCACTGGTCACTGTTCACTGGTCACTGATCACTGGTCAATGGTCACCGTCGCTGGTCACTGTTCACTGGTCACTGGTCACTGGTCACTGGTCACTGGTCACAGGTCAATGGTCACTGGTCACTGGTCACTGTCGCTGGTCACTGGTCACTGGTCACTGGTCACTGGTCAATGGTCACTGGTCACTGGTCACGGGTCAATGGTCACTATCGCTGGTCAATGGTCATTGTCGCTGGTCACTGGTCATTGGTCACTTGTCACTGGTCACTGGTCACTGGTCACTGGTCACTGGTCACTGGTCACAGGTCAATGGTCACTGGTCACTGGTCACTGGTCAATGGTCCCTGTCGCTGGTCACTGGTCACTGGTCACTGGTCACTGGTCACTGGTCACTGTCGCTGGTCACTGGTCACTGGTCACTGGTCACTGGTCACTGGTCACTGGTCACTGGTCACAGGTCAATGGTCACTGGTCACTGGACACAGGTCACTGGTCACTGGTCACTGGTCAATGGTCACTGGTCACTGGTCAATGGTCACTGGCCACTGGTCACTGGTCACTGGTCAATGGTCACTTTCGTTGGTCAATGGTCAATGGTCCCTGTCGCTGGTCACTGGTCACTGGTCACTGGTCACTGGTCACTGGTCACTGGTATCTGGTCAATGGTCACTGTCGCTGGTCACTGGTCACTGGTCACTGGTCACTGGTCACTGGTCAATGGTCACTGTCGCTGGTCACTGGTCACTGGTCACTGGTCACTGGTCAATGGTCACTGGTCACTGGTCACTGGTCAATGGTCACTATCGCTGGTCAATGGTCATTGTCGCTGGTCACTGGTCATTGGTCACTTGTCACTGGTCACTGGTCACTGGTCACTGGTCACTGGTCACTGGTCACTGGTCACTGGTCACTGGTCACAGGTCAATGGTCACTGGTCACTGGTCACTGGTCAATGGTCACTGGTCACTTTTCCCTGGGCAGTGGTCACTTTCGCTGGTCAATGGTCACTGTCGCTGGTAAACGGTCACTGTCGCTGGTCACTGGTCACTGGTCACTGGCCACTGGTCACAGGTCACTGGTCACTGGTCACTGGTCACTGGTCACTGGTCAATGGTCACTGGCAACTGGTCACTGGTCACTGGTCAATGGTCACATTCGTTGGTCAATGGTCACTGTCGCTGGTAAACGGTCACTGTCGCTGGTCACTGGTCACTGGTCACTGGTCACTGGTCACTGGTCACTGGTCAATGGTCACTGGTCACTGGACACTGGTCACTGGTCACTGGTCACTGGTCACTGGTCACTGGTCACTGGTCACTGGTCAATGGTAACTTGTCACTGGGCAGTGGTCAATGGTCACTGGTCACTGGGCACTGGTCACTGGTCACTGGTCACAGGTCAATGGTCACTGGTCACTGGACACAGGTCACTGGTCACTGGTCACTGGTCACTGGTCACTGGTCACTGGTCAATGGTCACTGGCCACTGGTCACTGGTCACTGGTCAATGGTCACTTTCGCTGGTCAATGGTCACTGTCGCTGGTCACTGGTCACTGGTCACTGGTCACTGTCGCTGGTCAATGGTCACTGGTCACTGGTCACTTGTAACTGGTCAATGGTCACTGTCGCTGGTCACTGGTCACTGGTCACTGGTCACTGTCGCTGGTCACTGGTCACTGGTCACTGGTCACTGGTAACTGGTCAATGGTCACTGTCGCTGGTCACTGGTCACTGGTCACTGGTCACTGGTCAATGGTAACTTGTCACTGGGCAGTGGTCAATGGTCACTGGTCACTGGTCACTGGTCACATGTCAATGGTCACTGGTCACCGGACACAGGTCACTGGTCACTGGTCACTGGTCACTGGTCACTGTTCACTGGTCACTGATCACTGGTCAATGGTCACCGTAGCTGGTCACTGTTCACTGGTCACAGGTCAATGGTCACTGGTCACTGGTCACTGGTCAATGGTCACTGTCGCTGGTCACTGGTCACTGGTCACTGGTCACTGGTCACTGGTCAATGGTCACTGGTCACTGGTCACGGGTCAATGGTCACTATCGCTGGTCAATGGTCATTGTCGCTGGTCACTGGTCATTGGTCACTTGTCACTGGTGACTGGTCACTGGTCACTGGTCACTGGTCACTGGTCACAGGTCAATGGTCACTGGTCACTGGTCACTGGTCAATGGTCCCTGTCGCTGGTCACTGGTCACTGGTCACTGGTCACTGGTCATTGGTCACTGGTATCTGGTCAATGGTCACTGTCGCTGGTCACTGGTCACTGGTCTCTGGTCACTGGTCAATGGTAACTTGTCACTGGGCAGTGGTCAATGGTCACTGGTCACTGGTCACTGGTCACTGGTCACTGGTCACTGGTCACAGGTCAATGGTCACTGGTCACTGGACACAGGTCACTGGTCACTGGTCACTGGTCAATGGTCACTGGTCACTGGTCAATGGTCACTGGCCACTGGTCACTGGTCACTGGTCAATGGTCACTTTCGTTGGTCAATGGTCAATGGTCCCTGTCGCTGGTCACTGGTCACTGGTCACTGGTCACTGGTCACTTGTCACTGGTCACTGGTATCTGGTCAATGGTCACTGTCGCTGGTCACTGGTCACTGGTCACTGGTCACTGGTCAATGGTCACTGTCGCTGGTCACTGGTCACTGGTCAATGGTCACTGGTCACTGGTCACTGGTCAATGGTCACTATCGCTGGTCAATGGTCATTGTCGCTGGTCACTGGTCATTGGTCACTTGTCACTGGTCACTGGTCACTGGTCACTGGTCACTGGTCACTGGTCACTGGTCACTGGTCACAGGTCAATGGTCACTGGTCACTGGTCACTGGTCAATGGTCCCTGTCGCTGGTCACTGGTCACTGGTCACAAGTCACTGGTCACTTGTCACTGGTCACTTGTCACTGGTCACTGGTCACTGGTCAATGGTCACTGTCGCTGGTCAATGGTCACTGTCGCTGGTCACTGGTCACTGGTCACTGGTCACTGGTCACTGGTCACTGGTCACAGGTCAATGGTCACTGGTCACTGGTCACTGGTCAATGGTCCCTGTCGCTGGTCACTGGTCACTGGTCACTGGTCACTGGTCATTGGTCACTGGTATCTGGTCAATGGTCACTGTCGCTGGTCACTGGTCACTGGTCTCTGGTCACTGGTCAATGGTAACTTGTCACTGGGCAGTGGTCAATGGTCACTGGTCACTGGTCACTGGTCACTGGTCACTGGTCACAGGTCAATGGTCACTGGTCACTGGTCACAGGTCACTGGTCACTGGTCACTGGTCAATGGTCACTGGTCACTGGTCAATGGTCACTGGCCACTGGTCACTGGTCACTGGTCAATTGTCACTTTCGTTGGTCAATGGTCAATGGTCCCTGTCGCTGGTCACTGGTCACTGGTCACTGGTCACTGGTCACTGGTCACTGGTATCTGGTCAATGGTCACTGTCGCTGGTCACTGGTCACTGGTCACTGGTCACTGGTCACTGGTCAATGGTCACTGTCGCTGGTCACTGGTCACTGGTCACTGGTCACTGGTCAATGGTCACTGGTCACTGGTCACTGGTCAATGGTCACTATCGCTGGTCAATGGTCATTGTCGCTGGTCACTGGTCATTGGTCACTTGTCACTGGTCACTGGTCACTGGTCACTGGTCACTGGTCACAGGTCACTGGTCACTGGTCACTGGTCACAGGTCAATGGTCACTGGTCACTGGTCACTGGTCAATGGTCACTGGTCACTTTTCCCTGGGCAGTGGTCACTTTCGCTGGTCAATGGTCACTGTCGCTGGTAAACGGTCACTGTCGCTGGTCACTGGTCACTGGCCACTGGTCACAGGTCACTGGTCACTGGTCACTGGTCACTGGTCACTGGTCAATGGTCACTGGCAACTGGTCACTGGTCACTGGTCAATGGTCACTTTCGTTGGTCAATGGTCACTGTCGCTGGTAAACGGTCACTGTCGCTGGTCACTGGTCACTGGTCACTGGTCACTGGTCACTGGTCACTGGTCAATGGTCACTGGTCACTGGACACTGGTCACTGGTCACTGGTCACTGGTCACTGGTCACTGGTCAATGGTAACTTGTCACTGGGCAGTGGTCAATGGTCACTGGTCACTGGGCACTGGTCACTGGTCACTGGTCACAGGTCAATGGTCACTGGTCACTGGACACAGGTCACTGGTCACTGGTCACTGGTCACTGGTCACTGGTCACTGGTCAATGGTCACTGGCCACTGGTCACTGGTCACAGGTCAATGGTCACTTTCGCTGGTCAATGGTCACTGTCGCTGGTCACTGGTCACTGGTCACTGGTCACTGTCGCTGGTCACTGGTCACTGGTCACTGGTCACTGGTAACTGGTCAATGGTCACTGTCGCTGGTCACTGGTCACTGGTCACTGGTCACTGGTCAATGGTAACTTGTCACTGGGCAGTGGTCAATGGTCAATGGTCACTGGTCACTGGACACTGGTCACTGGTCACTGGTCACTGGTCACTGGTCACTGGTCAATGGTAACTTGTCACTGGGCAGTGGTCAATGGTCACTGGTCACTGGGCACTGGTCACTGGTCACTGGTCACAGGTCAATGGTCACTGGTCACTGGACACAGGTCACTGGTCACTGGTCACTGGTCACTGGTCACTGGTCAATGGTCACTTTCGCTGGTCAATGGTCACTGTCGCTGGTCACTGGTCACTGGTCACTGGTCACTGTCGCTGGTCACTGGTCACTGGTCACTGGTCACTGGTAACTGGTCAATGGTCACTGTCGCTGGTCACTGGTCACTGGTCACTGGTCACTGGTCAATGGTAACTTGTCACTGGGCAGTGGTCAATGGTCACTGGTCACTGGTCACTGGTCACTGGTCACAGGCCAATGGTCACTGGTCACTGGACACAGGTCACTGGTCACTGGTCACTGGTCACTGGTCACTGTTCACTGGTCACTGATCACTGGTCAATGGTCACCGTCGCTGGTCACTGTTCACTGGTCACTGATCACTGGTCACAAGTCACTGGTCACTTGTCACTGGTCACTGGTCACTGGTCAATGGTCACTGTCGCTGGTCAATGGTCACTGTCGCTGGTCACTGGTCACTGGTCACTGGTCACTGGTCACTGGTCACTGGTCACAGGTCAATGGTCACTGGTCACTGGTCACTGGTCAATGGTCCCTGTCGCTGGTCACTGGTCACTGGTCACTGGTCACTGGTCATTGGTCACTGGTATCTGGTCAATGGTCACTGTCGCTGGTCACTGGTCACTGGTCTCTGGTCACTGGTCAATGGTAACTTGTCACTGGGCAGTGGTCAATGGTCACTGGTCACTGGTCACTGGTCACTGGTCACTGGTCACAGGTCAAAGGTCACTGGTCACTGGTCACAGGTCACTGGTCACTGGTCACTGGTCAATGGTCACTGGTCACTGGTCAATGGTCACTGGCCACTGGTCACTGGTCACTGGTCAATTGTCACTTTCGTTGGTCAATGGTCAATGGTCCCTGTCGCTGGTCACTGGTCACTGGTCACTGGTCACTGGTCACTGGTCACTGGTATCTGGTCAATGGTCACTGTCGCTGGTCACTGGTCACTGGTCACTGGTCACTGGTCACTGGTCAATGGTCACTGTCGCTGGTCACTGGTCACTGGTCACTGGTCACTGGTCAATGGTCACTGGTCACTGGTCACTGGTCAATGGTCACTATCGCTGGTCAATGGTCATTGTCGCTGGTCACTGGTCATTGGTCACTTGTCACTGGTCACTGGTCACTGGTCACTGGTCACTGGTCACAGGTCACTGGTCACTGGTCACTGGTCACAGGTCAATGGTCACTGGTCACTGGTCACTGGTCAATGGTCACTGGTCACTTTTCCCTGGGCAGTGGTCACTTTCGCTGGTCAATGGTCACTGTCGCTGGTAAACGGTCACTGTCGCTGGTCACTGGTCACTGGTCACTGGCCACTGGTCACAGGTCACTGGTCACTGGTCACTGGTCACTGGTCACTGGTCAATGGTCACTGGCAACTGGTCACTGGTCACTGGTCAATGGTCACTTTCGTTGGTCAATGGTCACTGTCGCTGGTAAACGGTCACTGTCGCTGGTCACTGGTCACTGGTCACTGGTCACTGGTCACTGGTCACTGGTCAATGGTCACTGGTCACTGGACACTGGTCACTGGTCACTGGTCACTGGTCACTGGTCACTGGTCAATGGTAACTTGTCACTGGGCAGTGGTCAATGGTCACTGGTCACTGGGCACTGGTCACTGGTCACTGGTCACAGGTCAATGGTCACTGGTCACTGGACACAGGTCACTGGTCACTGGTCACTGGTCACTGGTCACTGGTCACTGGTCAATGGTCACTGGCCACTGGTCACTGGTCACTGGTCAATGGTCACTTTCGCTGGTCAATGGTCACTGTCGCTGGTCACTGGTCACTGGTCACTGGTCACTGTCGCTGGTCACTGGTCACTGGTCACTGGTCACTGGTAACTGGTCAATGGTCACTGTCGCTGGTCACTGGTCACCGGTCACTGGTCACTGGTCAATGGTAACTTGTCACTGGGCAGTGGTCAATGGTCACTGGTCACTGGTCACTGGTCACTGGTCACTGGTCACAGGTCAATGGTCACTGGTCACTGGACACAGGTCACTGGTCACTGGTCACTGGTCACTGGTCACTGTTCACTGGTCACTGATCACTGGTCAATGGTCACCGTCGCTGGTCACTGTTCACTGGTCACTGATCACTGGTCACTAGTCACTGGTCACTGGTCACTGGTCAATGGTCACTTTCGCTGGTCAATGGTCACTGTCGCTGGTCACTGGTCACTGGTCACTGGTCACTGTCGCTGGTCACTGGTCACTGGTCACTGGTCACTGGTAACTGGTCAATGGTCACTGTCGCTGGTCACTGGTCACTGGTCACTGGTCACTGGTCAATGGTAACTTGTCACTGGGCAGTGGTCAATGGTCACTGGTCACTGGTCACTGGTCACTGGTCACTGGTCACAGGTCAATGGTCACTGGTCACTGGACACAGGTCACTGGTCACTGATCACTGGTCACTGGTCGCTGGTCACTTGTCACAGGTCACTGGTCACTGGTCACTGGTCACAAGTCACTGGTCACTGGTCACTGGTCACTGGTCACTGGTCACTGGTCACTGGTCAATGGTCACTGTCGCTGATCACTGGTCACTGGACACTGGTCACTGGTCACTGGTCACAAGTCACTGGTCACTTGTCACTGGTCAGTGGCCACTCGTCGCTGGTCACTTGTCACTGGTCACTGGTCACAGGTCAATGGTCACTGGTCACTGGACACTGGTCACTGGTCACTGGTCACTTGTCACTGGTCAATGGTCACTATCGCTGGTCAATGGTCACTGTCGCTGGTCACTGGTCACTGGTCACTGATCACTGGTCACTGGTCACTGGTCACTGGTCACTTGTCACTGGTCACTGGTCACTTTTCCCTGGGCAGTGGTCACTGGTCACTGGTCAATGGTCACTATCGCTGGTCAATGGTCACTGCCGCTGGTCACTGGTCACTGGTCACTGGTCAATGGTCACTGTCGCTGGTCACTGGTTACTGGTCAATTGTCACTGTCGCTGGTCACTGGTCACTGGTCACTGGTCACTGGTCACTGGTCAGAAGTCACTGGTCACTGGTCACTGGTCACTGGTCACTGGTCACTGGTCACTGGTCACTGGTCACTGGTCACTGGTCAATGGTCACTGTCGCTGGTCACTGGTCACTGGTCACTGATCACTGGTCACTGGTCACTGGTCACTGGTCACTGGTCACTGGTCAATGGTCACTATCGCTGGTCAATGGTCATTGGTCACTTGTCACTGGTCACTGGTCACTGGTCACTTGTCACTGGTCAATGGACACTGTCGCTGGTCAATGGTCACTGTCGCTGGTCACTGGTCACTATTCGCTGGTCACTGGTCACTGGTCACTGTCGCTGGTCACTGGTCACTGCTCACTGGTCACTGGTCACTGGTCACTGGTCACAAGTCACTGGTCACTTGTCACTGGTCACTGGTCACTGGTCACTGGTCACTGGTCAATGGTCACTGTCGCTGGTCAATGGTCACTGTCGCTGGTCACTGGTCACTGGTCACTGGTCGCTGGTCATTGGTCACTTGGCACTGGTCAGTGGCCACTGGTCGCTGGTCACTTGTCACTGGTCACTGGTCACTGGTCACTGGTCACTGGTCACAAGTCACTGGTCACTTGTCACTGGTCACTTGTCACTGGTCACTGGTCACTGGTCAATGGTCACTGTCGCTGGTCAATGGTCACTGTCGCTGGTCACTGGTCACTGGTCACTGGTCACTGGTCACTGGTCACTGGTCACAGGTCAATGGTCACTGGTCACTGGTCACTGGTCAATGGTCCCTGTCGCTGGTCACTGGTCACTGGTCACTGGTCACTGGTCATTGGTCACTGGTATCTGGTCAATGGTCACTGTCGCTGGTCACTGGTCACTGGTCTCTGGTCACTGGTCAATGGTAACTTGTCACTGGGCAGTGGTCAATGGTCACTGGTCACTGGTCACTGGTCACTGGTCACAGGTCAATGGTCACTGGTCACTGGTCACAGGTCACTGGTCACTGGTCACTGGTCAATGGTCACTGGTCACTGGTCAATGGTCACTGGCCACTGGTCACTGGTCACTGGTCAATTTTCACTTTCGTTGGCCAATGGTCAATGGTCCCTGTCGCTGGTCACTGGTCACTGGTCACTGGTCACTGGTCACTGGTCACTGGTATCTGGTCAATGGTCACTGTCGCTGGTCACTGGTCACTGGTCACTGGTCACTGGTCACTGGTCAATGGTCACTGTCGCTGGTCACTGGTCACTGGTCACTGGTCACTGGTCAATGGTCACTGGTCACTGGTCACTGGTCAATGGTCACTATCGCTGGTCAATGGTCATTGTCGCTGGTCACTGGTCATTGGTCACTTGTCACTGGTCACTGGTCACTGGTCACTGGTCACTGGTCACAGGTCACTGGTCACTGGTCACTGGTCACAGGTCAATGGTCACTGGTCACTGGTCACTGGTCAATGGTCACTGGTCACTTTTCCCTGGGCAGTGGTCACTTTCGCTGGTCAATGGTCACTGTCGCTGGTAAACGGTCACTGTCGCTGGTCACTGGTCACTGGTCACTGGCCACTGGTCACAGGTCACTGGTCACTGGTCACTGGTCACTGGTCACTGGTCAATGGTCACTGGCAACTGGTCACTGGTCACTGGTCAATGGTCACTTTCGTTGGTCAATGGTCACTGTCGCTGGTAAACGGTCACTGTCGCTGGTCACTGGTCACTGGTCACTGGTCAATGGTCACTGGTCACTGGACACTGGTCACTGGTCACTGGTCACTGGTCACTGGTCACTGGTCAATGGTAACTTGTCACTGGGCAGTGGTCAATGGTCACTGGTCACTGGGCACTGGTCACTGGTCACTGGTCACAGGTCAATGGTCACTGGTCACTGGACACAGGTCACTGGTCACTGGTCACTGGTCACTGGTCACTGGTCACTGGTCAATGGTCACTGGCCACTGGTCACTGGTCACTGGTCAATGGTCACTTTCGCTGGTCAATGGTCACTGTCGCTGGTCACTGGTCACTGGTCACTGGTCACTGTCGCTGGTCACTGGTCACTGGTCACTGGTCACTGGTAACTGGTCAATGGTCACTGTCGCTGGTCACTGGTCACTGGTCACTGGTCACTGGTCAATGGTAACTTGTCACTGGGCAGTGGTCAATGGTCACTGGTCACTGGTCACTGGTCACTGGTCACTGGTCACAGGCCAATGGTCACTGGTCACTGGACACAGGTCACTGGTCACTGGTCACTGGTCACTGGTCACTGGTCACTGTTCACTGGTCACTGATCACTGGTCAATGGTCACCGTCGCTGGTCACTGTTCACTGGTCACTGATCACTGGTCACAAGTCACTGGTCACTTGTCACTGGTCACTGGTCACTGGTCACTGGTCACTGGTCAATGGTCACTGTCGCTGGTCAATGGTCACTGTCGCTGGTCACTGGTCACTGGTCACTGGTCACTGGTCACTGGTCACTGGTCACAGGTCAATGGTCACTGGTCACTGGTCACTGGTCAATGGTCCCTGTCGCTGGTCACTGGTCACTGGTCACTGGTCACTGGTCATTGGTCACTGGTATCTGGTCAATGGTCACTGTCGCTGGTCACTGGTCACTGGTCTCTGGTCACTGGTCAATGGTAACTTGTCACTGGGCAGTGGTCAATGGTCACTGGTCACTGGTCACTGGTCACTGGTCACTGGTCACAGGTCAAAGGTCACTGGTCACTGGTCACAGGTCACTGGTCACTGGTCACTGGTCAATGGTCACTGGTCACTGGTCAATGGTCACTGGCCACTGGTCACTGGTCACTGGTCAATTGTCACTTTCGTTGGTCAATGGTCAATGGTCCCTGTCGCTGGTCACTGGTCACTGGTCACTGGTCACTGGTCACTGGTCACTGGTATCTGGTCAATGGTCACTGTCGCTGGTCACTGGTCACTGGTCACTGGTCACTGGTCACTGGTCAATGGTCACTGTCGCTGGTCACTGGTCACTGGTCACTGGTCACTGGTCAATGGTCACTGGTCACTGGTCACTGGTCAATGGTCACTATCGCTGGTCAATGGTCATTGTCGCTGGTCACTGGTCATTGGTCACTTGTCACTGGTCACTGGTCACTGGTCACTGGTCACTGGTCACAGGTCACTGGTCACTGGTCACTGGTCACAGGTCAATGGTCACTGGTCACTGGTCACTGGTCAATGGTCACTGGTCACTTTTCCCTGGGCAGTGGTCACTTTCGCTGGTCAATGGTCACTGTCGCTGGTAAACGGTCACTGTCGCTGGTCACTGGTCACTGGTCACTGGCCACTGGTCACAGGTCACTGGTCACTGGTCACTGGTCACTGGTCACTGGTCAATGGTCACTGGCAACTGGTCACTGGTCACTGGTCAATGGTCACTTTCGTTGGTCAATGGTCACTGTCGCTGGTAATCGGTCACTGTCGCTGGTCACTGGTCACTGGTCACTGGTCACTGGTCACTGGTCACTGGTCAATGGTCACTGGTCACTGGACACTGGTCACTGGTCACTGGTCACTGGTCACTGGTCACTGGTCAATGGTAACTTGTCACTGGGCAGTGGTCAATGGTCACTGGTCACTGGGCACTGGTCACTGGTCACTGGTCACAGGTCAATGGTCACTGGTCACTGGACACAGGTCACTGGTCACTGGTCACTGGTCACTGGTCACTGGTCACTGGTCAATGGTCACTGGCCACTGGTCACTGGTCACTGGTCAATGGTCACTTTCGCTGGTCAATGGTCACTGTCGCTGGTCACTGGTCACTGGTCACTGGTCACTGTCGCTGGTCACTGGTCACTGGTCACTGGTCACTGGTAACTGGTCAATGGTCACTGTCGCTGGTCACTGGTCACTGGTCACTGGTCACTGGTCAATGGTAACTTGTCACTGGGCAGTGGTCAATGGTCACTGGTCACTGGTCACTGGTCACTGGTCACTGGTCACAGGTCAATGGTCACTGGTCACTGGACACAGGTCACTGGTCACTGGTCACTGGTCACTGGTCACTGTTCACTGGTCACTGATCACTGGTCAATGGTCACTGGTCACTGGTCACTGGTCATTGGTCACTGGTCAATGGTCACTGGTCACTGGACACTGGTCACTGGTCACTGGTCACTGGTCACTGGTCACTGGTCAATGGTAACTTGTCACTGGGCAGTGGTCAATGGTCACTGGTCACTGGTCACTGGTCACTGGTCACTGGTCACAGGTCAATGGTCACTGGTCACTGGACACAGGTCACTGGTCACTGGTCACTGGTCACTGGTCACTGGTCACTGGTCAATGGTCACTGGCCACTGGTCACTGGTCATTGGTCACTTTCGCTGGTCAATGGTCACTGTCGCTGGTCACTGGTCACTAGTCAATGGTCACAAAGCACTGGTCGCTTGTCACTGGTCAGTGGTCACTGGTCACTGGTCAATGGTCACTGTCGCTGTACAATGGTCACTGTCGCTGGTCACTGGTCACAAAGCACTGGTCGCTTGTCACTGGTCAATGGTCACTGGTCACTGGTCACTGGTCACTGGTCACTGGTCACTGGTCACAAGTTTCTGGTCATTTGTCACTGGTCACTGGTCACTGGTTACTGGTCACTGGTCAATGGTCACTGTCGCTGGTCACTGGTCACTGGTCACTGGTCACTGGTCACTGATCACTGGTCCCTTTTCACTGGTCACTGGTCACAATTCACTGGTCACTGGTCAATGGTCACTGTCGCTGGTCACTGGTCACTGGTCACTGGTCAATGGTCACTGTCGCTGGTCACTGGTCACTGGTCACTGTTCATTGGTCACTGGTCACGTTTCACGGGGCACTGGCCGCTGGTCACTGGTCACCGGTCACTGGTCACTGCTCACAGGTCAATGGTCACTGGTCACTGGACACAGGTCGCTGGTCACTGGTCACTTGTCACTGGTCAATGGTCACTGTCGCTGGTCACAGGTCAATGGTCACTGTCGCTGGTCACTGGTCACTGGTCACTGGTCACTGGTCACACGTCAATGGTCACTGGTCACTGGACACAGGTCAATGGTCACTGGTCACTGGTCACTGGTCACTGGTCACTGGTCAATGGTCAATTGTCACTGGCCACTGGTCACTGGTCACTGGTCAATGGTCACTGTCGCTGGTCAATTGTCACTGTCGCTGGTCACCGGTCGCTGGTCACTGGTCACTGGTCACTGGTCACTGGTCACAGGTCACAAGTCACTGGTCACTGGTCACTGGTCACTGGTCACTGTCGCTGGTAAATGGTCACTGTCGCTGGTCACTGGTCACTGGTCACCGGTCACTGGTCACTGGTCACTGGTCACTGTTCACTGGTCACAGGTCACTGGTCACTGGACACTGGTCACTGGTCACTGGTCACTGGTCACTGGTCACTGGCCACTGGTCACTGGTCACTGGTCACTGGTCACAGGTCAATGGTCACTCGCCACTGGACACAGATCACTGGTCACTGGTCACTGGTCACTGGTCAAAAGTCACTGGTCACTGGTCACTTGTCACTGGTCACTGGTCACTGGCCACTGGTCACTGGTCACTGGTCACTGGCCACTGGTCACTGGTCACAGTTTACTGGTCACTGGTCACTGGTCACTGGTCACTGGTCACTGGTCACTGTTCACAGGTCAATGGTCACTGGTCACTGGACACTGGTCACTGGTCACTGGTCACTTGTCACAGGTCACTGACCACTGGTCACTGGTCACTGGTCACTGGTCACTGGTCACTGGTCACTGGGAACTGGTCAATGGTCACTGTCGCTGGTCACTGGTCACTGGTCACTGATCACTGGTCACTGGTCACTGGTCACTGGTCAATGGTCACTATCGCTGGTCAATGGTCACTGTCACTGGTCACAGGTCAATGGTCACTGGTCACTGGACACAGGTCACTGGTCACTGGTCACTGGTCACTGGTCACTGGTCACTGGTCACTGGTCAATGGTCACTGGCCACTGGTCACTGGTCACTGGTCAATGGTCACTGTCGCTGGTCACTGGTCACTGGTCACTGATCACTGGTCACTGGTCACTGGTCACTGGTCACTGGTCAATGGTCACTATCGCTGGTCAATGGTCACTGTCGCTGGTTACTGGTCACTGGTCACTTGTCACTGGTCACTGGTCACTGGTCACTGGTCACTGGTCAATGGTCACTGTCGCTGGTCACTGGTCACTGGTCACTGGTCAATGGTCACTGGTCACTGGTCACTGGTCAATGGTCACTATCGCTGGTCAATGGTCACTGTCGCCGGTCACTGGTCACTGGTCACTTGTCACTGGTCACTGGTCACTGGTCAATGGTCACTGTCGCTGGTCACTGGTCACTGGTCACTGGTCACTGGTCAATGGTCACTGGTCACTGGTCACTGGTCAATGGTCACTATCGCTGGTCAATGGTCATTGTCGCTGTTCACTGGTCATTGGTCACTTGTCACTGGTCACTGGTCACTGGTCACTGGTCACTGGTCACTGGTCACAGGTCAATGGTCACTGGTCACTGGTCACTGGTCACTGGTTACTGGTATCTGGTCAATGGTCACTGTCGCTGGTCACTGGTCACTGGTCACTGGTCAATGGTCAATGGTAACTTGTCACTGGGCAGTGGTCAATGGTCACTGGTCACTGGTCACTGGTCACTGGTCACAGGTCACTGGTCACTGGTCACTGGTCACTGGTCACTGGTCAATGGTCACTTTCGCTGGTCAATGGTCACTGGTCACTGGTCACTGGACACAGGTCACTGGTCACTGGTCACTGGTCACTGGTCACTGGTCAATGGTCACTTTCGCTGGTCAATGGTCACTGTCGCTGGTAAACGGTCACTGTCGCTGGTCACTGGTCACTGGTCACTGGCCACTGGTCACAGGTCACTGGTCACTGGTCACTGGTCACTGGTCAATGGTCACTGGCAACTGGTCACTGGTCACTGGTCAATGGTCACTTTCGTTGGTCAATGGTCACTGTCGCTGGTAAATGGTCACTGTCGCTGGTCACTGGTCACTGGTCACTGGTCACTGGACACAGGTCACTGGTCACTGGCCACTGGTCACTGGTCACTGGTCAATGGTCACTTTCGCTGGTCAATGGTCACTGTCGCTGGTAAACGGTCACTGTCGCTGGTCACTGGTCACTGGTCACTGGTCACTGGTCATTGGTCACTGGTCAATGGTCACTGGTCACTGGACACTGGTCACTGGTCACTGGTCACTGGTCACTGGTCACTGGTCAATGGTAACTTGTCACTGGGCAGTGGTCAATGGTCACTGGTCACTGGTCACTGGTCACTGGTCACTGGTCACTGGTCACTGGTCACAGGTCAATGGTCACTGGTCACTGGACACAGGTCACTGGTCACTGGTCACTGGTCACTGGTCACTGGTCACTGGTCAATGGTCAATGGCCACTGGTCACTGGTCACTGGTCATTGGTCACTTTCGCTGGTCAATGGTCACTGTCGCTGGTCACTGGTCACTGATCACTGGTCACTGTCGCTGGTCACTGGTCACTGGTCACTGGTCACTGGTAACTGGTCAATGGTCACTGTCGCTGGTCACTGGTCACTGGTCACTGGTCACTGGTCAATGGTAACTTGTCACTGGGCAGTGGCCACTCGTCGCTGGTCACTTGTCACTGGTCACTGGTCACAGGTCAATGGTCACTGGTCACTTGTCACTGGTCAATGGTCACTATCGCTGGTCAATGGTCACTGTCGCTGGTCACTGGTCATTGGTCACTTGTCACTGGTCACAGGTCACTGGTCAATGGTCACTGTCGCTGGTCACTAGTCACTGGTCACTGGTCACTGGTCACTGGTCACTGGTCACTGGTCACTTTTCCCTGGGCAGTGGTCACTTTCGCTGGTCAATGGTCACTGTCGCTGGTAAACGGTCACTGTCGCTGGTCACTGGTCACTGGTCACTGGCCACTGGTCACAGGTCACTGGTCACTGGTCACTGGTCACTGGTCACTGGTCAATGGTCACTGGCAACTGGTCACTGGTCACTGGTCAATGGTCACTTTCGTTGGTCAATGGTCACTGTCGCTGGTAAATGGTCACTGTCGCTGGTCACTGGTCACTGGTCACTGGTCACTGGACAAAGGTCACTGGTCACTGGCCACTGGTCACTGGTCACTGGTCAATGGTCACTTTCGCTGGTCAATAGTCACTGTCGCTGGTAAACGGTCACTGTCGCTGGTCACTGGTCACTGGTCACTGGTCACTGGTCACTGGTCACTGGTCAATGGTCACTGGTCACTGGACACTGGTCACTGGTCACTGGTCACTGGTCACTGGTCACTGGTCAATGGTAACTTGTCACTGGGCAGTGGTCAATGGTCACTGGTCACTGGGCACTGGTCACTGGTCACTGGTCACAGGTCAATGGTCACTGGTCACTGGACACAGGTCACTGGTCACTGGTCACTGGTCACTGGTCACTGGTCACTGGTCAATGGTCACTGGCCACTGGTCACTGGTCACTGGTCAATGGTCACTTTCGCTGGTCAATGGTCACTGTCGCTGGTCACTGGTCACTGGTCACTGGTCACTGTCGCTGGTCACTGGTCACTGGTCACTGGTCAGTGGTAACTGGTCAATGGTCACTGTCGCTGGTCACTGGTCACTGGTCACTGGTCAATGGTAACTTGTCACTGGGCAGTGGTCAATGGTCACTGGTCAATGGTCACTGGTCACTGGACACAGGTCACTGGTCACTGGTCACTGGTCACTGGTCACTGTTCACTGGTCACTGATCACTGGTCAATGGTCACCGTCGCTGGTCACTGTTCACTGGTCACTGATCACTGGTCACTAGTCACTGGTCACTGGTCACTGGTCAATGGTCACTATCGCTGGTCAATGGTCATTGTCGCTGTTCACTGGTCATTGGTCACTTGTCACTGGTCACTGGTCACTGGTCACTGGTCACTGGTCACTGGTCACAGGTCAATGGTCACTGGTCACTGGTCACTGGTCAATGGTCCCTGTCGCTGGTCACTGGTCACTGGTCACTGGTCACTGGTCACTGGTTACTGGTATCTGGTCAATGGTCACTGTCGCTGGTCACTGGTCACTGGTCACTGGTCAATGGTCAATGGTAACTTGTCACTGGGCAGTGGTCAATGGTCACTGGTCACTGGTCACTGGTCACTGGTCACAGGTCACTGGTCACTGGTCACTGGTCACTGGTCACTGGTCAATGGTCACTTTCGCTGGTCATTGGTCACTGGTCACTGGTCACTGGACACAGGTCACTGGTCACTGGTCACTGGTCACTGGTCACTGGTCAATGGTCACTTTCGCTGGTCAATGGTCACTGTCGCTGGTAAACGGTCACTGTCGCTGGTCACTGGTCACTGGTCACTGGCCACTGGTCACAGGTCACTGGTCACTGGTCACTGGTCACTGGTCAATGGTCACTGGCAACTGGTCACTGGTCACTGGTCAATGGTCACTTTCGTTGGTCAATGGTCACTGTCGCTGGTAAATGGTCACTGTCGCTGGTCACTGGTCACTGGTCACTGGTCACTGGACACAGGTCACTGGTCACTGGCCACTGGTCACTGGTCACTGGTCAATGGTCACTTTCGCTGGTCAATGGTCACTGTCGCTGGTAAACGGTCACTGTCGCTGGTCACTGGTCACTGGTCACTGGTCACTGGTCATTGGTCACTGGTCAATGGTCACTGGTCACTGGACACTGGTCACTGGTCACTGGTCACTGGTCACTGGTCACTGGTCAATGGTAACTTGTCACTGGGCAGTGGTCAATGGTCACTGGTCACTGGTCACTGGTCACTGGTCACTGGTCACTGGTCACTGGTCACAGGTCAATGGTCACTGGTCACTGGACACAGGTCACTGGTCACTGGTCACTGGTCACTGGTCACTGGTCACTGGTCAATGGTCACTGGCCACTGGTCACTGGTCACTGGTCATTGGTCACTTTCGCTGGTCAATGGTCACTGTCGCTGGTCACTGGTCACTGATCACTGGTCACTGTCGCTGGTCACTGGTCACTGGTCACTGGTCACTGGTAACTGGTCAATGGTCACTGTCGCTGGTCACTGGTCACTGGTCACTGGTCACTGGTCAATGGTAACTTGTCACTGGGCAGTGGCCACTCGTCGCTGGTCACTTGTCACTGGTCACTGGTCACAGGTCAATGGTCACTGGTCACTTGTCACTGGTCAATGGTCACTATCGCTGGTCAATGGTCACTGTCGCTGGTCACTGGTCATTGGTCACTTGTCACTGGTCACAGGTCACTGGTCAATGGTCACTGTCGCTGGTCACTAGTCACTGGTCACTGGTCACTGGTCACTGGTCACTGGTCACTGGTCACTTTTCCCTGGGCAGTGGTCACTTTCGCTGGTCAATGGTCACTGTCGCTGGTAAACGGTCACTGTCGCTGGTCACTGGTCACTGGTCACTGGCCACTGGTCACAGGTCACTGGTCACTGGTCACTGGTCACTGGTCACTGGTCAATGGTCACTGGCAACTGGTCACTGGTCACTGGTCAATGGTCACTTTCGTTGGTCAATGGTCACTGTCGCTGGTAAATGGTCACTGTCGCTGGTCACTGGTCACTGGTCACTGGTCACTGGACAAAGGTCACTGGTCACTGGCCACTGGTCACTGGTCACTGGTCAATGGTCACTTTCGCTGGTCAATAGTCACTGTCGCTGGTAAACGGTCACTGTCGCTGGTCACTGGTCACTGGTCACTGGTCACTGGTCACTGGTCACTGGTCAATGGTCACTGGTCACTGGACACTGGTCACTGGTCACTGGTCACTGGTCACTGGTCACTGGTCAATGGTAACTTGTCACTGGGCAGTGGTCAATGGTCACTGGTCACTGGGCACTGGTCACTGGTCACTGGTCACAGGTCAATGGTCACTGGTCACTGGACACAGGTCACTGGTCACTGGTCACTGGTCACTGGTCACTGGTCACTGGTCAATGGTCACTGGCCACTGGTCACTGGTCACTGGTCAATGGTCACTTTCGCTGGTCAATGGTCACTGTCGCTGGTCACTGGTCACTGGTCTCTGGTCACTGGTCAATGGTAACTTGTCACTGGGCAGTGGTCAATGGTCACTGGTCACTGGTCACTGGTCACTGGTCACTGGTCACTGGTCACAGGTCAATGGTCACTGGTCACTGGACACAGGTCACTGGTCACTGGTCACTGGTCACTGGTCAATGGTCACTGGTCACTGGTCAATGGTCACTGGCCACTGGTCACTGGTCACTGGTCAATGGTCACTTTCGTTGGTCAATGGTCAATGGTCCCTGTCGCTGGTCACTGGTCACTGGTCACTGGTCACTGGTCACTTGTCACTGGTCACTGGTATCTGGTCAATGGTCACTGTCGCTGGTCACTGGTCACTGGTCACTGGTCACTGGTCAATGGTCACTGTCGCTGGTCACTGGTCACTGGTCAATGGTCACTGGTCACTGGTCACTGGTCAATGGTCACTATCGCTGGTCAATGGTCATTGTCGCTGGTCACTGGTCATTGGTCACTTGTCACTGGTCACTGGTCACTGGTCACTGGTCACTGGTCACTGGTCACTGGTCACTGGTCACAGGTCAATGGTCACTGGTCACTGGTCACTGGTCAATGGTCCCTGTCGCTGGTCACTGGTCACTGGTCACAAGTCACTGGTCACTTGTCACTGGTCACTTGTCACTGGTCACTGGTCACTGGTCAATGGTCACTGTCGCTGGTCAATGGTCACTGTCGCTGGTCACTGGTCACTGGTCACTGGTCACTGGTCACTGGTCACTGGTCACAGGTCAATGGTCACTGGTCACTGGTCACTGGTCAATGGTCCCTGTCGCTGGTCACTGGTCACTGGTCACTGGTCACTGGTCATTGGTCACTGGTATCTGGTCAATGGTCACTGTCGCTGGTCACTGGTCACTGGTCTCTGGTCACTGGTCAATGGTAACTTGTCACTGGGCAGTGGTCAATGGTCACTGGTCACTGGTCACTGGTCACTGGTCACTGGTCACAGGTCAATGGTCACTGGTCACTGGTCACAGGTCACTGGTCACTGGTCACTGGTCAATGGTCACTGGTCACTGGTCAATGGTCACTGGCCACTGGTCACTGGTCACTGGTCAATTGTCACTTTCGTTGGTCAATGGTCAATGGTCCCTGTCGCTGGTCACTGGTCACTGGTCACTGGTCACTGGTCACTGGTCACTGGTATCTGGTCAATGGTCACTGTCGCTGGTCACTGGTCACTGGTCACTGGTCACTGGTCACTGGTCAATGGTCACTGTCGCTGGTCACTGGTCACTGGTCACTGGTCACTGGTCAATGGTCACTGGTCACTGGTCACTGGTCAATGGTCACTATCGCTGGTCAATGGTCATTGTCGCTGGTCACTGGTCATTGGTCACTTGTCACTGGTCACTGGTCACTGGTCACTGGTCACTGGTCACAGGTCACTGGTCACTGGTCACTGGTCACAGGTCAATGGTCACTGGTCACTGGTCACTGGTCAATGGTCACTGGTCACTTTTCCCTGGGCAGTGGTCACTTTCGCTGGTCAATGGTCACTGTCGCTGGTAAACGGTCACTGTCGCTGGTCACTGGTCACTGGTCACTGGCCACTGGTCACAGGTCACTGGTCACTGGTCACTGGTCACTGGTCACTGGTCAATGGTCACTGGCAACTGGTCACTGGTCACTGGTCAATGGTCACTTTCGTTGGTCAATGGTCACTGTCGCTGGTAAACGGTCACTGTCGCTGGTCACTGGTCACTGGTCACTGGTCACTGGTCACTGGTCACTGGTCAATGGTCACTGGTCACTGGACACTGGTCACTGGTCACTGGTCACTGGTCACTGGTCACTGGTCAATGGTAACTTGTCACTGGGCAGTGGTCAATGGTCACTGGTCACTGGGCACTGGTCACTGGTCACTGGTCACAGGTCAATGGTCACTGGTCACTGGACACAGGTCACTGGTCACTGGTCACTGGTCACTGGTCACTGGTCACTGGTCAATGGTCACTGGCCACTGGTCACTGGTCACTGGTCAATGGTCACTTTCGCTGGTCAATGGTCACTGTCGCTGGTCACTGGTCACTGTCGCTGGTCACTGGTCACTGGTCACTGGTCACTGGTAACTGGTCAATGGTCACTGTCGCTGGTCACTGGTCACTGGTCACTGGTCACTGGTCAATGGTAACTTGTCACTGGGCAGTGGTCAATGGTCACTGGTCACTGGTCACTGGTCACTGGTCACTGGTCACAGGCCAATGGTCACTGGTCACTGGACACAGGTCACTGGTCACTGGTCACTGGTCACTGGTCACTGTTCACTGGTCACTGATCACTGGTCAATGGTCACCGTCGCTGGTCACTGTTCACTGGTCACTGATCACTGGTCACAAGTCACTGGTCACTTGTCACTGGTCACTGGTCACTGGTCACTGGTCACTGGTCAATGGTCACTGTCGCTGGTCAATGGTCACTGTCGCTGGTCACTGGTCACTGGTCACTGGTCACTGGTCACTGGTCACTGGTCACTGGTCACAGGTCAATGGTCACTGGTCACTGGTCACTGGTCAATGGTCCCTGTCGCTGGTCACTGGTCACTGGTCACTGGTCACTGGTCATTGGTCACTGGTATCTGGTCAATGGTCACTGTCGCTGGTCACTGGTCACTGGTCACTGGTCACTGGTCACTGGTCACTGGTCAATGGTCACTGGCCACTGGTCACTGGTCACTGGTCAATGGTCACTTTCGCTGGTCAATGGTCACTGTCGCTGGTCACTGGTCACTGGTCACTGGTCACTGTCGCTGGTCACTGGTCACTGGTCACTGGTCACTGGTAACTGGTCAATGGTCACTGTCGCTGGTCACTGGTCACTGGTCACTGGTCACTGGTCAATGGTAACTTGTCACTGGGCAGTGGTCAATGGTCACTGGTCACTGGTCACTGGTCACTGGTCACTGGTCACAGGTCAATGGTCACTGGTCACTGGACACAGGTCACTGGTCACTAGTCACTGGTCACTGGTCACTGTTCACTGGTCACTGATCACTGGTCAATGGTCACCGTCGCTGGTCACTGTTCACTGGTCACTGATCACTGGTCACTAGTCACTGGTCACTGGTCACTGGTCAATGGTCACTTTCGCTGGTCAATGGTCACTGTCGCTGGTCACTGGTCACTGGTCACTGGTCACTGTCGCTGGTCACTGGTCACTGGTCACTGGTCACTGGTAACTGGTCAATGGTCACTGTCGCTGGTCACTGGTCACTGGTCACTGGTCACTGGTCAATGGTAACTTGTCACTGGGCAGTGGTCAATGGTCACTGGTCACTGGTCACTGGTCACTGGTCACTGGTCACAGGTCAATGTTCACTGGTCACTGGACACAGGTCACTGGTCACTAGTCACTGGTCACTGGTCACTGTTCACTGGTCACTGATCACTGGTCACTAGTCACTGGTCACTGGTCACTGGTCAATGGTCACTTTCGCTGGTCAATGGTCACTGTCGCTGGTCACTGGTCACTGGTCACTGGTCACTGTCGCTGGTCACTGGTCACTGGTCACTGGTCACTGGTAACTGGTCAATGGTCACTGTCGCTGGTCACTGGTCACTGGTCACTGGTCACTGGTCAATGGTAACTTGTCACTGGGCAGTGGTCAATGGTCACTGGTCACTGGTCACTGGTCACTGGTCACTGGTCACAGGTCAATGTTCACTGGTCACTGGACACAGGTCACTGGTCACTGATCACTGGTCACTGGTCGCTGGTCACTTGTCACAGGTCACTGGTCACTGGTCACTGGTCACAAGTCACTGGTCACTGGTCACTGGTCACTGGTCACTGGTCACTGGTCACTGGTCACTGGTCAATGGTCACTGTCGCCGATCACTGGTCACTGGACACTGGTCACTGGTCACTGGTCACAAGTCACTGGTCACTTGTCACTGGTCAGTGGCCACTCGTCGCTGGTCACTTGTCACTGGTCACTGGTCACAGGTCAATGGTCACTGGTCACTGGACACTGGTCACTGGTCACTGGTCACTTGTCACTGGTCAATGGTCACTATCGCTGGTCAATGGTCACTGTCGCTGGTCACTGGTCATTGGTCACTTGTCACTGGTCACTGGTCACTGGTCAATGGTCACTGTCGCTGGTCACTGGTCACTGGTCACTGATCACTGGTCACTGGTCACTGGTCACTGGTCACTGGTCACTGGTCACTTTTCCCTGGGCAGTGGTCACTGGTCACTGGTCAATGGTCACTATCGCTGGTCAATGGTCACTGTCACTGGTCACTGGTCACTGGTCACTGGTCAATGGTCACTGTCGCTGGTCACTGGTCACTGGTCAATTGTCACTGTCGCTGGTCACTGGTCACTGGTCACTGGTCACTGGTCACTGGTCAGAAGTCACTGGTCACTGGTCACTGGTCACTGGTCACTGGTCACTGGTCACTGGTCACTGGTCACTGGTCACTGGTCAATGGTCACTGTCGCTGGTCACTGGTCACTGGTCACTGATCACTGGTCACTGGTCACTGGTCACTGGTCACTGGTCAATGGTCACTATCGCTGGTCAATGGTCACTGTCGCTGGTCACTGGTCATTGGTCACTTGTCACTGGTCACTGGTCACTGGTCACTTGTCACTGGTCAATGGTCACTGTCGCTGGTCAATGGTCACTGTCGCTGGTCACTGGTCACTATTCGCTGGTCACTGGTCACTGGTCACTGTCGCTGGTCACTGGTCACTGCTCACTGGTCACTGGTCACTGGTCACTGGTCACAAGTCACTGGTCACTTGTCACTGGTCACTGGTCACTGGTCACTGGTCACTGGTCAATGGTCACTGTCGCTGGTCAATGGTCACTGTCGCTGGTCACTGGTCACTGGTCACTGGTCGCTGGTCATTGGTCACTTGGCACTGGTCAGTGGCCACTGGTCGCTGGTCACTTGTCACTGGTCACTGGTCACTGGTCACTGGTCACAAGTCACTTGTCACTGGTCACTGGTCACTGGTCACTGGTCACTGGTCACTGGTCACTGGTCACTGGTCACTGGTCAATGGTCACTGTCGCTGGTCACTGGTCACTGGTCACTGATCACTGGTCACTGGTCACTGGTCACTGGTCACTGGTCACTGGTAACAAGTCACTGGTCACTTGTCACTGGTCACTGGTCACTGGTCACTGGTCACTGGTCAATGGTCACTGTCGCTGGTCACTGGTCACTGGTCACTGGTCGCTGGTCACTGGTCACTTGGCACTGGTCAGTGGCCACTTGTCGCTGGTCACTTGTCACTGGTCACTGGTCACTGGTCACAAGTCACTTGTCACTGGTCACTGGTCACTGGTCACTGGTCACTGGTCACTGGTCACTGGTCACTGGTCACAGGTCACTGGTCAATGGTCACTGTCGCTGGTCACTGGTCACTGGTCACTGATCACTGGTCACTGGTCACTGGTCACTGGTCAATGGTAACTTGTCACTGGGCAGTGGTCAATGGTCACTGGTCACTGGTCACTGGTCACTGGTCACTGGTCACTGGTCACAGGTCAATGGTCACTGGTCACTGGTCACTGGTCACTGGTCACTGGTCACTGGTCAATGGTCACTGGCCACTGGTCACTGGTCACTGGTCAATGGTCACTTTCGTTGGTAAATGGTCACTGTCGCTGGTCACTGGTCACTGGTCGCTGGTCACTGGTCACTGGTCACAGGTCAATGGTCACTGGTCACTGGTCACTGGTCACGGGTCACATGTCACGGGTCACTGGTCACTGGTCACTTGTCACTGGTCACTGGTCACGGTCACTGGTCACTGGTCAATGGTCACTGTCGCTGGTCACTGGTCACTGGTCACTGGTCACTGGTCACTGGTCAGTGGTCATTATCGCTGGTCAATGGTCACTGTCGCTGGTCACTGGTCACTGGTCACTGGTCACTGGTCACTGGTCAATGGTCACTGTCGCTGAACAATGGTCACTGTCGCTGGTCACTGGTCACTAGTCAATGGTCACAAAGCACTGGTCGCTTGTCACTGGTCAGTGGTCACTGGTCACTGGTCACTGGTCCCTTTTCACTGGTCACTGGTCACAATTCACTGGTCACTGGTCAATGGTCACTGTCGCTGGTCACTGGTCACTGGTCACTGGTAAATGGTCACTGTCGCTGGTCACTGGTCACTGGTCACTGTTCATTGGTCACTGGTCACGTTTCACGGGGCACTGGCCGCTGGTCACTGGTCACTGGTCACTTTCGCTGGTCAATGGTCACTGGTCACTGGTCACTGGACACAAATCACTGGTCACTGGTCACTGGTCACTGGTCACTGGTCAATGGTCACTTTCGCTGGTCAATGGTCACTGTCGCTGGTAAACGGTCACTGTCGCTGGTCACTGGTCACTGGTCACTGGCCACTGGTCACAGGTCACTGGTCACTGGTCACTGGTCACTGGTCACTGGTCACTGGTCAATGGTCACTGGCAACTGGTCACTGGTCACTGGTCAATGGTCACTTTCGTTGGTCAATGGTCACTGTCGCTGGTAAATGGTCACTGTCGCTGGTCACTGGTCACTGGTCACTGGTCACTGGACACAGGTCACTGGTCACTGGCCACTGGTCACTGGTCACTGGTCAATGGTCACTTTCGCTGGTCAATGGTCACTGTCGCTGGTAAACGGTCACTGTCGCTGGTCACTGGTCACTGGTCACTGGTCACTGGTCATTGGTCACTGGTCAATGGTCACTGGTCACTGGACACTGGTCACTGGTCACTGGTCACTGGTCACTGGTCACTGGTCAATGGTAACTTGTCACTGGGCAGTGGTCAATGGTCACTGGTCACTGGTCACTGGTCACTGGTCACTGGTCACAGGTCAATGGTCACTGGTCACTGGACACAGGTCACTGGTCACTGGTCACTGGTCACTGGTCACTGGTCACTGGTCAATGGTCACTGGCCACTGGTCACTGGTCACTGGTCATTGGTCACTTTCGCTGGTCAATGGTCACTGTCGCTGGTCACTGGTCACTGGTCACTGGTCACTGTCGCTGGTCACTGGTCACTGGTCACTGGTCACTGGTAACTGGTCAATGGTCACTGTCGCTGGTCACTGGTCACTGGTCACTGGTCACTGGTCAATGGTAACTTGTCACTGGGCAGTGGCCACTCGTCGCTGGTCACTTGTCACTGGTCACTGGTCACAGGTCAATGGTCACTGGTCACTTGTCACTGGTCAATGGTCACTATCGCTGGTCAATGGTCACTGTCGCTGGTCACTGGTCATTGGTCACTGGTCACTGGTCACAAGTCACTGTTCACTTGTCACTGGTCACTGGTCACTGGTCACTGGTCACTGGTCAATGGTCACTGGTCACTGGTCAATGGTCACTGGTCACTGGTCAACGGTCACTGGTCACTGGTCACTGGTCAACGGTCACTGGCCACTGGTCACTGGTCACTGGTCAATGGTCACTTTCCTTGGTCAATGGTCAATGGTCCCTGTCGCTGGTCACTGGTCACTGGTCACTGGTCACTGGTCACTGGTCACTGGTATCTGGTCAATGGTCACTGTCGCTGGTCACTGGTCACTGGTCACTGGTCACTGGTCACTGGTCACTGGTCACAGGTCACTGGTCACTGGTCACTGGTCACTGGTCACTGTTCACTGGTCACTGATCACTGGTCAATGGTCACCGTCGCTGGTCACTGTTCACTGGTCACTGATCACTGGTCACTAGTCACTGGTCACTGGTCACTGGTCAATGGTCACTTTCGCTGGTCAATGGTCACTGTCGCTGGTCACTGGTCACTGGTCACTGGTCACTGTCGCTGGTCACTGGTCACTGGTCACTGGTCAATGGTCACTGTCGCTGGTCACTGGTCACTGGTCACTGGTCACTGGTCAATGGTAACTTGTCACTGGGCAGTGGTCAATGGTCACTGGTCACTGGTCACTGGTCACAGGTCACTGGTCACAGGTCAATGGTCACTGGTCACTGGACACTGGTCACTGGTCACTGGTCACTGGTCACTGGTCACTGGTCAATGGTAACTTGTCACTGGGCAGTGGTCAATGGTCACTGGTCACTGGTCACTGGTCACTGGTCACTGGTCACAGGTCAATGGTCACTGGTCACTGGACACAGGTCACTGGTCACTGGTCACTGGTCACTGGTCACTGGTCACTGGTCAATGGTCACTGGCCACTGGTCACTGGTCGCTGGTCATTGGTCACTTTCGCTGGTCAATGGTCACTGTCGCTGGTCACTGGTCACTGGTCACTGGTCACTGTCGCTGGTCACTGGTCACTGGTCACTGGTCACTGGTAACTGGTCAATGGTCACTGTCGCTGGTCACTGGTCACTGGTCACTGGTCACTGGTCAATGGTAACTTGTCACTGGGCAGTGGCCACTCGTCGCTGGTCACTTGTCACTGGTCACTGGTCACAGGTCAATGGTCACTGGTCACTTGTCACTGGTCAATGGTCACTATCGCTGGTCAATGGTCACTGTCGCTGGTCACTGGTCATTGGTCACTTGTCACTGGTCACAGGTCACTGGTCAATGGTCACTGTCGCTGGTCACTGGTCACTGGTCACTGGTCACTGGTCACTGGTCACTGGGCACTGGTCACTTTTCCCTGGGCAGTGGTCACTTTCGCTGGTCAATGGTCACTGTCGCTGGTAAACGGTCACTGTCGCTGGTCACTGGTCACTGGTCACTGGCCACTGGTCACAGGTCACTGGTCACTGGTCACTGGTCACAGGTCACTGGTCAATGGTCACTGGCAACTGGTCACTGGTCACTGGTCAATGGTCACTTTCGTTGGTCAATGGTCACTGTCGCTGGTAAATGGTCACTGTCGCTGGTCACTGGTCACTGGTCACTGGTCACTGGACAAAGGTCACTGGTCACTGGCCACTGGTCACTGGTCACTGGTCAATGGTCACTTTCGCTGGTCAATGGTCACTGTCGCTGGTAAACGGTCACTGTCGCTGGTCACTGGTCACTGGTCACTGGTCACTGGTCACTGGTCACTGGTCAATGGTCACTGGTCACTGGTCACTGGTCACTGGTCACTGGTCACTGGTCAATGGTAACTTGTCACTGGGCAGTGGTCAATGGTCACTGGTCACTGGGCACTGGTCACTGGTCACTGGTCACAGGTCAATGGTCACTGGTCACTGGACACAGGTCACTGGTCACTGGTCACTGGTCACTGGTCACTGGTCACTGGTCAATGGTCACTGGCCACTGGTCACTGGTCACTGGTCAATGGTCACTTTCGCTGGTCAATGGTCACTGTCGCTGGTCACTGGTCACTGGTCACTGGTCACTGTCGCTGGTCACTGGTCACTGGTCACTGGTCAGTGGTAACTGGTCAATGGTCACTGTCGCTGGTCACTGGTCACTGGTCACTGGTCACTGGTCAATGGTAACTTGTCACTGGGCAGTGGTCAATGGTCACTGGTCACTGGTCACTGGTCACTGGTCACTGGTCACAGGTCAATGGTCACTGGTCACTGGACACAGGTCACTGGTCACTGGTCACTGGTCACTGGTCACTGTTCACTGGTCACTGATCACTGGTCAATGGTCACCGTCGCTGGTCACTGTTCACTGGTCACTGATCACTGGTCACTAGTCACTGGTCACTGGTCACTGGTCAATGGTCACTTTCGCTGGTCAATGGTCACTGTCGCTGGTCACTGGTCACTGGTCACTGGTCACTGTCGCTGGTCACTGGTCACTGGTCACTGGTCACTTGTAACTGGTCAATGGTCACTGTCGCTGGTCACTGGTCACTGGTCACTGGTCACTGGTCAATGGTAACTTGTCACTGGGCAGTGGTCAATGGTCACTGGTCACTGGTCACTGGTCACTGGTCACTGGTCACAGGTCAATGGTCACTGGTCACTGGACACAGGTCACTGGTCACTGGTCACTGGTCACTGGTCACTGTTCACTGGTCACTGATCACTGGTCAATGGTCACCGTCGCTGGTCACTGTTCACTGGTCACTGGTCACTGGTCACTGGTCACTGGTCACAGGTCAATGGTCACTGGTCACTGGTCACTGGTCAATGGTCACTGTCGCTGGTCACTGGTCACTGGTCACTGGTCACTGGTCAATGGTCACTGGTCACTGGTCACGGGTCAATGGTCACTATCGCTGGTCAATGGTCATTGTCGCTGGTCACTGGTCATTGGTCACTTGTCACTGGTCACTGGTCACTGGTCACTGGTCACTGGTCACTGGTCAATGGTCCCTGTCGCTGGTCACTGGTCACTGGTCACTGGTCACTGGTCATTGGTCACTGGTATCTGGTCAATGGTCACTGTCGCTGGTCACTGGTCACTGGTCTCTGGTCACTGGTCAATGGTAACTTGTCACTGGGCAGTGGTCAATGGTCACTGGTCACTGGTCACTGGTCACTGGTCACTGGTCACAGGTCAATGGTCACAGGTCACTGGACACAGGTCACTGGTCACTGGTCACTGGTCAATGGTCACTGGTCACTGGTCAATGGTCACTGGCCACTGGTCACTGGTCACTGGTCAATGGTCACTTTCGTTGGTCAATGGTCAATGGTCCCTGTCGCTGGTCACTGGTCACTGGTCACTGGTCACTGGTCACTGGTCACTGGTATCTGGTCAATGGTCACTGTCGCTGGTCACTGGTCACTGGTCACTGGTCACTGGTCACTGGTCAATGGTCACTGTCGCTGGTCACTGGTCACTGGTCACTGGTCACTGGTCAATGGTCACTGGTCACTGGTCACTGGTCAATGGTCACTATCGCTGGTCAATGGTCATTGTCGCTGGTCACTAGTCATTGGTCACTTGTCACTGGTCACTGGTCACTGGTCACTGGTCACTGGTCACTGGTCACTGGTCACTGGTCACTGGTCACAGGTCAATGGTCACTGGTCACTGGTCACTGGTCAATGGTCACTGGTCACTTTTCCCTGGGCAGTGGTCCCTTTCGCTGGTCAATGGTCACTGTCGCTGGTAAACGGTCACTGTCGCTGGTCACTGGTCACTGGTCACTGGCCACTGGTCACAGGTCACTGGTCACTGGTCACTGGTCACTGGTCACTGGTCAATGGTCACTGTCGCTGGTCACTGGTCACTGGTCACTGGTCACTGGTCAATGGTAACTTGTCACTGGGCAGTGGTCAATGGTCACTGGTCACTGGTCACTGGTCACTGGTCACTGGTCACAGGTCAATGGTCACTGGTCACTGGACACAGGTCACTGGTCACTGGTCACTGGTCACTGGTCACTGTTCACTGGTCACTGATCACTGGTCAATGGTCACCGTCGCTGGTCACTGTTCACTGGTCACTGATCACTGGTCACTAGTCACTGGTCACTGGTCACTGGTCAATGGTCACTTTCGCTGGTCAATGGTCACTGTCGCTGGTCACTGGTCACTGGTCACTGGTCACTGTCGCTGGTCACTGGTCACTGGTCACTGGTCACTGGTAACTGGTCAATGGTCACTGTCGCTGGTCACTGGTCACTGGTCACTGGTCACTGGTCAATGGTAACTTGTCACTGGGCAGTGGTCAATGGTCACTGGTCACTGGTCACTGGTCACTGGTCACTGGTCACATGTCAATGGTCACTGGTCACTGGACCCAGGTCACTGGTCACTGGTCACTGGTCACTGGTCACTGTTCACTGGTCACTGATCACTGGTCAATGGTCACCGTCGCTGGTCACTGTTCACTGGTCACTGGTCACTGGTCACTGGTCACTGGTCACAGGTCAATGGTCACTGGTCACTGGTCACTGGTCAATGGTCACTGTCGCTGGTCACTGGTCACTGGTCAATGGTCACTGGTCACTGGTCAATGGTCACTGGTCACTGGTCACGGGTCAATGGTCACTATCGCTGGTCAATGGTCATTGTCGCTGGTCACTGGTCATTGGTCACTTGTCACTGGTCACTGGTCACTGGTCACTGGTCACTGGTCACTGGTCACAGGTCAATGGTCACTGGTCACTGGTCACTGGTCAATGGTCCCTGTCGCTGGTCACTGGTCACTGGTCACTGGTCACTGGTCATTGGTCACTGGTATCTGGTCAATGGTCACTGTCGCTGGTCACTGGTCACTGGTCTCTGGTCACTGGTCAATGGTAACTTGTCACTGGGCAGTGGTCAATGGTCACTGGTCACTGGTCACTGGTCACTGGTCTCTGGTCACAGGTCAATGGTCACTGGTCACTGGACACAGGTCACTGGTCACTGGTCACTGGTCAATGGTCACTGGTCACTGGTCAATGGTCACTGGCCACTGGTCACTGGTCACTGGTCAATGGTCACTTTCGTTGGTCAATGGTCAATGGTCCCTGTCGCTGGTCACTGGTCACTGGTCACTGGTCACTGGTCACTGGTCACTGGTCACTGGTATCTGGTCAATGGTCACTGTCGCTGGTCACTGGTCACTGGTCAATGGTCACTGTCGCTGGTCACTGGTCACTGGTCAATGGTCACTGGTCACTGTTCACTGGTCAATGGTCACTATCGCTGGTCAATGGTCATTGTCGCTGGTCACTGGTCATTGGTCACTTGTCACTGGTCACTGGTCACTGGTCACTGGTCACTGGTCACTGGTCACTGGTCACAGGTCAATGGTCACTGGTCACTGGTCACTGGTCACTGTTCACTGGTCACTGATCACTGGTCAATGGTCACCGTCGCTGGTCACTGTTCACTGGTCACTGATCACTGGTCACTAGTCACTGGTCACTGGTCACTGGTCAATGGTCACTTTCGCTGGTCAATGGTCACTGTCGCTGGTCACTGGTCACTGGTCACTGGTCACTGTCGCTGGTCACTGGTCACTGGTCACTGGTCACTGGTAACTGGGCAATGGTCACTGTCGCTGGTCACTGGTCACTGGTCACTGGTCACTGGTCAATGGTAACTTGTCACTGGGCAGTGGTCAATGGTCACTGGTCACTGGTCACTGGTCACTGGTCACTGGTCACATGTCAATGGTCACTGGTCACTGGACACAGGTCACTGGTCACTGGTCACTGTTCACTGGTCACTGATCACTGGTCAATGGTCACTGGTCACTGGTCACTGGTCAATGGTCCCTGTCGCTGGTCACTGGTCACTGGTCACAGGTCAATGGTCACTGGTCACTGGTCACTGGTCAATGGTCACTGTCGCTGGTCACTGGTCACTGGTCTCTGGTCACTGGTCAATGGTAACTTGTCACTGGGCAGTGGTCAATGGTCACAGGTCACTGGTCACTGGTCACTGGTCTCTGGTCACAGGTCAATGGTCACTGGTCACTGGACACAGGTCACTGGTCACTGGTCACTGGTCACTGGTCACTGGTCACTGGTCAATGGTAACTTGTCACTGGGCAGTGGCCACTCGTCGCTGGTCACTTGTCACTGGTCACTGGTCACAGGTCAATGGTCACTGGTCACTTGTCACTGGTCAATGGTCACTATCGCTGGTCAATGGTCACTGTCGCTGGTCACTGGTCATTGGTCACTTGTCACTGGTCACAGGTCACTGGTCAATGGTCACTGTCGCTGGTCACTGGTCACTGGTCACTGGTCACTGGTCACTGGTCACTGGGCACTGGTCACTTTTCCCTGGGCAGTGGTCACTTTCGCTGGTCAATGGTCACTGTCGCTGGTAAACGGTCACTGTCGCTGGTCACTGGTCACTGGTCACTGGCCACTGGTCACAGGTCACTGGTCACTGGTCACTGGTCACAGGTCACTGGTCAATGGTCACTGGCAACTGGTCACTGGTCACTGGTCAATGGTCACTTTCGTTGGTCAATGGTCACTGTCGCTGGTAAATGGTCACTGTCGCTGGTCACTGGTCACTGGTCACTGGTCACTGGACAAAGGTCACTGGTCACTGGCCACTGGTCACTGGTCACTGGTCAATGGTCACTTTCGCTGGTCAATGGTCACTGTCGCTGGTAAACGGTCACTGTCGCTGGTCACTGGTCACTGGTCACTGGTCACTGGTCACTGGTCACTGGTCAATGGTCACTGGTCACTGGTCACTGGTCACTGGTCACTGGTCACTGGTCAATGGTAACTTGTCACTGGGCAGTGGTCAATGGTCACTGGTCACTGGGCACTGGTCACTGGTCACTGGTCACAGGTCAATGGTCACTGGTCACTGGACACAGGTCACTGGTCACTGGTCACTGGTCACTGGTCACTGGTCACTGGTCAATGGTCACTGGCCACTGGTCACTGGTCACTGGTCAATGGTCACTTTCGCTGGTCAATGGTCACTGTCGCTGGTCACTGGTCACTGGTCACTGGTCACTGTCGCTGGTCACTGGTCACTGGTCACTGGTCAGTGGTAACTGGTCAATGGTCACTGTCGCTGGTCACTGGTCACTGGTCACTGGTCACTGGTCAATGGTAACTTGTCACTGGGCAGTGGTCAATGGTCACTGGTCACTGGTCACTGGTCACTGGTCACTGGTCACAGGTCAATGGTCACTGGTCACTGGACACAGGTCACTGGTCACTGGTCACTGGTCACTGGTCACTGTTCACTGGTCACTGATCACTGGTCAATGGTCACCGTCGCTGGTCACTGTTCACTGGTCACTGATCACTGGTCACTAGTCACTGGTCACTGGTCACTGGTCAATGGTCACTTTCGCTGGTCAATGGTCACTGTCGCTGGTCACTGGTCACTGGTCACTGGTCACTGTCGCTGGTCACTGGTCACTGGTCACTGGTCACTTGTAACTGGTCAATGGTCACTGTCGCTGGTCACTGGTCACTGGTCACTGGTCACTGGTCAATGGTAACTTGTCACTGGGCAGTGGTCAATGGTCACTGGTCACTGGTCACTGGTCACTGGTCACTGGTCACAGGTCAATGGTCACTGGTCACTGGACACAGGTCACTGGTCACTGGTCACTGGTCACTGGTCACTGTTCACTGGTCACTGATCACTGGTCAATGGTCACCGTCGCTGGTCACTGTTCACTGGTCACTGGTCACTGGTCACTGGTCACTGGTCACAGGTCAATGGTCACTGGTCACTGGTCACTGGTCAATGGTCACTGTCGCTGGTCACTGGTCACTGGTCACTGGTCACTGGTCAATGGTCACTGGTCACTGGTCACGGGTCAATGGTCACTATCGCTGGTCAATGGTCATTGTCGCTGGTCACTGGTCATTGGTCACTTGTCACTGGTCACTGGTCACTGGTCACTGGTCACTGGTCACTGGTCAATGGTCCCTGTCGCTGGTCACTGGTCACTGGTCACTGGTCACTGGTCATTGGTCACTGGTATCTGGTCAATGGTCACTGTCGCTGGTCACTGGTCACTGGTCTCTGGTCACTGGTCAATGGTAACTTGTCACTGGGCAGTGGTCAATGGTCACTGGTCACTGGTCACTGGTCACTGGTCACTGGTCACAGGTCAATGGTCACAGGTCACTGGACACAGGTCACTGGTCACTGGTCACTGGTCAATGGTCACTGGTCACTGGTCAATGGTCACTGGCCACTGGTCACTGGTCACTGGTCAATGGTCACTTTCGTTGGTCAATGGTCAATGGTCCCTGTCGCTGGTCACTGGTCACTGGTCACTGGTCACTGGTCACTGGTCACTGGTATCTGGTCAATGGTCACTGTCGCTGGTCACTGGTCACTGGTCACTGGTCACTGGTCACTGGTCAATGGTCACTGTCGCTGGTCACTGGTCACTGGTCACTGGTCACTGGTCAATGGTCACTGGTCACTGGTCACTGGTCAATGGTCACTATCGCTGGTCAATGGTCATTGTCGCTGGTCACTAGTCATTGGTCACTTGTCACTGGTCACTGGTCACTGGTCACTGGTCACTGGTCACTGGTCACTGGTCACTGGTCACTGGTCACAGGTCAATGGTCACTGGTCACTGGTCACTGGTCAATGGTCACTGGTCACTTTTCCCTGGGCAGTGGTCCCTTTCGCTGGTCAATGGTCACTGTCGCTGGTAAACGGTCACTGTCGCTGGTCACTGGTCACTGGTCACTGGCCACTGGTCACAGGTCACTGGTCACTGGTCACTGGTCACTGGTCACTGGTCAATGGTCACTGTCGCTGGTCACTGGTCACTGGTCACTGGTCACTGGTCAATGGTAACTTGTCACTGGGCAGTGGTCAATGGTCACTGGTCACTGGTCACTGGTCACTGGTCACTGGTCACAGGTCAATGGTCACTGGTCACTGGACACAGGTCACTGGTCACTGGTCACTGGTCACTGGTCACTGTTCACTGGTCACTGATCACTGGTCAATGGTCACCGTCGCTGGTCACTGTTCACTGGTCACTGATCACTGGTCACTAGTCACTGGTCACTGGTCACTGGTCAATGGTCACTTTCGCTGGTCAATGGTCACTGTCGCTGGTCACTGGTCACTGGTCACTGGTCACTGTCGCTGGTCACTGGTCACTGGTCACTGGTCACTGGTAACTGGTCAATGGTCACTGTCGCTGGTCACTGGTCACTGGTCACTGGTCACTGGTCAATGGTAACTTGTCACTGGGCAGTGGTCAATGGTCACTGGTCACTGGTCACTGGTCACTGGTCACTGGTCACATGTCAATGGTCACTGGTCACTGGACCCAGGTCACTGGTCACTGGTCACTGGTCACTGGTCACTGTTCACTGGTCACTGATCACTGGTCAATGGTCACCGTCGCTGGTCACTGTTCACTGGTCACTGGTCACTGGTCACTGGTCACTGGTCACAGGTCAATGGTCACTGGTCACTGGTCACTGGTCAATGGTCACTGTCGCTGGTCACTGGTCACTGGTCACTGGTCACTGGTCAATGGTCACTGGTCACTGGTCAATGGTCACTGGTCACTGGTCACGGGTCAATGGTCACTATCGCTGGTCAATGGTCATTGTCGCTGGTCACTGGTCATTGGTCACTTGTCACTGGTCACTGGTCACTGGTCACTGGTCACTGGTCACTGGTCACAGGTCAATGGTCACTGGTCACTGGTCACTGGTCAATGGTCCCTGTCGCTGGTCACTGGTCACTGGTCACTGGTCACTGGTCATTGGTCACTGGTATCTGGTCAATGGTCACTGTCGCTGGTCACTGGTCACTGGTCTCTGGTCACTGGTCAATGGTAACTTGTCACTGGGCAGTGGTCAATGGTCACTGGTCACTGGTCACTGGTCACTGGTCTCTGGTCACAGGTCAATGGTCACTGGTCACTGGACACAGGTCACTGGTCACTGGTCACTGGTCAATGGTCACTGGTCACTGGTCAATGGTCACTGGCCACTGGTCACTGGTCACTGGTCAATGGTCACTTTCGTTGGTCAATGGTCAATGGTCCCTGTCGCTGGTCACTGGTCACTGGTCACTGGTCACTGGTCACTGGTCACTGGTCACTGGTATCTGGTCAATGGTCACTGTCGCTGGTCACTGGTCACTGGTCAATGGTCACTGTCGCTGGTCACTGGTCACTGGTCAATGGTCACTGGTCACTGTTCACTGGTCAATGGTCACTATCGCTGGTCAATGGTCATTGTCGCTGGTCACTGGTCATTGGTCACTTGTCACTGGTCACTGGTCACTGGTCACTGGTCACTGGTCACTGGTCACTGGTCACAGGTCAATGGTCACTGGTCACTGGTCACTGGTCACTGTTCACTGGTCACTGATCACTGGTCAATGGTCACCGTCGCTGGTCACTGTTCACTGGTCACTGATCACTGGTCACTAGTCACTGGTCACTGGTCACTGGTCAATGGTCACTTTCGCTGGTCAATGGTCACTGTCGCTGGTCACTGGTCACTGGTCACTGGTCACTGTCGCTGGTCACTGGTCACTGGTCACTGGTCACTGGTAACTGGGCAATGGTCACTGTCGCTGGTCACTGGTCACTGGTCACTGGTCACTGGTCAATGGTAACTTGTCACTGGGCAGTGGTCAATGGTCACTGGTCACTGGTCACTGGTCACTGGTCACTGGTCACATGTCAATGGTCACTGGTCACTGGACACAGGTCACTGGTCACTGGTCACTGTTCACTGGTCACTGATCACTGGTCAATGGTCACTGGTCACTGGTCACTGGTCAATGGTCCCTGTCGCTGGTCACTGGTCACTGGTCACAGGTCAATGGTCACTGGTCACTGGTCACTGGTCAATGGTCACTGTCGCTGGTCACTGGTCACTGGTCTCTGGTCACTGGTCAATGGTAACTTGTCACTGGGCAGTGGTCAATGGTCACAGGTCACTGGTCACTGGTCACTGGTCTCTGGTCACAGGTCAATGGTCACTGGTCACTGGACACAGGTCACTGGTCACTGGTCACTGGTCAATGGTCACTGGTCACTGGTCAATGGTCACTGGCCACTGGTCACTGGTCACTGGTCAATGGTCACTTTCGTTGGTCAATGGTCAATGGTCCCTGTCGCTGGTCACTGGTCACTGGTCACTGGTCACTGGTCACTGGTCACTGGTCACTGGTATCTGGTCAATGGTCACTGTCGCTGGTCACTGGTCACTGGTCACTGGTCACTGGTCAATGGTCACTGTCGCTGGTCACTGGTCACTGGTCAATGGTCACTGGTCACTGGTCACTGGTCAATGGTCATTGTCGCTGGTCACTGGTCATTGGTCACTTGTCACTGGTCACTGGTCACTGGTCACTGGTCACTGGTCACTGGTCACTGGTCACAGGTCAATGGTCTCTGGTCACTGGTCACTGGTCAATGGTCCCTGTCGCTGGTCACTGGTCACTGGTCACAAGTCACTGGTCACTTGTCACTGGTCACTGGTCACTGGTCACTGGTCACTGGTCAATGGTCACTGTCGCTGGTCAATGGTCACTGTCGCTGGTCACTGGTCACTGGTCACTGGTCACTGGTCACTGGTCACTGGTCACTGGTCACAGGTCAATGGTCACTGGTCACTGGTCACTGGTCAATGGTCCCTGTCGCTGGTCACTGGTCACTGGTCACTGGTCACTGGTCATTGGTCACTGGTATCTGGTCAATGGTCACTGTCGCTGGTCACTGGTCACTGGTCTCTGGTCACTGGTCAATGGTAACTTGTCACTGGGCAGTGGTCAATGGTCACTGGTCACTGGTCACTGGTCACTGGTCACAGGTCAATGGTCACTGGTCACTGGTCACAGGTCACTGGTCACTGGTCACTGGTCAATGGTCACTGGTCACTGGTCAATGGTCACTGGCCACTGGTCACTGGTCACTGGTCAATGGTCACTTTCGTTGGTCAATGGTCAATGGTCCCTGTCGCTGGTCACTGGTCACTGGTCACTGGTCACTGGTCACTGGTATCTGGTCAATGGTCACTGTCGCTGGTCACTGGTCACTGGTCACTGGTCACTGGTCACTGGTCACTGGTCACAGGTCAATGGTCACTGGTCACTGGACACAGGTCACTGGTCACTGGTCACTGGTCACTGGTCACTGTTCACTGGTCACTGATCACTGGTCAATGGTCACCGTCGCTGGTCACTGTTCACTGGTCACTGATCACTGGTCACTAGTCACTGGTCACTGGTCACTGGTCAATGGTCACTTTCGCTGGTCAATGGTCACTGTCGCTGGTCACTGGTCACTGGTCACTGGTCACTGTCGCTGGTCACTGGTCACTGGTCACTGGTCACTGGTAACTGGTCAATGGTCACTGTCGCTGGTCACTGGTCACTGGTCACTGGTCACTGGTCAATGGTAACTTGTCACTGGGCAGTGGTCAATGGTCACTGGTCACTGGTCACTGGTCACAGGTCACTGGTCACAGGTCAATGGTCACTGGTCACTGGACACTGGTCACTGGTCACTGGTCACTGGTCACTGGTCACTGGTCACTGGTCAATGGTAACTTGTCACTGGGCAGTGGTCAATGGTCACTGGTCACTGGTCACTGGTCACTGGTCACTGGTCACAGGTCAATGGTCACTGGTCACTGGACACAGGTCACTGGTCACTGGTCACTGGTCACTGGTCACTGGTCACTGGTCAATGGTCACTGGCCACTGGTCACTGGTCACTGGTCATTGGTCACTTTCGCTGGTCAATGGTCACTGTCGCTGGTCACTGGTCACTGGTCACTGGTCACTGTCGCTGGTCACTGGTCACTGGTCACTGGTCACTGGTAACTCGTCAATGGTCACTGTCGCTGGTCACTGGTCACTGGTCACTGGTCACTGGTCAATGGTAACTTGTCACTGGGCAGTGGCCACTCGTCGCTGGTCACTTGTCACTGGTCACTGGTCACAGGTCAATGGTCACTGGTCACTTGTCACTGGTCAATGGTCACTATCGCTGGTCAATGGTCACTGTCGCTGGTCACTGGTCATTGGTCACTTGTCACTGGTCACAGGTCACTGGTCACTGGTCACTTTTCCCTGGGCAGTGGTCACTTTCGCTGGTCAATGGTCACTGTCGCTGGTAAACGGTCACTGTCGCTGGTCACTGGTCACTGGTCACTGGCCACTGGTCACAGGTCACTGGTCACTGGTCATTGGTCACTGGTCACTGGTCAATGGTCACTGGCAACTGGTCACTGGTCACTGGTCAATGGTCACTTTCGTTGGTCAATGGTCACTGTCGCTGGTAAATGGTCACTGTCGCTGGTCACTGGTCACTGGTCACTGGTCACTGGACAAAGGTCACTGGTCACTGGCCACTGGTCACTGGTCACTGGTCAATGGTCACTTTCGCTGGTCAATGGTCACTGTCGCTGGTAAACGGTCACTGTCGCTGGTCACTGGTCACTGGTCACTGGTCACTGGTCACTGGTCACTGGTCAATGGTCACTGGTCACTGGACACTGGTCACTGGTCACTGGTCACTGGTCACTGGTCACTGGTCAATGGTAACTTGTCACTGGGCAGTGGTCAATGGTCACTGGTCACTGGGCACTGGTCACTGGTCACTGGTCACAGGTCAATGGTCACTGGTCACTGGACACAGGTCACTGGTCACTGGTCACTGGTCACTGGTCACTGGTCACTGGTCAATGGTCACTGGCCACTGGTCACTGGTCACTGGTCAATGGTCACTTTCGCTGGTCAATGGTCACTGTCGCTGGTCACTGGTCACTGGTCACTGGTCACTGTCGCTGGTCACTGGTCACTGGTCACTGGTCAGTGGTAACTGGTCAATGGTCACTGTCGCTGGTCACTGGTCACTGGTCACTGGTCACTGGTCAATGGTAACTTGTCACTGGGCAGTGGTCAATGGTCACTGGTCACTGGTCACTGGTCACTGGTCACTGGTCACAGGTCAATGGTCACTGGTCACTGGACACAGGTCACTGGTCACTGGTCACTGGTCACTGGTCACTGTTCACTGGTCACTGATCACTGGTCAATGGTCACCGTCGCTGGTCACTGTTCACTGGTCACTGATCACTGGTCACTAGTCACTGGTCACTGGTCACTGGTCAATGGTCACTTTCGCTGGTCAATGGTCACTGTCGCTGGTCACTGGTCACTGGTCACTGGTCACTGTCGCTGGTCACTGGTCACTGGTCACTGGTCACTTGTAACTGGTCAATGGTCACTGTCGCTGGTCACTGGTCACTGGTCACTGGTCACTGGTCAATGGTAACTTGTCACTGGGCAGTGGTCATTGGTCACTGGTCACTGGTCACTGGTCACTGGTCACTGGTCACAGGTCAATGGTCACTGGTCACTGGACACAGGTCACTGGTCACTGGTCACTGGTCACTGGTCACTGTTCACTGGTCACTGATCACTGGTCAATGGTCACCGTCGCTGGTCACTGTTCACTGGTCACTGGTCACTGGTCACTGGTCACTGGTCACAGGTCAATGGTCACTGGTCACTGGTCACTGGTCAATGGTCACTGTCGCTGGTCACTGGTCACTGGTCACTGGTCACTGGTCAATGGTCACTGGTCACTGGTCACGGGTCAATGGTCACTATCGCTGGTCAATGGTCATTGTCGCTGGTCACTGGTCATTGGTCACTTGTCACTGGTCACTGGTCACTGGTCACTGGTCACTGGTCACTGGTCAATGGTCCCTGTCGCTGGTCACTGGTCACTGGTCACTGGTCACTGGTCATTGGTCACTGGTATCTGGTCAATGGTCACTGTCGCTGGTCACTGGTCACTGGTCTCTGGTCACTGGTCAATGGTAACTTGTCACTGGGCAGTGGTCAATGGTCACTGGTCACTGGTCACTGGTCACTGGTCACAGGTCAATGGTCACTGGTCACTGGACACAGGTCACTGGTCACTGGTCACTGGTCAATGGTCACTGGTCACTGGTCAATGGTCACTGGCCACTGGTCACTGGTCACTGGTCAATGGTCACTTTCGTTGGTCAATGGTCAATGGTCCCTGTCGCTGGTCACTGGTCACTGGTCACTGGTCACTGGTCACTGGTCACTGGTATCTGGTCAATGGTCACTGTCGCTGGTCACTGGTCACTGGTCACTGGTCACTGGTCACTGGTCAATGGTCACTGTCGCTGGTCACTGGTCACTGGTCACTGGTCACTGGTCAATGGTCACTGGTCACTGGTCACTGGTCAATGGTCACTATCGCTGGTCAATGGTCATTGTCGCTGGTCACTAGTCATTGGTCACTTGTCACTGGTCACTGGTCACTGGTCACTGGTCACTGGTCACTGGTCACTGGTCACTGGTCACTGGTCACAGGTCAATGGTCACTGGTCACTGGTCACTGGTCAATGGTCACTGGTCACTTTTCCCTGGGCAGTGGTCACTTTCGCTGGTCAATGGTCACTGTCGCTGGTAAACGGTCACTGTCGCTGGTCACTGGTCACTGGTCACTGGCCACTGGTCACAGGTCACTGGTCACTGGTCACTGGTCACTGGTCACTGGTCAATGGTCACTGGCAACTGGTCACTGGTCACTGGTCAATGGTCACATTCGTTGGTCAATGGTCACTGTCGCTGGTAAACGGTCGCTGGTCACTGGTCACTGGTCACTGGTCACTGGTCACTGGTCACTGGTCACTGGTCAATGGTCACTGGTCACTGGACACTGGTCACTGGTCACTGGTCCCTGGTCACTGGTCACTGGTCAATGGTAACTTGTCACTGGGCAGTGGTCAATGGTCACTTGTCACTGGGCACTGGTCACTGGTCACTGGTCACAGGTCAATGGTCACTGGTCACTGGACACAGGTCACTGGTCACTGGTCACTGGTCACTGGTCACTGGTCACTGGTCAATGGTCACTGGCCACTGGTCACTGGTCACTGGTCAATGGTCACTTTCGCTGGTCAATGGTCACTGTCGCTGGTCACTGGTCACTGGTCACTGGTCACTGTCGCTGGTCACTGGTCACTGGTCACTGGTCACTGGTAACTGGTCAATGGTCACTGTCGCTGGTCACTGGTCACTGGTCACTGGTCACTGGTCAATGGTAACTTGTCACTGGGCAGTGGTCAATGGTCACTGGTCACTGGTTACTGGTCACTGGTCACTGGTCACAGGTCAATGGTCACTGGTCACTGGACACAGGTCACTGGTCACTGGTCACTGGTCACTGGTCACTGTTCACTGGTCACTGATCACTGGTCAATGGTCACCGTCGCTGGTCACTGTTCACTGGTCACTGATCACTGGTCACTAGTCACTGGTCACTGGTCACTGGTCAATGGTCACTTTCGCTGGTCAATGGTCACTGTCGCTGGTCACTGGTCACTGGTCACTGGTCACTGTCGCTGGTCACTGGTCACTGGTCACTGGTCACTGGTAACTGGTCAATGGTCACTGTCGCTGGTCACTGGTCACTGGTCACTGGTCACTGGTCAATGGTAACTTGTCACTGGGCAGTGGTCAATGGTCACTGGTCACTGGTCACTGGTCACTGGTCACTGGTCACATGTCAATGGTCACTGGTCACTGGACCCAGGTCACTGGTCACTGGTCACTGGTCACTGGTCACTGTTCACTGGTCACTGATCACTGGTCAATGGTCACCGTCGCTGGTCACTGTTCACTGGTCACTGGTCACTGGTCACTGGTCACTGGTCACCGGTCAATGGTCACTGGTCACTGGTCACTGGTCAATGGTCACTGTCGCTGGTCACTGGTCACTGGTCACTGGTCACTGGTCAATGGTCACTGGTCACTGGTCAATGGTCACTGGTCACTGGTCACGGGTCAATGGTCACTATCGCTGGTCAATGGTCATTGTCGCTGGTCACTGGTCATTGGTCACTTGTCACTGGTCACTGGTCACTGGTCACTGGTCACTGGTCACTGGTCACTGGTCACTGGTCACAGGTCAATGGTCACTGGTCACTGGTCACTGGTCACTGGTCTCTGGTCACAGGTCAATGGTCACTGGTCACTGGACACAGGTCACTGGTCACTGGTCACTGGTCAATGGTCACTGGTCACTGGTCAATGGTCACTGGCCACTGGTCACTGGTCACTGGTCAATGGTCACTTTCGTTGGTCAATGGTCAATGGTCCCTGTCGCTGGTCACTGGTCACTGGTCACTGGTCACTGGTCACTGGTCACTGGTCACTGGTATCTGGTCAATGGTCACTGTCGCTGGTCACTGGTCACTGGTCAATGGTCACTGTCGCTGGTCACTGGTCACTGGTCAATGGTCACTGGTCACTGTTCACTGGTCAATGGTCACTATCGCTGGTCAATGGTCATTGTCGCTGGTCACTGGTCATTGGTCACTTGTCACTGGTCACTGGTCACTGGTCACTGGTCACTGGTCACTGGTCACTGGTCACAGGTCAATGGTCACTGGTCACTGGTCACTGGTCAATGGTCCCTGTCGCTGGTCACTGGTCACTGGTCACAAGTCACTGGTCACTTGTCACTGGTCACTGGTCACTGGTCACTGGTCACTGGTCAATGGTCACTGTCGCTGGTCAATGGTCACTGTCGCTGGTCACTGGTCACTGGTCACTGGTCACTGGTCACTGGTCACTGGTCACAGGTCAATGGTCACTGGTCACTGGTCACTGGTCAATGGTCCCTGTCGCTGGTCACTGGTCACTGGTCACTGGTCACTGGTCATTGGTCACTGGTATCTGGTCAATGGTCACTGTCGCTGGTCACTGGTCACTGGTCTCTGGTCACTGGTCAATGGTAACTTGTCACTGGGCAGTGGTCAATGGTCACTGGTCACTGGTCACTGGTCACTGGTCACTGGTCACAGGTCAATGGTCACTGGTCACTGGTCACAGGTCACTGGTCACTGGTCACTGGTCAATGGTCACTGGTCACTGGTCAATGGTCACTGGCCACTGGTCACTGGTCACTGGTCAATGGTCACTTTCGTTGGTCAATGGTCAATGGTCCCTGTCGCTGGTCACTGGTCACTGGTCACTGGTCACTGGTCACTGGTATCTGGTCAATGGTCACTGTCGCTGGTCACTGGTCACTGGTCACTGGTCACTGGTCACTGGTCACTGGTCACAGGTCAATGGTCACTGGTCACTGGACACAGGTCACTGGTCACTGGTCACTGGTCACTGGTCACTGTTCACTGGTCACTGATCACTGGCCAATGGTCACCGTCGCTGGTCACTGTTCACTGGTCACTGATCACTGGTCACTAGTCACTGGTCACTGGTCACTGGTCAATGGTCACTTTCGCTGGTCAATGGTCACTGTCGCTGGTCACTGGTCACTGGTCACTGGTCACTGTCGCTGGTCACTGGTCACTGGTCACTGGTCACTGGTCACTGGTAACTGGTCAATGGTCATTGTCGCTGGTCACTGGTCACTGGTCACTGGTCACTGGTCAATGGTAACTTGTCACTGGGCAGTGGTCAATGGTCACTGGTCACTTGTCACTGGTCACAGGTCACTGGTCACAGGTCAATGGTCACTGGTCACTGGACACAGGTCACTGGTCACTGGTCACTGGTCACTGGTCACTGTTCACTGGTCACTGATCACTGGTCAATGGTCACCGTCGCTGGTCACTGTTCACTGGTCACTGGTCACTGGTCACTGGTCACGGGTCACAGGTCAATGGTCACTGGTCACTGGTCACTGGTCAATGGTCACTGTCGCTGGTCACTGGTCACTGGTCAATGGTCACTGGTCACTGGTCACGGGTCAATGGTCACTATCGCTGGTCAATGGTCATTGTCGCTGGTCACTGGTCATTGGTCACTTGTCACTGGTCACTGGTCACTGGTCACTGGTCACTGGTCACTGGTCACAGGTCAATGGTCACTGGTCACTGGTCACTGGTCAATGGTCCCTGTCGCTGGTCACTGGTCACTGGTCACTGGTCACTGGTCATTGGTCACTGGTATCTGGTCAATGGTCACTGTCGCTGGTCACTGGTCACTGGTCTCTGGTCACTGGTCAATGGTAACTTGTCACTGGGCAGTGGTCAATGGTCACTGGTCACTGGTCACTGGTCACTGGTCACTGGTCACAGGTCAATGGTCACTGGTCACTGGACACAGGTCACTGGTCACTGGTCACTGGTCAATGGTCACTGGTCACTGGTCATTGGTCATTGGCCACTGGTCACTGGTCACTGGTCAATGGTCACTTTCGTTGGTCAATGGTCAATGGTCCCTGTCGCTGGTCACTGGTCACTGGTCACTGGTCACTGGTCACTGGTCACTGGTCACTGGTATCTGGTCAATGGTCACTGTCGCTGGTCACTGGTCACTGGTCACTGGTCACTGGTCAATGGTCACTGTCGCTGGTCACTGGTCACTGGTCACTGGTCACTGGTCAATGGTGACTGGTCACTGGTCACTGGTCAATGGTCACTATCGCTGGTCAATGGTCATTGTCGCTGGTCACTGGTCATTGGTCACTTGTCACTGGTCACTAATCACTGGTCACTGGTCACTGGTCACTGGTCACTGGTCACTGGTCACTGGTCACAGGTCAATGGTCACTGGTCACTGGTCACTGGTCAATGGTCCCTGTCGCTGGTCACTGGTCACTGGTCACAAGTCACTGGTCACTTGTCACTGGTCACTGGTCACTGGTCACTGGTCACTGGTCAATGGTCACTGTCGCTGGTCAATGGTCACTGTCGCTGGTCACTGGTCACTGGTCACTGGTCACTGGTCACAAAGCACTGGTCACAAAGCACTGGTCACTTGTCACTGGTCAGTGGCCACTGGTCGCTGGTCACTTGTCACTGGTCACTGGTCACTGGTCACTAGTCACAATTCACTGGTCACTGGTCACTTGTCACTGGTCACTGGTCACTGGTCACTGGTCACTGGTCACTGGTCAATGGTCACTGTCGCTGGTCACTGGTCACTGGTCACTGATCACTGGTCACTGGTCACTGGTCACTGGTCACTGGTCACTGGTCAATGGTCACTATCGCTGGTCAATGGTCACTGTCGCTGGTCACTGGTCACTGGTCACTTGTCACTGGTCACTGCTCACTGGTCACTGGACACTGGTCACTGGTCAATGGTCCCTGTCGCTGGAAAATGGTCACTGTCGCTGGTCACTGGTCACTGGTCACAGTCGCTGGTCACTGGTCACTGGTCTCTAGTCACTGGTCACTGGTCACTGGTCGCTGGTCACTGGTCACTTGTCACTGGTCAGTGGCCACTGGTCGCTGGTCACTTGTCACAGGTCACTGGTCACTGGTCACTGGTCACAAGTCACTGGTCACTGGTCACTGGTCACTGGTCACTGGTCACTGGTCACTGGTCACTGGTCACTGTCGCTGATCACTGGTCACTGGACACTGGTCACTGGTCACTGGTCACAAGTCACTGGTCACTTGTCACTGGTCAGTGGCCACTCGTCGCTGGTCACTTGTCACTGGTCACTGGTCACAGGTCAATGGTCACTGGTCACTGGACACTGGTCACTGGTCACTGGTCACGTGTCACTGGTCAATGGTCACTATCGCTGGTCAATGGTCACTGTCGCTGGTCACTGGTCATTGGTCACTTGTCACTGGTCACTGGTCACTGGTCAATGGTCACTGTCGCTGGTCACTGATCACTGGTCACTGGTCACTGGTCACTGGTCACTGGTCACTGGTCACTGGTCACTTTTCCCTGGGCAGTGGTCACTGGTCACTGGTCAATGGTCACTATCGCTGGTCAATGGTCACTGTCGCTGGTCACTGGTCACTGGTCACTGGTCAATGGTCACTGTCGCTGGTCACTGGTCACTGGTCACTGGTCACTGGTCACTGGTCACTGGTCAATTGTCACTGTCGCTGGTCACTGGTCACTGGTCACTGGTCACTGGTCACTGGTCACTGGTCATTGGTCACTGGTCACTGGTCACTGGTCAATGGTCACTGTCGCTGGTCACTGGTCACTGGTCACTGATCACTGGTCACTGGTCACTGGTCACTGGTCACTGGTCACTGGTCAATGGTCACTATCGCTGGTCAATGGTCACTGTCGCTGGTCACTGGTCATTGGTCACTTGTCACTGGTCACTGGTCACTGGTCAATGGTCACTGTCGCTGGTCACTGGTCACTGGTCACTGATCACTGGTCACTGGTCACTGGTCACTGGTCGCTGGTGACTGGTCACTGGTCACTGATCACTGGTCACTGGTAACCGGTCACTGGTCACTGGTCACTGGTCAATGGTCACTATCGCTGGTCAATGGTCACTGTCGCTGGTCACTGGTCATTGGTCACTTGTCACTGGTCACTGGTCACTGGTCACTGGTCAATGGTCACTGGCCACTGGTCACTGGTCACTGTCGCTGGTCACTGGTCACTGGTCACTGATCACTGGTCACTGGTCACTGGTCACTGGTCACTGGTCAATGGTCACTATCGCTGGTCAATGGTCACTGTCGCTGGTTACTGGTCACTGGTCACTTGTCACTGGTCACTGGTCACTGGTCACTGGTCAATGGTCACTGTCGCTGGTCACTGGTCACTGGTCACTGGTCAATGGTCACTGGTCACTGGTCACTGGTCAATGGTCACTATCGCTGGTCAATGGTCACTGTCGCCGGTCACTGGTCACTGGTCACTTGTCACTGGTCACTGGTCACTGGTCAATGGTCACTGTCGCTGGTCACTGGTCACTGGTCACTGGTCACTGGTCAATGGTCACTGGTCACTGGTCACTGGTCAATGGTCACTATCGCTGGTCAATGGTCATTGTCGCTGGTCACTGGTCATTGGTCACTTGTCACTGGTCACTGGTCACTGGTCACTGGTCACTGGTCACTGGTCACAGGTCAATGGTCACTGGTCACTGGTCACTGGTCAATGGTCCCTGTCGCTGGTCACTGGTCACTGGTCACTGGTCACTGGTCACTGGTCACTGGTATCTGGCCAATGGTCACTGTCGCTGGTCACTGGTCACTGGTCACTGGTCAATGGTCAATGGTAACTTGTCACTGGGCAGTGGTCAATGGTCACTGGTCACTGGTCGCTGGTCACTGGTCACTGGTCACTGGCCACTGGTCACAGGTCACTGGTCACTGGTCACTGGTCACTGGTCACTGGTCACTGGTCAATGGTCACTGGCAACTGGTCACGGGTCACTGGTCAATGGTCACTTTCGTTGGTCAATGGTCACTGTCGCTGGTAAATGGTCACTGTCGCTGGTCACTGGTCACTGGTCACTGGTCACTGGACACAGGTCACTGGTCACTGGCCACTGGTCACTGGTCACTGGTCAATGGTCACTTTCGCGGTTCAATGGTCACTGTCGCTGGTAAACGGTCACTGTCGCTGGTCACTGGTCACTGGTCACTGGTCACTGGTCAATGGTAACTTGTCACTGGGCAGTGGTCAATGGTCACTGGTCACTGGGCACTGGTCACTGGTCACTGGTCACAGGTCAATGGTCACTGGTCAATGGTCACTGTCGCTGGTCACTGGTCATTGGTCACTTGTCACTGGTCACTGGTCACTGGTCAATGGTCACTGTCGCTGGTCACTGGTCACTGGTCACTGATCACTGGTCACTGGTCACTGGTCACTGGTCGCTGGTGACTGGTCACTGGTCACTGATCACTGGTCACTGGTAACCGGTCACTGGTCACTGGTCACTGGTCAATGGTCACTATCGCTGGTCAATGGTCACTGTCGCTGGTCACTGGTCATTGGTCACTTGTCACTGGTCACTGGTCACTGGTCACTGGTCAATGGTCACTGGCCACTGGTCACTGGTCACTGTCGCTGGTCACTGGTCACTGGTCACTGATCACTGGTCACTGGTCACTGGTCACTGGTCACTGGTCAATGGTCACTATCGCTGGTCAATGGTCACTGTCGCTGGTTACTGGTCACTGGTCACTTGTCACTGGTCACTGGTCACTGGTCACTGGTCAATGGTCACTGTCGCTGGTCACTGGTCACTGGTCACTGGTCAATGGTCACTATCGCTGGTCAATGGTCACTGTCGCCGGTCACTGGTCACTGGTCACTTGTCACTGGTCACTGGTCACTGGTCAATGGTCACTGTCGCTGGTCACTGGTCACTGGTCACTGGTCACTGGTCAATGGTCACTGGTCACTGGTCACTGGTCAATGGTCACTATCGCTGGTCAATGGTCATTGTCGCTGGTCACTGGTCATTGGTCACTTGTCACTGGTCACTGGTCACTGGTCACTGGTCACTGGTCACTGGTCACAGGTCAATGGTCACTGGTCACTGGTCACTGGTCAATGGTCCCTGTCGCTGGTCACTGGTCACTGGTCACTGGTCACTGGTCACTGGTCACTGGTCACTGGTATCTGGTCAATGGTCACTGTCGCTGGTCACTGGTCACTGGTCACTGGTCAATGGTCAATGGTAACTTGTCACTGGGCAGTGGTCAATGGTCACTGGTCACTGGTCACTGGTCACTGGTCACAGGTCACTGGTCACTGGTCACTGGTCACTGGTCACTGGTCAATGGTCACTTTCGCTGGTCAATGGTCACTGGTCACTGGTCACTGGACACAGGTCACTGGTCACTGGTCACTGGTCACTGGTCACTGGTCAATGGTCACTTTCGCTGGTCAATGGTCACTGTCGCTGGTAAACGGTCACTGTCGCTGGTCACTGGTCACTGGTCACTGGCCACTGGTCACAGGTCACTGGTCACTGGTCACTGGTCACTGGTCACTGGTCACTGGTCACTGGTCACTGGTCAATGGTCACTTTCGCTGGTCAATGGTCACTGTCGCTGGTCACTGGTCACTGGTCACTGGTCACTGTCGCTGGTCACTGGTCACTGGTCACTGGTCACTGGTAACAGGTCAATGGTCACTGTCGCTGGTCACTGGTCACTGGTCAATGGTAACTTGTCACTGGGCAGTGGTCAATGGTCACTGGTCACTGGTCACTGGTCACTGGTCACTGGTCACAGGTCAATGGTCACTGGTCACTGGACACAGGTCACTGGTCACTGGTCACTGGTCACTGGTCACTGTTCACTGGTCACTAGTCACTGGTCACTGGTCACAGGTCAATGGTCACTTTCGCTGGTCAATGGTCACTGTCGCTGGTCACTGGTCACTGGTCACTGTCGCTGGTCACTGGTCACTGGTCACTGGTCACTGGTAACTGGTCAATGGTCACTGTCGCTGGTCACTGGTCACTGGTCACTGGTCACTGGTCAATGGTAACTTGTCACTGGGCAGTGGTCAATGGTCGCTGGGCAGTGGTCAATGGTCGCTGGTCACTGGTCACTGGTCACTGGTCACTGGTCACAGGTCAATGGTCACTGGTCACTGGACACAGGTCACTGGTCACTGGTCACTGGTCACTGGTCACTGTTCACTGGTCACTGATCACTGGTCAATGGTCACCGTCGCTGGTCACTGTTCACTGGTCACTGGTCACTGGTCACTGGTCACTGGTCACAGGTCAATGGTCACTGGTCCCTGGTCACTGGTCAATGGTCACTGTCGCTGGTCACTGGTCACTGGTCACTGGTCAATGGTCACTGTCGCTGGTCACTGGTCACTGGTCACTGGTCACTGGTCACTGGTCAATGGTAACTTGTCACTGGGCAGTGGTTAATGGTCACTGGTCACTGGTCACTGGTCACAGGTCACTGGTCACAGGTCAATGGTCACTGGTCACTGGACACTGGTCACTGGTCACTGGTCACTGGTCACTGGTCACTGGTCAATGGTAACTTGTCACTGGGCAGTGGTCAATGGTCACTGGTCACTGGTCACTGGTCACTGGTCACTGGTCACAGGTCAATGGTCACTGGTCACTGGACACAGGTCACTGGTCACTGGTCACTGGTCACTGGTCACTGGTCACTGGTCAATGGTCACTGGCCACTGGTCACTGGTCGCTGGTCATTGGTCACTTTCGCTGGTCAATGGTCACTGTCGCTGGTCACTGGTCACTGGTCACTGGTCACTGGTCACTGGTCACTGGTAACTGGTCAATGGTCACTGTCGCTGGTCACTGGTCACTGGTCACTGGTCACTGGTCAATGGTAACTTGTCACTGGGCAGTGGCCACTCGTCGCTGGTCACTTGTCACTGGTCACTGGTCACAGGTCAATGGTCACTGGTCACTTGTCACTGGTCAATGGTCACTATCGCTGGTCAATGGTCACTGTCGCTGGTCACTGGTCATTGGTCACTTGTCACTGGTCACAGGTCACTGGTCAATGGTCACTGTCGCTGGTCACTGGTCACTGGTCAATGGTCACTGGTCACTGGTCACTGGTCACTGGTCACTGGTCACTGGTCAATGGTAACTTGTCACTGGGCAGTGGTCAATGGTCACTGGTCACTGGGCACTGGTCACTGGTCACTGGTCACAGGTCAATGGTCACTGGTCACTGGACACAGGTCACTGGTCACTGGTCACTGGTCACTGGTCACTGGTCACTGGTCAATGGTCACTGGCCACTGGTCACTGGTCACTGGTCAATGGTCACTTTCGCTGGTCAATGGTCACTGTCGCTGGTCACTGGTCACTGGTCACTGGTCAGTGGTAACTGGTCAATGGTCACTGTCGCTGGTCACTGGTCACTGGTCACTGGTCACTGGTCAATGGTAACTTGTCACTGGGCAGTGGTCAATGGTCACTGGTCACTGGTCACTGGTCACTGGTCACTGGTCACAGGTCAATGGTCACTGGTCACTGGACACAGGTCACTGGTCACTGGTCACTGGTCACTGGTCACTGTTCACTGGTCACTGATCACTGGTCAATGGTCACCGTCGCTGGTCACTGTTCACTGGTCACTGATCACTGGTCACTAGTCACTGGTCACTGGTCACTGGTCAATGGTCACTTTCGCTGGTCAATGGTCACTGTCGCTGGTCACTGGTCACTGGTCACTGGTCACTGTCGCTGGTCACTGGTCACTGGTCACTGGTCACTTGTAACTGGTCAATGGTCACTGTCGCTGGTCACTGGTCACTGGTCACTGGTCACTGGTCAATGGTAACTTGTCACTGGGCAGTGGTCAATGGTCACTGGTCACTGGTCACTGGTCACTGGTCACTGGTCACAGGTCAATGGTCACTGGTCACTGGACACAGGTCACTGGTCACTGGTCACTGGTCACTGGTCACTGTTCACTGGTCACTGATCACTGGTCAATGGTCACCGTCGCTGGTCACTGTTCACTGGTCACTGGTCACTGGTCACTGGTCACTGGTCACAGGTCAATGGTCACTGGTCACTGGTCACTGGTCAATGGTCACTGTCGCTGGTCACTGGTCACTGGTCACTGGTCACTGGTCAATGGTCACTGGTCACTGGTCACGGGTCAATGGTCACTATCGCTGGTCAATGGTCATTGTCGCTGGTCACTGGTCATTGGTCACTTGTCACTGGTCACTGGTCACTGGTCACTGGTCACTGGTCACTGGTCAATGGTCCCTGTCGCTGGTCACTGGTCACTGGTCACTGGTCACTGGTCATTGGTCACTGGTATCTGGTCAATGGTCACTGTCGCTGGTCACTGGTCACTGGTCTCTGGTCACTGGTCAATGGTAACTTGTCACTGGGCAGTGGTCAATGGTCACTGGTCACTGGTCACTGGTCACTGGTCACTGGTCACAGGTCAATGGTCACTGGTCACTGGACACAGGTCACTGGTCACTGGTCACTGGTCAATGGTCACTGGTCACTGGTCAATGGTCACTGGCCACTGGTCACTGGTCACTGGTCAATGGTCACTTTCGTTGGTCAATGGTCAATGGTCCCTGTCGCTGGTCACTGGTCACTGGTCACTGGTCACTGGTCACTGGTCACTGGTATCTGGTCAATGGTCACTGTCGCTGGTCACTGGTCACTGGTCACTGGTCACTGGTCACTGGTCAATGGTCACTGTCGCTGGTCACTGGTCACTGGTCACTGGTCACTGGTCAATGGTCACTGGTCACTGGTCACTGGTCAATGGTCACTATCGCTGGTCAATGGTCATTGTCGCTGGTCACTAGTCATTGGTCACTTGTCACTGGTCACTGGTCACTGGTCACTGGTCACTGGTCACTGGTCACTGGTCACTGGTCACTGGTCACAGGTCAATGGTCACTGGTCACTGGTCACTGGTCAATGGTCACTGGTCACTTTTCCCTGGGCAGTGGTCCCTTTCGCTGGTCAATGGTCACTGTCGCTGGTAAACGGTCACTGTCGCTGGTCACTGGTCACTGGTCACTGGCCACTGGTCACAGGTCACTGGTCACTGGTCACTGGTCACTGGTCACTGGTCAATGGTCACTGTCGCTGGTCACTGGTCACTGGTCACTGGTCACTGGTCAATGGTAACTTGTCACTGGGCAGTGGTCAATGGTCACTGGTCACTGGTCACTGGTCACTGGTCACTGGTCACAGGTCAATGGTCACTGGTCACTGGACACAGGTCACTGGTCACTGGTCACTGGTCACTGGTCACTGTTCACTGGTCACTGATCACTGGTCAATGGTCACCGTCGCTGGTCACTGTTCACTGGTCACTGATCACTGGTCACTAGTCACTGGTCACTGGTCACTGGTCAATGGTCACTTTCGCTGGTCAATGGTCACTGTCGCTGGTCACTGGTCACTGGTCACTGGTCACTGTCGCTGGTCACTGGTCACTGGTCACTGGTCACTGGTAACTGGTCAATGGTCACTGTCGCTGGTCACTGGTCACTGGTCACTGGTCACTGGTCAATGGTAACTTGTCACTGGGCAGTGGTCAATGGTCACTGGTCACTGGTCACTGGTCACTGGTCACTGGTCACATGTCAATGGTCACTGGTCACTGGACCCAGGTCACTGGTCACTGGTCACTGGTCACTGGTCACTGTTCACTGGTCACTGATCACTGGTCAATGGTCACCGTCGCTGGTCACTGTTCACTGGTCACTGGTCACTGGTCACTGGTCACTGGTCACAGGTCATTGGTCACTGGTCACTGGTCACTGGTCAATGGTCACTGTCGCTGGTCACTGGTCACTGGTCACTGGTCACTGGTCAATGGTCACTTGTCACTGGTCAATGGTCACTGGTCACTGGTCACGGGTCAATGGTCACTATCGCTGGTCAATGGTCATTGTCGCTGGTCACTGGTCATTGGTCACTTGTCACTGGTCACTGGTCACTGGTCACTGGTCACTGGTCACTGGTCACAGGTCAATGGTCACTGGTCACTGGTCACTGGTCAATGGTCCCTGTCGCTGGTCACTGGTCACTGGTCACTGGTCACTGGTCACTGGTCACTGGTCACTGGTATCTGGTCAATGGTCACTGTCGCTGGTCACTGGTCACTGGTCACTGGTCAATGGTCAATGGTAACTTGTCACTGGGCAGTGGTCAATGGTCACTGGTCACTGGTCACTGGTCACTGGTCACAGGTCACTGGTCACTGGTCACTGGTCACTGGTCACTGGTCAATGGTCACTTTCGCTGGTCAATGGTCACTGGTCACTGGTCACTGGACACAGGTCACTGGTCACTGGTCACTGGTCACTGGTCACTGGTCAATGGTCACTTTCGCTGGTCAATGGTCACTGTCGCTGGTAAACGGTCACTGTCGCTGGTCACTGGTCACTGGTCACTGGCCACTGGTCACAGGTCACTGGTCACTGGTCACTGGTCACTGGTCACTGGTCACTGGTCACTGGTCACTGGTCAATGGTCACTTTCGCTGGTCAATGGTCACTGTCGCTGGTCACTGGTCACTGGTCACTGGTCACTGTCGCTGGTCACTGGTCACTGGTCACTGGTCACTGGTAACAGGTCAATGGTCACTGTCGCTGGTCACTGGTCACTGGTCAATGGTAACTTGTCACTGGGCAGTGGTCAATGGTCACTGGTCACTGGTCACTGGTCACTGGTCACTGGTCACAGGTCAATGGTCACTGGTCACTGGACACAGGTCACTGGTCACTGGTCACTGGTCACTGGTCACTGTTCACTGGTCACTAGTCACTGGTCACTGGTCACAGGTCAATGGTCACTTTCGCTGGTCAATGGTCACTGTCGCTGGTCACTGGTCACTGGTCACTGTCGCTGGTCACTGGTCACTGGTCACTGGTCACTGGTAACTGGTCAATGGTCACTGTCGCTGGTCACTGGTCACTGGTCACTGGTCACTGGTCAATGGTAACTTGTCACTGGGCAGTGGTCAATGGTCGCTGGGCAGTGGTCAATGGTCGCTGGTCACTGGTCACTGGTCACTGGTCACTGGTCACAGGTCAATGGTCACTGGTCACTGGACACAGGTCACTGGTCACTGGTCACTGGTCACTGGTCACTGTTCACTGGTCACTGATCACTGGTCAATGGTCACCGTCGCTGGTCACTGTTCACTGGTCACTGGTCACTGGTCACTGGTCACTGGTCACAGGTCAATGGTCACTGGTCCCTGGTCACTGGTCAATGGTCACTGTCGCTGGTCACTGGTCACTGGTCACTGGTCAATGGTCACTGTCGCTGGTCACTGGTCACTGGTCACTGGTCACTGGTCACTGGTCAATGGTAACTTGTCACTGGGCAGTGGTTAATGGTCACTGGTCACTGGTCACTGGTCACAGGTCACTGGTCACAGGTCAATGGTCACTGGTCACTGGACACTGGTCACTGGTCACTGGTCACTGGTCACTGGTCACTGGTCAATGGTAACTTGTCACTGGGCAGTGGTCAATGGTCACTGGTCACTGGTCACTGGTCACTGGTCACTGGTCACAGGTCAATGGTCACTGGTCACTGGACACAGGTCACTGGTCACTGGTCACTGGTCACTGGTCACTGGTCACTGGTCAATGGTCACTGGCCACTGGTCACTGGTCGCTGGTCATTGGTCACTTTCGCTGGTCAATGGTCACTGTCGCTGGTCACTGGTCACTGGTCACTGGTCACTGGTCACTGGTCACTGGTAACTGGTCAATGGTCACTGTCGCTGGTCACTGGTCACTGGTCACTGGTCACTGGTCAATGGTAACTTGTCACTGGGCAGTGGCCACTCGTCGCTGGTCACTTGTCACTGGTCACTGGTCACAGGTCAATGGTCACTGGTCACTTGTCACTGGTCAATGGTCACTATCGCTGGTCAATGGTCACTGTCGCTGGTCACTGGTCATTGGTCACTTGTCACTGGTCACAGGTCACTGGTCAATGGTCACTGTCGCTGGTCACTGGTCACTGGTCAATGGTCACTGGTCACTGGTCACTGGTCACTGGTCACTGGTCACTGGTCAATGGTAACTTGTCACTGGGCAGTGGTCAATGGTCACTGGTCACTGGGCACTGGTCACTGGTCACTGGTCACAGGTCAATGGTCACTGGTCACTGGACACAGGTCACTGGTCACTGGTCACTGGTCACTGGTCACTGGTCACTGGTCAATGGTCACTGGCCACTGGTCACTGGTCACTGGTCAATGGTCACTTTCGCTGGTCAATGGTCACTGTCGCTGGTCACTGGTCACTGGTCACTGGTCAGTGGTAACTGGTCAATGGTCACTGTCGCTGGTCACTGGTCACTGGTCACTGGTCACTGGTCAATGGTAACTTGTCACTGGGCAGTGGTCAATGGTCACTGGTCACTGGTCACTGGTCACTGGTCACTGGTCACAGGTCAATGGTCACTGGTCACTGGACACAGGTCACTGGTCACTGGTCACTGGTCACTGGTCACTGTTCACTGGTCACTGATCACTGGTCAATGGTCACCGTCGCTGGTCACTGTTCACTGGTCACTGATCACTGGTCACTAGTCACTGGTCACTGGTCACTGGTCAATGGTCACTTTCGCTGGTCAATGGTCACTGTCGCTGGTCACTGGTCACTGGTCACTGGTCACTGTCGCTGGTCACTGGTCACTGGTCACTGGTCACTTGTAACTGGTCAATGGTCACTGTCGCTGGTCACTGGTCACTGGTCACTGGTCACTGGTCAATGGTAACTTGTCACTGGGCAGTGGTCAATGGTCACTGGTCACTGGTCACTGGTCACTGGTCACTGGTCACAGGTCAATGGTCACTGGTCACTGGACACAGGTCACTGGTCACTGGTCACTGGTCACTGGTCACTGTTCACTGGTCACTGATCACTGGTCAATGGTCACCGTCGCTGGTCACTGTTCACTGGTCACTGGTCACTGGTCACTGGTCACTGGTCACAGGTCAATGGTCACTGGTCACTGGTCACTGGTCAATGGTCACTGTCGCTGGTCACTGGTCACTGGTCACTGGTCACTGGTCAATGGTCACTGGTCACTGGTCACGGGTCAATGGTCACTATCGCTGGTCAATGGTCATTGTCGCTGGTCACTGGTCATTGGTCACTTGTCACTGGTCACTGGTCACTGGTCACTGGTCACTGGTCACTGGTCAATGGTCCCTGTCGCTGGTCACTGGTCACTGGTCACTGGTCACTGGTCATTGGTCACTGGTATCTGGTCAATGGTCACTGTCGCTGGTCACTGGTCACTGGTCTCTGGTCACTGGTCAATGGTAACTTGTCACTGGGCAGTGGTCAATGGTCACTGGTCACTGGTCACTGGTCACTGGTCACTGGTCACAGGTCAATGGTCACTGGTCACTGGACACAGGTCACTGGTCACTGGTCACTGGTCAATGGTCACTGGTCACTGGTCAATGGTCACTGGCCACTGGTCACTGGTCACTGGTCAATGGTCACTTTCGTTGGTCAATGGTCAATGGTCCCTGTCGCTGGTCACTGGTCACTGGTCACTGGTCACTGGTCACTGGTCACTGGTATCTGGTCAATGGTCACTGTCGCTGGTCACTGGTCACTGGTCACTGGTCACTGGTCACTGGTCAATGGTCACTGTCGCTGGTCACTGGTCACTGGTCACTGGTCACTGGTCAATGGTCACTGGTCACTGGTCACTGGTCAATGGTCACTATCGCTGGTCAATGGTCATTGTCGCTGGTCACTAGTCATTGGTCACTTGTCACTGGTCACTGGTCACTGGTCACTGGTCACTGGTCACTGGTCACTGGTCACTGGTCACTGGTCACAGGTCAATGGTCACTGGTCACTGGTCACTGGTCAATGGTCACTGGTCACTTTTCCCTGGGCAGTGGTCCCTTTCGCTGGTCAATGGTCACTGTCGCTGGTAAACGGTCACTGTCGCTGGTCACTGGTCACTGGTCACTGGCCACTGGTCACAGGTCACTGGTCACTGGTCACTGGTCACTGGTCACTGGTCAATGGTCACTGTCGCTGGTCACTGGTCACTGGTCACTGGTCACTGGTCAATGGTAACTTGTCACTGGGCAGTGGTCAATGGTCACTGGTCACTGGTCACTGGTCACTGGTCACTGGTCACAGGTCAATGGTCACTGGTCACTGGACACAGGTCACTGGTCACTGGTCACTGGTCACTGGTCACTGTTCACTGGTCACTGATCACTGGTCAATGGTCACCGTCGCTGGTCACTGTTCACTGGTCACTGATCACTGGTCACTAGTCACTGGTCACTGGTCACTGGTCAATGGTCACTTTCGCTGGTCAATGGTCACTGTCGCTGGTCACTGGTCACTGGTCACTGGTCACTGTCGCTGGTCACTGGTCACTGGTCACTGGTCACTGGTAACTGGTCAATGGTCACTGTCGCTGGTCACTGGTCACTGGTCACTGGTCACTGGTCAATGGTAACTTGTCACTGGGCAGTGGTCAATGGTCACTGGTCACTGGTCACTGGTCACTGGTCACTGGTCACATGTCAATGGTCACTGGTCACTGGACCCAGGTCACTGGTCACTGGTCACTGGTCACTGGTCACTGTTCACTGGTCACTGATCACTGGTCAATGGTCACCGTCGCTGGTCACTGTTCACTGGTCACTGGTCACTGGTCACTGGTCACTGGTCACAGGTCATTGGTCACTGGTCACTGGTCACTGGTCAATGGTCACTGTCGCTGGTCACTGGTCACTGGTCACTGGTCACTGGTCAATGGTCACTTGTCACTGGTCAATGGTCACTGGTCACTGGTCACGGGTCAATGGTCACTATCGCTGGTCAATGGTCATTGTCGCTGGTCACTGGTCATTGGTCACTTGTCACTGGTCACTGGTCACTGGTCACTGGTCACTGGTCACTGGTCACAGGTCAATGGTCACTGGTCACTGGTCACTGGTCAATGGTCCCTGTCGCTGGTCACTGGTCACTGGTCACTGGTCACTGGTCATTGGTCACTGGTATCTGGTCAATGGTCACTGTCGCTGGTCACTGGTCACTGGTCTCTGGTCACTGGTCAATGGTAACTTGTCACTGGGCAGTGGTCAATGGTCACTGGTCACTGGTCACTGGTCACTGGTCTCTGGTCACAGGTCAATGGTCACTGGTCACTGGACACAGGTCACTGGTCACTGGTCACTGGTCAATGGTCACTGGTCACTGGTCAATGGTCACTGGCCACTGGTCACTGGTCACTGGTCAATGGTCACTTTCGTTGGTCAATGGTCAATGGTCCCTGTCGCTGGTCACTGGTCACTGGTCACTGGTCACTGGTCACTGGTATCTGGTCAATGGTCACTGTCGCTGGTCACTGGTCACTGGTCAATGGTCACTGTCGCTGGTCACTGGTCACTGGTCAATGGTCACTGGTCACTGTTCACTGGTCAATGGTCACTATCGCTGGTCAATGGTCATTGTCGCTGGTCACTGGTCATTGGTCACTTGTCACTGGTCACTGGTCACTGGTCACTGGTCACTGGTCACTGGTCACTGGTCACAGGTCAATGGTCACTGGTCACTGGTCACTGGTCACTGTTCACTGGTCACTGATCACTGGTCAATGGTCACCGTCGCTGGTCACTGTTCACTGGTCACTGATCACTGGTCACTAGTCACTGGTCACTGGTCACTGGTCAATGGTCACTTTCGCTGGTCAATGGTCACTGTCGCTGGTCACTGGTCACTGGTCACTGGTCACTGTCGCTGGTCACTGGTCACTGGTCACTGGTCACTGGTAACTGGGCAATGGTCACTGTCGCTGGTCACTGGTCACTGGTCACTGGTCACTGGTCAATGGTAACTTGTCACTGGGCAGTGGTCAATGGTCACTGGTCACTGGTCACTGGTCACTGGTCACTGGTCACATGTCAATGGTCACTGGTCACTGGACACAGGTCACGGGTCACTGGTCACTGGTCACTGGTCACTGTTCACTGGTCACTGATCACTGGTCAATGGTCACTGGTCACTGGTCACTGGTCAATGGTCCCTGTCGCTGGTCACTGGTCACTGGTCACAGGTCAATGGTCACTGGTCACTGGTCACTGGTCAATGGTCACTGTCGCTGGTCACTGGTCACTGGTCTCTGGTCACTGGTCAATGGTAACTTGTCACTGGGCAGTGGTCAATGGTCACAGGTCACTGGTCACTGGTCACTGGTCTCTGGTCACAGGTCAATGGTCACTGGTCACTGGACACAGGTCACTGGTCACTGGTCACTGGTCAATGGTCACTGGTCACTGGTCAATGGTCACTGGCCACTGGTCACTGGTCACTGGTCAATGGTCACTTTCGTTGGTCAATGGTCAATGGTCCCTGTCGCTGGTCACTGGTCACTGGTCACTGGTCACTGGTCACTGGTCACTGGTCACTGGTATCTGGTCAATGGTCACTGTCGCTGGTCACTGGTCACTGGTCACTGGTCACTGGTCAATGGTCACTGTCGCTGGTCACTGGTCACTGGTCAATGGTCACTGGTCACTGGTCACTGGTCAATGGTCACTATCGCTGGTCAATGGTCATTGTCGCTGGTCACTGGTCATTGGTCACTTGTCACTGGTCACTGGTCACTGGTCACTGGTCACTGGTCACTGGTCACTGGTCACAGGTCAATGGTCTCTGGTCACTGGTCACTGGTCAATGGTCCCTGTCGCTGGTCACTGGTCACTGGTCACAAGTCACTGGTCACTTGTCACTGGTCACTGGTCACTGGTCACTGGTCACTGGTCAATGGTCACTGTCGCTGGTCAATGGTCACTGTCGCTGGTCACTGGTCACTGGTCACTGGTCACTGGTCACTGGTCACTGGTCACTGGTCACAGGTCAATGGTCACTGGTCACTGGTCACTGGTCAATGGTCCCTGTCGCTGGTCACTGGTCACTGGTCACTGGTCACTGGTCATTGGTCACTGGTATCTGGTCAATGGTCACTGTCGCTGGTCACTGGTCACTGGTCTCTGGTCACTGGTCAATGGTAACTTGTCACTGGGCAGTGGTCAATGGTCACTGGTCACTGGTCACTGGTCACTGGTCACAGGTCAATGGTCACTGGTCACTGGTCACAGGTCACTGGTCACTGGTCACTGGTCAATGGTCACTGGTCACTGGTCAATGGTCACTGGCCACTGGTCACTGGTCACTGGTCAATGGTCACTTTCGTTGGTCAATGGTCAATGGTCCCTGTCGCTGGTCACTGGTCACTGGTCACTGGTCACTGGTCACTGGTATCTGGTCAATGGTCACTGTCGCTGGTCACTGGTCACTGGTCACTGGTCACTGGTCACTGGTCACTGGTCACAGGTCAATGGTCACTGGTCACTGGACACAGGTCACTGGTCACTGGTCACTGGTCACTGGTCACTGTTCACTGGTCACTGATCACTGGTCAATGGTCACCGTCGCTGGTCACTGTTCACTGGTCACTGATCACTGGTCACTAGTCACTGGTCACTGGTCACTGGTCAATGGTCACTTTCGCTGGTCAATGGTCACTGTCGCTGGTCACTGGTCACTGGTCACTGGTCACTGTCGCTGGTCACTGGTCACTGGTCACTGGTCACTGGTAACTGGTCAATGGTCACTGTCGCTGGTCACTGGTCACTGGTCACTGGTCACTGGTCAATGGTAACTTGTCACTGGGCAGTGGTCAATGGTCACTGGTCACTGGTCACTGGTCACAGGTCACTGGTCACAGGTCAATGGTCACTGGTCACTGGACACTGGTCACTGGTCACTGGTCACTGGTCACTGGTCACTGGTCACTGGTCAATGGTAACTTGTCACTGGGCAGTGGTCAATGGTCACTGGTCACTGGTCACTGGTCACTGGTCACTGGTCACAGGTCAATGGTCACTGGTCACTGGACACAGGTCACTGGTCACTGGTCACTGGTCACTGGTCACTGGTCACTGGTCAATGGTCACTGGCCACTGGTCACTGGTCACTGGTCATTGGTCACTTTCGCTGGTCAATGGTCACTGTCGCTGGTCACTGGTCACTGGTCACTGGTCACTGTCGCTGGTCACTGGTCACTGGTCACTGGTCACTGGTAACTGGTCAATGGTCACTGTCGCTGGTCACTGGTCACTGGTCACTGGTCACTGGTCAATGGTAACTTGTCACTGGGCAGTGGCCACTCGTCGCTGGTCACTTGTCACTGGTCACTGGTCACAGGTCAATGGTCACTGGTCACTTGTCACTGGTCAATGGTCACTATCGCTGGTCAATGGTCACTGTCGCTGGTCACTGGTCATTGGTCACTTGTCACTGGTCACAGGTCACTGGTCAATGGTCACTGTCGCTGGTCACTGGTCACTGGTCACTGGTCACTGGTCACTGGTCACTGGTCACTGGTCACTTTTCCCTGGGCAGTGGTCACTTTCGCTGGTCAATGGTCACTGTCGCTGGTAAACGGTCACTGTCGCTGGTCACTGGTCACTGGTCACTGGCCACTGGTCACAGGTCACTGGTCACTGGTCACTGGTCACTGGTCACTGGTCAATGGTCACTGGCAACTGGTCACTGGTCACTGGTCAATGGTCACTTTCGTTGGTCAATGGTCACTGTCGCTGGTAAATGGTCACTGTCGCTGGTCACTGGTCACTGGTCACTGGTCACTGGACAAAGGTCACTGGTCACTGGCCACTGGTCACTGGTCACTGGTCAATGGTCACTTTCGCTGGTCAATGGTCACTGTCGCTGGTAAACGGTCACTGTCGCTGGTCACTGGTCACTGGTCACTGGTCACTGGTCACTGGTCACTGGTCAATGGTCACTGGTCACTGGACACTGGTCACTGGTCACTGGTCACTGGTCACTGGTCACTGGTCAATGGTAACTTGTCACTGGGCAGTGGTCAATGGTCACTGGTCACTGGGCACTGGTCACTGGTCACTGGTCACAGGTCAATGGTCACTGGTCACTGGACACAGGTCACTGGTCACTGGTCACTGGTCACTGGTCACTGGTCACTGGTCAATGGTCACTGGCCACTGGTCACTGGTCACTGGTCAATGGTCACTTTCGCTGGTCAATGGTCACTGTCGCTGGTCACTGGTCACTGGTCACTGGTCACTGTCGCTGGTCACTGGTCACTGGTCACTGGTCAGTGGTAACTGGTCAATGGTCACTGTCGCTGGTCACTGGTCACTGGTCACTGGTCACTGGTCAATGGTAACTTGTCACTGGGCAGTGGTCAATGGTCACTGGTCACTGGTCACTGGTCACTGGTCACTGGTCACAGGTCAATGGTCACTGGTCACTGGACACAGGTCACTGGTCACTGGTCACTGGTCACTGGTCACTGTTCACTGGTCACTGATCACTGGTCAATGGTCACCGTCGCTGGTCACTGTTCACTGGTCACTGATCACTGGTCACTAGTCACTGGTCACTGGTCACTGGTCAATGGTCACTTTCGCTGGTCAATGGTCACTGTCGCTGGTCACTGGTCACTGGTCACTGGTCACTGTCGCTGGTCACTGGTCACTGGTCACTGGTCACTTGTAACTGGTCAATGGTCACTGTCGCTGGTCACTGGTCACTGGTCACTGGTCACTGGTCAATGGTAACTTGTCACTGGGCAGTGGTCATTGGTCACTGGTCACTGGTCACTGGTCACTGGTCACTGGTCACAGGTCAATGGTCACTGGTCACTGGACACAGGTCACTGGTCACTGGTCACTGGTCACTGGTCACTGTTCACTGGTCACTGATCACTGGTCAATGGTCACCGTCGCTGGTCACTGTTCACTGGTCACTGGTCACTGGTCACTGGTCACTGGTCACAGGTCAATGGTCACTGGTCACTGGTCACTGGTCAATGGTCACTGTCGCTGGTCACTGGTCACTGGTCACTGGTCACTGGTCAATGGTCACTGGTCACTGGTCACGGGTCAATGGTCACTATCGCTGGTCAATGGTCATTGTCGCTGGTCACTGGTCATTGGTCACTTGTCACTGGTCACTGGTCACTGGTCACTGGTCACTGGTCACTGGTCAATGGTCCCTGTCGCTGGTCACTGGTCACTGGTCACTGGTCACTGGTCATTGGTCACTGGTATCTGGTCAATGGTCACTGTCGCTGGTCACTGGTCACTGGTCTCTGGTCACTGGTCAATGGTAACTTGTCACTGGGCAGTGGTCAATGGTCACTGGTCACTGGTCACTGGTCACTGGTCACTGGTCACAGGTCAATGGTCACTGGTCACTGGACACAGGTCACTGGTCACTGGTCACTGGTCAATGGTCACTGGTCACTGGTCAATGGTCACTGGCCACTGGTCACTGGTCACTGGTCAATGGTCACTTTCGTTGGTCAATGGTCAATGGTCCCTGTCGCTGGTCACTGGTCACTGGTCACTGGTCACTGGTCACTGGTCACTGGTATCTGGTCAATGGTCACTGTCGCTGGTCACTGGTCACTGGTCACTGGTCACTGGTCACTGGTCAATGGTCACTGTCGCTGGTCACTGGTCACTGGTCACTGGTCACTGGTCAATGGTCACTGGTCACTGGTCACTGGTCAATGGTCACTATCGCTGGTCAATGGTCATTGTCGCTGGTCACTAGTCATTGGTCACTTGTCACTGGTCACTGGTCACTGGTCACTGGTCACTGGTCACTGGTCACTGGTCACTGGTCACTGGTCACAGGTCAATGGTCACTGGTCACTGGTCACTGGTCAATGGTCACTGGTCACTTTTCCCTGGGCAGTGGTCACTTTCGCTGGTCAATGGTCACTGTCGCTGGTAAACGGTCACTGTCGCTGGTCACTGGTCACTGGTCACTGGCCACTGGTCACAGGTCACTGGTCACTGGTCACTGGTCACTGGTCACTGGTCAATGGTCACTGGCAACTGGTCACTGGTCACTGGTCAATGGTCACATTCGTTGGTCAATGGTCACTGTCGCTGGTAAACGGTCGCTGGTCACTGGTCACTGGTCACTGGTCACTGGTCACTGGTCACTGGTCAATGGTCACTGGTCACTGGACACTGGTCACTGGTCACTGGTCCCTGGTCACTGGTCACTGGTCAATGGTAACTTGTCACTGGGCAGTGGTCAATGGTCACTTGTCACTGGGCACTGGTCACTGGTCACTGGTCACAGGTCAATGGTCACTGGTCACTGGACACAGGTCACTGGTCACTGGTCACTGGTCACTGGTCACTGGTCACTGGTCAATGGTCACTGGCCACTGGTCACTGGTCACTGGTCAATGGTCACTTTCGCTGGTCAATGGTCACTGTCGCTGGTCACTGGTCACTGGTCACTGGTCACTGTCGCTGGTCACTGGTCACTGGTCACTGGTCACTGGTAACTGGTCAATGGTCACTGTCGCTGGTCACTGGTCACTGGTCACTGGTCACTGGTCAATGGTAACTTGTCACTGGGCAGTGGTCAATGGTCACTGGTCACTGGACACTGGTCACTGGTCACTGGTCACAGGTCAATGGTCACTGGTCACTGGACACAGGTCACTGGTCACTGGTCACTGGTCACTGGTCACTGTTCACTGGTCACTGATCACTGGTCAATGGTCACCGTCGCTGGTCACTGTTCACTGGTCACTGATCACTGGTCACTAGTCACTGGTCACTGGTCACTGGTCAATGGTCACTTTCGCTGGTCAATGGTCACTGTCGCTGGTCACTGGTCACTGGTCACTGGTCACTGTCGCTGGTCACTGGTCACTGGTCACTGGTCACTGGTAACTGGTCAATGGTCACTGTCGCTGGTCACTGGTCACTGGTCACTGGTCACTGGTCAATGGTAACTTGTCACTGGGCAGTGGTCAATGGTCACTGGTCACTGGTCACTGGTCACTGGTCACTGGTCACTGGTCACATGTCAATGGTCACTGGTCACTGGACCCAGGTCACTGGTCACTGGTCACTGGTCACTGGTCACTGTCGCTGGTCACTGGTCACTGGTCACTGGTCAGTGGTAACTGGTCAATGGTCACTGTCGCTGGTCACTGGTCACTGGTCACTGGTCACTGGTCAATGGTAACTTGTCACTGGGCAGTGGTCAATGGTCACTGGTCACTGGTCACTGGTCACTGGTCACTGGTCACAGGTCAATGGTCACTGGTCACTGGACACAGGTCACTGGTCACTGGTCACTGGTCACTGGTCACTGTTCACTGGTCACTGATCACTGGTCAATGGTCACCGTCGCTGGTCACTGTTCACTGGTCACTGATCACTGGTCACTAGTCACTGGTCACTGGTCACTGGTCAATGGTCACTTTCGCTGGTCAATGGTCACTGTCGCTGGTCACTGGTCACTGGTCACTGGTCACTGTCGCTGGTCACTGGTCACTGGTCACTGGTCACTTGTAACTGGTCAATGGTCACTGTCGCTGGTCACTGGTCACTGGTCACTGGTCACTGGTCAATGGTAACTTGTCACTGGGCAGTGGTCATTGGTCACTGGTCACTGGTCACTGGTCACTGGTCACTGGTCACAGGTCAATGGTCACTGGTCACTGGACACAGGTCACTGGTCACTGGTCACTGGTCACTGGTCACTGTTCACTGGTCACTGATCACTGGTCAATGGTCACCGTCGCTGGTCACTGTTCACTGGTCACTGGTCACTGGTCACTGGTCACTGGTCACAGGTCAATGGTCACTGGTCACTGGTCACTGGTCAATGGTCACTGTCGCTGGTCACTGGTCACTGGTCACTGGTCACTGGTCAATGGTCACTGGTCACTGGTCACGGGTCAATGGTCACTATCGCTGGTCAATGGTCATTGTCGCTGGTCACTGGTCATTGGTCACTTGTCACTGGTCACTGGTCACTGGTCACTGGTCACTGGTCACTGGTCAATGGTCCCTGTCGCTGGTCACTGGTCACTGGTCACTGGTCACTGGTCATTGGTCACTGGTATCTGGTCAATGGTCACTGTCGCTGGTCACTGGTCACTGGTCTCTGGTCACTGGTCAATGGTAACTTGTCACTGGGCAGTGGTCAATGGTCACTGGTCACTGGTCACTGGTCACTGGTCACTGGTCACAGGTCAATGGTCACTGGTCACTGGACACAGGTCACTGGTCACTGGTCACTGGTCAATGGTCACTGGTCACTGGTCAATGGTCACTGGCCACTGGTCACTGGTCACTGGTCAATGGTCACTTTCGTTGGTCAATGGTCAATGGTCCCTGTCGCTGGTCACTGGTCACTGGTCACTGGTCACTGGTCACTGGTCACTGGTATCTGGTCAATGGTCACTGTCGCTGGTCACTGGTCACTGGTCACTGGTCACTGGTCACTGGTCAATGGTCACTGTCGCTGGTCACTGGTCACTGGTCACTGGTCACTGGTCAATGGTCACTGGTCACTGGTCACTGGTCAATGGTCACTATCGCTGGTCAATGGTCATTGTCGCTGGTCACTAGTCATTGGTCACTTGTCACTGGTCACTGGTCACTGGTCACTGGTCACTGGTCACTGGTCACTGGTCACTGGTCACTGGTCACAGGTCAATGGTCACTGGTCACTGGTCACTGGTCAATGGTCACTGGTCACTTTTCCCTGGGCAGTGGTCACTTTCGCTGGTCAATGGTCACTGTCGCTGGTAAACGGTCACTGTCGCTGGTCACTGGTCACTGGTCACTGGCCACTGGTCACAGGTCACTGGTCACTGGTCACTGGTCACTGGTCACTGGTCAATGGTCACTGGCAACTGGTCACTGGTCACTGGTCAATGGTCACATTCGTTGGTCAATGGTCACTGTCGCTGGTAAACGGTCGCTGGTCACTGGTCACTGGTCACTGGTCACTGGTCACTGGTCACTGGTCAATGGTCACTGGTCACTGGACACTGGTCACTGGTCACTGGTCCCTGGTCACTGGTCACTGGTCAATGGTAACTTGTCACTGGGCAGTGGTCAATGGTCACTTGTCACTGGGCACTGGTCACTGGTCACTGGTCACAGGTCAATGGTCACTGGTCACTGGACACAGGTCACTGGTCACTGGTCACTGGTCACTGGTCACTGGTCACTGGTCAATGGTCACTGGCCACTGGTCACTGGTCACTGGTCAATGGTCACTTTCGCTGGTCAATGGTCACTGTCGCTGGTCACTGGTCACTGGTCACTGGTCACTGTCGCTGGTCACTGGTCACTGGTCACTGGTCACTGGTAACTGGTCAATGGTCACTGTCGCTGGTCACTGGTCACTGGTCACTGGTCACTGGTCAATGGTAACTTGTCACTGGGCAGTGGTCAATGGTCACTGGTCACTGGACACTGGTCACTGGTCACTGGTCACAGGTCAATGGTCACTGGTCACTGGACACAGGTCACTGGTCACTGGTCACTGGTCACTGGTCACTGTTCACTGGTCACTGATCACTGGTCAATGGTCACCGTCGCTGGTCACTGTTCACTGGTCACTGATCACTGGTCACTAGTCACTGGTCACTGGTCACTGGTCAATGGTCACTTTCGCTGGTCAATGGTCACTGTCGCTGGTCACTGGTCACTGGTCACTGGTCACTGTCGCTGGTCACTGGTCACTGGTCACTGGTCACTGGTAACTGGTCAATGGTCACTGTCGCTGGTCACTGGTCACTGGTCACTGGTCACTGGTCAATGGTAACTTGTCACTGGGCAGTGGTCAATGGTCACTGGTCACTGGTCACTGGTCACTGGTCACTGGTCACATGTCAATGGTCACTGGTCACTGGACCCAGGTCACTGGTCACTGGTCACTGGTCACTGGTCACTGTTCACTGGTCACTGATCACTGGTCAATGGTCACCGTCGCTGGTCACTGTTCACTGGTCACTGGTCACTGGTCACTGGTCACTGGTCACCGGTCAATGGTCACTGGTCACTGGTCACTGGTCAATGGTCACTGTCGCTGGTCACTGGTCACTGGTCACTGGTCACTGGTCAATGTTCACTGGTCACTGGTCAATGGTCACTGGTCACTGGTCACGGGTCAATGGTCACTATCGCTGGTCAATGGTCATTGTCGCTGGTCACTGGTCATTGGTCACTTGTCACTGGTCACTGGTCACTGGTCACTGGTCACTGGTCACTGGTCACTGGTCACTGGTCACAGGTCAATGGTCACTGGTCACTGGTCACTGGTCACTGGTCTCTGGTCACAGGTCAATGGTCACTGGTCACTGGACACAGGTCACTGGTCACTGGTCACTGGTCAATGGTCACTGGTCACTGGTCAATGGTCACTGGCCACTGGTCACTGGTCACTGGTCAATGGTCACTTTCGTTGGTCAATGGTCAATGGTCCCTGTCGCTGGTCACTGGTCACTGGTCACTGGTCACTGGTCACTGGTCACTGGTCACTGGTATCTGGTCAATGGTCACTGTCGCTGGTCACTGGTCACTGGTCAATGGTCACTGTCGCTGGTCACTGGTCACTGGTCAATGGTCACTGGTCACTGTTCACTGGTCAATGGTCACTATCGCTGGTCAATGGTCATTGTCGCTGGTCACTGGTCATTGGTCACTTGTCACTGGTCACTGGTCACTGGTCACTGGTCACTGGTCACTGGTCACTGGTCACAGGTCAATGGTCACTGGTCACTGGTCACTGGTCAATGGTCCCTGTCGCTGGTCACTGGTCACTGGTCACAAGTCACTGGTCACTTGTCACTGGTCACTGGTCACTGGTCACTGGTCACTGGTCAATGGTCACTGTCGCTGGTCACTGGTCACTGGTCACTGGTCACTGGTCACTGGTCACTGGTCACAGGTCAATGGTCACTGGTCACTGGTCACTGGTCAATGGTCCCTGTCGCTGGTCACTGGTCACTGGTCACTGGTCACTGGTCATTGGTCACTGGTATCTGGTCAATGGTCACTGTCGCTGGTCACTGGTCACTGGTCTCTGGTCACTGGTCAATGGTAACTTGTCACTGGGCAGTGGTCAATGGTCACTGGTCACTGGTCACTGGTCACTGGTCACTGGTCACAGGTCAATGGTCACTGGTCACTGGTCACAGGTCACTGGTCACTGGTCACTGGTCAATGGTCACTGGTCACTGGTCAATGGTCACTGGCCACTGGTCACTGGTCACTGGTCAATGGTCACTTTCGTTGGTCAATGGTCAATGGTCCCTGTCGCTGGTCACTGGTCACTGGTCACTGGTCACTGGTCACTGGTATCTGGTCAATGGTCACTGTCGCTGGTCACTGGTCACTGGTCACTGGTCACTGGTCACTGGTCACTGGTCACAGGTCAATGGTCACTGGTCACTGGACACAGGTCACTGGTCACTGGTCACTGGTCACTGGTCACTGTTCACTGGTCACTGATCACTGGCCAATGGTCACCGTCGCTGGTCACTGTTCACTGGTCACTGATCACTGGTCACTAGTCACTGGTCACTGGTCACTGGTCAATGGTCACTTTCGCTGGTCAATGGTCACTGTCGCTGGTCACTGGTCACTGGTCACTGGTCACTGTCGCTGGTCACTGGTCACTGGTCACTGGTCACTGGTCACTGGTAACTGGTCAATGGTCATTGTCGCTGGTCACTGGTCACTGGTCACTGGTCACTGGTCAATGGTAACTTGTCACTGGGCAGTGGTCAATGGTCACTGGTCACTGGTCACTGGTCACAGGTCACTGGTCACAGGTCAATGGTCACTGGTCACTGGACACAGGTCACTGGTCACTGGTCACTGGTCACTGGTCACTGTTCACTGGTCACTGATCACTGGTCAATGGTCACCGTCGCTGGTCACTGTTCACTGGTCACTGGTCACTGGTCACTGGTCACTGGTCACAGGTCAATGGTCACTGGTCACTGGTCACTGGTCAATGGTCACTGTCGCTGGTCACTGGTCACTGGTCAATGGTCACTGGTCACTGGTCACGGGTCAATGGTCACTATCGCTGGTCAATGGTCATTGTCGCTGGTCACTGGTCATTGGTCACTTGTCACTGGTCACTGGTCACTGGTCACTGGTCACTGGTCACTGGTCACAGGTCAATGGTCACTGGTCACTGGTCACTGGTCAATGGTCCCTGTCGCTGGTCACTGGTCACTGGTCACTGGTCACTGGTCATTGGTCACTGGTATCTGGTCAATGGTCACTGTCGCTGGTCACTGGTCACTGGTCTCTGGTCACTGGTCAATGGTAACTTGTCACTGGGCAGTGGTCAATGGTCACTGGTCACTGGTCACTGGTCACTGGTCACTGGTCACAGGTCAATGGTCACTGGTCACTGGACACAGGTCACTGGTCACTGGTCACTGGTCAATGGTCACTGGTCACTGGTCATTGGTCATTGGCCACTGGTCACTGGTCACTGGTCAATGGTCACTTTCGTTGGTCAATGGTCAATGGTCCCTGTCGCTGGTCACTGGTCACTGGTCACTGGTCACTGGTCACTGGTCACTGGTCACTGGTATCTGGTCAATGGTCACTGTCGCTGGTCACTGGTCACTGGTCACTGGTCACTGGTCAATGGTCACTGTCGCTGGTCACTGGTCACTGGTCACTGGTCACTGGTCAATGGTGACTGGTCACTGGTCACTGGTCAATGGTCACTATCGCTGGTCAATGGTCATTGTCGCTGGTCACTGGTCATTGGTCACTTGTCACTGGTCACTAATCACTGGTCACTGGTCACTGGTCACTGGTCACTGGTCACTGGTCACTGGTCACAGGTCAATGGTCACTGGTCACTGGTCACTGGTCAATGGTCCCTGTCGCTGGTCACTGGTCACTGGTCACAAGTCACTGGTCACTTGTCACTGGTCACTGGTCACTGGTCACTGGTCACTGGTCAATGGTCACTGTCGCTGGTCAATGGTCACTGTCGCTGGTCACTGGTCACTGGTCACTGGTCACTGGTCACAAAGCACTGGTCACAAAGCACTGGTCACTTGTCACTGGTCAGTGGCCACTGGTCGCTGGTCACTTGTCACTGGTCACTGGTCACTGGTCACTAGTCACAATTCACTGGTCACTGGTCACTTGTCACTGGTCACTGGTCACTGGTCACTGGTCACTGGTCACTGGTCAATGGTCACTGTCGCTGGTCACTGGTCACTGGTCACTGATCACTGGTCACTGGTCACTGGACACTGGTCACTGGTCACTGGTCAATGGTCACTATCGCTGGTCAATGGTCACTGTCGCTGGTCACTGGTCACTGGTCACTTGTCACTGGTCACTGCTCACTGGTCACTGGACACTGGTCACTGGTCAATGGTCCCTGTCGCTGGAAAATGGTCACTGTCGCTGGTCACTGGTCACTGGTCACAGTCGCTGGTCACTGGTCACTGGTCTCTAGTCACTGGTCACTGGTCACTGGTCGCTGGTCACTGGTCACTTGTCACTGGTCAGTGGCCACTGGTCGCTGGTCACTTGTCACAGGTCACTGGTCACTGGTCACTGGTCACAAGTCACTGGTCACTGGTCACTGGTCACTGGTCACTGGTCACTGGTCACTGGTCACTGGTCACTGTCGCTGATCACTGGTCACTGGACACTGGTCACTGGTCACTGGTCACAAGTCACTGGTCACTTGTCACTGGTCAGTGGCCACTCGTCGCTGGTCACTTGTCACTGGTCACTGGTCACAGGTCAATGGTCACTGGTCACTGGACACTGGTCACTGGTCACTGGTCACGTGTCACTGGTCAATGGTCACTATCGCTGGTCAATGGTCACTGTCGCTGGTCACTGGTCATTGGTCACTTGTCACTGGTCACTGGTCACTGGTCAATGGTCACTGTCGCTGGTCACTGATCACTGGTCACTGGTCACTGGTCACTGGTCACTGGTCACTGGTCACTTTTCCCTGGGCAGTGGTCACTGGTCACTGGTCAATGGTCACTATCGCTGGTCAATGGTCACTGTCGCTGGTCACTGGTCACTGGTCACTGGTCAATGGTCACTGTCGCTGGTCACTGGTCACTGGTCACTGGTCACTGGTCACTGGTCACTGGTCAATTGTCACTGTCGCTGGTCACTGGTCACTGGTCACTGGTCACTGGTCACTGGTCACTGGTCACTGGTCACTGGTCACTGGTCACTGGTCAATGGTCACTGTCGCTGGTCACTGGTCACTGGTCACTGATCACTGGTCACTGGTCACTGGTCACTGGTCACTGGTCACTGGTCAATGGTCACTATCGCTGGTCAATGGTCACTGTCGCTGGTCACTGGTCATTGGTCACTTGTCACTGGTCACTGGTCACTGGTCAATGGTCACTGTCGCTGGTCACTGGTCACTGGTCACTGATCACTGGTCACTGGTCACTGGTCACTGGTCGCTGGTGACTGGTCACTGGTCACTGATCACTGGTCACTGGTAACCGGTCACTGGTCACTGGTCACTGGTCAATGGTCACTATCGCTGGTCAATGGTCACTGTCGCTGGTCACTGGTCATTGGTCACTTGTCACTGGTCACTGGTCACTGGTCACTGGTCAATGGTCACTGGCCACTGGTCACTGGTCACTGTCGCTGGTCACTGGTCACTGGTCACTGATCACTGGTCACTGGTCACTGGTCACTGGTCACTGGTCAATGGTCACTATCGCTGGTCAATGGTCACTGCCGCTGGTTACTGGTCACTGGTCACTTGTCACTGGTCACTGGTCACTGGTCACTGGTCAATGGTCACTGTCGCTGGTCACTGGTCACTGGTCACTGGTCAATGGTCACTGGTCACTGGTCACTGGTCAATGGTCACTATCGCTGGTCAATGGTCACTGTCGCCGGTCACTGGTCACTGGTCACTTGTCACTGGTCACTGGTCACTGGTCAATGGTCACTGTCGCTGGTCACTGGTCACTGGTCACTGGTCACTGGTCAATGGTCACTGGTCACTGGTCACTGGTCAATGGTCACTATCGCTGGTCAATGGTCATTGTCGCTGGTCACTGGTCATTGGTCACTTGTCACTGGTCACTGGTCACTGGTCACTGGTCACTGGTCACTGGTCACAGGTCAATGGTCACTGGTCACTGGTCACTGGTCAATGGTCCCTGTCGCTGGTCACTGGTCACTGGTCACTGGTCACTGGTCACTGGTCACTGGTATCTGGCCAATGGTCACTGTCGCTGGTCACTGGTCACTGGTCACTGGTCAATGGTCAATGGTAACTTGTCACTGGGCAGTGGTCAATGGTCACTGGTCACTGGTCGCTGGTCACTGGTCAATGGTCACTGGCAACTGGTCACGGGTCACTGGTCAATGGTCACTTTCGTTGGTCAATGGTCACTGTCGCTGGTAAATGGTCACTGTCGCTGGTCACTGGTCACTGGTCACTGGTCACTGGACACAGGTCACTGGTCACTGGCCACTGGTCACTGGTCACTGGTCAATGGTCACTTTCGCGGTTCAATGGTCACTGTCGCTGGTAAACGGTCACTGTCGCTGGTCACTGGTCACTGGTCACTGGACACTGGTCACTGGTCACTGGTCACTGGTCACTGGTCACAGGTCAATGGTCACTGGTCACTGGACACAGGTCACTGGTCACTGTTCACTGGTCACTGGTCACTGGTCACTGGTCAATGGTCACTGGCCACTGGTCACTGGTCACTGGTCACTGGTCACTTTCGCTGGTCAATGGTCACTGTCGCTGGTCACTGGTCACTGGTCACTTGTCACTGGTCACTGCTCACTGGTCACTGGACACTGGTCACTGGTCACTGGTCACTGGTCACTGGTCACTGGTCAATGGTAACTTGTCACTGGGCAGTGGTCAATGGTCACTGGTCACTGGGCACTGGTCACTGGTCACTGGTCACAGGTCAATGGTCACTGGTCAATGGTCACTGTCGCTGGTCACTGGTCATTGGTCACTTGTCACTGGTCACTGGTCACTGGTCAATGGTCACTGTCGCTGGTCACTGGTCACTGGTCACTGATCACTGGTCACTGGTCACTGGTCACTGGTCGCTGGTGACTGGTCACTGGTCACTGATCACTGGTCACTGGTAACCGGTCACTGGTCACTGGTCACTGGTCAATGGTCACTATCGCTGGTCAATGGTCACTGTCGCTGCTCACTGGTCATTGGTCACTTGTCACTGGTCACTGGTCACTGGTCACTGGTCAATGGTCACTGGCCACTGGTCACTGGTCACTGTCGCTGGTCACTGGTCACTGGTCACTGATCACTGGTCACTGGTCACTGGTCACTGGTCACTGGTCAATGGTCACTATCGCTGGTCAATGGTCACTGTCGCTGGTTACTGGTCACTGGTCACTTGTCACTGGTCACTGGTCACTGGTCACTGGTCAATGGTCACTGTCGCTGGTCACTGGTCACTGGTCACTGGTCAATGGTCACTATCGCTGGTCAATGGTCACTGTCGCCGGTCACTGGTCACTGGTCACTTGTCACTGGTCACTGGTCACTGGTCAATGGTCACTGTCGCTGGTCACTGGTCACTGGTCACTGGTCACTGGTCAATGGTCACTGGTCACTGGTCACTGGTCAATGGTCACTATCGCTGGTCAATGGTCATTGTCGCTGGTCACTGGTCATTGGTCACTTGTCACTGGTCACTGGTCACTGGTCACTGGTCACTGGTCACTGGTCACAGGTCAATGGTCACTGGTCACTGGTCAGTGGTCAATGGTCCCTGTCGCTGGTCACTGGTCACTGGTCACTGGTCACTGGTCACTGGTCACTGGTATCTGGTCAATGGTCACTGTCGCTGGTCACTGGTCACTGGTCACTGGTCAATGGTCAATGGTAACTTGTCACTGGGCAGTGGTCAATGGTCACTGGTCACTGGTCACTGGTCACTGGTCACAGGTCACTGGTCACTGGTCACTGGTCACTGGTCACTGGTCAATGGTCACTTTCGCTGGTCAATGGTCACTGGTCACTGGTCACTGGACACAGGTCACTGGTCACTGGTCACTGGTCACTGGTCACTGGTCAATGGTCACTTTCGCTGGTCAATGGTCACTGTCGCTGGTAAACGGTCACTGTCGCTGGTCACTGGTCACTGGTCACTGGCCACTGGTCACAGGTCACTGGTCACTGGTCACTGGTCACTGGTCACTGGTCACTGGTCACTGGTCACTGGTCAATGGTCACTTTCGCTGGTCAATGGTCACTGTCGCTGGTCACTGGTCACTGGTCACTGGTCACTGTCGCTGGTCACTGGTCACTGGTCACTGGTCACTGGTAACAGGTCAATGGTCACTGTCGCTGGTCACTGGTCACTGGTCAATGGTAACTTGTCACTGGGCAGTGGTCAATGGTCACTGGTCACTGGTCACTGGTCACTGGTCACTGGTCACAGGTCAATGGTCACTGGTCACTGGACACAGGTCACTGGTCACTGGTCACTGGTCACTGGTCACTGTTCACTGGTCACTAGTCACTGGTCACTGGTCACAGGTCAATGGTCACTTTCGCTGGTCAATGGTCACTGTCGCTGGTCACTGGTCACTGGTCACTGTCGCTGGTCACTGGTCACTGGTCACTGGTCACTGGTAACTGGTCAATGGTCACTGTCGCTGGTCACTGGTCACTGGTCACTGGTCACTGGTCAATGGTAACTTGTCACTGGGCAGTGGTCAATGGTCGCTGGGCAGTGGTCAATGGTCGCTGGTCACTGGTCACTGGTCACTGGTCACTGGTCACAGGTCAATGGTCACTGGTCACTGGACACAGGTCACTGGTCACTGGTCACTGGTCACTGGTCACTGTTCACTGGTCACTGATCACTGGTCAATGGTCACCGTCGCTGGTCACTGTTCACTGGTCACTGGTCACTGGTCACTGGTCACTGGTCACAGGTCAATGGTCACTGGTCCCTGGTCACTGGTCAATGGTCACTGTCGCTGGTCACTGGTCACTGGTCACTGGTCACTGGTCAATGGTCACTGGTCACTGGTCACGGGTCAATGGTCACTATCGCTGGTCAATGGTCATTGTCGCTGGTCACTGGTCATTGGTCACTTGTCACTGGTCACTGGTCACTGGTCATTGGTCACTGGTCACTGGTCACAGGTCAATGGTCACTGGTCACTGGTCACTGGTCAATGGTCCCTGTCGCTGGTCACTGGTCACTGGTCACTGGTCACTGGTCATTGGTCACTGGTATCTGGTCAATGGTCACTGTCGCTGGTCACTGGTCACTGGTCTCTGGTCACTGGTCAATGGTAACTTGTCACTGGGCAGTGGTCAATGGTCACTGGTCACTGGTCACTGGTCACTGGTCACTGGTCACAGGTCAATGGTCACTGGTCACTGGACACAGGTCACTGGTCACTGGTCACTGGTCAATGGTCACTGGTCACTGGTCAATGGTCACTGGCCACTGGTCACTGGTCACTGGTCAATGGTCACTTTCGTTGGTCAATGGTCAATGGTCCCTGTCGCTGGTCACTGGTCACTGGTCACTGGTCACTGGTCACTGGTCACTGGTATCTGGTCAATGGTCACTGTCGCTGGTCACTGGTCACTGGTCACTGGTCACTGGTCAATGGTCACTGTCGCTGGTCACTGGTCACTGGTCACTGGTCACTGGTCAATGGTCACTGGTCACTGGTCACTGGTCAATGTTCACTATCGCTGGTCAATGGTCATTGTCGCTGGTCACTGGTCATTGGTCACTTGTCACTGGTCACTGGTCACTGGTCACTGGTCACTGGTCACTGGTCACTGGTCACTGGTCACTGGTCACAGGTCAATGGTCACTGGTCACTGGTCACTGGTCAATGGTCCCTGTCGCTGGTCACTGGTCACTGGTCACAAGTCACTGGTCACTTGTCACTGGTCACTGGTCACTGGTCACTGGTCACTGGTCAATGGTCACTGTCGCTGGTCAATGGTCACTGTCGCTGGTCTTTGGTCACTGGTCACTGGTCACTGGTCACAAAGCACTGGTCACAAAGCACTGGTCACTTGTCACTGGTCAGTGGCCACTGGTCGCTGGTCACTTGTCACTGGTCACTGGTCACTTGTCACTAGTCACAATTCACTGGTCACAGGTCACTTGTCACTGGTCACTGGTCACTGGTCACTGGTCACTGGTCACTGGTCAATGGTCACTGTCGCTGGTCACTGGTCACTGGTCACTGATCACTGGTCACTGGTCACTGGTCACTGGTCACTGGTCACTGGTCAATGGTCACTATCGCTGGTCAATGGTCACTGGTCACTGGTCACTGGTCACTGGTCACTGGTCACAGGTCAATGGTCACTGGTCACTGGACACAGGTCACTGGTCACTGGTCACTGGTCAATGGTCACTGGTCACTGGTCAATGGTCACTGGCCACTGGTCACTGGTCACTGGTCAATGGTCACTTTCGTTGGTCAATGGTCAATGGTCCCTGTCGCTGGTCACTGGTCACTGGTCACTGGTCACTGGTCACTGGTCACTGGTATCTGGTCAATGGTCACTGTCGCTGGTCACTGGTCACTGGTCACTGGTCACTGGTCAATGGTCACTGTCGCTGGTCACTGGTCACTGGTCACTGGTCACTGGTCAATGGTCACTGGTCACTGGTCACTGGTCAATGGTCACTATCGCTGGTCAATGGTCATTGTCGCTGGTCACTGGTCATTGGTCACTTGTCACTTGTCACTAGTCACAATTCACTGGTCACAGGTCACTTGTCACTGGTCACTGGTCACTGGTCACTGGTCACTGGTCACTGGTCAATGGTCACTGTCGCTGGTCACTGGTCACTGGTCACTGGTCACTGGTCACTGGTCACTGGTCACAGGTCAATGGTCACTGGTCACTGGTCACTGGTCAATGGTCCCTGTCGCTGGTCACTGGTCACTGGTCACTGGTCACTGGTCATTGGTCACTGGTATCTGGTCAATGGTCACTGTCGCTGGTCACTGGTCACTGGTCTCTGGTCACTGGTCAATGGTAACTTGTCACTGGGCAGTGGTCAATGGTCACTGGTCACTGGTCACTGGTCACTGGTCACTGGTCACAGGTCAAAGGTCACTGGTCACTGGTCACAGGTCACTGGTCACTGGTCACTGGTCAATGGTCACTGGTCACTGGTCAATGGTCACTGGCCACTGGTCACTGGTCACTGGTCAATTGTCACTTTCGTTGGTCAATGGTCAATGGTCCCTGTCGCTGGTCACTGGTCACTGGTCACTGGTCACTGGTCACTGGTCACTGGTATCTGGTCAATGGTCACTGTCGCTGGTCACTGGTCACTGGTCACTGGTCACTGGTCACTGGTCAATGGTCACTGTCGCTGGTCACTGGTCACTGGTCACTGGTCACTGGTCAATGGTCACTGGTCACTGGTCACTGGTCAATGGTCACTATCGCTGGTCAATGGTCATTGTCGCTGGTCACTGGTCATTGGTCACTTGTCACTGGTCACTGGTCACTGGTCACTGGTCACTGGTCACAGGTCACTGGTCACTGGTCACTGGTCAATGGTCACTGTCGCTGGTCACTGGTCACTGGTCACTGGTCACTGGTCACTGGTCACTGGTCACTGGTATCTGGTCAATGGTCACTGTCGCTGGTCACTGGTCACTGGTCACTGGTCAATGGTAACTTGTCACTGGGCAGTGGTCAATGGTCACTGGTCACTGGGCACTGGTCACTGGTCACTGGTCACAGGTCAATGGTCACTGGTCACTGGACACAGGTCACTGGTCACTGGTCACTGGTCACTGGTCACTGGTCACTGGTCAATGGTCACTGGCCACTGGTCACTGGTCACTGGTCAATGGTCACTTTCGCTGGTCAATGGCCACTGTCGCTGGTCACTGGTCACTGGTCACTGGCCACTGGTCACAGGTCACTGGTCACTGGTCACTGGTCACTGGTCACTGGTCACTGGTCAATGGTCACTGGCAACTGGCCACTGGTCACTGGTCAATGGTCACTTTCGTTGGTCAATGGTCACTGTCGCTGGTAAATGGTCACTGTCGCTGGTCACTGGTCACTGGTCACTGGTCACTGGACAAAGGTCACTGGTCACTGGCCACTGGTCACTGGTCACTGGTCAATGGTCACTTTCGCTGGTCAATGGTCACTGTCGCTGGTAAACGGTCACTGTCGCTGGTCACTGGTCACTGGTCACTGGTCACTGGTCACTGGTCACTGGTCAATGGTCACTGGTCACTGGACACTGGTCACTGGTCACTGGTCACTGGTCACTGGTCACTGGTCAATGGTAACTTGTCACTGGGCAGTGGTCAATGGTCACTGGTCACTGGGCACTGGTCACTGGTCACTGGTCACAGGTCAATGGTCACTGGTCACTGGACACAGGTCACTGGTCACTGGTCACTGGTCACTGGTCACTGGTCACTGGTCAATGGTCACTGGCCACTGGTCACTGGTCACTGGTCAATGGTCACTTTCGCTGGTCAATGGTCACTGTCGCTGGTCACTGGTCACTGTCGCTGGTCACTGTTCACTGGTCACTGGTCAGTGGTAACTGGTCAATGGTCACAGTCGCTGGTCACTGGTCACTGGTCACTGGTCACTGGTCAATGGTAACTTGTCACTGGGCAGTGGTCAATGGTCACTGGTCACTGGTCACTGGTCACTGGTCACTGGTCACAGGTCAATGGTCACTGGTCACTGGACACAGGTCACTGGTCACTGGTCACTGGTCACTGGTCACTGTTCACTGGTCACTGATCACTGGTCAATGGTCACCGTCGCTGGTCACTGTTCACTGGTCACTGATCACTGGTCACTAGTCACTGGTCACTGGTCACTGGTCAATGGTCACTTTCGCTGGTCAATGGTCACTGTCGCTGGTCACTGGTCACTGGTCACTGGTCACTGTCGCTGGTCACTGGTCACTGGTCACTGGTCACTGGTAACTGGTCAATGGTCACTGTCGCTGGTCACTGGTCACTGGTCACTGGTCACTGGTCAATGGTAACTTGTCACTGGGCAGTGGTCAATGGTCACTGGTCACTGGTCACTGGTCACTGGTCACTGGTCACAGGTCAATGGTCACTGGTCACTGGTCACTGGTCACTGGTCACTGTTCACTGGTCACTGATCACTGGTCAATGGTCACCGTCGCTGGTCACTGTTCACTGGTCACTGGTCACTGGTCACTGGTCACTGGTCACAGGTCAATGGTCACTGGTCACTGGTCACTGTCGCTGGTCACTGGTCACTGGTCACTGGTCACTGGTCAATGGTCACTGGTCACTGGTCACGGGTCAATGGTCACTATCGCTGGTCAATGGTCATTGTCGCTGGTCACTGGTCATTGGTCACTTGTCACTGGTCACTGGTCACTGGTCACTGGTCACTGGTCACTGGTCACAGGTCAATGGTCACTGGTCACTGGTCACTGGTCAATGGTCCCTGTCGCTGGTCACTGGTCACTGGTCACTGGTCACTGGTCACTGGTCACTGTCGCTGGTCACTGGTCACTGGTCACTGGTCACTGGTCACTGGTCACTGGTCACTGGTCACAGGTCAATGGTCACTGGTCACTGGACACAGGTCACTGGTCACTGGTCACTGGTCAATGGTCACTGGTCACTGGTCAATGGTCACTGGCCACTGGTCACTGGTCACTGGTCAATGGTCACTTTCGTTGGTCAATGGTCAATGGTCCCTGTCGCTGGTCACTGGTCACTGGTCACTGGTCACTGGTCACTGGTCACTGGTATCTGGTCAATGGTCACTGTCGCTGGTCACTGGTCACTGGTCACTGGTCACTGGTCACTGGTCAATGGTCACTGTCGCTGGTCACTGGTCACTGGTCACTGGTCACTGGTCAATGGTCACTGGTCACTGGTCACTGGTCAATGGTCACTATCGCTGGTCAATGGTCATTGTCGCTGGTCACTGGTCATTGGTCACTTGTCACTGGTCACTGGTCACTGGTCACTGGTCACTGGTCACTGGTCACTGGTCACTGGTCACTGGTCACAGGTCAATGGTCACTGGTCACTGGTCACTGGTCAATGGTCACTGGTCACTTTTCCCTGGGCAGTGGTCACTTTCGCTGGTCAATGGTCACTGTCGCTGGTAAACGGTCACTGTCGCTGGTCACTGGTCACTGGTCACTGGCCACTGGTCACAGGTCACTGGTCACTGGTCACTGGTCACTGGTCACTGGTCAATGGTCACTGGCAACTGGTCACTGGTCACTGGTCAATGGTCACATTCGTTGGTCAATGGTCACTGTCGCTGGTAAACGGTCACTGTCGCTGGTCACTGGTCACTGGTCACTGGTCACTGGTCACTGGTCACTGGTCAATGGTCACTGGTCACTGGACACTGGTCACTGGTCACTGGTCACTGGTCACTGGTCACTGGTCACTGGTCAATGGTAACTTGTCACTGGGCAGTGGTCAATGGTCACTGGTCACTGGGCACTGGTCACTGGTCACTGGTCACAGGTCAATGGTCACTGGTCACTGGACACAGGTCACTGGTCACTGGTCACTGGTCACTGGTCACTGGTCACTGGTCAATGGTCACTGGCCACTGGTCACTGGTCACTGGTCAATGGTCACTTTCGCTGGTCAATGGTCACTGTCGCTGGTCACTGGTCACTGGTCACTGGTCACTGTCGCTGGTCACTGGTCACTGGTCACTGGTCACTTGTAACTGGTCAATGGTCACTGTCGCTGGTCACTGGTCACTGGTCACTGGTCACTGTCGCTGGTCACTGGTCACTGGTCACTGGTCACTGGTAACTGGTCAATGGTCACTGTCGCTGGTCACTGGTCACTGGTCACTGGTCACTGGTCAATGGTAACTTGTCACTGGGCAGTGGTCAATGGTCACTGGTCACTGGTCACTGGTCACATGTCAATGGTCACTGGTCACTGGACACAGGTCACTGGTCACTGGTCACTGGTCACTGGTCACTGTTCACTGGTCACTGATCACTGGTCAATGGTCACCGTAGCTGGTCACTGTTCACTGGTCACAGGTCAATGGTCACTGGTCACTGGTCACTGGTCAATGGTCACTGTCGCTGGTCACTGGTCACTGGTCACTGGTCACTGGTCAATGGTCACTGGTCACTGGTCACGGGTCAATGGTCACTATCGCTGGTCAATGGTCATTGTCGCTGGTCACTGGTCATTGGTCACTTGTCACTGGTGACTGGTCACTGGTCACTGGTCACTGGTCACTGGTCACAGGTCAATGGTCACTGGTCACTGGTCACTGGTCAATGGTCCCTGTCGCTGGTCACTGGTCACTGGTCACTGGTCACTGGTCATTGGTCACTGGTATCTGGTCAATGGTCACTGTCGCTGGTCACTGGTCACTGGTCTCTGGTCACTGGTCAATGGTAACTTGTCACTGGGCAGTGGTCAATGGTCACTGGTCACTGGTCACTGGTCACTGGTCACTGGTCACTGGTCACAGGTCAATGGTCACTGGTCACTGGACACAGGTCACTGGTCACTGGTCACTGGTCAATGGTCACTGGTCACTGGTCAATGGTCACTGGCCACTGGTCACTGGTCACTGGTCAATGGTCACTTTCGTTGGTCAATGGTCAATGGTCCCTGTCGCTGGTCACTGGTCACTGGTCACTGGTCACTGGTCACTTGTCACTGGTCCCTGGTATCTGGTCAATGGTCACTGTCGCTGGTCACTGGTCACTGGTCACTGGTCACTGGTCAATGGTCACTGTCGCTGGTCACTGGTCACTGGTCAATGGTCACTGGTCACTGGTCACTGGTCAATGGTCACTATCGCTGGTCAATGGTCATTGTCGCTGGTCACTGGTCATTGGTCACTTGTCACTGGTCACTGGTCACTGGTCACTGGTCACTGGTCACTGGTCACTGGTCACTGGTCACAGGTCAATGGTCACTGGTCACTGGTCACTGGTCAATGGTCCCTGTCGCTGGTCACTGGTCACTGGTCACAAGTCACTGGTCACTTGTCACTGGTCACTTGTCACTGGTCACTGGTCACTGGTCAATGGTCACTGTCGCTGGTCAATGGTCACTGTCGCTGGTCACTGGTCACTGGTCACTGGTCACTGGTCACTGGTCACTGGTCACAGGTCAATGGTCACTGGTCACTGGTCACTGGTCAATGGTCCCTGTCGCTGGTCACTGGTCACTGGTCACTGGTCACTGGTCATTGGTCACTGGTATCTGGTCAATGGTCACTGTCGCTGGTCACTGGTCACTGGTCTCTGGTCACTGGTCAATGGTAACTTGTCACTGGGCAGTGGTCAATGGTCACTGGTCACTGGTCACTGGTCACTGGTCACTGGTCACAGGTCAATGGTCACTGGTCACTGGTCACAGGTCACTGGTCACTGGTCACTGGTCAATGGTCACTGGTCACTGGTCAATGGTCACTGGCCACTGGTCACTGGTCACTGGTCAATTGTCACTTTCGTTGGTCAATGGTCAATGGTCCCTGTCGCTGGTCACTGGTCACTGGTCACTGGTCACTGGTCACTGGTCACTGGTATCTGGTCAATGGTCACTGTCGCTGGTCACTGGTCACTGGTCACTGGTCACTGGTCACTGGTCAATGGTCACTGTCGCTGGTCACTGGTCACTGGTCACTGGTCACTGGTCAATGGTCACTGGTCACTGGTCACTGGTCAATGGTCACTATCGCTGGTCAATGGTCATTGTCGCTGGTCACTGGTCATTGGTCACTTGTCACTGGTCACTGGTCACTGGTCACTGGTCACAGGTCACAGGTCACTGGTCACTGGTCACTGGTCACAGGTCAATGGTCACTGGTCACTGGTCACTGGTCAATGGTCACTGGTCACTTTTCCCTGGGCAGTGGTCACTTTCGCTGGCCAATGGTCACTGTCGCTGGTAAACGGTCACTGTCGCTGGTCACTGGTCACTGGCCACTGGTCACAGGTCACTGGTCACTGGTCACTGGTCACTGGTCACTGGTCAATGGTCACTGGCAACTGGTCACTGGTCACTGGTCAATGGTCACTTTCGTTGGTCAATGGTCACTGTCGCTGGTAAACGGTCACTGTCGCTGGTCACTGGTCACTGGTCACTGGTCACTGGTCACTGGTCACTGGTCAATGGTCACTGGTCACTGGACACTGGTCACTGGTCACTGGTCACTGGTCACTGGTCACTGGTCAATGGTAACTTGTCACTGGGCAGTGGTCAATGGTCACTGGTCACTGGGCACTGGTCACTGGTCACTGGTCACAGGTCAATGGTCACTGGTCACTGGACACAGGTCACTGGTCACTGGTCACTGGTCACTGGTCACTGGTCACTGGTCAATGGTCACTGGCCACTGGTCACTGGTCACTGGTCAATGGTCACTTTCGCTGGTCAATGGTCACTGTCGCTGGTCACTGGTCACTGGTCACTGGTCACTGTCGCTGGTCACTGGTCACTGGTCACTGGTCACTGGTAACTGGTCAATGGTCACTGTCGCTGGTCACTGGTCACTGGTCACTGGTCACTGGTCAATGGTAACTTGTCACTGGGCAGTGGTCAATGGTCACTGGTCACTGGTCACTGGTCACTGGTCACAGGCCAATGGTCACTGGTCACTGGACACAGGTCACTGGTCACTGGTCACTGGTCACTGGTCACTGTTCACTGGTCACTGATCACTGGTCAATGGTCACCGTCGCTGGTCACTGTTCACTGGTCACTGATCACTGGTCACAAGTCACTGGTCACTTGTCACTGGTCACTGGTCACTGGTCAATGGTCACTGTCGCTGGTCAATGGTCACTGTCGCTGGTCACTGGTCACTGGTCACTGGTCACTGGTCACTGGTCACTGGTCACAGGTCAATGGTCACTGGTCACTGGTCACTGGTCAATGGTCCCTGTCGCTGGTCACTGGTCACTGGTCACTGGTCACTGGTCATTGGTCACTGGTATCTGGTCAATGGTCACTGTCGCTGGTCACTGGTCACTGGTCTCTGGTCACTGGTCAATGGTAACTTGTCACTGGGCAGTGGTCAATGGTCACTGGTCACTGGTCACTGGTCACTGGTCACTGGTCACAGGTCAAAGGTCACTGGTCACTGGTCACAGGTCACTGGTCACTGGTCACTGGTCAATGGTCACTGGTCACTGGTCAATGGTCACTGGCCACTGGTCACTGGTCACTGGTCAATTGTCACTTTCGTTGGTCAATGGTCAATGGTCCCTGTCGCTGGTCACTGGTCACTGGTCACTGGTCACTGGTCACTGGTCACTGGTATCTGGTCAATGGTCACTGTCGCTGGTCACTGGTCACTGGTCACTGGTCACTGGTCACTGGTCAATGGTCACTGTCGCTGGTCACTGGTCACTGGTCACTGGTCACTGGTCAATGGTCACTGGTCACTGGTCACTGGTCAATGGTCACTATCGCTGGTCAATGGTCATTGTCGCTGGTCACTGGTCATTGGTCACTTGTCACTGGTCACTGGTCACTGGTCACTGGTCACTGGTCACAGGTCACTGGTCACTGGTCACTGGTCACAGGTCAATGGTCACTGGTCACTGGTCACTGGTCAATGGTCACTGGTCACTTTTCCCTGGGCAGTGGTCACTTTCGCTGGTCAATGGTCACTGTCGCTGGTAAACGGTCACTGTCGCTGGTCACTGGTCACTGGTCACTGGCCACTGGTCACAGGTCACTGGTCACTGGTCACTGGTCACTGGTCACTGGTCAATGGTCACTGGCAACTGGTCACTGGTCACTGGTCAATGGTCACTTTCGTTGGTCAATGGTCACTGTCGCTGGTAAACGGTCACTGTCGCTGGTCACTGGTCACTGGTCACTGGTCACTGGTCACTGGTCACTGGTCAATGGTCACTGGTCACTGGACACTGGTCACTGGTCACTGGTCACTGGTCACTGGTCACTGGTCAATGGTAACTTGTCACTGGGCAGTGGTCAATGGTCACTGGTCACTGGGCACTGGTCACTGGTCACTGGTCACAGGTCAATGGTCACTGGTCACTGGACACAGGTCACTGTCGCTGGTCACTGGTCACTGGTCACTGGTCACTGGTCAATGGTCACTGTCGCTGGTCACTGGTCACTGGTCAATGGTCACTGGTCACTGGTCACTGGTCAATGGTCACTATCGCTGGTCAATGGTCATTGTCGCTGGTCACTGGTCATTGGTCACTTGTCACTGGTCACTGGTCACTGGTCACTGGTCACTGGTCACTGGTCACTGGTCACTGGTCACAGGTCAATGGTCACTGGTCACTGGTCACTGGTCAATGGTCCCTGTCGCTGGTCACTGGTCACTGGTCACAAGTCACTGGTCACTTGTCACTGGTCACTTGTCACTGGTCACTGGTCACTGGTCAATGGTCACTGTCGCTGGTCAATGGTCACTGTCGCTGGTCACTGGTCACTGGTCACTGGTCACTGGTCACTGGTCACTGGTCACAGGTCAATGGTCACTGGTCACTGGTCACTGGTCAATGGTCCCTGTCGCTGGTCACTGGTCACTGGTCACTGGTCACTGGTCATTGGTCACTGGTATCTGGTCAATGGTCACTGTCGCTGGTCACTGGTCACTGGTCTCTGGTCACTGGTCAATGGTAACTTGTCACTGGGCAGTGGTCAATGGTCACTGGTCACTGGTCACTGGTCACTGGTCACTGGTCACAGGTCAATGGTCACTGGTCACTGGTCACAGGTCACTGGTCACTGGTCACTGGTCAATGGTCACTGGTCACTGGTCAATGGTCACTGGCCACTGGTCACTGGTCACTGGTCAATTGTCACTTTCGTTGGTCAATGGTCAATGGTCCCTGTCGCTGGTCACTGGTCACTGGTCACTGGTCACTGGTCACTGGTCACTGGTATCTGGTCAATGGTCACTGTCGCTGGTCACTGGTCACTGGTCACTGGTCACTGGTCACTGGTCAATGGTCACTGTCGCTGGTCACTGGTCACTGGTCACTGGTCACTGGTCAATGGTCACTGGTCACTGGTCACTGGTCAATGGTCACTATCGCTGGTCAATGGTCATTGTCGCTGGTCACTGGTCATTGGTCACTTGTCACTGGTCACTGGTCACTGGTCACTGGTCACAGGTCACAGGTCACTGGTCACTGGTCACTGGTCACAGGTCAATGGTCACTGGTCACTGGTCACTGGTCAATGGTCACTGGTCACTTTTCCCTGGGCAGTGGTCACTTTCGCTGGCCAATGGTCACTGTCGCTGGTAAACGGTCACTGTCGCTGGTCACTGGTCACTGGCCACTGGTCACAGGTCACTGGTCACTGGTCACTGGTCACTGGTCACTGGTCAATGGTCACTGGCAACTGGTCACTGGTCACTGGTCAATGGTCACTTTCGTTGGTCAATGGTCACTGTCGCTGGTAAACGGTCACTGTCGCTGGTCACTGGTCACTGGTCACTGGTCACTGGTCACTGGTCACTGGTCAATGGTCACTGGTCACTGGACACTGGTCACTGGTCACTGGTCACTGGTCACTGGTCACTGGTCAATGGTAACTTGTCACTGGGCAGTGGTCAATGGTCACTGGTCACTGGGCACTGGTCACTGGTCACTGGTCACAGGTCAATGGTCACTGGTCACTGGACACAGGTCACTGGTCACTGGTCACTGGTCACTGGTCACTGGTCACTGGTCAATGGTCACTGGCCACTGGTCACTGGTCACTGGTCAATGGTCACTTTCGCTGGTCAATGGTCACTGTCGCTGGTCACTGGTCACTGGTCACTGGTCACTGTCGCTGGTCACTGGTCACTGGTCACTGGTCACTGGTAACTGGTCAATGGTCACTGTCGCTGGTCACTGGTCACTGGTCACTGGTCACTGGTCAATGGTAACTTGTCACTGGGCAGTGGTCAATGGTCACTGGTCACTGGTCACTGGTCACTGGTCACAGGCCAATGGTCACTGGTCACTGGACACAGGTCACTGGTCACTGGTCACTGGTCACTGGTCACTGTTCACTGGTCACTGATCACTGGTCAATGGTCACCGTCGCTGGTCACTGTTCACTGGTCACTGATCACTGGTCACAAGTCACTGGTCACTTGTCACTGGTCACTGGTCACTGGTCAATGGTCACTGTCGCTGGTCAATGGTCACTGTCGCTGGTCACTGGTCACTGGTCACTGGTCACTGGTCACTGGTCACTGGTCACTGGTCACAGGTCAATGGTCACTGGTCACTGGTCACTGGTCAATGGTCCCTGTCGCTGGTCACTGGTCACTGGTCACTGGTCACTGGTCATTGGTCACTGGTATCTGGTCAATGGTCACTGTCGCTGGTCACTGGTCACTGGTCTCTGGTCACTGGTCAATGGTAACTTGTCACTGGGCAGTGGTCAATGGTCACTGGTCACTGGTCACTGGTCACTGGTCACTGGTCACAGGTCAAAGGTCACTGGTCACTGGTCACAGGTCACTGGTCACTGGTCACTGGTCAATGGTCACTGGTCACTGGTCAATGGTCACTGGCCACTGGTCACTGGTCACTGGTCAATTGTCACTTTCGTTGGTCAATGGTCAATGGTCCCTGTCGCTGGTCACTGGTCACTGGTCACTGGTCACTGGTCACTGGTCACTGGTATCTGGTCAATGGTCACTGTCGCTGGTCACTGGTCACTGGTCACTGGTCACTGGTCACTGGTCAATGGTCACTGTCGCTGGTCACTGGTCACTGGTCACTGGTCACTGGTCAATGGTCACTGGTCACTGGTCACTGGTCAATGGTCACTATCGCTGGTCAATGGTCATTGTCGCTGGTCACTGGTCATTGGTCACTTGTCACTGGTCACTGGTCACTGGTCACTGGTCACTGGTCACAGGTCACTGGTCACTGGTCACTGGTCACAGGTCAATGGTCACTGGTCACTGGTCACTGGTCAATGGTCACTGGTCACTTTTCCCTGGGCAGTGGTCACTTTCGCTGGTCAATGGTCACTGTCGCTGGTAAACGGTCACTGTCGCTGGTCACTGGTCACTGGTCACTGGCCACTGGTCACAGGTCACTGGTCACTGGTCACTGGTCACTGGTCACTGGTCAATGGTCACTGGCAACTGGTCACTGGTCACTGGTCAATGGTCACTTTCGTTGGTCAATGGTCACTGTCGCTGGTAAACGGTCACTGTCGCTGGTCACTGGTCACTGGTCACTGGTCACTGGTCACTGGTCACTGGTCAATGGTCACTGGTCACTGGACACTGGTCACTGGTCACTGGTCACTGGTCACTGGTCACTGGTCAATGGTAACTTGTCACTGGGCAGTGGTCAATGGTCACTGGTCACTGGGCACTGGTCACTGGTCACTGGTCACAGGTCAATGGTCACTGGTCACTGGACACAGGTCACTGGTCACTGGTCACTGGTCACTGGTCACTGGTCACTGGTCAATGGTCACTGGCCACTGGTCACTGGTCACTGGTCAATGGTCACTTTCGCTGGTCAATGGTCACTGTCGCTGGTCACTGGTCACTGGTCACTGGTCACTGTCGCTGGTCACTGGTCACTGGTCACTGGTCACTGGTAACTGGTCAATGGTCACTGTCGCTGGTCACTGGTCACTGGTCACTGGTCACTGGTCAATGGTAACTTGTCACTGGGCAGTGGTCAATGGTCACTGGTCACTGGTCACTGGTCACTGGTCACTGGTCACAGGTCAATGGTCACTGGTCACTGGACACAGGTCACTGGTCACTGGTCACTGGTCACTGGTCACTGTTCACTGGTCACTGATCACTGGTCAATGGTCACCGTCGCTGGTCACTGTTCACTGGTCACTGATCACTGGTCACTAGTCACTGGTCACTGGTCACTGGTCAATGGTCACTTTCGCTGGTCAATGGTCACTGTCGCTGGTCACTGGTCACTGGTCACTGGTCACTGTCGCTGGTCAGTGGTCACTGGTCACTGGTCACTGGTAACTGGTCAATGGTCACTGTCGCTGGTCACTGGTCACTGGTCACTGGTCACTGGTCAATGGTAACTTGTCACTGGGCAGTGGTCAATGGTCACTGGTCACTGGTCACTGGTCACTGGTCACTGGTCACAGGTCAATGGTCACTGGTCACTGGACACAGGTCACTGGTCACTGATCACTGGTCACTGGTCGCTGGTCACTTGTCACAGGTCACTGGTCACTGGTCACTGGTCACAAGTCACTGGTCACTGGTCACTGGTCACTGGTCACTGGTCACTGGTCACTGGTCAATGGTCACTGTCGCTGATCACTGGTCACTGGACACTGGTCACTGGTCACTGGTCACAAGTCACTGGTCACTTGTCACTGGTCAGTGGCCACTCGTCGCTGGTCACTTGTCACTGGTCACTGGTCACAGGTCAATGGTCACTGGTCACTGGACACTGGTCACTGGTCACTGGTCACTTGTCACTGGTCAATGGTCACTATCGCTGGTCAATGGTCACTGTCGCTGGTCACTGGTCACTGGTCACTGATCACTGGTCACTGGTCACTGGTCACTGGTCACTGGTCACTGGTCACTGGTCACTTTTCCCTGGGCAGTGGTCACTGGTCACTGGTCAATGGTCACTATCGCTGGTCAATGGTCACTGTCGCTGGTCACTGGTCACTGGTCACTGGTCAATGGTCACTGTCGCTGGTCACTGGTCACTGGTCAATTGTCACTGTCGCTGGTCACTGGTCACTGGTCACTGGTCACTGGTCACTGGTCAGAAGTCACTGGTCACTGGTCACTGGTCACTGGTCACTGGTCACTGGTCACTGGTCACTGGTCACTGGTCACTGGTCAATGGTCACTGTCGCTGGTCACTGGTCACTGGTCACTGATCACTGGTCACTGGTCACTGGTCACTGGTCACTGGTCACTGGTCAATGGTCACTATCGCTGGTCAATGGTCACTGTCGCTGGTCACTGGTCATTGGTCACTTGTCACTGGTCACTGGTCACTGGTCACTTGTCACTGGTCAATGGACACTGTCGCTGGTCAATGGTCACTGTCGCTGGTCACTGGTCACTATTCGCTGGTCACTGGTCACTGGTCACACTCGCTGGTCACTGGTCACTGCTCACTGGTCACTGGTCACTGGTCACTGGTCACTGGTCACAAGTCACTGGTCACTTGTCACTGGTCACTGGTCACTGGTCACTGGTCACTGGTCAATGGTCACTGTCGCTGGTCAATGGTCACTGTCGCTGGTCACTGGTCACTGGTCACTGGTCGCTGGTCATTGGTCACTTGGCACTGGTCAGTGGCCACTGGTCGCTGGTCACTTGTCACTGGTCACTGGTCACTGGTCACTGGTCACTGGTCACTGGTCACAAGTCACTGGTCACTTGTCACTGGTCACTTGTCACTGGTCACTGGTCACTGGTCAATGGTCACTGTCGCTGGTCAATGGTCACTGTCGCTGGTCACTGGTCACTGGTCACTGGTCACTGGTCACTGGTCACTGGTCACAGGTCAATGGTCACTGGTCACTGGTCACTGGTCAATGGTCCCTGTCGCTGGTCACTGGTCACTGGTCACTGGTCACTGGTCATTGGTCACTGGTATCTGGTCAATGGTCACTGTCGCTGGTCACTGGTCACTGGTCTCTGGTCACTGGTCAATGGTAACTTGTCACTGGGCAGTGGTCACTGGTCACTGGTCACTGGTCACTGGTCACTGGTCACTGGTCACAGGTCAATGGTCACTGGTCACTGGTCACAGGTCACTGGTCACTGGTCACTGGTCAATGGTCACTGGTCACTGGTCAATGGTCACTGGCCACTGGTCACTGGTCACTGGTCAATTTTCACTTTCGTTGGCCAATGGTCAATGGTCCCTGTCGCTGGTCACTGGTCACTGGTCACTGGTCACTGGTCACTGGTCACTGGTATCTGGTCAATGGTCACTGTCGCTGGTCACTGGTCACTGGTCACTGGTCACTGGTCACTGGTCAATGGTCACTGTCGCTGGTCACTGGTCACTGGTCACTGGTCACTGGTCAATGGTCACTGGTCACTGGTCACTGGTCAATGGTCACTATCGCTGGTCAATGGTCATTGTCGCTGGTCACTGGTCATTGGTCACTTGTCACTGGTCACTGGTCACTGGTCACTGGTCACTGGTCACAGGTCACTGGTCACTGGTCACTGGTCACAGGTCAATGGTCACTGGTCACTGGTCACTGGTCAATGGTCACTGGTCACTTTTCCCTGGGCAGTGGTCACTTTCGCTGGTCAATGGTCACTGTCGCTGGTAAACGGTCACTGTCGCTGGTCACTGGTCACTGGTCACTGGCCACTGGTCACAGGTCACTGGTCACTGGTCACTGGTCACTGGTCACTGGTCAATGGTCACTGGCAACTGGTCACTGGTCACTGGTCAATGGTCACTTTCGTTGGTCAATGGTCACTGTCGCTGGTAAACGGTCACTGTCGCTGGTCACTGGTCACTGGTCACTGGTCACTGGTCACTGGTCACTGGTCAATGGTCACTGGTCACTGGACACTGGTCACTGGTCACTGGTCACTGGTCACTGGTCACTGGTCACTGGTCAATGGTAACTTGTCACTGGGCAGTGGTCAATGGTCACTGGTCACTGGGCACTGGTCACTGGTCACTGGTCACAGGTCAATGGTCACTGGTCACTGGACACAGGTCACTGGTCACTGGTCACTGGTCACTGGTCACTGGTCACTGGTCAATGGTCACTGGCCACTGGTCACTGGTCACTGGTCAATGGTCACTTTCGCTGGTCAATGGTCACTGTCGCTGGTCACTGGTCACTGGTCACTGGTCACTGTCGCTGGTCACTGGTCACTGGTCACTGGTCACTGGTAACTGGTCAATGGTCACTGTCGCTGGTCACTGGTCACTGGTCACTGGTCACTGGTCAATGGTAACTTGTCACTGGGCAGTGGTCAATGGTCACTGGTCACTGGTCACTGGTCACTGGTCACTGGTCACAGGCCAATGGTCACTGGTCACTGGACACAGGTCACTGGTCACTGGTCACTGGTCACTGGTCACTGGTCACTGTTCACTGGGCACTGATCACTGGTCAATGGTCACCGTCGCTGGTCACTGTTCACTGGTCACTGATCACTGGTCACAAGTCACTGGTCACTTGTCACTGGTCACTGGTCACTGGTCACTGGTCACTGGTCAATGGTCACTGTCGCTGGTCAATGGTCACTGTCGCTGGTCACTGGTCACTGGTCACTGGTCACTGGTCACTGGTCACTGGTCACAGGTCAATGGTCACTGGTCACTGGTCACTGGTCAATGGTCCCTGTCGCTGGTCACTGGTCACTGGTCACTGGTCACTGGTCATTGGTCACTGGTATCTGGTCAATGGTCACTGTCGCTGGTCACTGGTCACTGGTCTCTGGTCACTGGTCAATGGTAACTTGTCACTGGGCAGTGGTCAATGGTCACTGGTCACTGGTCACTGGTCACTGGTCACTGGTCACAGGTCAAAGGTCACTGGTCACTGGTCACAGGTCACTGGTCACTGGTCACTGGTCAATGGTCACTGGTCACTGGTCAATGGTCACTGGCCACTGGTCACTGGTCACTGGTCAATTGTCACTTTCGTTGGTCAATGGTCAATGGTCCCTGTCGCTGGTCACTGGTCACTGGTCACTGGTCACTGGTCACTGGTCACTGGTATCTGGTCAATGGTCACTGTCGCTGGTAAACGGTCACTGTCGCTGGTCACTGGTCACTGGTCACTGGTCACTGGTCACTGGTCACTGGTCAATGGTCACTGGTCACTGGACACTGGTCACTGGTCACTGGTCACTGGTCACTGGTCACTGGTCAATGGTAACTTGTCACTGGGCAGTGGTCAATGGTCACTGGTCACTGGGCACTGGTCACTGGTCACTGGTCACAGGTCAATGGTCACTGGTCACTGGACACAGGTCACTGGTCACTGGTCACTGGTCACTGGTCACTGGTCACTGGTCAATGGTCACTGGCCACTGGTCACTGGTCACTGGTCAATGGTCACTTTCGCTGGTCAATGGTCACTGTCGCTGGTCACTGGTCACTGGTCACTGGTCACTGTCGCTGGTCACTGGTCACTGGTCACTGGTCACTGGTAACTGGTCAATGGTCACTGTCGCTGGTCACTGGTCACTGGTCACTGGTCACTGGTCAATGGTAACTTGTCACTGGGCAGTGGTCAATGGTCACTGGTCACTGGTCACTGGTCACTGGTCACTGGTCACAGGTCAATGGTCACTGGTCACTGGACACAGGTCACTGGTCACTGGTCACTGGTCACTGGTCACTGTTCACTGGTCACTGATCACTGGTCAATGGTCACCGTCGCTGGTCACTGTTCACTGGTCACTGATCACTGGTCACTAGTCACTGGTCACTGGTCACTGGTCAATGGTCACTTTCGCTGGTCAATGGTCACTGTCGCTGGTCACTGGTCACTGGTCACTGGTCACTGTCGCTGGTCACTGGTCACTGGTCACTGGTCACTGGTAACTGGTCAATGGTCACTGTCGCTGGTCACTGGTCACTGGTCACTGGTCACTGGTCAATGGTAACTTGTCACTGGGCAGTGGTCAATGGTCACTGGTCACTGGTCACTGGTCACTGGTCACTGGTCACAGGTCAATGGTCACTGGTCACTGGACACAGGTCACTGGTCACTGATCACTGGTCACTGGTCGCTGGTCACTTGTCACAGGTCACTGGTCACTGGTCACTGGTCACAAGTCACTGGTCACTGGTCACTGGTCACTGGTCACTGGTCACTGGTCACTGGTCAATGGTCACTGTCGCTGATCACTGGTCACTGGACACTGGTCACTGGTCACTGGTCACAAGTCACTGGTCACTTGTCACTGGTCAGTGGCCACTCGTCGCTGGTCACTTGTCACTGGTCACTGGTCACAGGTCAATGGTCACTGGTCACTGGACACTGGTCACTGGTCACTGGTCACTTGTCACTGGTCAATGGTCACTATCGCTGGTCAATGGTCACTGTCGCTGGTCACTGGTCATTGGTCACTTGTCACTGGTCACTGGTCACTGGTCAATGGTCACTGTCGCTGGTCACTGGTCACTGGTCACTGATCACTGGTCACTGGTCACTGGTCACTGGTCACTGGTCACTGGTCACTGGTCACTTTTCCCTGGGCAGTGGTCACTGGTCACTGGTCAATGGTCACTATCGCTGGTCAATGGTCACTGTCGCTGGTCACTGGTCACTGGTCACTGGTCAATGGTCACTGTCGCTGGTCACTGGTCACTGGTCAATTGTCACTGTCGCTGGTCACTGGTCACTGGTCACTGGTCACTGGTCACTGGTCAGAAGTCACTGGTCACTGGTCACTGGTCACTGGTCACTGGTCACTGGTCACTGGTCACTGGTCACTGGTCACTGGTCAATGGTCACTGTCGCTGGTCACTGGTCACTGGTCACTGATCACTGGTCACTGGTCACTGGTCACTGGTCACTGGTCACTGGTCAATGGTCACTATCGCTGGTCAATGGTCACTGTCGCTGGTCACTGGTCATTGGTCACTTGTCACTGGTCACTGGTCACTGGTCACTTGTCACTGGTCAATGGACACTGTCGCTGGTCAATGGTCACTGTCGCTGGTCACTGGTCACTATTCGCTGGTCACTGGTCACTGGTCACTGTCGCTGGTCACTGGTCACTGCTCACTGGTCACTGGTCACTGGTCACTGGTCACAAGTCACTGGTCACTTGTCACTGGTCACTGGTCACTGGTCACTGGTCACTGGTCAATGGTCACTGTCGCTGGTCAATGGTCACTGTCGCTGGTCACTGGTCACTGGTCACTGGTCGCTGGTCATTGGTCACTTGGCACTGGTCAGTGGCCACTGGTCGCTGGTCACTTGTCACTGGTCACTGGTCACTGGTCACTGGTCACAAGTCACTTGTCACTGGTCACTGGTCACTGGTCACTGGTCACTGGTCACTGGTCACTGGTCACTGGTCACTGGTCAATGGTCACTGTCGCTGGTCACTGGTCACTGGTCACTGATCACTGGTCACTGGTCACTGGTCACTGGTCACTGGTCACTGGTCACAAGTCACTGGTCACTTGTCACTGGTCACTGGTCACTGGTCACTGGTCACTGGTCAATGGTCACTGTCGCTGGTCACTGGTCACTGGTCACTGGTCGCTGGTCACTGGTCACTTGGCACTGGTCAGTGGCCACTGGTCGCTGGTCACTTGTCACTGGTCACTGGTCACTGGTCACAAGTCACTTGTCACTGGTCACTGGTCACTGGTCACTGGTCACTGGTCACTGGTCACTGGTCACTGGTCACAGGTCACTGGTCAATGGTCACTGTCGCTGGTCACTGGTCACTGGTCACTGATCACTGGTCACTGGTCACTGGTCACTGGTCAATGGTATCTTGTCACTGGGCAGTGGTCAATGGTCACTGGTCACTGGTCACTGGTCACTGGTCACTGGTCACTGGTCACAGGTCAATGGTCACTGGTCACTGGTCACTGGTCACTGGTCACTGGTCACTGGTCAATGGTCACTGGCCACTGGTCACTGGTCACTGGTCAATGGTCACTTTCGTTGGTAAATGGTCACTGTCGCTGGTCACTGGTCACTGGTCGCTGGTCACTGGTCACTGGTCACAGGTCAATGGTCACTGGTCACTGGTCACTGGTCACGGGTCACATGTCACGGGTCACTGGTCACTGGTCACTTGTCACTGGTCACTGGTCACGGTCACTGGTCACTGGTCAATGGTCACTGTCGCTGGTCACTGGTCACTGGTCACTGGTCACTGGTCACTGGTCAGTGGTCATTATCGCTGGTCAATGGTCACTGTCGCTGGTCACTGGTCACTGGTCACTGGTCACTGGTCACTGGTCAATGGTCACTGTCGCTGAACAATGGTCACTGTCGCTGGTCACTGGTCACTAGTCAATGGTCACAAAGCACTGGTCGCTTGTCACTGGTCAGTGGTCACTGGTCACTGGTCAATGGTCACTGTCGCTGTACAATGGTCACTGTCGCTGGTCACTGGTCACAAAGCACTGGTCGCTTGTCACTGGTCAATGGTCACTGGTCACTGGTCACTGGTCACTGGTCACTGGTCACTGGTCACAAGTTTCTGGTCATTTGTCACTGGTCACTGTTCACTGGTTACTGGTCACTGGTCAATGGTCACTGTCGCTGGTCACTGGTCACTGGTCACTGGTCACTGGTCACTGGTCACTGGTCCCTTTTCACTGGTCACTGGTCACAATTCACTGGTCACTGGTCAATGGTCACTGTCGCTGGTCACTGGTCACTGGTCACTGGTCAATGGTCACTGTCGCTGGTCACTGGTCACTGGTCACTGTTCATTGGTCACTGGTCACGTTTCACGGGGCACTGGCCGCTGGTCACTGGTCACCGGTCACTGGTCATTGGTCACTGCTCACAGGTCAATGGTCACTGGTCACTGGACACAGGTCGCTGGTCACTGGTCACTTGTCACTGGTCAATGGTCACTGTCGCTGGTCACAGGTCAATGGTCACTGGTCACTGGTCACTGGTCAATGGTCACTGGTCACTTTTCCCTGGGCAGTGGTCACTTTCGCTGGTCAATGGTCACTGTCGCTGGTAAACGGTCACTGTCGCTGGTCACTGGTCACTGGTCACTGGCCACTGGTCACAGGTCACTGGTCACTGGTCACTGGTCACTGGTCACTGGTCAATGGTCACTGGCAACTGGTCACTGGTCACTGGTCAATGGTCACTTTCGTTGGTCAATGGTCACTGTCGCTGGTAAACGGTCACTGTCGCTGGTAAACGGTCACTGTCGCTGGTCACTGGTCACTGGTCACTGGTCACTGGTCACTGGTCACTGGTCAATGGTCACTGGTCACTGGACACTGGTCACTGGTCACTGGTCACTGGTCACTGGTCACTGGTCACTGGTCAATGGTAACTTGTCACTGGGCAGTGGTCAATGGTCACTGGTCACTGGGCACTGGTCACTGGTCACTGGTCACAGGTCAATGGTCACTGGTCACTGGACACAGGTCACTGGTCACTGGTCACTGGTCACTGGTCACTGGTCACTGGTCAATGGTCACTGGCCACTGGTCACTGGTCACTGGTCAATGGTCACTTTCGCTGGTCAATGGTCACTGTCGCTGGTCACTGGTCACTGGTCACTGGTCACTGTCGCTGGTCACTGGTCACTGGTCACTGGTCACTGGTAACTGGTCAATGGTCACTGTCGCTGGTCACTGGTCACTGGTCACTGGTCACTGGTCAATGGTAACTTGTCACTGGGCAGTGGTCAATGGTCACTGGTCACTGGTCACTGGTCACTGGTCACTGGTCACAGGCCAATGGTCACTGGTCACTGGACACAGGTCACTGGTCACTGGTCACTGGTCACTGGTCACTGGTCACTGTTCACTGGGCACTGATCACTGGTCAATGGTCACCGTCGCTGGTCACTGTTCACTGGTCACTGATCACTGGTCACAAGTCACTGGTCACTTGTCACTGGTCACTGGTCACTGGTCACTGGTCACTGGTCAATGGTCACTGTCGCTGGTCAATGGTCACTGTCGCTGGTCACTGGTCACTGGTCACTGGTCACTGGTCACTGGTCACTGGTCACAGGTCAATGGTCACTGGTCACTGGTCACTGGTCAATGGTCCCTGTCGCTGGTCACTGGTCACTGGTCACTGGTCACTGGTCATTGGTCACTGGTATCTGGTCAATGGTCACTGTCGCTGGTCACTGGTCACTGGTCTCTGGTCACTGGTCAATGGTAACTTGTCACTGGGCAGTGGTCAATGGTCACTGGTCACTGGTCACTGGTCACTGGTCACTGGTCACAGGTCAAAGGTCACTGGTCACTGGTCACAGGTCACTGGTCACTGGTCACTGGTCAATGGTCACTGGTCACTGGTCAATGGTCACTGGCCACTGGTCACTGGTCACTGGTCAATTGTCACTTTCGTTGGTCAATGGTCAATGGTCCCTGTCGCTGGTCACTGGTCACTGGTCACTGGTCACTGGTCACTGGTCACTGGTATCTGGTCAATGGTCACTGTCGCTGGTAAACGGTCACTGTCGCTGGTCACTGGTCACTGGTCACTGGTCACTGGTCACTGGTCACTGGTCAATGGTCACTGGTCACTGGACACTGGTCACTGGTCACTGGTCACTGGTCACTGGTCACTGGTCAATGGTAACTTGTCACTGGGCAGTGGTCAATGGTCACTGGTCACTGGGCACTGGTCACTGGTCACTGGTCACAGGTCAATGGTCACTGGTCACTGGACACAGGTCACTGGTCACTGGTCACTGGTCACTGGTCACTGGTCACTGGTCAATGGTCACTGGCCACTGGTCACTGGTCACTGGTCAATGGTCACTTTCGCTGGTCAATGGTCACTGTCGCTGGTCACTGGTCACTGGTCACTGGTCACTGTCGCTGGTCACTGGTCACTGGTCACTGGTCACTGGTAACTGGTCAATGGTCACTGTCGCTGGTCACTGGTCACTGGTCACTGGTCACTGGTCAATGGTAACTTGTCACTGGGCAGTGGTCAATGGTCACTGGTCACTGGTCACTGGTCACTGGTCACTGGTCACAGGTCAATGGTCACTGGTCACTGGACACAGGTCACTGGTCACTGGTCACTGGTCACTGGTCACTGTTCACTGGTCACTGATCACTGGTCAATGGTCACCGTCGCTGGTCACTGTTCACTGGTCACTGATCACTGGTCACTAGTCACTGGTCACTGGTCACTGGTCAATGGTCACTTTCGCTGGTCAATGGTCACTGTCGCTGGTCACTGGTCACTGGTCACTGGTCACTGTCGCTGGTCACTGGTCACTGGTCACTGGTCACTGGTAACTGGTCAATGGTCACTGTCGCTGGTCACTGGTCACTGGTCACTGGTCACTGGTCAATGGTAACTTGTCACTGGGCAGTGGTCAATGGTCACTGGTCACTGGTCACTGGTCACTGGTCACTGGTCACAGGTCAATGGTCACTGGTCACTGGACACAGGTCACTGGTCACTGATCACTGGTCACTGGTCGCTGGTCACTTGTCACAGGTCACTGGTCACTGGTCACTGGTCACAAGTCACTGGTCACTGGTCACTGGTCACTGGTCACTGGTCACTGGTCACTGGTCAATGGTCACTGTCGCTGATCACTGGTCACTGGACACTGGTCACTGGTCACTGGTCACAAGTCACTGGTCACTTGTCACTGGTCAGTGGCCACTCGTCGCTGGTCACTTGTCACTGGTCACTGGTCACAGGTCAATGGTCACTGGTCACTGGACACTGATCACTGGTCACTGGTCACTTGTCACTGGTCAATGGTCACTATCGCTGGTCAATGGTCACTGTCGCTGGTCACTGGTCATTGGTCACTTGTCACTGGTCACTGGTCACTGGTCAATGGTCACTGTCGCTGGTCACTGGTCACTGGTCACTGATCACTGGTCACTGGTCACTGGTCACTGGTCACTGGTCACTGGTCACTGGTCACTTTTCCCTGGGCAGTGGTCACTGGTCACTGGTCAATGGTCACTATCGCTGGTCAATGGTCACTGTCGCTGGTCACTGGTCACTGGTCACTGGTCAATGGTCACTGTCGCTGGTCACTGGTCACTGGTCAATTGTCACTGTCGCTGGTCACTGGTCACTGGTCACTGGTCACTGGTCACTGGTCAGAAGTCACTGGTCACTGGTCACTGGTCACTGGTCACTGGTCACTGGTCACTGGTCACTGGTCACTGGTCACTGGTCAATGGTCACTGTCGCTGGTCACTGGTCACTGGTCACTGATCACTGGTCACTGGTCACTGGTCACTGGTCACTGGTCACTGGTCAATGGTCACTATCGCTGGTCAATGGTCACTGTCGCTGGTCACTGGTCATTGGTCACTTGTCACTGGTCACTGGTCACTGGTCACTTGTCACTGGTCAATGGACACTGTCGCTGGTCAATGGTCACTGTCGCTGGTCACTGGTCACTATTCGCTGGTCACTGGTCACTGGTCACTGTCGCTGGTCACTGGTCACTGCTCACTGGTCACTGGTCACTGGTCACTGGTCACAAGTCACTGGTCACTTGTCACTGGTCACTGGTCACTGGTCACTGGTCACTGGTCAATGGTCACTGTCGCTGGTCAATGGTCACTGTCGCTGGTCACTGGTCACTGGTCACTGGTCGCTGGTCATTGGTCACTTGGCACTGGTCAGTGGCCACTGGTCGCTGGTCACTTGTCACTGGTCACTGGTCACTGGTCACTGGTCACAAGTCACTTGTCACTGGTCACTGGTCACTGGTCACTGGTCACTGGTCACTGGTCACTGGTCACTGGTCACTGGTCAATGGTCACTGTCGCTGGTCACTGGTCACTGGTCACTGATCACTGGTCACTGGTCACTGGTCACTGATCACTGGTCACTGGTCACTGGTCACTGGTCACTGGTCACTGGTCACAAGTCACTGGTCACTTGTCACTGGTCACTGGTCACTGGTCACTGGTCACTGGTCAATGGTCACTGTCGCTGGTCACTGGTCACTGGTCACTGGTCGCTGGTCACTGGTCACTTGGCACTGGTCAGTGGCCACTGGTCGCTGGTCACTTGTCACTGGTCACTGGTCACTGGTCACAAGTCACTTGTCACTGGTCACTGGTCACTGGTCACTGGTCACTGGTCACTGGTCACTGGTCACTGGTCACAGGTCACTGGTCAATGGTCACTGTCGCTGGTCACTGGTCACTGGTCACTGATCACTGGTCACTGGTCACTGGTCACTGGTCAATGGTATCTTGTCACTGGGCAGTGGTCAATGGTCACTGGTCACTGGTCACTGGTCACTGGTCACTGGTCACTGGTCACAGGTCAATGGTCACTGGTCACTGGTCACTGGTCACTGGTCACTGGTCACTGGTCAATGGTCACTGGCCACTGGTCACTGGTCACTGGTCAATGGTCACTTTCGTTGGTAAATGGTCACTGTCGCTGGTCACTGGTCACTGGTCGCTGGTCACTGGTCACTGGTCACAGGTCAATGGTCACTGGTCACTGGTCACTGGTCACGGGTCACATGTCACGGGTCACTGGTCACTGGTCACTTGTCACTGGTCACTGGTCACGGTCACTGGTCACTGGTCAATGGTCACTGTCGCTGGTCACTGGTCACTGGTCACTGGTCACTGGTCACTGGTCAGTGGTCATTATCGCTGGTCAATGGTCACTGTCGCTGGTCACTGGTCACTGGTCACTGGTCACTGGTCACTGGTCAATGGTCACTGTCGCTGAACAATGGTCACTGTCGCTGGTCACTGGTCACTAGTCAATGGTCACAAAGCACTGGTCGCTTGTCACTGGTCAGTGGTCACTGGTCACTGGTCAATGGTCACTGTCGCTGTACAATGGTCACTGTCGCTGGTCACTGGTCACAAAGCACTGGTCGCTTGTCACTGGTCAATGGTCACTGGTCACTGGTCACTGGTCACTGGTCACTGGTCACTGGTCACAAGTTTCTGGTCATTTGTCACTGGTCACTGTTCACTGGTTACTGGTCACTGGTCAATGGTCACTGTCGCTGGTCACTGGTCACTGGTCACTGGTCACTGGTCACTGGTCACTGGTCCCTTTTCACTGGTCACTGGTCACAATTCACTGGTCACTGGTCAATGGTCACTGTCGCTGGTCACTGGTCACTGGTCACTGGTCAATGGTCACTGTCGCTGGTCACTGGTCACTGGTCACTGTTCATTGGTCACTGGTCACGTTTCACGGGGCACTGGCCGCTGGTCACTGGTCACCGGTCACTGGTCATTGGTCACTGCTCACAGGTCAATGGTCACTGGTCACTGGACACAGGTCGCTGGTCACTGGTCACTTGTCACTGGTCAATGGTCACTGTCGCTGGTCACAGGTCAATGGTCACTGGTCACTGGTCACTGGTCAATGGTCACTGGTCACTTTTCCCTGGGCAGTGGTCACTTTCGCTGGTCAATGGTCACTGTCGCTGGTAAACGGTCACTGTCGCTGGTCACTGGTCACTGGTCACTGGCCACTGGTCACAGGTCACTGGTCACTGGTCACTGGTCACTGGTCACTGGTCAATGGTCACTGTCGCTGGTCACTGGTCACTGGTCTCTGGTCACTGGTCAATGGTAACTTGTCACTGGGCAGTGGTCAATGGTCACTGGTCACTGGTCACTGGTCACTGGTCACTGGTCACAGGTCAAAGGTCACTGGTCACTGGTCACAGGTCACTGGTCACTGGTCACTGGTCAATGGTCACTGGTCACTGGTCAATGGTCACTGGCCACTGGTCACTGGTCACTGGTCAATTGTCACTTTCGTTGGTCAATGGTCAATGGTCCCTGTCGCTGGTCACTGGTCACTGGTCACTGGTCACTGGTCACTGGTCACTGGTATCTGGTCAATGGTCACTGTCGCTGGTAAACGGTCACTGTCGCTGGTCACTGGTCACTGGTCACTGGTCACTGGTCACTGGTCACTGGTCAATGGTCACTGGTCACTGGACACTGGTCACTGGTCACTGGTCACTGGTCACTGGTCACTGGTCAATGGTAACTTGTCACTGGGCAGTGGTCAATGGTCACTGGTCACTGGGCACTGGTCACTGGTCACTGGTCACAGGTCAATGGTCACTGGTCACTGGACACAGGTCACTGGTCACTGGTCACTGGTCACTGGTCACTGGTCACTGGTCAATGGTCACTGGCCACTGGTCACTGGTCACTGGTCAATGGTCACTTTCGCTGGTCAATGGTCACTGTCGCTGGTCACTGGTCACTGGTCACTGGTCACTGTCGCTGGTCACTGGTCACTGGTCACTGGTCACTGGTAACTGGTCAATGGTCACTGTCGCTGGTCACTGGTCACTGGTCACTGGTCACTGGTCAATGGTAACTTGTCACTGGGCAGTGGTCAATGGTCACTGGTCACTGGTCACTGGTCACTGGTCACTGGTCACAGGTCAATGGTCACTGGTCACTGGACACAGGTCACTGGTCACTGGTCACTGGTCACTGGTCACTGTTCACTGGTCACTGATCACTGGTCAATGGTCACCGTCGCTGGTCACTGTTCACTGGTCACTGATCACTGGTCACTAGTCACTGGTCACTGGTCACTGGTCAATGGTCACTTTCGCTGGTCAATGGTCACTGTCGCTGGTCACTGGTCACTGGTCACTGGTCACTGTCGCTGGTCACTGGTCACTGGTCACTGGTCACTGGTAACTGGTCAATGGTCACTGTCGCTGGTCACTGGTCACTGGTCACTGGTCACTGGTCAATGGTAACTTGTCACTGGGCAGTGGTCAATGGTCACTGGTCACTGGTCACTGGTCACTGGTCACTGGTCACAGGTCAATGGTCACTGGTCACTGGACACAGGTCACTGGTCACTGATCACTGGTCACTGGTCGCTGGTCACTTGTCACAGGTCACTGGTCACTGGTCACTGGTCACAAGTCACTGGTCACTGGTCACTGGTCACTGGTCACTGGTCACTGGTCACTGGTCAATGGTCACTGTCGCTGATCACTGGTCACTGGACACTGGTCACTGGTCACTGGTCACAAGTCACTGGTCACTTGTCACTGGTCAGTGGCCACTCGTCGCTGGTCACTTGTCACTGGTCACTGGTCACAGGTCAATGGTCACTGGTCACTGGACACTGGTCACTGGTCACTGGTCACTTGTCACTGGTCAATGGTCACTATCGCTGGTCAATGGTCACTGTCGCTGGTCACTGGTCATTGGTCACTTGTCACTGGTCACTGGTCACTGGTCAATGGTCACTGTCGCTGGTCACTGGTCACTGGTCACTGATCACTGGTCACTGGTCACTGGTCACTGGTCACTGGTCACTGGTCACTGGTCACTTTTCCCTGGGCAGTGGTCACTGGTCACTGGTCAATGGTCACTATCGCTGGTCAATGGTCACTGTCGCTGGTCACTGGTCACTGGTCACTGGTCAATGGTCACTGTCGCTGGTCACTGGTCACTGGTCAATTGTCACTGTCGCTGGTCACTGGTCACTGGTCACTGGTCACTGGTCACTGGTCAGAAGTCACTGGTCACTGGTCACTGGTCACTGGTCACTGGTCACTGGTCACTGGTCACTGGTCACTGGTCACTGGTCAATGGTCACTGTCGCTGGTCACTGGTCACTGGTCACTGATCACTGGTCACTGGTCACTGGTCACTGGTCACTGGTCACTGGTCAATGGTCACTATCGCTGGTCAATGGTCACTGTCGCTGGTCACTGGTCATTGGTCACTTGTCACTGGTCACTGGTCACTGGTCACTTGTCACTGGTCAATGGACACTGTCGCTGGTCAATGGTCACTGTCGCTGGTCACTGGTCACTATTCGCTGGTCACTGGTCACTGGTCACTGTCGCTGGTCACTGGTCACTGCTCACTGGTCACTGGTCACTGGTCACTGGTCACAAGTCACTGGTCACTTGTCACTGGTCACTGGTCACTGGTCACTGGTCACTGGTCAATGGTCACTGTCGCTGGTCAATGGTCACTGTCGCTGGTCACTGGTCACTGGTCACTGGTCGCTGGTCATTGGTCACTTGGCACTGGTCAGTGGCCACTGGTCGCTGGTCACTTGTCACTGGTCACTGGTCACTGGTCACTGGTCACAAGTCACTTGTCACTGGTCACTGGTCACTGGTCACTGGTCACTGGTCACTGGTCACTGGTCACTGGTCACTGGTCAATGGTCACTGTCGCTGGTCACTGGTCACTGGTCACTGATCACTGGTCACTGGTCACTGGTCACTGGTCACTGGTCACTGGTCACAAGTCACTGGTCACTTGTCACTGGTCACTGGTCACTGGTCACTGGTCACTGGTCAATGGTCACTGTCGCTGGTCACTGGTCACTGGTCACTGGTCGCTGGTCACTGGTCACTTGGCACTGGTCAGTGGCCACTGGTCGCTGGTCACTTGTCACTGGTCACTGGTCACTGGTCACAAGTCACTTGTCACTGGTCACTGGTCACTGGTCACTGGTCACTGGTCACTGGTCACTGGTCACTGGTCACAGGTCACTGGTCAATGGTCACTGTCGCTGGTCACTGGTCACTGGTCACTGATCACTGGTCACTGGTCACTGGTCACTGGTCAATGGTATCTTGTCACTGGGCAGTGGTCAATGGTCACTGGTCACTGGTCACTGGTCACTGGTCACTGGTCACTGGTCACAGGTCAATGGTCACTGGTCACTGGTCACTGGTCACTGGTCACTGGTCACTGGTCAATGGTCACTGGCCACTGGTCACTGGTCACTGGTCAATGGTCACTTTCGTTGGTAAATGGTCACTGTCGCTGGTCACTGGTCACTGGTCGCTGGTCACTGGTCACTGGTCACAGGTCAATGGTCACTGGTCACTGGTCACTGGTCACGGGTCACATGTCACGGGTCACTGGTCACTGGTCACTTGTCACTGGTCACTGGTCACGGTCACTGGTCACTGGTCAATGGTCACTGTCGCTGGTCACTGGTCACTGGTCACTGGTCACTGGTCACTGGTCAGTGGTCATTATCGCTGGTCAATGGTCACTGTCGCTGGTCACTGGTCACTGGTCACTGGTCACTGGTCACTGGTCAATGGTCACTGTCGCTGAACAATGGTCACTGTCGCTGGTCACTGGTCACTAGTCAATGGTCACAAAGCACTGGTCGCTTGTCACTGGTCAGTGGTCACTGGTCACTGGTCAATGGTCACTGTCGCTGTACAATGGTCACTGTCGCTGGTCACTGGTCACAAAGCACTGGTCGCTTGTCACTGGTCAATGGTCACTGGTCACTGGTCACTGGTCACTGGTCACTGGTCACTGGTCACAAGTTTCTGGTCATTTGTCACTGGTCACTGTTCACTGGTTACTGGTCACTGGTCAATGGTCACTGTCGCTGGTCACTGGTCACTGGTCACTGGTCACTGGTCACTGGTCACTGGTCCCTTTTCACTGGTCACTGGTCACAATTCACTGGTCACTGGTCAATGGTCACTGTCGCTGGTCACTGGTCACTGGTCACTGGTCAATGGTCACTGTCGCTGGTCACTGGTCACTGGTCACTGTTCATTGGTCACTGGTCACGTTTCACGGGGCACTGGCCGCTGGTCACTGGTCACCGGTCACTGGTCATTGGTCACTGCTCACAGGTCAATGGTCACTGGTCACTGGACACAGGTCGCTGGTCACTGGTCACTTGTCACTGGTCAATGGTCACTGTCGCTGGTCACAGGTCAATGGTCACTGTCGCTGGTCACTGGTCACTGGTCACTGGTCACTGGTCACACGTCAATGGTCACTGGTCACTGGACACAGGTCAATGGTCACTGGTCACTGGTCACTGGTCACTGGTCACTGGTCAATGGTCAATTGTCACTGGCCACTGGTCACTGGTCACTGGTCAATGGTCACTGTCGCTGGTCAATTGTCACTGTCGCTGGTCACCGGTCGCTGGTCACTGGTCACTGGTCACTGGTCACTGGTCACAGGTCACAAGTCACTGGTCACTGGTCACTGGTCACTGGTCACTGTCGCTGGTAAATGGTCACTGTCGCTGGTCACTGGTCACTGGTCACCGGTCACTGGTCACTGGTCACTGGTCACTGTTCACTGGTCACAGGTCACTGGTCACTGGACACTGGTCACTGGTCACTGGTCACTGGTCACTGGTCACTGGCCACTGGTCACTGGTCACTGGTCACTGGTCACAGGTCAATGGTCACTGGCCACTGGACACAGATCACTGGTCACTGGTCACTGGTCACTGGTCACAAGTCACTGGTCACTGGTCACTTGTCACTGGTCACTGGTCACTGGCCACTGGTCACTGGTCACTGGTCACTGGCCACTGGTCACTGGTCACAGTTTACTGGTCACTGGTCACTGGTCACTGGTCACTGGTCACTGTTCACAGGTCAATGGTCACTGGTCACTGGACACTGGTCACTGGTCACTGGTCACTTGTCACAGGTCACTGACCACTGGTCACTGGTCACTGGTCACTGGTCACTGGTCACTGGTCACTGGGAACTGGTCAATGGTCACTGTCGCTGGTCACTGGTCACTGGTCACTGATCACTGGTCACTGGTCACTGGTCACTGGTCAATGGTCACTATCGCTGGTCAATGGTCACTGTCACTGGTCACAGGTCAATGGTCACTGGTCACTGGACACAGGTCACTGGTCACTGGTCACTGGTCACTGGTCACTGGTCACTGGTCACTGGTCAATGGTCACTGGTCACTGGTCACTGGTCACTGGTCATTGGTCACTGGTATCTGGTCAATGGTCACTGTCGCTGGTCACTGGTCACTGGTCTCTGGTCACTGGTCAATGGTAACTTGTCACTGGGCAGTGGTCAATGGTCACTGGTCACTGGTCACTGGTCACTGGTCACTGGTCACAGGTCAAAGGTCACTGGTCACTGGTCACAGGTCACTGGTCACTGGTCACTGGTCAATGGTCACTGGTCACTGGTCAATGGTCACTGGCCACTGGTCACTGGTCACTGGTCAATTGTCACTTTCGTTGGTCAATGGTCAATGGTCCCTGTCGCTGGTCACTGGTCACTGGTCACTGGTCACTGGTCACTGGTCACTGGTATCTGGTCAATGGTCACTGTCGCTGGTAAATGGTCACTGTCGCTGGTCACTGGTCACTGGTCACTGATCACTGGTCACTGGTCACTGGTCACTGGTCACTGGTCACTGGTCACTGGTCACTTTTCCCTGGGCAGTGGTCACTGGTCACTGGTCAATGGTCACTATCGCTGGTCAATGGTCACTGTCGCTGGTCACTGGTCACTGGTCACTGGTCAATGGTCACTGTCGCTGGTCACTGGTCACTGGTCAATTGTCACTGTCGCTGGTCACTGGTCACTGGTCACTGGTCACTGGTCACTGGTCAGAAGTCACTGGTCACTGGTCACTGGTCACTGGTCACTGGTCACTGGTCACTGGTCACTGGTCACTGGTCACTGGTCAATGGTCACTGTCGCTGGTCACTGGTCACTGGTCACTGATCACTGGTCACTGGTCACTGGTCACTGGTCACTGGTCACTGGTCAATGGTCACTATCGCTGGTCAATGGTCACTGTCGCTGGTCACTGGTCATTGGTCACTTGTCACTGGTCACTGGTCACTGGTCACTTGTCACTGGTCAATGGACACTGTCGCTGGTCAATGGTCACTGTCGCTGGTCACTGGTCACTATTCGCTGGTCACTGGTCACTGGTCACTGTCGCTGGTCACTGGTCACTGCTCACTGGTCACTGGTCACTGGTCACTGGTCACAAGTCACTGGTCACTTGTCACTGGTCACTGGTCACTGGTCACTGGTCACTGGTCAATGGTCACTGTCGCTGGTCAATGGTCACTGTCGCTGGTCACTGGTCACTGGTCACTGGTCGCTGGTCATTGGTCACTTGGCACTGGTCAGTGGCCACTGGTCGCTGGTCACTTGTCACTGGTCACTGGTCACTGGTCACTGGTCACAAGTCACTTGTCACTGGTCACTGGTCACTGGTCACTGGTCACTGGTCACTGGTCACTGGTCACTGGTCACTGGTCAATGGTCACTGTCGCTGGTCACTGGTCACTGGTCACTGATCACTGGTCACTGGTCACTGGTCACTGGTCACTGGTCACTGGTCACAAGTCACTGGTCACTTGTCACTGGTCACTGGTCACTGGTCACTGGTCACTGGTCAATGGTCACTGTCGCTGGTCACTGGTCACTGGTCACTGGTCGCTGGTCACTGGTCACTTGGCACTGGTCAGTGGCCACTGGTCGCTGGTCACTTGTCACTGGTCACTGGTCACTGGTCACAAGTCACTTGTCACTGGTCACTGGTCACTGGTCACTGGTCACTGGTCACTGGTCACTGGTCACTGGTCACAGGTCACTGGTCAATGGTCACTGTCGCTGGTCACTGGTCACTGGTCACTGATCACTGGTCACTGGTCACTGGTCACTGGTCAATGGTATCTTGTCACTGGGCAGTGGTCAATGGTCACTGGTCACTGGTCACTGGTCACTGGTCACTGGTCACTGGTCACAGGTCAATGGTCACTGGTCACTGGTCACTGGTCACTGGTCACTGGTCACTGGTCAATGGTCACTGGCCACTGGTCACTGGTCACTGGTCAATGGTCACTTTCGTTGGTAAATGGTCACTGTCGCTGGTCACTGGTCACTGGTCGCTGGTCACTGGTCACTGGTCACAGGTCAATGGTCACTGGTCACTGGTCACTGGTCACGGGTCACATGTCACGGGTCACTGGTCACTGGTCACTTGTCACTGGTCACTGGTCACGGTCACTGGTCACTGGTCAATGGTCACTGTCGCTGGTCACTGGTCACTGGTCACTGGTCACTGGTCACTGGTCAGTGGTCATTATCGCTGGTCAATGGTCACTGTCGCTGGTCACTGGTCACTGGTCACTGGTCACTGGTCACTGGTCAATGGTCACTGTCGCTGAACAATGGTCACTGTCGCTGGTCACTGGTCACTAGTCAATGGTCACAAAGCACTGGTCGCTTGTCACTGGTCAGTGGTCACTGGTCACTGGTCAATGGTCACTGTCGCTGTACAATGGTCACTGTCGCTGGTCACTGGTCACAAAGCACTGGTCGCTTGTCACTGGTCAATGGTCACTGGTCACTGGTCACTGGTCACTGGTCACTGGTCACTGGTCACAAGTTTCTGGTCATTTGTCACTGGTCACTGTTCACTGGTTACTGGTCACTGGTCAATGGTCACTGTCGCTGGTCACTGGTCACTGGTCACTGGTCACTGGTCACTGGTCACTGGTCCCTTTTCACTGGTCACTGGTCACAATTCACTGGTCACTGGTCAATGGTCACTGTCGCTGGTCACTGGTCACTGGTCACTGGTCAATGGTCACTGTCGCTGGTCACTGGTCACTGGTCACTGTTCATTGGTCACTGGTCACGTTTCACGGGGCACTGGCCGCTGGTCACTGGTCACCGGTCACTGGTCATTGGTCACTGCTCACAGGTCAATGGTCACTGGTCACTGGACACAGGTCGCTGGTCACTGGTCACTTGTCACTGGTCAATGGTCACTGTCGCTGGTCACAGGTCAATGGTCACTGTCGCTGGTCACTGGTCACTGGTCACTGGTCACTGGTCACACGTCAATGGTCACTGGTCACTGGACACAGGTCAATGGTCACTGGTCACTGGTCACTGGTCACTGGTCACTGGTCAATGGTCAATTGTCACTGGCCACTGGTCACTGGTCACTGGTCAATGGTCACTGTCGCTGGTCAATTGTCACTGTCGCTGGTCACCGGTCGCTGGTCACTGGTCACTGGTCACTGGTCACTGGTCACAGGTCACAAGTCACTGGTCACTGGTCACTGGTCACTGGTCACTGTCGCTGGTAAATGGTCACTGTCGCTGGTCACTGGTCACTGGTCACCGGTCACTGGTCACTGGTCACTGGTCACTGTTCACTGGTCACAGGTCACTGGTCACTGGACACTGGTCACTGGTCACTGGTCACTGGTCACTGGTCACTGGCCACTGGTCACTGGTCACTGGTCACTGGTCACAGGTCAATGGTCACTGGCCACTGGACACAGATCACTGGTCACTGGTCACTGGTCACTGGTCACAAGTCACTGGTCACTGGTCACTTGTCACTGGTCACTGGTCACTGGCCACTGGTCACTGGTCACTGGTCACTGGCCACTGGTCACTGGTCACAGTTTACTGGTCACTGGTCACTGGTCACTGGTCACTGGTCACTGTTCACAGGTCAATGGTCACTGGTCACTGGACACTGGTCACTGGTCACTGGTCACTTGTCACAGGTCACTGACCACTGGTCACTGGTCACTGGTCACTGGTCACTGGTCACTGGTCACTGGGAACTGGTCAATGGTCACTGTCGCTGGTCACTGGTCACTGGTCACTGATCACTGGTCACTGGTCACTGGTCACTGGTCAATGGTCACTATCGCTGGTCAATGGTCACTGTCACTGGTCACAGGTCAATGGTCACTGGTCACTGGACACAGGTCACTGGTCACTGGTCACTGGTCACTGGTCACTGGTCACTGGTCACTGGTCAATGGTCACTGGCCACTGGTCACTGGTCACTGGTCAATGGTCACTGTCGCTGGTCACTGGTCACTGGTCACTGATCACTGGTCACTGGTCACTGGTCACTGGTCACTGGTCAATGGTCACTATCGCTGGTCAATGGTCACTGTCGCTGGTTACTGGTCACTGGTCACTTGTCACTGGTCACTGGTCACAGGTCACTGGTCACTGGTCAATGGTCACTGTCGCTGGTCACTGGTCACTGGTCACTGGTCAATGGTCACTGGTCACTGGTCACTGGTCAATGGTCACTATCGCTGGTCAATGGTCACTGTCGCCGGTCACTGGTCACTGGTCACTTGTCACTGGTCACTGGTCACTGGTCAATGGTCACTGTCGCTGGTCACTGGTCACTGGTCACTGGTCACTGGTCAATGGTCACTGGTCACTGGTCACTGGTCAATGGTCACTATCGCTGGTCAATGTTCATTGTCGCTGGTCACTGGTCATTGGTCACTTGTCACTGGTCACTGGTCACTGGTCACTGGTCACTGGTCACTGGTCACAGGTCAATGGTCACTGGTCACTGGTCACTGGTCAATGGTCCCTGTCGCTGGTCACTGGTCACTGGTCACTGGTCACTGGTCACTGGTTACTGGTATCTGGTCAATGGTCACTGTCGCTGGTCACTGGTCACTGGTCACTGGTCAATGGTCAATGGTAACTTGTCACTGGGCAGTGGTCAATGGTCACTGGTCACTGGTCACTGGTCACTGGTCACAGGTCACTGGTCACTGGTCACTGGTCACTGGTCACTGGTCAATGGTCACTTTCGCTGGTCAATGGTCACTGGTCACTGGTCACTGGACACAGGTCACTGGTCACTGGTCACTGGTCACTGGTCACTGGTCAATGGTCACTTTCGCTGGTCAATGGTCACTGTCGCTGGTAAACGGTCACTGTCGCTGGTCACTGGTCACTGGTCACTGGCCACTGGTCACAGGTCACTGGTCACTGGTCACTGGTCACTGGTCACTGGTCAATGGTCACTGGCAACTGGTCACTGGTCACTGGTCAATGGTCACTTTCGTTGGTCAATGGTCACTGTCGCTGGTAAATGGTCACTGTCGCTGGTCACTGGTCACTGGTCACTGGTCACTGGACACAGGTCACTGGTCACTGGCCACTGGTCACTGGTCACTGGTCAATGGTCACTTTCGCTGGTCAATGGTCACTGTCGCTGGTAAACGGTCACTGTCGCTGGTCACTGGTCACTGGTCACTGGTCACTGGTCATTGGTCACTGGTCAATGGTCACTGGTCACTGGACACTGGTCACTGGTCACTGGTCACTGGTCACTGGTCACTGGTCAATGGTAACTTGTCACTGGGCAGTGGTCAATGGTCACTGGTCACTGGTCACTGGTCACTGGTCACTGGTCACAGGTCAATGGTCACTGGTCACTGGACACAGGTCACTGGTCACTGGTCACTGGTCACTGGTCACTGGTCACTGGTCAATGGTCACTGGCCACTGGTCACTGGTCACTGGTCATTGGTCACTAGCGCTGGTCAATGGTCACTGTCGCTGGTCACTGGTCACTAGTCAATGGTCACAAAGCACTGGTCGCTTGTCACTGGTCAGTGGTCACTGGTCACTGGTCAATGGTCACTGTCGCTGTACAATGGTCACTGTCGCTGGTCACTGGTCACAAAGCACTGGTCGCTTGTCACTGGTCAATGGTCACTGGTCACTGGTCACTGGTCACTGGTCACTGGTCACTGGTCACAAGTTTCTGGTCATTTGTCACTGGTCACTGGTCACTGGTTACTGGTCACTGGTCAATGGTCACTGTCGCTAGTCACTGGTCACTGGTCACTGGTCACTGGTCACTGATCACTGGTCCCTTTTCACTGGTCACTGGTCACAATTCACTGGTCACTGGTCAATGGTCACTGTCGCTGGTCACTGGTCACTGGTCACTGGTCAATGGTCACTGTCGCTGGTCACTGGTCACTGGTCACTGTTCATTGGTCACTGGTCACGTTTCACGGGGCACTGGCCGCTGGTCACTGGTCACCGGTCACTGGTCACTGCTCACAGGTCAATGGTCACTGGTCACTGGACACAGGTCGCTGGTCACTGGTCACTTGTCACTGGTCAATGGTCACTGTCGCTGGTCACAGGTCAATGGTCACTGTCGCTGGTCACTGGTCACTGGTCACTGGTCACTGGTCACACGTCAATGGTCACTGGTCACTGGACACAGGTCAATGGTCACTGGTCACTGGTCACTGGTCACTGGTCACTGGTCAATGGTCAATTGTCACTGGCCACTGGTCACTGGTCACTGGTCAATGGTCACTGTCGCTGGTCAATTGTCACTGTCGCTGGTCACCGGTCGCTGGTCACTGGTCACTGGTCACTGGTCACTGGTCACAGGTCACAAGTCACTGGTCACTGGTCACTGGTCACTGGTCACTGTCGCTGGTAAATGGTCACTGTCGCTGGTCACTGGTCACTGGTCACCGGTCACTGGTCACTGGTCACTGGTCACTGTTCACTGGTCACAGGTCACTGGTCACTGGACACTGGTCACTGGTCACTGGTCACTGGTCACTGGTCACTGGCCACTGGTCACTGGTCACTGGTCACTGGTCACAGGTCAATGGTCACTCGCCACTGGACACAGATCACTGGTCACTGGTCACTGGTCACTGGTCACAAGTCACTGGTCACTGGTCACTTGTCACTGGTCACTGGTCACTGGCCACTGGTCACTGGTCACTGGTCACTGGCCACTGGTCACTGGTCACAGTTTACTGGTCACTGGTCACTGGTCACTGGTCACTGGTCACTGGTCACTGTTCACAGGTCAATGGTCACTGGTCACTGGACACTGGTCACTGGTCACTGGTCACTTGTCACAGGTCACTGACCACTGGTCACTGGTCACTGGTCACTGGTCACTGGTCACTGGTCACTGGTCACTGGGAACTGGTCAATGGTCACTGTCGCTGGTCACTGGTCACTGGTCACTGATCACTGGTCACTGGTCACTGGTCACTGGTCAATGGTCACTATCGCTGGTCAATGGTCACTGTCACTGGTCACAGGTCAATGGTCACTGGTCACTGGACACAGGTCACTGGTCACTGGTCACTGGTCACTGGTCACTGGTCACTGGTCACTGGTCAATGGTCACTGGCCACTGGTCACTGGTCACTGGTCAATGGTCACTGTCGCTGGTCACTGGTCACTGGTCACTGATCACTGGTCACTGGTCACTGGTCACTGGTCACTGGTCAATGGTCACTATCGCTGGTCAATGGTCACTGTCGCTGGTTACTGGTCACTGGTCACTTGTCACTGGTCACTGGTCACTGGTCACTGGTCACTGGTCAATGGTCACTGTCGCTGGTCACTGGTCACTGGTCACTGGTCAATGGTCACTGGTCACTGGTCACTGGTCAATGGTCACTATCGCTGGTCAATGGTCACTGTCGCCGGTCACTGGTCACTGGTCACTTGTCACTGGTCACTGGTCACTGGTCAATGGTCACTGTCGCTGGTCACTGGTCACTGGTCAATGGTCACTGGTCACTGGTCACTGGTCAATGGTCACTATCGCTGGTCAATGGTCATTGTCGCTGTTCACTGGTCATTGGTCACTTGTCACTGGTCACTGGTCACTGGTCACTGGTCACTGGTCACTGGTCACAGGTCAATGGTCACTGGTCACTGGTCACTGGTCAATGGTCCCTGTCGCTGGTCACTGGTCACTGGTCACTGGTCACTGGTCACTGGTTACTGGTATCTGGTCAATGGTCACTGTCGCTGGTCACTGGTCAATGGTCAATGGTAACTTGTCACTGGGCAGTGGTCAATGGTCACTGGTCACTGGTCACTGGTCACTGGTCACAGGTCACTGGTCACTGGTCACTGGTCACTGGTCACTGGTCAATGGTCACTTTCGCTGGTCAATGGTCACTGGTCACTGGTCACTGGACACAGGTCACTGGTCACTGGTCACTGGTCACTGGTCACTGGTCAATGGTCACTTTCGCTGGCCAATGGTCACTGTCGCTGGTAAACGGTCACTGTCGCTGGTCACTGGTCACTGGTCACTGGCCACTGGTCACAGGTCACTGGTCACTGGTCACTGGTCACTGGTCAATGGTCACTGGCAACTGGTCACTGGTCACTGGTCAATGGTCACTTTCGTTGGTCAATGGTCACTGTCGCTGGTAAATGGTCACTGTCGCTGGTCACTGGTCACTGGTCACTGGTCACTGGACACAGGTCACTGGTCACTGGCCACTGGTCACTGGTCACTGGTCAATGGTCACTTTCGCTGGTCAATGGTCACTGTCGCTGGTAAACGGTCACTGTCGCTGGTCACTGGTCACTGGTCACTGGTCACTGGTCATTGGTCACTGGTCAATGGTCACTGGTCACTGGACACTGGTCACTGGTCACTGGTCACTGGTCACTGGTCACTGGTCAATGGTAACTTGTCACTGGGCAGTGGTCAATGGTCACTGGTCACTGGTCACTGGTCACTGGTCACTGGTCACTGGTCACTGGTCACAGGTCAATGGTCACTGGTCACTGGACACAGGTCACTGGTCACTGGTCACTGGTCACTGGTCACTGGTCACTGGTCAATGGTCACTGGCCACTGGTCACTGGTCACTGGTCATTGGTCACTTTCGCTGGTCAATGGTCACTGTCGCTGGTCACTGGTCACTGATCACTGGTCACTGTCGCTGGTCACTGGTCACTGGTCACTGGTCACTGGTAACTGGTCAATGGTCACTGTCGCTGGTCACTGGTCACTGGTCACTGGTCACTGGTCAATGGTAACTTGTCACTGGGCAGTGGCCACTCGTCGCTGGTCACTTGTCACTGGTCACTGGTCACAGGTCAATGGTCACTGGTCACTTGTCACTGGTCAATGGTCACTATCGCTGGTCAATGGTCACTGTCGCTGGTCACTGGTCATTGGTCACTTGTCACTGGTCACAGGTCACTGGTCAATGGTCACTGTCGCTGGTCACTAGTCACTGGTCACTGGTCACTGGTCACTGGTCACTGGTCACTGGTCACTTTTCCCTGGGCAGTGGTCACTTTCGCTGGTCAATGGTCACTGTCGCTGGTAAACGGTCACTGTCGCTGGTCACTGGTCACTGGTCACTGGCCACTGGTCACAGGTCACTGGTCACTGGTCACTGGTCACTGGTCACTGGTCAATGGTCACTGGCAACTGGTCACTGGTCACTGGTCAATGGTCACTTTCGTTGGTCAATGGTCACTGTCGCTGGTAAATGGTCACTGTCGCTGGTCACTGGTCACTGGTCACTGGTCACTGGACAAAGGTCACTGGTCACTGGCCACTGGTCACTGGTCACTGGTCAATGGTCACTTTCGCTGGTCAATAGTCACTGTCGCTGGTAAACGGTCACTGTCGCTGGTCACTGGTCACTGGTCACTGGTCACTGGTCACTGGTCACTGGTCAATGGTCACTGGTCACTGGTCACTGGTCAATGGTCACTGGCAACTGGTCACTGGTCACTGGTCAATGGTCACTTTCGTTGGTCAATGGTCACTGTCGCTGGTAAATGGTCACTGTCGCTGGTCACTGGTCACTGGTCACTGGTCACTGGACAAAGGTCACTGGTCACTGGCCACTGGTCACTGGTCACTGGTCAATGGTCACTTTCGCTGGTCAATGGTCACTGTCGCTGGTCACTGGTCACTGGTCACTGGTCGCTGTCGCTGGTCACTGGTCACTGGTCACTGGTCAGTGGTAACTGGTCAATGGTCACTGTCGCTGGTCACTGGTCACTGGTCACTGGTCAATGGTAACTTGTCACTGGGCAGTGGTCAATGGTCACTGGTCAATGGTCACTGGTCACTGGACACAGGTCACTGGTCACTGGTCACTGGTCACTGGTCACTGTTCACTGGTCACTGATCACTGGTCAATGGTCACCGTCGCTGGTCACTGTTCACTGGTCACTGATCACTGGTCACTAGTCACTGGTCACTGGTCACTGGTCAATGGTCACTTTCGCTGGTCAATGGTCACTGTCGCTGGTCACTGGTCACTGGTCACTGGTCACTGTCGCTGGTCACTGGTCACTGGTCACTGGTCACTTGTAACTGGTCAATGGTCACTGTCGCTGGTCACTGGTCACTGGTCACTGGTCACTGGTCAATGGTAACTTGTCACTGGGCAGTGGTCAATGGTCACTGGTCACTGGTCACTGGTCACTGGTCACTGGTCACAGGTCAATGGTCACTGGTCACTGGACACAGGTCACTGGTCACTGGTCACTGGTCACTGGTCACTGTTCACTGGTCACTGATCACTGGTCAATGGTCACCGTCGCTGGTCACTGTTCACTGGTCACTGGTCACTGGTCACTGGTCACTGGTCACAGGTCAATGGTCACTGGTCACTGGTCACTGGTCAATGGTCACTGTCGCTGGTCACTGGTCACTGGTCACTGGTCACTGGTCAATGGTCACTGGTCACTGGTCACGGGTCAATGGTCACTATCGCTGGTCAATGGTCATTGTCGCTGGTCACTGGTCATTGGTCACTTGTCACTGGTCACTGGTCACTGGTCACTGGTCACTGGTCACAGGTCAATGGTCACTGGTCACTGGTCACTGGTCACTGGTCATTGGTCACTGGTATCTGGTCAATGGTCACTGTCGCTGGTCACTGGTCACTGGTCTCTGGTCACTGGTCAATGGTAACTTGTCACTGGGCAGTGGTCAATGGTCACTGGTCACTGGTCACTGGTCACTGGTCACTGGTCACAGGTCAATGGTCACTGGTCACTGGACACAGGTCACTGGTCACTGGTCACTGGTCAATGGTCACTGGTCACTGGTCAATGGTCACTGGCCACTGGTCACTGGTCACTGGTCAATGGTCACTTTCGTTGGTCAATGGTCAATGGTCCCTGTCGCTGGTCACTGGTCACTGGTCACTGGTCACTGGTCACTGGTCACTGGTATCTGGTCAATGGTCACTGTCGCTGGTCACTGGTCACTGGTCACTGGTCACTGGTCACTGGTCAATGGTCACTGTCGCTGGTCACTGGTCACTGGTCACTGGTCACTGGTCAATGGTCACTGGTCACTGGTCACTGGTCAATGGTCACTATCGCTGGTCAATGGTCATTGTCGCTGGTCACTAGTCATTGGTCACATGTCACTGGTCACTGGTCACTGGTCACTGGTCACTGGTCACTGGTCACTGGTCACTGGTCACTGGTCACAGGTCAATGGTCACTGGTCACTGGTCACTGGTCAATGGTCACTGGTCACTTTTCCCTGGGCAGTGGTCACTTTCGCTGGTCAATGGTCACTGTCGCTGGTAAACGGTCACTGTCGCTGGTCACTGGTCACTGGTCACTGGCCACTGGTCACAGGTCACTGGTCACTGGTCACTGGTCACTGGTCACTGGTCAATGGTCACTGGCAACTGGTCACTGGTCACTGGTCAATGGTCACATTCGTTGGTCAATGGTCACTGTCGCTGGTAAACGGTCACTGTCGCTGGTCACTGATCACTGGTCACTGGTCACTGGTCACTGGTCACTGGTCAATGGTCACTGGTCACTGGACACTGGTCACTGGTCACTGGTCCCTGGTCACTGGTCACTGGTCAATGGTAACTTGTCACTGGGCAGTGGTCAATGGTCACTTGTCACTGGGCACTGGTCACTGGTCACTGGTCACAGGTCAATGGTCACTGGTCACTGGACACAGGTCACTGGTCACTGGTCACTGGTCACTGGTCACTGGTCACTGGTCAATGGTCACTGGCCACTGGTCACTGGTCACTGGTCAATGGTCACTTTCGCTGGTCAATGGTCACTGTCGCTGGTCACTGGTCACTGGTCACTGGTCACTGTCGCTGGTCACTGGTCACTGGTCACTGGTCACTGGTAACTGGTCAATGGTCACTGTCGCTGGTCACTGGTCACTGGTCACTGGTCACTGGTCAATGGTAACTTGTCACTGGGCAGTGGTCAATGGTCACTGGTCACTGGTCACTGGTCACTGGTCACTGGTCACAGGTCAATGGTCACTGGTCACTGGACACAGGTCACTGGTCACTGGTCACTGGTCACTGGTCACTGTTCACTGGTCACTGATCACTGGTCAATGGTCACCGTCGCTGGTCACTGTTCACTGGTCACTGATCACTGGTCACTAGTCACTGGTCACTGGTCACTGGTCAATGGTCACTTTCGCTGGTCAATGGTCACTGTCGCTGGTCACTGGTCACTGGTCACTGGTCACTGTCGCTGGTCACTGGTCACTGGTCACTGGTCACTGGTAACTGGTCAATGGTCACTGTCGCTGGTCACTGGTCACTGGTCACTGGTCACTGGTCAATGGTAACTTGTCACTGGGCAGTGGTCAATGGTCACTGGTCACTGGTCACTGGTCACTGGTCACTGGTCACATGTCAATGGTCACTGGTCACTGGACACAGGTCACTGGTCACTGGTCACTGGTCACTGGTCACTGTTCACTGGTCACTGATCACTGGTCAATGGTCACCGTCGCTGGTCACTGTTCACTGGTCACTGGTCACTGGTCACTGGTCACTGGTCACAGGTCAATGGTCACTGGTCACTGGTCACTGGTCAATGGTCACTGTCGCTGGTCACTGGTCACTGGTCACTGGTCACTGGTCAATGGTCACTGGTCACTGGTCACGGGTCAATGGTCACTATCGCTGGTCAATGGTCATTGTCGCTGGTCACTGGTCATTGGTCACTTGTCACTGGTCACTGGTCACTGGTCACTGGTCACTGGTCACTGGTCACAGGTCAATGGTCACTGGTCACTGGTCACTGGCCAATGGTCCCTGTCGCTGGTCACTGGTCACTGGTCACTGGTCACTGGTCATTGGTCACTGGTATCTGGTCAATGGTCACTGTCGCTGGTCACTGGTCACTGGTCTCTGGTCACTGGTCAATGGTAACTTGTCACTGGGCAGTGGTCAATGGTCACTGGTCACTGGTCACTGGTCACTGGTCTCTGGTCACAGGTCAATGGTCACTGGTCACTGGACACAGGTCACTGGTCACTGGTCACTGGTCAATGGTCACTGGTCACTGGTCAATGGTCACTGGCCACTGGTCACTGGTCACTGGTCAATGGTCACTTTCGTTGGTCAATGGACAATGGTCCCTGTCGCTGGTCACTGGTCACTGGTCACTGGTCACTGGTCACTGGTCACTGGTCACTGGTATCTGGTCAATGGTCACTGTCGCTGGTCACTGGTCACTGGTCACTGGTCACTGGTCAATGGTCACTGTCGCTGGTCACTGGTCACTGGTCAATGGTCATTGTCGCTGGTCACTGGTCATTGGTCACTTGTCACTGGTCACTGGTCACTGGTCACTGGTCACTGGTCACTGGTCACTGGTCACAGGTCAATGGTCACTGGTCACTGGTCACTGGTCAATGGTAACTTGTCACTGGGCAGTGGTCAATGGTCACTGGTCACTGGTCACTGGTCACTGGTCACTGGTCACAGGTCAATGGTCACTGGTCACTGGACACAGGTCACTGGTCACTGGTCACTGGTCACTGGTCACTGTTCACTGGTCACTGATCACTGGTCAATGGTCACCGTCGCTGGTCACTGTTCACTGGTCACTGATCACTGGTCACTAGTCACTGGTCACTGGTCACTGGTCAATGGTCACTTTCGCTGGTCAATGGTCACTGTCGCTGGTCACTGGTCACTGGTCACTGGTCACTGTCGCTGGTCACTGGTCACTGGTCACTGGTCACTGGTAACTGGTCAATGGTCACTGTCGCTGGTCACTGGTCACTGGTCACTGGTCACTGGTCAATGGTAACTTGTCACTGGGCAGTGGTCAATGGTCACTGGTCACTGGTCACTGGTCACTGGTCACTGGTCACAGGTCAATGGTCACTGGTCACTGGACACAGGTCACTGGTCACTGGTCACTGGTCACTGGTCACTGTTCACTGGTCACTGATCACTGGTCAATGGTCACCGTCGCTGGTCACTGTTCACTGGTCACTGGTCACTGGTCACTGGTCACTGGTCACAGGTCAATGGTCACTGGTCACTGGTCACTGTCGCTGGTCACTGGTCACTGGTCACTGGTCACTGGTCAATGGTCACTGGTCACTGGTCACGGGTCAATGGTCACTATCGCTGGTCAATGGTCATTGTCGCTGGTCACTGGTCATTGGTCACTTGTCACTGGTCACTGGACACTGGTCACTGGTCACTGGTCACTGGTCACAGGTCAATGGTCACTGGTCACTGGTCACTGGTCAATGGTCCCTGTCGCTGGTCACTGGTCACTGGTCACTGGTCACTGGTCACTGGTCACTGTCGCTGGACACTGGTCACTGGTCACTGGTCACTGGTCACTGGTCACTGGTCACTGGTCACAGGTCAATGGTCACTGGTCACTGGACACAGGTCACTGGTCACTGGTCACTGGTCAATGGTCACTGGTCACTGGTCAATGGTCACTGGCCACTGGTCACTGGTCACTGGTCAATGGTCACTTTCGTTGGTCAATGGTCAATGGTCCCTGTCGCTGGTCACTGGTCACTGGTCACTGGTCACTGGTCACTGGTCACTGGTATCTGGTCAATGGTCACTGTCGCTGGTCACTGGTCACTGGTCACTGGTCACTGGTCACTGGTCAATGGTCACTGTCGCTGGTCACTGGTCACTGGTCACTGGTCACTGGTCAATGGTCACTGGTCACTGGTCACTGGTCAATGGTCACTATCGCTGGTCAATGGTCATTGTCGCTGGTCACTGGTCATTGGTCACTTGTCACTGGTCACTGGTCACTGGTCACTGGTCACTGGTCACTGGTCACTGGTCACTGGTCACTGGTCCCAGGTCAATGGTCACTGGTCACTGGTCACTGGTCAATGGTCACTGGTCACTTTTCCCTGGGCAGTGGTCACTTTCGCTGGTCAATGGTCACTGTCGCTGGTAAACGGTCACTGTCGCTGGTCACTGGTCACTGGTCACTGGCCACTGGTCACAGGTCACTGGTCACTGGTCACTGGTCACTGGTCACTGGTCAATGGTCACTGGCAACTGGTCACTGGTCACTGGTCAATGGTCACATTCGTTGGTCAATGGTCACTGTCGCTGGTAAACGGTCACTGTCGCTGGTCACTGGTCACTGGTCACTGGTCACTGGTCACTGGTCACTGGTCAATGGTCACTGGTCACTGGACACTGGTCACTGGTCACTGGTCACTGGTCACTGGTCACTGGTCAATGGTAACTTGTCACTGGGCAGTGGTCAATGGTCACTGGTCACTGGGCACTGGTCACTGGTCACTGGTCACAGGTCAATGGTCACTGGTCACTGGACACAGGTCACTGGTCACTGGTCACTGGTCACTGGTCACTGGTCACTGGTCAATGGTCACTGGCCACTGGTCACTGGTCACTGGTCAATGGTCACTTTCGCTGGTCAATGGTCACTGTCGCTGGTCACTGGTCACTGGTCACTGGTCACTGTCGCTGGTCACTGGTCACTGGTCACTGGTCACTTGTAACTGGTCAATGGTCACTGTCGCTGGTCACTGGTCACTGGTCACTGGTCACTGGTCAATTGTAACTTGTCACTGGGCAGTGGTCAATGGTCACTGGTCACTGGTCACTGGTCACTGGTCACAGGTCTATGGTCACTGGTCACTGGACACAGGTCACTGGTCACTGGTCACTGGTCACTGGTCACTGTTCACTGGTCACTGATCACTGGTCAATGGTCACCGTCGCTGGTCACTGTTCACTGGTCACTGATCACTGGTCACTAGTCACTGGTCAGTGGTCACTGGTCAATGGTCACTTTCGCTGGTCAATGGTCACTGTCGCTGGTCACTGGTCACTGGTCACTGGTCACTGTCGCTGGTCACTGGTCACTGGTCACTGGTCACTGGTAACTGGTCAATGGTCACTGTCGCTGGTCACTGGTCACTGGTCACTGGTCACTGGTCAATGGTAACTTGTCACTGGGCAGTGGTCAATGGTCACTGGTCACTGGTCACTGGTCACATGTCAATGGTCACTGGTCACTGGACACAGGTCACTGGTCACTGGTCACTGGTCACTGGTCACTGTTCACTGGTCACTGATCACTGGTCAATGGTCACCGTCGCTGGTCACTGGTCACTGGTCACTGGTCACTGGTCAATGGTCACTGGTCACTGGTCACGGGTCAATGGTCACTATCGCTGGTCAATGGTCATTGTCGCTGGTCACTGGTCATTGGTCACTTGTCACTGGTCACTGGTCACTGGTCACTGGTCACTGGTCACTGGTCACAGGTCAATGGTCACTGGTCACTGGTCACTGGTCAATGGTCCCTGTCGCTGGTCACTGGTCACTGGTCACTGGTCACTGGTCATTGGTCACTGGTATCTGGTCAATGGTCACTGTCGCTGGTCACTGGTCACTGGTCTCTGGTCACTGGTCAATGGTAACTTGTCACTGGGCAGTGGTCAATGGTCACTGGTCACTGGTCACTGGTCACTGGTCACTGGTCACTGGTCACAGGTCAATGGTCACTGGTCACTGGACACAGGTCACTGGTCACTGGTCACTGGTCACTGGTCAATGGTCACTGGTCACTGGTCAATGGTCACTGGCCACTGGTCACTGGTCACTGGTCAATGGTCACTTTCGTTGGTCAATGGTCAATGGTCCCTGTCGCTGGTCACTGGTCACTGGTCACTGGTCACTGGTCACTTGTCACTGGTCACTGGTATCTGGTCAATGGTCACTGTCGCTGGTCACTGGTCACTGGTCACTGGTCACTGGTCAATGGTCACTGTCGCTGGTCACTGGTCACTGGTCAATGGTCACTGGTCACTGGTCACTGGTCAATGGTCACTATCGCTGGTCAATGGTCATTGTCGCTGGTCACTGGTCATTGGTCACTTGTCACTGGTCACTGGTCACTGGTCACTGGTCACTGGTCACTGGTCACTGGTCACTGGTCACAGGTCAATGGTCACTGGTCACTGGTCACTGGTCAATGGTCCCTGTCGCTGGTCACTGGTCACTGGTCACAAGTCACTGGTCACTTGTCACTGGTCACTTGTCACTGGTCACTGGTCACTGGTCAATGGTCACTGTCGCTGGTCAATGGTCACTGTCGCTGGTCACTGGTCACTGGTCACTGGTCACTGGTCACTGGTCACTGGTCACAGGTCAATGGTCACTGGTCACTGGTCACTGGTCAATGGTCCCTGTCGCTGGTCACTGGTCACTGGTCACTGGTCACTGGTCATTGGTCACTGGTATCTGGTCAATGGTCACTGTCGCTGGTCACTGGTCACTGGTCTCTGGTCACTGGTCAATGGTAACTTGTCACTGGGCAGTGGTCAATGGTCACTGGTCACTGGTCACTGGTCACTGGTCACTGGTCACAGGTCAAAGGTCACTGGTCACTGGTCACAGGTCACTGGTCACTGGTCACTGGTCAATGGTCACTGGTCACTGGTCAATGGTCACTGGCCACTGGTCACTGGTCACTGGTCAATTGTCACTTTCGTTGGTCAATGGTCAATGGTCCCTGTCGCTGGTCACTGGTCACTGGTCACTGGTCACTGGTCACTGGTCACTGGTATCTGGTCAATGGTCACTGTCGCTGGTCACTGGTCACTGGTCACTGGTCACTGGTCACTGGTCAATGGTCACTGTCGCTGGTCACTGGTCACTGGTCACTGGTCACTGGTCAATGGTCACTGGTCACTGGTCACTGGTCAATGGTCACTATCGCTGGTCAATGGTCATTGTCGCTGGTCACTGGTCATTGGTCACTTGTCACTGGTCACTGGTCACTGGTCACTGGTCACTGGTCACAGGTCACTGGTCACTGGTCACTGGTCACAGGTCAATGGTCACTGGTCACTGGTCACTGGTCAATGGTCACTGGTCACTTTTCCCTGGGCAGTGGTCACTTTCGCTGGTCAATGGTCACTGTCGCTGGTAAACGGTCACTGTCGCTGGTCACTGGTCACTGGTCACTGGCCACTGGTCACAGGTCACTGGTCACTGGTCACTGGTCACTGGTCACTGGTCAATGGTCACTGGCAACTGGTCACTGGTCACTGGTCAATGGTCACTTTCGTTGGTCAATGGTCACTGTCGCTGGTAAACGGTCACTGTCGCTGGTCACTGGTCACTGGTCACTGGTCACTGGTCACTGGTCACTGGTCAATGGTCACTGGTCACTGGACACTGGTCACTGGTCACTGGTCACTGGTCACTGGTCACTGGTCAATGGTAACTTGTCACTGGGCAGTGGTCAATGGTCACTGGTCACTGGGCACTGGTCACTGGTCACTGGTCACAGGTCAATGGTCACTGGTCACTGGACACAGGTCACTGGTCACTGGTCACTGGTCACTGGTCACTGGTCACTGGTCAATGGTCACTGGCCACTGGTCACTGGTCACTGGTCAATGGTCACTTTCGCTGGTCAATGGTCACTGTCGCTGGTCAATGGTCACTGGTCACTGGTCACTGTCGCTGGTCACTGGTCACTGGTCACTGGTCACTGGTAACTGGTCAATGGTCACTGTCGCTGGTCACTGGTCACTGGTCACTGGTCACTGGTCAATGGTAACTTGTCACTGGGCAGTGGTCAATGGTCACTGTCGCTGGTCACTGGTCACTGGTCACTGGTCACTGTCGCTGGTCACTGGTCACTGGTCACTGGTCACTGGTAACTGGTCAATGGTCACTGTCGCTGGTCACTGGTCACTGGTCACTGGTCACTGGTCAATGGTAACTTGTCACTGGGCAGTGGTCAATGGTCACTGGTCACTGGTCACTGGTCACTGGTCACTGGTCACAGGTCAATGTTCACTGGTCACTGGACACAGGTCACTGGTCACTGATCACTGGTCACTGGTCGCTGGTCACTTGTCACTGGTCACTGGTCACTGGTCACTGGTCACAAGTCACTGGTCACTGGTCACTGGTCACTGGTCACTGGTCACTGGTCACTGGTCAATGGTCACTGTCGCTGATCACTGGTCACTGGACACTGGTCACTGGTCACTGGTCACAAGTCACTGGTCACTTGTCACTGGTCAGTGGCCACTCGTCGCTGGTCACTTGTCACTGGTCACTGGTCACAGGTCAATGGTCACTGGTCACTGGACACTGGTCACTGGTCACTGGTCACTTGTCACTGGTCAATGGTCACTATCGCTGGTCAATGGTCACTGTCGCTGGTCACTGGTCATTGGTCACTTGTCACTGGTCACTGGTCACTGGTCAATGGTCACTGTCGCTGGTCACTGGTCACTGGTCACTGATCACTGGTCACTGGTCACTGGTCACTGGTCACTGGTCACTGGTCACTGGTCACTTTTCCCTGGGCAGTGGTCACTGGTCACTGGTCAATGGTCACTATCGCTGGTCAATGGTCACTGTCGCTGGTCACTGGTCACTGGTCACTGGTCAATGGTCACTGTCGCTGGTCACTGGTCACTGGTCAATTGTCACTGTCGCTGGTCACTGGTCACTGGTCACTGGTCACTGGTCACTGGTCAGAAGTCACTGGTCACTGGTCACTGGTCACTGGTCACTGGTCACTGGTCACTGGTCAATGGTCACTGTCGCTGGTCACTGGTCACTGGTCACTGATCACTGGTCACTGGTCACTGGTCACTGGTCACTGGTCAATGGTCACTATCGCTGGTCAATGGTCACTGTCGCTGGTCACTGGTCATTGGTCACTTGTCACTGGTCACTGGTCACTGGTCACTTGTCACTGGTCAATGGTCACTGTCGCTGGTCAATGGTCACTGTCGCTGGTCACTGGTCACTATTCGCTGGTCACTGGTCACTGGTCACTGTCGCTGGTCACTGGTCACTGCTCACTGGTCACTGGTCACTGGTCACTGGTCACAAGTCACTGGTCACTTGTCACTGGTCACTGGTCACTGGTCACTGGTCACTGGTCAATGGTCACTGTCGCTGGTCAATGGTCACTGTCGCTGGTCACTGGTCACTGGTCACTGGTCGCTGGTCATTGGTCACTTGGCACTGGTCAGTGGCCACTGGTCGCTGGTCACTTGTCACTGGTCACTGGTCACTGGTCACTGGTCACAAGTCACTTGTCACTGGTCACTGGTCACTGGTCACTGGTCACTGGTCACTGGTCACTGGTCACTGGTCACTGGTCAATGGTCACTGTCGCTGGTCACTGGTCACTGGTCACTGACCACTGGTCACTGGTCACTGGTCACTGGTCACTGGTCACTGGTAACAAGTCACTGGTCACTTGTCACTGGTCACTGGTCACTGGTCACTGGTCACTGGTCAATGGTCACTGTCGCTGGTCACTGGTCACTGGTCACTGGTCGCTGGTCACTGGTCACTTGGCACTGGTCAGTGGCCACTGGTCGCTGGTCACTTGTCACTGGTCACTGGTCACTGGTCACAAGTCACTTGTCACTGGTCACTGGTCACTGGTCACTGGTCACTGGTCACTGGTCACTGGTCACTGGTCACAGGTCACTGGTCAATGGTCACTGTCGCTGGTCACTGGTCACTGGTCACTGATCACTGGTCACTGGTCACTGGTCACTGGTCAATGGTAACTTGTCACTGGGCAGTGGTCAATGGTCACTGGTCACTGGTCACTGGTCACTGGTCACTGGTCACTGGTCACAGGTCAATGGTCACTGGTCACTGGTCACTGGTCACTGGTCACTGGTCACTGGTCAATGGTCACTGGCCACTGGTCACTGGTCACTGGTCAATGGTCACTTTCGTTGGTAAATGGTCACTGTCGCTGGTCACTGGTCACTGGTCGCTGGTCACTGGTCACTGGTCACAGGTCAATGGTCACTGGTCACTGGTCACTGGTCACGGGTCACATGTCACGGGTCACTGGTCACTGGTCACTTGTCACTGGTCACTGGTCACGGTCACTGGTCACTGGTCAATGGTCACTGTCGCTGGTCACTGGTCACTGGTCACTGGTCACTGGTCACTGGTCAGTGGTCATTATCGCTGGTCAATGGTCACTGTCGCTGGTCACTGGTCACTGGTCACTGGTCACTGGTCACTGGTCAATGGTCACTGTCGCTGAACAATGGTCACTGTCGCTGGTCACTGGTCACTAGTCAATGGTCACAAAGCACTGGTCGCTTGTCACTGGTCAGTGGTCACTGGTCACTGGTCAATGGTCACTGTCGCTGTACAATGGTCACTGTCGCTGGTCACTGGTCACAAAGCACTGGTCGCTTGTCACTGGTCAATGGTCACTGGTCACTGGTCACTGGTCACTGGTCACTGGTCACTGGTCACTGGTCACAAGTTTCTGGTCATTTGTCACTGGTCACTGGTCACTGGTTACTGGTCACTGGTCAATGGTCACTGTCGCTGGTCACTGGTCACTGGTCACTGGTCACTGGTCACTGGTCACTGGTCCCTTTTCACTGGTCACTGGTCACAATTCACTGGTCACTGGTCAATGGTCACTGTCGCTGGTCACTGGTCACTGGTCACTGGTAAATGGTCACTGTCGCTGGTCACTGGTCACTGGTCACTGTTCATTGGTCACTGGTCACGTTTCACGGGGCACTGGCCGCTGGTCACTGGTCACCGGTCACTGGTCACTGGTCACTGCTCACAGGTCAATGGTCACTGGTCACTGGACACAGGTCGCTGGTCACTGGTCACTTGTCACTGGTCAATGGTCACTGTCGCTGGTCACAGGTCAATGGTCACTGTCGCTGGTCACTGGTCACTGGTCACTGGTCACTGGTCACACGTCAATGGTCACTGGTCACTGGACACAGGTCAATGGTCACTGGTCACTGGTCACTGGTCACTGGTCACTGGTCAATGGTCAATTGTCACTGGCCACTGGTCACTGGTCACTGGTCAATGGTCACTGTCGCTGGTCAATTGTCACTGTCGCTGGTCACCGGTCGCTGGTCACTGGTCACTGGGCACTGGTCACTGGTCACAGGTCACAAGTCACTGGTCACTGGTCACTGGTCACTGGTCACTGTCGCTGGTAAATGGTCACTGTCGCTGGTCACTGGTCACTGGTCACCGGTCACTGGTCACTGGTCACTGGTCACTGTTCACTGGTCACAGGTCACTGGTCACTGGACACTGGTCACTGGTCACTGGTCACTGGTCACTGGTCACTGGTCACAGGTCAATGGTCACTGGCCACTGGACACAGATCACTGGTCACTGGTCACTGGTCACTGGTCACAAGTCACTGGTCACTGGTCACTTGTCACTGGTCACTGGTCACTGGCCACTGGTCACTGGTCACTGGTCACTGGCCACTGGTCACTGGTCACAGTTTACTGGTCACTGGTCACTGGTCACTGGTCACTGGTCACTGTTCACAGGTCAATGGTCACTGGTCACTGGACACTGGTCACTGGTCACTGGTCACTTGTCACAGGTCACTGACCACTGGTCACTGGTCACTGGTCACTGGTCACTGGTCACTGGTCACTGGGAACTGGTCAATGGTCACTGTCGCTGGTCACTGGTCACTGGTCACTGATCACTGGTCACTGGTCACTGGTCACTGGTCAATGGTCACTATCGCTGGTCAATGGTCACTGTCACTGGTCACAGGTCAATGGTCACTGGTCACTGGACACAGGTCACTGGTCACTGGTCACTGGTCACTGGTCACTGGTCACTGGTCAATGGTCACTGGCCACTGGTCACTGGTCACTGGTCAATGGTCACTGTCGCTGGTCACTGGTCACTGGTCACTGATCACTGGTCACTGGTCACTGGTCACTGGTCACTGGTCAATGGTCACTATCGCTGGTCAATGGTCACTGTCGCTGGTTACTGGTCACTGGTCACTTGTCACTGGTCACTGGTCACTGGTCACTGGTCACTGGTCAATGGTCACTGTCGCTGGTCACTGGTCACTGGTCACTGGTCAATGGTCACTGGTCACTGGTCACTGGTCAATGGTCACTATCGCTGGTCAATGGTCACTGTCGCCGGTCACTGGTCACTGGTCACTTGTCACTGGTCACTGGTCACTGGTCAATGGTCACTGTCGCTGGTCACTGGTCACTGGTCACTGGTCACTGGTCAATGGTCACTGGTCACTGGTCACTGGTCAATGGTCACTATCGCTGGTCAATGGTCATTGTCGCTGGTCACTGGTCATTGGTCACTTGTCACTGGTCACTGGTCACTGGTCACTGGTCACTGGTCACTGGTCACAGGTCAATGGTCACTGGTCACTGGTCACTGGTCAATGGTCCCTGTCGCTGGTCACTGGTCACTGGTCACTGGTCACTGGTCACTGGTTACTGGTATCTGGTCAATGGTCACTGTCGCTGGTCACTGGTCACTGGTCACTGGTCAATGGTCAATGGTAACTTGTCACTGGGCAGTGGTCAATGGTCACTGGTCACTGGTCACTGGTCACTGGTCACAGGTCACTGGTCACTGGTCACTGGTCACTGGTCACTTTCGCTGGTCAATGGTCACTGGTCACTGGTCACTGGACACAGGTCACTGGTCACTGGTCACTGGTCACTGGTCACTGGTCAATGGTCACTTTCGCTGGTCAATGGTCACTGTCGTTGGTAAACGGTCACTGTCGCTGGTCACTGGTCACTGGTCACTGGCCACTGGTCACAGGTCACTGGTCACTGGTCACTGGTCACTGGTCACTGGTCACTGGTCAATGGTCACTGGCAACTGGTCACTGGTCACTGGTCAATGGTCACTTTCGTTGGTCAATGGTCACTGTCGCTGGTAAATGGTCACTGTCGCTGGTCACTGGTCACTGGTCACTGGTCACTGGACACAGGTCACTGGTCACTGGCCACTGGTCACTGGTCACTGGTCAATGGTCACTTTCGCTGGTCAATGGTCACTGTCGCTGGTAAACGGTCACTGTCGCTGGTCACTGGTCACTGGTCACTGGTCACTGGTCATTGGTCACTGGTCAATGGTCACTGGTCACTGGACACTGGTCACTGGTCACTGGTCACTGGTCACTGGTCACTGGTCAATGGTAACTTGTCACTGGGCAGTGGTCAATGGTCACTGGTCACTGGTCACTGGTCACTGGTCACTGGTCACAGGTCAATGGTCACTGGTCACTGGACACAGGTCACTGGTCACTGGTCACTGGTCACTGGTCACTGGTCACTGGTCAATGGTCACTGGCCACTGGTCACTGGTCACTGGTCATTGGTCACTTTCGCTGGTCAATGGTCACTGTCGCTGGTCACTGGTCACTGGTCACTGGTCACTGTCGCTGGTCACTGGTCACTGGTCACTGGTCACTGGTAACTGGTCAATGGTCACTGTCGCTGGTCACTGGTCACTGGTCACTGGTCACTGGTCAATGGTAACTTGTCACTGGGCAGTGGCCACTCGTCGCTGGTCACTTGTCACTGGTCACTGGTCACAGGTCAATGGTCACTGGTCACTTGTCACTGGTCAATGGTCACTATCGCTGGTCAATGGTCACTGTCGCTGGTCACTGGTCATTGGTCACTTGTCACTGGTCACAGGTCACTGGTCAATGGTCACTGTCGCTGGTCACTAGTCACTGGTCACTGGTCACTGGTCACTGGTCACTGGTCACTTTTCCCTGGGCAGTGGTCACTTTCGCTGGTCAATGGTCACTGTCGCTGGTAAACGGTCACTGTCGCTGGTCACTGGTCACTGGTCACTGGCCACTGGTCACAGGTCACTGGTCACTGGTCACTGGTCACTGGTCACTGGTCACTGGTCACTGGTCACAGGTCAATGGTCACTGGTCACTGGTCACTGGTCACAGGTCAATGGTCACTGGTCACTGGTCACTGGTCAATGGTCCCTGTCGCTGGTCACTGGTCACTGGTCACTGGTCACTGGTCACTGGTTACTGGTCACTGGTCAATGGTCACTATCGCTGGTCAATGGTCATTGTCGCTGGTCACTGGTCATTGGTCACTTGTCACTGGTCACTGGTCACTGGTCACTGGTCACTGGTCACTGGTCACAGGTCAATGGTCACTGGTCACTGGTCACTGGTCAATGGTCCCTGTCGCTGGTCACTGGTCACTGGTCACTGGTCACTGGTCACTGGTTACTGGTATCTGGTCAATGGTCACTGTCGCTGGTCACTGGTCACTGGTCACTGGTCAATGGTCAATGGTAACTTGTCACTGGGCAGTGGTCAATGGTCACTGGTCACTGGTCACTGGTCACTGGTCACAGGTCACTGGTCACTGGTCACTTTTCACTGGTCACTGGTCAATGGTCACTTTCGCTGGTCAATGGTCACTGGTCACTGGTCACTGGACACAGGTCACTGGTCACTGGTCACTGGTCACTGGTCACTGGTCAATGGTCACTTTCGCTGGTCAATGGTCACTGTCGCTGGTAAACGGTCACTGTCGCTGGTCACTGGTCACTGGTCACTGGCCACTGGTCACAGGTCACTGGTCACTGGTCACTGGTCACTGGTCACTGGTCAATGGTCACTGGCAACTGGTCACTGGTCACTGGTCAATGGTCACTTTCGTTGGTCAATGGTCACTGTCGCTGGTAAATGGTCACTGTCGCTGGTCACTGGTCACTGGTCACTGGTCACTGGACACAGGTCACTGGTCACTGGCCACTGGTCACTGGTCACTGGTCAATGGTCACTTTCGCTGGTCAATGGTCACTGTCGCTGGTAAACGGTCACTGTCGCTGGTCACTGGTCACTGGTCACTGGTCACTGGTCATTGGTCACTGGTCAATGGTCACTGGTCACTGGACACTGGTCACTGGTCACTGGTCACTGGTCACTGGTCACTGGTCAATGGGAACTTGTCACTGGGCAGTGGTCAATGGTCACTGGTCACTGGTCACTGGTCACTGGTCACTGGTCACAGGTCAATGGTCACTGGTCACTGGACACAGGTCACTGGTCACTGGTCACTGGTCACTGGTCACTGGTCACTGGTCAATGGTCACTGGCCACTGGTCACTGGTCACTGGTCATTGGTCACTTTCGCTGGTCAATGGTCACTGTCGCTGGTCACTGGTCACTGGTCACTGGTCACTGTCGCTGGTCACTGGTCACTGGTCACTGGTCACTGGTAACTGGTCAATGGTCACTGTCGCTGGTCACTGGTCACTGGTCACTGGTCACTGGTCAATGGTAACTTGTCACTGGGCAGTGGCCACTCGTCGCTGGTCACTTGTCACTGGTCACTGGTCACAGGTCAATGGTCACTGGTCACTTGTCACTGGTCAATGGTCACTATCGCTGGTCAATGGTCACTGTCGCTGGTCACTGGTCATTGGTCACTTGTCACTGGTCACAGGTCACTGGTCAATGGTCACTGTCGCTGGTCACTAGTCACTGGTCACTGGTCACTGGTCACTGGTCACTTTTCCCTGGGCAGTGGTCACTTTCGCTGGTCAATGGTCACTGTCGCTGGTAAACGGTCACTGTCGCTGGTCACTGGTCACTGGTCACTGGCCACTGGTCACAGGTCACTGGTCACTGGTCACTGGTCACTGGTCACTGGTCAATGGTCACTGGCAACTGGTCACTGGTCACTGGTCAATGGTCACTTTCGTTGGTCAATGGTCACTGTCGCTGGTAAATGGTCACTGTCGCTGGTCACTGGTCACTGGTCACTGGTCACTGGACAAAGGTCACTGGTCACTGGCCACTGGTCACTGGTCACTGGTCAATGGTCACTTTCGCTGGTCAATGGTCACTGTCGCTGGTAAACGGTCACTGTCGCTGGTCACTGGTCACTGGTCACTGGTCACTGGTCACTGGTCACTGGTCAATGGTCACTGGTCACTGGACACTGGTCACTGGTCACTGGTCACTGGTCACTGGTCACTGGTCAATGGTAACTTGTCACTGGGCAGTGGTCAATGGTCACTGGTCACTGGGCACTGGTCACTGGTCACTGGTCACAGGTCAATGGTCACTGGTCACTGGACACAGGTCACTGGTCACTGGTCACTGGTCACTGGTCACTGGTCACTGGTCAATGGTCACTGGCCACTGGTCACTGGTCACTGGTCAATGGTCACTTTCGCTGGTCAATGGTCACTGTCGCTGGTCACTGGTCACTGGTCACTGGTCACTGTCGCTGGTCACTGGTCACTGGTCACTGGTCAGTGGTAACTGGTCAATGGTCACTGTCGCTGGTCACTGGTCACTGGTCACTGGTCAATGGTAACTTGTCACTGGGCAGTGGTCAATGGTCACTGGTCAATGGTCACTGGTCACTGGACACAGGTCACTGGTCACTGGTCACTGGTCACTGGTCACTGTTCACTGGTCACTGATCACTGGTCAATGGTCACCGTCGCTGGTCACTGTTCACTGGTCACTGATCACTGGTCACTAGTCACTGGTCACTGGTCACTGGTCAATGGTCACTTTCGCTGGTCAATGGTCACTGTCGCTGGTCACTGGTCACTGGTCACTGGTCACTGTCGCTGGTCACTGGTCACTGGTCACTGGTCACTTGTAACTGGTCAATGGTCACTGTCGCTGGTCACTGGTCACTGGTCACTGGTCACTGGTCAATGGTAACTTGTCACTGGGCAGTGGTCAATGGTCACTGGTCACTGGTCACTGGTCACTGGTCACTGGTCACAGGTCAATGGTCACTGGTCACTGGACACAGGTCACTGGTCACTGGTCACTGGTCACTGGTCACTGTTCACTGGTCACTGATCACTGGTCAATGGTCACCGTCGCTGGTCACTGTTCACTGGTCACTGGTCACTGGTCACTGGTCACTGGTCACAGGTCAATGGTCACTGGTCACTGGTCACTGGTCAATGGTCACTGTCGCTGGTCACTGGTCACTGGTCACTGGTCACTGGTCAATGGTCACTGGTCACTGGTCACGGGTCAATGGTCACTATCGCTGGTCAATGGTCATTGTCGCTGGTCACTGGTCATTGGTCACTTGTCACTGGTCACTGGTCACTGGTCACTGGTCACTGGTCACTGGTCAATGGTCCCTGTCGCTGGTCACTGGTCACTGGTCACTGGTCACTGGTCATTGGTCAATGGTCACTGGCCACTGGTCACTGGTCACTGGTCACTGGTCACAGGTCAATGGTCACTGGTCACTGGACACAGGTCACTGGTCACTGGTCACTGGTCAATGGTCACTGGTCACTGGTCAATGGTCACTGGCCACTGGTCACTGGTCACTGGTCAATGGTCACTTTCGTTGGTCAATGGTCAATGGTCCCTGTCGCTGGTCACTGGTCACTGGTCACTGGTCACTGGTCACTGGTCACTGGTATCTGGTCAATGGTCACTGTCGCTGGTCACTGGTCACTGGTCACTGGTCACTGGTCACTGGTCAATGGTCACTGTCGCTGGTCACTGGTCACTGGTCACTGGTCACTGGTCAATGGTCACTGGTCACTGGTCACTGGTCAATGGTCACTATCGCTGGTCAATGGTCATTGTCGCTGGTCACTAGTCATTGGTCACTTGTCACTGGTCACTGGTCACTGGTCACTGGTCACTGGTCACTGGTCACTGGTCACTGGTCACTGGTCACAGGTCAATGGTCACTGGTCACTGGTCACTGGTCAATGGTCACTGGTCACTTTTCCCTGGGCAGTGGTCACTTTCGCTGGTCAATGGTCACTGTCGCTGGTAAACGGTCACTGTCGCTGGTCACTGGTCACTGGTCACTGGCCACTGGTCACAGGTCACTGGTCACTGGTCACTGGTCACTGGTCAATGGTCACTGGCAACTGGTCACTGGTCACTGGTCAATGGTCACATTCGTTGGTCAATGGTCACTGTCGCTGGTAAACGGTCACTGTCGCTGGTCACTGGTCACTGGTCACTGGTCACTGGTCACTGGTCACTGGTATCTGGTCAATGGTCACTGTCGCTGGTCACTGGTCACTGGTCACTGGTCACTGGTCACTGGTCAATGGTCACTGTCGCTGGTCACTGGTCACTGGTCACTGGTCACTGGTCAATGGTCACTGGTCACTGGTCACTGGTCAATGGTCACTATCGCTGGTCAATGGTCATTGTCGCTGGTCACTAGTCATTGGTCACTTGTCACTGGTCACTGGTCACTGGTCAATGGTCACTGGTCACTGGACACTGGTCACTGGTCACTGGTCCCTGGTCACTGGTCACTGGTCAATGGTAACTTGTCACTGGGCAGTGGTCAATGGTCACTTGTCACTGGGCACTGGTCACTGGTCACTGGTCACAGGTCAATGGTCACTGGTCACTGGACACAGGTCACTGGTCACTGGTCACTGGTCACTGGTCACTGGTCACTGGTCAATGGTCACTGGCCACTGGTCACTGGTCACTGGTCAATGGTCACTTTCGCTGGTCAATGGTCACTGTCGCTGGTCACTGGTCACTGGTCACTGGTCACTGTCGCTGGTCACTGGTCACTGGTCACTGGTCACTGGTAACTGGTCAATGGTCACTGTCGCTGGTCACTGGTCACTGGTCACTGGTCACTGGTCACTTGTAACTGGTCAATGGTCACTGTCGCTGGTCACTGGTCACTGGTCACTGGTCACTGGTCAATGGTAACTTGTCACTGGGCAGTGGTCAATGGTCACTGTCGCTGGTAAACGGTCACTGTCGCTGGTCACTGGTCACTGGTCACTGGTCACTGGTCACTGGTCACTGGTCAATGGTCACTGGTCACTGGACACTGGTCACTGGTCACTGGTCACTGGTCACTGGTCACTGGTCAATGGTAACTTGTCACTGGGCAGTGGTCAATGGTCACTGGTCACTGGGCACTGGTCACTGGTCACTGGTCACAGGTCAATGGTCACTGGTCACTGGACACAGGTCACTGGTCACTGGTCACTGGTCACTGGTCACTGGTCACTGGTCCATGGTCACTGGCCACTGGTCACTGGTCACTGGTCAATGGTCACTTTCGCTGGTCAATGGTCACTGTCGCTGGTCACTGGTCACTGGTCACTGGTCACTGTCGCTGGTCACTGGTCACTGGTCACTGGTCAGTGGTAACTGGTCAATGGTCACTGTCGCTGGTCACTGGTCACTGGTCACTGGTCAATGGTAACTTGTCACTGGGCAGTGGTCAATGGTCACTGGTCAATGGTCACTGGTCACTGGACACAGGTCACTGGTCACTGGTCACTGGTCACTGGTCACTGTTCACTGGTCACTGATCACTGGTCAATGGTCACCGTCGCTGGTCAGTGTTCACTGGTCACTGATCACTGGTCACTAGTCACTGGTCACTGGTCACTGGTCAATGGTCACTTTCGCTGGTCAATGGTCACTGTCGCTGGTCACTGCTCACTGGTCACTGGTCACTGTCGCTGGTCACTGGTCACTGGTCACTGGTCACTTGTAACTGGTCAATGGTCACTGTCGCTGGTCACTGGTCACTGGTCACTGGTCACTGGTCAATGGTAACTTGTCACTGGGCAGTGGTCAATGGTCACTGGTCACTGGTCAATGGTCACTGGTCACTGGACACAGGTCACTGGTCACTGGTCACTGGTCACTGGTCACTGTTCACTGGTCACTGATCACTGGTCAATGGTCACCGTCGCTGGTCACTGTTCACTGGTCACTGGTCACTGGTCACTGGTCACTGGTCACAGGTCAATGGTCACTGGTCACTGGTCACTGGTCAATGGTCACTGTCGCTGGTCACTGGTCACTGGTCACTGGTCACTGGTCAATGGTCACTGGTCACTGGTCACGGGTCAATGGTCACTATCGCTGGTCAATGGTCATTGTCGCTGGTCACTGGTCATTGGTCACTTGTCACTGGTCACTGGTCACTGGTCACTGGTCACTGGTCACTGGTCAATGGTCCCTGTCGCTGGTCACTGGTCACTGGTCACTGGTCACTGGTCATTGGTCACTGGTATCTGGTCAATGGTCACTGTCGCTGGTCACTGGTCACTGGTCTCTGGTCACTGGTCAATGGTAACTTGTCACTGGGCAGTGGTCAATGGTCACTGGTCACTGGTCACTGGTCACTGGTCACTGGTCACAGGTCAATGGTCACTGGTCACTGGACACAGGTCACTGGTCACTGGTCACTGGTCAATGGTCACTGGTCACTGGTCAATGGTCACTGGCCACTGGTCACTGGTCACTGGTCAATGGTCACTTTCGTTGGTCAATGGTCAATGGTCCCTGTCGCTGGTCACTGGTCACTGGTCACTGGTCACTGGTCACTGGTCACTGGTATCTGGTCAATGGTCACTGTCGCTGGTCACTGGTCACTGGTCACTGGTCACTGGTCACTGGTCAATGGTCACTGTCGCTGGTCACTGGTCACTGGTCACTGGTCACTGGTCACTGGTCAATGGTCACTATCGCTGGTCAATGGTCATTGTCGCTGGTCACTAGTCATTGGTCACTTGTCACTGGTCACTGGTCACTGGTCACTGGTCACTGGTCACTGGTCACTGGTCACTGGTCACTGGTCACAGGTCAATGGTCACTGGTCACTGGTCACTGGTCAATGGTCACTGGTCACTTTTCCCTGGGCAGTGGTCACTTTCGCTGGTCAATGGTCACTGTCGCTGGTAAACGGTCACTGTCGCTGGTCACTGGTCACTGGTCACTGGCCACTGGTCACAGGTCACTGGTCACTGGTCACTGGTCACTGGTCACTGGTCAATGGTCACTGGCAACTGGTCACTGGTCACTGGTCAATGGTCACATTCGTTGGTCAATGGTCACTGTCGCTGGTAAACGGTCACTGTCGCTGGTCACTGGTCACTGGTCACTGGTCACTGGTCACTGGTCACTGGTCAATGGTCACTGGTCACTGGACACTGGTCACTGGTCACTGGTCCCTGGTCACTGGTCACTGGTCAATGGTAACTTGTCACTGGGCAGTGGTCAATGGTCACTTGTCACTGTCGCTGGTCACTGGTCAATGGTCACTGGTCACTGGTCACTGGTCACTGGTCACTGGTCAATGGTCACTGGCCACTGGTCACTGGTCACTGGTCAATGGTCACTTTCGCTGGTCAATGGTCACTGTCGCTGGTCACTGGTCACTGGTCACTGGTCACTGTCGCTGGTCACTGGTCACTGGTCACTGGTCACTGGTCACTGGTAACTGGTCAATGGTCACTGTCGCTGGTCACTGGTCACTGGTCACTGGTCACTGGTCAATGGTAACTTGTCACTGGGCAGTGGTCAATGGTCACTGGTCACTGGTCACTGGTCACTGGTCACTGGTCACAGGTCAATGGTCACTGGTCACTGGACACAGGTCACTGGTCACTGGTCACTGGTCACTGGTCACTGTTCACTGGTCACTGATCACTGGTCAATGGTCACCGTCGCTGGTCACTGTTCACTGGTCACTGATCACTGGTCACTAGTCACTGGTCACTGGTCACTGGTCAATGGTCACTTTCGCTGGTCAATGGTCACTGTCGCTGGTCACTGGTCACTGGTCACTGGTCACTGTCGCTGGTCACTGGTCACTGGTCACTGGTCACTGGTAACTGGTCAATGGTCACTGTCGCTGGTCACTGGTCACTGGTCACTGGTCACTGGTCAATGGTAACTTGTCACTGGGCAGTGGTCAATGGTCACTGGTCACTGGTCACTGGTCACTGGTCACTGGTCACATGTCAATGGTCACTGGTCACTGGACACAGGTCACTGGTCACTGGTCACTGGTCACTGGTCACTGTTCACTGGTCACTGATCACTGGTCAATGGTCACCGTCGCTGGTCACTGTTCACTGGTCACTGGTCACTGGTCACTGGTCACTGGTCACAGGTCAATGGTCACTGGTCACTGGTCACTGGTCAATGGTCACTGTCGCTGGTCACTGGTCACTGGTCACTGGTCACTGGTCAATGGTCACTGGTCACTGGTCACGGGTCAATGGTCACTATCGCTGGTCAATGGTCATTGTCGCTGGTCACTGGTCATTGGTCACTTGTCACTGGTCACTGGTCACTGGTCACTGGTCACTGGTCACTGGTCACAGGTCAATGGTCACTGGTCACTGGTCACTGGTCAATGGTCCCTGTCGCTGGTCACTGGTCACTGGTCACTGGTCACTGGTCATTGGTCACTGGTATCTGGTCAATGGTCACTGTCGCTGGTCACTGGTCACTGGTCTCTGGTCACTGGTCAATGGTAACTTGTCACTGGGCAGTGGTCAATGGTCACTGGTCACTGGTCACTGGTCACTGGTCTCTGGTCACAGGTCAATGGTCACTGGTCACTGGACACAGGTCACTGGTCACTGGTCACTGGTCAATGGTCACTGGTCACTGGTCAATGGTCACTGGCCACTGGTCACTGGTCACTGGTCAATGGTCACTTTCGTTGGTCAATGGTCAATGGTCCCTGTCGCTGGTCACTGGTCACTGGTCACTGGTCACTGGTCACTGGTCACTGGTCACTGGTATCTGGTCAATGGTCACTGTCGCTGGTCACTGGTCACTGGTCACTGGTCACTGGTCAATGGTCACTGTCGCTGGTCACTGGTCACTGGTCAATGGTCACTGGTCACTGGTCACTGGTCAATGGTCACTATCGCTGGTCAATGGTCATTGTCGCTGGTCACTGGTCATTGGTCACTTGTCACTGGTCACTGGTCACTGGTCACTGGTCACTGGTCACTGGTCACTGGTCACAGGTCAATGGTCACTGGTCACTGGTCACTGGTCAATGGTCCCTGTCGCTGGTCACTGGTCACTGGTCACAAGTCACTGTTCACTTGTCACTGGTCACTGGTCACTGGTCACTGGTCACTGGTCAATGGTCACTGGTCACTGGTCAATGGTCACTGGTCACTGGTCAACGGTCACTGGTCACTGGTCACTGGTCAACGGTCACTGGCCACTGGTCACTGGTCACTGGTCAATGGTCACTTTCCTTGGTCAATGGTCAATGGTCCCTGTCGCTGGTCACTGGTCACTGGTCACTGGTCACTGGTCACTGGTCACTGGTATCTGGTCAATGGTCACTGTCGCTGGTCACTGGTCACTGGTCACTGGTCACTGGTCACTGGTCACTGGTCACAGGTCACTGGTCACTTGTCACTGGTCACTGGTCACTGTTCACTGGTCACTGATCACTGGTCAATGGTCACCGTCGCTGGTCACTGTTCACTGGTCACTGATCACTGGTCACTAGTCACTGGTCACTGGTCACTGGTCAATGGTCACTTTCGCTGGTCAATGGTCACTGTCGCTGGTCACTGGTCACTGGTCACTGGTCACTGTCGCTGGTCACTGGTCACTGGTCACTGGTCACTGGTAACTGGTCAATGGTCACTGTCGCTGGTCACTGGTCACTGGTCACTGGTCACTGGTCAATGGTAACTTGTCACTGGGCAGTGGTCAATGGTCACTGGTCACTGGTCACTGGTCACAGGTCACTGGTCACAGGTCAATGGTCACTGGTCACTGGACACTGGTCACTGGTCACTGGTCACTGGTCACTGGTCACTGGTCAATGGTAACTTGTCACTGGGCAGTGGTCAATGGTCACTGGTCACTGGTCACTGGTCACTGGTCACTGGTCACAGGTCAATGGTCACTGGTCACTGGACACAGGTCACTGGTCACTGGTCACTGGTCACTGGTCACTGGTCACTGGTCAATGGTCACTGGCCACTGGTCACTGGTCGCTGGTCATTGGTCACTTTCGCTGGTCAATGGTCACTGTCGCTGGTCACTGGTCACTGGTCACTGGTCACTGTCGCTGGTCACTGGTCACTGGTCACTGGTCACTGGTAACTGGTCAATGGTCACTGTCGCTGGTCACTGGTCACTGGTCACTGGTCACTGGTCAATGGTAACTTGTCACTGGGCAGTGGCCACTCGTCGCTGGTCACTTGTCACTGGTCACTGGTCACAGGTCAATGGTCACTGGTCACTTGTCACTGGTCAATGGTCACTATCGCTGGTCAATGGTCACTGTCGCTGGTCACTGGTCATTGGTCACTTGTCACTGGTCACAGGTCACTGGTCAATGGTCACTGTCGCTGGTCACTGGTCACTGGTCACTGGTCACTGGTCACTGGTCACTGGGCACTGGTCACTTTTCCCTGGGCAGTGGTCACTTTCGCTGGTCAATGGTCACTGTCGCTGGTAAACGGTCACTGTCGCTGGTCACTGGTCACTGGTCACTGGCCACTGGTCACAGGTCACTGGTCACTGGTCACTGGTCACAGGTCACTGGTCAATGGTCACTGGCAACTGGTCACTGGTCACTGGTCAATGGTCACTTTCGTTGGTCAATGGTCACTGTCGCTGGTAAATGGTCACTGTCGCTGGTCACTGGTCACTGGTCACTGGTCACTGGACAAAGGTCACTGGTCACTGGCCACTGGTCACTGGTCACTGGTCAATGGTCACTTTCGCTGGTCAATGGTCACTGTCGCTGGTAAACGGTCACTGTCGCTGGTCACTGGTCACTGGTCACTGGTCACTGGTCACTGGTCACTGGTCAATGGTCACTGGTCACTGGTCACTGGTCACTGGTCACTGGTCACTGGTCAATGGTAACTTGTCACTGGGCAGTGGTCAATGGTCACTGGTCACTGGGCACTGGTCACTGGTCACTGGTCACAGGTCAATGGTCACTGGTCACTGGACACAGGTCACTGGTCACTGGTCACTGGTCACTGGTCACTGGTCACTGGTCAATGGTCACTGGCCACTGGTCACTGGTCACTGGTCAATGGTCACTTTCGCTGGTCAATGGTCACTGTCGCTGGTCACTGGTCACTGGTCACTGGTCACTGTCGCTGGTCACTGGTCACTGGTCACTGGTCAGTGGTAACTGGTCAATGGTCACTGTCGCTGGTCACTGGTCACTGGTCACTGGTCACTGGTCAATGGTAACTTGTCACTGGGCAGTGGTCAATGGTCACTGGTCACTGGTCACTGGTCACTGGTCACTGGTCACAGGTCAATGGTCACTGGTCACTGGACACAGGTCACTGGTCACTGGTCACTGGTCACTGGTCACTGTTCACTGGTCACTGATCACTGGTCAATGGTCACCGTCGCTGGTCACTGTTCACTGGTCACTGATCACTGGTCACTAGTCACTGGTCACTGGTCACTGGTCAATGGTCACTTTCGCTGGTCAATGGTCACTGTCGCTGGTCACTGGTCACTGGTCACTGGTCACTGTCGCTGGTCACTGGTCACTGGTCACTGGTCACTTGTAACTGGTCAATGGTCACTGTCGCTGGTCACTGGTCACTGGTCACTGGTCACTGGTCAATGGTAACTTGTCACTGGGCAGTGGTCAATGGTCACTGGTCACTGGTCACTGGTCACTGGTCACTGGTCACAGGTCAATGGTCACTGGTCACTGGACACAGGTCACTGGTCACTGGTCACTGGTCACTGGTCACTGTTCACTGGTCACTGATCACTGGTCAATGGTCACCGTCGCTGGTCACTGTTCACTGGTCACTGGTCACTGGTCACTGGTCACTGGTCACAGGTCAATGGTCACTGGTCACTGGTCACTGGTCAATGGTCACTGTCGCTGGTCACTGGTCACTGGTCACTGGTCACTGGTCAATGGTCACTGGTCACTGGTCACGGGTCAATGGTCACTATCGCTGGTCAATGGTCATTGTCGCTGGTCACTGGTCATTGGTCACTTGTCACTGGTCACTGGTCACTGGTCACTGGTCACTGGTCACTGGTCAATGGTCCCTGTCGCTGGTCACTGGTCACTGGTCACTGGTCACTGGTCATTGGTCACTGGTATCTGGTCAATGGTCACTGTCGCTGGTCACTGGTCACTGGTCTCTGGTCACTGGTCAATGGTAACTTGTCACTGGGCAGTGGTCAATGGTCACTGGTCACTGGTCACTGGTCACTGGTCACTGGTCACAGGTCAATGGTCACTGGTCACTGGACACAGGTCACTGGTCACTGGTCACTGGTCAATGGTCACTGGTCACTGGTCAATGGTCACTGGCCACTGGTCACTGGTCACTGGTCAATGGTCACTTTCGTTGGTCAATGGTCAATGGTCCCTGTCGCTGGTCACTGGTCACTGGTCACTGGTCACTGGTCACTGGTCACTGGTATCTGGTCAATGGTCACTGTCGCTGGTCACTGGTCACTGGTCACTGGTCACTGGTCACTGGTCAATGGTCACTGTCGCTGGTCACTGGTCACTGGTCAATGGTCACTGGTCACTGGTCACTGGTCAATGGTCACTATCGCTGGTCAATGGTCATTGTCGCTGGTCACTAGTCATTGGTCACTTGTCACTGGTCACTGGTCACTGGTCACTGGTCACTGGTCACTGGTCACTGGTCACTGGTCACTGGTCACAGGTCAATGGTCACTGGTCACTGGTCACTGGTCAATGGTCACTGGTCACTTTTCCCTGGGCAGTGGTCCCTTTCGCTGGTCAATGGTCACTGTCGCTGGTAAACGGTCACTGTCGCTGGTCACTGGTCACTGGTCACTGGCCACTGGTCACAGGTCACTGGTCACTGGTCACTGGTCACTGGTCACTGGTCAATGGTCACTGTCGCTGGTCACTGGTCACTGGTCACTGGTCACTGGTCAATGGTAACTTGTCACTGGGCAGTGGTCAATGGTCACTGGTCACTGGTCACTGGTCACTGGTCACTGGTCACAGGTCAATGGTCACTGGTCACTGGACACAGGTCACTGGTCACTGGTCACTGGTCACTGGTCACTGTTCACTGGTCACTGATCACTGGTCAATGGTCACCGTCGCTGGTCACTGTTCACTGGTCTCTGATCACTGGTCACTAGTCACTGGTCACTGGTCACTGGTCAATGGTCACTTTCGCTGGTCAATGGTCACTGTCGCTGGTCACTGGTCACTGGTCACTGGTCACTGTCGCTGGTCACTGGTCACTGGTCACTGGTCACTGGTAACTGGTCAATGGTCACTGTCGCTGGTCACTGGTCACTGGTCACTGGTCACTGGTCAATGGTAACTTGTCACTGGGCAGTGGTCAATGGTCACTGGTCACTGGTCACTGGTCACTGGTCACTGGTCACTGGTCACATGTCAATGGTCACTGGTCACTGGACCCAGGTCACTGGTCACTGGTCACTGGTCACTGGTCACTGTTCACTGGTCACTGATCACTGGTCAATGGTCACCGTCGCTGGTCACTGTTCACTGGTCACTGGTCACTGGTCACTGGTCACTGGTCACAGGTCAATGGTCACTGGTCACTGGTCACTGGTCAATGGTCACTGTCGCTGGTCACTGGTCACTGGTCACTGGTCACTGGTCAATGGTCACTGGTCACTGGTCAATGGTCACTGGTCACTGGTCACGGGTCAATGGTCACTATCGCTGGTCAATGGTCATTGTCGCTGGTCACTGGTCATTGGTCACTTGTCACTGGTCACTGGTCACTGGTCACTGGTCACTGGTCACTGGTCACAGGTCAATGGTCACTGGTCACTGGTCACTGGTCAATGGTCCCTGTCGCTGGTCACTGGTCACTGGTCACTGGTCACTGGTCATTGGTCACTGGTATCTGGTCAATGGTCACTGTCGCTGGTCACTGGTCACTGGTCTCTGGTCACTGGTCAATGGTAACTTGTCACTGGGCAGTGGTCAATGGTCACTGGTCACTGGTCACTGGTCACTGGTCTCTGGTCACAGGTCAATGGTCACTGGTCACTGGACACAGGTCACTGGTCACTGGTCACTGGTCAATGGTCACTGGTCACTGGTCAATGGTCACTGGCCACTGGTCACTGGTCACTGGTCAATGGTCACTTTCGTTGGTCAATGGTCAATGGTCCCTGTCGCTGGTCACTGGTCACTGGTCACTGGTCACTGGTCACTGGTCACTGGTCACTGGTATCTGGTCAATGGTCACTGTCGCTGGTCACTGGTCACTGGTCAATGGTCACTGTCGCTGGTCACTGGTCACTGGTCAATGGTCACTGGTCACTGTTCACTGGTCAATGGTCACTATCGCTGGTCAATGGTCATTGTCGCTGGTCACTGGTCATTGGTCACTTGTCACTGGTCACTGGTCACTGGTCACTGGTCACTGGTCACTGGTCACTGGTCACAGGTCAATGGTCACTGGTCACTGGTCACTGGTCACTGTTCACTGGTCACTGATCACTGGTCAATGGTCACCGTCGCTGGTCACTGTTCACTGGTCACTGATCACTGGTCACTAGTCACTGGTCACTGGTCACTGGTCAATGGTCACTTTCGCTGGTCAATGGTCACTGTCGCTGGTCACTGGTCACTGGTCACTGGTCACTGTCGCTGGTCACTGGTCACTGGTCACTGGTCACTGGTAACTGGGCAATGGTCACTGTCGCTGGTCACTGGTCACTGGTCACTGGTCACTGGTCAATGGTAACTTGTCACTGGGCAGTGGTCAATGGTCACTGGTCACTGGTCACTGGTCACTGGTCACTGGTCACATGTCAATGGTCACTGGTCACTGGACACAGGTCACTGGTCACTGGTCACTGGTCACTGGTCACTGTTCACTGGTCACTGATCACTGGTCAATGGTCACTGGTCACTGGTCACTGGTCAATGGTCCCTGTCGCTGGTCACTGGTCACTGGTCACAGGTCAATGGTCACTGGTCACTGGTCACTGGTCAATGGTCACTGTCGCTGGTCACTGGTCACTGGTCTCTGGTCACTGGTCAATGGTAACTTGTCACTGGGCAGTGGTCAATGGTCACAGGTCACTGGTCACTGGTCACTGGTCTCTGGTCACAGGTCAATGGTCACTGGTCACTGGACACAGGTCACTGGTCACTGGTCACTGGTCAATGGTCACTGGTCACTGGTCAATGGTCACTGGCCACTGGTCACTGGTCACTGGTCAATGGTCACTTTCGTTGGTCAATGGTCAATGGTCCCTGTCGCTGGTCACTGGTCACTGGTCACTGGTCACTGGTCACTGGTCACTGGTCACTGGTATCTGGTCAATGGTCACTGTCGCTGGTCACTGGTCACTGGTCACTGGTCACTGGTCAATGGTCACTGTCGCTGGTCACTGGTCACTGGTCAATGGTCACTGGTCACTGGTCACTGGTCAATGGTCACTATCGCTGGTCAATGGTCATTGTCGCTGGTCACTGGTCATTGGTCACTTGTCACTGGTCACTGGTCACTGGTCACTGGTCACTGGTCACTGGTCACTGGTCACAGGTCAATGGTCTCTGGTCACTGGTCACTGGTCAATGGTCCCTGTCGCTGGTCACTGGTCACTGGTCACAAGTCACTGGTCACTTGTCACTGGTCACTGGTCACTGGTCACTGGTCACTGGTCAATGGTCACTGTCGCTGGTCAATGGTCACTGTCGCTGGTCACTGGTCACTGGTCACTGGTCACTGGTCACTGGTCACTGGTCACTGGTCACAGGTCAATGGTCACTGGTCACTGGTCACTGGTCAATGGTCCCTGTCGCTGGTCACTGGTCACTGGTCACTGGTCACTGGTCATTGGTCACTGGTATCTGGTCAATGGTCACTGTCGCTGGTCACTGGTCACTGGTCTCTGGTCACTGGTCAATGGTAACTTGTCACTGGGCAGTGGTCAATGGTCACTGGTCACTGGTCACTGGTCACTGGTCACAGGTCAATGGTCACTGGTCACTGGTCACAGGTCACTGGTCACTGGTCACTGGTCAATGGTCACTGGTCACTGGTCAATGGTCACTGGCCACTGGTCACTGGTCACTGGTCAATGGTCACTTTCGTTGGTCAATGGTCAATGGTCCCTGTCGCTGGTCACTGGTCACTGGTCACTGGTCACTGGTCACTGGTATCTGGTCAATGGTCACTGTCGCTGGTCACTGGTCACTGGTCACTGGTCACTGGTCACTGGTCACTGGTCACAGGTCAATGGTCACTGGTCACTGGACACAGGTCACTGGTCACTGGTCACTGGTCACTGGTCACTGTTCACTGGTCACTGATCACTGGTCAATGGTCACCGTCGCTGGTCACTCTTCACTGGTCACTGATCACTGGTCACTAGTCACTGGTCACTGGTCACTGGTCAATGGTCACATTCGCTGGTCAATGGTCACTGTCGCTGGTCACTGGTCACTGGTCACTGGTCACTGTCGCTGGTCACTGGTCACTGGTCACTGGTCACTGGTAACTGGTCAATGGTCACTGTCGCTGGTCACTGGTCACTGGTCACTGGTCACTGGTCAATGGTAACTTGTCACTGGGCAGTGGTCAATGGTCACTGGTCACTGGTCACTGGTCACAGGTCACTGGTCACAGGTCAATGGTCACTGGTCACTGGACACTGGTCACTGGTCACTGGTCACTGGTCACTGGTCACTGGTCACTGGTCAATGGTAACTTGTCACTGGGCAGTGGTCAATGGTCACTGGTCACTGGTCACTGGTCACTGGTCACTGGTCACAGGTCAATGGTCACTGGTCACTGGACACAGGTCACTGGTCACTGGTCACTGGTCACTGGTCACTGGTCACTGGTCAATGGTCACTGGCCACTGGTCACTGGTCACTGGTCATTGGTCACTTTCGCTGGTCAATGGTCACTGTCGCTGGTCACTGGTCACTGGTCACTGGTCACTGTCGCTGGTCACTGGTCACTGGTCACTGGTCACTGGTAACTGGTCAATGGTCACTGTCGCTGGTCACTGGTCACTGGTCACTGGTCACTGGTCAATGGTAACTTGTCACTGGGCAGTGGCCACTCGTCGCTGGTCACTTGTCACTGGTCACTGGTCACAGGTCAATGGTCACTGGTCACTTGTCACTGGTCAATGGTCACTATCGCTGGTCAATGGTCACTGTCGCTGGTCACTGGTCATTGGTCACTTGTCACTGGTCACAGGTCACTGGTCAATGGTCACTGTCGCTGGTCACTGGTCACTGGTCACTGGTCACTGGTCACTGGTCACTGGTCACTGGTCACTTTTCCCTGGGCAGTGGTCACTTTCGCTGGTCAATGGTCACTGTCGCTGGTAAACGGTCACTGTCGCTGGTCACTGGTCACTGGTCACTGGCCACTGGTCACAGGTCACTGGTCACTGGTCACTGGTCACTGGTCACTGGTCAATGGTCACTGGCAACTGGTCACTGGTCACTGGTCAATGGTCACTTTCGTTGGTCAATGGTCACTGTCGCTGGTAAATGGTCACTGTCGCTGGTCACTGGTCACTGGTCACTGGTCACTGGACAAAGGTCACTGGTCACTGGCCACTGGTCACTGGTCACTGGTCAATGGTCACTTTCGCTGGTCAATGGTCACTGTCGCTGGTAAACGGTCACTGTCGCTGGTCACTGGTCACTGGTCACTGGTCACTGGTCACTGGTCAATGGTCACTGGTCACTGGACACTGGTCACTGGTCACTGGTCACTGGTCACTGGTCACTGGTCAATGGTAACTTGTCACTGGGCAGTGGTCAATGGTCACTGGTCACTGGGCACTGGTCACTGGTCACTGGTCACAGGTCAATGGTCACTGGTCACTGGACACAGGTCACTGGTCACTGGTCACTGGTCACTGGTCACTGGTCACTGGTCAATGGTCACTGGCCACTGGTCACTGGTCACTGGTCAATGGTCACTTTCGCTGGTCAATGGTCACTGTCGCTGGTCACTGGTCACTGGTCACTGGTCACTGTCGCTGGTCACTGGTCACTGGTCACTGGTCAGTGGTAACTGGTCAATGGTCACTGTCGCTGGTCACTGGTCACTGGTCACTGGTCACTGGTCAATGGTAACTTGTCACTGGGCAGTGGTCAATGGTCACTGGTCACTGGTCACTGGTCACTGGTCACTGGTCACAGGTCAATGGTCACTGGTCACTGGACACAGGTCACTGGTCACTGGTCACTGGTCACTGGTCACTGTTCACTGGTCACTGATCACTGGTCAATGGTCACCGTCGCTGGTCACTGTTCACTGGTCACTGATCACTGGTCACTAGTCACTGGTCACTGGTCACTGGTCAATGGTCACTTTCGCTGGTCAATGGTCACTGTCGCTGGTCACTGGTCACTGGTCACTGGTCACTGTCGCTGGTCACTGGTCACTGGTCACTGGTCACTTGTAACTGGTCAATGGTCACTGTCGCTGGTCACTGGTCACTGGTCACTGGTCACTGGTCAATGGTAACTTGTCACTGGGCAGTGGTCAATGGTCACTGGTCACTGGTCACTGGTCACTGGTCACTGGTCACAGGTCAATGGTCACTGGTCACTGGACACAGGTCACTGGTCACTGGTCACTGGTCACTGGTCACTGTTCACTGGTCACTGATCACTGGTCAATGGTCACCGTCGCTGGTCACTGTTCACTGGTCACTGGTCACTGGTCACTGGTCACTGGTCACAGGTCAATGGTCACTGGTCACTGGTCACTGGTCAATGGTCACTGTCGCTGGTCACTGGTCACTGGTCACTGGTCACTGGTCAATGGTCACTGGTCACTGGTCACGGGTCAATGGTCACTATCGCTGGTCAATGGTCATTGTCGCTGGTCACTGGTCATTGGTCACTTGTCACTGGTCACTGGTCACTGGTCACTGGTCACTGGTCACTGGTCAATGGTCCCTGTCGCTGGTCACTGGTCACTGGTCACTGGTCACTGGTCATTGGTCACTGGTATCTGGTCAATGGTCACTGTCGCTGGTCACTGGTCACTGGTCTCTGGTCACTGGTCAATGGTAACTTGTCACTGGGCAGTGGTCAATGGTCACTGGTCACTGGTCACTGGTCACTGGTCACTGGTCACAGGTCAATGGTCACTGGTCACTGGACACAGGTCACTGGTCACTGGTCACTGGTCAATGGTCACTGGTCACTGGTCAATGGTCACTGGCCACTGGTCACTGGTCACTGGTCAATGGTCACTTTCGTTGGTCAATGGTCAATGGTCCCTGTCGCTGGTCACTGGTCACTGGTCACTGGTCACTGGTCACTGGTCACTGGTATCTGGTCAATGGTCACTGTCGCTGGTCACTGGTCACTGGTCACTGGTCACTGGTCACTGGTCAATGGTCACTGTCGCTGGTCACTGGTCACTGGTCACTGGTCACTGGTCAATGGTCACTGGTCACTGGTCACTGGTCAATGGTCACTATCGCTGGTCAATGGTCATTGTCGCTGGTCACTAGTCATTGGTCACTTGTCACTGGTCACTGGTCACTGGTCACTGGTCACTGGTCACTGGTCACTGGTCACTGGTCACTGGTCACAGGTCAATGGTCACTGGTCACTGGTCACTGGTCAATGGTCACTGGTCACTTTTCCCTGGGCAGTGGTCACTTTCGCTGGTCAATGGTCACTGTCGCTGGTAAACGGTCACTGTCGCTGGTCACTGGTCACTGGTCACTGGCCACTGGTCACAGGTCACTGGTCACTGGTCACTGGTCACTGGTCACTGGTCAATGGTCACTGGCAACTGGTCACTGGTCACTGGTCAATGGTCACATTCGTTGGTCAATGGTCACTGTCGCTGGTAAACGGTCGCTGGTCACTGGTCACTGGTCACTGGTCACTGGTCACTGGTCAATGGTCACTGGTCACTGGACACTGGTCACTGGTCACTGGTCCCTGGTCACTGGTCACTGGTCAATGGTAACTTGTCACTGGGCAGTGGTCAATGGTCACTTGTCACTGGGCACTGGTCACTGGTCACTGGTCACAGGTCAATGGTCACTGGTCACTGGACACAGGTCACTGGTCACTGGTCACTGGTCACTGGTCACTGTCGCTGGTCACTGGTCACTGGTCTCTGGTCACTGGTCAATGGTAACTTGTCACTGGGCAGTGGTCAATGGTCACTGGTCACTGGTCACTGGTCACTGGTCACTGGTCACAGGTCAATGGTCACTGGTCACTGGACACAGGTCACTGGTCACTGGTCACTGGTCAATGGTCACTGGTCACTGGTCAATGGTCACTGGCCACTGGTCACTGGTCACTGGTCAATGGTCACTTTCGTTGGTCAATGGTCAATGGTCCCTGTCGCTGGTCACTGGTCACTGGTCACTGGTCACTGGTCACTGGTCACTGGTATCTGGTCAATGGTCACTGTCGCTGGTCACTGGTCACTGGTCACTGGTCACTGGTCACTGGTCAATGGTCACTGTCGCTGGTCACTGGTCACTGGTCACTGGTCACTGGTCAATGGTCACTGGTCACTGGTCACTGGTCAATGGTCACTATCGCTGGTCAATGGTCATTGTCGCTGGTCACTAGTCATTGGTCACTTGTCACTGGTCACTGGTCACTGGTCACTGGTCACTGGTCACTGGTCACTGGTCACTGGTCACTGGTCACAGGTCAATGGTCACTGGTCACTGGTCACTGGTCAATGGTCACTGGTCACTTTTCCCTGGGCAGTGGTCACTTTCGCTGGTCAATGGTCACTGTCGCTGGTAAACGGTCACTGTCGCTGGTCACTGGTCACTGGTCACTGGCCACTGGTCACAGGTCACTGGTCACTGGTCACTGGTCACTGGTCACTGGTCAATGGTCACTGGCAACTGGTCACTGGTCACTGGTCAATGGTCACATTCGTTGGTCAATGGTCACTGTCGCTGGTAAACGGTCGCTGGTCACTGGTCACTGGTCACTGGTCACTGGTCACTGGTCAATGGTCACTGGTCACTGGACACTGGTCACTGGTCACTGGTCCCTGGTCACTGGTCACTGGTCAATGGTAACTTGTCACTGGGCAGTGGTCAATGGTCACTTGTCACTGGGCACTGGTCACTGGTCACTGGTCACAGGTCAATGGTCACTGGTCACTGGACACAGGTCACTGGTCACTGGTCACTGGTCACTGGTCACTGGTCACTGGTCAATGGTCACTGGCCACTGGTCACTGGTCACTTTCGCTGGTCAATGGTCACTGTCGCTGGTCACTGGTCACTGGTCACTGGTCACTGTCGCTGGTCACTGGTCACTGGTCACTGGTCACTGGTCACTGGTCACTGGTCACTGGTAACTGGTCAATGGTCACTGTCGCTGGTCACTGGTCACTGGTCACTGGTCACTGGTCAATGGTAACTTGTCACTGGGCAGTGGTCAATGGTCACTGGTCACTGGTCACTGGTCACTGGTCACTGGTCACAGGTCAATGGTCACTGGTCACTGGACACAGGTCACTGGTCACTGGTCACTGGTCACTGGTCACTGGTCACTGTTCACTGGTCACTGATCACTGGTCAATGGTCACCGTCGCTGGTCACTGTTCACTGGTCACTGATCACTGGTCACTAGTCACTGGTCACTGGTCACTGGTCAATGGTCACTTTCGCTGGTCAATGGTCACTGTCGCTGGTCACTGGTCACTGGTCACTGGTCACTGTCGCTGGTCACTGGTCACTGGTCACTGGTCACTGGTAACTGGTCAATGGTCACTGTCGCTGGTCACTGGTCACTGGTCACTGGTCACTGGTCAATGGTAACTTGTCACTGGGCAGTGGTCAATGGTCACTGGTCACTGGTCACTGGTCACTGGTCACTGGTCACATGTCAATGGTCACTGGTCACTGGACCCAGGTCACTGGTCACTGGTCACTGGTCACTGGTCACTGTTCACTGGTCACTGATCACTGGTCAATGGTCACCGTCGCTGGTCACTGTTCACTGGTCACTGGTCACTGGTCACTGGTCACTGGTCACTGGTCACTGGTCAATGGTCACTGTCGCTGGTCACTGGTCACTGGTCACTGGTCACTGGTCAATGGTCACTGGTCACTGGTCAATGGTCACTGGTCACTGGTCACGGGTCAATGGTCACTATCGCTGGTCAATGGTCATTGTCGCTGGTCACTGGTCATTGGTCACTTGTCACTGGTCACTGGTCACTGGTCACTGGTCACTGGTCACTGGTCAATGGTCACTGGCCACTGGTCACTGGTCACTGGTCAATGGTCACTTTCGTTGGTCAATGGTCAATGGTCCCTGTCGCTGGTCACTGGTCACTGGTCACTGGTCACTGGTCACTGGTCACTGGTCACTGGTATCTGGTCAATGGTCACTGTCGCTGGTCACTGGTCACTGGTCAATGGTCACTGTCGCTGGTCACTGGTCACTGGTCACTGTTCACTGGTCAATGGTCACTATCGCTGGTCAATGGTCATTGTCGCTGGTCACTGGTCATTGGTCACTTGTCACTGGTCACTGGTCACTGGTCACTGGTCACTGGTCACTGGTCACTGGTCACAGGTCAATGGTCACTGGTCACTGGTCACTGGTCAATGGTCCCTGTCGCTGGTCACTGGTCACTGGTCACAAGTCACTGGTCACTTGTCACTGGTCACTGGTCACTGGTCACTGGTCACTGGTCAATGGTCACTGTCGCTGGTCAATGGTCACTGTCGCTGGTCACTGGTCACTGGTCACTGGTCACTGGTCACTGGTCACTGGTCACAGGTCAATGGTCACTGGTCACTGGTCACTGGTCAATGGTCCCTGTCGCTGGTCACTGGTCACTGGTCACTGGTCACTGGTCATTGGTCACTGGTATCTGGTCAATGGTCACTGTCGCTGGTCACTGGTCACTGGTCTCTGGTCACTGGTCAATGGTAACTTGTCACTGGGCAGTGGTCAATGGTCACTGGTCACTGGTCACTGGTCACTGGTCACTGGTCACAGGTCAATGGTCACTGGTCACTGGTCACAGGTCACTGGTCACTGGTCACTGGTCAATGGTCACTGGTCACTGGTCAATGGTCACTGGCCACTGGTCACTGGTCACTGGTCAATGGTCACTTTCGTTGGTCAATGGTCAATGGTCCCTGTCGCTGGTCACTGGTCACTGGTCACTGGTCACTGGTCACTGGTCACTGGTATCTGGTCAATGGTCACTGTCGCTGGTCACTGGTCACTGGTCACTGGTCACTGGTCACTGGTCACTGGTCACAGGTCAATGGTCACTGGTCACTGGACACAGGTCACTGGTCACTGGTCACTGGTCACTGGTCACTGTTCACTGGTCACTGATCACTGGCCAATGGTCACCGTCGCTGGTCACTGTTCACTGGTCACTGATCACTGGTCACTAGTCACTGGTCACTGGTCACTGGTCAATGGTCACTTTCGCTGGTCAATGGTCACTGTCGCTGGTCACTGGTCACTGGTCACTGGTCACTGTCGCTGGTCACTGGTCACTGGTCACTGGTCACTGGTCACTGGTAACTGGTCAATGGTCATTGTCGCTGGTCACTGGTCACTGGACACTGGTCACTGGTCAATGGTAACTTGTCACTGGGCAGTGGTCAATGGTCACTGGTCACTGGTCACTGGTCACAGGTCACTGGTCACAGGTCAATGGTCACTGGTCACTGGACACAGGTCACTGGTCACTGGTCACTGGTCACTGGTCACTGTTCACTGGTCACTGATCACTGGTCAATGGTCACCGTCGCTGGTCACTGTTCACTGGTCACTGGTCACTGGTCACTGGTCACTGGTCACAGGTCAATGGTCACTGGTCACTGGTCACTGGTCAATGGTCACTGTCGCTGGTCACTGGTCACTGGTCAATGGTCACTGGTCACTGGTCACGGGTCAATGGTCACTATCGCTGGTCAATGGTCATTGTCGCTGGTCACTGGTCATTGGTCACTTGTCACTGGTCACTGGTCACTGGTCACTGGTCACTGGTCACTGGTCACAGGTCAATGGTCACTGGTCACTGGTCACTGGTCAATGGTCCCTGTCGCTGGTCACTGGTCACTGGTCACTGGTCACTGGTCATTGGTCACTGGTATCTGGTCAATGGTCACTGTCGCTGGTCACTGGTCACTGGTCTCTGGTCACTGGTCAATGGTAACTTGTCACTGGTCACTGGTCACTGGTCACTGGTCACTGGTCACTGGTCAATGGTCACTGGTCACTGGACACTGGTCACTGGTCACTGGTCACTGGTCACTGGTCACTGGTCACAGGTCAATGGTCACTGGTCACTGGTCACTGGTCAATGGTCCCTGTCGCTGGTCACTGGTCACTGGTCACTGGTCACTGGTCATTGGTCACTGGTATCTGGTCAATGGTCACTGTCGCTGGTCACTGGTCACTGGTCTCTGGTCACTGGTCAATGGTAACTTGTCACTGGGCAGTGGTCAATGGTCACTGGTCACTGGTCACTGGTCACTGGTCACTGGTCACAGGTCAATGGTCACTGGTCACTGGTCACAGGTCACTGGTCACTGGTCACTGGTCAATGGTCACTGGTCACTGGTCAATGGTCACTGGCCACTGGTCACTGGTCACTGGTCAATGGTCACTTTCGTTGGTCAATGGTCAATGGTCCCTGTCGCTGGTCACTGGTCACTGGTCACTGGTCACTGGTCACTGGTCACTGGTATCTGGTCAATGGTCACTGTCGCTGGTCACTGGTCACTGGTCACTGGTCACTGGTCACTGGTCACTGGTCACAGGTCAATGGTCACTGGTCACTGGACACAGGTCACTGGTCACTGGTCACTGGTCACTGGTCACTGTTCACTGGTCACTGATCACTGGCCAATGGTCACCGTCGCTGGTCACTGTTCACTGGTCACTGATCACTGGTCACTAGTCACTGGTCACTGGTCACTGGTCAATGGTCACTTTCGCTGGTCAATGGTCACTGTCGCTGGTCACTGGTCACTGGTCACTGGTCACTGTCGCTGGTCACTGGTCACTGGTCACTGGTCACTGGTCACTGGTAACTGGTCAATGGTCATTGTCGCTGGTCACTGGTCACTGGTCACTGGTCACTGGTCAATGGTAACTTGTCACTGGGCAGTGGTCAATGGTCACTGGTCACTGGTCACTGGTCACAGGTCACTGGTCACAGGTCAATGGTCACTGGTCACTGGACACAGGTCACTGGTCACTGGTCACTGGTCACTGGTCACTGTTCACTGGTCACTGATCACTGGTCAATGGTCACCGTCGCTGGTCACTGTTCACTGGTCACTGGTCACTGGTCACTGGTCACTGGTCACAGGTCAATGGTCACTGGTCACTGGTCACTGGTCAATGGTCACTGTCGCTGGTCACTGGTCACTGGTCAATGGTCACTGGTCACTGGTCACGGGTCAATGGTCACTATCGCTGGTCAATGGTCATTGTCGCTGGTCACTGGTCATTGGTCACTTGTCACTGGTCACTGGTCACTGGTCACTGGTCACTGGTCACTGGTCACAGGTCAATGGTCACTGGTCACTGGTCACTGGTCAATGGTCCCTGTCGCTGGTCACTGGTCACTGGTCACTGGTCACTGGTCATTGGTCACTGGTATCTGGTCAATGGTCACTGTCGCTGGTCACTGGTCACTGGTCTCTGGTCACTGGTCAATGGTAACTTGTCACTGGGCAGTGGTCAATGGTCACTGGTCACTGGTCACTGGTCACTGGTCACTGGTCACAGGTCAATGGTCACTGGTCACTGGACACAGGTCACTGGTCACTGGTCACTGGTCAATGGTCACTGGTCACTGGTCATTGGTCATTGGCCACTGGTCACTGGTCACTGGTCAATGGTCACTTTCGTTGGTCAATGGTCAATGGTCCCTGTCGCTGGTCACTGGTCACTGGTCACTGGTCACTGGTCACTGGTCACTGGTCACTGGTATCTGGTCAATGGTCACTGTCGCTGGTCACTGGTCACTGGTCACTGGTCACTGGTCAATGGTCACTGTCGCTGGTCACTGGTCACTGGTCACTGGTCACTGGTCAATGGTGACTGGTCACTGGTCACTGGTCAATGGTCACTATCGCTGGTCAATGGTCATTGTCGCTGGTCACTGGTCATTGGTCACTTGTCACTGGTCACTAATCACTGGTCACTGGTCACTGGTCACTGGTCACTGGTCACTGGTCACTGGTCACAGGTCAATGGTCACTGGTCACTGGTCACTGGTCAATGGTCCCTGTCGCTGGTCACTGGTCACTGGTCACAAGTCACTGGTCACTTGTCACTGGTCACTGGTCACTGGTCACTGGTCACTGGTCAATGGTCACTGTCGCTGGTCAATGGTCACTGTCGCTGGTCACTGGTCACTGGTCACTGGTCACTGGTCACAAAGCACTGGTCACAAAGCACTGGTCACTTGTCACTGGTCAGTGGCCACTGGTCGCTGGTCACTTGTCACTGGTCACTGGTCACTGGTCACTAGTCACAATTCACTGGTCACTGGTCACTTGTCACTGGTCACTGGTCACTGGTCACTGGTCACTGGTCACTGGTCAATGGTCACTGTCGCTGGTCACTGGTCACTGGTCACTGATCACTGGTCACTGGTCACTGGTCACTGGTCACTGGTCACTGGTCAATGGTCACTATCGCTGGTCAATGGTCACTGTCGCTGGTCACTGGTCACTGGTCACTTGTCACTGGTCACTGCTCACTGGTCACTGGACACTGGTCACTGGTCAATGGTCCCTGTCGCTGGAAAATGGTCACTGTCGCTGGTCACTGGTCACTGGTCACAGTCGCTGGTCACTGGTCACTGGTCTCTAGTCACTGGTCACTGGTCACTGGTCGCTGGTCACTGGTCACTTGTCACTGGTCAGTGGCCACTGGTCGCTGGTCACTTGTCACAGGTCACTGGTCACTGGTCACTGGTCACAAGTCACTGGTCACTGGTCACTGGTCACTGGTCACTGGTCACTGTCGCTGATCACTGGTCACTGGACACTGGTCACTGGTCACTGGTCACAAGTCACTGGTCACTTGTCACTGGTCAGTGGCCACTCGTCGCTGGTCACTTGTCACTGGTCACTGGTCACAGGTCAATGGTCACTGGTCACTGGACACTGGTCACTGGTCACTGGTCACGTGTCACTGGTCAATGGTCACTATCGCTGGTCAATGGTCACTGTCGCTGGTCACTGGTCATTGGTCACTTGTCACTGGTCACTGGTCACTGGTCAATGGTCACTGTCGCTGGTCACTGATCACTGGTCACTGGTCACTGGTCACTGGTCACTTTTCCCTGGGCAGTGGTCACTGGTCACTGGTCAATGGTCACTATCGCTGGTCAATGGTCACTGTCGCTGGTCACTGGTCACTGGTCACTGGTCAATGGTCACTGTCGCTGGTCACTGGTCACTGGTCACTGGTCACTGGTCACTGGTCACTGGTCAATTGTCACTGTCGCTGGTCACTGGTCACTGGTCACTGGTCACTGGTCAGAAGTCACTGGTCACTGGTCACTGGTCACTGGTCACTGGTCACTGGTCACTGGTCAATGGTCACTGTCGCTGGTCACTGGTCACTGGTCACTGATCACTGGTCACTGGTCACTGGTCACTGGTCACTGGTCACTGGTCAATGGTCACTATCGCTGGTCAATGGTCACTGTCGCTGGTCACTGGTCATTGGTCACTTGTCACTGGTCACTGGTCACTGGTCAATGGTCACTGTCGCTGGTCACTGGTCACTGGTCACTGATCACTGGTCACTGGTCACTGGTCACTGGTCGCTGGTGACTGGTCACTGGTCACTGATCACTGGTCACTGGTAACCGGTCACTGGTCACTGGTCACTGGTCAATGGTCACTATCGCTGGTCAATGGTCACTGTCGCTGGTCACTGGTCATTGGTCACTTGTCACTGGTCACTGGTCACTGGTCACTGGTCAATGGTCACTGGCCACTGGTCACTGGTCACTGTCGCTGGTCACTGGTCACTGGTCACTGATCACTGGTCACTGGTCACTGGTCACTGGTCACTGGTCAATGGTCACTATCGCTGGTCAATGGTCACTGTCGCTGGTTACTGGTCACTGGTCACTTGTCACTGGTCACTGGTCACTGGTCACTGGTCAATGGTCACTGTCGCTGGTCACTGGTCACTGGTCACTGGTCAATGGTCACTGGTCACTGGTCACTGGTCAATGGTCACTATCGCTGGTCAATGGTCACTGTCGCCGGTCACTGGTCACTGGTCACTTGTCACTGGTCACTGGTCACTGGTCAATGGTCACTGTCGCTGGTCACTGGTCACTGGTCACTGGTCACTGGTCAATGGTCACTGGTCACTGGTCACTGGTCAATGGTCACTATCGCTGGTCAATGGTCATTGTCGCTGGTCACTGGTCATTGGTCACTTGTCACTGGTCACTGGTCACTGGTCACTGGTCACTGGTCACTGGTCACAGGTCAATGGTCACTGGTCACTGGTCACTGGTCAATGGTCCCTGTCGCTGGTCACTGGTCACTGGTCACTGGTCACTGGTCACTGGTCACTGGTATCTGGCCAATGGTCACTGTCGCTGGTCACTGGTCACTGGTCACTGGTCAATGGTCAATGGTAACTTGTCACTGGGCAGTGGTCAATGGTCACTGGTCACTGGTCGCTGGTCACTGGTCACTGGTCACTGGCCACTGGTCACAGGTCACTGGTCACTGGTCACTGGTCACTGGTCACTGGTCACTGGTCAATGGTCACTGGCAACTGGTCACGGGTCACTGGTCAATGGTCACTTTCGTTGGTCAATGGTCACTGTCGCTGGTAAATGGTCACTGTCGCTGGTCACTGGTCACTGGTCACTGGTCACTGGACACAGGTCACTGGTCACTGGCCACTGGTCACTGGTCACTGGTCAATGGTCACTTTCGCGGTTCAATGGTCACTGTCGCTGGTAAACGGTCACTGTCGCTGGTCACTGGTCACTGGTCACTGGACACTGGTCACTGGTCACTGGTCACTGGTCACTGGTCACAGGTCAATGGTCACTGGTCACTGGACACAGGTCACTGGTCACTGGTCACTGGTCACTGGTCACTGGTCACTGGTCAATGGTCACTGGCCACTGGTCACTGGTCACTGGTCACTGGTCACTTTCGCTGGTCAATGGTCACTGTCGCTGGTCACTGGTCACTGGTCACTTGTCACTGGTCACTGCTCACTGGTCACTGGACACTGGTCACTGGTCACTGGTCACTGGTCACTGGTCACTGGTCAATGGTAACTTGTCACTGGGCAGTGGTCAATGGTCACTGGTCACTGGGCACTGGTCACTGGTCACTGGTCACAGGTCAATGGTCACTGGTCAATGGTCACTGTCGCTGGTCACTGGTCATTGGTCACTTGTCACTGGTCACTGGTCACTGGTCAATGGTCACTGTCGCTGGTCACTGGTCACTGGTCACTGATCACTGGTCACTGGTCACTGGTCACTGGTCGCTGGTGACTGGTCACTGGTCACTGATCACTGGTCACTGGTAACCGGTCACTGGTCACTGGTCACTGGTCAATGGTCACTATCGCTGGTCAATGGTCACTGTCGCTGGTCACTGGTCATTGGTCACTTGTCACTGGTCACTGGTCACTGGTCACTGGTCAATGGTCACTGGCCACTGGTCACTGGTCACTGTCGCTGGTCACTGGTCACTGGTCACTGATCACTGGTCACTGGTCACTGGTCACTGGTCACTGGTCAATGGTCACTATCGCTGGTCAATGGTCACTGTCGCTGGTTACTGGTCACTGGTCACTTGTCACTGGTCACTGGTCACTGGTCACTGGTCAATGGTCACTGTCGCTGGTCACTGGTCACTGGTCACTGGTCAATGGTCACTATCGCTGGTCAATGGTCACTGTCGCCGGTCACTGGTCACTGGTCACTTGTCACTGGTCACTGGTCACTGGTCAATGGTCACTGTCGCTGGTCACTGGTCACTGGTCAATGGTCACTGGTCACTGGTCACTGGTCAATGGTCACTATCGCTGGTCAATGGTCATTGTCGCTGGTCACTGGTCATTGGTCACTTGTCACTGGTCACTGGTCACTGGTCACTGGTCACTGGTCACTGGTCACAGGTCAATGGTCACTGGTCACTGGTCACTAGTCAATGGTCCCTGTCGCTGGTCACTGGTCACTGGTCACTGGTCACTGGTCACTGGTCACTGGTATCTGGTCAATGGTCACTGTCGCTGGTCACTGGTCACTGGTCACTGGTCAATGGTCAATGGTAACTTGTCACTGGGCAGTGGTCAATGGTCACTGGTCACTGGTCACTGGTCACTGGTCACAGGTCACTGGTCACTGGTCACTGGTCACTGGTCACTGGTCAATGGTCACTTTCGCTGGTCAATGGTCACTGGTCACTGGTCACTGGACACAGGTCACTGGTCACTGGTCACTGGTCACTGGTCACTGGTCACTGGTCAATGGTCACTTTCGCTGGTCAATGGTCACTGTCGCTGGTAAACGGTCACTGTCGCTGGTCACTGGTCACTGGTCACTGGCCACTGGTCACAGGTCACTGGTCACTGGTCACTGGTCACTGGTCACTGGTCACTGGTCAATGGTCACTGGCAACTGGTCACGGGTCACTGGTCAATGGTCACTTTCGTTGGTCAATGGTCACTGTCGCTGGTAAATGGTCACTGTCGCTGGTCACTGGTCACTGGTCACTGGTCACTGGACACAGGTCACTGGTCACTGGCCACTGGTCACTGGTCACTGGTCAATGGTCACTTTCGCGGTTCAATGGTCACTGTCGCTGGTAAACGGTCACTGTCGCTGGTCACTGGTCACTGGTCACTGGACACTGGTCACTGGTCACTGGTCACTGGTCACTGGTCACAGGTCAATGGTCACTGGTCACTGGACACAGGTCACTGGTCACTGGTCACTGGTCACTGGTCACTGGTCACTGGTCAATGGTCACTGGCCACTGGTCACTGGTCACTAGTCACTGGTCACTTTCGCTGGTCAATGGTCACTGTCGCTGGTCACTGGTCACTGGTCACTTGTCACTGGTCACTGCTCACTGGTCACTGGACACTGGTCACTAGTCACTGGTCACTGGTCACTGGTCACTGGTCAATGGTAACTTGTCACTGGGCAGTGGTCAATGGTCACTGGTCACTGGGCACTGGTCACTGGTCACTGGTCACAGGTCAATGGTCACTGGTCACTGGACACAGGTCACTGGTCACTGGTCACTGGTCACTGGTCACTGGTCACTGGTCACTGGTCACTGGTCAATGGTCACTTTCGCTGGTCAATGGTCACTGTCGCTGGTCACTGGTCACTGGTCACTGGTCACTGTCGCTGGTCACTGGTCACTGGTCACTGGTCACTGGTAACAGGTCAATGGTCACTGTCGCTGGTCACTGGTCACTGGTCAATGGTAACTTGTCACTGGGCAGTGGTCAATGGTCACTGGTCACTGGTCACTGGTCACTGGTCACTGGTCACAGGTCAATGGTCACTGGTCACTGGACACAGGTCACTGGTCACTGGTCACTGGTCACTGGTCACTGTTCACTGGTCACTAGTCACTGGTCACTGGTCACAGGTCAATGGTCACTTTCGCTGGTCAATGGTCACTGTCGCTGGTCACTGGTCACTGGTCACTGTCGCTGGTCACTGGTCACTGGTCACTGGTCACTGGTAACTGGTCAATGGTCACTGTCGCTGGTCACTGGTCACTGGTCACTGGTCACTGGTCAATGGTAACTTGTCACTGGGCAGTGGTCAATGGTCGCTGGGCAGTGGTCAATGGTCGCTGGTCACTGGTCACTGGTCACTGGTCACTGGTCACAGGTCAATGGTCACTGGTCACTGGACACAGGTCACTGGTCACTGGTCACTGGTCACTGGTCACTGTTCACTGGTCACTGATCACTGGTCAATGGTCACCGTCGCTGGTCACTGTTCACTGGTCACTGGTCACTGGTCACTGGTCACTGGTCACAGGTCAATGGTCACTGGTCCCTGGTCACTGGTCAATGGTCACTGTCGCTGGTCACTGGTCACTGGTCACTGGTCACTGGTCAATGGTCACTGGTCACTGGTCACGGGTCAATGGTCACTATCGCTGGTCAATGGTCATTGTCGCTGGTCACTGGTCATTGGTCACTTGTCACTGGTCACTGGTCACTGGTCATTGGTCACTGGTCACTGGTCACAGGTCAATGGTCACTGGTCACTGGTCACTGGTCAATGGTCCCTGTCGCTGGTCACTGGTCACTGGTCACTGGTCACTGGTCATTGGTCACTGGTATCTGGTCAATGGTCACTGTCGCTGGTCACTGGTCACTGGTCTCTGGTCACTGGTCAATGGTAACTTGTCACTGGGCAGTGGTCAATGGTCACTGGTCACTGGTCACTGGTCACTGGTCACTGGTCACAGGTCAATGGTCACTGGTCACTGGACACAGGTCACTGGTCACTGGTCACTGGTCAATGGTCACTGGTCACTGGTCAATGGTCACTGGCCACTGGTCACTGGTCACTGGTCAATGGTCACTTTCGTTGGTCAATGGTCAATGGTCCCTGTCGCTGGTCACTGGTCACTGGTCACTGGTCACTGGTCACTGGTCACTGGTATCTGGTCAATGGTCACTGTCGCTGGTCACTGGTCACTGGTCACTGGTCACTGGTCAATGGTCACTGTCGCTGGTCACTGGTCACTGGTCACTGGTCACTGGTCAATGGTCACTGGTCACTGGTCACTGGTCAATGGTCACTATCGCTGGTCAATGGTCATTGTCGCTGGTCACTGGTCATTGGTCACTTGTCACTGGTCACTGGTCACTGGTCACTGGTCACTGGTCACTGGTCACTGGTCACTGGTCACTGGTCACAGGTCAATGGTCACTGGTCACTGGTCACTGGTCAATGGTCCCTGTCGCTGGTCACTGGTCACTGGTCACAAGTCACTGGTCACTTGTCACTGGTCACTGGTCACTGGTCACTGGTCACTGGTCAATGGTCACTGTCGCTGGTCAATGGTCACTGTCGCTGGTCTTTGGTCACTGGTCACTGGTCACTGGTCACAAAGCACTGGTCACAAAGCACTGGTCACTTGTCACTGGTCAGTGGCCACTGGTCGCTGGTCACTTGTCACTGGTCACTGGTCACTTGTCACTAGTCACAATTCACTGGTCACAGGTCACTTGTCACTGGTCACTGGTCACTGGTCACTGGTCACTGGTCACTGGTCAATGGTCACTGTCGCTGGTCACTGGTCACTGGTCACTGATCACTGGTCACTGGTCACTGGTCACTGGTCACTGGTCACTGGTCAATGGTCACTATCGCTGGTCAATGGTCACTGTCGCTGGTCACTGGTCACTGGTCACTTGTCACTGGTCACTGCTCACTGGTCACTGGACACTGGTCACTGGTCACTTGTCACTGGTCACTGCTCACTGGTCACTGGACACTGGTCACTGGTCAATGGTCCCTGTCGCTGGAAAATGGTCACTGTCGCTGGTCACTGGTCACTGGTCACAGTCGCTGGTCACTGGTCACTGGTCTCTAGTCACTGGTCACTGGTCACTGGTCGCTGGTCACTGGTCACTGGTCAATGGTCACTGTCACTGTTCAATGGTAACTTGTCACTGGGCAGTGGTCAATGGTCACTGGTCACTGGTCACTGGTCACTGGTCACTGGTCACTGGACACAGGCACTGGTCACTGGTCACTGGTCACTGGTCAATGGTCACTGGCCACTGGTCACTGGTCACTGGTCAATGGTCACTTTCGCTGGTCACTGGTCACTGGTCTCAAGTCACTGGTCACTGGTCACTGGTCGCTGGTCACTGGTCACTTGTCACTGGTCAGTGGCCACTGGTCGCTGGTCACTTGTCACAGGTCACTGGTCACTGGTCACTGGTCACAAGTCACTGGTCACTGGTCACTGGTCACTGGTCACTGGTCACTGGTCACTGGTCACTGGTCACTGTCGCTGATCACTGGTCACTGGACACTGGTCACTGGTCACTGGTCACAAGTCACTGGTCACTTGTCACTGGTCAGTGGCCACTCGTCGCTGGTCACTTGTCACTGGTCACTGGTCACAGGTCAATGGTCACTGGTCACTGGACACTGGTCACTGGTCACTGGTCACGTGTCACTGGTCAATGGTCACTATCGCTGGTCAATGGTTACTGTCGCTGGTCACTGGTCATTGGTCACTTGTCACTGGACACTGGTCACTGGTCACTGGTCACGTGTCACTGGTCAATGGTCACTATCGCTGGTCAATGGTCACTGTCGCTGGTCACTGGTCACTGGTCACTGGTCACTGGTCAATGGTCACTGGTCACTGGTCACGGGTCAATGGTCACTATCGCTGGTCAATGGTCATTGTCGCTGGTCACTGGTCATTGGTCACTTGTCACTGGTCACTGGTCACTGGTCACTGGTCACTGGTCACTGGTCAATGGTCCCTGTCGCTGGTCACTGGTCACTGGTCACTGGTCACTGGTCATTGGTCACTGGTATCTGGTCAATGGTCACTGTCGCTGGTCACTGGTCACTGGTCTCTGGTCACTGGTCAATGGTAACTTGTCACTGGGCAGTGGTCAATGGTCACTGGTCACTGGTCACTGGTCACTGGTCACAGGTCAATGGTCACTGGTCACTGGACACAGGACACTGGTCACTGGTCACTGGTCACTGGTCACTGGTCACTGGTCAATGGTCACTGGCCACTGGTCACTGGTCACTGGTCAATGGTCACTTTCGCTGGTCAATGGTCACTGTCGCTGGTCACTGGTCACTGGTCACTTGTCACTGGTCACTGCTCATTGGTCACTGGACACTGGCCACTGGTCACTGGTCACTGGTCTCTGGTCACTGGTCAATGGTAACTTGTCACTGGGCAGTGGTCAATGGTCACTGGTCACTGGTCACTGGTCACTGGTCACAGGTCAATGGTCACTGGTCACTGGACACAGGACACTGGTCACTGGTCACTGGTCACTGGTCACTGGTCACTGGTCAATGGTCACTGGCCACTGGTCACTGGTCACTGGTCAATGGTCACTTTCGCTGGTCAATGGTCACTGTCGCTGGTCACTGGTCACTGGTCACTTGTCACTGGTCACTGCTCATTGGTCACTGGACACTGGCCACTGGTCACTGGTCACTGGTCACTGGTCACTGGTCAATGGTAACTTGTCACTGGGCAGTGGTCAATGGTCACTGGTCACTGGGCACTGGTCACTGGTCAATGGTCCCTGTCGCTGGTCACTGGTCACTGGTCACTGGTCACTGGTCATTGGTCACTGGTATCTGGTCAATGGTCACTGTCGCTGGTCACTGGTCACTGGTCTCTGGTCACTGGTCAATGGTAACTTGTCACTGGGCAGTGGTCAATGGTCACTGGTCACTGGTCACTGGTCACTGGTCACAGGTCAATGGTCACTGGTCACTGGACACAGGACACTGGTCACTGGTCACTGGTCACTGGTCACTGGTCACTGGTCAATGGTCACTGGCCACTGGTCACTGGTCACTGGTCAATGGTCACTTTCGCTGGTCAATGGTCACTGTCGCTGGTCACTGGTCACTGGTCACTTGTCACTGGTCACTGCTCATTGGTCACTGGACACTGGCCACTGGTCACTGGTCACTGGTCACTGGTCACTGGTCAATGGTAACTTGTCACTGGGCAGTGGTCAATGGTCACTGGTCACTGGGCACTGGTCACTGGTCCCTGGTCACAGGTCAATGGTCACTGGTCACTGGACACAGGTCACTGGTCACTGGTCACTGGTCAATGGTCACTATCGCTGGTCAATGGTCACTGTCGCTGGTTACTGGTCACTGGTCACTTGTCGCTGGTCACTGGTCACTGGTCACTGGTCAATGGTCAATGGTAACTTGTCACTGGGCAGTGGTCAATGGTCACTGGTCACTGGTCGCTGGTCACTGGTCACTGGTCACTGGCCACTGGTCACAGGTCACTGGTCACTGGTCACTGGTCACTGGTCACTGGTCACTGGTCAATGGTCACTGGCAACTGGTCACGGGTCACTGGTCAATGGTCACTTTCGTTGGTCAATGGTCACTGTCGCTGGTAAATGGTCACTGTCGCTGGTCACTGGTCACTGGTCACTGGTCACTGGACACAGGTCACTGGTCACTGGCCACTGGTCACTGGTCACTGGTCAATGGTCACTTTCGCGGTTCAATGGTCACTGTCGCTGGTAAACGGTCACTGTCGCTGGTCACTGGTCACTGGTCACTGGACACTGGTCACTGGTCACTGGTCACTGGTCACTGGTCACAGGTCAATGGTCACTGGTCACTGGACACAGGTCACTGGTCACTGGTCACTGGTCACTGGTCACTGGTCACTGGTCAATGGTCACTGGCCACTGGTCACTGGTCACTGGTCACTGGTCACTTTCGCTGGTCAATGGTCACTGTCGCTGGTCACTGGTCACTGGTCACTTGTCACTGGTCACTGCTCACTGGTCACTGGACACTGGTCACTGGTCACTGGTCACTGGTCACTGGTCACTGGTCAATGGTAACTTGTCACTGGGCAGTGGTCAATGGTCACTGGTCACTGGGCACTGGTCACTGGTCACTGGTCACAGGTCAATGGTCACTGGTCAATGGTCACTGTCGCTGGTCACTGGTCATTGGTCACTTGTCACTGGTCACTGGTCACTGGTCAATGGTCACTGTCGCTGGTCACTGGTCACTGGTCACTGATCACTGGTCACTGGTCACTGGTCACTGGTCGCTGGTGACTGGTCACTGGTCACTGATCACTGGTCACTGGTAACCGGTCACTGGTCACTGGTCACTGGTCAATGGTCACTATCGCTGGTCAATGGTCACTGTCGCTGGTCACTGGTCATTGGTCACTTGTCACTGGTCACTGGTCACTGGTCACTGGTCAATGGTCACTGGCCACTGGTCACTGGTCACTGTCGCTGGTCACTGGTCACTGGTCACTGATCACTGGTCACTGGTCACTGGTCACTGGTCACTGGTCAATGGTCACTATCGCTGGTCAATGGTCACTGTCGCTGGTTACTGGTCACTGGTCACTTGTCACTGGTCACTGGTCACTGGTCACTGGTCACTGGTCAATGGTCACTGTCGCTGGTCACTGGTCACTGGTCACTGGTCAATGGTCACTATCGCTGGTCAATGGTCACTGTCGCCGGTCACTGGTCACTGGTCACTTGTCACTGGTCACTGGTCACTGGTGAATGGTCACTGTCGCTGGTCACTGGTCACTGGTCAATGGTCACTGGTCACTGGTCACTGGTCAATGGTCACTATCGCTGGTCAATGGTCATTGTCGCTGGTCACTGGTCATTGGTCACTTGTCACTGGTCACTGGTCACTGGTCACTGGTCACTGGTCACTGGTCACAGGTCAATGGTCACTGGTCACTGGTCACTGGTCAATGGTCCCTGTCGCTGGTCACTGGTCACTGGTCACTGGTCACTGGTCACTGGTCACTGGTATCTGGTCAATGGTCACTGTCGCTGGTCACTGGTCACTGGTCACTGGTCAATGGTCAATGGTAACTTGTCACTGGGCAGTGGTCAATGGTCACTGGTCACTGGTCACTGGTCACTGGTCACAGGTCACTGGTCACTGGTCACTGGTCACTGGTCACTGGTCAATGGTCACTTTCGCTGGTCAATGGTCACTGGTCACTGGTCACTGGACACAGGTCACTGGTCACTGGTCACTGGTCACTGGTCAATGGTCACTATCGCTGGTCAATGGTCATTGTCGCTGGTCACTGGTCATTGGTCACTTGTCACTGGTCACTGGTCACTGGTCACTGGTCACTGGTCACTGGTCACTGGTCACTGGTCACTGGTCACAGGTCAATGGTCACTGGTCACTGGTCACTGGTCAATGGTCCCTGTCGCTGGTCACTGGTCACTGGTCACAAGTCACTGGTCACTTGTCACTGGTCACTGGTCACTGGTCACTGGTCACTGGTCAATGGTCACTGTCGCTGGTCAATGGTCACTGTCGCTGGTCTTTGGTCACTGGTCACTGGTCACTGGTCACAAAGCACTGGTCACAAAGCACTGGTCACTTGTCACTGGTCAGTGGCCACTGGTCGCTGGTCACTTGTCACTGGTCACTGGTCACTTGTCACTAGTCACAATTCACTGGTCACAGGTCACTTGTCACTGGTCACTGGTCACTGGTCACTGGTCACTGGTCACTGGTCAATGGTCACTGTCGCTGGTCACTGGTCACTGGTCACTGATCACTGGTCACTGGTCACTGGTCACTGGTCACTGGTCACTGGTCAATGGTCACTATCGCTGGTCAATGGTCACTGTCGCTGGTCACTGGTCACTGGTCACTTGTCACTGGTCACTGCTCACTGGTCACTGGACACTGGTCACTGGTCACTTGTCACTGGTCACTGCTCACTGGTCACTGGACACTGGTCACTGGTCAATGGTCCCTGTCGCTGGAAAATGGTCACTGTCGCTGGTCACTGGTCACTGGTCACAGTCGCTGGTCACTGGTCACTGGTCTCTAGTCACTGGTCACTGGTCACTGGTCGCTGGTCACTGGTCACTGGTCAATGGTCACTGTCACTGTTCAATGGTAACTTGTCACTGGGCAGTGGTCAATGGTCACTGGTCACTGGTCACTGGTCACTGGTCACTGGTCACTGGACACAGGCACTGGTCACTGGTCACTGGTCACTGGTCAATGGTCACTGGCCACTGGTCACTGGTCACTGGTCAATGGTCACTTTCGCTGGTCACTGGTCACTGGTCTCAAGTCACTGGTCACTGGTCACTGGTCGCTGGTCACTGGTCACTTGTCACTGGTCAGTGGCCACTGGTCGCTGGTCACTTGTCACAGGTCACTGGTCACTGGTCACTGGTCACAAGTCACTGGTCACTGGTCACTGGTCACTGGTCACTGGTCACTGGTCACTGGTCACTGGTCACTGTCGCTGATCACTGGTCACTGGACACTGGTCACTGGTCACTGGTCACAAGTCACTGGTCACTTGTCACTGGTCAGTGGCCACTCGTCGCTGGTCACTTGTCACTGGTCACTGGTCACAGGTCAATGGTCACTGGTCACTGGACACTGGTCACTGGTCACTGGTCACGTGTCACTGGTCAATGGTCACTATCGCTGGTCAATGGTTACTGTCGCTGGTCACTGGTCATTGGTCACTTGTCACTGGACACTGGTCACTGGTCACTGGTCACGTGTCACTGGTCAATGGTCACTATCGCTGGTCAATGGTCACTGTCGCTGGTCACTGGTCACTGGTCACTGGTCACTGGTCAATGGTCACTGGTCACTGGTCACGGGTCAATGGTCACTATCGCTGGTCAATGGTCATTGTCGCTGGTCACTGGTCATTGGTCACTTCTCACTGGTCACTGGTCACTGGTCACTGGTCACTGGTCACTGGTCAATGGTCCCTGTCGCTGGTCACTGGTCACTGGTCACTGGTCACTGGTCATTGGTCACTGGTATCTGGTCAATGGTCACTGTCGCTGGTCACTGGTCACTGGTCTCTGGTCACTGGTCAATGGTAACTTGTCACTGGGCAGTGGTCAATGGTCACTGGTCACTGGTCACTGGTCACTGGTCACAGGTCAATGGTCACTGGTCACTGGACACAGGACACTGGTCACTGGTCACTGGTCACTGGTCACTGGTCACTGGTCAATGGTCACTGGCCACTGGTCACTGGTCACTGGTCAATGGTCACTTTCGCTGGTCAATGGTCACTGTCGCTGGTCACTGGTCACTGGTCACTTGTCACTGGTCACTGCTCATTGGTCACTGGACACTGGCCACTGGTCACTGGTCACTGGTCACTGGTCACTGGTCAATGGTAACTTGTCACTGGGCAGTGGTCAATGGTCACTGGTCACTGGGCACTGGTCACTGGTCCCTGGTCACAGGTCAATGGTCACTGGTCACTGGACACAGGTCACTGGTCACTGGTCACTGGTCACTGGTCACTGGTCACTGGTCAATGGTCACTGGCCACTGGTCACTGGTCACTGGTCAATGGTCACTTTCGCTGGTCAATGGTCACTGTCGCTGGTCACTGGTCACTGGTCACTGGTCACTGTCGCTGGTCACTGGTCACTGGTCACTGGTCACTGGTAACTGGTCAATGGTCACTGTCGCTGGTCACTGGTCACTGGTCAATGGTAACTTGTCACTGGGCAGTGGTCAATGGTCACTGGTCACTGGTCACTGGTCACTGGTCACTGGTCACAGGTCAATGGTCACTGGTCACTGGACACAGGTCACTGGTCACTGGTCACTGGTCACTGGTCACTGTTCACTGGTCACTGATCACTGGTCAATGGTCACCGTCGCTGGTCCACTGTTCACTGGTCACTGATCACTGGTCACTAGTCACTGGTCACTGGTCACAGGTCAATGGTCACTTTCGCTGGTCAATGGTCACTGTCGCTGGTCACTGGTCACTGGTCACTGGTCACTGTCGCTGGTCACTGGTCACTGGTCACTGGTCACTGGTAACTGGTCAATGGTCACTGTCGCTGGTCACTGGTCACTGGTCACTGGTCACTGGTCAATGGTAACTTGTCACTGGGCAGTGGTCAATGGTCACTGGTCACTGGTCACTGGTCACTGGTCACTGGTCACAGGTCAATGGTCACTGGTCACTGGACACAGGTCAATGGTCACTGGTCACTGGACACAGGACACTGGTCACTGGTCACTGGTCACTGGTCACTGGTCACTGGTCACTGGTCACTGGTCACTGGTCACAGGTCAATGGTCACTGGTCACTGGACACAGGTCACTGGTCACTGGTCACTGGTCAATGGTCACTGGTCACTGGTCAATGGTCACTGGCCACTGGTCACTGGTCACTGGTCAATGGTCACTTTCGTTGGTCAATGGTCAATGGTCCCTGTCGCTGGTCACTGGTCACTGGTCACTGGTCACTGGTCACTGGTCACTGGTATCTGGTCAATGGTCACTGTCGCTGGTCACTGGTCACTGGTCACTGGTCACTGGTCAATGGTCACTGTCGCTGGTCACTGGTCACTGGTCACTGGTCACTGGTCAATGGTCACTGGTCACTGGTCACTGGTCAATGGTCACTATCGCTGGTCAATGGTCATTGTCGCTGGTCACTGGTCATTGGTCACTTGTCACTGGTCACTGGTCACTGGTCACTGGTCACTGGTCACTGGTCACTGGTCACTGGTCACTGGTCACAGGTCAATGGTCACTGGTCACTGGTCACTGGTCAATGGTCCCTGTCGCTGGTCACTGGTCACTGGTCACAAGTCACTGGTCACTTGTCACTGGTCACTGGTCACTGGTCACTGGTCACTGGTCAATGGTCACTGTCGCTGGTCAATGGTCACTGTCGCTGGTCTTTGGTCACTGGTCACTGGTCACTGGTCACAAAGCACTGGTCACAAAGCACTGGTCACTTGTCACTGGTCAGTGGCCACTGGTCGCTGGTCACTTGTCACTGGTCACTGGTCACTTGTCACTAGTCACAATTCACTGGTCACAGGTCACTTGTCACTGGTCACTGGTCACTGGTCACTGGTCACTGGTCACTGGTCAATGGTCACTGTCGCTGGTCACTGGTCACTGGTCACTGATCACTGGTCACTGGTCACTGGTCACTGGTCACTGGTCACTGGTCAATGGTCACTATCGCTGGTCAATGGTCACTGTCGCTGGTCACTGGTCACTGGTCACTTGTCACTGGTCACTGCTCACTGGTCACTGGACACTGGTCACTGGTCACTTGTCACTGGTCACTGCTCACTGGTCACTGGACACTGGTCACTGGTCAATGGTCCCTGTCGCTGGAAAATGGTCACTGTCGCTGGTCACTGGTCACTGGTCACAGTCGCTGGTCACTGGTCACTGGTCTCTAGTCACTGGTCACTGGTCACTGGTCGCTGGTCACTGGTCACTGGTCAATGGTCACTGTCACTGTTCAATGGTAACTTGTCACTGGGCAGTGGTCAATGGTCACTGGTCACTGGTCACTGGTCACTGGTCACTGGTCACTGGACACAGGCACTGGTCACTGGTCACTGGTCACTGGTCAATGGTCACTGGCCACTGGTCACTGGTCACTGGTCAATGGTCACTTTCGCTGGTCACTGGTCACTGGTCTCAAGTCACTGGTCACTGGTCACTGGTCGCTGGTCACTGGTCACTTGTCACTGGTCAGTGGCCACTGGTCGCTGGTCACTTGTCACAGGTCACTGGTCACTGGTCACTGGTCACAAGTCACTGGTCACTGGTCACTGGTCACTGGTCACTGGTCACTGGTCACTGGTCACTGGTCACTGTCGCTGATCACTGGTCACTGGACACTGGTCACTGGTCACTGGTCACAAGTCACTGGTCACTTGTCACTGGTCAGTGGCCACTCGTCGCTGGTCACTTGTCACTGGTCACTGGTCACAGGTCAATGGTCACTGGTCACTGGACACTGGTCACTGGTCACTGGTCACGTGTCACTGGTCAATGGTCACTATCGCTGGTCAATGGTTACTGTCGCTGGTCACTGGTCATTGGTCACTTGTCACTGGACACTGGTCACTGGTCACTGGTCACGTGTCACTGGTCAATGGTCACTATCGCTGGTCAATGGTCACTGTCGCTGGTCACTGGTCACTGGTCACTGGTCACTGGTCAATGGTCACTGGTCACTGGTCACGGGTCAATGGTCACTATCGCTGGTCAATGGTCATTGTCGCTGGTCACTGGTCATTGGTCACTTGTCACTGGTCACTGGTCACTGGTCACTGGTCACTGGTCACTGGTCAATGGTCCCTGTCGCTGGTCACTGGTCACTGGTCACTGGTCACTGGTCATTGGTCACTGGTATCTGGTCAATGGTCACTGTCGCTGGTCACTGGTCACTGGTCTCTGGTCACTGGTCAATGGTAACTTGTCACTGGGCAGTGGTCAATGGTCACTGGTCACTGGTCACTGGTCACTGGTCACAGGTCAATGGTCACTGGTCACTGGACACAGGACACTGGTCACTGGTCACTGGTCACTGGTCACTGGTCACTGGTCAATGGTCACTGGCCACTGGTCACTGGTCACTGGTCAATGGTCACTTTCGCTGGTCAATGGTCACTGTCGCTGGTCACTGGTCACTGGTCACTTGTCACTGGTCACTGCTCATTGGTCACTGGACACTGGCCACTGGTCACTGGTCACTGGTCTCTGGTCACTGGTCAATGGTAACTTGTCACTGGGCAGTGGTCAATGGTCACTGGTCACTGGTCACTGGTCACTGGTCACAGGTCAATGGTCACTGGTCACTGGACACAGGACACTGGTCACTGGTCACTGGTCACTGGTCACTGGTCACTGGTCAATGGTCACTGGCCACTGGTCACTGGTCACTGGTCAATGGTCACTTTCGCTGGTCAATGGTCACTGTCGCTGGTCACTGGTCACTGGTCACTTGTCACTGGTCACTGCTCATTGGTCACTGGACACTGGCCACTGGTCACTGGTCACTGGTCACTGGTCACTGGTCAATGGTAACTTGTCACTGGGCAGTGGTCAATGGTCACTGGTCACTGGGCACTGGTCACTGGTCAATGGTCCCTGTCGCTGGTCACTGGTCACTGGTCACTGGTCACTGGTCATTGGTCACTGGTATCTGGTCAATGGTCACTGTCGCTGGTCACTGGTCACTGGTCTCTGGTCACTGGTCAATGGTAACTTGTCACTGGGCAGTGGTCAATGGTCACTGGTCACTGGTCACTGGTCACTGGTCACAGGTCAATGGTCACTGGTCACTGGACACAGGACACTGGTCACTGGTCACTGGTCACTGGTCACTGGTCACTGGTCAATGGTCACTGGCCACTGGTCACTGGTCACTGGTCAATGGTCACTTTCGCTGGTCAATGGTCACTGTCGCTGGTCACTGGTCACTGGTCACTTGTCACTGGTCACTGCTCATTGGTCACTGGACACTGGCCACTGGTCACTGGTCACTGGTCACTGGTCACTGGTCAATGGTAACTTGTCACTGGGCAGTGGTCAATGGTCACTGGTCACTGGGCACTGGTCACTGGTCCCTGGTCACAGGTCAATGGTCACTGGTCACTGGACACAGGTCACTGGTCACTGGTCACTGGTCAATGGTCACTATCGCTGGTCAATGGTCACTGTCGCTGGTCACTGGTCACTGGTCACTGATCACTGGTCACTGGTCACTGGTCACTGGTCACTGGTCACTGGTCAATGGTCACTATCGCTGGTCAATGGTCACTGTCGCTGGTCACTGGTCACTGGTCACTTGTCACTGGTCACTGCTCACTGGTCACTGGACACTGGTCACTGGTCAATGGTCCCTGTCGCTGGAAAATGGTCACTGTCGCTGGTCACTGGTCACTGGTCACAGTCGCTGGTCACTGGTCACTGGTCTCTAGTCACTGGTCACTGGTCACTGGTCGCTGGTCACTGGTCACTTGTCACTGGTCAGTGGCCACTGGTCGCTGGTCACTTGTCACAGGTCACTGGTCACTGGTCACTGGTCACAAGTCACTGGTCACTGGTCACTGGTCACTGGTCACTGGTCACTGTCGCTGATCACTGGTCACTGGACACTGGTCACTGGTCACTGGTCACAAGTCACTGGTCACTTGTCACTGGTCAGTGGCCACTCGTCGCTGGTCACTTGTCACTGGTCACTGGTCACAGGTCAATGGTCACTGGTCACTGGACACTGGTCACTGGTCACTGGTCACGTGTCACTGGTCAATGGTCACTATCGCTGGTCAATGGTCACTGTCGCTGGTCACTGGTCATTGGTCACTTGTCACTGGTCACTGGTCACTGGTCAATGGTCACTGTCGCTGGTCACTGATCACTGGTCACTGGTCACTGGTCACTGGTCACTTTTCCCTGGGCAGTGGTCACTGGTCACTGGTCAATGGTCACTATCGCTGGTCAATGGTCACTGTCGCTGGTCACTGGTCACTGGTCACTGGTCAATGGTCACTGTCGCTGGTCACTGGTCACTGGTCACTGGTCACTGGTCACTGGTCACTGGTCAATTGTCACTGTCGCTGGTCACTGGTCACTGGTCACTGGTCACTGGTCAGAAGTCACTGGTCACTGGTCACTGGTCACTGGTCACTGGTCACTGGTCACTGGTCAATGGTCACTGTCGCTGGTCACTGGTCACTGGTCACTGATCACTGGTCACTGGTCACTGGTCACTGGTCACTGGTCACTGGTCAATGGTCACTATCGCTGGTCAATGGTCACTGTCGCTGGTCACTGGTCATTGGTCACTTGTCACTGGTCACTGGTCACTGGTCAATGGTCACTGTCGCTGGTCACTGGTCACTGGTCACTGATCACTGGTCACTGGTCACTGGTCACTGGTCGCTGGTGACTGGTCACTGGTCACTGATCACTGGTCACTGGTAACCGGTCACTGGTCACTGGTCACTGGTCAATGGTCACTATCGCTGGTCAATGGTCACTGTCGCTGGTCACTGGTCATTGGTCACTTGTCACTGGTCACTGGTCACTGGTCACTGGTCAATGGTCACTGGCCACTGGTCACTGGTCACTGTCGCTGGTCACTGGTCACTGGTCACTGATCACTGGTCACTGGTCACTGGTCACTGGTCACTGGTCAATGGTCACTATCGCTGGTCAATGGTCACTGTCGCTGGTTACTGGTCACTGGTCACTTGTCACTGGTCACTGGTCACTGGTCACTGGTCAATGGTCACTGTCGCTGGTCACTGGTCACTGGTCACTGGTCAATGGTCACTGGTCACTGGTCACTGGTCAATGGTCACTATCGCTGGTCAATGGTCACTGTCGCCGGTCACTGGTCACTGGTCACTTGTCACTGGTCACTGGTCACTGGTCAATGGTCACTGTCGCTGGTCACTGGTCACTGGTCACTGGTCACTGGTCAATGGTCACTGGTCACTGGTCACTGGTCAATGGTCACTATCGCTGGTCAATGGTCATTGTCGCTGGTCACTGGTCATTGGTCACTTGTCACTGGTCACTGGTCACTGGTCACTGGTCACTGGTCACTGGTCACTGGTCACTGGTCACTGGTCACTGGTATCTGGCCAATGGTCACTGTCGCTGGTCACTGGTCACTGGTCACTGGTCACTGGACACAGGTCACTGGTCACTGGCCACTGGTCACTGGTCACTGGTCAATGGTCACTTTCGCGGTTCAATGGTCACTGTCGCTGGTAAACGGTCACTGTCGCTGGTCACTGGTCACTGGTCACTGGACACTGGTCACTGGTCACTGGTCACTGGTCACTGGTCACAGGTCAATGGTCACTGGTCACTGGACACAGGTCACTGGTCACTGGTCACTGGTCACTGGTCACTGGTCACTGGTCAATGGTCACTGGCCACTGGTCACTGGTCACTGGTCACTGGTCACTTTCGCTGGTCAATGGTCACTGTCGCTGGTCACTGGTCACTGGTCACTTGTCACTGGTCACTGCTCACTGGTCACTGGACACTGGTCACTGGTCACTGGTCACTGGTCACTGGTCACTGGTCAATGGTAACTTGTCACTGGGCAGTGGTCAATGGTCACTGGTCACTGGGCACTGGTCACTGGTCACTGGTCACAGGTCAATGGTCACTGGTCAATGGTCACTGTCGCTGGTCACTGGTCATTGGTCACTTGTCACTGGTCACTGGTCACTGGTCAATGGTCACTGTCGCTGGTCACTGGTCACTGGTCACTGATCACTGGTCACTGGTCACTGGTCACTGGTCGCTGGTGACTGGTCACTGGTCACTGATCACTGGTCACTGGTAACCGGTCACTGGTCACTGGTCACTGGTCAATGGTCACTATCGCTGGTCAATGGTCACTGTCGCTGGTCACTGGTCATTGGTCACTTGTCACTGGTCACTGGTCACTGGTCACTGGTCAATGGTCACTGGCCACTGGTCACTGGTCACTGTCGCTGGTCACTGGTCACTGGTCACTGATCACTGGTCACTGGTCACTGGTCACTGGTCACTGGTCAATGGTCACTATCGCTGGTCAATGGTCACTGTCGCTGGTTACTGGTCACTGGTCACTTGTCACTGGTCACTGGTCACTGGTCACTGGTCAATGGTCACTGTCGCTGGTCACTGGTCACTGGTCACTGGTCAATGGTCACTATCGCTGGTCAATGGTCACTGTCGCCGGTCACTGGTCACTGGTCACTTGTCACTGGTCACTGGTCACTGGTCAATGGTCACTGTCGCTGGTCACTGGTCACTGGTCAATGGTCACTGGTCACTGGTCACTGGTCAATGGTCACTATCGCTGGTCAATGGTCATTGTCGCTGGTCACTGGTCATTGGTCACTTGTCACTGGTCACTGGTCACTGGTCACTGGTCACTGGTCACTGGTCACAGGTCAATGGTCACTGGTCACTGGTCACTAGTCAATGGTCCCTGTCGCTGGTCACTGGTCACTGGTCACTGGTCACTGGTCACTGGTCACTGGTATCTGGTCAATGGTCACTGTCGCTGGTCACTGGTCACTGGTCACTGGTCAATGGTCAATGGTAACTTGTCACTGGGCAGTGGTCAATGGTCACTGGTCACTGGTCACTGGTCACTGGTCACAGGTCACTGGTCACTGGTCACTGGTCACTGGTCACTGGTCAATGGTCACTTTCGCTGGTCAATGGTCACTGGTCACTGGTCACTGGACACAGGTCACTGGTCACTGGTCACTGGTCACTGGTCACTGGTCACTGGTCAATGGTCACTTTCGCTGGTCAATGGTCACTGTCGCTGGTAAACGGTCACTGTCGCTGGTCACTGGTCACTGGTCACTGGCCACTGGTCACAGGTCACTGGTCACTGGTCACTGGTCACTGGTCACTGGTCACTGGTCAATGGTCACTGGCAACTGGTCACGGGTCACTGGTCAATGGTCACTTTCGTTGGTCAATGGTCACTGTCGCTGGTAAATGGTCACTGTCGCTGGTCACTGGTCACTGGTCACTGGTCACTGGACACAGGTCACTGGTCACTGGCCACTGGTCACTGGTCACTGGTCAATGGTCACTTTCGCGGTTCAATGGTCACTGTCGCTGGTAAACGGTCACTGTCGCTGGTCACTGGTCACTGGTCACTGGACACTGGTCACTGGTCACTGGTCACTGGTCACTGGTCACAGGTCAATGGTCACTGGTCACTGGACACAGGTCACTGGTCACTGGTCACTGGTCACTGGTCACTGGTCACTGGTCAATGGTCACTGGCCACTGGTCACTGGTCACTAGTCACTGGTCACTTTCGCTGGTCAATGGTCACTGTCGCTGGTCACTGGTCACTGGTCACTTGTCACTGGTCACTGCTCACTGGTCACTGGACACTGGTCACTAGTCACTGGTCACTGGTCACTGGTCACTGGTCAATGGTAACTTGTCACTGGGCAGTGGTCAATGGTCACTGGTCACTGGGCACTGGTCACTGGTCACTGGTCACAGGTCAATGGTCACTGGTCACTGGACACAGGTCACTGGTCACTGGTCACTGGTCACTGGTCACTGGTCACTGGTCACTGGTCACTGGTCAATGGTCACTTTCGCTGGTCAATGGTCACTGTCGCTGGTCACTGGTCACTGGTCACTGGTCACTGTCGCTGGTCACTGGTCACTGGTCACTGGTCACTGGTAACAGGTCAATGGTCACTGTCGCTGGTCACTGGTCACTGGTCAATGGTAACTTGTCACTGGGCAGTGGTCAATGGTCACTGGTCACTGGTCACTGGTCACTGGTCACTGGTCACAGGTCAATGGTCACTGGTCACTGGACACAGGTCACTGGTCACTGGTCACTGGTCACTGGTCACTGTTCACTGGTCACTAGTCACTGGTCACTGGTCACAGGTCAATGGTCACTTTCGCTGGTCAATGGTCACTGTCGCTGGTCACTGGTCACTGGTCACTGTCGCTGGTCACTGGTCACTGGTCACTGGTCACTGGTAACTGGTCAATGGTCACTGTCGCTGGTCACTGGTCACTGGTCACTGGTCACTGGTCAATGGTAACTTGTCACTGGGCAGTGGTCAATGGTCGCTGGGCAGTGGTCAATGGTCGCTGGTCACTGGTCACTGGTCACTGGTCACTGGTCACAGGTCAATGGTCACTGGTCACTGGACACAGGTCACTGGTCACTGGTCACTGGTCACTGGTCACTGTTCACTGGTCACTGATCACTGGTCAATGGTCACCGTCGCTGGTCACTGTTCACTGGTCACTGGTCACTGGTCACTGGTCACTGGTCACAGGTCAATGGTCACTGGTCCCTGGTCACTGGTCAATGGTCACTGTCGCTGGTCACTGGTCACTGGTCACTGGTCACTGGTCAATGGTCACTGGTCACTGGTCACGGGTCAATGGTCACTATCGCTGGTCAATGGTCATTGTCGCTGGTCACTGGTCATTGGTCACTTGTCACTGGTCACTGGTCACTGGTCATTGGTCACTGGTCACTGGTCACAGGTCAATGGTCACTGGTCACTGGTCACTGGTCAATGGTCCCTGTCGCTGGTCACTGGTCACTGGTCACTGGTCACTGGTCATTGGTCACTGGTATCTGGTCAATGGTCACTGTCGCTGGTCACTGGTCACTGGTCTCTGGTCACTGGTCAATGGTAACTTGTCACTGGGCAGTGGTCAATGGTCACTGGTCACTGGTCACTGGTCACTGGTCACTGGTCACAGGTCAATGGTCACTGGTCACTGGACACAGGTCACTGGTCACTGGTCACTGGTCAATGGTCACTGGTCACTGGTCAATGGTCACTGGCCACTGGTCACTGGTCACTGGTCAATGGTCACTTTCGTTGGTCAATGGTCAATGGTCCCTGTCGCTGGTCACTGGTCACTGGTCACTGGTCACTGGTCACTGGTCACTGGTATCTGGTCAATGGTCACTGTCGCTGGTCACTGGTCACTGGTCACTGGTCACTGGTCAATGGTCACTGTCGCTGGTCACTGGTCACTGGTCACTGGTCACTGGTCAATGGTCACTGGTCACTGGTCACTGGTCAATGGTCACTATCGCTGGTCAATGGTCATTGTCGCTGGTCACTGGTCATTGGTCACTTGTCACTGGTCACTGGTCACTGGTCACTGGTCACTGGTCACTGGTCACTGGTCACTGGTCACTGGTCACAGGTCAATGGTCACTGGTCACTGGTCACTGGTCAATGGTCCCTGTCGCTGGTCACTGGTCACTGGTCACAAGTCACTGGTCACTTGTCACTGGTCACTGGTCACTGGTCACTGGTCACTGGTCAATGGTCACTGTCGCTGGTCAATGGTCACTGTCGCTGGTCTTTGGTCACTGGTCACTGGTCACTGGTCACAAAGCACTGGTCACAAAGCACTGGTCACTTGTCACTGGTCAGTGGCCACTGGTCGCTGGTCACTTGTCACTGGTCACTGGTCACTTGTCACTAGTCACAATTCACTGGTCACAGGTCACTTGTCACTGGTCACTGGTCACTGGTCACTGGTCACTGGTCACTGGTCAATGGTCACTGTCGCTGGTCACTGGTCACTGGTCACTGATCACTGGTCACTGGTCACTGGTCACTGGTCACTGGTCACTGGTCAATGGTCACTATCGCTGGTCAATGGTCACTGTCGCTGGTCACTGGTCACTGGTCACTTGTCACTGGTCACTGCTCACTGGTCACTGGACACTGGTCACTGGTCACTTGTCACTGGTCACTGCTCACTGGTCACTGGACACTGGTCACTGGTCAATGGTCCCTGTCGCTGGAAAATGGTCACTGTCGCTGGTCACTGGTCACTGGTCACAGTCGCTGGTCACTGGTCACTGGTCTCTAGTCACTGGTCACTGGTCACTGGTCGCTGGTCACTGGTCACTGGTCAATGGTCACTGTCACTGTTCAATGGTAACTTGTCACTGGGCAGTGGTCAATGGTCACTGGTCACTGGTCACTGGTCACTGGTCACTGGTCACTGGACACAGGCACTGGTCACTGGTCACTGGTCACTGGTCAATGGTCACTGGCCACTGGTCACTGGTCACTGGTCAATGGTCACTTTCGCTGGTCACTGGTCACTGGTCTCAAGTCACTGGTCACTGGTCACTGGTCGCTGGTCACTGGTCACTTGTCACTGGTCAGTGGCCACTGGTCGCTGGTCACTTGTCACAGGTCACTGGTCACTGGTCACTGGTCACAAGTCACTGGTCACTGGTCACTGGTCACTGGTCACTGGTCACTGGTCACTGGTCACTGGTCACTGTCGCTGATCACTGGTCACTGGACACTGGTCACTGGTCACTGGTCACAAGTCACTGGTCACTTGTCACTGGTCAGTGGCCACTCGTCGCTGGTCACTTGTCACTGGTCACTGGTCACAGGTCAATGGTCACTGGTCACTGGACACTGGTCACTGGTCACTGGTCACGTGTCACTGGTCAATGGTCACTATCGCTGGTCAATGGTTACTGTCGCTGGTCACTGGTCATTGGTCACTTGTCACTGGACACTGGTCACTGGTCACTGGTCACGTGTCACTGGTCAATGGTCACTATCGCTGGTCAATGGTCACTGTCGCTGGTCACTGGTCACTGGTCACTGGTCACTGGTCAATGGTCACTGGTCACTGGTCACGGGTCAATGGTCACTATCGCTGGTCAATGGTCATTGTCGCTGGTCACTGGTCATTGGTCACTTGTCACTGGTCACTGGTCACTGGTCACTGGTCACTGGTCACTGGTCAATGGTCCCTGTCGCTGGTCACTGGTCACTGGTCACTGGTCACTGGTCATTGGTCACTGGTATCTGGTCAATGGTCACTGTCGCTGGTCACTGGTCACTGGTCTCTGGTCACTGGTCAATGGTAACTTGTCACTGGGCAGTGGTCAATGGTCACTGGTCACTGGTCACTGGTCACTGGTCACAGGTCAATGGTCACTGGTCACTGGACACAGGACACTGGTCACTGGTCACTGGTCACTGGTCACTGGTCACTGGTCAATGGTCACTGGCCACTGGTCACTGGTCACTGGTCAATGGTCACTTTCGCTGGTCAATGGTCACTGTCGCTGGTCACTGGTCACTGGTCACTTGTCACTGGTCACTGCTCATTGGTCACTGGACACTGGCCACTGGTCACTGGTCACTGGTCTCTGGTCACTGGTCAATGGTAACTTGTCACTGGGCAGTGGTCAATGGTCACTGGTCACTGGTCACTGGTCACTGGTCACAGGTCAATGGTCACTGGTCACTGGACACAGGACACTGGTCACTGGTCACTGGTCACTGGTCACTGGTCACTGGTCAATGGTCACTGGCCACTGGTCACTGGTCACTGGTCAATGGTCACTTTCGCTGGTCAATGGTCACTGTCGCTGGTCACTGGTCACTGGTCACTTGTCACTGGTCACTGCTCATTGGTCACTGGACACTGGCCACTGGTCACTGGTCACTGGTCACTGGTCACTGGTCAATGGTAACTTGTCACTGGGCAGTGGTCAATGGTCACTGGTCACTGGGCACTGGTCACTGGTCAATGGTCCCTGTCGCTGGTCACTGGTCACTGGTCACTGGTCACTGGTCATTGGTCACTGGTATCTGGTCAATGGTCACTGTCGCTGGTCACTGGTCACTGGTCTCTGGTCACTGGTCAATGGTAACTTGTCACTGGGCAGTGGTCAATGGTCACTGGTCACTGGTCACTGGTCACTGGTCACAGGTCAATGGTCACTGGTCACTGGACACAGGACACTGGTCACTGGTCACTGGTCACTGGTCACTGGTCACTGGTCAATGGTCACTGGCCACTGGTCACTGGTCACTGGTCAATGGTCACTTTCGCTGGTCAATGGTCACTGTCGCTGGTCACTGGTCACTGGTCACTTGTCACTGGTCACTGCTCATTGGTCACTGGACACTGGCCACTGGTCACTGGTCACTGGTCACTGGTCACTGGTCAATGGTAACTTGTCACTGGGCAGTGGTCAATGGTCACTGGTCACTGGGCACTGGTCACTGGTCCCTGGTCACAGGTCAATGGTCACTGGTCACTGGACACAGGTCACTGGTCACTGGTCACTGGTCAATGGTCACTATCGCTGGTCAATGGTCACTGTCACTGGTTACTGGTCACTGGTCACTTGTCGCTGGTCACTGGTCACTGGTCACTGGTCAATGGTCAATGGTAACTTGTCACTGGGCAGTGGTCAATGGTCACTGGTCACTGGTCGCTGGTCACTGGTCACTGGTCACTGGCCACTGGTCACAGGTCACTGGTCACTGGTCACTGGTCACTGGTCACTGGTCACTGGTCAATGGTCACTGGCAACTGGTCACGGGTCACTGGTCAATGGTCACTTTCGTTGGTCAATGGTCACTGTCGCTGGTAAATGGTCACTGTCGCTGGTCACTGGTCACTGGTCACTGGTCACTGGACACAGGTCACTGGTCACTGGCCACTGGTCACTGGTCACTGGTCAATGGTCACTTTCGCGGTTCAATGGTCACTGTCGCTGGTAAACGGTCACTGTCGCTGGTCACTGGTCACTGGTCACTGGACACTGGTCACTGGTCACTGGTCACTGGTCACTGGTCACAGGTCAATGGTCACTGGTCACTGGACACAGGTCACTGGTCACTGGTCACTGGTCACTGGTCACTGGTCACTGGTCAATGGTCACTGGCCACTGGTCACTGGTCACTGGTCACTGGTCACTTTCGCTGGTCAATGGTCACTGTCGCTGGTCACTGGTCACTGGTCACTTGTCACTGGTCACTGCTCACTGGTCACTGGACACTGGTCACTGGTCACTGGTCACTGGTCACTGGTCACTGGTCAATGGTAACTTGTCACTGGGCAGTGGTCAATGGTCACTGGTCACTGGGCACTGGTCACTGGTCACTGGTCACAGGTCAATGGTCACTGGTCAATGGTCACTGTCGCTGGTCACTGGTCATTGGTCACTTGTCACTGGTCACTGGTCACTGGTCAATGGTCACTGTCGCTGGTCACTGGTCACTGGTCACTGATCACTGGTCACTGGTCACTGGTCACTGGTCGCTGGTGACTGGTCACTGGTCACTGATCACTGGTCACTGGTAACCGGTCACTGGTCACTGGTCACTGGTCAATGGTCACTATCGCTGGTCAATGGTCACTGTCGCTGGTCACTGGTCATTGGTCACTTGTCACTGGTCACTGGTCACTGGTCACTGGTCAATGGTCACTGGCCACTGGTCACTGGTCACTGTCGCTGGTCACTGGTCACTGGTCACTGATCACTGGTCACTGGTCACTGGTCACTGGTCACTGGTCAATGGTCACTATCGCTGGTCAATGGTCACTGTCGCTGGTTACTGGTCACTGGTCACTTGTCACTGGTCACTGGTCACTGGTCACTGGTCACTGGTCAATGGTCACTGTCGCTGGTCACTGGTCACTGGTCACTGGTCAATGGTCACTATCGCTGGTCAATGGTCACTGTCGCCGGTCACTGGTCACTGGTCACTTGTCACTGGTCACTGGTCACTGGTGAATGGTCACTGTCGCTGGTCACTGGTCACTGGTCAATGGTCACTGGTCACTGGTCACTGGTCAATGGTCACTATCGCTGGTCAATGGTCATTGTCGCTGGTCACTGGTCATTGGTCACTTGTCACTGGTCACTGGTCACTGGTCACTGGTCACTGGTCACTGGTCACAGGTCAATGGTCACTGGTCACTGGTCACTGGTCAATGGTCCCTGTCGCTGGTCACTGGTCACTGGTCACTGGTCACTGGTCACTGGTCACTGGTATCTGGTCAATGGTCACTGTCGCTGGTCACTGGTCACTGGTCACTGGTCAATGGTCAATGGTAACTTGTCACTGGGCAGTGGTCAATGGTCACTGGTCACTGGTCACTGGTCACTGGTCACAGGTCACTGGTCACTGGTCACTGGTCACTGGTCACTGGTCAATGGTCACTTTCGCTGGTCAATGGTCACTGGTCACTGGTCACTGGACACAGGTCACTGGTCACTGGTCACTGGTCACTGGTCAATGGTCACTATCGCTGGTCAATGGTCATTGTCGCTGGTCACTGGTCATTGGTCACTTGTCACTGGTCACTGGTCACTGGTCACTGGTCACTGGTCACTGGTCACTGGTCACTGGTCACTGGTCACAGGTCAATGGTCACTGGTCACTGGTCACTGGTCAATGGTCCCTGTCGCTGGTCACTGGTCACTGGTCACAAGTCACTGGTCACTTGTCACTGGTCACTGGTCACTGGTCACTGGTCACTGGTCAATGGTCACTGTCGCTGGTCAATGGTCACTGTCGCTGGTCTTTGGTCACTGGTCACTGGTCACTGGTCACAAAGCACTGGTCACAAAGCACTGGTCACTTGTCACTGGTCAGTGGCCACTGGTCGCTGGTCACTTGTCACTGGTCACTGGTCACTTGTCACTAGTCACAATTCACTGGTCACAGGTCACTTGTCACTGGTCACTGGTCACTGGTCACTGGTCACTGGTCACTGGTCAATGGTCACTGTCGCTGGTCACTGGTCACTGGTCACTGATCACTGGTCACTGGTCACTGGTCACTGGTCACTGGTCACTGGTCAATGGTCACTATCGCTGGTCAATGGTCACTGTCGCTGGTCACTGGTCACTGGTCACTTGTCACTGGTCACTGCTCACTGGTCACTGGACACTGGTCACTGGTCACTTGTCACTGGTCACTGCTCACTGGTCACTGGACACTGGTCACTGGTCAATGGTCCCTGTCGCTGGAAAATGGTCACTGTCGCTGGTCACTGGTCACTGGTCACAGTCGCTGGTCACTGGTCACTGGTCTCTAGTCACTGGTCACTGGTCACTGGTCGCTGGTCACTGGTCACTGGTCAATGGTCACTGTCACTGTTCAATGGTAACTTGTCACTGGGCAGTGGTCAATGGTCACTGGTCACTGGTCACTGGTCACTGGTCACTGGTCACTGGACACAGGCACTGGTCACTGGTCACTGGTCACTGGTCAATGGTCACTGGCCACTGGTCACTGGTCACTGGTCAATGGTCACTTTCGCTGGTCACTGGTCACTGGTCTCAAGTCACTGGTCACTGGTCACTGGTCGCTGGTCACTGGTCACTTGTCACTGGTCAGTGGCCACTGGTCGCTGGTCACTTGTCACAGGTCACTGGTCACTGGTCACTGGTCACAAGTCACTGGTCACTGGTCACTGGTCACTGGTCACTGGTCACTGGTCACTGGTCACTGGTCACTGTCGCTGATCACTGGTCACTGGACACTGGTCACTGGTCACTGGTCACAAGTCACTGGTCACTTGTCACTGGTCAGTGGCCACTCGTCGCTGGTCACTTGTCACTGGTCACTGGTCACAGGTCAATGGTCACTGGTCACTGGACACTGGTCACTGGTCACTGGTCACGTGTCACTGGTCAATGGTCACTATCGCTGGTCAATGGTTACTGTCGCTGGTCACTGGTCATTGGTCACTTGTCACTGGACACTGGTCACTGGTCACTGGTCACGTGTCACTGGTCAATGGTCACTATCGCTGGTCAATGGTCACTGTCGCTGGTCACTGGTCACTGGTCACTGGTCACTGGTCAATGGTCACTGGTCACTGGTCACGGGTCAATGGTCACTATCGCTGGTCAATGGTCATTGTCGCTGGTCACTGGTCATTGGTCACTTCTCACTGGTCACTGGTCACTGGTCACTGGTCACTGGTCACTGGTCAATGGTCCCTGTCGCTGGTCACTGGTCACTGGTCACTGGTCACTGGTCATTGGTCACTGGTATCTGGTCAATGGTCACTGTCGCTGGTCACTGGTCACTGGTCTCTGGTCACTGGTCAATGGTAACTTGTCACTGGGCAGTGGTCAATGGTCACTGGTCACTGGTCACTGGTCACTGGTCACAGGTCAATGGTCACTGGTCACTGGACACAGGACACTGGTCACTGGTCACTGGTCACTGGTCACTGGTCACTGGTCAATGGTCACTGGCCACTGGTCACTGGTCACTGGTCAATGGTCACTTTCGCTGGTCAATGGTCACTGTCGCTGGTCACTGGTCACTGGTCACTTGTCACTGGTCACTGCTCATTGGTCACTGGACACTGGCCACTGGTCACTGGTCACTGGTCACTGGTCACTGGTCAATGGTAACTTGTCACTGGGCAGTGGTCAATGGTCACTGGTCACTGGGCACTGGTCACTGGTCCCTGGTCACAGGTCAATGGTCACTGGTCACTGGACACAGGTCACTGGTCACTGGTCACTGGTCACTGGTCACTGGTCACTGGTCAATGGTCACTGGCCACTGGTCACTGGTCACTGGTCAATGGTCACTTTCGCTGGTCAATGGTCACTGTCGCTGGTCACTGGTCACTGGTCACTGGTCACTGTCGCTGGTCACTGGTCACTGGTCACTGGTCACTGGTAACTGGTCAATGGTCACTGTCGCTGGTCACTGGTCACTGGTCAATGGTAACTTGTCACTGGGCAGTGGTCAATGGTCACTGGTCACTGGTCACTGGTCACTGGTCACTGGTCACAGGTCAATGGTCACTGGTCACTGGACACAGGTCACTGGTCACTGGTCACTGGTCACTGGTCACTGTTCACTGGTCACTGATCACTGGTCAATGGTCACCGTCGCTGGTCCACTGTTCACTGGTCACTGATCACTGGTCACTAGTCACTGGTCACTGGTCACAGGTCAATGGTCACTTTCGCTGGTCAATGGTCACTGTCGCTGGTCACTGGTCACTGGTCACTGGTCACTGTCGCTGGTCACTGGTCACTGGTCACTGGTCACTGGTAACTGGTCAATGGTCACTGTCGCTGGTCACTGGTCACTGGTCACTGGTCACTGGTCAATGGTAACTTGTCACTGGGCAGTGGTCAATGGTCACTGGTCACTGGTCACTGGTCACTGGTCACTGGTCACAGGTCAATGGTCACTGGTCACTGGACACAGGTCAATGGTCACTGGTCACTGGACACAGGACACTGGTCACTGGTCACTGGTCACTGGTCACTGGTCACTGGTCACTGGTCACTGGTCACTGGTCACAGGTCAATGGTCACTGGTCACTGGACACAGGTCACTGGTCACTGGTCACTGGTCAATGGTCACTGGTCACTGGTCAATGGTCACTGGCCACTGGTCACTGGTCACTGGTCAATGGTCACTTTCGTTGGTCAATGGTCAATGGTCCCTGTCGCTGGTCACTGGTCACTGGTCACTGGTCACTGGTCACTGGTCACTGGTATCTGGTCAATGGTCACTGTCGCTGGTCACTGGTCACTGGTCACTGGTCACTGGTCAATGGTCACTGTCGCTGGTCACTGGTCACTGGTCACTGGTCACTGGTCAATGGTCACTGGTCACTGGTCACTGGTCAATGGTCACTATCGCTGGTCAATGGTCATTGTCGCTGGTCACTGGTCATTGGTCACTTGTCACTGGTCACTGGTCACTGGTCACTGGTCACTGGTCACTGGTCACTGGTCACTGGTCACTGGTCACAGGTCAATGGTCACTGGTCACTGGTCACTGGTCAATGGTCCCTGTCGCTGGTCACTGGTCACTGGTCACAAGTCACTGGTCACTTGTCACTGGTCACTGGTCACTGGTCACTGGTCACTGGTCAATGGTCACTGTCGCTGGTCAATGGTCACTGTCGCTGGTCTTTGGTCACTGGTCACTGGTCACTGGTCACAAAGCACTGGTCACAAAGCACTGGTCACTTGTCACTGGTCAGTGGCCACTGGTCGCTGGTCACTTGTCACTGGTCACTGGTCACTTGTCACTAGTCACAATTCACTGGTCACAGGTCACTTGTCACTGGTCACTGGTCACTGGTCACTGGTCACTGGTCACTGGTCAATGGTCACTGTCGCTGGTCACTGGTCACTGGTCACTGATCACTGGTCACTGGTCACTGGTCACTGGTCACTGGTCACTGGTCAATGGTCACTATCGCTGGTCAATGGTCACTGTCGCTGGTCACTGGTCACTGGTCACTTGTCACTGGTCACTGCTCACTGGTCACTGGACACTGGTCACTGGTCACTTGTCACTGGTCACTGCTCACTGGTCACTGGACACTGGTCACTGGTCAATGGTCCCTGTCGCTGGAAAATGGTCACTGTCGCTGGTCACTGGTCACTGGTCACAGTCGCTGGTCACTGGTCACTGGTCTCTAGTCACTGGTCACTGGTCACTGGTCGCTGGTCACTGGTCACTGGTCAATGGTCACTGTCACTGTTCAATGGTAACTTGTCACTGGGCAGTGGTCAATGGTCACTGGTCACTGGTCACTGGTCACTGGTCACTGGTCACTGGACACAGGCACTGGTCACTGGTCACTGGTCACTGGTCAATGGTCACTGGCCACTGGTCACTGGTCACTGGTCAATGGTCACTTTCGCTGGTCACTGGTCACTGGTCTCAAGTCACTGGTCACTGGTCACTGGTCGCTGGTCACTGGTCACTTGTCACTGGTCAGTGGCCACTGGTCGCTGGTCACTTGTCACAGGTCACTGGTCACTGGTCACTGGTCACAAGTCACTGGTCACTGGTCACTGGTCACTGGTCACTGGTCACTGGTCACTGGTCACTGGTCACTGTCGCTGATCACTGGTCACTGGACACTGGTCACTGGTCACTGGTCACAAGTCACTGGTCACTTGTCACTGGTCAGTGGCCACTCGTCGCTGGTCACTTGTCACTGGTCACTGGTCACAGGTCAATGGTCACTGGTCACTGGACACTGGTCACTGGTCACTGGTCACGTGTCACTGGTCAATGGTCACTATCGCTGGTCAATGGTTACTGTCGCTGGTCACTGGTCATTGGTCACTTGTCACTGGACACTGGTCACTGGTCACTGGTCACGTGTCACTGGTCAATGGTCACTATCGCTGGTCAATGGTCACTGTCGCTGGTCACTGGTCACTGGTCACTGGTCACTGGTCAATGGTCACTGGTCACTGGTCACGGGTCAATGGTCACTATCGCTGGTCAATGGTCATTGTCGCTGGTCACTGGTCATTGGTCACTTGTCACTGGTCACTGGTCACTGGTCACTGGTCACTGGTCACTGGTCAATGGTCCCTGTCGCTGGTCACTGGTCACTGGTCACTGGTCACTGGTCATTGGTCACTGGTATCTGGTCAATGGTCACTGTCGCTGGTCACTGGTCACTGGTCTCTGGTCACTGGTCAATGGTAACTTGTCACTGGGCAGTGGTCAATGGTCACTGGTCACTGGTCACTGGTCACTGGTCACAGGTCAATGGTCACTGGTCACTGGACACAGGACACTGGTCACTGGTCACTGGTCACTGGTCACTGGTCACTGGTCAATGGTCACTGGCCACTGGTCACTGGTCACTGGTCAATGGTCACTTTCGCTGGTCAATGGTCACTGTCGCTGGTCACTGGTCACTGGTCACTTGTCACTGGTCACTGCTCATTGGTCACTGGACACTGGCCACTGGTCACTGGTCACTGGTCTCTGGTCACTGGTCAATGGTAACTTGTCACTGGGCAGTGGTCAATGGTCACTGGTCACTGGTCACTGGTCACTGGTCACAGGTCAATGGTCACTGGTCACTGGACACAGGACACTGGTCACTGGTCACTGGTCACTGGTCACTGGTCACTGGTCAATGGTCACTGGCCACTGGTCACTGGTCACTGGTCAATGGTCACTTTCGCTGGTCAATGGTCACTGTCGCTGGTCACTGGTCACTGGTCACTTGTCACTGGTCACTGCTCATTGGTCACTGGACACTGGCCACTGGTCACTGGTCACTGGTCACTGGTCACTGGTCAATGGTAACTTGTCACTGGGCAGTGGTCAATGGTCACTGGTCACTGGGCACTGGTCACTGGTCAATGGTCCCTGTCGCTGGTCACTGGTCACTGGTCACTGGTCACTGGTCATTGGTCACTGGTATCTGGTCAATGGTCACTGTCGCTGGTCACTGGTCACTGGTCTCTGGTCACTGGTCAATGGTAACTTGTCACTGGGCAGTGGTCAATGGTCACTGGTCACTGGTCACTGGTCACTGGTCACAGGTCAATGGTCACTGGTCACTGGACACAGGACACTGGTCACTGGTCACTGGTCACTGGTCACTGGTCACTGGTCAATGGTCACTGGCCACTGGTCACTGGTCACTGGTCAATGGTCACTTTCGCTGGTCAATGGTCACTGTCGCTGGTCACTGGTCACTGGTCACTTGTCACTGGTCACTGCTCATTGGTCACTGGACACTGGCCACTGGTCACTGGTCACTGGTCACTGGTCACTGGTCAATGGTAACTTGTCACTGGGCAGTGGTCAATGGTCACTGGTCACTGGGCACTGGTCACTGGTCCCTGGTCACAGGTCAATGGTCACTGGTCACTGGACACAGGTCACTGGTCACTGGTCACTGGTCAATGGTCACTATCGCTGGTCAATGGTCACTGTCGCTGGTTACTGGTCACTGGTCACTTGTCGCTGGTCACTGGTCACTGGTCACTGGTCAATGGTCAATGGTAACTTGTCACTGGGCAGTGGTCAATGGTCACTGGTCACTGGTCGCTGGTCACTGGTCACTGGTCACTGGCCACTGGTCACAGGTCACTGGTCACTGGTCACTGGTCACTGGTCACTGGTCACTGGTCAATGGTCACTGGCAACTGGTCACGGGTCACTGGTCAATGGTCACTTTCGTTGGTCAATGGTCACTGTCGCTGGTAAATGGTCACTGTCGCTGGTCACTGGTCACTGGTCACTGGTCACTGGACACAGGTCACTGGTCACTGGCCACTGGTCACTGGTCACTGGTCAATGGTCACTTTCGCGGTTCAATGGTCACTGTCGCTGGTAAACGGTCACTGTCGCTGGTCACTGGTCACTGGTCACTGGACACTGGTCACTGGTCACTGGTCACTGGTCACTGGTCACAGGTCAATGGTCACTGGTCACTGGACACAGGTCACTGGTCACTGGTCACTGGTCACTGGTCACTGGTCACTGGTCAATGGTCACTGGCCACTGGTCACTGGTCACTGGTCACTGGTCACTTTCGCTGGTCAATGGTCACTGTCGCTGGTCACTGGTCACTGGTCACTTGTCACTGGTCACTGCTCACTGGTCACTGGACACTGGTCACTGGTCACTGGTCACTGGTCACTGGTCACTGGTCAATGGTAACTTGTCACTGGGCAGTGGTCAATGGTCACTGGTCACTGGGCACTGGTCACTGGTCACTGGTCACAGGTCAATGGTCACTGGTCAATGGTCACTGTCGCTGGTCACTGGTCATTGGTCACTTGTCACTGGTCACTGGTCACTGGTCAATGGTCACTGTCGCTGGTCACTGGTCACTGGTCACTGATCACTGGTCACTGGTCACTGGTCACTGGTCGCTGGTGACTGGTCACTGGTCACTGATCACTGGTCACTGGTAACCGGTCACTGGTCACTGGTCACTGGTCAATGGTCACTATCGCTGGTCAATGGTCACTGTCGCTGGTCACTGGTCATTGGTCACTTGTCACTGGTCACTGGTCACTGGTCACTGGTCAATGGTCACTGGCCACTGGTCACTGGTCACTGTCGCTGGTCACTGGTCACTGGTCACTGATCACTGGTCACTGGTCACTGGTCACTGGTCACTGGTCAATGGTCACTATCGCTGGTCAATGGTCACTGTCGCTGGTTACTGGTCACTGGTCACTTGTCACTGGTCACTGGTCACTGGTCACTGGTCACTGGTCAATGGTCACTGTCGCTGGTCACTGGTCACTGGTCACTGGTCAATGGTCACTATCGCTGGTCAATGGTCACTGTCGCCGGTCACTGGTCACTGGTCACTTGTCACTGGTCACTGGTCACTGGTGAATGGTCACTGTCGCTGGTCACTGGTCACTGGTCAATGGTCACTGGTCACTGGTCACTGGTCAATGGTCACTATCGCTGGTCAATGGTCATTGTCGCTGGTCACTGGTCATTGGTCACTTGTCACTGGTCACTGGTCACTGGTCACTGGTCACTGGTCACTGGTCACAGGTCAATGGTCACTGGTCACTGGTCACTGGTCAATGGTCCCTGTCGCTGGTCACTGGTCACTGGTCACTGGTCACTGGTCACTGGTCACTGGTATCTGGTCAATGGTCACTGTCGCTGGTCACTGGTCACTGGTCACTGGTCAATGGTCAATGGTAACTTGTCACTGGGCAGTGGTCAATGGTCACTGGTCACTGGTCACTGGTCACTGGTCACAGGTCACTGGTCACTGGTCACTGGTCACTGGTCACTGGTCAATGGTCACTTTCGCTGGTCAATGGTCACTGGTCACTGGTCACTGGACACAGGTCACTGGTCACTGGTCACTGGTCACTGGTCAATGGTCACTATCGCTGGTCAATGGTCATTGTCGCTGGTCACTGGTCATTGGTCACTTGTCACTGGTCACTGGTCACTGGTCACTGGTCACTGGTCACTGGTCACTGGTCACTGGTCACTGGTCACAGGTCAATGGTCACTGGTCACTGGTCACTGGTCAATGGTCCCTGTCGCTGGTCACTGGTCACTGGTCACAAGTCACTGGTCACTTGTCACTGGTCACTGGTCACTGGTCACTGGTCACTGGTCAATGGTCACTGTCGCTGGTCAATGGTCACTGTCGCTGGTCTTTGGTCACTGGTCACTGGTCACTGGTCACAAAGCACTGGTCACAAAGCACTGGTCACTTGTCACTGGTCAGTGGCCACTGGTCGCTGGTCACTTGTCACTGGTCACTGGTCACTTGTCACTAGTCACAATTCACTGGTCACAGGTCACTTGTCACTGGTCACTGGTCACTGGTCACTGGTCACTGGTCACTGGTCAATGGTCACTGTCGCTGGTCACTGGTCACTGGTCACTGATCACTGGTCACTGGTCACTGGTCACTGGTCACTGGTCACTGGTCAATGGTCACTATCGCTGGTCAATGGTCACTGTCGCTGGTCACTGGTCACTGGTCACTTGTCACTGGTCACTGCTCACTGGTCACTGGACACTGGTCACTGGTCACTTGTCACTGGTCACTGCTCACTGGTCACTGGACACTGGTCACTGGTCAATGGTCCCTGTCGCTGGAAAATGGTCACTGTCGCTGGTCACTGGTCACTGGTCACAGTCGCTGGTCACTGGTCACTGGTCTCTAGTCACTGGTCACTGGTCACTGGTCGCTGGTCACTGGTCACTGGTCAATGGTCACTGTCACTGTTCAATGGTAACTTGTCACTGGGCAGTGGTCAATGGTCACTGGTCACTGGTCACTGGTCACTGGTCACTGGTCACTGGACACAGGCACTGGTCACTGGTCACTGGTCACTGGTCAATGGTCACTGGCCACTGGTCACTGGTCACTGGTCAATGGTCACTTTCGCTGGTCACTGGTCACTGGTCTCAAGTCACTGGTCACTGGTCACTGGTCGCTGGTCACTGGTCACTTGTCACTGGTCAGTGGCCACTGGTCGCTGGTCACTTGTCACAGGTCACTGGTCACTGGTCACTGGTCACAAGTCACTGGTCACTGGTCACTGGTCACTGGTCACTGGTCACTGGTCACTGGTCACTGGTCACTGTCGCTGATCACTGGTCACTGGACACTGGTCACTGGTCACTGGTCACAAGTCACTGGTCACTTGTCACTGGTCAGTGGCCACTCGTCGCTGGTCACTTGTCACTGGTCACTGGTCACAGGTCAATGGTCACTGGTCACTGGACACTGGTCACTGGTCACTGGTCACGTGTCACTGGTCAATGGTCACTATCGCTGGTCAATGGTTACTGTCGCTGGTCACTGGTCATTGGTCACTTGTCACTGGACACTGGTCACTGGTCACTGGTCACGTGTCACTGGTCAATGGTCACTATCGCTGGTCAATGGTCACTGTCGCTGGTCACTGGTCACTGGTCACTGGTCACTGGTCAATGGTCACTGGTCACTGGTCACGGGTCAATGGTCACTATCGCTGGTCAATGGTCATTGTCGCTGGTCACTGGTCATTGGTCACTTCTCACTGGTCACTGGTCACTGGTCACTGGTCACTGGTCACTGGTCAATGGTCCCTGTCGCTGGTCACTGGTCACTGGTCACTGGTCACTGGTCATTGGTCACTGGTATCTGGTCAATGGTCACTGTCGCTGGTCACTGGTCACTGGTCTCTGGTCACTGGTCAATGGTAACTTGTCACTGGGCAGTGGTCAATGGTCACTGGTCACTGGTCACTGGTCACTGGTCACAGGTCAATGGTCACTGGTCACTGGACACAGGACACTGGTCACTGGTCACTGGTCACTGGTCACTGGTCACTGGTCAATGGTCACTGGCCACTGGTCACTGGTCACTGGTCAATGGTCACTTTCGCTGGTCAATGGTCACTGTCGCTGGTCACTGGTCACTGGTCACTTGTCACTGGTCACTGCTCATTGGTCACTGGACACTGGCCACTGGTCACTGGTCACTGGTCACTGGTCACTGGTCAATGGTAACTTGTCACTGGGCAGTGGTCAATGGTCACTGGTCACTGGGCACTGGTCACTGGTCCCTGGTCACAGGTCAATGGTCACTGGTCACTGGACACAGGTCACTGGTCACTGGTCACTGGTCACTGGTCACTGGTCACTGGTCAATGGTCACTGGCCACTGGTCACTGGTCACTGGTCAATGGTCACTTTCGCTGGTCAATGGTCACTGTCGCTGGTCACTGGTCACTGGTCACTGGTCACTGTCGCTGGTCACTGGTCACTGGTCACTGGTCACTGGTAACTGGTCAATGGTCACTGTCGCTGGTCACTGGTCACTGGTCAATGGTAACTTGTCACTGGGCAGTGGTCAATGGTCACTGGTCACTGGTCACTGGTCACTGGTCACTGGTCACAGGTCAATGGTCACTGGTCACTGGACACAGGTCACTGGTCACTGGTCACTGGTCACTGGTCACTGTTCACTGGTCACTGATCACTGGTCAATGGTCACCGTCGCTGGTCCACTGTTCACTGGTCACTGATCACTGGTCACTAGTCACTGGTCACTGGTCACAGGTCAATGGTCACTTTCGCTGGTCAATGGTCACTGTCGCTGGTCACTGGTCACTGGTCACTGGTCACTGTCGCTGGTCACTGGTCACTGGTCACTGGTCACTGGTAACTGGTCAATGGTCACTGTCGCTGGTCACTGGTCACTGGTCACTGGTCACTGGTCAATGGTAACTTGTCACTGGGCAGTGGTCAATGGTCACTGGTCACTGGTCACTGGTCACTGGTCACTGGTCACAGGTCAATGGTCACTGGTCACTGGACACAGGTCAATGGTCACTGGTCACTGGACACAGGACACTGGTCACTGGTCACTGGTCACTGGTCACTGGTCACTGGTCAATGGTCACTGGCCACTGGTCACTGGTCACTGGTCAATGGTCACTTTCGCTGGTCAATGGTCACTGTCGCTGGTCACTGGTCACTGGTCACTTGTCACTGGTCACTGCTCATTGGTCACTGGACACTGGCCACTGGTCACTGGTCACTGGTCACTGGTCACTGGTCAATGGTAACTTGTCACTGGGCAGTGGTCAATGGTCACTGGTCACTGGGCACTGGTCACTGGTCCCTGGTCACAGGTCAATGGTCACTGGTCACTGGACACAGGTCACTGGTCACTGGTCACTGGTCAATGGTCACTATCGCTGGTCAATGGTCACTGTCGCTGGTTACTGGTCACTGGTCACTTGTCGCTGGTCACTGGTCACTGGTCACTGGTCAATGGTCAATGGTAACTTGTCACTGGGCAGTGGTCAATGGTCACTGGTCACTGGTCGCTGGTCACTGGTCACTGGTCACTGGCCACTGGTCACAGGTCACTGGTCACTGGTCACTGGTCACTGGTCACTGGTCACTGGTCAATGGTCACTGGCAACTGGTCACGGGTCACTGGTCAATGGTCACTTTCGTTGGTCAATGGTCACTGTCGCTGGTAAATGGTCACTGTCGCTGGTCACTGGTCACTGGTCACTGGTCACTGGACACAGGTCACTGGTCACTGGCCACTGGTCACTGGTCACTGGTCAATGGTCACTTTCGCGGTTCAATGGTCACTGTCGCTGGTAAACGGTCACTGTCGCTGGTCACTGGTCACTGGTCACTGGACACTGGTCACTGGTCACTGGTCACTGGTCACTGGTCACAGGTCAATGGTCACTGGTCACTGGACACAGGTCACTGGTCACTGGTCACTGGTCACTGGTCACTGGTCACTGGTCAATGGTCACTGGCCACTGGTCACTGGTCACTGGTCACTGGTCACTTTCGCTGGTCAATGGTCACTGTCGCTGGTCACTGGTCACTGGTCACTTGTCACTGGTCACTGCTCACTGGTCACTGGACACTGGTCACTGGTCACTGGTCACTGGTCACTGGTCACTGGTCAATGGTAACTTGTCACTGGTCACTGGGCACTGGTCACTGGTCACTGGTCACAGGTCAATGGTCACTGGTCAATGGTCACTGTCGCTGGTCACTGGTCATTGGTCACTTGTCACTGGTCACTGGTCACTGGTCAATGGTCACTGTCGCTGGTCACTGGTCACTGGTCACTGATCACTGGTCACTGGTCACTGGTCACTGGTCGCTGGTGACTGGTCACTGGTCACTGATCACTGGTCACTGGTAACCGGTCACTGGTCACTGGTCACTGGTCAATGGTCACTATCGCTGGTCAATGGTCACTGTCGCTGGTCACTGGTCATTGGTCACTTGTCACTGGTCACTGGTCACTGGTCACTGGTCAATGGTCACTGGCCACTGGTCACTGGTCACTGTCGCTGGTCACTGGTCACTGGTCACTGATCACTGGTCACTGGTCACTGGTCACTGGTCACTGGTCAATGGTCACTATCGCTGGTCAATGGTCACTGTCGCTGGTTACTGGTCACTGGTCACTTGTCACTGGTCACTGGTCACTGGTCACTGGTCACTGGTCAATGGTCACTGTCGCTGGTCACTGGTCACTGGTCACTGGTCAATGGTCACTATCGCTGGTCAATGGTCACTGTCGCCGGTCACTGGTCACTGGTCACTTGTCACTGGTCACTGGTCACTGGTGAATGGTCACTGTCGCTGGTCACTGGTCACTGGTCAATGGTCACTGGTCACTGGTCACTGGTCAATGGTCACTATCGCTGGTCAATGGTCATTGTCGCTGGTCACTGGTCATTGGTCACTTGTCACTGGTCACTGGTCACTGGTCACTGGTCACTGGTCACTGGTCACAGGTCAATGGTCACTGGTCACTGGTCACTGGTCAATGGTCCCTGTCGCTGGTCACTGGTCACTGGTCACTGGTCACTGGTCACTGGTCACTGGTATCTGGTCAATGGTCACTGTCGCTGGTCACTGGTCACTGGTCACTGGTCAATGGTCAATGGTAACTTGTCACTGGGCAGTGGTCAATGGTCACTGGTCACTGGTCACTGGTCACTGGTCACAGGTCACTGGTCACTGGTCACTGGTCACTGGTCACTGGTCAATGGTCACTTTCGCTGGTCAATGGTCACTGGTCACTGGTCACTGGACACAGGTCACTGGTCACTGGTCACTGGTCACTGGTCAATGGTCACTATCGCTGGTCAATGGTCATTGTCGCTGGTCACTGGTCATTGGTCACTTGTCACTGGTCACTGGTCACTGGTCACTGGTCACTGGTCACTGGTCACTGGTCACTGGTCACTGGTCACAGGTCAATGGTCACTGGTCACTGGTCACTGGTCAATGGTCCCTGTCGCTGGTCACTGGTCACTGGTCACAAGTCACTGGTCACTTGTCACTGGTCACTGGTCACTGGTCACTGGTCACTGGTCAATGGTCACTGTCGCTGGTCAATGGTCACTGTCGCTGGTCTTTGGTCACTGGTCACTGGTCACTGGTCACAAAGCACTGGTCACAAAGCACTGGTCACTTGTCACTGGTCAGTGGCCACTGGTCGCTGGTCACTTGTCACTGGTCACTGGTCACTTGTCACTAGTCACAATTCACTGGTCACAGGTCACTTGTCACTGGTCACTGGTCACTGGTCACTGGTCACTGGTCACTGGTCAATGGTCACTGTCGCTGGTCACTGGTCACTGGTCACTGATCACTGGTCACTGGTCACTGGTCACTGGTCACTGGTCACTGGTCAATGGTCACTATCGCTGGTCAATGGTCACTGTCGCTGGTCACTGGTCACTGGTCACTTGTCACTGGTCACTGCTCACTGGTCACTGGACACTGGTCACTGGTCACTTGTCACTGGTCACTGCTCACTGGTCACTGGACACTGGTCACTGGTCAATGGTCCCTGTCGCTGGAAAATGGTCACTGTCGCTGGTCACTGGTCACTGGTCACAGTCGCTGGTCACTGGTCACTGGTCTCTAGTCACTGGTCACTGGTCACTGGTCGCTGGTCACTGGTCACTGGTCAATGGTCACTGTCACTGTTCAATGGTAACTTGTCACTGGGCAGTGGTCAATGGTCACTGGTCACTGGTCACTGGTCACTGGTCACTGGTCACTGGACACAGGCACTGGTCACTGGTCACTGGTCACTGGTCAATGGTCACTGGCCACTGGTCACTGGTCACTGGTCAATGGTCACTTTCGCTGGTCACTGGTCACTGGTCTCAAGTCACTGGTCACTGGTCACTGGTCGCTGGTCACTGGTCACTTGTCACTGGTCAGTGGCCACTGGTCGCTGGTCACTTGTCACAGGTCACTGGTCACTGGTCACTGGTCACAAGTCACTGGTCACTGGTCACTGGTCACTGGTCACTGGTCACTGGTCACTGGTCACTGGTCACTGTCGCTGATCACTGGTCACTGGACACTGGTCACTGGTCACTGGTCACAAGTCACTGGTCACTTGTCACTGGTCAGTGGCCACTCGTCGCTGGTCACTTGTCACTGGTCACTGGTCACAGGTCAATGGTCACTGGTCACTGGACACTGGTCACTGGTCACTGGTCACGTGTCACTGGTCAATGGTCACTATCGCTGGTCAATGGTTACTGTCGCTGGTCACTGGTCATTGGTCACTTGTCACTGGACACTGGTCACTGGTCACTGGTCACGTGTCACTGGTCAATGGTCACTATCGCTGGTCAATGGTCACTGTCGCTGGTCACTGGTCACTGGTCACTGGTCACTGGTCAATGGTCACTGGTCACTGGTCACGGGTCAATGGTCACTATCGCTGGTCAATGGTCATTGTCGCTGGTCACTGGTCATTGGTCACTTCTCACTGGTCACTGGTCACTGGTCACTGGTCACTGGTCACTGGTCAATGGTCCCTGTCGCTGGTCACTGGTCACTGGTCACTGGTCACTGGTCATTGGTCACTGGTATCTGGTCAATGGTCACTGTCGCTGGTCACTGGTCACTGGTCTCTGGTCACTGGTCAATGGTAACTTGTCACTGGGCAGTGGTCAATGGTCACTGGTCACTGGTCACTGGTCACTGGTCACAGGTCAATGGTCACTGGTCACTGGACACAGGACACTGGTCACTGGTCACTGGTCACTGGTCACTGGTCACTGGTCAATGGTCACTGGCCACTGGTCACTGGTCACTGGTCAATGGTCACTTTCGCTGGTCAATGGTCACTGTCGCTGGTCACTGGTCACTGGTCACTTGTCACTGGTCACTGCTCATTGGTCACTGGACACTGGCCACTGGTCACTGGTCACTGGTCACTGGTCACTGGTCAATGGTAACTTGTCACTGGGCAGTGGTCAATGGTCACTGGTCACTGGGCACTGGTCACTGGTCCCTGGTCACAGGTCAATGGTCACTGGTCACTGGACACAGGTCACTGGTCACTGGTCACTGGTCACTGGTCACTGGTCACTGGTCAATGGTCACTGGCCACTGGTCACTGGTCACTGGTCAATGGTCACTTTCGCTGGTCAATGGTCACTGTCGCTGGTCACTGGTCACTGGTCACTGGTCACTGTCGCTGGTCACTGGTCACTGGTCACTGGTCACTGGTAACTGGTCAATGGTCACTGTCGCTGGTCACTGGTCACTGGTCAATGGTAACTTGTCACTGGGCAGTGGTCAATGGTCACTGGTCACTGGTCACTGGTCACTGGTCACTGGTCACAGGTCAATGGTCACTGGTCACTGGACACAGGTCACTGGTCACTGGTCACTGGTCACTGGTCACTGTTCACTGGTCACTGATCACTGGTCAATGGTCACCGTCGCTGGTCCACTGTTCACTGGTCACTGATCACTGGTCACTAGTCACTGGTCACTGGTCACAGGTCAATGGTCACTTTCGCTGGTCAATGGTCACTGTCGCTGGTCACTGGTCACTGGTCACTGGTCACTGTCGCTGGTCACTGGTCACTGGTCACTGGTCACTGGTAACTGGTCAATGGTCACTGTCGCTGGTCACTGGTCACTGGTCACTGGTCACTGGTCAATGGTAACTTGTCACTGGGCAGTGGTCAATGGTCACTGGTCACTGGTCACTGGTCACTGGTCACTGGTCACAGGTCAATGGTCACTGGTCACTGGACACAGGTCAATGGTCACTGGTCACTGGACACAGGACACTGGTCACTGGTCACTGGTCACTGGTCACTGGTCACTGGTCAATGGTCACTGGCCACTGGTCACTGGTCACTGGTCAATGGTCACTTTCGCTGGTCAATGGTCACTGTCGCTGGTCACTGGTCACTGGTCACTTGTCACTGGTCACTGCTCATTGGTCACTGGACACTGGCCACTGGTCACTGGTCACTGGTCACTGGTCACTGGTCAATGGTAACTTGTCACTGGGCAGTGGTCAATGGTCACTGGTCACTGGGCACTGGTCACTGGTCCCTGGTCACAGGTCAATGGTCACTGGTCACTGGACACAGGTCACTGGTCACTGGTCACTGGTCAATGGTCACTATCGCTGGTCAATGGTCACTGTCGCTGGTTACTGGTCACTGGTCACTTGTCGCTGGTCACTGGTCACTGGTCACTGGTCAATGGTCAATGGTAACTTGTCACTGGGCAGTGGTCAATGGTCACTGGTCACTGGTCGCTGGTCACTGGTCACTGGTCACTGGCCACTGGTCACAGGTCACTGGTCACTGGTCACTGGTCACTGGTCACTGGTCACTGGTCAATGGTCACTGGCAACTGGTCACGGGTCACTGGTCAATGGTCACTTTCGTTGGTCAATGGTCACTGTCGCTGGTAAATGGTCACTGTCGCTGGTCACTGGTCACTGGTCACTGGTCACTGGACACAGGTCACTGGTCACTGGCCACTGGTCACTGGTCACTGGTCAATGGTCACTTTCGCGGTTCAATGGTCACTGTCGCTGGTAAACGGTCACTGTCGCTGGTCACTGGTCACTGGTCACTGGACACTGGTCACTGGTCACTGGTCACTGGTCACTGGTCACAGGTCAATGGTCACTGGTCACTGGACACAGGTCACTGGTCACTGGTCACTGGTCACTGGTCACTGGTCACTGGTCAATGGTCACTGGCCACTGGTCACTGGTCACTGGTCACTGGTCACTTTCGCTGGTCAATGGTCACTGTCGCTGGTCACTGGTCACTGGTCACTTGTCACTGGTCACTGCTCACTGGTCACTGGACACTGGTCACTGGTCACTGGTCACTGGTCACTGGTCACTGGTCAATGGTAACTTGTCACTGGTCACTGGGCACTGGTCACTGGTCACTGGTCACAGGTCAATGGTCACTGGTCAATGGTCACTGTCGCTGGTCACTGGTCATTGGTCACTTGTCACTGGTCACTGGTCACTGGTCAATGGTCACTGTCGCTGGTCACTGGTCACTGGTCACTGATCACTGGTCACTGGTCACTGGTCACTGGTCGCTGGTGACTGGTCACTGGTCACTGATCACTGGTCACTGGTAACCGGTCACTGGTCACTGGTCACTGGTCAATGGTCACTATCGCTGGTCAATGGTCACTGTCGCTGGTCACTGGTCATTGGTCACTTGTCACTGGTCACTGGTCACTGGTCACTGGTCAATGGTCACTGGCCACTGGTCACTGGTCACTGTCGCTGGTCACTGGTCACTGGTCACTGATCACTGGTCACTGGTCACTGGTCACTGGTCACTGGTCAATGGTCACTATCGCTGGTCAATGGTCACTGTCGCTGGTTACTGGTCACTGGTCACTTGTCACTGGTCACTGGTCACTGGTCACTGGTCACTGGTCAATGGTCACTGTCGCTGGTCACTGGTCACTGGTCACTGGTCAATGGTCACTATCGCTGGTCAATGGTCACTGTCGCCGGTCACTGGTCACTGGTCACTTGTCACTGGTCACTGGTCACTGGTGAATGGTCACTGTCGCTGGTCACTGGTCACTGGTCAATGGTCACTGGTCACTGGTCACTGGTCAATGGTCACTATCGCTGGTCAATGGTCATTGTCGCTGGTCACTGGTCATTGGTCACTTGTCACTGGTCACTGGTCACTGGTCACTGGTCACTGGTCACTGGTCACAGGTCAATGGTCACTGGTCACTGGTCACTGGTCAATGGTCCCTGTCGCTGGTCACTGGTCACTGGTCACTGGTCACTGGTCACTGGTCACTGGTATCTGGTCAATGGTCACTGTCGCTGGTCACTGGTCACTGGTCACTGGTCAATGGTCAATGGTAACTTGTCACTGGGCAGTGGTCAATGGTCACTGGTCACTGGTCACTGGTCACTGGTCACAGGTCACTGGTCACTGGTCACTGGTCACTGGTCACTGGTCAATGGTCACTTTCGCTGGTCAATGGTCACTGGTCACTGGTCACTGGACACAGGTCACTGGTCACTGGTCACTGGTCACTGGTCAATGGTCACTATCGCTGGTCAATGGTCATTGTCGCTGGTCACTGGTCATTGGTCACTTGTCACTGGTCACTGGTCACTGGTCACTGGTCACTGGTCACTGGTCACTGGTCACTGGTCACTGGTCACAGGTCAATGGTCACTGGTCACTGGTCACTGGTCAATGGTCCCTGTCGCTGGTCACTGGTCACTGGTCACAAGTCACTGGTCACTTGTCACTGGTCACTGGTCACTGGTCACTGGTCACTGGTCAATGGTCACTGTCGCTGGTCAATGGTCACTGTCGCTGGTTTTTGGTCACTGGTCACTGGTCACTGGTCACAAAGCACTGGTCACAAAGCACTGGTCACTTGTCACTGGTCAGTGGCCACTGGTCGCTGGTCACTTGTCACTGGTCACTGGTCACTTGTCACTAGTCACAATTCACTGGTCACAGGTCACTTGTCACTGGTCACTGGTCACTGGTCACTGGTCACTGGTCACTGGTCAATGGTCACTGTCGCTGGTCACTGGTCACTGGTCACTGATCACTGGTCACTGGTCACTGGTCACTGGTCACTGGTCACTGGTCAATGGTCACTATCGCTGGTCAATGGTCACTGTCGCTGGTCACTGGTCACTGGTCACTTGTCACTGGTCACTGCTCACTGGTCACTGGACACTGGTCACTGGTCACTTGTCACTGGTCACTGCTCACTGGTCACTGGACACTGGTCACTGGTCAATGGTCCCTGTCGCTGGAAAATGGTCACTGTCGCTGGTCACTGGTCACTGGTCACAGTCGCTGGTCACTGGTCACTGGTCTCTAGTCACTGGTCACTGGTCACTGGTCGCTGGTCACTGGTCACTGGTCAATGGTCACTGTCACTGTTCAATGGTAACTTGTCACTGGGCAGTGGTCAATGGTCACTGGTCACTGGTCACTGGTCACTGGTCACTGGTCACTGGACACAGGCACTGGTCACTGGTCACTGGTCACTGGTCAATGGTCACTGGCCACTGGTCACTGGTCACTGGTCAATGGTCACTTTCGCTGGTCACTGGTCACTGGTCTCAAGTCACTGGTCACTGGTCACTGGTCGCTGGTCACTGGTCACTTGTCACTGGTCAGTGGCCACTGGTCGCTGGTCACTTGTCACAGGTCACTGGTCACTGGTCACTGGTCACAAGTCACTGGTCACTGGTCACTGGTCACTGGTCACTGGTCACTGGTCACTGGTCACTGGTCACTGTCGCTGATCACTGGTCACTGGACACTGGTCACTGGTCACTGGTCACAAGTCACTGGTCACTTGTCACTGGTCAGTGGCCACTCGTCGCTGGTCACTTGTCACTGGTCACTGGTCACAGGTCAATGGTCACTGGTCACTGGACACTGGTCACTGGTCACTGGTCACGTGTCACTGGTCAATGGTCACTATCGCTGGTCAATGGTTACTGTCGCTGGTCACTGGTCATTGGTCACTTGTCACTGGACACTGGTCACTGGTCACTGGTCACGTGTCACTGGTCAATGGTCACTATCGCTGGTCAATGGTCACTGTCGCTGGTCACTGGTCACTGGTCACTGGTCACTGGTCAATGGTCACTGGTCACTGGTCACGGGTCAATGGTCACTATCGCTGGTCAATGGTCATTGTCGCTGGTCACTGGTCATTGGTCACTTCTCACTGGTCACTGGTCACTGGTCACTGGTCACTGGTCACTGGTCAATGGTCCCTGTCGCTGGTCACTGGTCACTGGTCACTGGTCACTGGTCATTGGTCACTGGTATCTGGTCAATGGTCACTGTCGCTGGTCACTGGTCACTGGTCTCTGGTCACTGGTCAATGGTAACTTGTCACTGGGCAGTGGTCAATGGTCACTGGTCACTGGTCACTGGTCACTGGTCACAGGTCAATGGTCACTGGTCACTGGACACAGGACACTGGTCACTGGTCACTGGTCACTGGTCACTGGTCACTGGTCAATGGTCACTGGCCACTGGTCACTGGTCACTGGTCAATGGTCACTTTCGCTGGTCAATGGTCACTGTCGCTGGTCACTGGTCACTGGTCACTTGTCACTGGTCACTGCTCATTGGTCACTGGACACTGGCCACTGGTCACTGGTCACTGGTCACTGGTCACTGGTCAATGGTAACTTGTCACTGGGCAGTGGTCAATGGTCACTGGTCACTGGGCACTGGTCACTGGTCCCTGGTCACAGGTCAATGGTCACTGGTCACTGGACACAGGTCACTGGTCACTGGTCACTGGTCACTGGTCACTGGTCACTGGTCAATGGTCACTGGCCACTGGTCACTGGTCACTGGTCAATGGTCACTTTCGCTGGTCAATGGTCACTGTCGCTGGTCACTGGTCACTGGTCACTGGTCACTGTCGCTGGTCACTGGTCACTGGTCACTGGTCACTGGTAACTGGTCAATGGTCACTGTCGCTGGTCACTGGTCACTGGTCAATGGTAACTTGTCACTGGGCAGTGGTCAATGGTCACTGGTCACTGGTCACTGGTCACTGGTCACTGGTCACAGGTCAATGGTCACTGGTCACTGGACACAGGTCACTGGTCACTGGTCACTGGTCACTGGTCACTGTTCACTGGTCACTGATCACTGGTCAATGGTCACCGTCGCTGGTCCACTGTTCACTGGTCACTGATCACTGGTCACTAGTCACTGGTCACTGGTCACAGGTCAATGGTCACTTTCGCTGGTCAATGGTCACTGTCGCTGGTCACTGGTCACTGGTCACTGGTCACTGTCGCTGGTCACTGGTCACTGGTCACTGGTCACTGGTAACTGGTCAATGGTCACTGTCGCTGGTCACTGGTCACTGGTCACTGGTCACTGGTCAATGGTAACTTGTCACTGGGCAGTGGTCAATGGTCACTGGTCACTGGTCACTGGTCACTGGTCACTGGTCACAGGTCAATGGTCACTGGTCACTGGACACAGGTCACTGGTCACTGGTCACTGGTCACTGGTCACTGTTCACTGGTCACTGATCACTGGTCAATGGTCACCGTCGCTGGTCACTGTTCACTGGTCACTGGTCACTGGTCACTGGTCACTGGTCACAGGTCAATGGTCACTGGTCCCTGGTCACTGGTCAATGGTCACTGTCGCTGGTCACTGGTCACTGGTCACTGGTCACTGGTCAATGGTCACCGTCGCTGGTCACTGTTCACTGGTCCCTGGTCACTGGTCACTGGTCACTGGTCACAGGTCAATGGTCACTGGTCACTGGTCACTGGTCAATGGTCACTGTCGCTGGTCACTGGTCACTGGTCACTGGTCACTGGTCAATGGTCACTGGTCACTGGTCACTGGTCACTGGTCAATGGTCCCTGTCGCTGGTCACTGGTCACTGGTCACTGGTCACTGGTCATTGGTCACTGGTATCTGGTCAATGGTCACTGTCGCTGGTCACTGGTCACTGGTCTCTGGTCACTGGTCAATGGTAACTTGTCACTGGGCAGTGGTCAATGGTCACTGGTCACTGGTCACTGGTCACTGGTCTCTGGTCACAGGTCAATGGTCACTGGTCACTGGACACAGGTCACTGGTCACTGGTCACTGGTCAATGGTCACTGGTCACTGGTCAATTGTCACTGGCCACTGGTCACTGGTCACTGGTCAATGGTCACTTTCGTTGGTCAATGGTCAATGGTCCCTGTCGCTGGTCACTGGTCACTGGTCACTGGTCACTGGTCACTGGTCACTGGTCACTGGTCACTGGTATCTGGTCAATGGTCACTGTCGCTGGTCACTGGTCACTGGTCACTGGTCACTGGTCAATGGTCACTGTCGCTGGTCACTGGTCACTGGTCAATGGTCACTGGTCACTGTTCACTGGTCAATGGTCACTATCGCTGGTCAATGGTCATTGTCGCTGGTCACTGGTCATTGGTCACTTGTCACTGGTCACTGGTCACTGGTCACTGGTCACTGGTCACTGGTCGCTGGTCACAGGTCAATGGTCACTGGTCACTGGTCACTGGTCACTGTTCACTGGTCACTGATCACTGGTCAATGGTCACCGTCGCTGGTCACTGTTCACTGGTCACTGATCACTGGTCACTAGTCACTGGTCACAGGTCACTGGTCAATGGTCACTTTCGCTGGTCAATGGTCACTGTCGCTGGTCACTGGTCACAGGTCACTGGTCACTGTCGCTGGTCACTGGTCACTGGTCACTGGTCACTGGTAACTGGTCAATGGTCACTGTCGCTGGTCACTGGTCACTGGTCACTGGTCACTGGTCAATGGTAACTTGTCACTGGGCAGTGGTCAATGGTCACTGGTCACTGGTCACTGGTCACTGGTCACTGGTCACATGTCAATGGTCACTGGTCACTGGACACAGGTCACTGGTCACTGGTCACTGGTCACTGGTCACTGTTCACTGGTCACTGATCACTGGTCAATGGTCACAGTCGCTGGTCACTGTTCACTGGTCACTGGTCACTGGTCACTGGTCACTGGTCACAGGTCAATGGTCACTGGTCACTGGTCACTGGTCAATGGTCACTGTCGCTGGTCACTGGTCACTGGTCAATGGTCACTGGTCACTGGTCACGGGTCAATGGTCACTATCGCTGGTCAATGGTCATTGTCGCTGGTCACTGGTCATTGGTCACTTGTCACTGGTCACTGGTCACTGGTCACTGGTCACTGGTCACTGGTCACAGGTCAATGGTCACTGGTCACTGGTCACTGGTCAATGGTCCCTGTCGCTGGTCACTGGTCACTGGTCACTGGTCACTGGTCATTGGTCACTGGTATCTGGTCAATGGTCACTGTCGCTGGTCACTGGTCACTGGTCTCTGGTCACTGGTCAATGGTAACTTGTCACTGGGCAGTGGTCAATGGTCACAGGTCACTGGTCACTGGTCACTGGTCTCTGGTCACAGGTCAATGGTCACTGGTCACTGGACACAGGTCACTGGTCACTGGTCACTGGTCAATGGTCACTGGTCACTGGTCAATGGTCACTGGCCACTGGTCACTGGTCACTGGTCAATGGTCACTTTCGTTGGTCAATGGTCAATGGTCCCTGTCGCTGGTCACTGGTCACTGGTCACTGGTCACTGGTCACTGGTCACTGGTCACTGGTATCTGGTCAATGGTCACTGTCGCTGGTCACTGGTCACTGGTCACTGGTCACTGGTCAATGGTCACTGTCGCTGGTCACTGGTCACTGGTCAATGGTCACTGGTCACTGGTCACTGGTCAATGGTCACTATCGCTGGTCAATGGTCATTGTCGCTGGTCACTGGTCATTGGTCACTTGTCACTGGTCACTGGTCACTGGTCACTGGTCACTGGTCACTGGTCACTGGTCACAGGTCAATGGTCACTGGTCACTGGTCACTGGTCAATGGTCCCTGTCGCTGGTCACTGGTCACTGGTCACAAGTCACTGGTCACTTGTCACTGGTCACTGGTCACTGGTCACTGGTCACTGGTCAATGGTCACTGTCGCTGGTCAATGGTCACTGTCGCTGGTCACTGGTCACTGGTCACTGGTCACTGGTCACTGGTCACAGGTCAATGGTCACTGGTCACTGGTCACTGGTCAATGGTCCCTGTCGCTGGTCACTGGTCACTGGTCACTGGTCACTGGTCATTGGTCACTGGTATCTGGTCAATGGTCACTGTCGCTGGTCACTGGTCACTGGTCTCTGGTCACTGGTCAATGGTAACTTGTCACTGGGCAGTGGTCAATGGTCACTGGTCACTGGTCACTGGTCACTGGTCACAGGTCAATGGTCACTGGTCACTGGTCACAGGTCACTGGTCACTGGTCACTGGTCAATGGTCACTGGTCACTGGTCAATGGTCACTGGCCACTGGTCACTGGTCACTGGTCAATGGTCACTTTCGTTGGTCAATGGTCAATGGTCCCTGTCGCTGGTCACTGGTCACTGGTCACTGGTCACTGGTCACTGGTCACTGGTATCTGGTCAATGGTCACTGTCGCTGGTCACTGGTCACTGGTCACTGGTCACTGGTCACTGGTCACTGGTCACAGGTCAATGGTCACTGGTCACTGGACACAGGTCACTGGTCACTGGTCACTGGTCACTGGTCACTGTTCACTGGTCACTGATCACTGGTCAATGGTCACCGTCGCTGGTCACTGTTCACTGGTCACTGATCACTGGTCACTAGTCACTGGTCACTGGTCACTGGTCAATGGTCACTTTCGCTGGTCAATGGTCACTGTCGCTGGTCACTGGTCACTGGTCACTGGTCACTGTCGCTGGTCACTGGTCACTGCTCACTGGTCACTGGTAACTGGTCAATGGTCACTGTCGCTGGTCACTGGTCACTGGTCACTGGTCACTGGTCAATGGTAACTTGTCACTGGGCAGTGGTCAATGGTCACTGGTCACTGGTCACTGGTCACAGGTCACTGGTCACAGGTCAATGGTCACTGGTCACTGGACACTGGTCACTGGTCACTGGTCACTGGTCAATGGTAACTTGTCACTGGGCAGTGGTCAATGGTCACTGGTCACTGGTCACTGGTCACTGGTCACTGGTCACAGGTCAATGGTCACTGGTCACTGGACACAGGTCACTGGTCACTGGTCACTGGTCACTGGTCACTGGTCACTGGTCAATGGTCACTGGCCACTGGTCACTGGTCACTGGTCATTGGTCACTTTCGCTGGTCAATGGTCACTGTCGCTGGTCACTGGTCACTGGTCACTGGTCACTGTCGCTGGTCACTGGTCACTGGTCACTGGTCACTGGTAACTGGTCAATGGTCACTGTCGCTGGTCACTGGTCACTGGTCACTGGTCACTGGTCAATGGTAACTTGTCACTGGGCAGTGGCCACTCGTCGCTGGTCACTTGTCACTGGTCACTGGTCACAGGTCAATGGTCACTGGTCACTTGTCACTGGTCAATGGTCACTATCGCTGGTCACTGGTCACTGGTCACTGGTCACTGGTCACTGGTCAATGGTCACTGGCCACTGGTCACTGGTCACTGGTCATTGGTCACTTTCGCTGGTCAATGGTCACTGTCGCTGGTCACTGGTCACTGGTCACTGGTCACTGTCGCTGGTCACTGGTCACTGGTCACTGGTCACTGGTAACTGGTCAATGGTCACTGTCGCTGGTCACTGGTCACTGGTCACTGGTCACTGGTCAATGGTAACTTGTCACTGGGCAGTGGCCACTCGTCGCTGGTCACTTGTCACTGGTCACTGGTCACAGGTCAATGGTCACTGGTCACTTGTCACTGGTCAATGGTCACTATCGCTGGTCAATGGTCACTGTCGCTGGTCACTGGTCATTGGTCACTTGTCACTGGTCACAGGTCACTGGTCAATGTTCACTGTCGCTGGTCACTGGTCACTGGTCACTGGTCACTGGTCACTGGTCACTGGTCACTGGTCACTTTTCCCTGGGCAGTGGTCACTTTCGCTGGTCAATGGTCACTGTCGCTGGTAAACGGTCACTGTCGCTGGTCACTGGTCACTGGTCACTGGCCACTGGTCACAGGTCACTGGTCACTGGTCACTGGTCACTGGTCACTGGTCAATGGTCACTGGCAACTGGTCACTGGTCACTGGTCAATGGTCACTGGCCACTGGTCACTGGTCACTGGTCAATGGTCACTTTCGCGGTTCAATGGTCACTGTCGCTGGTAAACGGTCACTGTCGCTGGTCACTGGTCACTGGTCACTGGACACTGGTCACTGGTCACTGGTCACTGGTCACTGGTCACAGGTCAATGGTCACTGGTCACTGGACACAGGTCACTGGTCACTGGTCACTGGTCACTGGTCACTGGTCACTGGTCAATGGTCACTGGCCACTGGTCACTGGTCACTGGTCACTGGTCACTTTCGCTGGTCAATGGTCACTGTCGCTGGTCACTGGTCACTGGTCACTTGTCACTGGTCACTGCTCACTGGTCACTGGACACTGGTCACTGGTCACTGGTCACTGGTCACTGATCACTGGTCAATGGTAACTTGTCACTGGGCAGTGGTCAATGGTCACTGGTCACTGGGCACTGGTCACTGGTCACTGGTCACAGGTCAATGGTCACTGGTCAATGGTCACTGTCGCTGGTCACTGGTCATTGGTCACTTGTCACTGGTCACTGGTCACTGGTCAATGGTCACTGTCGCTGGTCACTGGTCACTGGTCACTGATCACTGGTCACTGGTCACTGGTCACTGGTCGCTGGTGACTGGTCACTGGTCACTGATCACTGGTCACTGGTAACCGGTCACTGGTCACTGGTCACTGGTCAATGGTCACTATCGCTGGTCAATGGTCACTGTCGCTGGTCACTGGTCATTGGTCACTTGTCACTGGTCACTGGTCACTGGTCACTGGTCAATGGTCACTGGCCACTGGTCACTGGTCACTGTCGCTGGTCACTGGTCACTGGTCACTGATCACTGGTCACTGGTCACTGGTCACTGGTCACTGGTCAATGGTCACTATCGCTGGTCAATGGTCACTGTCGCTGGTTACTGGTCACTGGTCACTTGTCACTGGTCACTGGTCACTGGTCACTGGTCACTGGTCAATGGTCACTGTCGCTGGTCACTGGTCACTGGTCACTGGTCAATGGTCACTATCGCTGGTCAATGGTCACTGTCACCGGTCACTGGTCACTGGTCACTTGTCACTGGTCACTGGTCACTGGTGAATGGTCACTGTCGCTGGTCACTGGTCACTGGTCAATGGTCACTGGTCACTGGTCACTGGTCAATGGTCACTATCGCTGGTCAATGGTCATTGTCGCTGGTCACTGGTCATTGGTCACTTGTCACTGGTCACTGGTCACTGGTCACTGGTCACTGGTCACTGGTCACAGGTCAATGGTCACTGGTCACTGGTCACTGGTCAATGGTCCCTGTCGCTGGTCACTGGTCACTGGTCACTGGTCACTGGTCACTGGTCACTGGTATCTGGTCAATGGTCACTGTCGCTGGTCACTGGTCACTGGTCACTGGTCAATGGTCAATGGTAACTTGTCACTGGGCAGTGGTCAATGGTCACTGGTCACTGGTCACTGGTCACTGGTCACAGGTCACTGGTCACTGGTCACTGGTCACTGGTCACTGGTCAATGGTCACTTTCGCTGGTCAATGGTCACTGGTCACTGGTCACTGGACACAGGTCACTGGTCACTGGTCACTGGTCACTGGTCAATGGTCACTATCGCTGGTCAATGGTCATTGTCGCTGGTCACTGGTCATTGGTCACTTGTCACTGGTCACTGGTCACTGGTCACTGGTCACTGGTCACTGGTCACTGGTCACTGGTCACTGGTCACAGGTCAATGGTCACTGGTCACTGGTCACTGGTCAATGGTCCCTGTCGCTGGTCACTGGTCACTGGTCACAAGTCACTGGTCACTTGTCACTGGTCACTGGTCACTGGTCACTGGTCACTGGTCAATGGTCACTGTCGCTGGTCAATGGTCACTGTCGCTGGTCTTTGGTCACTGGTCACTGGTCACTGGTCACAAAGCACTGGTCACAAAACACTGGTCACTTGTCACTGGTCAGTGGCCACTGGTCGCTGGTCACTTGTCACTGGTCACTGGTCACTTGTCACTAGTCACAATTCACTGGTCACAGGTCACTTGTCACTGGTCACTGGTCACTGGTCACTGGTCACTGGTCACTGGTCAATGGTCACTGTCGCTGGTCACTGGTCACTGGTCACTGATCACTGGTCACTGGTCACTGGTCACTGGTCACTGGTCACTGGTCAATGGTCACTATCGCTGGTCAATGGTCACTGTCGCTGGTCACTGGTCACTGGTCACTTGTCACTGGTCACTGCTCACTGGTCACTGGACACTGGTCACTGGTCACTTGTCACTGGTCACTGCTCACTGGTCACTGGACACTGGTCACTGGTCAATGGTCCCTGTCGCTGGAAAATGGTCACTGTCGCTGGTCACTGGTCACTGGTCACAGTCGCTGGTCACTGGTCACTGGTCTCTAGTCACTGGTCACTGGTCACTGGTCGCTGGTCACTGGTCACTGGTCAATGGTCACTGTCACTGTTCAATGGTAACTTGTCACTGGGCAGTGGTCAATGGTCACTGGTCACTGGTCACTGGTCACTGGTCACTGGTCACTGGACACAGGCACTGGTCACTGGTCACTGGTCACTGGTCAATGGTCACTGGCCACTGGTCACTGGTCACTGGTCAATGGTCACTTTCGCTGGTCACTGGTCACTGGTCTCAAGTCACTGGTCACTGGTCACTGGTCGCTGGTCACTGGTCACTTGTCACTGGTCAGTGGCCACTGGTCGCTGGTCACTTGTCACAGGTCACTGGTCACTGGTCACTGGTCACAAGTCACTGGTCACTGGTCACTGGTCACTGGTCACTGGTCACTGGTCACTGGTCACTGGTCACTGTCGCTGATCACTGGTCACTGGACACTGGTCACTGGTCACTGGTCACAAGTCACTGGTCACTTGTCACTGGTCAGTGGCCACTCGTCGCTGGTCACTTGTCACTGGTCACTGGTCACAGGTCAATGGTCACTGGTCACTGGACACTGGTCACTGGTCACTGGTCACGTGTCACTGGTCAATGGTCACTATCGCTGGTCAATGGTTACTGTCGCTGGTCACTGGTCATTGGTCACTTGTCACTGGACACTGGTCACTGGTCACTGGTCACGTGTCACTGGTCAATGGTCACTATCGCTGGTCAATGGTCACTGTCGCTGGTCACTGGTCACTGGTCACTGGTCACTGGTCAATGGTCACTGGTCACTGGTCACGGGTCAATGGTCACTATCGCTGGTCAATGGTCATTGTCGCTGGTCACTGGTCATTGGTCACTTGTCACTGGTCACTGGTCACTGGTCACTGGTCACTGGTCACTGGTCAATGGTCCCTGTCGCTGGTCACTGGTCACTGGTCACTGGTCACTGGTCATTGGTCACTGGTATCTGGTCAATGGTCACTGTCGCTGGTCACTGGTCACTGGTCTCTGGTCACTGGTCAATGGTAACTTGTCACTGGGCAGTGGTCAATGGTCACTGGTCACTGGTCACTGGTCACTGGTCACTGGTCACAGGTCAATGGTCACTGGTCACTGGACACAGGACACTGGTCACTGGTCACTGGTCACTGGTCACTGTTCACTGGTCACTGATCACTGGTCAATGGTCACCGTCGCTGGTCCACTGTTCACTGGTCACTGATCACTGGTCACTAGTCACTGGTCACTGGTCACAGGTCAATGGTCACTTTCGCTGGTCAATGGTCACTGTCGCTGGTCACTGGTCACTGGTCACTGGTCACTGTCGCTGGTCACTGGTCACTGGTCACTGGTCACTGGTAACTGGTCAATGGTCACTGTCGCTGGTCACTGGTCACTGGTCACTGGTCACTGGTCAATGGTAACTTGTCACTGGGCAGTGGTCAATGGTCACTGGTCACTGGTCACTGGTCACTGGTCACTGGTCACAGGTCAATGGTCACTGGTCACTGGACACAGGTCACTGGTCACTGGTCACTGGTCACTGGTCACTGTTCACTGGTCACTGATCACTGGTCAATGGTCACCGTCGCTGGTCACTGTTCACTGGTCACTGGTCACTGGTCACTGGTCACTGGTCACAGGTCAATGGTCACTGGTCCCTGGTCACTGGTCAATGGTCACTGTCGCTGGTCACTGGTCACTGGTCACTGGTCACTGGTCAATGGTCACCGTCGCTGGTCACTGTTCACTGGTCCCTGGTCACTGGTCACTGGTCACTGGTCACAGGTCAATGGTCACTGGTCACTGGTCACTGGTCAATGGTCACTGTCGCTGGTCACTGGTCACTGGTCACTGGTCACTGGTCAATGGTCACTGGTCACTGGTCACTGGTCACTGGTCAATGGTCCCTGTCGCTGGTCACTGGTCACTGGTCACTGGTCACTGGTCATTGGTCACTGGTATCTGGTCAATGGTCACTGTCGCTGGTCACTGGTCACTGGTCTCTGGTCACTGGTCAATGGTAACTTGTCACTGGGCAGTGGTCAATGGTCACTGGTCACTGGTCACTGGTCACTGGTCTCTGGTCACAGGTCAATGGTCACTGGTCACTGGACACAGGTCACTGGTCACTGGTCACTGGTCAATGGTCACTGGTCACTGGTCAATTGTCACTGGCCACTGGTCACTGGTCACTGGTCAATGGTCACTTTCGTTGGTCAATGGTCAATGGTCCCTGTCGCTGGTCACTGGTCACTGGTCACTGGTCACTGGTCACTGGTCACTGGTCACTGGTCACTGGTATCTGGTCAATGGTCACTGTCGCTGGTCACTGGTCACTGGTCACTGGTCACTGGTCAATGGTCACTGTCGCTGGTCACTGGTCACTGGTCAATGGTCACTGGTCACTGTTCACTGGTCAATGGTCACTATCGCTGGTCAATGGTCATTGTCGCTGGTCACTGGTCATTGGTCACTTGTCACTGGTCACTGGTCACTGGTCACTGGTCACTGGTCACTGGTCGCTGGTCACAGGTCAATGGTCACTGGTCACTGGTCACTGGTCACTGTTCACTGGTCACTGATCACTGGTCAATGGTCACCGTCGCTGGTCACTGTTCACTGGTCACTGATCACTGGTCACTAGTCACTGGTCACAGGTCACTGGTCAATGGTCACTTTCGCTGGTCAATGGTCACTGTCGCTGGTCACTGGTCACAGGTCACTGGTCACTGTCGCTGGTCACTGGTCACTGGTCACTGGTCACTGGTAACTGGTCAATGGTCACTGTCGCTGGTCACTGGTCACTGGTCACTGGTCACTGGTCAATGGTAACTTGTCACTGGGCAGTGGTCAATGGTCACTGGTCACTGGTCACTGGTCACTGGTCACTGGTCACATGTCAATGGTCACTGGTCACTGGACACAGGTCACTGGTCACTGGTCACTGGTCACTGGTCACTGTTCACTGGTCACTGATCACTGGTCAATGGTCACAGTCGCTGGTCACTGTTCACTGGTCACTGGTCACTGGTCACTGGTCACTGGTCACAGGTCAATGGTCACTGGTCACTGGTCACTGGTCAATGGTCACTGTCGCTGGTCACTGGTCACTGGTCACTGGTCACTGGTCAATGGTCACTGGTCACTGGTCACGGGTCAATGGTCACTATCGCTGGTCAATGGTCATTGTCGCTGGTCACTGGTCATTGGTCACTTGTCACTGGTCACTGGTCACTGGTCACTGGTCACTGGTCACTGGTCACAGGTCAATGGTCACTGGTCACTGGTCACTGGTCAATGGTCCCTGTCGCTGGTCACTGGTCACTGGTCACTGGTCACTGGTCATTGGTCACTGGTATCTGGTCAATGGTCACTGTCGCTGGTCACTGGTCACTGGTCTCTGGTCACTGGTCAATGGTAACTTGTCACTGGGCAGTGGTCAATGGTCACAGGTCACTGGTCACTGGTCACTGGTCTCTGGTCACAGGTCAATGGTCACTGGTCACTGGACACAGGTCACTGGTCACTGGTCACTGGTCAATGGTCACTGGTCACTGGTCAATGGTCACTGGCCACTGGTCACTGGTCACTGGTCAATGGTCACTTTCGTTGGTCAATGGTCAATGGTCCCTGTCGCTGGTCACTGGTCACTGGTCACTGGTCACTGGTCACTGGTCACTGGTCACTGGTATCTGGTCAATGGTCACTGTCGCTGGTCACTGGTCACTGGTCACTGGTCACTGGTCAATGGTCACTGTCGCTGGTCACTGGTCACTGGTCAATGGTCACTGGTCACTGGTCACTGGTCAATGGTCACTATCGCTGGTCAATGGTCATTGTCGCTGGTCACTGGTCATTGGTCACTTGTCACTGGTCACTGGTCACTGGTCACTGGTCACTGGTCACTGGTCACTGGTCACAGGTCAATGGTCACTGGTCACTGGTCACTGGTCAATGGTCCCTGTCGCTGGTCACTGGTCACTGGTCACAAGTCACTGGTCACTTGTCACTGGTCACTGGTCACTGGTCACTGGTCACTGGTCAATGGTCACTGTCGCTGGTCAATGGTCACTGTCGCTGGTCACTGGTCACTGGTCACTGGTCACTGGTCACTGGTCACAGGTCAATGGTCACTGGTCACTGGTCACTGGTCAATGGTCCCTGTCGCTGGTCACTGGTCACTGGTCACTGGTCACTGGTCATTGGTCACTGGTATCTGGTCAATGGTCACTGTCGCTGGTCACTGGTCACTGGTCTCTGGTCACTGGTCAATGGTAACTTGTCACTGGGCAGTGGTCAATGGTCACTGGTCACTGGTCACTGGTCACTGGTCACAGGTCAATGGTCACTGGTCACTGGTCACAGGTCACTGGTCACTGGTCACTGGTCAATGGTCACTGGTCACTGGTCAATGGTCACTGGCCACTGGTCACTGGTCACTGGTCAATGGTCACTTTCGTTGGTCAATGGTCAATGGTCCCTGTCGCTGGTCACTGGTCACTGGTCACTGGTCACTGGTCACTGGTCACTGGTATCTGGTCAATGGTCACTGTCGCTGGTCACTGGTCACTGGTCACTGGTCACTGGTCACTGGTCACTGGTCACAGGTCAATGGTCACTGGTCACTGGACACAGGTCACTGGTCACTGGTCACTGGTCACTGGTCACTGTTCACTGGTCACTGATCACTGGTCAATGGTCACCGTCGCTGGTCACTGTTCACTGGTCACTGATCACTGGTCACTAGTCACTGGTCACTGGTCAATGGTAACTTGTCACTGGGCAGTGGTCAATGGTCACTGGTCACTGGTCACTGGTCACAGGTCACTGGTCACAGGTCAATGGTCACTGGTCACTGGACACTGGTCACTGGTCACTGGTCACTGGTCACTGGTCACTGGTCACTGGTCAATGGTAACTTGTCACTGGGCAGTGGTCAATGGTCACTGGTCACTGGTCACTGGTCACTGGTCACTGGTCACAGGTCAATGGTCACTGGTCACTGGACACAGGTCACTGGTCACTGGTCACTGGTCACTGGTCACTGGTCACTGGTCAATGGTCACTGGCCACTGGTCACTGGTCACTGGTCATTGGTCACTTTCGCTGGTCAATGGTCACTGTCGCTGGTCACTGGTCACTGGTCACTGGTCACTGTCGCTGGTCACTGGTCACTGGTCACTGGTCACTGGTAACTGGTCAATGGTCACTGTCGCTGGTCACTGGTCACTGGTCACTGGTCACTGGTCAATGGTAACTTGTCACTGGGCAGTGGCCACTCGTCGCTGGTCACTTGTCACTGGTCACTGGTCACAGGTCAATGGTCACTGGTCACTTGTCACTGGTCAATGGTCACTATCGCTGGTCACTGGTCACTGGTCACTGGTCACTGGTCACTGGTCAATGGTCACTGGCCACTGGTCACTGGTCACTGGTCATTGGTCACTTTCGCTGGTCAATGGTCACTGTCGCTGGTCACTGGTCACTGGTCACTGGTCACTGTCGCTGGTCACTGGTCACTGGTCACTGGTCACTGGTAACTGGTCAATGGTCACTGTCGCTGGTCACTGGTCACTGGTCACTGGTCACTGGTCAATGGTAACTTGTCACTGGGCAGTGGCCACTCGTCGCTGGTCACTTGTCACTGGTCACTGGTCACAGGTCAATGGTCACTGGTCACTTGTCACTGGTCAATGGTCACTATCGCTGGTCAATGGTCACTGTCGCTGGTCACTGGTCATTGGTCACTTGTCACTGGTCACAGGTCACTGGTCAATGGTCACTGTTGCTGGTCACTGGTCACTGGTCACTGGTCACTGGTCACTGGTCACTGGTCACTGGTCACTTTTCCCTGGGCAGTGGTCACTTTCGCTGGTCAATGGTCACTGTCGCTGGTAAACGGTCACTGTCGCTGGTCACTGGTCACTGGTCACTGGCCACTGGTCACAGGTCACTGGTCACTGGTCACTGGTCACTGGTCACTGGTCAATGGTCACTGGCAACTGGTCACTGGTCACTGGTCAATGGTCACTTTCGTTGGTCAATGGTCACTGTCGCTGGTAAATGGTCACTGTCGCTGGTCACTGGTCACTGGTCACTGGTCACTGGACAAAGGTCACTGGTCACTGGCCACTGGTCACTGGTCACTGGTCAATGGTCACTTTCGCTGGTCAATGGTCACTGTCGCTGGTAAACGGTCACTGTCGCTGGTCACTGGTCACTGGTCACTGGTCACTGGTCACTGGTCACTGGTCAATGGTCACTGGTCACTGGACACTGGTCACTGGTCACTGGTCACTGGTCACTGGTCACTGGTCAATGGTAACTTGTCACTGGGCAGTGGTCAATGGTCACTGGTCACTGGGCACTGGTCACTGGTCACTGGTCACAGGTCAATGGTCACTGGTCACTGGACACAGGTCACTGGTCACTGGTCACTGGTCACTGGTCACTGGTCACTGGTCAATGGTCACTGGTCACTGGTCAATGGTCACTTTCGCTGGTCAATGGTCACTGTCGCTGGTCACTGGTCACTGGTCACTGGTCACTGTCGCTGGTCACTGGTCACTGGTCACTGGTCAGTGGTAACTGGCCAATGGTCACTGTCGCTGGTCACTGGTCACTGGTCACTGGTCACTGGTCAATGGTAACTTGTCACTGGGCAGTGGTCAATGGTCACTGGTCACTGGTCACTGGTCACTGGTCACTGGTCACAGGTCAATGGTCACTGGTCACTGGACAAAGGTCACTGGTCACTGGTCACTGGTCACTGGTCACTGTTCACTGGTCACTGATCACTGGTCAATGGTCACCGTCGCTGGTCACTGTTCACTGGTCACTGATCACTGGTCACTAGTCACTGGTCACTGGTCACTAGTCACTGGTCACTGGTCACTGGTCAATGGTCACTTTCGCTGGTCAATGGTCACTGTCGCTGGTCACTGGTCACTGGTCACTGGTCACTGTCGCTGGTCACTGGTCACTGGTCACTGGTCACTTGTAACTGGTCAATGGTCACTGTCGCTGGTCACTGGTCACTGGTCACTGGTCACTGGTCAATGGTAACTTGTCACTGGGCAGTGGTCAATGGTCACTGGTCACTGGTCACTGGTCACTGGTCACTGGTCACAGGTCAATGGTCACTGGTCACTGGACACAGGTCACTGGTCACTGGTCACTGGTCACTGGTCACTGTTCACTGGTCACTGATCACTGGTCAATGGTCACCGTCGCTGGTCACTGTTCACTGGTCACTGGTCACTGGTCACTGGTCACTGGTCACAGGTCAATGGTCACTGGTCACTGGTCACTGGTCAATGGTCACTGTCGCTGGTCACTGGTCACTGGTCACTGGTCACTGGTCAATGGTCACTGGTCACTGGTCACGGGTCAATGGTCACTATCGCTGGTCAATGGTCATTGTCGCTGGTCACTGGTCATTGGTCACTTGTCACTGGTCACTGGTCACTGGTCACTGGTCACTGGTCACTGGTCAATGGTCCCTGTCGCTGGTCACTGGTCACTGGTCACTGGTCACTGGTCATTGGTCACTGGTATCTGGTCAATGGTCACTGTCGCTGGTCACTGGTCACTGGTCTCTGGTCACTGGTCAATGGTAACTTGTCACTGGGCAGTGGTCAATGGTCACTGGTCACTGGTCACTGGTCACTGGTCACTGGGCACAGGTCAATGGTCACTGGTCACTGGACACAGGTCACTGGTCACTGGTCACTGGTCAATGGTCACTGGTCACTGGTCAATGGTCACTGGCCACTGGTCACTCGTCACTGGTCAATGGTCACTTTCGTTGGTCAATGGTCAATGGTCCCTGTCGCTGGTCACTGGTCACTGGTCACTGGTCACTGGTCACTGGTCACTGGTATCTGGTCAATGGTCACTGTCGCTGGTCACTGGTCACTGGTCACTGGTCACTGGTCACTGGTCAATGGTCACTGTCGCTGGTCACTGGTCACTGGTCACTGGTCACTGGTCAATGGTCACTGGTCACTGGTCACTGGTCAATGGTCACTATCGCTGGTCAATGGTCAATGTCGCTGGTCACTAGTCATTGGTCACTTGTCACTGGTCACTGGTCACTGGTCACTGGTCACTGGTCACTGGTCACTGGTCACTGGTCACAGGTCAATGGTCACTGGTCACTGGTCACTGGTCAATGGTCACTGGTCACTTTTCCCTGGGCAGTGGTCACTTTCGCTGGTCAATGGTCACTGTCGCTGGTAAACGGTCACTGTCGCTGGTCACTGGTCACTGGTCACTGGCCACTGGTCACAGGTCACTGGTCACTGGTCACTGGTCACTGGTCACTGGTCAATGGTCACTGGCAACTGGTCACTGGTCACTGGTCAATGGTCACATTCGTTGGTCAATGGTCACTGTCGCTGGTAAACGGTCACTGTCGCTGGTCACTGGTCACTGGTCACTGGTCACTGGTCACTGGTCACTGGTCAATGGTCACTGGTCACTGGACACTGGTCACTGGTCACTGGTCCCTGGTCACTGGTCACTGGTCAATGGTAACTTGTCACTGGGCAGTGGTCAATGGTCACTTGTCACTGGGCACTGGTCACTGGTCACTGGTCACAGGTCAATGGTCACTGGTCACTGGACACAGGTCACTGGTCACTGGTCACTGGTCACTGGTCACTGGTCACTGGTCACTGGTCAATGGTCACTGGCCACTGGTCACTGGTCACTGGTCAATGGTCACTTTCGCTGGTCAATGGTCACTGTCGCTGGTCACTGGTCACTGGTCACTGGTCACTGTCGCTGGTCACTGGTCACTGGTCACTGGTCACTGGTAACTGGTCAATGGTCACTGTCGCTGGTCACTGGTCACTGGTCACTGGTCACTGGTCACTGGTCACTGGTCACTGGTCACTGGTCAATGGTCACTGGCCACTGGTCACTGGTCACTGGTCAATGGTCACTTTCGCTGGTCAATGGTCACTGTCGCTGGTCACTGGTCACTGGTCACTGGTCACTGTCGCTGGTCACTGGTCACTGGTCACAGGTCAATGGTCACTGGTCACTGGACACAGGTCACTGGTCACTTGTCACTGGTCAATGGTCACTATCGCTGGTCACTGGTCACTGGTCACTGGTCACTGGTCACTGGTCAATGGTCACTGGCCACTGGTCACTGGTCACTGGTCATTGGTCACTTTCGCTGGTCAATGGTCACTGTCGCTGGTCACTGGTCACTGGTCACTGGTCACTGTCGCTGGTCACTGGTCACTGGTCACTGGTCACTGGTAACTGGTCAATGGTCACTGTCGCTGGTCACTGGTCACTGGTCACTGGTCACTGGTCAATGGTAACTTGTCACTGGGCAGTGGCCACTCGTCGCTGGTCACTTGTCACTGGTCACTGGTCACAGGTCAATGGTCACTGGTCACTTGTCACTGGTCAATGGTCACTATCGCTGGTCAATGGTCACTGTCGCTGGTCACTGGTCATTGGTCACTTGTCACTGGTCACAGGTCACTGGTCAATGGTCACTGTCGCTGGTCACTGGTCACTGGTCACTGGTCACTGGTCACTGGTCACTGGTCACTGGTCACTTTTCCCTGGGCAGTGGTCACTTTCGCTGGTCAATGGTCACTGTCGCTGGTAAACGGTCACTGTCGCTGGTCACTGGTCACTGGTCACTGGCCACTGGTCACAGGTCACTGGTCACTGGTCACTGGTCACTGGTCACTGGTCAATGGTCACTGGCAACTGGTCACTGGTCACTGGTCAATGGTCACTTTCGTTGGTCAATGGTCACTGTCGCTGGTAAATGGTCACTGTCGCTGGTCACTGGTCACTGGTCACTGGTCACTGGACAAAGGTCACTGGTCACTGGCCACTGGTCACTGGTCACTGGTCAATGGTCACTTTCGCTGGTCAATGGTCACTGTCGCTGGTAAACGGTCACTGTCGCTGGTCACTGGTCACTGGTCACTGGTCACTGGTCACTGGTCACTGGTCAATGGTCACTGGTCACTGGACACTGGTCACTGGTCACTGGTCACTGGTCACTGGTCAATGGTAACTTGTCACTGGGCAGTGGTCAATGGTCACTGGCCACTGGTCACTGGTCACTGGTCAATGGTCACTTTCGTTGGTCAATGGTCAATGGTCCCTGTCGCTGGTCACTGGTCACTGGTCACTGGTCACTGGTCACTGGTCACTGGTCACTGGTATCTGGTCAATGGTCACTGTCGCTGGTCACTGGTCACTGGTCACTGGTCACTGGTCAATGGTCACTGTCGCTGGTCACTGGTCACTGGTCAATGGTCACTGGTCACTGGTCACTGGTCAATGGTCACTATCGCTGGTCAATGGTCATTGTCGCTGGTCACTGGTCATTGGTCACTTGTCACTGGTCACTGGTCACTGGTCACTGGTCACTGGTCACTGGTCACTGGTCACAGGTCAATGGTCACTGGTCACTGGTCACTGGTCAATGGTCCCTGTCGCTGGTCACTGGTCACTGGTCACAAGTCACTGGTCACTTGTCACTGGTCACTGGTCACTGGTCACTGGTCACTGGTCAATGGTCACTGTCGCTGGTCAATGGTCACTGTCGCTGGTCACTGGTCACTGGTCACTGGTCACTGGTCACTGGTCACAGGTCAATGGTCACTGGTCACTGGTCACTGGTCAATGGTCCCTGTCGCTGGTCACTGGTCACTGGTCACTGGTCACTGGTCATTGGTCACTGGTATCTGGTCAATGGTCACTGTCGCTGGTCACTGGTCACTGGTCTCTGGTCACTGGTCAATGGTAACTTGTCACTGGGCAGTGGTCAATGGTCACTGGTCACTGGTCACTGGTCACTGGTCACAGGTCAATGGTCACTGGTCACTGGTCACAGGTCACTGGTCACTGGTCACTGGTCAATGGTCACTGGTCACTGGTCAATGGTCACTGGCCACTGGTCACTGGTCACTGGTCAATGGTCACTTTCGTTGGTCAATGGTCAATGGTCCCTGTCGCTGGTCACTGGTCACTGGTCACTGGTCACTGGTCACTGGTCACTGGTATCTGGTCAATGGTCACTGTCGCTGGTCACTGGTCACTGGTCACTGGTCACTGGTCACTGGTCACTGGTCACAGGTCAATGGTCACTGGTCACTGGACACAGGTCACTGGTCACTGGTCACTGGTCACTGGTCACTGTTCACTGGTCACTGATCACTGGTCAATGGTCACCGTCGCTGGTCACTGTTCACTGGTCACTGATCACTGGTCACTAGTCACTGGTCACTGGTCACTGGTCAATGGTCACTTTCGCTGGTCAATGGTCACTGTCGCTGGTCACTGGTCACTGGTCACTGGTCACTGTCGCTGGTCACTGGTCACTGCTCACTGGTCACTGGTAACTGGTCAATGGTCACTGTCGCTGGTCACTGGTCACTGGTCACTGGTCACTGGTCAATGGTAACTTGTCACTGGGCAGTGGTCAATGGTCACTGGTCACTGGTCACTGGTCACAGGTCACTGGTCACAGGTCAATGGTCACTGGTCACTGGACACTGGTCACTGGTCACTGGTCACTGGTCACTGGTCACTGGTCACTGGTCAATGGTAACTTGTCACTGGGCAGTGGTCAATGGTCACTGGTCACTGGTCACTGGTCACTGGTCACTGGTCACAGGTCAATGGTCACTGGTCACTGGACACAGGTCACTGGTCACTGGTCACTGGTCACTGGTCACTGGTCACTGGTCAATGGTCACTGGCCACTGGTCACTGGTCACTGGTCATTGGTCACTTTCGCTGGTCAATGGTCACTGTCGCTGGTCACTGGTCACTGGTCACTGGTCACTGTCGCTGGTCACTGGTCACTGGTCACTGGTCACTGGTAACTGGTCAATGGTCACTGTCGCTGGTCACTGGTCACTGGTCACTGGTCACTGGTCAATGGTAACTTGTCACTGGGCAGTGGCCACTCGTCGCTGGTCACTTGTCACTGGTCACTGGTCACAGGTCAATGGTCACTGGTCACTTGTCACTGGTCAATGGTCACTATCGCTGGTCACTGGTCACTGGTCACTGGTCACTGGTCACTGGTCAATGGTCACTGGCCACTGGTCACTGGTCACTGGTCATTGGTCACTTTCGCTGGTCAATGGTCACTGTCGCTGGTCACTGGTCACTGGTCACTGGTCACTGTCGCTGGTCACTGGTCACTGGTCACTGGTCACTGGTAACTGGTCAATGGTCACTGTCGCTGGTCACTGGTCACTGGTCACTGGTCACTGGTCAATGGTAACTTGTCACTGGGCAGTGGCCACTCGTCGCTGGTCACTTGTCACTGGTCACTGGTCACAGGTCAATGGTCACTGGTCACTTGTCACTGGTCAATGGTCACTATCGCTGGTCAATGGTCACTGTCGCTGGTCACTGGTCATTGGTCACTTGTCACTGGTCACAGGTCACTGGTCAATGGTCACTGTCGCTGGTCACTGGTCACTGGTCACTGGTCACTGGTCACTGGTCACTGGTCACTGGTCACTTTTCCCTGGGCAGTGGTCACTTTCGCTGGTCAATGGTCACTGTCGCTGGTAAACGGTCACTGTCGCTGGTCACTGGTCACTGGTCACTGGCCACTGGTCACAGGTCACTGGTCACTGGTCACTGGTCACTGGTCACTGGTCAATGGTCACTGGCAACTGGTCACTGGTCACTGGTCAATGGTCACTTTCGTTGGTCAATGGTCACTGTCGCTGGTAAATGGTCACTGTCGCTGGTCACTGGTCACTGGTCACTGGTCACTGGACAAAGGTCACTGGTCACTGGCCACTGGTCACTGGTCACTGGTCAATGGTCACTTTCGCTGGTCAATGGTCACTGTCGCTGGTAAACGGTCACTGTCGCTGGTCACTGGTCACTGGTCACTGGTCACTGGTCACTGGTCACTGGTCAATGGTCACTGGTCACTGGACACTGGTCACTGGTCACTGGTCACTGGTCACTGGTCACTGGTCAATGGTAACTTGTCACTGGGCAGTGGTCAATGGTCACTGGTCACTGGGCACTGGTCACTGGTCACTGGTCACAGGTCAATGGTCACTGGTCACTGGACACAGGTCACTGGTCACTGGTCACTGGTCACTGGTCACTGGTCACTGGTCAATGGTCACTGGTCACTGGTCAATGGTCACTTTCGCTGGTCAATGGTCACTGTCGCTGGTCACTGGTCACTGGTCACTGGTCACTGTCGCTGGTCAATGGTCACTGGTCACTGGTCAGTGGTAACTGGCCAATGGTCACTGTCGCTGGTCACTGGTCACTGGTCACTGGTCACTGGTCAATGGTAACTTGTCACTGGGCAGTGGTCAATGGTCACTGGTCACTGGTCACTGGTCACTGGTCACTGGTCACAGGTCAATGGTCACTGGTCACTGGACAAAGGTCACTGGTCACTGGTCACTGGTCACTGGTCACTGTTCACTGGTCACTGATCACTGGTCAATGGTCACCGTCGCTGGTCACTGTTCACTGGTCACTGATCACTGGTCACTAGTCACTGGTCACTGGTCACTAGTCACTGGTCACTGGTCACTGGTCAATGGTCACTTTCGCTGGTCAATGGTCACTGTCGCTGGTCACTGGTCACTGGTCACTGGTCACTGTCGCTGGTCACTGGTCACTGGTCACTGGTCACTTGTAACTGGTCAATGGTCACTGTCGCTGGTCACTGGTCACTGGTCACTGGTCACTGGTCAATGGTAACTTGTCACTGGGCAGTGGTCAATGGTCACTGGTCACTGGTCACTGGTCACTGGTCACTGGTCACAGGTCAATGGTCACTGGTCACTGGACACAGGTCACTGGTCACTGGTCACTGGTCACTGGTCACTGTTCACTGGTCACTGATCACTGGTCAATGGTCACCGTCGCTGGTCACTGTTCACTGGTCACTGGTCACTGGTCACTGGTCACTGGTCACAGGTCAATGGTCACTGGTCACTGGTCACTGGTCAATGGTCACTGTCGCTGGTCACTGGTCACTGGTCACTGGTCACTGGTCAATGGTCACTGGTCACTGGTCACGGGTCAATGGTCACTATCGCTGGTCAATGGTCATTGTCGCTGGTCACTGGTCATTGGTCACTTGTCACTGGTCACTGGTCACTGGTCACTGGTCACTGGTCACTGGTCAATGGTCCCTGTCGCTGGTCACTGGTCACTGGTCACTGGTCACTGGTCATTGGTCACTGGTATCTGGTCAATGGTCACTGTCGCTGGTCACTGGTCACTGGTCTCTGGTCACTGGTCAATGGTAACTTGTCACTGGGCAGTGGTCAATGGTCACTGGTCACTGGTCACTGGTCACTGGTCACTGGTCACAGGTCAATGGTCACTGGTCACTGGACACAGGTCACTGGTCACTGGTCACTGGTCAATGGTCACTGGTCACTGGTCAATGGTCACTGGCCACTGGTCACTCGTCACTGGTCAATGGTCACTTTCGTTGGTCAATGGTCAATGGTCCCTGTCGCTGGTCACTGGTCACTGGTCACTGGTCACTGGTCACTGGTCACTGGTATCTGGTCAATGGTCACTGTCGCTGGTCACTGGTCACTGGTCACTGGTCACTGGTCACTGGTCAATGGTCACTGTCGCTGGTCACTGGTCACTGGTCACTGGTCACTGGTCAATGGTCACTGGTCACTGGTCACTGGTCAATGGTCACTATCGCTGGTCAATGGTCAATGTCGCTGGTCACTAGTCATTGGTCACTTGTCACTGGTCACTGGTCACTGGTCACTGGTCACTGGTCACTGGTCACTGGTCACTGGTCACAGGTCAATGGTCACTGGTCACTGGTCACTGGTCAATGGTCACTGGTCACTTTTCCCTGGGCAGTGGTCACTTTCGCTGGTCAATGGTCACTGTCGCTGGTAAACGGTCACTGTCGCTGGTCACTGGTCACTGGTCACTGGCCACTGGTCACAGGTCACTGGTCACTGGTCACTGGTCACTGGTCACTGGTCAATGGTCACTGGCAACTGGTCACTGGTCACTGGTCAATGGTCACATTCGTTGGTCAATGGTCACTGTCGCTGGTAAACGGTCACTGTCGCTGGTCACTGGTCACTGGTCACTGGTCACTGGTCACTGGTCACTGGTCAATGGTCACTGGTCACTGGACACTGGTCACTGGTCACTGGTCCCTGGTCACTGGTCACTGGTCAATGGTAACTTGTCACTGGGCAGTGGTCAATGGTCACTTGTCACTGGGCACTGGTCACTGGTCACTGGTCACAGGTCAATGGTCACTGGTCACTGGACACAGGTCACTGGTCACTGGTCACTGGTCACTGGTCACTGGTCACTGGTCACTGGTCAATGGTCACTGGCCACTGGTCACTGGTCACTGGTCAATGGTCACTTTCGCTGGTCAATGGTCACTGTCGCTGGTCACTGGTCACTGGTCACTGGTCACTGTCGCTGGTCACTGGTCACTGGTCACTGGTCACTGGTAACTGGTCAATGGTCACTGTCGCTGGTCACTGGTCACTGGTCACTGGTCACTGGTCACTGGTCACTGGTCACTGGTCACTGGTCAATGGTCACTGGCCACTGGTCACTGGTCACTGGTCAATGGTCACTTTCGCTGGTCAATGGTCACTGTCGCTGGTCACTGGTCACTGGTCACTGGTCACTGTCGCTGGTCACTGGTCACTGGTCACAGGTCAATGGTCACTGGTCACTGGACACAGGTCACTGGTCACTTGTCACTGGTCAATGGTCACTATCGCTGGTCACTGGTCACTGGTCACTGGTCACTGGTCACTGGTCAATGGTCACTGGCCACTGGTCACTGGTCACTGGTCATTGGTCACTTTCGCTGGTCAATGGTCACTGTCGCTGGTCACTGGTCACTGGTCACTGGTCACTGTCGCTGGTCACTGGTCACTGGTCACTGGTCACTGGTAACTGGTCAATGGTCACTGTCGCTGGTCACTGGTCACTGGTCACTGGTCACTGGTCAATGGTAACTTGTCACTGGGCAGTGGCCACTCGTCGCTGGTCACTTGTCACTGGTCACTGGTCACAGGTCAATGGTCACTGGTCACTTGTCACTGGTCAATGGTCACTATCGCTGGTCAATGGTCACTGTCGCTGGTCACTGGTCATTGGTCACTTGTCACTGGTCACAGGTCACTGGTCAATGGTCACTGTCGCTGGTCACTGGTCACTGGTCACTGGTCACTGGTCACTGGTCACTGGTCACTGGTCACTTTTCCCTGGGCAGTGGTCACTTTCGCTGGTCAATGGTCACTGTCGCTGGTAAACGGTCACTGTCGCTGGTCACTGGTCACTGGTCACTGGCCACTGGTCACAGGTCACTGGTCACTGGTCACTGGTCACTGGTCACTGGTCAATGGTCACTGGCAACTGGTCACTGGTCACTGGTCAATGGTCACTTTCGTTGGTCAATGGTCACTGTCGCTGGTAAATGGTCACTGTCGCTGGTCACTGGTCACTGGTCACTGGTCACTGGACAAAGGTCACTGGTCACTGGCCACTGGTCACTGGTCACTGGTCAATGGTCACTTTCGCTGGTCAATGGTCACTGTCGCTGGTAAACGGTCACTGTCGCTGGTCACTGGTCACTGGTCACTGGTCACTGGTCACTGGTCACTGGTCAATGGTCACTGGTCACTGGACACTGGTCACTGGTCACTGGTCACTGGTCACTGGTCACTGGTCAATGGTAACTTGTCACTGGGCAGTGGTCAATGGTCACTGGTCACTGGGCACTGGTCACTGGTCACTGGTCACAGGTCAATGGTCACTGGTCACTGGACACAGGTCACTGGTCACTGGTCACTGGTCACTGGTCACTGGTCACTGGTCAATGGTCACTGGTCACTGGTCAATGGTCACTTTCGCTGGTCAATGGTCACTGTCGCTGGTCACTGGTCACTGGTCACTGGTCACTGTCGCTGGTCACTGGTCACTGGTCACTGGTCAGTGGTAACTGGCCAATGGTCACTGTCGCTGGTCACTGGTCACTGGTCACTGGTCACTGGTCAATGGTAACTTGTCACTGGGCAGTGGTCAATGGTCACTGGTCACTGGTCACTGGTCACTGGTCACTGGTCACAGGTCAATGGTCACTGGTCACTGGACAAAGGTCACTGGTCACTGGTCACTGGTCACTGGTCACTGTTCACTGGTCACTGATCACTGGTCAATGGTCACCGTCGCTGGTCACTGTTCACTGGTCACTGATCACTGGTCACTAGTCACTGGTCACTGGTCACTAGTCACTGGTCACTGGTCACTGGTCAATGGTCACTTTCGCTGGTCAATGGTCACTGTCGCTGGTCACTGGTCACTGGTCACTGGTCACTGTCGCTGGTCACTGGTCACTGGTCACTGGTCACTTGTAACTGGTCAATGGTCACTGTCGCTGGTCACTGGTCACTGGTCACTGGTCACTGGTCAATGGTAACTTGTCACTGGGCAGTGGTCAATGGTCACTGGTCACTGGTCACTGGTCACTGGTCACTGGTCACAGGTCAATGGTCACTGGTCACTGGACACAGGTCACTGGTCACTGGTCACTGGTCACTGGTCACTGTTCACTGGTCACTGATCACTGGTCAATGGTCACCGTCGCTGGTCACTGTTCACTGGTCACTGGTCACTGGTCACTGGTCACTGGTCACAGGTCAATGGTCACTGGTCACTGGTCACTGGTCAATGGTCACTGTCGCTGGTCACTGGTCACTGGTCACTGGTCACTGGTCAATGGTCACTGGTCACTGGTCACGGGTCAATGGTCACTATCACTGGTCAATGGTCATTGTCGCTGGTCACTGGTCATTGGTCACTTGTCACTGGTCACTGGTCACTGGTCACTGGTCACTGGTCACTGGTCAATGGTCCCTGTCGCTGGTCACTGGTCACTGGTCACTGGTCACTGGTCATTGGTCACTGGTATCTGGTCAATGGTCACTGTCGCTGGTCACTGGTCACTGGTCTCTGGTCACTGGTCAATGGTAACTTGTCACTGGGCAGTGGTCAATGGTCACTGGTCACTGGTCACTGGTCACTGGTCACTGGTCACAGGTCAATGGTCACTGGTCACTGGACACAGGTCACTGGTCACTGGTCACTGGTCAATGGTCACTGGTCACTGGTCAATGGTCACTGGCCACTGGTCACTCGTCACTGGTCAATGGTCACTTTCGTTGGTCAATGGTAAATGGTCCCTGTCGCTGGTCACTGGTCACTGGTCACTGGTCACTGGTCACTGGTCACTGGTATCTGGTCAATGGTCACTGTCGCTGGTCACTGGTCACTGGTCACTGGTCACTGGTCACTGGTCAATGGTCACTGTCGCTGGTCACTGGTCACTGGTCACTGGTCACTGGTCAATGGTCACTGGTCACTGGTCACTGGTCAATGGTCACTATCGCTGGTCAATGGTCATTGTCGCTGGTCACTAGTCATTGGTCACTTGTCACTGGTCACTGGTCACTGGTCACTGGTCACTGGTCACTGGTCACAGGTCAATGGTCACTGGTCACTGGTCACTGGTCAATGGTCACTGGTCACTTTTCCCTGGGCAGTGGTCACTTTCGCTGGTCAATGGTCACTGTCGCTGGTAAACGGTCACTGTCGCTGGTCACTGGTCACTGGTCACTGGCCACTGGTCACAGGTCACTGGTCACTGGTCACTGGTCACTGGTCACTGGTCAATGGTCACTGGCAACTGGTCACTGGTCACTGGTCAATGGTCACATTCGTTGGTCAATGGTCACTGTCGCTGGTAAACGGTCACTGTCGCTGGTCACTGGTCACTGGTCACTGGTCACTGGTCACTGGTCACTGGTCAATGGTCACTGGTCACTGGACACTGGTCACTGGTCACTGGTCCCTGGTCACTGGTCCCTGGTCACTGGTCACTGGTCAATGGTAACTTGTCACTGGGCAGTGGTCAATGGTCACTTGTCACTGGGCACTGGTCACTGGTCACTGGTCACAGGTCAATGGTCACTGGTCACTGGACACAGGTCACTGGTCACTGGTCACTGGTCACTGGTCACTGGTCACTGGTCAATGGTCACTGGCCACTGGTCACTGGTCACTGGTCAATGGTCACTTTCGCTGGTCAATGGTCACTGTCGCTGGTCACTGGTCACTGGTCACTGGTCACTGTCGCTGGTCACTGGTCACTGGTCACTGGTCACTGGTAACTGGTCAATGGTCACTGTCGCTGGTCACTGGTCACTGGTCACTGGTCACTGGTCAATGGTAACTTGTCACTGGGCAGTGGTCAATGGTCACTGGTCACTGGTCACTGGTCACTGGTCACTGGTCACTGGTCACAGGTCAATGGTCACTGGTCACTGGACACAGGTCACTGGTCACTGGTCACTGGTCACTGGTCACTGTTCACTGGTCACTGATCACTGGTCAATGGTCACCGTCGCTGGTCACTGTTCACTGGTCACTGATCACTGGTCACTAGTCACTGGTCACTGGTCACTGGTCAATGGTCACTTTCGCTGGTCAATGGTCACTGTCGCTGGTCACTGGTCACTGGTCACTGGTCACTGTCGCTGGTCACTGGTCACTGGTCACTGGTCACTGGTAACTGGTCAATGGTCACTGTCGCTGGTCACTGGTCACTGGTCACTGGTCACTGGTCAATGGTAACTTGTCACTGGGCAGTGGTCAATGGTCACTGGTCACTGGTCACTGGTCACTGGTCACTGGTCACATGTCAATGGTCACTGGTCACTGGACCCAGGTCACTGGTCACTGGTCACTGGTCACTGGTCACTGTTCACTGGTCACTGATCACTGGTCAATGGTCACCGTCGCTGGTCACTGTTCACTGGTCACTGGTCACTGGTCACTGGTCACTGGTCACAGGTCAATGGTCACTGGTCACTGGTCACTGGTCAATGGTCACTGTCGCTGGTCACTGGTCACTGGTCACTGGTCACTGGTCAATGGTCACTGGTCACTGGTCAATGGTCACTGGTCACTGGTCACGGGTCAATGGTCACTATCGCTGGTCAATGGTCATTGTCGCTGGTCACTGGTCATTGGTCACTTGTCACTGGTCACTGGTCACTGGTCACTGGTCACTGGTCACTGGTCACAGGTCAATGGTCACTGGTCACTGGTCACTGGTCAATGGTCCCTGTCGCTGGTCACTGGTCACTGGTCACTGGTCACTGGTCATTGGTCACTGGTATCTGGTCAATGGTCACTGTCGCTGGTCACTGGTCACTGGTCTCTGGTCACTGGTCAATGGTAACTTGTCACTGGGCAGTGGTCAATGGTCACTGGTCACTGGTCACTGGTCACTGGTCTCTGGTCACAGGTCAATGGTCACTGGTCACTGGACACAGGTCACTGGTCACTGGTCACTGGTCAATGGTCACTGGTCACTGGTCAATGGTCACTGGCCACTGGTCACTGGTCACTGGTCAATGGTCACTTTCGTTGGTCAATGGTCAATGGTCCCTGTCGCTGGTCACTGGTCACTGGTCACTGGTCACTGGTCACTGGTCACTGGTCACTGGTATCTGGTCAATGGTCACTGTCGCTGGTCACTGGTCACTGGTCACTGGTCACTGGTCAATGGTCACTGTCGCTGGTCACTGGTCACTGGTCAATGGTCACTGGTCACTGTTCACTGGTCAATGGTCACTATCGCTGGTCAATGGTCATTGTCGCTGGTCACTGGTCATTGGTCACTTGTCACTGGTCACTGGTCACTGGTCACTGGTCACTGGTCACTGGTCACTGGTCACAGGTCAATGGTCACTGGTCACTGGTCACTGGTCAATGGTCCCTGTCGCTGGTCACTGGTCACTGGTCACAAGTCACTGGTCACTTGTCACTGGTCACTGGTCACTGGTCACTGGTCACTGGTCAATGGTCACTGTCGCTGGTCAATGGTCACTGTCGCTGGTCACTGGTCACTGGTCACTGGTCACTGGTCACTGGTCACTGGTCACAGGTCAATGGTCACTGGTCACTGGTCACTGGTCAATGGTCCCTGTCGCTGGTCACTGGTCACTGGTCACTGGTCACTGGTCACTGGTCACTGGTCATTGGTCACTGGTATCTGGTCAATGGTCACTGTCGCTGGTCACTGGTCACTGGTCTCTGGTCACTGGTCAATGGTAACTTGTCACTGGGCAGTGGTCAATGGTCACTGGTCACTGGTCACTGGTCACTGGTCACTGGTCACAGGTCAATGGTCACTGGTCACTGGTCACAGGTCACTGGTCACTGGTCACTGGTCAATGGTCACTGGTCACTGGTCAATGGTCACTGGCCACTGGTCACTGGTCACTGGTCAATGGTCACTTTCGTTGGTCAATGGTCAATGGTCCCTGTCGCTGGTCACTGGTCACTGGTCACTGGTCACTGGTCACTGGTCACTGGTATCTGGTCAATGGTCACTGTCGCTGGTCACTGGTCACTGGTCACTGGTCACTGGTCACTGGTCACTGGTCACTGGACACAGGTCACTGGTCACTGGTCACTGGTCACTGGTCACTGTTCACTGGTCACTGATCACTGGCCAATGGTCACCGTCGCTGGTCACTGTTCACTGGTCACTGATCACTGGTCACTAGTCACTGGTCACTGGTCACTGGTCAATGGTCACTTTCGCTGGTCAATGGTCACTGTCGCTGGTCACTGGTCACTGGTCACTGGTCACTGTCGCTGGTCACTGGTCACTGGTCACTGGTCACTGGTAACTGGTCAATGGTCATTGTCGCTGGTCACTGGTCACTGGTCACTGGTCACTGGTCAATGGTAACTTGTCACTGGGCAGTGGTCAATGGTCACTGGTCACTGGTCACTGGTCACAGGTCACTGGTCACAGGTCAATGGTCACTGGTCACTGGACACAGGTCACTGGTCACTGGTCACTGGTCACTGGTCACTGTTCACTGGTCACTGATCACTGGTCAATGGTCACCGTCGCTGGTCACTGTTCACTGGTCACTGGTCACTGGTCACTGGTCACTGGTCACAGGTCAATGGTCACTGGTCACTGGTCACTGGTCAATGGTCACTGTCGCTGGTCACTGGTCACTGGTCAATGGTCACTGGTCACTGGTCACGGGTCAATGGTCACTATCGCTGGTCAATGGTCATTGTCGCTGGTCACTGGTCATTGGTCACTTGTCACTGGTCACTGGTCACTGGTCACTGGTCACTGGTCACTGGTCACAGGTCAATGGTCACTGGTCACTGGTCACTGGTCAATGGTCCCTGTCGCTGGTCACTGGTCACTGGTCACTGGTCACTGGTCATTGGTCACTGGTATCTGGTCAATGGTCACTGTCGCTGGTCACTGGTCACTGGTCTCTGGTCACTGGTCAATGGTAACTTGTCACTGGGCAGTGGTCAATGGTCACTGGTCACTGGTCACTGGTCACTGGTCACTGGTCACAGGTCAATGGTCACTGGTCACTGGACACAGGTCACTGGTCACTGGTCACTGGTCAATGGTCACTGGTCACTGGTCATTGGTCATTGGCCACTGGTCACTGGTCACTGGTCAATGGTCACTTTCGTTGGTCAATGGTCAATGGTCCCTGTCGCTGGTCACTGGTCACTGGTCACTGGTCACTGGTCACTGGTCACTGGTCACTGGTATCTGGTCAATGGTCACTGTCGCTGGTCACTGGTCACTGGTCACTGGTCACTGGTCAATGGTCACTGTCGCTGGTCACTGGTCACTGGTCACTGGTCACTGGTCAATGGTGACTGGTCACTGGTCACTGGTCAATGGTCACTATCGCTGGTCAATGGTCATTGTCGCTGGTCACTGGTCATTGGTCACTTGTCACTGGTCACTAATCACTGGTCACTGGTCACTGGTCACTGGTCACTGGTCACTGGTCACTGGTCACAGGTCAATGGTCACTGGTCACTGGTCACTGGTCAATGGTCCCTGTCGCTGGTCACTGGTCACTGGTCACAAGTCACTGGTCACTTGTCACTGGTCACTGGTCACTGGTCACTGGTCACTGGTCAATGGTCACTGTCGCTGGTCAATGGTCACTGTCGCTGGTCACTGGTCACTGGTCACTGGTCACTGGTCACAAAGCACTGGTCACAAAGCACTGGTCACTTGTCACTGGTCAGTGGCCACTGGTCGCTGGTCACTTGTCACTGGTCACTGGTCACTGGTCACTAGTCACAATTCACTGGTCACTGGTCACTTGTCACTGGTCACTGGTCACTGGTCACTGGTCACTGGTCACTGGTCAATGGTCACTGTCGCTGGTCACTGGTCACTGGTCACTGATCACTGGTCACTGGTCACTGGTCACTGGTCACTGGTCACTGGTCAATGGTCACTATCGCTGGTCAATGGTCACTGTAGCTGGTCACTGGTCACTGGTCACTTGTCACTGGTCACTGCTCACTGGTCACTGGACACTGGTCACTGGTCAATGGTCCCTGTCGCTGGAAAATGGTCACTGTCGCTGGTCACTGGTCACTGGTCACAGTCGCTGGTCACTGGTCACTGGTCTCTAGTCACTGGTCACTGGTCACTGGTCGCTGGTCACTGGTCACTTGTCACTGGTCAGTGGCCACTGGTCGCTGGTCACTTGTCACAGGTCACTGGTCACTGGTCACTGGTCACAAGTCACTGGTCACTGGTCACTGGTCACTGGTCACTGGTCACTGGTCACTGGTCACTGGTCACTGTCGCTGATCACTGGTCACTGGACACTGGTCACTGGTCACTGGTCACAAGTCACTGGTCACTTGTCACTGGTCAGTGGCCACTCGTCGCTGGTCACTTGTCACTGGTCACTGGTCACAGGTCAATGGTCACTGGTCACTGGACACTGGTCACTGGTCACTGGTCACGTGTCACTGGTCAATGGTCACTATCGCTGGTCAATGGTCACTGTCGCTGGTCACTGGTCATTGGTCACTTGTCACTGGTCACTGGTCACTGGTCAATGGTCACTGTCGCTGGTCACTGGTCACTGGTCACTGGTCACTGGTCACTGGTCACTGGTCACTGGTCACTTTTCCCTGGGCAGTGGTCACTGGTCACTGGTCAATGGTCACTATCGCTGGTCAATGGTCACTGTCGCTGGTCACTGGTCACTGGTCACTGGTCAATGGTCACTGTCGCTGGTCACTGGTCACTGGTCACTGGTCACTGGTCACTGGTCACTGGTCAATTGTCACTGTCGCTGGTCACTGGTCACTGGTCACTGGTCACTGGTCAGAAGTCACTGGTCACTGGTCACTGGTCACTGGTCACTGGTCACTGGTCACTGGTCAATGGTCACTGTCGCTGGTCACTGGTCACTGGTCACTGATCACTGGTCACTGGTCACTGGTCACTGGTCACTGGTCACTGGTCAATGGTCACTATCGCTGGTCAATGGTCACTGTCGCTGGTCACTGGTCATTGGTCACTTGTCACTGGTCACTGGTCACTGGTCAATGGTCACTGTCGCTGGTCACTGGTCACTGGTCACTGATCACTGGTCACTGGTCACTGGTCACTGGTCGCTGGTGACTGGTCACTGGTCACTGATCACTGGTCACTGGTAACCGGTCACTGGTCACTGGTCACTGGTCAATGGTCACTATCGCTGGTCAATGGTCACTGTCGCTGGTCACTGGTCATTGGTCACTTGTCACTGGTCACTGGTCACTGGTCACTGGTCAATGGTCACTGGCCACTGGTCACTGGTCACTGTCGCTGGTCACTGGTCACTGGTCACTGATCACTGGTCACTGGTCACTGGTCACTGGTCACTGGTCAATGGTCACTATCGCTGGTCAATGGTCACTGTCGCTGGTTACTGGTCACTGGTCACTTGTCACTGGTCACTGGTCACTGGTCACTGGTCAATGGTCACTGTCGCTGGTCACTGGTCACTGGTCACTGGTCAATGGTCACTGGTCACTGGTCACTGGTCAATGGTCACTATCGCTGGTCAATGGTCACTGTCGCCGGTCACTGGTCACTGGTCACTTGTCACTGGTCACTGGTCACTGGTCAATGGTCACTGTCGCTGGTCACTGGTCACTGGTCACTGGTCACTGGTCAATGGTCACTGGTCACTGGTCACTGGTCAATGGTCACTATCGCTGGTCAATGGTCATTGTCGCTGGTCACTGGTCATTGGTCACTTGTCACTGGTCACTGGTCACTAGTCACTGGTCACTGGTCACTGGTCACAGGTCAATGGTCACTGGTCACTGGTCACTGGTCAATGGTCCCTGTCGCTGGTCACTGGTCACTGGTCACTGGTCACTGGTCACTGGTCACTGGTATCTGGTCAATGGTCACTGTCGCTGGTCACTGGTCACTGGTCACTGGTCAATGGTCAATGGTAACTTGTCACTGGGCAGTGGTCAATGGTCACTGGTCACTGGTCGCTGGTCACTGGTCACTGGTCACTGGCCACTGGTCACAGGTCACTGGTCACTGGTCACTGGTCACTGGTCACTGGTCACTGGTCAATGGTCACTGGCAACTGGTCACGGGTCACTGGTCAATGGTCACTTTCGTTGGTCAATGGTCACTGTCGCTGGTAAATGGTCACTGTCGCTGGTCACTGGTCACTGGTCACTGGTCACTGGACACAGGTCACTGGTCACTGGCCACTGGTCACTGGTCACTGGTCAATGGTCACTTTTGCGGTTCAATGGTCACTGTCGCTGGTAAACGGTCACTGTCGCTGGTCACTGGTCACTGGTCACTGGACACTGGTCACTGGTCACTGGTCACTGGTCACTGGTCACAGGTCAATGGTCACTGGTCACTGGACACAGGTCACTGGTCACTGGTCACTGGTCACTGGTCACTGGTCACTGGTCAATGGTCACTGGCCACTGGTCACTGGTCACTGGTCACTGGTCACTTTCGCTGGTCAATGGTCACTGTCGCTGGTCACTGGTCACTGGTCACTTGTCACTGGTCACTGCTCACTGGTCACTGGACACTGGTCACTGGTCACTGGTCACGGGTCACTGGTCACTGGTCAATGGTAACTTGTCACTGGGCAGTGGTCAATGGTCACTGGTCACTGGGCACTGGTCACTGGTCACTGGTCACAGGTCAATGGTCACTGGTCAATGGTCACTGTCGCTGGTCACTGGTCATTGGTCACTTGTCACTGGTCACTGGTCACTGGTCAATGGTCACTGTCGCTGGTCACTGGTCACTGGTCACTGATCACTGGTCACTGGTCACTGGTCACTGGTCGCTGGTGACTGGTCACTGGTCACTGATCACTGGTCACTGGTAACCGGTCACTGGTCACTGGTCACTGGTCAATGGTCACTATCGCTGGTCAATGGTCACTGTCGCTGGTCACTGGTCATTGGTCACTTGTCACTGGTCACTGGTCACTGGTCACTGGTCAATGGTCACTGGCCACTGGTCACTGGTCACTGTCGCTGGTCACTGGTCACTGGTCACTGATCACTGGTCACTGGTCACTGGTCAATGGTCACTATCGCTGGTCAATGGTCACTGTCGCCGGTCACTGGTCACTGGTCACTTGTCACTGGTCACTGGTCACTGGTCAATGGTCACTGTCGCTGGTCACTGGTCACTGGTCACTGGTCACTGGTCACTGGTCACTGGTCACTGGTCACTGGTCAATGGTCACTATCGCTGGTCAATGGTCATTGTCGCTGGTCACTGGTCATTGGTCACTTGTCACTGGTCACTGGTCACTGGTCACTGGTCACTGGTCACTGGTCACAGGTCAATGGTCACTGGTCACTGGTCACTGGTCAATGGTCCCTGTCGCTGGTCACTGGTCACTGGTCACTGGTATCTGGTCAATGGTCACTGTCGCTGGTCACTGGTCACTGGTCACTGGTCAATGGTCAATGGTAACTTGTCACTGGGCAGTGGTCAATGGTCACTGGTCACTGGTCACTGGTCACTGGTCACAGGTCACTGGTCACTGGTCACTGGTCACTGGTCACTGGTCAATGGTCACTTTCGCTGGTCAATGGTCACTGGTCACTGGTCACTGGACACAGGTCACTGGTCACTGGTCACTGGTCACTGGTCACTGGTCAATGGTCACTTTCGCTGGTCAATGGTCACTGTCGCTGGTAAACGGTCACTGTCGCTGGTCACTGGTCACTGGTCACTGGCCACTGGTCACAGGTCACTGGTCACTGGTCACTGGTCACTGGTCACTGGTCACTGGTCAATGGTCACTGGCAACTGGTCACGGGTCACTGGTCAATGGTCACTTTCGTTGGTCAATGGTCACTGTCGCTGGTAAATGGTCACTGTCGCTGGTCACTGGTCACTGGTCACTGGTCACTGGACACAGGTCACTGGTCACTGGCCACTGGTCACTGGTCACTGGTCAATGGTCACTTTCGCGGTTCAATGGTCACTGTCGCTGGTAAACGGTCACTGTCGCTGGTCACTGGTCACTGGTCACTGGACACTGGTCACTGGTCACTGGTCACTGGTCACTGGTCACAGGTCAATGGTCACTGGTCACTGGACACAGGTCACTGGTCACTGGTCACTGGTCACTGGTCACTGGTCACTGGTCAATGGTCACTGGCCACTGGTCACTGGTCACTAGTCACTGGTCACTTTCGCTGGTCAATGGTCACTGTCGCTGGTCACTGGTCACTGGTCACTTGTCACTGGTCACTGCTCACTGGTCACTGGACACTGGTCACTGGTCACTGGTCACTGGTCACTGGTCACTGGTCAATGGTAACTTGTCACTGGGCAGTGGTCAATGGTCACTGGTCACTGGGCACTGGTCACTGGTCACTGGTCACAGGTCAATGGTCACTGGTCACTGGACACAGGTCACTGGTCACTGGTCACTGGTCACTGGTCACTGGTCACTGGTCACTGGTCACTGGTCAATGGTCACTTTCGCTGGTCAATGGTCACTGTCGCTGGTCACTGGTCACTGGTCACTGGTCACTGTCGCTGGTCACTGGTCACTGGTCACTGGTCACTGGTAACAGGTCAATGGTCACTGTCGCTGGTCACTGGTCACTGGTCAATGGTAACTTGTCACTGGGCAGTGGTCAATGGTCACTGGTCACTGGTCACTGGTCAGTGGTCACTGGTCACAGGTCAATGGTCACTGGTCACTGGACACAGGTCACTGGTCACTGGTCACTGGTCACTGGTCACTGTTCACTGGTCACTAGTCACTGGTCACTGGTCACAGGTCAATGGTCACTTTCGCTGGTCAATGGTCACTGTCGCTGGTCACTGGTCACTGGTCACTGGTCACTGTCGCTGGTCACTGGTCACTGGTCACTGGTCACTGGTAACTGGTCAATGGTCACTGTCGCTGGTCACTGGTCACTGGTCACTGGTCACTGGTCAATGGTAACTTGTCACTGGGCAGTGGTCAATGGTCGCTGGTCACTGGTCACTGGTCACTGGTCACTGGTCACAGGTCAATGGTCACTGGTCACTGTTCACTGGTCACTGATCACTGGTCAATGGTCACCGTCGCTGGTCACTGTTCACTGGTCACTGGTCACTGGTCACTGGTCACTGGTCACAGGTCAATGGTCACTGGTCCCTGGTCACTGGTCAATGGTCACTGTCGCTGGTCACTGGTCACTGGTCACTGGTCACTGGTCAATGGTCACTGGTCACTGGTCACGGGTCAATGGTCACTATCGCTGGTCAATGGTCATTGTCGCTGGTCACTGGTCATTGGTCACTTGTCACTGGTCACTGGTCACTGGTCATTGGTCACTGGTCACTGGTCACAGGTCAATGGACACTGGTCACTGGTCACTGGTCAATGGTCCCTGTCGCTGGTCACTGGTCACTGGTCACTGGTCACTGGTCATTGGTCACTGGTATCTGGTCAATGGTCACTGTCGCTGGTCACTGGTCACTGGTCTCTGGTCACTGGTCAATGGTCACTGGTCACTGGACACTGGTCACTGGTCACTGGTCACGTGTCACTGGTCAATGGTCACTATCGCTGGTCAATGGTTACTGTCGCTGGTCACTGGTCATTGGTCACTTGTCACTGGACACTGGTCACTGGTCACTGGTCACGTGTCACTGGTCAATGGTCACTATCGCTGGTCAATGGTCACTGTCGCTGGTCACTGGTCACTGGTCACTGGTCACTGGTCACTGGTCAATGGTCACTGGTCACTGGTCACGGGTCAATGGTCACTATCGCTGGTCAATGGTCATTGTCGCTGGTCACTGGTCATTGGTCACTTGTCACTGGTCACTGGTCACTGGTCACTGGTCACTGGTCACTGGTCAATGGTCCCTGTCGCTGGTCACTGGTCACTGGTCACTGGTCACTGGTCATTGGTCACTGGTATCTGGTCAATGGTCACTGTCGCTGGTCACTGGTCACTGGTCTCTGGTCACTGGTCAATGGTAACTTGTCACTGGGCAGTGGTCAATGGTCACTGGTCACTGGTCACTGGTCACTGGTCACAGGTCAATGGTCACTGGTCACTGGACACAGGTCACTGGTCACTGGTCACTGGTCACTGGTCACTGGTCACTGGTCAATGGTCACTGGCCACTGGTCACTGGTCACTGGTCAATGGTCACTTTCGCTGGTCAATGGTCACTGTCGCTGGTCACTGGTCACTGGTCACTTGTCACTGGTCACTGCTCATTGGTCACTGGACACTGGCCACTGGTCACTGGTCACTGGTCACTGGTCACTGGTCAATGGTAACTTGTCACTGGGCAGTGGTCAATGGTCACTGGTCACTGGGCACTGGTCACTGGTCCCTGGTCACAGGTCACAGGTCACTGGTCACTGGTCACTGGTCACTGGTCACTGGTCAATGGTCACTGGCAACTGGTCACTGGTCACTGGTCAATGGTCACATTCGTTGGTCAATGGTCACTGTCGCTGGTAAACGGTCGCTGGTCACTGGTCACTGGTCACTGGTCACTGGTCACTGGTCACTGGTCAATGGTCACTGGTCACTGGACACTGGTCACTGGTCACTGGTCCCTGGTCACTGGTCACTGGTCAATGGTAACTTGTCACTGGGCAGTGGTCAATGGTCACTTGTCACTGGGCACTGGTCACTGGTCACTGGTCACAGGTCAATGGTCACTGGTCACTGGACACAGGTCACTGGTCACTGGTCACTGGTCACTGGTCACTGGTCACTGGTCAATGGTCACTGGCCACTGGTCACTGGTCACTGGTCAATGGTCACTTTCGCTGGTCAATGGTCACTGTCGCTGGTCACTGGTCACTGGTCACTGGTCACTGTCGCTGGTCACTGGTCACTGGTCACTGGTCACTGGTAACTGGTCAATGGTCACTGTCGCTGGTCACTGGTCACTGGTCACTGGTCACTGGTCAATGGTAACTTGTCACTGGGCAGTGGTCAATGGTCACTGGTCACTGGTCACTGGTCACTGGTCACTGGTCACAGGTCAATGGTCACTGGTCACTGGACACAGGTCACTGGTCACTGGTCACTGGTCACTGGTCACTGTTCACTGGTCACTGATCACTGGTCAATGGTCACCGTCGCTGGTCACTGTTCACTGGTCACTGATCACTGGTCACTAGTCACTGGTCACTGGTCACTGGTCAATGGTCACTTTCGCTGGTCAATGGTCACTGTCGCTGGTCACTGGTCACTGGTCACTGGTCACTGTCGCTGGTCACTGGTCACTGGTCACTGGTCACTGGTAACTGGTCAATGGTCACTGTCGCTGGTCACTGGTCACTGGTCACTGGTCACTGGTCAATGGTAACTTGTCACTGGGCAGTGGTCAATGGTCACTGGTCACTGGTCACTGGTCACTGGTCACTGGTCACATGTCAATGGTCACTGGTCACTGGACCCAGGTCACTGGTCACTGGTCACTGGTCACTGGTCACTGTTCACTGGTCACTGATCACTGGTCAATGGTCACCGTCGCTGGTCACTGTTCACTGGTCACTGGTCACAGGTCAATGGTCACTGGTCACTGGTCACTGGTCAATGGTCACTGTCGCTGGTCACTGGTCACTGGTCACTGGTCACTGGTCAATGGTCACTGGTCACTGGTCAATGGTCACTGGTCACTGGTCACGGGTCAATGGTCACTATCGCTGGTCAATGGTCATTGTCGCTGGTCACTGGTCATTGGTCACTTGTCACTGGTCACTGGTCACTGGTCACTGGTCACTGGTCACTGGTCACAGGTCAATGGTCACTGGTCACTGGTCACTGGTCACTGGTCTCTGGTCACAGGTCAATGGTCACTGGTCACTGGACACAGGTCACTGGTCACTGGTCACTGGTCAATGGTCACTGGTCACTGGTCAATGGTCACTGGCCACTGGTCACTGGTCACTGGTCAATGGTCACTTTCGTTGGTCAATGGTCAATGGTCCCTGTCGCTGGTCACTGGTCACTGGTCACTGGTCACTGGTCACTGGTCACTGGTCACTGGTATCTGGTCAATGGTCACTGTCGCTGGTCACTGGTCACTGGTCAATGGTCACTGTCGCTGGTCACTGGTCACTGGTCAATGGTCACTGGTCACTGTTCACTGGTCAATGGTCACTATCGCTGGTCAATGGTCATTGTCGCTGGTCACTGGTCATTGGTCACTTGTCACTGGTCACTGGTCACTGGTCACTGGTCACTGGTCACTGGTCACTGGTCACAGGTCAATGGTCACTGGTCACTGGTCACTGGTCAATGGTCCCTGTCGCTGGTCACTGGTCACTGGTCACAAGTCACTGGTCACTTGTCACTGGTCACTGGTCACTGGTCACTTGTCACTGGTCAATGGTCACTGTCGCTGGTCAATGGTCACTGTCGCTGGTCACTGGTCACTGGTCACTGGTCACTGGTCACTGGTCACTGGTCACAGGTCAATGGTCACTGGTCACTGGTCACTGGTCAATGGTCCCTGTCGCTGGTCACTGGTCACTGGTCACTGGTCACTGGTCATTGGTCACTGGTATCTGGTCAATGGTCACTGTCGCTGGTCACTGGTCACTGGTCTCTGGTCACTGGTCAATGGTAACTTGTCACTGGGCAGTGGTCAATGGTCACTGGTCACTGGTCACTGGTCACTGGTCACTGGTCACAGGTCAATGGTCACTGGTCACTGGTCACAGGTCACTGGTCACTGGTCACTGGTCAATGGTCACTGGTCACTGGTCAATGGTCACTGGCCACTGGTCACTGGTCACTGGTCAATGGTCACTTTCGTTGGTCAATGGTCAATGGTCCCTGTCGCTGGTCACTGGTCACTGGTCACTGGTCACTGGTCACTGGTCACTGGTATCTGGTCAATGGTCACTGTCGCTGGTCACTGGTCACTGGTCACTGGTCACTGGTCACTGGTCACTGGTCACAGGTCAATGGTCACTGGTCACTGGACACAGGTCACTGGTCACTGGTCACTGGTCACTGGTCACTGTTCACTGGTCACTGATCACTGGTCAATGGTCACCGTCGCTGATCACTGTTCACTGGTCACTGATCACTGGTCACTAGTCACTGGTCACTGGTCACTGGTCAATGGTCACTTTCGCTGGTCAATGGTCACTGTCGCTGGTCACTGGTCACTGGTCACTGGTCACTGTCGCTGGTCACTGGTCACTGCTCACTGGTCACTGGTAACTGGTCAATGGTCACTGTCGCTGGTCACTGGTCACTGGTCACTGGTCACTGGTCAATGGTAACTTGTCACTGGGCAGTGGTCAATGGTCACTGGTCACTGGTCACTGGTCACAGGTCACTGGTCACAGGTCAATGGTCACTGGTCACTGGACACTGGTCACTGGTCACTGGTCACTGGTCACTGGTCACTGGTCACTGGTCAATGGTAACTTGTCACTGGGCAGTGGTCAATGGTCACTGGTCACTGGTCACTGGTCACTGGTCACTGGTCACAGGTCAATGGTCACTGGTCACTGGACACAGGTCACTGGTCACTGGTCACTGGTCACTGGTCACTGGTCACTGGTCAATGGTCACTGGCCACTGGTCACTGGTCACTGGTCATTGGTCACTTTCGCTGGTCAATGGTCACTGTCGCTGGTCACTGGTCACTGGTCATTGGTCACTGTCGCTGGTCACTGGTCACTGGTCACTGGTCACTGGTAACTGGTCAATGGTCACTGTCGCTGGTCACTGGTCACTGGTCACTGGTCACTGGTCAATGGTAACTTGTCACTGGGCAGTGGCCACTCGTCGCTGGTCACTTGTCACTGGTCACTGGTCACAGGTCAATGGTCACTGGTCACTTGTCACTGGTCAATGGTCACTATCGCTGGTCAATGGTCACTGTCGCTGGTCACTGGTCATTGGTCACTTGTCACTGGTCACAGGTCACTGGTCAATGGTCACTGTCGCTGGTCACTGGTCACTGGTCACTGGTCACTGGTCACTGGTCACTGGTCACTGGTCACTTTTCCCTGGGCAGTGGTCACTTTCGCTGGTCAATGGTCACTGTCGCTGGTAAACGGTCACTGTCGCTGGTCACTGGTCACTGGTCACTGGCCACTGGTCACAGGTCACTGGTCACTGGTCACTGGTCACTGGTCACTGGTCAATGGTCACTGGCAACTGGTCACTGGTCACTGGTCAATGGTCACTTTCGTTGGTCAATGGTCACTGTCGCTGGTAAATGGTCACTGTCGCTGGTCACTGGTCACTGGTCACTGGTCACTGGACAAAGGTCACTGGTCACTGGCCACTGGTCACTGGTCACTGGTCAATGGTCACTTTCGCTGGTCAATGGTCACTGTCGCTGGTAAACGGTCACTGTCGCTGGTCACTGGTCACTGGTCACTGGTCACTGGTCACTGGTCACTGGTCAATGGTCACTGGTCACTGGACACTGGTCACTGGTCACTGGTCACTGGTCACTGGTCACTGGTCAATGGTAACTTGTCACTGGGCAGTGGTCAATGGTCACTGGTCACTGGGCACTGGTCACTGGTCACTGGTCACAGGTCAATGGTCACTGGTCACTGGACACAGGTCACTGGTCACTGGTCACTGGTCACTGGTCACTGGTCACTGGTCAATGGTCACTGGTCACTGGTCAATGGTCACTTTCGCTGGTCAATGGTCACTGTCGCTGGTCACTGGTCACTGGTCACTGGTCACTGTCGCTGGTCACTGGTCACTGGTCACTGGTCAGTGGTAACTGGCCAATGGTCACTGTCGCTGGTCACTGGTCACTGGTCACTGGTCACTGGTCAATGGTAACTTGTCACTGGGCAGTGGTCAATGGTCACTGGTCACTGGTCACTGGTCACTGGTCACTGGTCACAGGTCAATGGTCACTGGTCACTGGACAAAGGTCACTGGTCACTGGTCACTGGTCACTGGTCACTGTTCACTGGTCACTGATCACTGGTCAATGGTCACCGTCGCTGGTCACTGTTCACTGGTCACTGATCACTGGTCACTAGTCACTGGTCACTGGTCACTAGTCACTGGTCACTGGTCACTGGTCAATGGTCACTTTCGCTGGTCAATGGTCACTGTCGCTGGTCACTGGTCACTGGTCACTGGTCACTGTCGCTGGTCACTGGTCACTGGTCACTGGTCACTTGTAACTGGTCAATGGTCACTGTCGCTGGTCACTGGTCACTGGTCACTGGTCACTGGTCAATGGTAACTTGTCACTGGGCAGTGGTCAATGGTCACTGGTCACTGGTCACTGGTCACTGGTCACTGGTCACAGGTCAATGGTCACTGGTCACTGGACACAGGTCACTGGTCACTGGTCACTGGTCACTGGTCACTGTTCACTGGTCACTGATCACTGGTCAATGGTCACCGTCGCTGGTCACTGTTCACTGGTCACTGGTCACTGGTCACTGGTCACTGGTCAATGGTCACTGTCGCTGGTCACTGGTCACTGGTCACTGGTCACTGGTCAATGGTCACTGGTCACTGGTCACGGGTCAATGGTCACTATCGCTGGTCAATGGTCATTGTCGCTGGTCACTGGTCATTGGTCACTTGTCACTGGTCACTGGTCACTGGTCACTGGTCACTGGTCACTGGTCAATGGTCCCTGTCGCTGGTCACTGGTCACTGGTCTCTGGTCACTGGTCAATGGTAACTTGTCACTGGGCAGTGGTCAATGATCACTGGTCACTGGTCACTGGTCACTGGTCACTGGTCACAGGTCAATGGTCACTGGTCACTGGACACAGGTCACTGGTCACTGGTCACTGGTCAATGGTCACTGGTCACTGGTCAATGGTCACTGGCCACTGGTCACTCGTCACTGGTCAATGGTCACTTTCGTTGGTCAATGGTCAATGGTCCCTGTCGCTGGTCACTGGTCACTGGTCACTGGTCACTGGTCACTGGTCACTGGTCACTGGTCACTGGTATCTGGTCAATGGTCACTGTCGCTGGTCACTGGTCACTGGTCACTGGTCACTGGTCACTGGTCAATGGTCACTGTCGCTGGTCACTGGTCACTGGTCACTGGTCACTGGTCAATGGTCACTGGTCACTGGTCACTGGTCAATGGTCACTATCGCTGGTCAATGGTCATTGTCGCTGGTCACTAGTCATTGGTCACTTGTCACTGGTCACTGGTCACTGGTCACTGGTCACTGGTCACTGGTCACTGGTCACTGGTCACTGGTCACAGGTCAATGGTCACTGGTCACTGGTCACTGGTCAATGGTCACTGGTCACTTTTCCCTGGGCAGTGGTCACTTTCGCTGGTCAATGGTCACTGTCGCTGGTAAACGGTCACTGTCGCTGGTCACTGGTCACTGGTCACTGGCCACTGGTCACAGGTCACTGGTCACTGGTCACTGGTCACTGGTCACTGGTCAATGGTCACTGGCAACTGGTCACTGGTCACTGGTCAATGGTCACATTCGTTGGTCAATGGTCACTGTCGCTGGTAAACGGTCACTGTCGCTGGTCACTGGTCACTGGTCACTGGTCACTGGTCACTGGTCACTGGTCAATGGTCACTGGTCACTGGACACTGGTCACTGGTCACTGGTCCCTGGTCACTGGTCACTGGTCAATGGTAACTTGTCACTGGGCAGTGGTCAATGGTCACTTGTCACTGGGCACTGGTCACTGGTCACTGGTCACAGGTCAATGGTCACTGGTCACTGGACACAGGTCACTGGTCACTGGTCACTGGTCACTGGTCACTGGTCACTGGTCAATGGTCACTGGCCACTGGTCACTGGTCACTGGTCAATGGTCACTTTCGCTGGTCAATGGTCACTGTCGCTGGTCACTGGTCACTGGTCACTGGTCACTGTCGCTGGTCACTGGTCACTGGTCACTGGTCACTGGTAACTGGTCAATGGTCACTGTCGCTGGTCACTGGTCACTGGTCACTGGTCACTGGTCAATGGTAACTTGTCACTGGGCAGTGGTCAATGGTCACTGGTCACTGGTCACTGGTCACTGGTCACTGGTCACTGGTCACAGGTCAATGGTCACTGGTCACTGGACACAGGTCACTGGTCACTGGTCACTGGTCACTGGTCACTGTTCACTGGTCACTGATCACTGGTCAATGGTCACCGTCGCTGGTCACTGTTCACTGGTCACTGATCACTGGTCACTAGTCACTGGTCACTGGTCACTGGTCAATGGTCACTTTCGCTGGTCAATGGTCACTGTCGCTGGTCACTGGTCACTGGTCACTGGTCACTGTCGCTGGTCACTGGTCACTGGTCACTGGTCACTGGTAACTGGTCAATGGTCACTGTCGCTGGTCACTGGTCACTGGTCACTGGTCACTGGTCAATGGTAACTTGTCACTGGGCAGTGGTCAATGGTCACTGGTCACTGGTCACTGGTCACTGGTCACTGGTCACATGTCAATGGTCACTGGTCACTGGACCCAGGTCACTGGTCACTGGTCACTGGTCACTGGTCACTGTTCACTGGTCACTGATCACTGGTCAATGGTCACCGTCGCTGGTCACTGTTCACTGGTCACTGGTCACTGGTCACTGGTCACTGGTCACAGGTCAATGGTCACTGGTCACTGGTCACTGGTCAATGGTCACTGTCGCTGGTCACTGGTCACTGGTCACTGGTCACTGGTCAATGGTCACTGGTCACTGGTCAATGGTCACTGGTCACTGGTCACGGGTCAATGGTCACTATCGCTGGTCAATGGTCATTGTCGCTGGTCACTGGTCATTGGTCACTTGTCACTGGTCACTGGTCACTGGTCACTGGTCACTGGTCACTGGTCACAGGTCAATGGTCACTGGTCACTGGTCACTGGTCAATGGTCCCTGTCGCTGGTCACTGGTCACTGGTCACTGGTCACTGGTCATTGGTCACTGGTATCTGGTCAATGGTCACTGTCGCTGGTCACTGGTCACTGGTCTCTGGTCACTGGTCAATGGTAACTTGTCACTGGGCAGTGGTCAATGGTCACTGGTCACTGGTCAATGGTCACTGGCCACTGGTCACTGGTCACTGGTCAATGGTCACTTTCGTTGGTCAATGGTCAATGGTCCCTGTCGCTGGTCACTGGTCACTGGTCACTGGTCACTGGTATCTGGTCAATGGTCACTGTCGCTGGTCACTGGTCACTGGTCACTGGTCACTGGTCAATGGTCACTGTCGCTGGTCACTGGTCACTGGTCAATGGTCACTGGTCACTGTTCACTGGTCAATGGTCACTATCGCTGGTCAATGGTCATTGTCGCTGGTCACTGGTCATTGGTCACTTGTCACTGGTCACTGGTCACTGGTCACTGGTCACTGGTCACTGGTCACTGGTCACAGGTCAATGGTCACTGGTCACTGGTCACTGGTCAATGGTCCCTGTCGCTGGTCACTGGTCACTGGTCACAAGTCACTGGTCACTTGTCACTGGTCACTGGTCACTGGTCACTGGTCACTGGTCAATGGTCACTGTCGCTGGTCAATGGTCACTGTCGCTGGTCACTGGTCACTGGTCACTGGTCACTGGTCACTGGTCACTGGTCACAGGTCAATGGTCACTGGTCACTGGTCACTGGTCAATGGTCCCTGTCGCTGGTCACTGGTCACTGGTCACTGGTCACTGGTCATTGGTCACTGGTATCTGGTCAATGGTCACTGTCGCTGGTCACTGGTCACTGGTCTCTGGTCACTGGTCAATGGTAACTTGTCACTGGGCAGTGGTCAATGGTCACTGGTCACTGGTCACTGGTCACTGGTCACTGGTCACAGGTCAATGGTCACTGGTCACTGGTCACAGGTCACTGGTCACTGGTCACTGGTCAATGGTCACTGGTCACTGGTCAATGGTCACTGGCCACTGGTCACTGGTCACTGGTCAATGGTCACTTTCGTTGGTCAATGGTCAATGGTCCCTGTCGCTGGTCACTGGTCACTGGTCACTGGTCACTGGTCACTGGTCACTGGTATCTGGTCAATGGTCACTGTCGCTGGTCACTGGTCACTGGTCACTGGTCACTGGTCACTGGTCACTGGTCACTGGACACAGGTCACTGGTCACTGGTCACTGGTCACTGGTCACTGTTCACTGGTCACTGATCACTGGCCAATGGTCACCGTCGCTGGTCACTGTTCACTGGTCACTGATCACTGGTCACTAGTCACTGGTCACTGGTCACTGGTCAATGGTCACTTTCGCTGGTCAATGGTCACTGTCGCTGGTCACTGGTCACTGGTCACTGGTCACTGTCGCTGGTCACTGGTCACTGGTCACTGGTCACTGGTAACTGGTCAATGGTCATTGTCGCTGGTCACTGGTCACTGGTCACTGGACACTGGTCAATGGTAACTTGTCACTGGGCAGTGGTCAATGGTCACTGGTCACTGGTCACTGGTCACAGGTCACTGGTCACAGGTCAATGGTCACTGGTCACTGGACACAGGTCACTGGTCACTGGTCACTGGTCACTGGTCACTGTTCACTGGTCACTGATCACTGGTCAATGGTCACCGTCGCTGGTCACTGTTCACTGGTCACTGGTCACTGGTCACTGGTCACTGGTCACAGGTCAATGGTCACTGGTCACTGGTCACTGGTCAATGGTCACTGTCGCTGGTCACTGGTCACTGGTCAATGGTCACTGGTCACTGGTCACGGGTCAATGGTCACTATCGCTGGTCAATGGTCATTGTCGCTGGTCACTGGTCATTGGTCACTTGTCACTGGTCACTGGTCACTGGTCACTGGTCACTGGTCACTGGTCACAGGTCAATGGTCACTGGTCACTGGTCACTGGTCAATGGTCCCTGTCGCTGGTCACTGGTCACTGGTCACTGGTCACTGGTCATTGGTCACTGGTATCTGGTCAATGGCCACTGTCGCTGGTCACTGGTCACTGGTCTCTGGTCACTGGTCAATGGTAACTTGTCACTGGGCAGTGGTCAATGGTCACTGGTCACTGGTCACTGGTCACTGGTCACTGGTCACAGGTCAATGGTCACTGGTCACTGGACACAGGTCACTGGTCACTGGTCACTGGTCAATGGTCACTGGTCACTGGTCATTGGTCATTGGCCACTGGTCACTGGTCACTGGTCAATGGTCACTTTCGTTGGTCAATGGTCAATGGTCCCTGTCGCTGGTCACTGGTCACTGGTCACTGGTCACTGGTCACTGGTCACTGGTCACTGGTATCTGGTCAATGGTCACTGTCGCTGGTCACTGGTCACTGGTCACTGGTCACTGGTCAATGGTCACTGTCGCTGGTCACTGGTCACTGGTCACTGGTCACTGGTCAATGGTGACTGGTCACTGGTCACTGGTCAATGGTCACTATCGCTGGTCAATGGTCATTGTCGCTGGTCACTGGTCATTGGTCACTTGTCACTGGTCACTAATCACTGGTCACTGGTCACTGGTCACTGGTCACTGGTCACTGGTCACTGGTCACAGGTCAATGGTCACTGGTCACTGGTCACTGGTCAATGGTCCCTGTCGCTGGTCACTGGTCACTGGTCACAAGTCACTGGTCACTTGTCACTGGTCACTGGTCACTGGTCACTGGTCACTGGTCAATGGTCACTGTCGCTGGTCAATGGTCACTGTCGCTGGTCACTGGTCACTGGTCACTGGTCACTGGTCACAAAGCACTGGTCACAAAGCACTGGTCACTTGTCACTGGTCAGTGGCCACTGGTCGCTGGTCACTTGTCACTGGTCACTGGTCACTTGTCACTAGTCACAATTCACTGGTCACTGGTCACTTGTCACTGGTCACTGGTCACTGGTCACTGGTCACTGGTCACTGGTCAATGGTCACTGTCGCTGGTCACTGGTCACTGGTCACTGATCACTGGTCACTGGTCACTGGTCACTGGTCACTGGTCACTGGTCAATGGTCACTATCGCTGGTCAATGGTCACTGTCGCTGGTCACTGGTCACTGGTCACTTGTCACTGGTCACTGCTCACTGGTCACTGGACACTGGTCACTGGTCAATGGTCCCTGTCGCTGGAAAATGGTCACTGTCGCTGGTCACTGGTCACTGGTCACAGTCGCTGGTCACTGGTCACTGGTCTCTAGTCACTGGTCACTGGTCACTGGTCGCTGGTCACTGGTCACTGGTCAATGGTCACTGTCACTGTTCAATGGTAACTTGTCACTGGGCAGTGGTCAATGGTCACTGGTCACTGGTCACTGGTCACTGGTCACTGGTCACTGGACACAGGCACTGGTCACTGGTCACTGGTCACTGGTCAATGGTCACTGGCCACTGGTCACTGGTCACTGGTCAATGGTCACTTTCGCTGGTCACTGGTCACTGGTCTCTAGTCACTGGTCACTGGTCATTGGTCGCTGGTCACTGGTCACTTGTCACTGGTCAGTGGCCACTGGTCGCTGGTCACTTGTCACAGGTCACTGGTCACTGGTCACTGGTCACAAGTCACTGGTCACTGGTCACTGGTCACTGGTCACTGGTCACTGGTCACTGGTCACTGGTCACTGTCGCTGATCACTGGTCACTGGACACTGGTCACTGGTCACTGGTCACAAGTCACTGGTCACTTGTCACTGGTCAGTGGCCACTCGTCGCTGGTCACTTGTCACTGGTCACTGGTCATAGGTCAATGGTCACTGGTCACTGGACACTGGTCACTGGTCACTGGTCACGTGTCACTGGTCAATGGTCACTATCGCTGGTCAATGGTTACTGTCGCTGGTCACTGGTCATTGGTCACTTGTCACTGGACACTGGTCACTGGTCACTGGTCACGTGTCACTGGTCAATGGTCACTATCGCTGGTCAATGGTCACTGTCGCTGGTCACTGGTCACTGGTCACTGGTCACTGGTCACTGGTCAATGGTCACTGGTCACTGGTCACGGGTCAATGGTCACTATCGCTGGTCAATGGTCATTGTCGCTGGTCACTGGTCATTGGTCACTTGTCACTGGTCACTGGTCACTGGTCACTGGTCAATGGTCCCTGTCGCTGGTCACTGGTCACTGGTCACTGGTCACTGGTCATTGGTCACTGGTATCTGGTCAATGGTCACTGTCGCTGGTCACTGGTCACTGGTCTCTGGTCACTGGTCAATGGTAACTTGTCACTGGGCAGTGGTCAATGGTCACTGGTCACTGGTCACTGGTCACTGGTCACAGGTCAATGGTCACTGGTCACTGGACACAGGTCACTGGTCACTGGTCACTGGTCACTGGTCACTGGTCACTGGTCAATGGTCACTGGCCACTGGTCACTGGTCACTGGTCACTGGTCACTGGTCACTGGTCACTGGTCAATGGTCACTGGCCACTGGTCACTGGTCACTGGTCAATGGTCACTTTCGCTGGTCAATGGTCACTGTCGCTGGTCACTGGTCACTGGTCACTTGTCACTGGTCACTGCTCATTGGTCACTGGACACTGGCCACTGGTCACTGGTCACTGGTCACTGGTCACTGGTCAATGGTAACTTGTCACTGGGCAGTGGTCAATGGTCACTGGTCACTGGGCACTGGTCACTGGTCCCTGGTCACAGGTCAATGGTCACTGGTCACTGGACACAGGTCACTGGTCACTGGTCACTGGTCACTGGTCACTGGTCACTGGTCAATGGTCACTGGCCACTGGTCACTGGTCACTGGTCAATGGTCACTTTCGCTGGTCAATGGTCACTGTCGCTGGTCACTGGTCACTGGTCACTGGTCACTGTCGCTGGTCACTGGTCACTGGTCACTGGTCACTGGTAACTGGTCAATGGTCACTGTCGCTGGTCACTGGTCACTGGTCAATGGTAACTTGTCACTGGGCAGTGGTCAATGGTCACTGGTCACTGGTCACTGGTCACTGGTCACTGGTCACAGGTCAATGGTCACTGGTCACTGGACACAGGTCACTGGTCACTGGTCACTGGTCACTGGTCAATGGTCACTGTCGCTGGTCAATGGTCACTGTCGCTGGTCACTGGTCACTGGTCACTGGTCACTGGTCACAAAGCACTGGTCACAAAGCACTGGTCACTTGTCACTGGTCAGTGGCCACTGGTCGCTGGTCACTTGTCACTGGTCACTGGTCACTTGTCACTAGTCACAATTCACTGGTCACTGGTCACTTGTCACTGGTCACTGGTCACTGGTCACTGGTCACTGGTCACTGGTCAATGGTCACTGTCGCTGGTCACTGGTCACTGGTCACTGATCACTGGTCACTGGTCACTGGTCACTGGTCACTGGTCACTGGTCAATGGTCACTATCGCTGGTCAATGGTCACTGTCGCTGGTCACTGGTCACTGGTCACTTGTCACTGGTCACTGCTCACTGGTCACTGGACACTGGTCACTGGTCAATGGTCCCTGTCGCTGGAAAATGGTCACTGTCGCTGGTCACTGGTCACTGGTCACAGTCGCTGGTCACTGGTCACTGGTCTCTAGTCACTGGTCACTGGTCACTGGTCGCTGGTCACTGGTCACTGGTCAATGGTCACTGTCACTGTTCAATGGTAACTTGTCACTGGGCAGTGGTCAATGGTCACTGGTCACTGGTCACTGGTCACTGGTCACTGGTCACTGGACACAGGCACTGGTCACTGGTCACTGGTCACTGGTCAATGGTCACTGGCCACTGGTCACTGGTCACTGGTCAATGGTCACTTTCGCTGGTCACTGGTCACTGGTCTCTAGTCACTGGTCACTGGTCATTGGTCGCTGGTCACTGGTCACTTGTCACTGGTCAGTGGCCACTGGTCGCTGGTCACTTGTCACAGGTCACTGGTCACTGGTCACTGGTCACAAGTCACTGGTCACTGGTCACTGGTCACTGGTCACTGGTCACTGGTCACTGGTCACTGGTCACTGTCGCTGATCACTGGTCACTGGACACTGGTCACTGGTCACTGGTCACAAGTCACTGGTCACTTGTCACTGGTCAGTGGCCACTCGTCGCTGGTCACTTGTCACTGGTCACTGGTCATAGGTCAATGGTCACTGGTCACTGGACACTGGTCACTGGTCACTGGTCACGTGTCACTGGTCAATGGTCACTATCGCTGGTCAATGGTTACTGTCGCTGGTCACTGGTCATTGGTCACTTGTCACTGGACACTGGTCACTGGTCACTGGTCACGTGTCACTGGTCAATGGTCACTATCGCTGGTCAATGGTCACTGTCGCTGGTCACTGGTCACTGGTCACTGGTCACTGGTCACTGGTCAATGGTCACTGGTCACTGGTCACGGGTCAATGGTCACTATCGCTGGTCAATGGTCATTGTCGCTGGTCACTGGTCATTGGTCACTTGTCACTGGTCACTGGTCACTGGTCACTGGTCAATGGTCCCTGTCGCTGGTCACTGGTCACTGGTCACTGGTCACTGGTCATTGGTCACTGGTATCTGGTCAATGGTCACTGTCGCTGGTCACTGGTCACTGGTCTCTGGTCACTGGTCAATGGTAACTTGTCACTGGGCAGTGGTCAATGGTCACTGGTCACTGGTCACTGGTCACTGGTCACAGGTCAATGGTCACTGGTCACTGGACACAGGTCACTGGTCACTGGTCACTGGTCACTGGTCACTGGTCACTGGTCAATGGTCACTGGCCACTGGTCACTGGTCACTGGTCACTGGTCACTGGTCACTGGTCACTGGTCAATGGTCACTGGCCACTGGTCACTGGTCACTGGTCAATGGTCACTTTCGCTGGTCAATGGTCACTGTCGCTGGTCACTGGTCACTGGTCACTTGTCACTGGTCACTGCTCATTGGTCACTGGACACTGGCCACTGGTCACTGGTCACTGGTCACTGGTCACTGGTCAATGGTAACTTGTCACTGGGCAGTGGTCAATGGTCACTGGTCACTGGGCACTGGTCACTGGTCCCTGGTCACAGGTCAATGGTCACTGGTCACTGGACACAGGTCACTGGTCACTGGTCACTGGTCACTGGTCACTGGTCACTGGTCAATGGTCACTGGCCACTGGTCACTGGTCACTGGTCAATGGTCACTTTCGCTGGTCAATGGTCACTGTCGCTGGTCACTGGTCACTGGTCACTGGTCACTGTCGCTGGTCACTGGTCACTGGTCACTGGTCACTGGTAACTGGTCAATGGTCACTGTCGCTGGTCACTGGTCACTGGTCAATGGTAACTTGTCACTGGGCAGTGGTCAATGGTCACTGGTCACTGGTCACTGGTCACTGGTCACTGGTCACAGGTCAATGGTCACTGGTCACTGGACACAGGTCACTGGTCACTGGTCACTGGTCACTGGTCACTGTTCACTGGTCACTGATCACTGGTCAATGGTCACCGTCGCTGGTCACTGTTCACTGGTCACTGATCACTGGTCACTAGTCACTGGTCACTGGTCACAGGTCAATGGTCACTTTCGCTGGTCAATGGTCACTGTCGCTGGTCACTGGTCACTGGTCACTGGTCACTGTCGCTGGTCACTGGTCACTGGTCACTGGTCACTGGTAACTGGTCAATGGTCACTGTCGCTGGTCACTGGTCACTGGTCACTGGTCACTGGTCAATGGTAACTTGTCACTGGGCAGTGGTCAATGGTCACTGGTCACTGGTCACTGGTCACTGGTCACTGGTCACAGGTCAATGGTCACTGGTCACTGGACACAGGTCACTGGTCACTGGTCACTGGTCACTGGTCACTGTTCACTGGTCACTGATCACTGGTCAATGGTCACCGTCGCTGGTCACTGTTCACTGGTCACTGGTCACTGGTCACTGGTCACTGGTCACTGGTCACAGGTCAATGGTCACTGGTCCCTGGTCACTGGTCAATGGTCACTGTCGCTGGTCACTGGTCACTGGTCACTGGTCACTGGTCAATGGTCACTGGTCACTGGTCACGGGTCAATGGTCACTATCGCTGGTCAATGGTCATTGTCGCTGGTCACTGGTCATTGGTCACTTGTCGCTGGTCACTGGTCACTGGTCACTGGTCACTGGTCACAGGTCAATGGTCACTGGTCACTGGTCACTGGTCAATGGTCCCTGTCGCTGGTCACTGGTCACTGGTCACTGGTCACTGGTCATTGGTCACTGGTATCTGGTCAATGGTCACTGTCGCTGGTCACTGGTCACTGGTCTCTGGTCACTGGTCAATGGTAACTTGTCACTGGGCAGTGGTCAATGGTCACTGGTCACTGGTCACTGGTCACTGGTCACTGGTCACAGGTCAATGGTCACTGGTCACTGGACACAGGTCACTGGTCACTGGTCACTGGTCAATGGTCACTGGTCACTGGTCAATGGTCACTGGCCACTGGTCACTGGTCACTGGTCAATGGTCACTTTCGTTGGTCAATGGTCAATGGTCCCTGTCGCTGGTCACTGGTCACTGGTCACTGGTCACTGGTCACTGGTCACTGGTATCTGGTCAATGGTCACTGTCGCTGGTCACTGGTCACTGGTCACTGGTCACTGGTCAATGGTCACTGTCGCTGGTCACTGGTCACTGGTCACTGGTCACTGGTCAATGGTCACTGGTCACTGGTCACTGGTCAATGGTCACTATCGCTGGTCAATGGTCATTGTCGCTGGTCACTGGTCATTGGTCACTTGTCACTGGTCACTGGTCACTGGTCACTGGTCACTGGTCACTGGTCACTGGTCACTGGTCACTGGTCACAGGTCAATGGTCACTGGTCACTGGTCACTGGTCAATGGTCCCTGTCGCTGGTCACTGGTCACTGGTCACAAGTCACTGGTCACTTGTCACTGGTCACTGGTCACTGGTCACTGGTCACTGGTCAATGGTCACTGTCGCTGGTCAATGGTCACTGTCGCTGGTCTTTGGGCACTGGTCACTGGTCACTGGTCACAAAGCACTGGTCACAAAGCACTGGTCACTTGTCACTGGTCAGTGGCCACTGGTCGCTGGTCACTTGTCACTGGTCACTGGTCACTGGTCACTAGTCACAATTCACTGGTCACTGGTCACTTGTCACTGGTCACTGGTCACTGGTCACTGGTCACTGGTCACTGGTCAATGGTCACTGTCGCTGGTCACTGGTCACTGGTCACTGATCACTGGTCACTGGTCACTGGTCACTGGTCACTGGTCACTGGTCAATGGTCACTATCGCTGGTCAATGGTCACTGTCGCTGGTCACTGGTCACTGGTCACTTGTCACTGGTCACTGCTCACTGGTCACTGGACACTGGTCACTGGTCAATGGTCCCTGTCGCTGGAAAATGGTCACTGTCGCTGGTCACTGGTCACTGGTCACAGTCGCTGGTCACTGGTCACTGGTCTCTAGTCACTGGTCACTGGTCACTGGTCGCTGGTCACTGGTCACTGGTCAATGGTCACTGTCACTGTTCAATGGTAACTTGTCACTGTGCAGTGGTCAATGGTCACTGGTCACTGGTCACTGGTCACTGGTCACTGGTCACTGGACACAGGCACTGGTCACTGGTCACTGGTCACTGGTCAATGGTCACTGGCCACTGGTCACTGGTCACTGGTCAATGGTCACTTTCGCTGGTCACTGGTCACTGGTCTCTAGTCACTGGTCACTGGTCACTGGTCGCTGGTCACTGGTCACTTGTCACTGGTCAGTGGCCACTGGTCGCTGGTCACTTGTCACAGGTCACTGGTCACTGGTCACTGGTCACAAGTCACTGGTCACTGGTCACTGGTCACTGGTCACTGGTCACTGGTCACTGGTCACTGGTCACTGTCGCTGGTCACTGGTCACTGGTCACTGGTCACTGGACACAGGTCACTGGTCACTGGCCACTGGTCACTGGTCACTGGTCAATGGTCACTTTCGCGGTTCAATGGTCACTGTCGCTGGTAAACGGTCACTGTCGCTGGTCACTGGTCACTGGTCACTGGACACTGGTCACTGGTCACTGGTCACTGGTCACTGGTCACAGGTCAATGGTCACTGGTCACTGGACACAGGTCACTGGTCACTGGTCACTGGTCACTGGTCACTGGTCACTGGTCAATGGTCACTGGCCACTGGTCACTGGTCACTGGTCACTGGTCACTTTCGCTGGTCAATGGTCACTGTCGCTGGTCACTGGTCACTGGTCACTTGTCACTGGTCACTGCTCACTGGTCACTGGACACTGGTCACTGGTCACTGGTCACTGGTCACTGGTCACTGGTCAATGGTAACTTGTCACTGGGCAGTGGTCAATGGTCACTGGTCACTGGGCACTGGTCACTGGTCACTGGTCACAGGTCAATGGTCACTGGTCAATGGTCACTGTCGCTGGTCACTGGTCATTGGTCACTTGTCACTGGTCACTGGTCACTGGTCAATGGTCACTGTCGCTGGTCACTGGTCACTGGTCACTGATCACTGGTCACTGGTCACTGGTCACTGGTCGCTGGTGACTGGTCACTGGTCACTGATCACTGGTCACTGGTAACCGGTCACTGGTCACTGGTCACTGGTCAATGGTCACTATCGCTGGTCAATGGTCACTGTCGCTGGTCACTGGTCATTGGTCACTTGTCACTGGTCACTGGTCACTGGTCACTGGTCAATGGTCACTGGCCACTGGTCACTGGTCACTGTCGCTGGTCACTGGTCACTGGTCACTGATCACTGGTCACTGGTCACTGGTCACTGGTCACTGGTCACTGGTCAATGGTCACTATCGCTGGTCAATGGTCACTGTCGCTGGTTACTGGTCACTGGTCACTTGTCACTGGTCACTGGTCACTGGTCACTGGTCAATGGTCACTGTCGCTGGTCACTGGTCACTGGTCACTGGTCAATGGTCACTGGTCACTGGTCACTGGTCAATGGTCACTATCGCTGGTCAATGGTCACTGTCGCCGGTCACTGGTCACTGGTCACTTGTCACTGGTCACTGGTCACTGGTCAATGGTCACTGTCGCTGGTCACTGGTCACTGGTCACTGGTCACTGGTCAATGGTCACTGGTCACTGGTCACTGGTCAATGGTCACTATCGCTGGTCAATGGTCATTGTCGCTGGTCACTGGTCATTGGTCACTTGTCACTGGTCACTGGTCACTGGTCACTGGTCACTGGTCACTGGTCACAGGTCAATGGTCACTGGTCACTGGTCACTGGTCAATGGTCCCTGTCGCTGGTCACTGGTCACTGGTCACTGGTCACTGGTA